>OX459114.1:68613851-69909268 GCA_949775065.1 Brachyopa scutellaris | reverse complement strand
CAAGGGCACTGCACATTTTTTTCGTTTTTTTTTCTATTCATCTTTTCCATTCAAAATAAATTTCCCGCTCTTACTTTAGAAGAGAATGTTTTCATATACAAAGCTACTTGTTCTCTTTGTAAGAGAAATTTGTTACTTTTTTTCGTAGATGAGAAATCCCATACATATGTGCAGACCTGCAGAATAAAAACCTGCACGTTCAAAATTCAAATTCAAACACAAAGGATTCCGTAGGAATGAACTTTTTTGTTTGACATATCGTCGCCTGAGAATGTTGCATACGCCACTTTTGTCGTTTTTGAGTTAGGAACGGTTTCTATGGTAATTTTTCATGCTCTTTCCAAATCTGTGATCGGAATTGCGCTATGTCTTTCCAATCCCGAGATATCCAACCTCGATTTTGTCCCATATTCACTGAAATCAACGTTTTGTAGAATTGGTTTGTACCATAAAACATTTTTTGGCGTTTGGGACAAATTTTCCATACGATTTTTCGTAATTTTTTTGTCAGAATTGTTTTGTCCCACGTGCATATCACTTCTTGGTGGACCGTGAAAGCAAGAACAGAGAAGTTTACCAAAGCTGGCGAAAAAAAAATATTAGAAAAAAAAGGGAAAAGTACACCGAAACAAAAGTTAGAAAAAAACGGCGTGCATATCATCAAAGAAAACCTATGTATATGGGACACTGATCACGAAAAAGTTTCAGTATTGGTTTGTACCACCTCCAATACAGTTGTGTAGATATTCTGCGAAAGTGTTTTTAAAACGTTGCGATGTGGACATGGTTGTCCAATGATTTACCGAGCCGGGACACTCCGTAATCCAAGAAGTGGATTGCGTTCATGCGGCAATAGATGAATATTTAAAAAACGTAGAAATTCATAGTCCGCTCCACCTGGTCAAACTCTTAACAAGTATGAATACAGAGAAAGTTGAACTCAAAGTAATTCAAAGGCTTGCAGAGGATTTTAAGGCGTATTTAATTTCGGCAAATAAATTAGACTATAGCAAATTACCCTTTTCCAAGGTAAAAGCATTAGTGTACGAAAAAATCTCCGACTTTCAGTTAAAATATAAAATCTCGGCTAAGGAAAAAGAATTCAAAACAGTAAGTCTAATTAAAGCAGCCACCAAGAGTACTCTACAAACACCCAACAATTTGCTTACAACTGCAAAATTAACAAACACATTCAAGACACCAGTATCAAAGGAAATGAAAAAAGATCTAAAGGACCTGCTTCCGTTTATTCCAGATATTGACAAGCAATATTTTCAAAACCTTGCTAAATATTTAAACTGTATTACCTTATTAAAACTTATTGTGATAGCAGTAGAACCGCTTTTTTTTTTTTAACCAGAATGCTTTAATTTAAGTAAAGAAAGTTAAGATATAAATGTTTTTTAGTGCGTTACTTTTTAAATAATCGTTGATTGCAAAAGAGAAGTCGATTTTCCTTTTTAATTTCTCCATTCTTACTTGCCTTTCAGATGTCTTTGATGGGAATAGTTTTGTACCATATCCAGTTTTTTGTGTCCCACGTGTATAGAAAAAATAATAATCGTTAACAAGGTATAGGAGGTGGGACACAAGTCAAAAAAGTTGACTTTTACGTTAATTAACGTAGCTTGTTAACGGTTTGGCAAAACACTTTGAAAATTGGTATTTAACCTCGTCATAAGATATAAAGGGTGAGTTTTTAGCTGGTTTGGTTTTGGCAACACTGGTTTTGACAGCTGACGTGTGTTTAGTACCTTGTGTCACTGTCAAACAGCTTCAGTTTGGTTTGCAATTTAACCATGGATCGTCTTACAAATGAACAACGCTTGCAAATTATTGAATTTTACTATCAAAATTCGTGCTCGGTTCGAAATGTTCATCGCGCGCTGCTTCCGTTTTATGATCGGCATTCTCGACCTTCTGAGCAGTCTATTCGGAAGATTGTGACCAAATTTCGCACCAAATTTACTTTGTTGGACATTAAACCACCAACACGTTTACGTACTGTGCGTAGTGAAGAAAATATTGCGGCCGTATCAGCTAGTGTGACAGAAGACCGCGAAATGTCGATTCGGCGCCGTTCCCAGCAGTTAGGCCTTTGTTACAGCACTACGTGGAAAATTTTGCGGAAGTTCTTGACTTGCATGATATGTGGTTTCAACAAGACGGTGCCACATGCCACACAGCACGCGAAACAATGGCGCAATTGCGAGGCGAGTTTGGTGAACAGTTAATTTCACGTTTCGGGCCGGTCAATTGGCCGCCTAGATCGTGCGATTTGACACCATTAGATTATTTTTTGTGGGGGTATGTCAAGGCTAATATCTATAGGGACAAGCCCGCTTCGATTGACGCACTGGAAGCCAACATCCATGCATTCATTCGTGAGATACCGGCCGATATGTGTGAAAGAGTATGCCAAAATTGGACTCAGCGGATGGGCTACCTGAGACGCAGCCGCGGTCAACATTTGCATGAAATTATAAACATTAAACATTAAATTGCAAGGTTCAAACTATCGATTCAAATAAATATTTCATTCATTTTTTCGAATTTTTTGTGTTTTTTTTTTAAAAAAAGTTCTCAACCTCTTAAAAAATCACCCTTTACTTCAAATATTAAAATAAAAAAATATAATTTATCGCATAGTTTCGGAGTACCATGTACGCAAACCTTTAACTTCGTTTTTCTCGAAATAGTGAAAATGGCGTATGGGACAAACCAATTCTGGGGCGACGATATTTTAGAAGAGAATACTATATTTTCATATACAAAGCTACTTGTTCTCTTTGTAAGAGAAATTTGTTACTTTATTTCGTACATGAGAAATCCCATACGTGCAGAATAAAAACCTGCACGTTCAAACACAAACGATTTCATTGGGATTTTTTTTTTGACATATTTTCCTATGAAAATTTTGCGAGTGAATGTGCAAGAAATAAAACCTGCACATACGTGGTGGAACTTTTTTTGTTTTGAGATTTTTGAACTAGATTTTTTTTTGTAAAATGTAGGTGGATGTGCAAGAAATATGCCTACACGAACATTGTGGAATATTTTGCGATTAGGTTGGTAAGAAATGAACTTGCATAGGTCTAGTGGGATTTTTTATTTTGCGATATTTTGAATTAGATTCTCCTTGAAGTTCCAACATTGCAAGTGATGTGAGTTAACGTGCAAGAAATAATTCAGCACAGGTGTGATGGATGTTGTTATTTTGGGCTTATTTGAACATGCTTTTTGTTTAAAATGCAAATGGCAGCATTTGTATGCGCAAGATAAAATTAATTTTTCTTACTCCTAGCAATGCGCCCCCAGAACTTGGCGCCCTGTGCATTTGCACATCTTGCACATATGGTTGGTCCGGCCCTGGTCATACCAGTGATCTGATCTAAGATCTGCGGACTATACACACTAGGCACACTCCGAATTTAAGGAAAACAGCAAAAGCAGAGTTTACTAAAGGTTGTATCTCTGGGCCGTTTTTGTTCAATGTCAAATGCCTGATCTTTAAGATGCGAAAATTTTATGTACAGTTAACTCTCTCATAACCGGACACTGACGGTACCGAGAAATTTGTCCGGTTATGAGGAAAAGAAAATAAAAAAATTTAAAAAGAGAAACACACAGCTAGGTTCAGAACTTCATTTGCACTCGATATCGAAATTGAAATCGGCCAAAACCGAGTTTTGGTGTTCCAGGATTCACGGACATCGAATTCAATTTCACTTTTTTCGAAGTGAATTCATATCAAGTTACCGGTACCGGGTTCTAGAAATCGATTTTACTGTTTTGGTGTCGAATCGACAAACTGAAATAAACATTTGTTTTTGCCTTTGAATTTTTGAAACAAGAATGTAAGTAAATTGCTGAGAATTTGCTTAAAATTGTTTATTTATTGTGAATTGTGATTTATTTGTGACAATTTTGCCAGGACGATCGTCTATCAAAGAAGTTCCTTCACCGATTTGTACTGCAGAGATTGAGGCTTCAATATCGTGAATTTTATACAATGAAATCACTTAAATAATTCCACTCATTTTCACAAAAAATAAAATTGAAAAAAAAAACTAAATGCACAATTTCACAATTATACACAGAATGACAGAAATCAGCTCATTCGAAATCGTTTTTGAAGACGATTTAGGATTCATCTAATCGATCGAAATCTAGAGAACGAAAATCAATTTCACTAGAGTTGATGATTCTATATCGATTTGAATTCACTCGAAATCTGGAACCTGTCTGACAATGGACATACATACAAACATACATATGGCATTAGTTTTATTTGATAAAGGACTTCGTTTTTATGTGATAACTGATAAGCACAAATTACGCAAATTACCGAAAATATGGAAATTTCTGTCTATGGCAATAGGTTAGTACACACGATCCGACATACATATCTGACAGACTTGGTTGGATCGATGTCTGACTGACCGATGTTGTTAGCGTTCACATTGTCCAACAGGTTGTCCGACCTCATTTTGTAAGTAGATTTGAAAGATGTCGAACATGCTGAGAGCAGCGATTTTGGGTACAGGAATGGATGAAAAAGCGAACATTGTTTTTTTATGTTAATTTGCTAACAGAATTACAATATTGAATTCTCAAGGCGGTTATCAGAATTTTTTATATTACCAAACTTTTTTCTTTAAAATTTAAAATTTCCATACACAGCCATTTTTAATTCTCCGACAACAACCATTTCAGAAATTAAATTTGCTCTAAGTCGACAGACAAGCGAACACACTATCAGATACATATTTATTTCCATCCGTACTAGCTAATGAGCATTAAAAACCCGGACTTTCCCGGACAAAATCCGAAAAAGAGTACAAAACTAGGACCAAAACGCATGTACTATTTATTACAAAAAGAAGCTTTTACTGCAGTACTTCATGTCTTTATAACTTATAGTTCTCACTTTATATTTAGTTAACATAAAGCTTAGACTACAAAAAACCGCAAAGAAAAAAGTCAAACAGCGTTAAATCGCATGATCTTAGCGGCCAATTCTGATCACCGAAACAGGAAATTATACATGGCACTGTATTGTTAAAACCACATGTCGTCCGCATCCATATCTTGCGATTTAGGCAAAAATAAAAAAACTAGGAAAACATGTCGCGATAGCGAGCCCCATTAATGGCCGAATCACAATGTGGCGTCCGCGCGGTGGTACGTTAATGGGCTTTTGATCGACTTAACGATATTTTCTGTCCAACGTGCAACACAAAACATATCTTCAGACGGTCGGGCGTTGAGAGGTTAGGTACATATATGGCAGAGTATAAGAAATGTTTTCTCAAATTTTCACTTATACAAGAAATCGTTCTCTTGAACGAGAGCTATTAAACTCTCTTCGAAGGAATTCATTTTTGCGAATAAATATACATATGTATTTATGCAAACGAAAAAAGAAACAAATAAAAAACCGTGTGTGAGCTGTTAAATGCACGACAAAGTAGACAGTTGCTCTACTTTGGCGTTGAGGTTGAACTTACGATATTATACGATATTTACGATCAAACGCCTGAGGTCACATTTTGTGTGACACCATAAGAGCATATTGTTTCTACTTGATCTGTCAACGCCCGACCGCGCGAACGTCAGATCGTTATTCGGCCATAACTGTTATTGCCTGACCAGCCGCATTTCGAAGAAGAATGGTCCGATTATACGTCCAGCCCAAGATCCGCACCAGACAGTGACACGTTGTAGATGCATTTGTTACCCAAATCACTTGTGGATTTGCTGAACTCCAAATTCGACAATTTTGACGATTAACAATGCCATTAAGATGAAAATAAGTATCATCGCTGAAGATGATTTTGTTTGAGAAACGTGCCTGTCTAACCGTTATTATTTTTAAAATATTGCTTAGCAATGAAAACGCGTTGTTCTTTCGTGTAGCACTCCATTAATAATAATAACCCTGTCAGCTGTCACGCTGTCTTTTTTTTTTCATTAACAGAATTCACCACAGAAATGGCGAACAAATCGAAATTTGTGTATAGATTTTTTCTATTGGTATAATAACTAATAACTGATAAATATGATAAATAAAATACCTAGAATTGGATAAGTGCGCGAATGAGTCAGTTGGAAATTTGTACTTATTTTTTTTTTTTTTTTTTTCAAACGATTATTTTATTCCACTTAAACTCTAACAGATTTTTTTTTGTTTAAAATAACTTAAAATAACTACAATTATACAACGCTTTTTTGTAAATGACCTTATTGGTTCTCATTACTTATTTTATTTATTTTAAACTAACTTACGTCTACAGTGTATTTCTTTTATGTGTATATATTCTTTGTTTGTAATAGTTTCCTGGGGTTTTGTATTAAGGAAAAATGTGGCAAAACCTTGTACAAGGGGTGTCTCTTTTTTTTCTGTTTCTTAAAATTACTACAATAAAAAATTAAAACTAATTTAACATAAACTATAAACTAAGTTTAAAATTACTACTGTAAGAATAAACACTAAAACTAACTTAATAAAAAATAAACCTAAAATTATTACAATAAAAAAAAAGATTAAAACTAACTTATTATAAACTAAACCTAAGAGAAGGGTAGGCCCCGACATGTGTTCTCTATTCCGCCAACTCCCAGGCTAAGTGTTTGAGAGAGTTCAACCACTCAACCAAATTATTGACAGATCAAAAACCACATGTCGGGGCCCACTCTAATCTAAGCTAGAGGTTTGCAGCCCAGTCGAGCCACCAATATTTATCTCCATTTAATCTACTTTTATTTGCTATGTCCTTTTCTGGTATGCTAATGCAGTAATTTGTACTTATACTCATAGATAGGTCGGCAGGCATGCGTTATGGCCCGGTATTCGTTAAATTTATAATCTAATAACTGGCGATAAGCTTTCAATGACTGATGGGCGACAATGTACCTACATATTCACTTTGGTTCATTTTTCAACGGTTGAAGGGTTAAATTTGAAAACCCTCTAAAACCCGTACCATACAGATACTAATGAATTCGTGAAAACATACATATTTGACCCCCGTTTACAACTTTGTTTTTCAGATCGTACTCGATACGTTCAAAGTTTGTCAGCGATTCTCACAAGTTCCCTGCAAATCCGGCAAAAGACAAAATAGTCACAGTTGCCTGGTAACAAGGATTTGAAAGGTTTTAAGCGCACCGACTATCTGGCATTTGGAGCTCGCTACCAGGCCCCGGACGCTTATCTGGGGTACCTTTAGTCATACACAAACGAAAGTAACAAAAGACAAACAACAAGCAACGAAACTTATCAAACCAGCTCGTGAAATTGAACAAAGAAGAGTTTTTACTGTGACCCCACCAAAAACAAAGTCTATTTTTGAAAACGATTTATGTCGATACTGTGGCGGTTACAGAATAAGCATACCAAAAAGTATTAGGTTCGTAACTGTAATACTTATGTAATTGGAACCATCAGGAAATAAAACAACCGATCCTTGCAAGTTTTTATAGTAGCTTTGTATGTATGATAGATCAATCTGTGGCGCATCAACTCACGCTCAAGCACTCAGCCAATCTGTTCAGCTTCCTTGAGCAATCTGAGTCTGTTGAGTACACACAGATTGGTCTTTGTTATTATACTTCTTTCTGTCTTCTCTATTCTTTCTCTCAGGACTTCGCTTACTTAAAAGGACACTAGTATCTCACTACCATCCCTTAAAACACAGTGCAGCCCAAGCACAGTGTCGCCTTGCACTCAGCAAGTGGACTTCAATACACTTGGTGTCTACTCTAACATGTATTAAGATCAGATTTCTATCATATAGAAAATGTCTAAGATGTTTATTATAAAACCTCTCCGGACATCAGCTACCTTTGTGCCTTCATTTGGGATTATAACTATTTGCACATCCAAGTTGGCATTTGAAAATCCCTAATCCCATTTTCACCTGCTCTTACATATGCCAGAATATTAAAATATGCAATCACCATCGCAACCTTTCACTCAATCACTCACCTTTCAGAGCACATTAAGTCTCATATACTCAAAAAAAAGATTACAAAAAGAATATTTTCACTTTTTTGAAAACGAATACAAATTCTTTACATCACTACAAGAAAAAAAAATCCCCCATGCCTTGGCACAAGAAATCCCTTCGAGTAACATCATCCATCCAATTCCTCAAAAGGAATACGAAAGCAACATCCAGCCACAGAAGTGGCACTGGCAATGGCAGCAACAGGAGCGAAAGCAAATATCAACTTTCAACAAGAAAACACTTTATGGTGCAATCTTACTCACAATCCACACACCCATTGCCCCATACTCGACTTCCAATCACGCGTAAAATTCGCCTCCTTCCTCCTACTTTCACCCAGCTACCCGTGATAACAATCGTGCTTATTTGTATGGCATTAGCCCGAACAGTTCCTCCTTTCTTTCGCGGCAAAAGTATCTCCGAATCAAAAGTATTGAATTATTCAAAAGATTCGCCAAAGAGCATAACATTATGACAACACTCGTGTATTCAACCCTGTCAGAGCGGTTCAGGGCGGAAGACGGCGCTACTCGAACCTCTACCTGGTGCTAAGATAAATTTACGTGCATTGATTTCACGTTGTCCTCTAGAACGCTCAGAACGCGTGCAGAGGTAAACATTGTGTAAATTGAAAAATCACAAAGTTAGTTTTTCCCAGATACCAGAGTGGGTGGTGGGGTGGTGGTAATCCAACTCCACGCCCCGTTGTCATCGTGCCGATTCAAAAGTTTGAAATTTAATCGTAACTCCCATTTTCAGTTGTCACAACACCCCAACAACAGAAAGGGGTGACGACAAAAGCAAAAAAAAAAAGAATAACACTTATTGCCAAACACAGGCGCCCATTGTTGTGGTTAAATTGTCGCGCCAAAACGACAAGAAAAAAAAAAAAGTAAAGAGAAATTTTTTTAGAAAAGGATCATTAAGGAATGAATGGAAAAGAATGAAAAGTAAACAGGAAGAAAGAGAGGGAGAGTGGTGAAAAAAAAGAAAACCGTTTGCATGTCCTCGAGATTTTATGATTTCACTTTTTCGAGCACTTTTCGAGTGACATCGCATCCTGAAGAAGCTAATGCGGTGGCAATTCGAAACAAGTAAGATTCACAGTATATCCACCCTCTTTCCATATGTGCAGTCTCTTCTGTTTGTATGACGTGTGTGACTTGAACCGAGTGCGATTTAAATCACCATAGAGAGCTACTTAAGACACGGGTGTCAAAGAGAGTGTCGTACATGTGCGCTTGTTTGTGTCGTAATATTCTCTACTGTTTGTTTACGCTTAAGTCCTTGAATGCGAAAGTAAAAAGGAACAGAAAATTTATGTATGCAAATGGGTGAGATGGTGTGAAAAGTAGCAACGGGAATTAAGTTTCGAAATCCGATATATAAAATTTTCCTTGGCACTTAGTCGTAATTTCCTTTTGGATCTAAGTCAACGTTAGAAGACTAACAAAACATACGAGAGCAAAGGTTATTCTTGAAGTGCTTTTCCGCTCGATTTAAACAAGAGATATCATATAGCCTTTTTTCTTCATTTATACTGGAATTCACATATCTTACGCATATCAATACGCTGAGATTTGTTTGAGCTTTAGCTTAAGCTTTGGCGTAGACCGAAACTAGATTGGATTGAAAATCAAACGCTGAAGGATGTGACAAAGTTTGGTCTACATTTGGACAGAGTAAATTCACTTATTTAGGCCGATATTCACTGACCAATCTTAAACTAAGAGCTTTATAAACAAATTGACCAACGAATATAAGTGTGTATTTATGAGCGCTCATAAGAATTTATGAGTGATTCCAAGCCCAACCCCTCTTAAGTTAAGAGCAATAATATAAATACAGTAGTCCCTCGATAATGTGAACTAATCAAAACAAGGCGTTTTCGGATTTTAGAGGGATTCACATTACTGGAACTTTTTTTCAGTACTTACTAAACTGTTTCAGTTTCAATATTTATTAACTTATCTTCGATAAAAATCGATGCAATTTTTGTTAAGATGCCATTAGGTACCAACTGAACTTATTTTACACACAAAACGAAAAAAGAAACACGAACCACACAAGACACAACTAACTGAAAAAATATAACCACGAAATGATTATATAACATCCATACCTACACAAATGGCAGTTGTTGTCTCTCTATAGCCTGCAGCTGCATTTACAACTTAAAGACAAATAACAGTTGTTAAGTCCCTAATATCGCACGCAATACGAGCAAAAGAATTTTAGAGGCACAAAATTTCGGAAGTTCAGATTATAGAGATGACAATGTAAAGTTTTGCTGATTCACATTTTAGAGAAATTCACATTATCGGTAATTCTAATTCACATTATCGAGGGACTACTGTAATTTCAAATATTCGAAATCAGATGTCATTTCAAATTAAAATTATTTCTGTTTATAGAAATGAATGAAAGCCGAATTTATTCACCATCTACAGCTCCGTCTACACACGCAGCATTATCCTTAACATATATATGTTCTACTTCAGCATCCACCATGTTCAACATGCACAGTCATTTTAGAAATGTCTTCAATAGTTTCTCCTTCGCCTCCTCTAGCTTTCCCTACGCCTTCCTCATTATCATCCTCATTCACCATCCATTTTAGCTAAATTATTTTGTATAATTTACATTACAATATTGCCATTGACAGTTGACAGCTGACACTGACATGTTCGAAAAAGAGCGCATAATTCGAAAATTGATTATTCTCATATTTATTTATTTATTTGGTCAATCAAGTTTTATACAACTTTTAAGAGACTACAGAATAAAAAAGAAAAAAGAGAAAAAAATAGCAATCATAACAATTCCATAATAATATTCTTAAGAGCTAATCTATTAATATTAAAATCTATAGCATAATCGAATTGATTATAGGTAACACAAGCAGATGTAATTGGATTATTTCTTGCATAATTTGTAAAATGGTAAGGAACATGTAAGTAATCAAACTCTCTTGGTCGTAAGCTACGAGATGGTGCATAAATCTTAAACATTGAAAGTAACAGCGGACAATTTATTTGACAATTTACATCAAACATCAAAGGCAAAAAGTATCAAATATAATTTTCTTCTTGAGACCAACGGTTTCAATCCAATTGATCTACATCTGATCTCATACGTAGGAACATTTGAATTTCTAAAAATCTTTCGCAAAGCAAACTTCGTAAATCTATTCTGAACTCTTTCAATTCGATAAATACTAGTTTGATGATAGGGATTCCAAATAACGCAGCAATATTCAAGAATAGGCCTAACAAGCGATAAATATAAAGTTTTTAACGTGTATGGATCTTCAAACACCTTAGAATTTCTAATCATAAATTCTAACATTGAGTTTGCCCGGGAAACCATATGGTCAATTTGTAAAGAGAAACTCATTTGAGAGTCAAAAATAACTCCAAGATCCTTTTGGCTAGTTATCCTTTGCAAGACATGATTTTCAATTTTGTATTGGAAGCAAATGGGACTGAATATCATTGAGAAGGTTACGATATTCGAAGAATCATAGACAAAAACCTATTAGCGCTTCGTGAATACGTACCAAAAATGTTAAACTAAGAGTCAATTCGTATTAAAATCGATTTATGAGCACTTGATAGCTACCGGCCTAAGAGTATCTTTCAACCCCTCTGCAATAAATGCTGAAGTGTCTCAACGAACTCTATTTTGAGAAAGTTTTAATTTCCCCGAAAACATGCCACGTCACGTCACCAGAGATGCGACCAATTTCGTTCACAAAACGAAGATCTACGAAAGACTTGTAGACTTTAAGAATTTCAAAATCACAGTATTCGTATCCATGAAGTTGAGTTACCAAACATATACTCATGTTGGCGAATATACTCCAAGACAAGGTACAAGTTTAACCAGGGCATATTGCACTCTTGTTCGAAGTTAACTCCAAACTTTATTATTATACAATTAGGGACATTTCCAGATTTTATTGATATCCGTTGAGAAAATATCTTGCAGGGCAATTAAGAAATATTCTCCCAGAATAATTTTTCTTAACGAGGAGAGTGCCAAGCATATACATAATAATACCTGACAGCACAAAAAGACGAGCAATACGCCGGATAGATGATCCCACACTAACATCAAACTGTCAATTACACAACAAAGGCAATAGGAGCTACATACTAAAGAACTCAATGAAAAAATTATCTTTACGTTTTTTATCAGAACAAGCAAGTTCTGAAGGCCGACCCTAGAGGAAATATTTCCAGCTTTTAGGAGCAGAACCAAAAAACACCAGCAGACATCTCACGTACTAGCACCATTTGTAGAAAGATACTTGGAACTTGGGCTACAGGTAAGTTGCGATACGACTTTCTATGCCAATTGTGCACTACGAACAGTAGAACGTTTTATGGTGTGGTTTTAAGTCCCAAACTTCATTCGAACTATACAGAAGCGCTCTCAAAATGGAATGTACTGGCAAAAACGTCATGCTAGTGCCAGGGTGCATTAAATAGAAACTTACAAGTCATTGATTTAGCAATGGATGTAAATTGAATATCCCATTTCGACCCTCCTCTCACAGCATCCACTGCAATACAAAATTTGAGCAGTGAAGAAAGAAAACTCTTTGATATTAAAAAGGGTCAAGAGCGTATGTACAGCAACTTTGATGTTGAATCAAAGCGAGGAGTCTCACAGTTGAAGACCTTGAATATCAGTGGTATCTCAAACGCTGTAAGCTTTTAAAATTTTTACACTTCTCCCCTGCTTCTATACTTTAGCATTATTCTTGAGTTCTTCTCTCTTTTTTTTTCTATAATTGTTTTTTTTTTGCTCTCCTTGTATCTTAATTACTAAATAAGTTTTAAGTCACTTGCTCAGGAATGTCATACTCTGCTGTTTCTATTGCAGTTTTAAATCGTTTCCATCCTTCTGATATCCATCGAAGCTGGTTTAATAAAAGTGCAACCGAAGTCGACCAAACCGCCCTTTTGAATGAGTGCTATTGTGAATGAAAACACTTTAATTTTTAATACATAGATGTTGTAACTAGTCGAAATTCGGCGATGTCAGGACAGACTATAGCTCTGTCAATGAGTCCTTTAGTACTAATTTTTTGAGATGACCAAATTGTGTCCCCAAAAAAGCAATCAATTTGTCAATAATACTTCTAAACTTGGGTAGCTACTACACTATATGTTACATTATATTATAATTGCTTAGCTTTACCAAAAGTAACCTTTAATTAAAAATAATCGCCACGTTAAGTAGGAAACCACCCTACAATTGCATCGACTGCCACATACGAGTATGTATATATTCTTTATCTAGTCTAACTACTTGTTAGATTACACACACGATAATAAGCTTTTGTTTTGTGCATACCTTAACACCGATATGTACCGGAGGAAAATCACCGTGTAATGTCGAAGGAAGAATTGGCAATGGCAAAGGAAGGGGGCAGGACATCATGGTCGCTACCTGAAAATAAACAGAAACAAAACGGAAATGAAATTAAAAATAAAATCAATGAAAAGTTAGTATGTAGTAAGTTTAGTTTAGATTTAAAAAGTGTTTTTTTTTTTAAAGGATTGTGTCAAAAAAGCGAGCGCAGTTTAGAAAAACAAAGACAATAGAGAATAGTAAGTTTCATAGATTTAAAAAAAAAAAAAAACAGAAAGGTGATTAAGATTACAGAGATGTCATGAGGAATAGGACTTAAGGTAGTAATAACTTTCAGAAGATAGCACGGTTCTAGAAACCATCTTACAAAGTAAGCTACTAAAGTATTCTGGGTCATAATTCTACGACTTAATTTAGAGAGGATACATACGTATATGTGTATAGTATATACATAGGTGTATTGTACATTCATATACATAACATATGTGTATCTAATTTTTCAATTTCAAAAAACCGCTTTGGCACGATTCAACTCCTAACTTAAAAAAAAAACAAAATGAGGCTCTATACAACGCTAACACTGCCAGTTCTAGACGATAAGCTAAAAGACGAAGTAGACTTGAACTTTGTTCATATTGGATGGAGTAACAAGATTCACAACAAAGATGGTCTTCGAGTCCACATTCGAAAAGGAATACCAAACCTTCGAACGCTAGGCGATTGCGAATGTCAAAATGGTTGTTCTAAAAAAGCGAAAGCAAAGCGCCCGAGATAGAAAGTGAGCTGATAAAATTCAACTACATTCAGAGTTTGTGGGCACCGTAGCGCAAGTGGTTAGTGCGTCGGACTACTGAGCCAGCGGTCTTGGGTTCGAATCCCGCCGCAAACACCTAAAAGTTTTTCACAGTGCCCACCTCTTTCGAATGTCTGACAAGCATCAAAGAGTATCATTTGTCACGATTGAGCTTCTCAACTCGCCGCTCGGAGTCGGCAAAAAACTGTAGGTCCCTCCCATTCGTGCAAAAATATAACACGCACACACAAATGGTTGCGAGAAGCAGGCCCAGGTTCACCTCGAGCTGTAGCGCCAACAAAGTAAGTAAGTATGTTCATGTTTATTTATTTTTGCCCAAATAAGACAAATAAGACAACAATGTAGGCCTAAAAAAGCCGCCGACAAATTTGAAGAAACTATTTTTTTTTTCCATTTTGATGTCTTAATTTTTTAACAGTACAGAAGGATGGTTGGGTTGTTATTGAGGGTGAGAGAGAGATCTCCCCCATCACATACGCCTCGAGTCGGGTCCGTTGCGTTCCGCTCTGGAACTGAACTGAGAAAATGGTATTGGGGACGGAAGGAAGAAGGAAGCAAGTGACGGTTGACATTTATTTCATTATAATTAAGGTCTAAGCAATCATCATCCAAACAGCTAGAAAGAATATCCTAATACATACTGGTATTGCAATTACAGTGAAATCTCTCATTACGGACATCTCCCTTAAACGGACTGATCGTTTAGACGGAAATATTTTCCTTATCAAGCTGTTTCAGATTGCTTAAATTGTACGTTCTCTTAACCGGACACTCTCTTGATCGGACGCGGACACATATCTGCCTGAAATTATTTAAGTCGGTCAGTCGATATCATTTGGACGAGAGAGGATTTTCATTCTCATATGAAGCATAGCTACCGATAACGATATCGAAAACGATGTCGACTGTATTACGTGATGACGGCCCTGAGTGTCAGTTATACACCAGACTGCGTATTTGATGACACAACAATGTGTATGACGTTTTTTTCTACAGCTCTGCGGTATGTATTTATTAGATACCCAAACTCTTTGTCCCATTAAATGTTTGGGAAGGTGAAGTAAGAGGGATTCTTCTTCCTCCTCACCCATGCAGCCGTTTGCGAGGATTCTCAATCTTTGTTCTGTTTTGTTAATCGTTTGAAATAAAGTTGCTGTGTTTTTTTTTTATGTTTTGATAAATAAAGAAAATGTATTTAAAAAAAATGTGTTTATCCCTTGAACGGACTACTCCCTTAGGCGGACACAAAAGTTGTCAAAGCTGTCCGCTTAAGGGAGGTTTCACTGTAATTATTGACTGTATACTTCACGTTTAAAAATTGTTTAATTTAGCTTGAAGCCTCAGGCGAAGCTGGTCTTCAATTGCTCACTCCAAACGGATGCTTACAGTACAGCCCCCGGTTTAGATGAACAGTACAGCAGAAAAAGGAAAACGGAAAAGTAACAGCGGAGCAGCATAAATTTGATTTTATGCAATCATTTCTTCCTTCAAATATTCGTTTTCAACATTCGGCTCAGGAACAGTGCACCAGACAATTTTATGGTGTGCTAAAGTGCTGTGAAGACATTTTGTGCATTCCGGAGCAAAAAGTGATAAGGAGCGTATTTTTTTGGCTAAAGGCCCCAATCCATAGGATCCGTTGATCCGTTGCTCCTTCATTTTTAAGTGACAGCTCGATAGAATACAAACATTCTTATGGGAGATGGCCCATAGCCAACGGATGCACGAACTTCGAAGGATAAAGTAAGTTTACTTTCTACTTTTTGCTTCCTTCGATCCGTTGTCAGTACACATATTCAACCATTTAAGTTCACACATTCACATATTGAAGTTCAGGCATTCACAAATTGAGAGTATGCATTTTCATTAGTGGAAGCATAGAGAAACTGTCATCGCCGTTGACATTCATTTGACAACGATTTTGTTCTGTTGTCAGTACACACATTCACGCATTTAAGTTCACACATTTACATACTGAGAGATTATGAATTTTCATTGGTGGAAGCATATAGAGAATGAAACGAATCGTTGATATTTTCTACGTAGAAACGTGACGGATTCTATGGGACTGCTCTATCCGGCAATACGCCAACTTCAGCATCAACTTACCACGGAACGAAGTCGACTGATTCTTGGCCCCTTAAGAATGTTTACTTCATTTTACCTTTCGGAGAAATAAACGTAGGAAGGCTTAATGTTACCTCGAGTAACTCATCAGAATTAGGATATTAAAAATTCATTCACTGCCAGGTAAGCAATAACAATATAACTAACTACAAACGTCTTGTGTATTTATCACTCATAACTACAAGCTGTTGTAATTTTTGTCAAAATGTCAAACCAAAAAAAACTGGTGACAATACGAGTGAGTACACGTTCATCACATTACTGTTGATACTATAGCCACTATTACACTAAACGTTGTTGACATATTTTTACATCACCACTCTTTTAGTGTCACATGCATTTTTAAATGCCACGCATTATACAAATTAACAAAGTCAAAACATAAAAAAGGCAGTACCTACATAAAAAGGAAAACATTTTTGAAATGAACACTTTTGACAGATGTACATAAATGACACGATCATTTTTGCATACCGCATTCTGCGACGAATTACGAAAATTAAATTCCTGAAACTCCCATCCCATATAATTCTCGTACATAAAAAAATATTTTACAACCAAACAGAACATAAAAGATGAACAAAGTAAAGAACAAATAGATAAAAACGATAAAATGCTTATTAATACCAACCTGTTGGGAATAGACTGTCAGTCAGGCGTGTAATAAAGTTCGTTCCCCTGAGGTGGTTTTGCTGATATTCATTTGGGCAGACAGAAAACAAAAAAACCAAAGCCACCCCTCCCCCCATCCCCACAAAGTAGAATAGCAAAAAAAACAACAGTTGAGACTTTTCCATTAGTCAAAATTAAAATTTCATAATTTTCCCACCTCTCTTTGAATGGCTACCGCCCCCGCCTGACACCCGTCACAGTTTTCTGTTGCGGCTCCTGTCTGCCTGCCTTGTCTGCCATATTTGGTATTCTAGTCATACTTCACATGCAAAAAATATATATGTATATAAAAAAAAACCTTACCAACTTTATACAGGTCGTCCTACAGTATTTCCTTTTTTTTGACAGTTTGCTTCCAGTTAATTGAAATATACTGACCGACAGAATCATATGCAAAAGTTTTCTGTAAACAGTTTGTGATAAGGACTAAGGAGTGTTTGTGTTGTGGTGGGTTAGTGCAAATGAATTGGAAGTTAACTTTGAAGGTTTTTCTTTTTGTGGTATTTTCATATCGTTGGGGAAAAGTTTCTGACCAACATTTCAATGGATGGTCTTTTTTTTTTTTGTTTTTCTTGTGTTGTTAATGATTACGCTTAAGAATGTTTTGCAAATGGCTTTCAGTTTGATTTTGTATTAACTCGGAGTAAATTAATTGCGTAGAAATTGTCGGGAAATTTACAAAAGGAAATGGGAGAAGGATGAAGGCACTTACATAAGTTGCTACGAAAATTTTTCTTAATTTATGAGTTTTCTTCTTTTTTTAACACGATTGATTATTAACGGTAGGACAGTAAGACATTCGTTTAAATCAGAGAGAGTCATAAATGAAAAGAGGGTCTTGTCAGTTTTTGAGGATCGATTTAAAATATCGTGGTGAAAGGTATTCATTCTAAGTTTCTATAATATGGGCGCGCTTAATTGTGAGTGATGAGTTGTAAAGAAAAATTCAGCTAATAATTTACAAAAAACGTACCGATATAATGTATGTACACGGTACAGTACATAGCATGTTGAGGGCATCGCAAGAGTAGTGGCATATAGTATATAGGGGACCATGCAGCCAAACAAGCGACGACGAGAATGAAAAGAAGTCGCTTATTAATTTTCTGTGAATACCTTTCTTTGACCGTCTTAAGGAGATATCCGAGGAACGGATTATTATCTTAAATTCGAACAAATGGATCACTTGAGAATGTGCTATCAAAACCGCGCCCTAAGTTGCGCTAACTGGGTTTTCCGTCACCGAAACAACCTAACTATCTTATTTCTTATTAATATATAAATCTGAGTGTGACCTTCTTACCTGTCAATTTTACGGTTAGACAAACACAAAAGCTAATGCACACAATGAAGTGAAACTTCGTATTCCAGTTCATTAACATCCTGTGCCTATTATAGGCCAATTTTAAAATTAATTTATACGCAATATTATTTAAATTAATGCAAAAATAAAAACACTCTAACAAATGCCACTTTTTTGCGAAATGTCATTTGTTCAAACTAGAAATACTTAGAATCCACACTTGTGGATATTGATAGACTGCAAACTTTGGGGTGCGTTCGCACTGTCTTTGATTCTTCGAACAAAATGACAATGTATGTATTGTAAGTAACACTATAGTCTTTAGACACGGGCGAAGCCGGGCGGGACAGCTAGTATTACATAATTCCTTTTATACATACATACATACATATTTATGTACGAAAATAAACCCCAGTTTTGATTCTTGAAAAATTGGTGCCCTAAAAACCACATTTTAGGAATTAAAATAATGATAATTAAACGTCAATGTCAACTCAGATAAGTTCCCCTATATTGCATATAATGTAGGCGGACATCTGATTAACTTGCTTTTTGGTGTAACTGCATGTTCAATGGATATCAGACCCTGACATATGATACAAAGAAAATGTCTGATATTCTTTGCAACGCCAGGGACACCAGAAGCTAGAAGCGAAAAAGTTTGGAATACCGGAAAAACATCACCAAAATAGACGAAATAATAAAACGCACTGTAGCTATTTTATTTGTGGAAAAATGCTTTTTTTTTTTTTTGTTAATCTGGGTGCACGGTAGTGGACCGCCAAGTTCCACGCGGCACTGCCAGTACTCTTTACCCGAAGCGCTTCGCGGCTATTTACCTACCCTTATAATTCAGCTTCCTAAGTTACTGGGAGCCTCATTTTCTGGCTGCAAGTAGAAGAGCGCTATGCTAGATCATATTTCCAGGTTTGAAGTTTCTATAGATACGTTTTATCAATTCTAGGCATAAGGCTTCAACTTACTCATCTATCTTACCTCTATGATAAAGTTCTGCAAGAACTTGGCCGCTGTTATCTGACCACTTTTTGTCTTACATTTGCATACATTTTCTATAGGTAGGAACTTGGCCCTTTTTACAGTAATGTTTTTGATGGGATCAAAATATTACAGATTCAGATCGGATGAAAAAAAATGATAAAGCAGTGAAATCCCTCCTTACGGGCAGCTCCAATAAGCGGGCAATTCCCTTAAGTGGTTACATGGGTTTCACGGATTTAAAAAATCGATTTTTTGTATTGACTTGTTAAATTCTTAAACATCTCTAGAATATTGTCCTAAATTTTCAAGTCGAGTCGGAGTAATAGTTTCGGAGATAGAGCCCTTGGGAAGTTGCGCGCTCAAAGCAGTTTTATTGTCACTTAAAACTCCAAACTGTATTTTCAAAGTCGGGTGTCAAGATTTCTCGAAAACTACTGAACCGATCTTGATGAAATTGAACACACGTTTTCGAGATATTATTGACAAGGACTTGGACGAAGGATTTTTTTTTTTGTTTAATGCAACTATTTTTTAAAAAGAAATGTAGAGCAAATTTTACCTAAATTTTAAATTTTTTTGTAAAAATGTCTGCCAAAAATCCAATTTTCACTTTTTTTGTTTTTTCCTTCGTCCATGTTCTAGTTAAAGGTATTAACTAAAACACTTATTTTTGTTTTTGATTTCAGTTGATTCTGTCATAAGTTCTGCTGTCAGCAGAAATGTATGAAATGTGTAGGTATATTTAAGGCAGTAAAAAGTTTGAATGAAATATTTCATTTTTTATATAAAAAAAAAATGTTAAAAATAAGCCGTTTTTTACCCGAGGCCCATGTAACCCATTAAACGGGCATATTTTCGGGAAATACACAATGCCATATTATAAACACTTTTTCTTGCTCATTTCAAATAGAAAGTCTCTCATAGACGGACGCATTAATTAAATAAATGAGTACAAACAGTTGAAACAGAAAAATGCAAAGGATCCATTTTCGGTAAAGTTTGTATATATCCATGGGCAATCTCCGGTAACCGGACACGAAGCTCTAATAACCATTCAGAGCAATGTTACATTGTGAGCTTATTGTGGGATTCCCCTGCGTTCCTGCATGGTCCCTTTTCTTCTGCTCTTAAATGTTCGCAGTTATGTCCACAGAAGCAGGTTGCCAGACGTAAAAAAAAATGTGGTTTATGTTTCGGATAAAGAAAACTTACCTGTTAGCGCTTTAGCAAAAAGGTTAATTTAAAAAAACAAAAATGTTTTGTAAAACGTTTCCACTTAACCGAACAGCTCTGATAGCCGGACAAAATAAAGGACCATGAGTGTCCGCTTAATGGAGATCTCACTGTATAAATGTATGCGAGTAAAGGAATCATAATGCCATCGTCTTGTGGCGGTTAATACATGTCAAGGATCCTTAAACTACATATTTCAAAAACTAGTATATATTTCAAAACTAAAATAAACGCTTGAAAGTGGCCTTTTAATCAAACAATCTGAACCCGAAAATAGCGGAAATGTCCCGGAAATATTAGCACATTTGTTGCAAGAAGTTCAAAGAGCTTGGTATTCGATTTCAAAACGCCCTACGAGGCCCTAAGTTGAACTGCCAAAATGCAGATTACAAAGTTATGTAAATTATCACAATAAACGTATTTTTTATAATATTATGTTTCAATTATAAAAATAAGAATAGTTTAGTTAAAAATAAACCTATTTATTGTTTTCTTACGAGTATTTAGAAAAAATCGCGCTCATTTCGTGTCCACCGCAGCATCATACTCGTATAACTTGCCTGGAAAAGGTGTAATCGCATTTTGTCACACACTCCACGACCACTGGTTCAGACACCCCTCTGATTTTGGCGTTTTTTCGATAATTTTGTTCCGTATGTGCTGCAAACATTGCTGTGAGGTAAGAATTGCCAATTTCTAAGAAAATATAATAATCACTATTAACCCCTTTTTCCCTTAATTTCCTCGGAATTTGCAATTTTTCTCTAAGTAGCCGCGAGTAATGGTTGAGACAGGATGGGGGGTTTTTTTTAAATAAAAACAAAATTTGGAGTTTAATTACATTTTTAAAAAAAAATTTTTAGTAATGAGTAGGATTTCCTTCATCATTAAAATAGTATTTTAATTAATTTTTCTGGGATTTTGTTTGTCTCATTCAGTTTCAAAAGCGCCTTTAAGGTCAGTTCTGGAGAGATGTCTCCATACATTCTGAATTATGTTGAGGCCTGGAGACAATGCTTGCCAATCAAGATCAAGAATAGAAACTTTGTTACGTTCGAAGTACTCTTTTGCCTTCCAGGCTGTGCAGACTGCTGCATTAACTTGTTGCAGGATAAAATTATCACCGAATTTATCTTGGTTATAATGCACGATCACTTCGTCTAAGATCTTAAGGCAGTCTTCACCTTCCATCCTGCCGTTTACGAAGCGGATTTTAGTCTTATTTTGATCTAAGTCATGACTCTTAAACACGTCTTAAAAATAGCTCGTCCTTCCTCAAATCAAGAAATTAATCCGTCAGGTCCATCATGACAAGTTTTTCTCATCGGCGAAGATGACGGTTTCCAACGCTTCTTCCATCTTAAATGATTGGCAACAAAATGTCGCAGTCAAATTTTCAATACCTCATTTTGTTTATTGTTTTATGTTTAACTATGCTTTCAACTCTATTTTCGTCAATTTAGCAAAAATGATGGCATTTGATATGCTATATTCAATGTTGATAGCTTAAATAATTGTTTGGTTAAATCAGAATAGGCAGTAGGTCCATTACCGTCCCTGAAAATATTCACGAATTCGTATGAGTACGAGTGTGTCGTTAAAGACAACAAAAAAGGAATCCAGCAACAAATTCATACATATATCAATTAGCCACTGAAAGTTAATTGAAACGAATTCAAATCGGTCTACACGTTGACTATTCCGGGATTTTTTCTGAGCAAGATAGTTTATATTTTACTGTCCAGTAAATAGTGTGCATCTTGTTTTTGCTCAGTACGGGAAGTCGTGCCTTGTCCTTATATTTTCCCTCTGAATTTTATTTCAAAATTTGACAGTTGACCTACATGTGTATTTAATTGGGAATGGGATCCAATTATTGTTGCAAATGATTTGTTTAGTTTTGTTTTTAAATTAATTAAGTTTTGTTTTGTTTTTTAATTGCTGGTTTGTTATAGAAAGTACCTCAAAAGTTGCAATTTTGGTCCTTTTCTCAACTCTCAAGACTACATTTATCGAACGTAAACGCTGGGTAAAGCACAAACAAAACTCATTTTGATATTTACAATTTATCAAATCTAATACGTTGATTGATTGCTTATTAGCTTGCTCTAGTACCTGTGCTTTTAAATTCTTCACATAATTGTAGAAAAGGTTTCTGTGACGTCACCTAACCCAAGCCAACCTGCAAAAATGTTTTTTTTCTTTCTAGCTCCAATATTTATTTACTTATTGACAACTTTTCAAGTCAACAACACCATGTTGAGATTTATGGTTAACCATTAACGAATGCGTGGGCGGCAAAAACGAGATTAGAATATTCCAAAAGCGAAAATTAACACGTAGATATAAATATGTCAAGGTCATGTGGATATATAATATGATAAAAATATAATCAGCATCATCTTCTCCTATACACACAAGCTATAACTAAATAAGGCACAGGGTCATTAATCATCTTAAAGCAAAACCGAAACCAATACCACTGCTGCTTCATCTTCCAAAGAGCAGCCCACTCCTAAGCACCGACGAGACGATACGAACACGATCTCCATTTGTGGCACTCCCCAAAAATAACTCAAATCATTTCAATTTCTCATACCCTTGGTCGGACCAAAAACAAATTACCGCCAATTGAAACCAATTCAACCGAAAGAAATATCTTCTTTGTTTCGAGCGCCGCCAACTGCTAACCACCAGCGAGACTAGCCCAAGGTCATTCCAATGGTGTGTGCCGTGCCACGACGCCTACAAAACAAAAGAACAACGCCGAAAACAAGGACGAACAACTTTTCCAATTAGTTATTAGCTCTTTGAGGCAGGACGACCGAACGAAATAGGCAAACAGACGATGATCCACCTCAGAGAATAAAAGCAGACCCTCAATACTCAACATTCAGCTACCGCCATCTGTCTGTAATCCCTCAAGGCGAGCCTGCATTCTTCTGCTCTCACTCTTTCATTCAATTGATTGAATCAGGACTGAATGAATCCACTTCCGTCGAATGAACGGATGAACAACCGGAAGCGGACCTCCCCAAGCAGGGAATCTACCACCACACCTATACAACAGATTCGTCATCTGCGTGTGTGGCGACAGCATTTCGCAATCTTCCCGGAACATTTATGACAAAATATAATGGATTGTCATATGGTCTCATATGTCCTTGGTAACACGCGATTCCGTTCGCATTCCTATCCCATCGGAGTCCCAATACCAGAAGCCGATGACGACAGCTGAACGAGGAGATACTCGTACCTCGTCGTGTGTATGTGTGCACATATGCAATCCATTTCCTGTGTCAGTAGTCCCGGTTTCTTATTTATTACACCCTCTACATCTCTGACATATTATGTGTCGAACTGCATAGGAGTACACGGCATTGAAAGGAGGAGGATCTTCTACAATGTAAACATGACATAGTGGCAATTTTCAACATTGAAATGCGGCCATAAACCCGAAGCTACTTGTTGCCAGGGAAATTGTGTGATGGACTTTTTTTTAATATACTCAAACCCATTGGGTCCATCCGCCCACCCGTTCAAATATTTTTCAATCTCGATACTTTTCATTTTTGCCACCCCCAAGTAAAACACAACCTATACCTACATCGACGACTTGCCAATTGGATACTTAAAGCTCAGTGATTTGTTCGGAAATCTCTTGAGGATAAAATGATGTTGTACTTGACTGCCAGTTGTGGGAAAACCAAACATGAACAACAACAACAAGCTGATGGCAGGGGAAAACTATGAAAAGCCACGAGATGATGATGAATATTTTATAGTGAATCACGGACGGACTGTGACTGTGGCTGTTAGGACAACAAAATGGCAGCAAAGGATGACTGATGATTGTGGAACAAGTGACTACTAATAGTACACAGTTTCTAATGTTGTGCCATTAATATTGCACAGCACAACGAGCGAAAGGGAGAGAGATAGTGAACAAAAAAAAAAATAAAAATTAAGAATTGTTTTAATGAATCGAAAGTCGGGACCGGAGAGGGAACACTCCATGTCAGTTGAATGTGCCATTTAGCAGCTGGTAGGTGGTGGGATTTCGTATGCACAAGAACATGTTCAGTTGACAAATGAAAAATTTGCAATACAATGTCAGATTTGAGAAAGAAATTTTGCTTATGAGGAAAAAGATACAAATTTAACAATCTTTTGCGTTGCGCTAGTAAATGGGGAAATTGCACTTCACTCTGATTTATGGACAAGGGGGTATTTCCTTGTTTAAGTGGGAAAGATTAATTGAAATTAAAAGTAAGGACCACCGGGTGTCCGGGTACGGTATTTTAAAAATTCCGCACCGCTATCAGTCAGAGAGGAATTTCGTTAGATGCGAATGGTGAACGTTTCTAGTCTTTTTACAAAACTAATCAAAAAGATTTTATGTGCCATATTTTATGAACGCCCGAAACCTTTCGTCAACAATCTGATTGACCTCTTTCAGTGCGATTTTAGGCCAGGAATGTCCACCGTAGACCAAATGTTCACACTCAGACAGACACTGGACAAAAAACCCCAAGAAGTTCACCTGTTTATTAAATTTAAAGTCGCCTATGACAGCATCTGGAGGGATGAACTGTATAGAGCCATGTCTAGTTTGGACATCCCTGCCAAACTCGTCTATCTGTACAGGATGACGTTGGAGAAAGCTAGCTGCTCCATTAAGGTCGGTAATGATCTCACCGAAACCTTCGATGTCAAAAAAAGATGCAAACATGGTGACGCACTATCATGCGACTTCTTCAACATCATAATTGAAAGAATTGTTCGAAACTCAAAGGCTAACACACAAGGAGCGATCTTTCAAAAGTCCGATCAACTACCTAACGACATTGACATCATTGGTGGAACAAAACGGGCTGTCACCGGTGCGTTTGCGGGTACAGAAACACCCACTTCCAGATATACGATCATCCTGAAATGCATGTCCGCTGACAACTCAATATAATATATTTCAGGATCTTGTAAATCTAATATGGCGGACGCCCAAAGATGGTGGATTACCATTAACTTCACGACCTCCTAAATATGGGTATCAACTGAAAGGATTTGACAAGTAGAATGCGATTAGCTAAGTTATGTCATTCTAAATTCAATATGGTGGATGCCATAAGATGGCGGATTACTTCTTCACAACCCGCATGACATGGATATCAAATAGAAGGGTTTGACGAGAAGAATCTCAGACAATATAGTATATTTTATGACGTTGTAAATCTAATAGATATGGCGGACGCCATATGATCGTGGATTACCATTATCTTCACGACCTCCTTAATATGGGTATCAACTAAAAGGGACTGACAAGCAGAATTAGACTAGCCAAGTGACGTCATTCTAAATTCAATATGGTGGACGCCCCAAGATGGCGAATTACAACCCCCATGGCATTTATACGTATATACGTAAAAAGCTAATATACGTATCGACGTAAATTTGTAAAAAAAAAATCAGATGTGTACTTAAAAGTAGAAAATAAATATAAAGATAAAAAATAATTTTTAAAACAAACTGTAATGAACTAAAAATTACAAAAAAAAATTGTTTACGAGTCATCAATTATGTGACCATTAATTAAACTTGAGGTGCTCAGGCACAAGACAACACATGCACGATTAAAAAATTATTTCATTCATTAAAGCTTGTTTTTAAAAATTATTTTTTATCTTTATATTTTTGCTAGTAAACTCGGTAAATAGTCACATTTGGAAAGACTCAATATCCTCTGCTCTTCATCTTATGCTTAATGAATTAGCAAGTTTCAATTAACGTTTCGGATTCCATCCCGAAAAGAATTCAACCATTTTTTTTTTCATTCAAATCAGTGAACGAAATGAAAATAAATGTTAATGTTTAATTTATTTTACAGAAAAGTCATAAAAGGAAAGTGCCGCCATCTTAATGTGGCCTATGTTACTCAAACCGACTGGTTTGGATCTTGGGATGTTAATTTTGCAACCACAGATGTCACTGAAGTCGTTCGATAAAGCAAACACCGGCATTTGTTAGTTTAGAACTATGACATAAATTAACTTACATACTTTAAAGCACGCCATGACAAACCAAGCGTTCTTTTATTTTACTGTTAAACGTTACAAAAAAAAAAAACTACATTCGCGTGATGCAATTAAATTGCAATTTATTTACGCCTATCGTTCAGTCCATCAACGTTTCGTTACGTTCTGTCAAATTGAAATGCATGATGTCCAATTAGTCTCTACTACTGCAGAATATTCCTTTAATTCATGAAACATGCATGCCTCACGTTCATTTACTCGTACGCCTTGTACCTATGTACTTACATATGTGTGTAGTTGCGTGCCACGCTACACATAGCCCATAAATCAAACCGTGCGCCGCAGCACTGTTTGCGCATGCAAAAGAATAGTAAAAGCGGAACTCAATCTAAGAACAACCTGTGTGTGGAGCAGCAGCGGTTGAGGCGCAGAACCATGACTAAGTAAAACGTGACGAGGGTTCAATAGCCGCCGTGCCTCTTCTACTTAAACAACTCACCGCATAGTGAATTGAATCGCAATAACGTGTACGATTCGAGCTACAATTCTTCTACATATATAAAATTCAATTACGTCAACCTGTTGCTGTTGAATTAAGACTGCATTCGGGATTCGGTAAAGGGGATTCCGACAGCACCTTCGGGCATAGTGTGTGAGTATTATTCAAATGCGACATTATACTATGATTTGCATCGCATATGCCGGAGATTGTGATCGGATTTCCTCCGACGAACGTCACAGGAAATCTTCGTCCTTTGGCGAAGAACACCACCGACTTTGGATGCTGTGAAGAATTGAATCCTGGCAGTTTAGGCTAAAGCCTATATGTAAATTCTAATAGAGGTATGTATTCTTTTAATGGCGCATTTTTATGTCCCTCAATGTGCGTTTTTCCATAAGAGAACCCTATGGAATCTACTTCATATTTCTCGGTGTATCTACTCTCACCGTGTAGTTTCTTTTGTTGTGAAACTGCACTCAGGCAGGAGTATAACTACAACCTGGTTCACCGTATGCAAAACTTTGTTACACATCGTTACCACATTGTAACTTGTTTTTCTTTTTTTAAAGCTCAATTTTCGGTGGTTTCTTTCAAGTGAGGTAGATCCCGGATCCTGGTTCGCAGATAATTTCGAGGGATTTTCCACCGAAACATGACATGTGCTCAAACAGAATTTTACATAAGCCTTCAACCGCAACGAGAAGCATGACATACTCGTGCAAGGTGGCATATTGTGTGTGCATGTATGCGATGTTTGCGAATACAAAATGATACGTCAAAAACCCTGCGAATTGAGAACATGAGCTCACCAAACTTTCCAGTATAAAGTACAAAAGAGCTGTGTGCAAGTATAGCAAGTAGATGATGCCCAAAGTGTATGGTAGACAGTTCGTTGGTGGGAGCGCATATTTCTATGAAGATAATCTTAAGTATATCCACGCAGTTTGTTTTCGAGTGCAGTCTGGAGTTTCAACGCAGATTGTAACATGACAACCATTGCCGGCTTTACCTTTACTCTACTCTACTATGGTTTACTTGAATGATGGAGCAGAAGCCGAGAAATTCTTTTTGTTACCTTTTACATTCTTTCGATGGAAGAGAAAAAAAAAAAACCACAGGGAGTAAAATCTCAAGTTTGTGCAATTTGATAGGGCACTGCAAGAATTGAAATAAAATTAAGGACAAATAAATTGGAGATGTTGTGAAAGAAGAGTAACTATGTATAGTATGTACTTGAAATTAGGAAGGACTTTTTCATTGGTGACAGCATAATCAAAGGAAAATCGATAAATCCACGAAGACAAATAAATTCGAAATTCGTTTATACACGTACCCATATTTTTAAGTTTTTCTACAAAGTACGCTTAGTTCAAAAATATATAAGTCCATATTGAATACAAGGGCAAATTTATATGGTTTAATGAAAGATTCGACTTATGCTAGGTTTCCACTTGTCGATTTGAAATTGACAAACGACGTATTTTAAGGTCAATTACAAAATTGGCAATTGGCAATTTGAAATAATGAAAAATAAATAGTTATTTTTTATTTCCTACATTGACATATTATAAACTAGCTGTCCCGCCCGGCTTAGCCCGTGTCTAAAAACTATACTGTTACTTACAATACAATACATACATTGCCATTTTGTTCGAAGAATCAAAGACAGTGCGAACACACCCCAAGGTTTGCAGTCTATCAATATATACAATCCACAAGTGTGGATTCTAAGTATTTGAAGTTTGAATAAGTGACATTTCGCAAGAAAGTGGCATTTGGAAAACTGTTTTTATTTTTGCATTCATTTAAATAATATTGCGAATAAATTATCGTAATTTAGAAATCGGCCTATCGCTCACACAGTATGTTAAAGAACGAGAATACGAAGTTTTACTTTATTGTGTGTGTTAGTTTTTGTGTTAATCGTATCAGAAAATTGACAGGTAAAAGCGTGACATTCTGATTTATATATTAGTAAGATAAAATAAGATGGACTGCTAGTACCCAACTTCGCGTTGGTTCCAACATAAGCACTAGCCCTCAGGTTTCGTAGCGGAGAAATGTGGAAACTTACATTGTGTATGAATTCACGCAAGCCGTTGGTTTGCGATCTAAGCAACAAAACAGAATATTAATCAACAGAAAAATTTAATTCGATATAAATGTATCATATTTATCGAGTTTATGGGTCACTAACGGCTATTTTAAAATTTTTATTTGAATTTATGGTAGTGGTATCTGTTGGAATTTAACGTATTTTCGCAGTAACTTGCAATAGATGGCCAAAGTTTCTATGTAAAATTTGTTTGATGGCGGATAATTATGTCCGCAGACAATGTATGAAAATGACATTTCACTAGCAGTCCATATATAATATGTCAATGATTTCCTACATCAACAGTTCTCAAGTTTTCCGATAGATGGCGCTGGAACCCCAAAATTTCAAAACCATCCGATCGAGCTGAAACTTACAGAATATATTGGTTATGAAATGAGAAATATTTGTAAATCAAAAGTTTTAAAGTTTGCCGATAGATGGCAATTAAGACCAAAATCCCAATATTATAACTACAGCAATGCACGGTGACAGCTAACAGCTAACTTTGGATTTACGTGCACTTCTCGCTTCATAACAAATATTTTATATTGTCTATGTTTCAGCTCAATCGCATGGTAAGTTTTTGAGTTTTAAGGATAATATTGTTTGGACAATTTTCTTAAATCCAAATAATAAAATGACATTTCACTAGCAGTCCATAAATATAATATGTCAATGATTTCCTACATCAACAGTTCTCAAGTTTTCTGATAGATGGCGCTGGAACACCAAAATTTCAAAACCATCAGATTGAGCTGAAACTTACAGAATATACTGGTTATGAAATGAGAAATATTTGTAAATCAAAAGTTTTCAAGTTTGCCGATAGATAGCAATTAAAACCAAAATCCCAATATTATAACTACAGCAATGCACGGTGACAGCTAACAGCTAACTTTGGATTTACGTGCACTTCTCGCTTCATAACAAATATTTTATATTGTCTATGTTTCAGCTCAATCGCATGGTAAGTTTTTGAGTTTTAAGGATAATATTGTTTGGACAATTTTCTTAAATCCAAATAATAAAATGACATTTCACTAGCAGTCCATAAATATAATATGTCAATGATTTCCTACATCAACAGTTCTCAAGTTTTCCGATAGATGGCGCTGGAACCCCAAAATTTCAAAACCATCCGATCGAGCTGAAACTTACAGAATATATTGGTTATGAAATGAGAAATATTTGTAAATCAAAAGTTTTCAAGTTTGCCGATAGATGGCAATTAAGACCAAAATCCCAATATTATAACTACAGCAATGCACGGTGACAGCTAACAGCTAACTTTGGATTTACGTGCACTTCTCGCTTCATAACAAATATTTTATATTGTCTATGTTTCAGCTCAATCGCATGGTAAGTTTTTGAGTTTTAAGGATAATATTGTTTGGACAATTTTCTTAAATCCAAATAATAAAATGACATTTCACTAGCAGTCCATAAATATAATATGTCAATGATTTCCTACATCAACAGTTCTCAAGTTTTCTGATAGATGGCGCTGGAACACCAAAATTTCAAAACCATCAGATTGAGCTGAAACTTACAGAATATATTGGTTATGAAATGAGAAATATTTGTAAATCAAAAGTTTTCAAGTTTGCCGATAGATAGCAATTAAAACCAAAATCCCAATATTATAACTACAGCAATGCACGGTGACAGCTAACAGCTAACTTTGGATTTACGTGCACTTCTCGCTTCATAACAAATATTTTATATTGTCTATGTTTCAGCTCAATCGCATGGTAAGTTTTTGAGTTTTAAGGATAATATTGTTTGGACAATTTTCTTAAATCCAAATAATAAAATGACATTTCACTAGCAGTCCATAAATATAATATGTCAATGATTTCCTACATCAACAGTTCTCAAGTTTTCCGATAGATGGCGCTGGAACCCCAAAATTTCAAAACCATCCGATCGAGCTGAAACTTACAGAATATATTGGTTATGAAATGAGAAATATTTGTAAATCAAAAGTTTTCAAGTTTGCCGATAGATGGCAATTAAGACCAAAATCCCAATATTATAACTACAGCAATGCACGGTGACAGCTAACAGCTAACTTTGGATTTACGTGCACTTCTCGCTTCATAACAAATATTTTATATTGTCTATGTTTCAGCTCAATCGCATGGTAAGTTTTTGAGTTTTAAGGATAATATTGTTTGGACAATTTTCTTAAATCCAAATAATAAAATGACATTTCACTAGCAGTCCATAAATATAATATGTCAATGATTTCCTACATCAACAGTTCTCAAGTTTTCCGATAGATGGCGCTGGAACACCAAAATTTCAAAACCATCCGATTGAGCTGAAACTTACAGAATATATTGGTTATGAAATGAGAAATATTTGTAAATCAAAAGTTAATATTTGTAAATCAAAAGTTTTCAAGTTTGCCGATAGATAGCAATTAAAACCAAAATCCCAATATTATAACTACAGCAATGCACGGTGACAGCTAACAGCTAACTTTGGATTTACGTGCACTTCTCGCTTCATAACAAATATTTTATATTGTCTAAGTTTCAGCTCAATCGGATGGTAAGTTTTTGAGTTTTTAGGATAATATTGTTTCGACAGTTTTCTTAAATCCAAATAGAGTTGTCGGCATTTAATTCTCGACCAGAGTCATTACTATTCACAAAAATTCACTCGAAAAAATTTCATTACATTTATGACATAAACACTGTTTTCATTGGGTGTAGCGAAGCGCACCGGGTAACCACTAGTATATTGCAGGAGGAGTTGGTAGATGTTGTTTAGTTTTAAAATTAATAAATAGTTGGTGATTTCAGACAGACCCTACCAGTTCTACCACGATCAACACCAATCGATAAGCTCAATGCTTACATCAAAGCCTAATATCTTCGATGTTTACATATGTTACTTTAACTATGAACATTAAGTACAAATCTTGGATATAGTACCATTATTTGATAAACATATTTGATATAAATATGTATATACATATCTACATAAATACATATGTGTGTACATGTGTTTGTACACAGGTACATTACATTACCATCAAATTTTTGTGCAATCGTTTTATCTATAGGGAACAATCACTAAGCTCAATTTATAAAGAATAGTATAGTATATACATATATTGACTTCAGAATTTTTTAAAATTATTGTATAAAAATAGTATTACTTCCTAGTACTACTTACTTACTTACTTAGTTGGCGCTACAGCTCGAGGTGAACCTGGGCCTGCTTCTCGCAACCATTTGTGTGTGCGTGTTATATTTTTGCACGAATGGAAGGGACCTACAGTTTTTTGCCGACTCCGAACGGCGAGTTGAGAAGCTCAATCGTGACAAATGATACTTTTTGATGTTTGTCAGACATTCGAAAGAGGTGGGCACTGTGAAAAACTTTTAGGTGTTTGCGGCGGGACTCGAACCCAAGACCGCTGGCTCAGTAGTCCAACGCACTAACCACTTGCGCTACGGTGCCACTTCCTAGTACTTCCTTTCTAAAATACAACAAGTAACTAATGCGACCGTTTTAGTGCACCGGGCGGCAACAGCTAGTTACCTATAACTACGGGCATAGGGTTTCTAGATGCGACATTCCTCGCACTGGTACACTTGTTATTATTAAATATTCACTTGAACATTGTACATTGGATCCAAGGGCCACATGGATAACGAATCAGCTCAAAAAGCATGAGCTTTCATCCAAAGGAAATCGAAGTTTCTGCAGAACTTGAACAGAAACGCCCTAGTACCGGCTTCATCTCTGGATAGTGGATACTCAGAAAGTATCTCTACAAAATTAACTAGTCATCAGAACCTTCCTGAGAGTTCATTCTGGAGAGTGTCTCTGCACGCCTTTCCGCACATCCTTATAGAGAAACCAAAACTCATATAAGTCAAAATGCGCACACTCTGCAGCAAACTTATTGATTCATCAAGCTCAACTGTCATCTAACCAGAGAAAATATTGGACTTTCTATCACTACCTGGCGTGAGAGTCCTCTCGTGGAAAGGAACAACAGTGCCAGAGCCTTAGCCATTCCACTCTTTGCTAACGGTCACCTACTTCATCGAATCGGGATACTGATTTACCTATCTAAAGTAAAACAGAAGTCATATACTTATATTATGCAACTTTCGGTAGCCAAATATTTTAATTTAATGGGTTAACAAAAAGATAATAAAGTAATAGAAAATCAATCAACAGTAAAAAAAAAAAAAGCTTCTCTCCAGTAGCACGTTAAGTTTAACCAAATTATGGCAACGCATAACTTAGAATTCTTAAGAGTTTTTCGATACGAGAGAAACATTCAGCGAGCACCCACACTCATTTCCATTTCCATAGAAAGGTCGTTACCCTGTTTGGATCACCAATGATGATAAATACTTGGAATCATTCTAACAGATGAATGTAAATTTAATTCACACAACTTCGGACCTCATGCCTGTTCGAATCCGAAGTCATAGATCAGAGTTACTATGAGTAATGCGTTGAATATTTGTGTAGCAGTAAATTAGAAGACATGCTGATGACTACACTGTGCTTATTCATAAGCTGGAAATTTATCCAATTATTGACTTATCCTAAAGTCTTTTAAAGTTGTGTAATTCTGTCATCAAAATTTTATTCGAAAAAAAAAAAAAAAACGAAAACCTATTTTTTAACAACAAAGTAAATACTAAAAAATTCAACACCAGAAAAATCACTCCAATTTCCTGATATAATTTAAAAGTTTTTGTCATTCTTTTTAACCCACTAAGTCCATAGATTATCCTTTTCAAGTAAAGCAAAAAAGAAAAGAACAAATCCAACTTCATCTCGAAATCCTTGGCACGACCACACGACGACAACGAAGACGCACATGAGTAAACTCTCAGGAGCCATATAATTAAACTTTGGCAAACAACACACCTCGAAAGCTTACCATCAGCTAACGCCAGCCGTTTTAGGTATCTAACCACTTGATAGATTCACACTGTGAGGATAAAATAAAAATAAAACTTAATAATAAGTTAGTAGGACTCGGGATAGACGTGGAGGGGCGAGTGCGCGGATGGAGGGATGAACATTTTATTGTTGGAGTTTAGCAATAAATTTTCTTGGCGACAACGCAACACATGTTCCGGAGTACGCCCGAATAAGTACACCCACAAGACACAGAAATATATGTCATCCATAAGGATAATCACATAAGTTCAATGATATACGAGTATGCTTGTTAGAAAACATATAATCATATGTATGTTATGCTGATGAGGGTCGCCTACATACGAAAGGGTAAACCTTCGATGGGGAGTAGGACATATAATTTTTCCATTGGACGGTCGGCGACTTTCTCATTTAAGTATCACTGTTGAGGGCAGTGAAAGTCAAATTAAGCTTTAATTAGACTGCTCTTTGACAGTCAACGACCGCAAGGAAAGTAGTAGAACTATAATTTCAAAAGAGTCCAATTCTGTTCCTGTTCGCATAAATATCAGAAATGTTAGCTAAGGAAAGATTCCCGAATGTCTTCTACCAAATTTCTTTCAATTCGTCGATGGGTCCCGTTTTGTATTTTTTGTAAAATAAAGTGTCTGGTTATTTTTGTTCATTTTTAGTGTTCCGTCGGTCCCAAAACGGAACACTTATGGAATCAGTTCGGTGTCTGTCTGTTGGTCTGTCTGTCACAGGCCTTTTTCCCAGAGACTATTTGACGTAGACTATTGAAATTTCGAACAGTTGTAGCAATTAGTTGCCCAAAGACAGATCAGAACTTAAAAAGCTGAATTTTGGAGGCTAGTTTTGGGTGGTCAAATGGGAAATTTAAAAAAAAAATAAGTTGGAGGTCATCATGTGGGGTGTCAAATGAAAGCTCCGTTAAAGCACAAATTCAAAAATGTATGAAATATTTTTTGTGTTACTTTTTCTTTTAACACATTTCACAAAACGTTTACAATTTGCTGTCCCAGGCTGTATCTCCTAAAATATCGCTCAGAAAAATCTAAATAAAATCACAAACATTGAGAATAAAGTGTAGATGGAAAAATAAATTATCAGGTCTGCCCTTGCTCGACTTGTTTTTTAATTTCAACTACTGAACTGTTTACATATTCAGAAATTGCAAAGAATAACCCTATCACAATCGCCTAAAAGCAGATACATGTATCTGCGAGAGTAGAAAATTTAATGATTGATGGATTGATTTTTGTGGCATATTTCTATAATAGGTTACCATATAACCATTGAACTTAGACTTAAAACAATGATTTTAAGCATATACAGGAATCTTGATGGTTTCCTATTATAATGTTGTAATGATGTCGGTAGCTAAAGGTGGAGATCATAACCGGTAGAATTTGCTTAAAGCAAATCGCACCAAAATACAAATAAAATAAGAGTTGTGCCAATTAAAGTTGAATACAATTGAACTTAATTATGCAGTATATATAAAAAAGTAATAAAAAAATCGAAAGTGTATTACATACACAATACACATGTATTATAATAATCGGAAGATCCTGCAGTTAGCTAGCTGTTAGCTGTTAAAGCACTTTATTTATAATTTTTACTGTCCACTAGGATCTATCCACACCAGTTGTACTCTTTTAATTAAGATGGCTCAGATGTAAAAGCCATCTTAGGGGACACCCGCCTCGTATAACAATCAATGGTCACACCTCACACCTATGTATGTTACCTGCGTCCCTTTATATTTGCAGATAACCCCTCTATATACACACTATATCAACACTTTATTTCATCACACCAATCAAACCTTTCACTTTTTCTAATCTCGAATGGAAGGGACCTACAGTTTTTTGCCGACTCCGTACGGCGAATTGAGAAGGTCATTGACAATTAATACTCTTTGATTGCTTGTCAGACAATCGAAAGAGGTGGCAGCCGTGAAAAACTTTTTTAGATGTTGGACCTGGGCTGGAATTGAACCCGGGCAGCATTCGGTAGTAGTCAAACGCACCTACCACTACACCACGGTCCAACGCACCTACCACTTAATTTGTTTACTTAGTTTTTTTTTTTTTTTAATTAAAACTCACTTAGCGATAAAAATAAAATAATAAGCATTGTCGTTATGGACAAATTTGACTTCGATCATTTCAATCCATGACAATAAATGAATTAAAAACAATGATATTTATTGAAATTATATTTTTTTGTTTTAAAATAAAATTCTTAAGAAACTCGGTTTCTCATTTCAATAGTAAATGTTTTTATAGATCGTTGCCAAAATTATTACTTAATCAAATCACAAAAGGAAATGCAGATTTAAGTTGAATTGAATTTGTGGTCGAGTTTCTTATGACGCATATACAAGATTGACTAGTGGCTGACTAAGTGTGGCAACTTTTCGGTTTGTATTGCAAATTTTGTATATTTTTCTTGATTTGTTGCGCTTTGTAGAAGATCTTTCTATTTCCCTCAAGTTACTTAAGAAGAACTGTCTAGAAACGTTCTATGACAACATGCTTTACGCAGGACTTTCACAAAGACTATGTAAGTGTACTCCTGTACTATAGCGAGAACTGCAATGCTTAACCAGAAGGCTGTGTCTAGGAATATATGTACGTATTGTTTTGAGCCCTACTAAGCTTAAGAATTATAAATAGAAATTAAGTACTAATGTTTGAACACTACATTAAATCACCAATTGTTTTTCTTAATACTTGATAAACAAAGAACTCATACTTAAGCAAAAGATCTACTCGGCAAATAATCGTTAGTTCGACATTTCTGATCGTATTCTAAAACTAAGAGTACACGACATGCAAAACCCATATTTAAATGTGAGTGTGACGTCAGAAAAATTTTTAAATAAATGCTCACATTTATTGTTCATGTGGCACTTATGAAGAAGCAAAAATATAGTGAGGACACGTCATGTGAACTTCACATTTTTTCCTGTAAGAATCTGTTTACATGAATACTGACATTTAAATGTGGACGAAATGTAGTATTTGAGACCGAGTCTGGCGTCAAAATTATGTAACGCTCACATTTGAATGTGGGTTTTGCATGTCGAGCTTAAATTACGAGACTAGATTTGGAAGATATGTATGTGAGAGCCTTGTGTCTTGCAGTACTGCACACTTAGATAATAATTAATTATTTCCACTATGCTCTTTCTTTTAACTAGATGAGAGTATGAACCCCAGAAGGTTTTTCAACTCAATTTTGTTTAAGTCCTCCAGCTTCTAAGAAGAAGAAACTGCCAAGAGTCCTCTTTCCTTAGTCAGTGATAGCCGGACACAGTTCAGAATATCTGTACCTATCATCGTAAAACATGCCGACACACTCCGCAGGAATATCGATGGTGCAGTACCTAACCTAGTGATGACATAAGAGTCGCCCGTATTTCACTTCGACTGAGTTTGATTTTTGTCTATGGACTTGGACTGGTGGTCGTAAGGTTCTTGCCGTTGCATATGCATACAAATGAAAAGTTCAGAGATACCAGTTGATCAGCACAAAATATTAAGTCTTGATAAACAGTTTGTCTTGTAATTACAGAAATATGTTGATCCGCAATTGAATTGAACTGCTAACGATTCGACTATTTTGTATAAAAGTAGTTCATCGGTTATAATTCAATAGACTGTAATTTTTAGTGTTCCGTCCGTACCAAAACGGAACACTAATGGAATCAGTTCGGTGTCTGTCTGTCTGTCTGTCACAGGCCTTTTTCTCAGAGACTACTTAACCTAGACTATTGAAATTTGGAACAGTTGTAGCAATTAGTGGCCTAGACACAGACCAGAACTTAAAAAGCTGAATTTCGACTTTGGGGGGATAGTTTCTTAACAATTTTTCACAAAATGTTACAACTTGCTGTCCCGAGCTATTTCTCCGAAAATATCGCTCAGAAAAATCTGAATAAAATCACAAACATTGAGAATAAAGTTTAGATGGAACCATAATTATTACGACTGCCCTACTTCAACCGTTTTTTTTTAATTAATTTTTTAATTTCAACTACTCTACTGTTTACATTTCCAGAAAAATATCACAACGCCTAAAAGTAGATACGAGAGTAAAAATTGAATAACTGATGGCAAAAGTGTTATACCAGCAGCGAATTTTCGTGGCATATTTCTACCGGATAACTATTGACCTAAGACTTAAACCAATGATACATAATATAACACATAAAGGAAGCTTGATGGTTTCCTATTATAATGTAGGTGTCTCTACTTTTACTATATTGGGAAAAATTGAATTTGTGTATATACAGACACAGAGAGGGAGACAAATCGCAAAATTCTACGCAGTTATTGCAATTGAACGAATAACGAGACGAAAAATTAAATCTGATGCACAAGCGTACATTTCTTGTAAATACATATACATATGTACATATGTAGGTATATATGTATGTATGTATATACATGCTTTATGTTGTTTTTTTTTTTCTTTTACTTTGTGTGTGTGTATAACTATTCTTCTGAGCAGATGATAAAGGACATCGGAGACATATCTACATAAATACATGCATATGTAGGTAATTTGTCCAGCTTACTTACATTTGTGTTGGTATACATTTATGCAGGTATAAATTTGAATTTATTTTTCGCAAATTGTGCTCAATTTGTTTGTATTGAAATGTGCTGTGCACCATACAACTATGCATGTTGTACTTACTTGTGTCTGAAGATATACAAGTGCATATGTACATATGTGTACCTATATATATATATGTATATGTTTTTATGTATGTACATACATGTGAGTATCGAACAAAGTATCATTGTATCTTTAGTAGAAATCGTATCGTAAAGAAAGGGTTCATATAGATCTATTAACATAAATCTATGACATACATGTATGTATGTAGTTAAAATAACTGATACATAGTACGGAACACTTATTGCGCAAGTATAACTTGCACTTGACCGGATTTTTTTTCATAAAGAAACATCAGATTAACTCTTCTTTGAATAGCACGTCCGCATACCTGTTACTTGATCCCTATAATATTTTATTTTATTTTTTTGAATTAGCTTCTACATTATGTTAATTGTATTGTATTAAAGAAAATTAACACGCGTAGCGTTAACTCTTATTTTGTATCTTAAGTATTTTGTATCACCGCACTAGTAATTTCTTTTGTAAAATAAAAAAACCGTGCTAATGAAATGAAAAAAAAATCTAGTACCCAAGTAAGATTACACTTGCTAGAAAAACATGAATAACGAAGCGGAACAGTGAATTAGCGTTCAGCAAACCATAATAATGATGATATTTTTGTTTTTTTCATATCAAGAACTAACTACATATGTAAATATATATTTTCTCTTTTTTTTGAACTGAGAATGACAAAAAGAAAATAAATCTCCCTTTTTCAAATAAATCGGATTTGGCAGCACTCAGAATAAAGCGGACAAATGACTAGTTATATAATACCGATTTTTCATTTAATAAAACTAAAAAAAAAAATTGAAATCTTTTCTACTCCAACACGTTTAAATCGTTTCTTCTCCGACACACACACGCATACATTTAAACGCGTTAGCCATATCATCATTGAACCATTGAACGAGCCACGAGGAATAGAATTCAATTCCTGCAAGGATTGTTCTGTAGTATTGCCTGCAGCATGTGAAAATCAACCTTGCAACGATACACGAGAGAGACGACCGATGTAGGATTCGAACAGTGGGTGGCATCAGATATATCCTGTGGAAAATTAAATAAAAACACCTGGTGCAGTAGTAAATGTGCCATTTAAAGGTACACATACACGCACACATGATACTTGCAGAAAGGAGTAGTAGTTTCTTACGTTTCTTGTTGTTTTCTTAAAAAATAAAATAAAATTCTTTATCCCATTCAGTGGAGGTCCTAATGCAATTCTCTTCGTTGGTAAACGGTTTGGTGTTAAATAAATTGGAAAATGAAAACAAGGTGATATGGCAGGCAAGGCATACAGGTGATGGCAAAGGAAAATCCTTTTCAATAGCTTCGGTTTTGGGGCAGTTTTGAAGGATTTGTTTTTATTTGGGAAAATTGTTCATTCTTTATAGTGAACGGAGTTTAAAGTCTCAATGCTGCTCAGTGAGTGGAAATTTAATATTCGCTCAGGCGAACTACGGACAATACAACAACTTGCACGATTGCCTATATTAAATGCTAAAGATCGAAAAGAGCCGCTGTGTCTAATTACGACAACTCACGAGGCTGTATAAAGTGTCACCTTTAACATAACACTGAGTTGCATTTGAACTTTGAAGTTACGAGTAGAAGCGGAGTGTTACAAGATTGTAAGGTGCGTCCCAAAATGATAGAGTTACCCTCGAAATTGTCTGTATTAATAGTGCGGTGCCAACATTACAGAATATAATAAATTAGTTTTTTTGGAATAAACCTAAAATTATTAATTTTCACCATAATTTCTGGCCATTTCCAATTATTTGTTGCTATGTATAGTTATTTTGACGCACAGACACATATTTAGTGTCCCACAATGATAGAGCCAGCACATGAATTTCGTGTTTTCTCCTGTTTCTAACGGTAACATTTTGCTTGTTTTACAATTTAGTGTGGTAGCAACTTGCGAAGTTCTGCTCTCCTCGATCAGTGTCGATCTTTATTCGTTTGCGTAAGCATTATCAAGATGGGAAGAGGAATATCTTCGAGTGAGTTCAAAAAAGGACGAATAATCGAACTGCTAAACAGTGGTAAATCGACTCGTGAAATTGGAAGACTATTGAAACGTTCACATCATGTAATTGCAAATTATAGAAAGTTGAGCGCATCTGCTTTGAATTACCACCAAAAATGCCGCATTTTAAGGGAGTTGAGTAATTCAACCAATAGCATTCGTCGTGTAGCAACACTTTCAGGTATAGAAGCTACAAAGTCCACCGTGCACAGATTTGTAAAAGCATCCGGTCGGCTTCAATCGAAAAAATTAAACTGCAACCACCTCTTGGTGTTCAACATAAGGCGGCCAGATTGGAATGGGCTCGAAATCATAAATGATGTATAATAATGAAGAATGGCGAAACGTTGTTTGGAGTGATGAGAAAAAGTCTAATTTGGACGGTCCTGATGGATGGGCGCACTACTGGCATGATGTAAAAAAGACAGTGTGATGGTTTGGGGCGCGTTTAGATGGTATGGAACTTGTCGTTTGGCTAGAGTGCCTTCTAGAATGAATGCTGAAAACTATCAAGAGATGTTAGAAGAAACACTCATACCATTTCTTGAAGAGCTGGATCAGAACTTTAATGAATTCCAACAGGATAATGCTCCTATTCACGTGGCAGCATCAAGTAAGACGTGGTTTTCTGATAAAGACATTTCCCTTATGACATGGCCAGCACGTTCGCCAGATTTAAACCCTATAGAGAACCTGTGAGGTCAAGAAGGGTTTATGCTGGTGGACGGCAATTTAACAACGTGAATGAGTTAAAGACCGCTGCTATGAAAAATTGGCAAGAAATAAGTGATGAAATATTAAAAGGTCTAGTGAAATCAATGACGAACAGAGTAACACAATCTCAAAAAAGGTGGGTTAATTGGACGCTAGCATTTCAAAAACATCAAAAATACAAAACGCTTCTATCTTTTTGGGACACCAGAATGCAAGACTTTTTTGTAAAAATTACTGTAAGTAATTGAATTAAAAATAAATATTGATTAATAAGTATGAGTTCAAAGAGAAACTTAACCCATTTCATCCCATTGGTGCATTAATGCACCAAAAAAGGCGCCTGTCGTTAAGCGCGCCTAAAAATTAGTTTTCGGCCAAAATTCATTAATTGTGTTCATAATAATATTCTAGGAACATTAAAGTAGAAGCTCTTTTAAAAGAAACGTGGGTGATTCTGTTTTTGAAAATTTTGTATCTATGTTTAATTTTTCAAAATATTAAAAGGATATTTATTATAGATGTAAAAAATGTAAATTACTGGTAAATTTGTTATTTTTTTATCCATTGTTGTGCAGATAAATATTTTATTTGTATAATAAGCTAAATTTAAAAGTGGTAAATAAATATTTGTGAAAAATAATTATTTTTAATACTTTTGTTTAGTAGCAATGTAAGTGGTGCATTAATGCACCATTGGGGTTTTGGGCAGAATTATTTTTTTTTTGTGAAAAGAAAGTTATCATTTGTAGAAATTTTGAGAGAACTTGAGAATAAGTCACAGAATAGGGGTTTTCAACCAGCTTTTGGCCGATGCATTTGTCGGATTCTTTTATGATGAAGTTGGTGAAGGCGATGAACAAGACTTGGAACTTATGGATCGCGAATCATCTGTTCCTGCTTCTGTGTGTGAACGAAGATTCTTCCAAATTAACCCTTTGTAATTGGGGCACCTCCAAAATGAACCGAACTTCATGTAAGCGATCCTCTGAAAACGGGGTACCTCTGAATTGGAAGAATTGCTTGCGAACTGCATTAGAGTTGCTTGAAAAACAACCTCAATAGAGACAAACAGCAAAGAGAGCTGATTGTGTGTACGTTCATATGTATGTGCAATGTGCATGCCATCCATGATGTATAAAAATAAGGGATTCCATCGGATTATCGGAAACATAATGTATGTACGTATACATATGAATGTACCTTCAACAGCTGTTTAACGACCATTAGTGGGACAAAATTAATTTTAGCCCAATTTGAAGGTCCTCTCATATCGCGACACTTCCAATTTGGTTCCCATTTTCCTGATCCCATGAAGTGTACCAAATAGGAGGTTTTCTGTAGTTTCCAAATTTATGCGTTGAAACAAATTTGATCATATTTTTGCAATATTCATTTCGGCGATAATGACACCTTAAATACAGCAGACAAAATGGGGAAAGAAATGCCATTTGTGGATCATTTGAATACAACATTTTAAAATTATAAATCATTCGAAATGAATATTTCTCTAGATGAAGCCATGATACCATATTTTGGCAGAAATACCTGCAAACAGTCTATCCGCAATAAGCCTTTGGTATTTGAATACAAAGCTTGGATTGCTGCTCATCCTCTAGGGTCTAGGGCTAGGCTATTGTCTGCAATTCGATATTTATGTACATATAATAAAAAACAATTTTATTACAGTGGAAGACCCGAGCAAATGTGGTCATTAGAGCGTTATATCCAACGGTAGCATAGCTTAAAATATAAAGAAACCGACCAATTAAAGGGAAAATGGTCGTTATAAGCGATTGGTCGTAAAAAGCGAGGTCGTTATAAGCGACTTCCACTGTATAACTTAGATTCATATATGTGCATACATATGTATGTATATACACGTATGTAATTGAATAAAATGTTGGTTATATAAATAAAAAAAAATGTCCTTCCAAAACCCAATGGTGCATTAATGCACCACCCATTATCTCCACTATCAGTAATAAAACAAACGAAAATACATTTTTTACGGTCAACTTTATGATAACAGAGACCAGTTATTGCAAAAAACAGAAAAAACTAGAAAAAAAAAACTTTGGGTATAAATGGGTTAAACAATTGCATTGTCATTTTCATTAATACTTTTATCATATTGCTTGTACTGGGAATTTTCGCGTTGGCTCTATCATTTTGGGACGCACCTTATATTGGTATATTTCTAGCATAAGATCAAATGTAGCATGGACAGAGACTGATTATAAACTTAGTAAGTAGACTAGTAAATAGTCTGAAGATCTGGCGACTAATTTATTAAAAAAAAAATCTTTCAGGAATCTGTCTCCATAATTAAAAACTAAATGTGGGTGGCAGCATGGGGAAAGCAACCAATTAACAAGGAATTTCTAGAAGTGGCTGGTGACAGATTGATCACACTCGATCATGTCCTCATGTCCACAAGTTAAAAGAACACTCTAAAAGCTCTATTTTTGGAAACCTGGGACACAATGGATCTATTTCTGGTCGCAGTTTATGCTCCTCTTGAGCGCCACCATGTCAAATGAAAAAAAAAAACAATGGTGTGCCATGAACCTTGCTAGAAGTGACGAGATGTATACAAACTGCCAACAATTTAGAACTACATACTTAATTTATCGCATTGTCTACGAATCATTCTATTCATCTCTTCCCATGTTGCTCTAGCTCTAGCCCTAACTAGTTCGTCTGACATCTCGTTCCCTTCGATATTGCTATGTCCGTGTACCCAGCACAGTCTAACTTTGTGGTGCCTTATGGCATTTAGTGCATTGCGACATTTTTGGGCTGCCTTTGATATTATTGGCTGACTATCCATCAGAATGGCCTTTTCAATCGCCAGTAGTTCCGCCTGGAGGGCACTCTCAGGATTCATACAGTATACGGGCTATATGCTTGTAGAAGTGAGCAGTGTTGCCGCTGAGAATTTTTAAAAAGTCGCAAAAAAAAAAGTCTCACAGGTTCGCAAAAAGTCGCAATATGAGAATTTGCATATTTCTGACTGGGGATGTTATTCGGGATCACATAAATTACGAATAAGTTAAGATATATTTGTTTCAGAATTTATTGTTAATTTACTAACAAAGAAATTGGTCAAAGATAAAAGTTTAATAAAAAAAAAATTGTTTTAAGTAAAGGTTTTGAGAAAAATGCATTTTAAGTAAAAAATTGGAACAGCAAATTTTCATAATTTTGAGTTTAACCCCCCTGTTCTGCATTTCGAGTGAAAGTGGATTGAAACCGAAATTGAAATTCACTCGGAATGGAATTCAGTGTTCTGCATTCCGAGTGATTTCGAATTTTTGTAATCCACTTCGAATTCATTTGTTTGAAATGTCAAACACAGCTGTCAAATCATTTCAAAATCATTGGAGATTTTCAGTTCTTGGTTTTTGCTTTGTGCAAGTGAATTAAACATTTAAGAAAAAATATATTATATTAAAAAAATGGAAAAAATGGAAAACAAAATGATTGGTAAAAACCGCGAAAAAAACCGAATGGAGAGAGTGCGCAGCAAGATTTTCCGAGATAAATCTAACATTCTGGATCTTCCCGAAGCATTGTAACTGTAAGCAGAAGTAGAAAAATAATTTATTCAATGATTTTTGTATTTTTAAAAATAGTTTTAGGGTGAGTAAGAAAATATTTGTTGATATCCTGCAAGAAGTGGGTTCAGAGAAATCTTGATCTTGGATAATCTTGATATTCTTTCATGTAATTCAAGAGAATACTCTCTTGCCTCTAATTTTTGTGTTGTACTATTTTAAACAAAGGAATTATTTTAATACACTAATGGAAAGTCTTATTATTCTACTCATATTTTTCAAAATGATTTTGATCAACAAATTAATTAATTAATTCACTTTATTAATTCACTTTACAACGGCATGTGAATTCAATTCACGTCAAGAATCTCAAGTGAATTGAATTCACTAAAATCACAGGATTTTCGGAATGCAGAACACGAATTTACAGCTGTCATCTTGAGTGGAATGCAGAACACCAAAATATTCACTTTCGAACATACAATCCACAATTCATAGTTTCGTTCGGAATGCAGAACACCCAATTCCACTTTTGGTGGTTGAATTCACTAAAAGTGGAATGCAGAACAGGGGGGTAAGAAGCCATAACATTTTTGTGCCTGCATTACATTCACAAAGTCTTCAACATTTTAATGTGCTACTGAATTGCCTCTCCAATATGTACAAAACTACTCTTGTAGCTATAATAGTTCATAAGTTATAACATTTAAAGTAGTTGCACCTTCAAATCGGAAGTGTCTCACTTCGACGGGCTATAACTTGGTGAGGGTGAAAATAGACCCTCACTGCCGTCCGATTGTTGATCGACGGAACTTTAGAAATCTCTACTTAGAGGATTATACCTCTTAACTGGGGCACCCTGTAGTTATAAACATTTCGCAATGGAATGCAAAGGATTCATTGATATGGTTTACAATTTGTTTGCATGTGTTCGGTAACGTGATAAAAATTCAGAAGTATGTTGCGCCTAATAGTGTATGATCAAAAAAAAAAAAATAGTTAAATAGATGTGTTTAAGATATTTATGTAAAAATAAACGCATTTCGACAAAAAAAAGTCTCAAAAATTTATAAAAAGTCTCCATATTTCTATGAAAAGTCGCAAATTAGAGGTATTTTAAAAAAGTCGCCTCAAAGTCTCAGGAGAGTCAAAAAAGTGCCAAAATGCGACTTTAGTCGCACAAAGGTAACGCTGGAATTGAGGCATTAGTCTCGCAACAGAGAATCTGCACTTTATCTTTGGGATTTCTATCTGTGACCACATTCCAAACAGCCTGCGCCTGCTCTTTGTCGGTAGAATTGTTCAATTTTGCCACTGCAATAGTTTGTTCCTTACTTCCAAATGAAATTACTGTTTAATGCAGCTACTAATTTTGGAGCTATTAACGCTTTCTTCGTTACTTAGTCCCAATTTCCCGTTGTTTGCTCTCATGCACAGTTGGCAGATCATCATCTGAATCCGTATTTTCCACAGAATTGGATATCGCCCCGCACAAGCTCAAACGATGTAGAAGAACCACCTCGGTTTCTTCACATTTTCGCGGGTGTACTGTAATGGTTCTTTAAGACAAAACTTCAGTATTGAAAAAACGCTTTTTTGATTAAAAAAAAAAAATAAACTTCCAAATAAAGACCGCTTGATAAACAAGCTAAACATATTTGATGGTTTTTTTTCTCTCGGACCGATAGCATTATTTTTAAGCGGCAAGTGACAAATACAAAAAAATCATTCAAAATTATCATTACTACTACATTGTTCTCTAAAGTAGAAAACTCACGTAAATGCCCTCTGCGATTCAATTTTTTTGAATGTTTTTATTTTCTGTTTATATCTTGTTCACATGATCATAACGAATGTGATCGGTTAAAAGGGGGAAAACAAAAGCGCACAACATCACGAACGAAGCGAAAAAGTCACGCTTGACCTTGAATGTGGTCGAAGTCTTCGAAAACGAAAACGCTGTCGTTGCCGTCGTCTCCATCGTCGTCGTGGATGTTTAATGACCGGTTGCTCATCCGTTGCCGAACAGAAAACCAAAAGGGGGCAACGTAACAGCAAGAGCAACAAATTTTTATGGTAAATAGAAGAACCCAAAAAAAAAAAAAGAACTGATAAAAGATATACATACATATGTATGCTCGTACATGCTGCACACATGCCCAATCCGTCATGTTGGTTGGTGGAAGCATAGGCATGTCCAAGTCCAACAGAGTAACAAAATCGCGCTCCGCATGGGTTGTTTTGTTCTAGAGTCACACACGCGAGAATCAGGCGGAGAGGAGGAAGTAACGAAGAGGCTTCGAATTAAAACCGGTCTTATTGCCCGTGGGGTAGACGGAACATGGAATTTGCGAACGAAGCAAAGCCTGCTTTCTATGTGTCGGGTTGGGTTCGGTATCTTATGAAAGTAAGGGGAAGAAGAATCGGAAACAAAACCTGAGCTAAACGCTTAAAGCGCTGAATTTGTTGTTCATTTTTTCCCCATTGCCTGCGGGCGGCGATTGATCTGTTCTGGGAATTTTTGGAGTGGCTTTGTTGTTGAACACAGATACACTCGTACCAACACAAACTTGCTCATGCGCTCTTGAATTTCTTTCTTCTTTTTTTCGGGGGGGTATAGGGTTACCAAATATCTTCGAGTTTGCAAGCATTTTCTTGGGTGGCATATACAAGGTCAAAACAAAGTTTTGAAAATTACACAATTTGTACGTGACTCAGCAACAGATGGCACTGTGACTGTATATGTAAGTGTGTCTGGTTAGAGAGTCTCCAATTTGAAACGATTTGATAAGTGGAGAGTGGGGAGTACGTCTCCATTATGGTTTGCATAGTTTTATTCTGTGTAGGAACTTGAAGTTCAAGCGCAAATAGGCGTTATAATATTTTAATTACTGCGGGCAATATTCGAATGAGCATTATGTATGAATATATACATACTATACATGTGTACTTTATTTCAATTTGTTTTTATGTATTTGGAGAATAATTACGTGGGTGCTTACTATTGCTCGAGTGGTTAGTGCATTGAACTGCTGAGAACAGATTTGAGTCGCAATAAACACATGCTTAAGGTTTAAGCCGTATTCATTGTATAGTGAAATCTCTCATAAGAGGACACGCTGTTTAGCGGACAGCTCGGATTGACAGACACCTTTTTGGGGAAACGATTTCTATTTTCCCATACAAAATGCGTTCTTATAAACGGACAACTCTCATAACCGGACACACAACTCTGGTCCCGTGGCTGTCCGCTTAAGAGAAATTTCACTGTACCTACTATATTTGTTCGGTAGGCGAATCTGACTTTGCTGTTATTTTATGACGTTTGTGACCTGTCAATGCGTCCAAATTGTGTGCATTTTTAGCCGATCACCTTCGTGAATAAGCAAAATTGTGGAATCTGGAACGATGCCCATACAAAAGAGTTTCTACGTGCTTTCTGTGCATCCAAGCAACAGCCACTGTTTGGTGTGGATTTTGGTTAGGTGGCGTCAGTAACTCATACATACGTATCAACGAAATGAGAAGACGGCGAAAGGTATTAGAGACGTTACAGACACGAATTGGGTGATAGATTTTACACAGGCAATATGTACACTGCCGTCCATAAGTTTCCCGACAATACATTTCGTCATAGCAATTCATAGAAAACTCTTTTTATTTTTCATCCAGGGCCCATTACTAACAAACTCGATGGTAAGCTATGTTCTTATAATATTTAACTTTACTTCTCCTTACTCATGATTCCATCGATACGGATGAGGTCTCCAAAACCAGCGGAAGAGAAACATCTCCAGATTATCATAAAGTTGACGGTCGACCCACGTTGGGCGCCAAAATGTACGATCGAATTATTTTTCAACTTTCAACCTCTACTTGGCTCGTAGGAAGATTGACGTTGATATTAATCAACTATATGTATGTAATGTACTACGACGAGAAAGAAGTTAGCGACGTTGATAGTTTTAAATGAAACAATAGTTTGACCACTGATGGTTTGTTAACCAAGAGATTTTGCTTTATTGTGAGGTAAGCTTTTATAACATTTTTGTTAGCGGTATTTTAAAAGAGAAAAACATTTAAATTATGACGACTGATCTTACTTAAGCGCTTGCCTCAACAAGCACCTCTATATTTGCCTGTCGGGACCACAGAGCTAGGGAGCATATTTTCTTTAGCAAACCGCCTAACGTAAACTCTTTTTTTGTCCAAAAATTTCAAATTTCGACTCGTCCATCCGTAAGACTTTGACCAGTCGGTTGATATCCAACCCTGGTGGTCTTTTCCCCATGGTAGCCGCTTGACGTTGTTTTGAGGTCGTAACACAGGTTTTCCTGCTGATACTCGACCGTTTAGGCCGGCGGTAGCTCGACGCCTTTCTATCGTTGTAACTGATATCTGTTTTGAGTACAAACGGTGCACAGATTTCAGGAGATGTAAGCCCTCTAACTTATTAATTTTATAGTCTGGTTCTCATGTTTTGATGTTACTTTGGGCTTTACGTTTCTCTTCAGGGTCTTAAGAGTTCATGATTCTTTAAAGCGACTTATGGTATCGTGCACTGTCAACTGTGATATTTTAGGCTTACCTGCAAAACACGCACTATATGCCCTTCTTTATGCAAGGTTATTATGCCATTGAGGTTTTTTGTGCTCTTTATCGGTTGACTTTAATTTGGAAGTTTCAGAACGTACTGTCGGCGGAAGAATACGAAACCTGCTTTTATAGTACAGTGTAACACCGATTAACCGGGGTCCAATTAACCGGCAAGCCCAATCAACCGGGAAGCTTAAAAAACGTTGCTTTCCTATTGAAATTCGATTAACCAGAAAAGACTCTATTATCCGTGTTGCAAGCAAAAATTCAGTTTACAAGAAAAACCCGTACATTTTATGAATTGTTATTTATTTTTCGTTTTTCCTAATGAACTTTACTTATTCTGTTTAGTTTTTGTTTAACTGTTTCCGAATAAATTCTCTTTTGTTAAGTTTTGCTTATATTTGCTTCATAGAAAAAACATTCGTTCATCCGTGATTTTCGATTTTCCGTGATGACAAAGGGCGTGCTCGGGCGACTCGACCTCCTCTAACCTGAGTCGAAGATGTGTCTTTTATAGTTAGAAAAAGTCGTATTTTATCAAAAAGTACCTGAAGTGCAGTTTTTGGGAATATCTTGTACACAAAATTCCGTTTGACGGTGAGTTTTATGGTAAGTTAATGACGTTTGCAGTCTCTCTCTACATTGGTGTATGTCTTGATTCCGCTCCATTTTCTTAGAACTCTTTAATTGCTTTCCTATGTAATAAGGGTCTAATATAGACCCTAACCGTATGTGAAAGAATTTTGTTCATATAAGTTCTACATGATATACGTAAATAAACGTATAGTTCTGGAGAAAACGGATTGTCTGAAAACTTATGGACGGCAGTGTATATAATTACAAGACAGTGCTACGTTCTGCAATGGTTGCGTTATTTCTAGAAAAAGTGAAGTGATTGGCCGAAATTAGGTTTTTGCTTTTAAATTTATTTTTCCATTTTTTTTTTTAAATATTTACAGTTCAGCTAATAGTTAGGTTAACCGCACACAAAATGTGGTACAGTGACTGTCTTGGGCGGACAGCGACTGTCGGGCCATTTTTGTACGCTCAAGATGAGTGTCCACCTAAAGGGGGTGAGTGGCCTGATCGGAATAAAACTCACTTCAACGTGTCAAAATTGAATAAGGCCGACAGAATTAACGAAAATCGCAAACACTTTATCCGGGAAATCCCCAACTTTGGGTTTTCTACGACGTACAATTTATGACATGATTTTGTGTCTCGCGTCTGTTACTCTGCGGTTCGCGTCCGGCTCAGAGTGCCATTTTTTTACAATTCATAAAAATATGTTGCCCGCGTCCGGTTTTGTCGAAGAGAGGTAAAATTGTTCCGAAAAATATAAAAAAAAAACACGGTTTAAGATAAAATGTCCGCGCAAGAGAGGTGTCCGCCTAGTAGGAGTGTCCTTTAGGAGAGTTTTCTCTGTACTTGAAATCTTAAATTTAGCAATTCTTAAGGAATTTGAAAAAAAAAAAAAACAGAAATGGAAAAGAATGGATTCAGCAATTAAATACGACAAGCTGGATTTTATAGTACGCAAGTGCTCCAAAAATTCATCATTTAAAGCACGTGGTTGGTCTCTTGGATCCCATCAGATTTTGTTAAACCCGAACACTCCTCGCCAGCTTGTCGTTAATTACGATCTTAGCTTTTCACTTCAACAGCAATGAGATCATACGCATACTCAGATCGGGCACAATTATAAAAATTTGCACAATCGCTAGTCGCACAGCCAGCTGAAAGCCATTAAGCTTTTCTGGGTATACTTAACGACCATCACGGGATTCGTGTCTCCATCTCCGTCATGTCATAAAAAGATCAATGACTAAGATATTCGGCTTGTCAAACAACCATCTAAACCATGACTTACAATATTAACGAATCAAGTGATCTTTACTGATCACAGCCATTAGCACTTCACACACAAACTTGGAAAACGCGTTTGCCCATCTATGGTGCCGGCGCAGACCGAATGGCGGTTGCTGCAACTGGAAACGTATTAACCGGCCGGCATAAGAGCGATAATTAAGTGAGCGGGTATATGGGTGAGGTAAGAAAACCCCTCTACCAACAACCGGCAAACAGCAACTCCATCTGTGTGCGGCGAATGGAAAAAATGAGGTAAGCATCGGGAGCCAATGTTCAAATTACGCTTTTTACGGAGTTTTCATTTTCATACGGGTTACGTTACCTTGACTCTATGTACTCGTAGTTTCGGTTTTTTTCTACGTAACCTCATGGGCGCGCGTATTTAGTTTCAAGTGTGCTTTGTCTGTTGTTTGCCTGGGTGTCGAGTTTTATTTTCTGTCCAATTCTTCATGGGATTGTAAAAAGATAAAAAACAAAAATAAAAAAAACACCTGCGTGAGAGTTAACATTGTCAGGGACACATTTGATTTGTTCGCACAGCATAAATTACCTCGTGTACACGTGTTAGACTTTTGGGGATTCAAATTAATGCATCGGCACGGCACCTTATGCATGCATTATTAGGTCTACGTAGTAGGAGGTAGTTTTCTTAGATCCCTAGGGGCTGGCGAAGTGGCGACATATGTTTTATTGTTTATGTTGAGTACATAATTGCACAGTGACAGTGAACGGAAGAATTTGACAGAAAATTCATGTTTTCATTTGCTATACGCTACTAGGGAATACATTTTCGTCCTTTAAAATAGTATTGAAAAGTAAATATATGAGGGCATGGATCGGGACATGCCACCGTTATTCAAAGCCTTGTCCGACATCCCAACGAGCCTAAAAAAAGTTCCACAAACTTTAAATCGAAACCAACCAAACGAACAGAATATTATGACGAAAGATTTTTCGAGTTCTTAGAACAGTTTGAGTGACTTATAGCTTCGAAATAAATGGTGAAGTGTATATCTGCAAAGTGTACCTCGAAACTCAAACGCGAGTACCGTTTCTAGATTCTAGTTATGCCCTAGATAAACAAGAGTTAACACGTGCAAGGACAAGGAATGATTTACTTTTCCTCCTTAGCCCCGAAGTTTCGAGAAAAGTCGTTGCAAAAGATGCAGTGGTTATGGTGGTTCTTTTATGGCAAAACTTATTATTCGTGTATTTGAGGTGTTTGGAAGGCTGTGCCAATCGAATCTATTATAGCTTAGTTTCTCGACTGTATTGCTTGCTGATCAATACAAGAAAATCTCATGCTACGATTCCTATTCAGAAAGAGCCGCTTGTGCAGTTCTTTATTTTGCTATATTTTCCATTACAGTAAAACCTCCTAATTGGGACTCCCTCTAAATGGGGCAACTCCGAAATGAACCGCCCTTCATGCATAGACTCGGTTTTTTCATAGTAAGCGGTCGGATGAATGCCCAAATCTATCAGGAAATACTGAAAAACCATATGCTTCCACATTTGCGGTCGAAGAGACCAGATTCCAACATGATAATGGCCCAAAACACACCAGTCGGTTGGTAAGAAGCTTCTTGGAAGAGGAGATTGTTGATGTATTGGAGTGGCCAGCGCGATCTCCTGACCTTAATCCTAGGTATAGAAAATGCAAAGGATCTTGTAGATCGGGAGATAAGGAAGCGATAGCCATTGAATTGCACTGAGCTGGTGGAATGAACAAGGTCAGAATGGGACCAAATATGCCGAGAAGATTGCGCGCTGTTGTGGCTAATAAAAGGTTTGTTGCATATCCTTGTAAGCTAAGCTAAGCTTTTTAACTTATTTACTCCAATATACCGTTAAAAAAATTTCATCATTTGCAGTTTTGTTTGCTCGCCTTCAAAGACACATTTGCGAACATTTTTAAAACAATAATTCGCTTGCAGTTAGATTTGATAAAAGGAAAACAAAACAGTTTGAAAAGTTTGTGCAAAATTTCCAAGTATTACCATGAAAAATGGCAGAGTTCTTAGCTAAAACAAAACTATACTATTCCATTTGCATTTTTCTTGCTCGGTACTGTACATATATCTTCTATAAAAAGGTAGAATTTGGCTAAATGACGATGTTGAGTTCTGATTAACCATCACATGAACGGCTTTTTATATATACGTTAGTGGACAGTATCTACCCAGGTAGATACAGCTAAATTTCATGTATTTTGTATATAATTCCCTTAAAACTAACGATTAAAATTTTTATTTTTCGTTTTCTTCTGTCCGCCTTCATCACTATGGACCAGCACTGGTCTATGTGAGGCTAAGCCGCCACCCCATAACCTAACCTGTCCGCCTTTGATTTTTCAGGCAAACATTTTATTGTGTGTGTTAGCCGAAAATAAATTTGATTTTTTTTTTTTTTTTAATCCTTTTTTTTATTTTTCTCCTTTGTACATTTCTTGTAAATAAAACTAAACTTAATGTTAAATTTCACTGTTTAGTTTTACAAACAATTTCAGAAATTCGTGTAAATCTACAAACCTGTTTACCTTTTAAACGTAGAGGCAAAGAATTACGAAAAATCCCGTTAAAGTGTATGAAAAAAGGATGTATCTACCTGGGTAGATACTGTTCACTAACGTATTAAAATTCGGAAAAGTAAAATAAAGGTTTCAAAAAGTATACTGAAATTATTTTTTTTTTAATTTTCTGAAATAAAACAAAAATTTAGCCACTGAGTCCAAACGGCTTAAAGTTTTGTGCAATAGAAGCAGAGATATACAGAAAAGAAATTCAAATATCTACCCGGGTAGATACTATCCATGTGAAGGTTAAACAGTTACAGTGACACAAAATGTGCTCTGCAGATTCTTCGTCCTCTTGTCACATCGCATCGCATGTACTGTCTTATGCTATTCCTATTGGTGATTTTTGACTCGACAGTTACCATTTAAGCGCACCATACACACTTCAAAACAATTGTAAACTGAGTCAATTGAAATCAATATCAACCCGTGTGTGGGGCAGTCATTTGATCGATTTGACGGTTGACGAGTTGGTTGAGGAAAAATCAAAAGATTTTGATTTTTAGAAGTTGATTTGCAAGTCTCTCAACTCAGTTGAACTGTGTGTGGGAAAATCATTTAATTCGGTGTCAAATTGCGGAAAATTTGTACTAGGCTTGTGAAATCTGTGAAAGTGTGTGTCAGGGAAACGTAAACAGTAGGATGACTTTAAACGCACACATAAAGATATTTGTGGCAGTTTATACCAAGTCTTACAACTCAGTTGATGTAGTGTGTGGCCAAGTATCAATTCAGTTGACAACTAAATTTACAATTGAATTGAATTGTGTATGGGCTGCTTTAGAAGAACTGTGACTATGTGAGATTTTTGACGTACAAGTTTTGACATTTTTCTTCGTCATTTGAGAACTTTATTTTTTGTGTTATTTTCCTCTCTTATCACTCATATTGAATTAAGAGTATTTTGAACAACAAATTTAAGTTTTTTAAAAGAGGAAATAATGTTTGAAGGCGCGAAAACGTGTAGTTTCCCTTTATGCTACTCAAAATTAATACAATTGTTTCCTCTTTCATTGAAAACAATGTCAAAAAATGGTTTCTCGCAGTGAAGGTGCGAGAATTTTGACGCTTTACGCTACGATTATTTTTCTCGCAACGATTTTTGTTCTAGGAATAAGGGGCTTCACAGAAAGTACAAAAGTCGAGGCTGTCAGAATATTACAAAAATGCTTTATCTCAATTATCTGTTGTTGACTGTTTCTATGTTTTATTTGTCGAATATAGCAACGCTGAAAAATACCTTGAGTTTCACGTTTTGGACATAACAATTTTGCCTGCCTTTGAGGGACTTACTTGACGACCTAAAAATGTCTTTTTTATTTCTTCACACGCAGCAACGTTTGATTTCACTCTGAGTTATCCTTGTTAGACTTCCTTACCAATCACATCAAAGTCCCCCCAAAATTTTAAAGCAATCTGTCTCATATCAGTAAGTTATCTAAACTCGACTCGACGAAAAACAAAAAAAAACCTTGAAACTCTTCATTTCGTGTAATCCGCATCAACAAACTTAATACCGAGCTTAATAATTCAGACAATTTGTTGTTCTTATTACAGTAGTCTGTCTGTGGGAGCTGTTTATCGACCTGTCACTCAATCTCGAATCTGCGAAGCAAACACAAAATATCCAACTGTCTGCCCCAGCGCAGCACTATCATCACAATCTGACACAAAATTACTCTCTGCGCCTTGCTCGCTGTATCAATTATTTATCGGATATAATTGCTGCAAGTCCTCGGAAAATCTCTGCCCGTACTTCAATTACGGCTGCTCCTGGCTGTTACTCGTCTCATATCGTATCCTCGTATCTTGCCACTATGCACAAATTTCTCTTTCATCTTTAATCTGACAATATCTTGGCGTGATTCTGTTCCGTTTATTATGTGAGAGAATACAATAAGCCGTTCGGATTTGTACAGTGTTGATCCTTGAAAAGGGAGGCAGAGAAAATTAACCCACCCCCCTCGTTGTTTTGGTAGTTGCTGAGAACGTGTATGATGCGGCGGAAAATTGCCATCGATTTAAGCACTATTATCTGAGAGTTGGAGAAAATTCGTTAAATTAATTTAATTAAACTTTTCACCGCCAAAGAAACACGAACTACGAGTGCAGGTGGTGATCCTGTGAAGTTGAGTGGTTAAGGGGTTATCCCCCAGTAAACACACACAGTAATCATGTTCGCACGTTTACACACGTACGTTACGTGTACAATATAAAGTGGTGATGCCGTCGCTGTCACCTGCACGTAGTTTTCTTCCTCATTTCAGCCTTCACCAGGACCGCGCCGCCACCCACCTGTAGATACCCCAGAGATCTAAGGATACATATAACTCTCCAACTCTTATCCATTGTATACTTTTATGAGTCGCATTATCGTTGTGAAAGATATAGCGAGTAACGTGGCGACAGGATTAAAGGCGAACGAAACTCTCCTCTGGCTGTTGCTTTACCTGTTGTCTGGTTGACATCACACAAAACACCACACACATACACAAACATACTCTGACCTGCTGCTGGAGTTGTTGCTCCTCAACTACAAAGCGAATCAATCTAATTTTTTATTTAAAAACAATTTTCCTCCTGGATAAACACGAGATGACAGCGCTTATTATTAACCACTAGCGGCAGGAGTAGTAGATGAGAGCTGCAGCCTGTGGCAGGTACCTCCCCCTCCTACTAGCACACTTGTACAGTGGCGAATACTTCCCAATCCCACATCCTTTATTATTATTTTTTTGTATTTTTATTAAATGCGCTTTTATTCGGAGCGGAGCGTAAATCCCTCGCATCCATCGCAGGATGTGTGAGTATGTGTGGGACACTTAAGAATGCTCAGCATATTATTTTATTTTTCATATCTTATAAGATGCCAGGAGGAATCCTTTTCGCTTGTTGCGACTTTCATTGAAGCTTCATCTGTTTCAGCGCTCGAAGGAGGTGTCATCACAAGGGCTTCCAGTTGTGCTTTTCTATACGGGTGGGGGTGGTGATGGTGGTAGATGCTGAATGGGCACGTAGCGTATTATAAACAATGTGTGCTTATACTTTGGTAAATGCCCAGGATGTAACGTGCTGACAGCAGATTTTTCTTTAGAGGTCGGTCCTGCTGCGCACCTTTGTTCATTTCCTGCTGAGTGTGATGTATTAGTGTTTGCATTTCCTTGCACTTTATTCGCGCAGTAGTCAGCAATGTAGCGACGTGGAATAGCAGCAACAGGGCACGTTAGATAGTTGTGGGTGTCAGACAAGTCAAATACGTACATTACATACGAGTATGTGTGTATATATGTACAGTGCAGGGACTAGATGAGGTTCTTCTTTTCAAACCCTTCTTAATCAAGGTGCTTTGCTCTCGCGTTTTAACCCCAACCCCCATGACAAAGAGAATACGATATTATTTAGCTATGAAGGATACGAGGAGATGAGGGTTATGTGATGTCCTGTTCGTATCCAACGAAAGCGAAGCGTATGGTGTTTGCATTTTTTATGGCGCTTATTACTTTAATTGTGTAAATTACATATACATTCGCTTTAGCTTGATATACCTACTTACATTATGTACATATGTATATAAACAAACATACCATCGGCATGTCCTTTGTCTACCCGCATTTAAAAGTTTATATTCTAGACTCTAGAGAGCGGACTGGAGTAACAAGTGAAGAACCCATTTAGTGCTGATTGTGGATTTTTTAGCATATGGTCAAGTGAAGGTAAACGTAGTAACGTAATTTCCTCACTTAAATTATTATGGACGCGTTGGGAAGGTACGAGAATGTGATTTCATGTGTTGGCGGACTTCTTGGTTCGTTTGTATTTAATTTTAATTTACAATCTTAATTAAAAGTTGAGCTAACGAGGAAAGCATTTAATGACTTTATAAATGTCGATGACTAAGAAAATCAGTTACCCAGTAGGTCATCGTACATGCATATTTAAGTAAATCTATGTGAAATCTATATACGGCACGCTGTGAATTACATATATAGCCCCCTCGTGTCTTGTGTTTGTTGAATAAACAGGAGTAAAGGCGTTAAATGTATTGATTGTTGAAGAACAGTTAGTCTCTATAAGATCATCAAACAAGAGGTGTCATTTTAAATGTCTCACCATTATTGAACTGTCAACATTCAGCTATCATTGCAATGACTTTTCATAAGTAAACACTTTGAGGTTATTCAATTTGGACCGATATACAGACACACTCGCACAACGTGTTAAAATAGTGAAAATTCAATCGGTGAAAATATCCCGGAAACTTGCGTAAAAAGTTCGCACTGCCTTTAGTCATCATCAAGCGCCTGCTCGCACAGCTATAGCGAATTTTATTGATAAATTTGAACATCTCGGACAGGTTAGTGATGTGAAGACGCCATTTCGTGTTCGACCGGCAAGATCAGCTGAAAATATCGACGCCTTAGCTGAGAGTATGACTCAAAACCCAGGTGTTTCCATTTCATGACGATCAGGAATTGCACCTATCCACAGTCACTTTGCACTGCATTTTGCATAAAGATCTTGGCGTACACGCTTCTAAGATCCAATTGACACAAGAATTGAAACCAGCACACCAAGCATAACGCCGTTCTTTTTCTATTGATTTAAAATGACACCACTCTTGATACATACTTGTGAATGCTTGCCGGACCTTAATGCCTGGGACACACACCTAGTATAGACACCATGGTAGGTTGCTATAAGTTGACAAAATGAGTAAGATATTTTATTTAATTATTTGTTATGAACAAATTAAAATTTATTGATATTCAGTACACGATACATATGCACATATGGTATAACATTTACCAAAGGACCGATCAAAACTGATCGTTTTATTCAACCCCGCAACATAAAAGCCGACAGTTTGGTTCTTAAGAATATGAAGGAACCAACCAAGCACAAAAAAAAGCCCAATTTACACTAAACTGGCGTACGATGCTGGTGCGGTGCAGGCATGATACGGTACGGGCGTACTCAATTCACACAGAAGAGGCGCGCGTCACTCGTGTAAGCCTCAGGTGTCGCCGAAATGGCGTGCCATGCCGGTACGTGGACGAGTCACCATGACCGCGCCACGTCATCTCTGTCTGTATTGGCCCATAGAAGAACATGCAGGTGGCACTTAACCACACCATGCCTGCACCACGCCAACACCATACGCTAGTTCTGCGTGAATTGGGCCTAATGCGTGGTACACACTATCGACCAAAACTGACAGTTTTGGTTGATATCCCTCAAAACTGAAAGTGTGTACAACTGAATGATGGTTTGACGATTAAAACTGAAGAGGCTCAAAAATGTTTGCTACTGACTGACGATCAGCGGCCATCTTTGTTTTCGCTGGATTGTGTCGAGACAAATTTCGTTATTCAAAAAGCAAACAAAGGACGAGAGGGTCGAAAAACGACAACGATGATTTGAGTGTCAAACAAAACCTATGTATAGTGTGTACGTGAGACTCTTTATTCAAAAATGTTATCAGTTTTGGTTGTCAATTTTGATCAATAATGTGTACCACGCTTAAGAGATCATCACTGTATTTTACATACATTCCAATGATAGCCACGGGTAGGACGGATTTAAAATCTTCTTAAATTTCAGTGGATAGCGTATATATTGTACTTTTGAGATATTGGGTCCGTCAGACCTTAAGACCGTATTTTATTTTATTCATAGTGATATAGACCATTATTTAAAGCATCTGTAATAATTGGTGCAAAACTTTTGGCCTGGAGTGTGTAAGTGGGTATGTTCCTCGATTTTTAAATAAAATTCAATTACATACGACATGCATACATACATATGAATATATTCCGTTCAAAAGTAATAAAACTATAACACGCACGCAAACCACTAATCGCACCGTATGCGGAAATCAATACACGCAATGAAGCTAAATCTCACATGCCCTTGATTTTAATACCTTCATGAATGCCACACGTCATGAATATACAAGCATATGTATGTACATATATACATAGTGCTTAGCTAAAACATGGAATTTTAATACGCAAGTTATCGCCAACAGATAAGATACAGTGTCTTTGAGGATAAAAATTAAAAAAATATGAAAGTCCTTATTTTAAAATATTGATCAACATACTACGCTAATACTTAAATCCATAAGCCTAGGGAATAAGAATTGTGTTTAAAGTTATGTATTTGGGAGGCTTCAATTTCACAACCGCCATTAATTTGAGTACCAGAGGTTGTCTTGTTCAGAATCCGAGTTGTAGATACAAAATAATGTAGTTTGAGGCCTCGGATTCGGGTGGCTATTGGATGTTTGTTTTCCCATTAGACCAATTTTAATAATAACACATCTTATAAAAGTTCTTCGCTTAAAGCAGTTTGCTGTAAATTTTCCAACCAGAGCAACGTGAAAGAACACAACTCAATTGCCTAGACGTTGGTAAGTCTAAAGAAGCGAGCCGACGTACAAATCAAGTGAATTTTAGCCATTAATTTTAGTCGGCACACATATGGAAAGAGTACATGCAACTAAATTCCTTTATACCATGCTCTTAAAGTGACCACTATTAGGCTGATAAATTGTGTGCAAACGAGCTTCGGCTAAGCTATCCCAAAAGGCATCAAATAGGTGCACGCCTATTGGCAAATGGCCAATGCAGCTGAACTTAGGATACCTTTCCATAGTAACGGATACGAGAAAGAGAAACTGACTTTTTTCCTATGGGAATGGGCGGCGTTGGCGACAGCCATCTAGGCAAACCATTTTTCAAAGTATCTACAAAAAAGTTTGTTCAACTAATTTTTTTTCTGGAACACCATAGGGTGGATATAAATGACCAAGTTAAAATCAACTTTAGTATCAAAACGGCTACCCTTTGAGTATAATTCGATTCTTTACTCTAACTACAACTTCTACCTACCAACTTGGTTTAACGAAGATGAAGATACCATGAAGTTAAATTCGAAATCTAGAGAAAGCAGCGCATGATGCTCATAAATATCCCCGTTGCTCTCGTAACATCGATTTCTACAATTATCTCAATATTCGTATATGCATGCATCTACCAAAGTAACGCAAAACCAACCGCCTATGTATCTTCCTTAGCTTGCATTTCCGCACGTTAACCTTAAAATGCAGTGCAATGAAACGGCGCGTGATGTACGCAATAGCTTTTCTTTCCTCTGTGTATTTTTCTTTTAGCAAAAAAAAACCATTATCTGAAATATAATTAACACTTCAAAAGCAACAAATGCAATTTCGTAGTACTAGCACTAACACTATCACCCCACCCAAGCATGTTCTTATAAATCATTCATTTAGTTACTCTTTAAATCCATCAATTCGCCGCATGCAGCTCATACTGTTTCTTCATTTTGTACAAAACGATCGGAAATATTCCATAGCACGTACAAATGATGTCGATAGAAAAAAAAAATAAACGCCATTATTATATATGTATGTAAGTCTGTCTGTATACCCATGTGTAATTACATCTCAATTTAAAATCAACAGCAGTGCTAAAAAGTATTCCTTCTATTTTAATTCTATTCACCGTTGTATGCAAGAATTAAATTAATTATGCAAATTAAAAGGTTAGAGCTGGCAGCAGATTGAAGAGACAACTGTCTTTAAAGTCGTTGCCTTAACTTTAATTAAGACTTATAACAAAGAACTTATAATCCAGCCGCCTTGGTGGTCTAGTCTCTAGTGCATACACGTATTATAAGCTAGAGTACCACGCAGAAGTTGTGAGATCAATTTCCAGCCGGGAATTGGTTACTTTAGTAAAAAAAAAAAAAAGAAAAAAAAAACAGTACAAGGGGATGGTGGTCCCCACCCTCAACAACACAAGTCTTAAACACAATTACCTCTTTCTGGCGAAAGGAATTGCTCAAGACAGACAGTTCCTGTCGAATGTGCAACGAAAACGAAGAAACAGCGGAGCACAACCTACGCCACTGTAACCGCCTTAGGAAGAACATATCATCTACGTTTCCGAGGTTACCCCTACCCTGATACAGTGTCAGTTCACCCAAAGATTTACCTGAAGTTATCAATAAATCCGGCTACATGAGCGAACTTTTACATGGCGAACATTACAATAGGCCCAAATGTGAGACCGACTTTTTTGAATTTTTGGTAGTAAACATAATTTATATTGACTGAAAACGACAACTGTGGCCATGGTGCTTTGTTACAGCTAAAACCGATAGTGAAACTCGATTCATTCGACTTCTTCTTTCCTTTTTTAGGTGGCGCTACAATTCGGAGTGAACCGGGGTCTACTTCCCGCAACCATTTGTGTGTCTGCGTGTTATATTTTTGAACGAATGGAAGGACCTTCATTTTTTTAGCCGGCGAGTTAAGGAAGCTAGTCTTGACAAATGATACTCTTTGAATGATTGTCGGGCATTCGAAAGGAGTGGCATCGTGAAAAACACGTATGTACATAGGTGTTTACTGGGATTGCACCCAAGCAGGGCAGCATTGCGCAGTAAGTCCAACGTACTTACCACTACATTCGATTGTCTAATGATTATTCGTTGGTCGAAGTGAAGAACAATTATTTAATGTCAGTCAGTAGTTTAAAAAACTGGGTAAGGATTCTATGGCAAAAAGTTTAAAAAGACAAGTACATATAGTAATCTACTAATTTAATGTCGCGTTGTTATTGAAGAGTTAAAATTATTAGTTCGCAAATATTTGCGCTTAAGAAGACTTATTTGAACCTTCATATCGGGTGAATGCAAAATGTGATGTGATTCACTTGCCAATGTACAAAAGGAGGACAAAAATGTAAGGAGGTCCAATATGAGGACTGTGAGGTAAAAACATTCAAATGTACAAAACAGAAAGCCACATGAGTCTTCATCAGAGAAACTTAACTTGGTTGAAATCGTTGTATGCTTGGCTTACGAAGTTTTGGTAGTGCGCGATCCTGGGCGGCCCCAAATGACTGACTTCATTGACAGACCTCATACACTTTATAGAAAACAAAAATGTCAAATTACTTATACCACACACTGTACTGCCTGAATAAATTAGCCATATGCCTCTATACAAAAAAAAAATACACTCTATTCAACCAATTAACTCTAATAAAAGAGAATCTCCACGCCAGAACAGTTTACCTAATAACACAATCCAAATACAAATTAAATGCAGCCTTCTTCAACGCAATACGCAAAAAACAACAACATCAAAAGGAAAATCCCATTCGAATTAGATACACACTATCGCAGATACACAAGCTCTACAGAACGGATTTACTTCCCCGATTATTTGTTCCGGGGCAGAGATTTTTATGAGAGCGTTACTAAAACGCACGAAGATTCGTGTTAATAGTTTCCTCGACGAACAAATAAATATATATATATTTTTAATTTGTTTACAATTCACAAAAAATTCACAAGAGCAGGTGAATTGTTTAAAAAAAAAACTGTTTACCAGCATAAACTAGATGTAGCTATTTTTTTTTTATTTATTTTATTTAATCCAGCGTAGTACGAGACACAATAAACAATTAACTACTATCGGGTGAGGTAATGCAAAAAAAATAAAAAAAATAAACACATAAACAATAAATTAGTTTTTTTATTTTAGCGATTTACAATGATGATATCAATTTAGTAAGCACAACAACAAAAAATACTTGACTAGATAGGACTAGAATCTCTAAAGATTCTTTCTATAAATCCAGCTCTACTCTAGAAACTTTTAATACGCGCGGGCAGTTTAAAAACCAATTACCAAGGGTATTAACCATAAAATTATTAATTAACGACGTACTCGGCGACTTATATTTCAGAGATAAAAAGAGCGGAAAAAAAAGAAGAAGAAAAAACAAAATGTTGGATTCAGATGCCATAGACTCGCATACACACACGTGCATATACGTTAATTTATTAAATTATGTAGCCACTATATGATGGCTTTGTAGTGACAGTTTAATGGTGGTGGCCTTTCAGGACTGAGGAGGAGGATGGTGGATCAGGTATTCGAATTGCCATTGCCTGTGGGAATTTAATTTCACTCCTCTGACTGAGGATTTTTTAATGAATGAACAGAACTACATTTATTTTTTATTTTTTTTATTTATATCTATAATTATGTAGGTCGATAAAGAAAATTCAATAAATACGTTTGCGGCGCATGCATTGTGATATGCGATTTGGGTTATTTTATTTAACAGTGGTGTTTCTTTTCTTTCATGAAAAAAAAAAACGTAGATACTCGTAAATATTGAACAAAATTTATTTTATAGTTAAGTGGGATATTTAAAGATTATATTGGCTGGGGGATATAGAGCAATGTAAAAGGAAATACACATCTCAATTTTCCTTCGCGAATAAGTGAGGTTAAAACGTTTAGTTTGTTATAAAAAGTCTGCGATTGATTTAATCCACAACTTGCGTCTAAAACTAGCGACCAATTACAAGAAATATGTATACAGTGCACGAAATAAATATAGCGTACAAAAGAACTTGATCTCTTTTTAGCATTGCAATAAGTTTCTTTGATTTTAAATTGCTAGTTAGGTTTATATATGCATGAGTAAACGTAAGAAACTCGTTTCTGCCTTTGATGCTTTGTTCATGTACCGTTATCTAGCATTTTCTTGAAATTTTTTCTGGGGTAGAACGAAATAAATATAGCGTACAAAGAGTATGTCTGCCGTCATAGAAGGGTATTTTGCGGATATTTCTTTAAAATTGCTAAAAAGTTTTCAGCGGTAAGTGATGCTATTAATTATATAATAAGTCCTTCATTAAGGTTAATATATAATCAGTTTTTGGACGACATTCTTTAAGATGCCACGAGGACCACCATTGACTGTTGAAGAACGCGCTCAAATAACTGCATATAGAGATAGCGGAAAAACAATTTGGGGAAATTGCTGTAAAATTAGGCCGAAATAAAAAGACCATTTGCAGTTTTCTAAAAGATATGCGAAAATTACGACAAAAGAAGAAGATCTGGCCGGCCACCGATGATTAACAGCAGGGACATCCGGGCAATAAAACGTTTGGCAGTCCATCAAAACATTAGTCCATCTCAAATAAGGCTCAAATTATCTTTTCCGGTAACAACAAGAAGAGTACAACAGATTTTGAAAAATGATGAAAACCTGAAATACCAAAAAAGGGCACATGAACCTAAGCTTTTGCCACGTCACAAGGCAAAAAGGTTGGAATTCGGAGAGCGCCATCAGTTTTGGGAAGATCAATGGAAATCCATCATTTTCAGTGATGAAAAAAAATTTAATATGGATGGGCCTGATGGCTGCCAAAAATATTTGATGGATGTAAGAACTGAGCGAGAAACTCGATATTCGCGTAATTTCCAGGGAGGGTCACTTATGGTATGGGCTGCATTTAGCTATAATGGTAAGTCTCTAATGTGCTTTATCTCCCATAAGATGAATTCAGAGAAGTGTATCGAACTCTTGGACGATGTTCTGATTCATTTTGGAGAAAATACTTTGGGGGATAATTGGACCTTTCAACAGGACAATGCAGCCATACACAACGCCGCACTTACCAAAGAGTTCTTAAAATCAAGGAATATTCTATTAGTCCTGATCTTAACCCAATGGAAAATCTTTGGGGCATCTTGGTGCAGAAAGTTTATGCAAATGGTCGTCAATTTGACACTTTACTGCAGCTCCGCAACCATTAACGAGGAGTGGACAAAAATCGACATTTTAAAATTAAATAATTTGATTGACTCAATGCCTCGTCGCATGAATTGTGTTATTCAAAAGAATGGAGCTCATATTGATTATTAAAAATACAAGATTTTATATTGAATTAATAAGAACAGTGTTTTTTTAAGTTGTACGCTTTAATTATTTCGTTTGAACTATATAGAAATGTTTTTTTTTGTATCAAGTTAATGATGTGTCTTTAAAATTAATGTTGTATTATACTGGTTTGTTTCTATTAAGTTTATAAAAAAAATATCACATCCAAAAAAATATATAAAAATGAGTTACACTAAAATATGTCTTGTACGCTATATTTATTTCGTGCACTGTATGTAACATAAATGGTAAAGTCGGGTGATATGGCACCTTTTCTTTCTAGCTCAAAAAATAAACAAGATTTCTATTATAAACAAAAATAACTTAATTTTCTAATTTAAAACATAATATAGGAACTTAACAAAAATTAAGAGTCAAAGAAATACCATTTTTTTTCAAGCATTAAAAAGAAATAAAAACAAGATAATTCAAAAATTGGAGGGTGATATGGCACCAAATGGTGGGGTATATCGTATATGGCACCCTACTTATTCGTTTGATTATTATTATCACACTAGTTACTGGTGTCAACAAATGACGTGCACGAGTCATGTGATCAAAAGTGTCATATTATGCAGTTAGTCCATTCATCCGGCTTATTTGTCAAGGCATAAACATTGGCGTCTCCTAATGGTTATAAAATAAATGAAAAAGTGCTTTGTAGCCCTTTTAAAGAAAATTTTTTTTTTGTTGAACAGCGGCAAGTGCTGTTGTAATGTGGCGTGAGTACATTAAGCCCAATTTCAAGATAGTTTTTATAAACTGTTGGTATTTCTGAAATTTAAAATTTGTAATGAAAAATGGGGGTGCCATTTCCCCTTTTCGACGTTACCTATTGTATTAAAAATAACACGAACAAACACGCACGATTACTCATCAGATCACAGTTTACAAAACCAAATAAATATCGGGTAGCTCTTCTATCTAAACTGAAACGGACAACCAGCGCCAGTTACTTAACCCAAATGCATATATTTTTTTTTTTTTTTTTTTGGCGAATTAAATGTACATGTTATGTAAAAAAATAATCTAAGCTCGAAAAAAAATAAATAAAACAAAAATTTTCATTCGTTTTTCCGGAAAATCGGATATGATGCAGATATGCAACACTATGCATTATATTAAAGGGTTAAGTACATTCACCTACTTAAGTTAGCAAAAAAAAATGTTGTGTAATAAAAATCACTACATTTTTGTTACCTTGACAACTGATTATTCCCAATTGAGAGCCTTAAGAACGAAGCCGGGAGAAATTAAAAGGTGCCATATCACCAGACTTTACCCTATTATATTACTGGATAATTATTTATCTTAGGTGTATATAGTCATGTTAAATCATATATCCAGATGCAATTTTATCGACGTAATTGCGTATCTACTAATCGCCTGCAAGCTGTAATAAATTCTAGGGGTACCTCAAGGTTCGATTCTGGGTCCATTTTTATTCATTAATTTATCAACCGCTTCCAGAAATGACGAATGAAACTTTGAAATGATGTGAAAATATTCGAGTTAGTGTTAAAGCCAAGTGAGATGTCTATTTCGGGGGATCTGCGAACCTAACCATCGAACCACTTGGAGCTTTGGGTAAATAGCTAGAGATTTTTGCCCAAATCCACAATTTGATGGATGCAGAGTCTCATGGTATCTGAACTTTAATAAATATCCATCTTCCCACTGGTAAGCATCTTACAGCCCCCAAGTATAATTATATTGATAAAGGTTGTAGAAGGATCTAGTGGAAATTTATTGATTCTAGGCATAACGAATTCCACTGCCGTCAATTGGTTTATACCCGTACTGTGTATGTATGTGGGAACAAGTGTCTTCCATGACATCGATGTCTTCTCCTGTTACGTCAGAAATCAGCAAATCACTTCCACTTCAATGCAATTAATGCTTCGTTAATTAATACGCCTCAACATCTACTTGACACATATTCGCACTACCGCCAGTTCAACTTCACCTTCCAACCGATTAACCCCAATTAATTTAACTGAATGCATCTGCCTGCCTGCTAAACATTCCTGCAATGGCATTTCAATACAAACAAACTTCAAGTATAACATAGATACATCTAATTGAACATAAGTTACAAAAAAAAAAAAGTATATTTGCATATGAGTTGAATACCTTCAGATTCTAGTTGAATTGAATTGAATCGAATTTGATTGCAATACAAAAAAAAAAAAACGATTGTTTGAGTTTTGCAATTCAACTTGAGAAGATTGACTTTGGAGGCAGGCAAATCTCCGTCATCACTTGTTGCGCATTTTGCTTCATGCAATCAAATTTGCATTTATAAACTTAGAAGATTTGCTATTACAATGATTCAGTTGGTTATTTATAAAAATGCTGGAATGCCAATTACTAATAGTATGTACTTGGATTGAGTCGATATAAGATTGCACCTCAAACCATTTCTATAAAAGATTGTGGGGCAGATTTCAATGAATTTTTTTAGTTTTATCAGCCAACCCCAGTTTACTTATTAACCGCCGTTTTCATGGAATTTCAATAACAAAGGCGGAAGTTCTCTGTACTTAAAAATGTACTCGGAAAATAATTGTTTTTTTTTTTTTTTTTTCTGAAAATTAAAAAAGGAAAAAACATAGTTTTTGGAAAGAGCCCCCACGAGAGCACATCTGTTTTGAATTTCTTGTTTATTTTTGTATTTCAGAAACTAATTTTGTAGGCAGATTTTGTAGTTTTTGATGGTGGTGCAAATTAAAAGATGTTTTGATTAATTTGTGAATTTCATAGGAAACACTAGGGGTAACGCGCTTGCGAATAATTTATGGATGAGTGATACTCAGCTGGTAATGTTTTAATTAGAGAAGTTGATAGATGAGTGGGATCTATTTATTGTATCATTTGCCGTTAAAATGATAAAAGTATACAAGCTGCGGACGAGTTTTAGAACGTTGCAGGAGGAACCACCATTGGAATAAAGGAAGGCATATTAAACAAATAGCTGGCTTAATTAATTGCTAAATAGAATTTTTAACAATTGTATTTGTATGAAAAATGTATGATCAAATAAATTCAGTACTACTACTACAGAGAAAACCGGTTAAGAACCACCCTATTAACCCTTTCAGTGAAACTTTTTTTGTTTAAAGGGTTAAACATTATTTTTCTTCTTTTTATTGTCACAGAGGCTTATACTAACAAGAATGAAAAACATTTTTTGTTAAACTTTAGCTCTAAAGTGGTTTTTGAAATGATGTCCTAAAAACACAAAAATGATGTCAAATTTACTAGAATTGACTTATACGATTTTTTTAATTTTAAAACTATGCGCACATTATCTGTCTACAAAATGACATCAGAAATGTTATTTATTTCGACGATTATCTAAATAAAAAATTAATAATAAAAATTGTCTACTGTAAAAAAATCGATATTAGTTTGGAGGATTTTCCTCAATGCGCCCTGAGAGCGTATAGGATCGAATTATGTTAGCATCAAATGCTTGAACATATACAGCACGAAGTAAGGAAGGAACTTGAAACAAAAAAATATTCTCGTAGAGGAAGATTGGGATTTAGGAGTTACAAGAAACCATGTTACCATATGGTATCAAAATACTGAAAGGGTTAAGTGCAAAACACGCATAGCATCTGCGATTTTTTAAAACCCTTAGTTTATGTTATAAAGTAATATTCTAGTTTAAATCCTCTTTTAAGTACATATCGCTTAACAACATTCCCCGTTTAAGTATTCATTGTTTCCTTTCCTTTTGTCATAATTGCCATAAAATATTCCCCTTTTAAGCAAGCACTAGAATCGAAACGAAACAAAAGGTAAAAAAACTCAATTTAGTACATAATGTTCTAGTAATCTAGTAAAACTTTGACGTTTTCTCTGGGCTGTCACTTTTCGATTGTTGGCTGTCGCCTTTTTGCGGACTTAGTTCGTGGATATGTATGTGCCTCTGAGCAGCTAAACGGGTTTTCGTAACAACATATCCCGGATTATTACCTCACGACATTGGACAATTCTACTTATGTACTTATCCGGGTTTAACTGTACTACTATTAAGGCCGTGAGCCAATTGCTTTAAAATTTTATTCCCTGGCTAATTTTTGACGTTTGTATAGAGGTGGATAAAATTTTAGCTTTTTGCTGTGTCGATTCGATTAAACACTAATAATTGTACTTATAGACTTTAAATAAATAAATAACAATTTTTTTTATTTCAATAATTGAAAATTTTCACTTTCTTTACACATTATTATAACTAAAATAACCAAACTGATTCCAAGTTTCACACAAAAAAAAAAATCATACCTAATAATTATTGTCGGTATTAACGCTTTTGTTTGCAAATTATATGTTATTTGTGTACAAAATTGAAGAACAAAGTTCGTAAATTGTTAATGGAAAATACAAAGATACAAATTTCACTAATCAATATTTTTGAAACAATCAATTCTACTTGTATTTGCACGATATTGATCATATGAATTACATTTCTTTATAAAAAAAAATGTTGAACTGGTTTTAACATATTTTTCACGATGGGTAGTTCTCCCACCGACAATCGATTGGGAAACAAGAAACAAACAAAGCTCTCGTCGTCTCTCTCATACCTTCATGGGTATATACTCGTACAAATATCAAAATTTAGCCATTGGATAATTTTTATATAGTTCCAGAGCCGGCTAATTTTTGATGTCTATATTCACCAAACTAGTGTCAAAAACTAGCCAGTAGATAAAATTTTAACGCAATTAGCACACGGTCAAAGTGAATAGTCTCTCATATCTCTAAGATATTTGCGGCGTTTTTATTATCTTCTAGCAGAAAATATTGCAGACAGCTGATACACGGTGTTCGGCCCCACTTTTGCCTAAGACCTTAGTTTGTGAGGTTTAAGTTTTAGTGATATCACAGAACACAGAGCGGTGATACCTTGGAACATTTCCAGGTTCGAGTGTTGACAACCTAAGCTCGTTACGACTGAAGTGCCAAATCGATGCTTTTGGAGACAGACGGAATGCTTTCAAATAATTTTAGTTCAAATCGTGGGATTTTTGTTAAAATCGAAAAGTAAAGATTTACCCATAGATTTTTGAATCAAATAAGATTTTTGAACTCAAATTTGGAATTTTCGGTAACCTCAATTTGAAATTCTAACCTTACTTTTCTAGACATCGACGAATCGCGCGTTCATAAGCGACATTTTCATTTTGAACGAAGTTGGTTATTCGGTCTAGGACATTATTACTTTGTTATCAGGTCGAAACTCGTGATGTTTAACCCTCGGACTGACACAAGCTTTGACTGTCACATTCGTAACACAAGAGGTCCGGTGGGACCCCAATACATTTGTATGTATTGACATTGGAATATTGCTGTTTTGGTGATGCACACCGGCTTTATTCAGGTTTCCCTGCTTCACCTTCAGAAACTTTCGCATAGTGTACGGTGAAAGTAAGTTAACACACTTATTCTTTGAACATGGCTGCAAATTGAAACCAAATTCTCATAAAATTTGAATAAAGATAACAGGCCAGGACGAAAGGGTTGTTTTTTCAGTTCGTCAGGGAGATATCATTTATTGGATCAGATGGCACCAACGAATGATAGACCAAGACAAAGCGAAAGTATAAAACGCAAGGTAAAAATGTCAAATTACATAATTTTTCATATGAAATACATGTGGGTCTACCCAGGCCGCATGTGTTACGAATGTGATGTGTATATGAACATAGGTATTCTTTAATTTTTGTTGTATAGATTTTTTTCGTTGATTTTTGTGGAGACTGGTAGTCGATAGAATTCGAGGAAGCTTCATGAAATCTCAAGTCGCTAGCTTGATTAGAAATATGTTTTAAATACAATTAACATCAAAAACGGTCCAGCCAGACTTATGTGTCAGTCTAACGGTTAAACTACAATTTTGGACTTAGTTCATAAACATTATTGAACCTTCCACATCTTACTACTAACAAAAAACTTCAAAATGGTGGATTTTATGTGTTGTCCTTACATTTGTTAAAAATATTGTGATTCAAATGCGATTACCTTTGATTATTTGTATTCGAAGAGTTTTGAAAAACTAATTCTTCATTTACTGAGGTTAGCAAAAAGAATTTGAACCAATTCAAAAATTCTACAAAAGAATAAACGAGTTCTAAATTTTGTAGGTAGGCCTAAGTAAGTTGTTTAGACACCTGTTAAAATCGCTATTCGAAAGTCAAAACATTCAAAAATCCCGTAAGCCATTTTCAATAAATTGGATAAGTGCTGATATACTCGTATTCATCGACTCTGTTAATTGTCCCCACGCAACACCTTTGAAAAAATATTCTTACATTTTTAATTTCAAAATCGAAATATCAATCAACGATTTCTCTACTTTATTTTGACAACAGCACGGCATACCAACATTAATTTGCTGCCAAATTTGAACACCTCACCATTAATTAGCACTCAAATTATGCATGTTCCCGTACCGGTATTTATTTTATAAAAAATCTCATTCCATCCATCATACATTAGAAATGTATGTGTAGTTGCACACATATTTCAATTAAAAATAAATAATAATCCGCGCAGTCATGTGTCAAAATTTTAAGAAAAATAGTTTTTTTCTTTTCAAAATAATCTCGGCTAAACTAAGGAAATTCATCTAATAAATTATCACCCCTTTCACTGGTGGATTAGAGATTTGGCGGCAGTGGTACGGGTACGGTCCACTTCAAGTTGTTTCTATTTCCGTCACGTGTACATCGAAAAAATTGATTTATCATTCTTCGTTGGCTAAGCCCTTATTTTTATAATTAATACCAAATGTAACATGACGTATGCAATAACTAATAATAATATACGAAGCGTGATAGTAAAAAAAAAAAAAGCAGAAAAACCGTCATAAATTGGAGCACGGTAATTCAGTCATATTTCCATTTCTTCTGGGTATCCCCCAGACCAATCCCACTATTGATAAACAGTCATCCCTCAAAAATGCATTTATCACTCGCAGAATTAAATGCAAATGGTGCATGCCTTTCACAGTTCCACGGAAAATGCATCAGTGAAACCGTCATCGTCATCATCATCATTGAGCATTCAGTCGGAGATGAAAATTCTTCATTTATGTGCCGCGGCCTGATGGAAGAAGGGTGAAAGAAGACGAACGATGCAGAAGACCGCCGTAAATTCTCTCACCTTTAATGCAATGCCAGCGGAATAAATGACCGTCGCTTAAAGGATGATTTTTCCTTTATAATAAATTATACAGTCTGCTTTGCAAGTAAGCATCCACGAGAAAATATTGGTATACGTTTGGGCTACGCTAATTTATTCGCGTCAATATAGAATGAATTGATTAATTGATTGTAGGTTAGGTTAGGTGGCTATCCACCGTACTCGGTAGAATTTACTATGACCACAGTAGGTTGCCACGTGCGCCGATTCTTATCGGAACGCTTGGAACCATTTTGAGAGTTGGATAAATTTCGATATTCTATTGATATCATTGAGGGAATATCTTGTAGGTCTGTAAAGAAATATTGTACCAGAATCTGAGGGAGAGTGCTGGGCACAGGAGGTGATTGGGGGATTCTTCCTCTTTCTCATCCATGCCTCATCAAACAGAAGTCATTGACGAAGATTTCCAATTTGCTGGCGTGTCTGCCTATTATTGAAATGACCTGTCAATACCCCAACTAGGGTGCCGATATATCGTAGGCTCTGCTGTATCTTAGAAGACTGAAAGTGTTGCGCCGATTTAGCTAAGGCCAAGTGTGTTTAGCGTGACTACACGTACCAAGGTTACGTCATATTTCATAGGCCTGTTACAGTGCTTGCGTGAAGATGTTGTGCCTTATCGTTTCTATTGGTACATGCGGTTACTTTGAGATAGAATACCTTTTTTTTACCTTTTCTGGATAGTTCCTCTACTTCACAGTGACCTGGTATATCACTATGAAAAGGAAGCCAGCACAGTGTGAACAGGAATCTGCTCGATATGCCATTTAGAGATGCGCGACAGTGCCTAACCAAGCTCGATCCTATAATTGGTGATGTCCCGATTGTACACCGACTTCATTGACACCAGGTTCAAGAATTGCCATCGTGGTTGGGAAGTCTTAAAGGCAAGGTCATGCTGAGCTGTCCTGAAAAGATACACGCTTCAATACCATGACGTATCTTGGATCCATCCGTGTGGAATTACATTCACTGTTTTGACAGGCCTCAAGGGCTCTAAAATAAATGTCTTCTCAGACAGCCAAAGCTCTGAGCTCCTATTCTAATAAAGTGCTGCTTCAATGTTCTCCGATCCCTAGCTACTTACAACAAAGTTTAACTTTGGTGGATGCCTGGCCACAGAGGCATTGAAGGAAATGAGATTGTGGATGAGTTGGCCCGTTCAGTTTCAACTGCCAAATTCTCGGGCCCATAACCCTTTTGTGGCATAAACTTTGCCAAAATTTCAGCCTTAATTAACAATTGGGAACATGATCTTCGACTGTCTTACTGGAGAAATGTCCTAGCGCTCAGACAGCCAAACTGTTAATTAAGCTCTATAGAGACCGAATGTCGACCCTGTTTAAAGGAGGTCGAGATGGCCGAGCACATCCTTTCTTGAATACCCGGCACTTTTCAGGGTCAGGCGGCTTACCCTACATAAAGAATTTTTCAGACCTTACGACTCTTGGACTAATTAGAACTCGTACGATGGAATAGATCTTTTCGGTCGCAGTATCAGCCTTGCGACAGAATCAGTCTTTAAAAACAAAAAAAGGTAGATGTGGGTGAGTTTCTGAAAAAATGGTTACCATTGTAGTTCTGGGTAAAGATTTCAATCACTAGTTTACTTCCCTTATAATAACATACTGACCATGCTTGATACATTTCATTTAAGATATGGCCGTGGCCGTGGGGGTTAGTGCGTTGCACTACTACGCATGCTGCTCGGGTTCAATCCCAGCCCGGGTCCAACACCTAAAAAAGATTTTCACGGTCGCCACCTCTTTCGAATGTCTGACAACCAATCAAACAGTCATGAGAAGCAAGCTTCTCAACTCGCCGTTCGGAGTCGGCAAAAACCTGTAGGTCCCTTCCATTCGTGGAAAAAATAACACGTACAGACAAATGGTTGCGAGAAGCTAGGCTTGGTTCTGTATAAGACTGCTGACGCCGTATATTTATTTTTTTATTTTTTTGTTAAAGAAAAATATGTTCTTGTAGCTGAATCAAAAATCAGAGCTTAACAGACATATTTTCCGGCGAAGTAGATCACTCGACAAGTTTTTAAGCAAAACCCCTCCTCGGTGGTCTAATGCGTATAGGGACTTACCACGTAGAGGTGTTTGGTTTATTCCCACCCAGTGTTTGGTTACTTTGAAGATCCTGTGCAGCAGAACAATGAAACACTCTTTCAGTATTAGGACTCCAACAGGTATATAAATAGTATCTGAATAAAACAAAGGCAAAAGATAGATTTACTTTCTCATAGTGTTATGATTCTGCCTGTAGTCTAAGTATAAGATCGAATTGACAACAATGCAAAGACTGGGATAAGGAGCAGACACAAGTTGATGAAGGTTCGGCTATCGTTCAAGTTCTTAGCTGACGCCGATTAGGCTTTTTGAAATGTTTGGTATTGTGCTCGGCACATTGTTTATGATGGAAGGCGGTACCGGTTTTATATGAGTCTTAAACACCTTAAATGCTGTTGTTATGTTAAAAAAAAAAAGGTAGACCCGTGATATCGAGCGGATTACTTCTAGTCAAGTCAAGTTAACATTTTTAGCACGCGCGGACATCAAATGAGAGCCAAAGGACTCAACGGCCAAATCATAAACTTCTTGCAGTACACACTTTTCTTTGTATCCACCTGCACCGTCATGGTTGACACCACCACCACGCAACTCAACCCAATTATCCTTCTATCCTCTTAGTGTTTTATTTAAGCATTTTCAGCAAACAAATTACAGCGTAAATACATGCAATTGGAAGGAGTCCAAGTGTGGTACCTGTTGTTGTGTCTCGTGTAGTGTTCCACATCGCTCGAAGTGTGCTGCATGAAATATTTATTTATTTCACCTCTTATTATTGCTTGGCGGCGGTAATTATTATTTGCGCCTCCTCTTGATAGATGGCCGCTAGCAAAGAACAGCGCCTCCAACAACAAAGTATCTATTACCATTACCCGGATGATTTTTCGCGAAAAATTAAGATTAATGTCGCGATCTCTTGATTTGGTTGGGAGGACGACAAACCGCGATGAGATGCGATGCGCTGAGATGAAAATGGGAAGAGATATGATTGCGATTATATGTGAACCGCGGCGCGACGGACGGTATTACTGTGTGTGTGTGTGATTTAAGTGAGACGTCTCAAGTGGACGAAGACACGTCGACAATATGAATGGCAACGCAGGAAGGTGGAAGGTGATCCCTGCCGCAGATAATGTATGAGCAAAAATGTATAATTAGCCGCAAAAAATATCTGGATGATAAATCGGCCAGTTTCCGAATGCGGACTCATTTAGTGGATGGTTGAGCAGGCCGGTACAATTGCGTGTCGTACACAAAAAGATACTTTAATCTTCGGGGAAAGGGGCGACTGCTCTTAATTCGCACGCAATGATTTTTCGTTGTTTGTTTTGGTGTATTTTTATCCACCGTTTTGTGTGTAATATTTCAGGGAATACGAGAGTATACCATGTTTGCTTGTGTTTTTCTATTCTTGAGCTAACAAAAACACACACAGGGTGGTTGTGTGATGATAAATTTGAGCTCACACACAATAGACACGCAAAAATGAGTGTCATGTCATGACTTTGTAAATTTACATTGTAAATACTAGTATCTATCTCTACATACGCTTTTCATGATACAGATACGGATACGAGACGTTTGTTTTTCTTCTTCTTTTTTTCCCTGAAAATAGAATATTTTTTTTGATATCACAGATACTCTCGGATAGGAGATGGTGCGTGCGCTTGTTTTTCACGCACAATTTTATTTAATTTAAAAAATGTTTTATATTTGTATTTGTCTATTCTTCAAAGAGGTGTGTGTATACTCACACAGGACAAAAAAAAAAAAAAAAGGAAAATTAATTCTTGGCACTCATATTGTTGGCAAAGAAAAAAAAAGTTTATTTTTTTTTTTGGTTAAGGGATATTGTTATATTAAATTGAATGCCATTCGTGTAAGCTGAGGAATATGAATGCTTAAAAAGCTGAGTTTGTTCGTATTTTCAGAAAATGGTATCCTTTATGTAAGGTTAGACGTAGACGAGCGAATGACGAACAACAAAAATTTAAATTTTTCGTATATGTAGACAGGTTTTCTTGGTGAAACCGCTAAAAGGCTTTGCAGTGGAATTTCTTCCTCTTTTTTTTTACATTCGTTGGATAGCTTATTCTACGTACGTCTTTTATTGTTTTATTAAAACCCAACGATGCGGAGAATGAATTCGTTATGGAATAGAAATTAAAACATTAGAGATGAAAGCAGACAGGCGACACTGAGTGACAGAACAAGGTCCTGTGGAGTTTGCTAAAATCTAGACCTGTAAGGTCTGTGTTGTCAAGGAATGTTGGTACTTTTTGAAGTGTGTGTTCTGTGATATGCGTTTTCTCTTTATTTGTTACGGGTCTCTATACTTTCTTCAGTTTCAATATTAGGCCAACACATAATCAGGTTTAAACGTGTTTTTGTTATCATTCTCTTTTAGCTCGCAGTTGGCAATATTGCGGTTGCAAAAAAGTACTGTAGTAGGTAGACTTAAATTAAATAAGTTGCAGTTAGTAATATTAAATATGTTTGTTGTTAATGATACCAACTATACTGGATTTTCCAGTACTATACTGGATTTGAGGTCTAGATACTGAATGAATTTCCGTACTGGATTTTATAGTAGAATTTCATAAATTTTATCAGTTTGTGCGTAGTACGAATACTGAACAAGCTCTTTTAAAAATCAACAATCGTGCGCATGTCGAACGCACTCTTTCACCACACACAAGAGGTCCGTTATCTGTTTGGTAACCTTTTTGGGTAAAGTGGGCCGGCCAACGCTGTCAAATAGTAAGTAATTTGAAAAGTTGGAGAAAATGCTCTCAGAGAATGGAAAATTCTTAAGAAAATAACCAATCGCGTTGAACCACATTTGGGTAAAAATTGTCATTTTACATTGAATTGACGACAGCTAAGTTCCCTGAAAGAAACTGCCAATACGCTGGTTTGACAGCGTTTAACCCAAACAAAAAGTTGGTGTAGGAAGTCGTAAGGCTCTTAGAAAATTTTTGACACTCTCATTTGGTTCGCTCTTTCACGAATTGTTACGAATCTTTGTCAATTTGTCAGAACTCGTAAATAAAGCTGTACTCACATTGCCAAATGTAATTATACTGGATTTCATTTAGAAAGAGTTGGTATCATTACTGTATATCTCATAGAAAGTCGGAAGCCTTGATTGCTTTTTGTCAATATGGTTAAGAAAGCTGACATTTCTGTCAAAAAAAAAAGTTGCTGCTTTGTTGATTGAGAAGAAGTCCAGCTATGCTCAAATAGCCGTGATTGTTGAAATTGCGAAGTCTTCAGTAGTCAACATAGCAAAACATGTGGACATACCAAGCGGTTCAACCTTGGTTACGCCAAATAATCAGCAAAACTGTGGCAAAAAAAAACAAAAAACAAGGACTGACCGGAAAATCGTTTGTAAAGCTTTACAGCAACGTAATGCACCAGCTCACGGATTTGAACGAAGCTGGAATCGACATATCGTTGAGAACCCTGCGGCGTCAATTTAAGGAAAACTTCTTGGTCTGTAGGAGATCAGCAAAGAAGCCCAAATTGACCAGCGTCATGCGAAAACGGCGATTGTATTGGGCACAACTTCACAGAAACTGCGAGAGTGGCTATTGGTACAAGGTAAGTTAATGTTTTCTTCAAATTTCTTTTCACAATAAAAGATAAACAGTTCTAGTAATTCTCCCCAGATCACGATTTTCCATTAGGCTATCTTTAGCGATGAGTGTCGCTTAGAAGCCGTGGCGCAGACGGCCAAATTCGTCCGCAGAAGGCACAATGAAAGATATTCAGAGCCTTGCATAGTTCGGACGGTCGAACTGATTTAGAGTTGCATAACATGCGAAGATACGAGGCCAATTTATAACGTTGATGGAACAATGGACTCCAATCAGTATATTCACGTATTGAGGAAAGTTCTTCGGCCGTATTTGAACACATATAATGCAAGCATCAAATGCTTGGATTCCATAAACTTGGAAGTCTTACCATGGCCATGATTTGAATCCTATTGAGAACTACTCGGTCTACCTAAACTCTCGCGCTTATATTCGAAGAAACTATACCATACAAGAGCTCAAGCAAAACTTTGAAGATATCTGGAAATACATGCCCGCTATGAAAGAAATGGTCGATCGAAATGCACTGAAAGCATGCCCAAGCGAATAAAGGAGGTAGTAGAACAAAAAGGTAGATTTAATAACCATTTCTTTTTACGTTGTGATCACTGCTATGCCATGTCACAATAAATATGTACAACAAGATTTCAAATTAGTTTTGTTTTTATTTGCGGTCAAAGCGAAAAATCGCATTTATTTCTCATCGGTCATAATTCAATGGCCACATACTATTTTTTGGGCTCCAGTTTCTTTAAGCGTAGTTTTTGTTACAAGTGTTTTGCATGCTGAAAACTGTTTTATTCGTAAGATAAGCTTTTGTTATATAACACACGCTGAAATCTCTCTGACATTTTTACTCAATCTTCTACAACTACATGCCTAAATCTTATATTCTACTTACGCATTTATAAATATGATCACGTACCTGAAATGAAAAAAATATGAAAAAAAATTAGTTACTTCAGATATAAAAGAAAAATAAATAAATACCAAAACAACCACCCGTTGTAGATTGGGTGATCACATTAGATTTAATTAAATATATCACTAGGTATACATACACTACGCGCCACTTGAATAGAAACAAGGATTTTTCTCACGATTAAACCGTTTAGCGATTTGGTAAGTCTGAATGAAAAGCAGCTTTATTGTTTTATTTTTTAAAAAGAGGAATCCATACCGAAAAACCTCGGCCCATTTTTGCCTCGGTCTCCCTTTTTAGTACTATTTCTGCTTTTTTTCATCGTACCGTATCCTAAAGAAACGCAGGGACTACTGTTAAGCAGATGTTTCTATTCAAGTGGAGCAACAAAAAACAGTGTTTTCTTTGTAGGAAGGCAAAAATGCATAAAATAACAATTTAACATGACTTTTTGCATTATTCTGTGTATGCATTGTTTTTTGGTATGGATTCCTCATTTAAAAAATAAAACAATAAAGCTGCTTTTTAGACCTACGAGTACCAAAGCGCTAAACGCTTTAATCGTGAGAAAAATCCTTGTTTCTATTCAAGTGGCGCGTAGTGTATCTATATACAGACGAGTATCTATCATCTATCATCACTTGAAATACACAAATTTTATTTTATTGTTATTTATTTGATACAAAACTATTAATTATTTCTGTCTGTGGTTGAACCAAGTCGTAAATTAAAACATTTATGACAAGGGAAATTATTCAACTGTATCTCTTTAGGTCATAGATATTTTTATAAAAGCGGACAAATACGAGCAGTATATTCTAAAGATATGTTTGCAACTGTGCTGTATACCTATCTAAATACAAATAACGTACTAGGCTAAGAATATCATATTGTAATAGATTTTAGAGAATGTAAATGCCCTGTAACCATTGCATGCTACACAACACACCCAATGAAATTTCGAAATAAAGTTCTTGTCTGTATACAGATATGTAGATATCAAACAACCACCAAACAATAACATCCATTAGAAAACAATGAAAATATCCAAATCGATTTCTCGCAGATTGATGCATCCGTTCTCTCCTTTCAATTCCCAGAATAATAAGTAAAAACAAAAAACTGGATAAATACATATTATGTATATAACTATAGAACAAAACATCTATCTATTCTGAGTCCCGACAAGAAGGAAATTTTTACCTTATGCATTTTTAAATAAGGACGAACGGGGGCTTACTCCAGAGACGACTATCGTCGGAAAAGCTCAGATAAGCCAAAGTACAAAAGTAAACCACAAGCTCATCGGGATTATCATCATTCGTCGTGGTTGTTGCAGTGGCCGGAGGATTCTATGGTCAATATTTACGTAATGGAAAACTTAAATAAATAATTACTAAAAATTGGTATTACCTCGAACCCCCTTTTTGCCGGGGATGTATTGGTGTAGTGTAGTCAGTGGGTGGGATGGTGATGGTGAAAAATGGTAGACCATCATTATGAATTATTAATTCTTATACGTATTTCGCGCGCACTTGGATATCGAATTGGAATGACCTGACCGAGGAGAGAAGCAGCACAACATTACAAATGCAATATAATGTAAAACCACTTAAAGCACCGAAGGCTTCTTATTCAGCCCACAGCCCCCGTTCGCCACAATGATGGCAATGTGCTGCAGAGCGTATGTGGTGGTCATTTAGTCGAGCTACAGTATATGGAACAGGAAACTAATGTAATTTTCATTTTTAATTGTCTCATTCGACCCCGCAACATTAACCAGCGTTCGGGAACAAAGGGTAGTTAGATATGAATTGGTTTTTTGGGTTATTATAAAAGTTCTGGAGGTATGAGTACAATTGAATTTAGAAAATGTATAATGTTATCGGAATTAGTGCAATAATTTGACATCCGGTGTTGTTCTGCGTCATTAAGGGGTCCCAGGTATCGGAGTTCATTGCGGGCTCTTTCGCATTGCTATTTTTATTTTCTTACAGTGTCGGCCTAAAGTTTGGGTATTCATTATCAGAAACATGAATTATCTCTAACGAATAACTGAAGACCTAAAGTTGAATCGCTTTACAACTATCTTTTTTTAGTGATAAAAGGGCCCAATTGATACTGCAGATGGTTGTGGAATTTGCTCTTAAACAGCTGTACACTGTCTACTGTGCTATCTAGCGACGGCACTTAGATTTCTGTTATCTATATCTATCTATCTATCTATATAATTCAATCGCTAGCTGCACAAGAGCTTGTGATTCCTTCTGAGATTTATTCACCTATCACAGGGATCAATTTGAGGACCCATTCTTTTTGAGTGATGGCACAGCAGTAATTGGTTTGTATATACATGGTGTTCGTCAGAAGATTTACTACTTTATTTAGTCGCCATTTCGATAAACATGAATCAAAATACTGTCTGTTCTAGGCAGTTCAGTCACCTTTGTCATTAAAAGTAAAAAGTCTAGAGGAGTGATTGACCATTCATTTTTTTTTCAAAATTAAGGTGGCATAACAGTAACTGTCACTGGAGAACGTTGCCGTATTGTGATTGATAGCTTTTTGCCACAAGAATTTAATATGAGACTTGATTGGTTAACATGAAGTTAGGTTAGGTTAGGTTGAGAGGGGTGTGTGATTGAACGAGCAATCATTTCCACTCGGAGACCCGAAGGTCCATTGTGAATCCCCTCATAGTTTGGGAGTAAATCCTCTTTTTACCAACTCGTAAGCCAGTTTGTGCTCTTAATGAATCGTAGAAGATCCGATATCTTAGAATTTCCGAGTTCTGTTATGTCCTCCAGGAATCTATGACCTAAAGTACGGAGGCGTCGTTCTTGGAGGGCGAGACAGTGACAGAGCAGATGTTGGATCGATTCGCTTTCTTCCTCATCTCCGCAGCTTCTACAGATATCGTTGGACTCAGGTAGCAATTTTCTTGTCCAGAAGTGAACATGAAGTTACATACAGCCAATCGTACAATGGAATTTCTGAGAGATCTGTTTCCACAGCAAATTATCTCAAGATATGGTGATGCCGATTGGCTTCCACGGACACCGCGCCAGTTTTAACAGCTCCTGGCTACCGGAAGTCTTCTTGGCTAATTTCCGTAAGTTTTAGGCAGCGTGTTTTCTGAATACAATACAAAGTTTCTTGGATGGACGTTCATAATTGGACCAAATTTGTTTGTTTGAAGGCTTTGTCCACATTATTCCACAGATTCTCGATTGAGTTTTGGTACGGACTCTGTGATAGCAAGCTTAAAATCTGAATCTGGTTACTCTAAAGCCAAACTTGCATTGTTTTAGATACACCTATGCGGCGGATCACTATCATTGCCAAACCTACAAGCGGACGCTAAAATTTCCTATGCATTAGGCTCTATATGATTTAAAAATATTTCCTGCCCATACTAATAATAATAATGCTCCGGGCATCGTATTTGACCGTTTTCATCGTGTACGTCGGATTACTGTCTTGACCTTTTGGGCGACAAACATACATTTTCCCATCAGATCCAAGTCTACTGAACTTGGACTCGTCGCTCCACAATTATTTTTATTTTTTTTTTTTTTTTCTAAAATTGAAGAGGTGTTTATTGAAATGCTCTTTGGCAAATACCGAACGTTTCCTAAGTCCTAGACTGCAACAAGTAGCTTTCTTCTTGCAATGCATCCATGCAGCCATGCCCTGCTTAGGCGGTAGCAGAGAAGTATTGATGTGATATTAATCTTCAATTTGACTCTTTATTTCAATTGAGGTCTAAAATGGGTCTCTTCGACTTGCTGCTATATGTACGTCCATATTATAACAAACTTTCCTTAGAATAGGAGGAACTGTACGCGAGGTATGTACATGTGTCAGAAATCCAAAAGTCCAAGTCAATAGCACACTTTGCAAAATGTTCAGGTTTTTATTTGTTAATACCGCGTGCTTTATCGTTTATGATTGAGATATAGAATATATGTACAAAAACGTTAAGCGCATTCATCACCTCTTCACTACATATTGGCGAAGTTCATATCATCCAATTCAGACAAAGAAAAAAAAAATGGCTATCATCTTAACCCCACTCCAATTGTGCTGCCGATAATCCGGTGGGATGCTCCAATGTTAACCGCACACTACCAAATCTAACAACGTGAAGAAAACGACCCGAACTTGAGGGACTGTCACCTAGACAACGACAGCCCAGCGCTGAAAGATGGCATTAGTTGAAGATGATTCTGACGACAGTGGTAATATTTTTGTGGATTTGTGAACTATCAACGCGTAGTCAGTGGTGGTACAGAAAATCCCAAGAACTCAGTCACATGTGGTGAACTATTGCCCTTGACACCCAACTGAATGACATCGTTGGTCTAAGAGAACGCAGAATTTTGTCTAATGGACAAATATGAAGGGATAAGCTTGACACTGACAATAACCTTTTAGACATGACTTGCCTGAGATATTCATGATTCGGTTCAGTTGTGGACCACATACGAGTACCGTGAATAAAATCTGTGATGTTGCAAAGATGAACTCTAAAGTTGGTGCTTATGTTCAGCATAAGTACATACATACATATTTAGAAAGAACGAAGGAAGAAGCTCGAATCCGAAACTGTTTCATGTTGAAACAACGCCTTACCGCGAAGTTTTTTTCAAAAATAGTCCGTGAGTTTGCAGAACGAACGAATATCAGAGAAAAGGGGATTGGAGAACTGATACTCTTCTTAAACTCCATAGGGTGAATATAAGTATCTCAAACCACTTCCGAATAAACGGGTCCCCTTAGGTTTGTGGTAACAAAACGTGTAGAACGACCCCAATGAATGAAAAATATATTCCTTAAAATACATACATATATGCATGAGGATGATTAGCCTGTAAGATCATATAAAACCTTCCAGACGGTGTCTACATATTGTTCCAAAAAAGACGTCAGTATATTCACCTAACCGTTTACGTTTAAAACATAGCACGTAATAAAAGATTGAAATAAAATATATTCCAACTTGCCGCACACACTGTCCTATAGAAATTCCCTATCACAGAGTAAGGTATGTAATTTGCAGCATCACCGCCATTACACCATTATGAGACGGTTAGTATGTGCACATGCATGTGGCACGTCATTTAATTTTTATTCCGTTAGCGTATTGGTAGGAAGTGTTGGCCTAACCAACTATCATTCCAGCAGATAGTCTCGTCCCTTTCCTCCGGAAGCAGGATAGCCCATTTCAGGGCATGTGCTTTGAATTAATTTGAGTCGGACCGGAGCTGCTTATGCCAACGGGTGAAAGGTCATTTATATAATTTTCAAATAGAACTCTTTTTCAGTGTGAAAGGAAAAGTGAAAAACTAAATGCAACCTCCAAATCTATTCTCACAGATTCACTTGACATTCTTACAGCGGACTGAGAAGAACAAAGTCACTGCCACACCCATTGAGCCTCTATCACAGCACCCAAACCGAGAGACATCTAATCAATGTCAAGAATTGGACCACTGTCGACGAATCTGCATGACACATCGAAGCGCAGAACCCACTTTATCACAACATTCATCGATTGATCGGAGTGTCGTTGCCGATGTCCAAGGTTAAAATGGTAAAACGATTAAAATTTACAAAAGCGAAGCACAGGGTGAACGATCAGCGGAGCAAATTCTTTAAGTGTGCCCGGCCCGAAACACTGGCAGTGAATTTTTTATTTTCTGAGAGATGTCAGTATTTGAAGGGCGACACATCGATCCACACAGAACAGCGCTAGTTGGTGGCTGCTAAAAGAAAAACAATTGAGGCCACAGTCAGTCTGTTACTATTTACTCGTAGATCATTGATTGTATCGAAGAATTACTCGTACGTAGAGCCACCACCTGTTGTTTGTACGGAGGTTGTATTTGTATTTGAGGCGGTATTCTGGTAGTAGAGGCTTCTGTATGTTGATCTTGGCACTGATTACCGCTAGTGTTACTCGTTATAGAGCTGTTGTAGTACGCTTGAGATTTAATGGAAGCCACTTGAAATTCACACAGCCTAAGAAGTGCCTAAGATATATTTTTAGTACTGACATCTACAAATTCCACCCATGCAGAAACAGTGAATTTGTATGATGTGGATGTAAAAAGTTGCAGTTTGTTGCATAACTTTACAGAAACTGTCAATTTGTAGGAACTGTCACTTTATCACTTGACATTAATAATGATACAATTTAACCCTTAAATGCACGATTTTTCCAAAATTGAAAACAAAATTATCCTGATTATGTTTTGACTTTAAAAACACATTTTCATCAAATTTTTGAATTTTTTTGATTTATTTTTCCAGCGAAAAGATCTTTTTAAGAAATTCGTAGTTTTACTTTCATTTTCATCAGATTGTACATACTTTGTTCGTTGTAGCATTAGGGTCGTTCTTTAAAAAAGGGCATCTAATTTCCATGAAATCTTCATCTCCCAGAAGTGCTCCTAGCAAGACGTCGTTATAACATCCACCACATTTTCCAAAGGTTCATCTACTTCATACTCGTTGCTTTCCATATCACCATCACTGCCGCTAGGTATTTCTGCTATAACTAGCAAAACTAATCAGAAACGGTTTTTTAACGGCTACCTTAGAAATACCAAACACATAAAATCAAATTGCAATACACCTTATTGCATGGTGTGCCATATTAAAACTAACTGCAAACTTATAGCGGAATATTTTATTTTTTTACTGATTTAGACAATATTACTGTAGCAGAAAACAATTTTTAAATTCACCAATTGATTAAACTAAGTGCACAAGGTGTTTTTCACTGAATCGATTTCTACTGACATACTGAAACTGAAAAGACCGGTCAGACATATACGTGTTTTCCTTGGAAAATTCTAACGGGACCCAAATGAAAATGGTATCCTTATATTCATCTAATATGTCAAATGAGGTACTCGATACATAAACATAATTTTTTTGTTTACATGCCAATATATCGCCAAAAAACTGGTTTGTGCCATACATGGCACACCATGCATTTAAGGGTTAAACTACTAATTCGTCTGAGGATTACAGAGAGGAGGTGCTTTCAACGCCCCTTTTCACAGTGCGAGCTTGAATGTCGATCCGACGATAAACTCAGGTTCAACATAAGTATTGTTTTCACAGTGCAGGTTAAACGATAAAATCCTCTCCTCTTAGGTAGTGGTGTGACATAAGCCACCGACTTCTGTAGCTTAAGCGTCGATCCAGAGAATACATAGTTACCATTTGTGTAGTAAAATAATATTGACCCCCAAATTCATTAGAGCAAACCTACATATGTACATAAGCAACAAATTACTTCGTCTGGAAATGCTGTTGAAGGCAAATGTCAATTTAGTTTTCCTGTTCAATTGTAAACAAATGGAAGTATGCATTTCCTTATTTATCGTGAAAATAATTAAATGAATTATTATAAATGGAAGTTATAGATTCAGATGTGGAAAATATGGGTAACGAGGAAAACTACTACACTATTGTATTGCGTATTTTAAGGGAAAGATTATTCGCACTTTTGCGAATCTGCATTCTGTTTGACATTTCGTGTTCAATGATAATAACTAATTACCATAAATGTTTCACAATGTTGCTCAATTAATGACTAAACCCTCAAATATTGACTGAGGAACCGTGGTTAACTCTTAAACATTGACTGTGAAAACGAAAACTTCTTAAGTGAAGGATATTCCCACACTTTACTAAACCGACAGTTAACCCAGCACTATAAAATCGGGCACAAATTTTATAGCGCGGCCGGCACACCATGACAAAATAATATCTTCTGCTTTTTAAGGGCAATGTGAGATATGTGAGGCACATGGGCATAAAATATGGATACAATGGGGACAAAAATGTCTGACCGGTTTTCATCTCGCTTTTCAGAAGTCAACTGGCACCCGTTATCATGTCACAAAAAAACAAATCGATTTATCAAGACAGTTATAAAACACAAAATTGATATAAAATATTTAATTTTTTATCAAGAGATGTTAACATACGCTTTTCCTCTTAATGTTTTTTTTAGGCGCATACTATTTTTTTTAAAAATAAAAATTAAGCTTTGAGTTCGTAAAATTGGTAAAATTACTTAAAACTGGCAAAGATCAAGAGAAGAGAGAGCCAAATGAGGTGTCAAAAAATTTAATGAGAGTATCAAAAAGTGTCCCCTCTTGCGAAATCGTGCTCCATCTTTTCCATGTTGTAAGCGACGGACATCTGTCAAACAGCCATCTGACAATTTGTGAAATGTCAATCACTATTTGTAAGCGAAATAAAAGAAAAATAGTTTTTGGTGAAAATATTTAATGGTGAAAAAAGTATAATAGAAGAAGAGAGGATTTTCCCCCACTTTTCAAATTATTTACTATTTGACAGATGTCCTATTTTGATCACAAAAAGTCACCAGACAGACCCAATGTGTGTTCTAATCCCTACTAAGAAGAAATTTCAAAATTCTTACTCACACATAACGAAATCACGATTGTCTACACGTAATCTCTTCGAGTTATCAAGACATTCGAGTAATAGAAGTTCGAGTTATCAAATAAAAATTACATCTAAATTTCAGTCTTGGCGCTATTGCCAATTTCGAGTTATCGAAGTTCGACTTATCGAAGTATTATAATATACATATTCAAACAACTTGAAACATTTTGAAAATCAGTTAGAAATTCCAGAGACAGGTTCGAAGAAAACGAACAGCCAATCTAGCTTTATACAAAGTTCCAATTATGGTTTTCATATCCCCAAGATCTTTGATATCACAATGGACCCCTATAGGCCTAAGTGTGCTGGTACTCGAACTAATGACTTGGTGTTGAGAGACTTGGCATCAGTATCACTTGTCGAAAATTAGGTGATTATTGGTTTTGTTGACAGAAAAGGCCAAAGCGTATCGCTTACTTGTACAATTTTTCAAAATCTGGGTATCTGCTCGTATCCGAAATGTACTATGTCTGTCTGGAAGGAATTCAGTAGCATAGCTTATTCAAATTCAATTTCGTAAATTACATCAAAGCACACATCAAAATAACACTTTTTTACTTTCTTTAGTAAATATTCAAAGCTATAACTGGGGGAGTAAACTCTGAATAGAACCACACCATACATGTTGGGCGGCAAACATAAGTCCACTACCTCTGAAAAATGGCCACAAAAAAGGTTCAATTTCACTAAAGTCAAATGAAGATCGCTATTTTATTGTCCAACATACACATATATGTAGTCACTTGATGCTTGCGTTCATCGAACTTGAACAGCAATATATTTGCTTTCTAATATTTTATAGCCCACCTCTAAGAAGCAAACTTCAAATGCTTCGTAAATCTGTCTACCGGCAGCCTCTAACCAGATGTCTAAAAAGAATAACAAAAAATCTAAAATGAAGGTGTTATACGCCGCTAACGTCGACACCGACATCTACGTGACATGATCCTCAAACAGGACAAAGTACACATTTACCACATGTTTCCACATGGAACACCCCTATAGTCAGTCCATGGACGCATACAAATTTACCGTCAGCCGTGTTGGTTAACATTCTTCTCTCCTCGTGGGTTTTTTTTTTTCATCAATTTGTCATCCGCACACGATGTCGCGCTGCAGTGTTCGAACAAAATGACTCTGTAGCCGCCGACAATAGGGTGATGGTCATTCTATTACCAGGTAAAAGAAAAAGGACAACGATGACAACCGACGACGCGACGAATCGAATTACTTTTTGCACGCTGCATACAAATTTTTTCTAAAACGTTTTTAAATTTTTTTTTATTTTCAAAAATATGTAAGTGAATACCTTCATACTCGAAACCTGTGCACCACCCCACTTGTGCATGAATGGAATTTTGTAAATCAGCATCATCATCAAGCTCATAGACGGACAAATGGTTTATGTAGTAGATTTGGCGTATAGCGACGACAGCGCTGTCGAAATATCGAAGCTAATTGAGAAATTTGCAAAAATTAAAAAAAAAATTTACTTTTGCTTGCCAAACTCGTTGACCAAATAATGAAAAGAATAATATTTCGCTTGAGTGATGGTTTCGGTCTCGAAAACCTGGGACCCAGCACCAAACTGCAGATATTCTTATATGAAGGAGGACAACACCGCGCGTTGTTTTCGGACGAGTTTATTTGTTGACGTTGCGGCCAGACGGACGCGACGCTTGTAGAACGTGCATCTGATGTAAATATCAACAAGTAACGCGAACAAATTTAGCGTCGTCGTCTTCGGTTCGATGCGCGATGATTGAAATGGTTTTCGCGTCGATTTCTAAGTTTATCACTGTCTGATTTTGGGGAATGCATTGTAAATGATCGTTTGGGGCGGATATTTGCAGATAGATTTGTGATCGTTATAGATTTGATGTTTGCGCAAATATTGGGATGTAATTATTTTTTTGGAAATGTAAATAAAATACGAGTACATATGTTTTGTACTGTGTAGAAGTTGCTTCTTATGTGTTTACTCTACGACTGCATTGCCCTTGAACTTATTTGAAAATTTGTTTTCAGTTGTGCAAACAATTTAAAAAGTTGTAACTTGTAAGTAAACAAACTGTAGCAACTACAAATCATTTTGATAGACGGCTGGTAGTAAATTATTGAAATTATCAGATCAATTATTAGAACATGCACATCTGTGCATTTAATGAACAGAAACAGAAAAAGATACGTTCTGTTCCGCAAAAGATACAGTTTTGTTCATCACTTTCACCATCTACAGCTTCGTCTACACATGTTGCTTCATTGCCATTCATATCTTCTACTTCAGCGTTCACCATTTTCACCACGCACATCTGAATAGTCATTTCAGAAATGTCTTCAATTGTTTCTTCTTCGCCTTCACTTGCTTCTTTAACGCCTTCCTCATTATCATCCCCTCCTTTAACACCATCCATTTATTAGTTTTAGTTAAACTATTTTGTATTTACACTGACATTGACCCTGGCCTATTCGACCAGAAAGGATGAATATGCGGGTAGGTATGCGTATGCCCCTTGCTACTTATAAGCTATTACTCAAACTTGACACAGTCAATAAAACCAATGGTAGATGGGAAGGTGGATCTACTTGCCCTGCCACCAGACAAATCTGGCCAAGACTAGATCCAAACCACTAACTACTTACATTCTGTCCCTAAAAATATTACATAAATATGTATAGGCACTGGAGTCATTACAGGTCATCACTGCCTTATAGGCAAGCATACAACTAGGCTTGGCATCTTTTCGAATGACTTCTGTAGAAGTTGCAGAGACAAGAAAGAGGAACAGAGCCTAGCACATCCTTTCTGTTCATGTCCAGCTCTTTTCCGTAGAAGAAAACTACACCTAGGTGAATACATCTTCAACGACCTCAGTGACCTAGCATACAAAAAGACGTTGGAAGCTTATATCGGTTTATACAAAGCTGCAAATGGTTTTCATGAGTAGCGTGGATAAACATTCCCAAGATCCTTGGTATTACAATTGGCCTAAGTGCAATGGTACTCGAGTTACTGGCAGCCACTGCTACCTAACCTTACCTATTGAAACACATCATATGTGCCCCTTTATGAAATGTTTCGTTAAATTATACATCTAACGTCAGATACCTATATCTATATCTATATCTATATCTATATCTATAACTATATATATACAAATGGTGTAAAAAAATGTATAGTAATTCATCAATTGAGAACGGCTGGGCCGATTTGGCTCAATTTTTTTTTCAGTTGTTCGTAATTGCCAGGAGAAGGTTTTTACGAAAGAAAATGTTGGCAAAACCCTCCGGAAAAGTCGGAAAATTGGAAAAATCGAAATGTATGGAATTTGGTGTGCAATTGTTCCGGAATGGCTTTTTGAATGGAAAAATACGATATAAAATTCTTAGTGGAGAAACTCGGAAAAACGCGAAAAATTTGATTTTTTTTTTCGACGAAAAAATCGCACGATGTAAAGGTGGAAAATTCGTTGTGAAGCTTGAAAAATGTTGGATAATTCTGAAATTCATTGTGATAAAAGACGTTTTGCGTGCATTTTTGGTGGAGAAGTTAACGAAATAAATAATAGATGGCGCTGTGCTGCGATCAATGCCTCAACCCGATAAATGGCGTTATACGTTGACTTAGGCTGTGCGCCATTCGACAGGTGTCCTTTTCGCATTGTCATTTTCTATTGACCAAATGTGCTATTTTTATTGCTGCAATTGATTCGAGTTTTGCGTATCATTACACTGATTCCGGATAGTCGTATATCGCGCATCACATCCGCAAACGGTACAAGCATTACGATAAATTGAAATTCGATGCGATATTTATCATTTCGATCATTTTTTCAGAAAATAAGTTTGCGTGTAAAAAGTGAGGTTATCCAATTGGGTTGCGGGCATTCATTGTGAAACATTCATTCCGTAAGTTTTTTTTTTTTTTAATTTCTTTTGAATAGTATTAGTCAAAAACGACTTTGTTGTTTTTTAGGGAGAGTTATTTGATTGACTAATGCCTCCTATTAGACGATGAAACCTTGGACGACGTACACGAGACGATTTGGTGGGGCTAGGATATTGCTCTCCGGAGATTTTCGTCAAACGCTTCCCGTCATCCCGAAATCTACTGCTGCCGATGAACTTAATGCATGCCTGAAATCGTCGTCTTTGTGGCGGCAAGAAGAAATTTAGAAATTGAAATTTACCACGAACATGAAGTCGCATTGCAGAACAACCCATCGGCTGCTGAATTCTCGTGACAACTGCTGGCGCTTGGCAATGGCCAAATTCCTGTTGATGTTTCGACTGGATTCATATCGTTCCCGGAGAATTTTTGCGAGTTCACATCGCCGAAAGAGGGATTCATCACCAAAGTGTTCGCCGGCATTGCACAGAATTATAAAAATCTCGATTGGATTAGTGAGCGGACAGATAGACAGACAGATAGATAGACAGATAGATAGACAAACAGACAGACAGACATACAGACAGACATTTTATTTTGATTTTTGTACATTTATGAAATTAATTCTTTTTGAGTATTTATTTTACCTTAATAAAAAACTGGATTTAATTCAGCTTATAAGTTGACACAATATTTATTAATTTTGAGGCGGTACGAAGTTCGCCGGGTCAGGTAGTTTCTGATAAATATTTAAACTTCTCTTTTAACTTCGGGTAGTAGCAAATAGTCAATGCAACGCCAACAAATGAGTAAGAAAAACAGTTGCTTCAACAAGTTACGCGAATAAAAGATCTCGGCATTCAAATCTTAATTCTTTGGACTATAAAACTTAAAAGAAAATCAATATATCTAAAAATAAATACAAATCTTAATAGTTCCGTATCCGTTCATTAAAAACAACCATAAACAACATGACACGATATCAAAACAAAACTCAAAAACGCTTCATCTCTTGGGTTCTCAAAATATTTGTTTGAAAAAAGTAGGAGTGATATCTAAAACCAAATAAAAAAAAATACTTCAAAACCACCCACAGTCACTAAAAAAGAACACATGTAGGCAAGGTCTATAGTTCTAAAAAATTTCATTCGCTTTTTTTAAATTCTTTAGATCAAATCAACGGTTTTCTTTTGATAAAGCAAAAATACTCCATTCAAAAATAGATCCAATAATTAAATAATGAAAATGGACAGGAAAAGTAAAAAAAAAAAAATCAGACTGTCTCTGCCGCACAATTAAGGCCTACGCCACACATCGTTATGCATCATGGATGCACTGCACCATCTCTTATCTATCTACGTTTGATTCATAGGATACCTAGAACTGACGTACATACGTAAACGTAAAATAGGCAATGGAGAAAAAAATTTATAAAAAAAAAATGCATCCGACACCGGCTCAATTTTTATCTGCGAACGTGTTCACAAACAAACATACGTATTCCGAAATGTATACAAAATTCCTGCAGACACTGGCCTGCACAATAACAAAAAATAGAAAATATAAATAAATACAAAACACAAAGTCTAAGAACGGAAATTAAACATTTAATTTATCGTTCATGGAAAAATTTGCGCGTATAGCTGCGATGGCAAACAATTAACAAAACGAATTGATGCGGACCGTGCGCCAAAAAAGTGTGTGGTGAACAAGAAAACCGTCATTCGAAAACTTGCCCAGAATTGATATAAGTTTTTCGGCTTACAAAGCCTGAAATTCTCCAGATAATTTAAAGAAAAAAAAACTGTCTTGATTAAAGTGCGTCACTAAATGTTGTTTCGGACTTAAAAGATACAATTCCAGCACAGATCTCACCCTAAAGATGAGATATGGGACGAGAGTTATTTTGAATTGTTTTTGATATGATAAACAGAGAAATTCTAGGTTACAATTTCAGACCGTACGTCTATAGTACCTACGACTCCCATATCGTCGGTTTACAAGTAAAACTGACCAACTGTCAAAATTTTAATTTTGTATAATTGATGGTAAGTACAGTAAAGTTTGCCAATAGTGGAATGCTTCGGTGAACTTTTTGAAGTGAAACTTCTTTACGCGCGTCATGCATTTTCGATGACCGGAGTAAAACCGACTCAAGATGGTCATGGAAAACCGTCATCATTAGGTGGTGTTTGTATGTAAGGATGTCACAGCCTAAACTATTGGACCGATTTCAACAAATGAGGTGTCGTTGGATTCGTCTTTATCCGGAGAGTGTCCTACGCTATGTGACGTCACAGAAAAATTCAATATGGCGGGCGCACCCAGCAAAATGGCGGACTCTTTGTTTTTTTTTTCTTTTTTATCCGACTAGTCTTTACAAACGCATTGATTTTGGTATCAAATGAAAGGGCTTGGCAAGTAGAATACAATACGATATGACGTATTTCAAATTCAATATGGCGGAGGCCCCCAAAATGGCGGATTTCTGTTATCTTTATTACCTCCTTAATATGGGTATCAAATGAAAGGGCTTGGCGAGAAGAATACAATACGATATGACGTCATTCTAAATTCCCCCCAAAATGGTGGATTTCCGTTATCTTTACTACATCCCTAATATGGGTATCAAATGAAAGGGTTTGACAAGTAGAACACGGCATTGCTTACTTATACATACACTATATATTTTTTGAAACTAAAAAGTTGTAAATAAAAGACACCCAATGAATATATATGTAGCTGGTAAAATCGAAATCAAACATTTTTTTGTTAAGGAATTCATATTGTCAAAAGTTGGTTTGGGGCAAAATGGACACCGGAACACATATTCGAGAGTGGGGTTAGATAGACATCCGAACAATTTGGATCCACTCAAAAGCCAGGAAAATACATAATTATTATGTGCCATCTCATAGGTACCCAATTTCTTAAATTTTTTCAAGGATTTTTTGAGGAGAAAATAACGGAGAATATTCTTTGAATATCCAATGAATTTGAAAATTGTATGAATGTCTCTCCCTTTTGTTACAAATTCTTCTTCCTTTGTCCACAATTATATGTAGCTAAGAAGTTTCACTTCCGTCGTGCGTAGGCTTTACACACAATTTTTTTTCTACTATTTACTCGCAACATTTCTACTATTCGCAATATTTTCCACAATTGGTAACCTAATTTCTTTAACTATTTTTCGACCAATTTTGATATTAGAGTACAGAATGTGTACTTGTTGAATTTAACCGCTAGCAGAATGAGAGACACACACGAAAAGAAATTTCAAAATTCTCGAAACGAGGCCGACAAAATGTTAATGACTTCTGACGAATGCATATCTCGATTCTGCTATTGAAAAGTAAATTTGCATGGGAAAACAACAAAATTCATTGAAAAATGTTCCATTATTCATATTTCGCAGGTTTCCGCTATAGAGTAAGTTTGTATGAATAAAATCAAAATCGGTAAACAAAAATGTCCACTATCCAGGTTTCGCAAGATTCTTTTATAGGCAGACTCCACTAAACACATGTTTTACTGTATACTTAAAAAAACAGGTAGAAAATTCTGTAAAAACTGCATACCTATCTGATATTTTGCCTAGAAATGTGCAAAAAATCTGAATGATTCATACATATCATCATACATCATAAATTACAAGGGATTTGAAGAAAACAAAACAAAAGAAAATTTGATTTTATGACACTTCGATCTCAAATTCTCAGCTCCTATAAGTAATAGAGTAGTCTGAGTACACCCACAAATTCCGCCAGGAAATGCAGACCATAATAGTGAAAACCGCATCTAAATCCGTTTAGTGGTTCTCGAGATTAGCCAAATTTTGGGGACTTCCTTTATACTATGTATCGATTTCACTGCCAGTTGAAGTTGGAAAAGGGGAAGCGTTTCACTTTTCGTCTGATTCAGGCAAATTTGCCCTACCGCGGCTAAAGAAGTTTCACTTCAATAAGTCAATGATGTTGCGCCAAAATTCGCAATCACGGATTGACATTATAAAAACAGCAAATGAGAGACGTGAGATCTTTATTAAACAACGATTCGGCTGCAACTGAATAGCAAATGTGCACGCACATCCCTATACACATCACACCGATCGAAACACCGACACCAAAAATCAAAAACTTTTCATTTTAATAGGTAACACCGTGTCTGACACCGAAAAATCGGTGCGCAGACCAGCCCATACACGGGAATAATTTCCGTGCACCGACACCGGTGTGCACACAAGTGCTGAGTGTATGGGCCGCTTTAGTTTCCTTAATCAGCTATTAACGTTTGACTAGGCAGGCTTTAAGTTATAATTCTATTGACTTTTCTTTAAGAAATATAACTTTCTAGAAGCTGTGTCTGACCTTAAAAACGACTTCGGCAAGTCATACTACAGTGAAATATCTCATTAGCGGACAACTCGCATTAACGGACACGCATCCAAAATGCGTTCTTATAAACGGACAGCTCTCAAAACCGGGCAAAAAACTCCAGTCCCATGGCTGTCCGCTGAAGAGAGATTTCACTATATTAATTTAGCCATGCACTTTACCTAGGACAGCTTAGTTTTTATCTTGGGAGAGGCTTAGCTACTAGAGAATGCCGAGATATTCCACGGGATTTAAGACAATCAAATCGAAGATGAAATGTTTCTGGGACAAGTGATTGGTTTATAAGGGACCAAAAACAAACGCTTTTCGCTAAGGTTTTCATACCGCGAGGCACGTACTAGGACAACGGGAACAAGTCGTAAGCCTGTCGCCAGTAAATATTCTGCAGCTCCATTGGCAACACTTGTAAAGGTTCAATATCTAAATCTGGAAGTATTCTTACTATTCGTGGAACACTGTGCAGAATTTGTAAATGCATATGACCCTTTTTACGTACATTCTATATATTTTCTGGAAATGGCAGCTCTGCCCCAAACACGACCTAATTAGTCGCAAAATTGATAAAACAAATCTGCTTGTGCATGGGCGTTGTTACATCGAAAGGGTGTTGACAGCCAGATTGTGAACAAGGGTAAAATTCAACATAATTCAAATAAAAGCCCCACCCCCACCTAGAAACGATTTAACACTCCATTAAGACGGATTCGTACATAAAACATCACGATACGTTACGAATCGGGGGGACACAACCAAAACTTTTGAGGACATTCACATAAGAAAACATTAATGGACGAAAGGGAGTTTAAGTTGTTAGTTTAATTAAAATTCAATACTTAAGGTTAGGTTACGTCGAAAGACATAGTATAAGCATTAAGTTAAGCTTAGAGTGCCCGTGTGGGGCCAGTAAGTTAGAGTAAGATAGTTAAGTTAGTTAAGCTAATTTTAAACACTTTTTGTCTAGCATGTAAGAAATACTTGAATTTGCCAATAAAAAATGCATTAAAAATGAATAATGAAAAATGGCAGTTTAATCCCGACTTAGTTTTTATGTTGTTTTCCTTGCCTGTTGACTTAAAAAAATCACAAAAGAAAGTTAACGTCAGAATGGGCTCATCCCAGTCGTATTTCGTAAAGTGAGCCCAGAAGCGTTGTCAAATTAATTTTTTTTTTTTTTAATTTTGTCATACTCGTATTTTAATAAACGAAAGTCAAAATGCCATCGTACTATGCCGGTTATTCTGTCATAGTAAAAAGTATGACAGCTGTCAGCAATTGAATGTAGCGTGTGGTTCGCTATTGCTAAGTATGTTGATTGCATGGAATAAAAAAAACAAAATTGAATGCGTACCAGTCCGTAAACATTTAATTTGGATGATTTTAATTAATATGAATTTAGTATTTCAGCAATCAGAGCGTGCAGGATAATAGCTCAGTGTAAAAAAATAATATGATGTTCGTGGGGTGTAGCTTGAACTAAATGCTAAATCCGTTTGGGGGCTATTGGTAGTGCAAAATAGGTCCATGGATTGTTGAGCTTATCAGGATCTACAATTAAGTCTTAAGTCATATTCCCAAAATCGAACATACGAAATATTAACGATTTCTATCGTTTAATTAATTTAATACATTCGCAACACTTCTGAGTCTTGTATTGATTTTGGAATAAAATAAGAGGCCAATTGCTCGATTTTTAGTTCCGTAACCTTATGGAAATACGAAATCGTTACAGGTTCGATCTAAAATGTCTGTCACAGGCATTTATCATAGACATTTTTTTGGTTCATAAATTTTTCAATACATAGTTATCATTCAAAAATATTGTGACAAAATTGTGCGACGCGGTAAAAATTTTTGTTCAAAAGGAAGGGATCCACAGCTGTTTGCCGTTTCCGCACAGCACAGCTAATGAGGAAGCTACTTACGGAAAAAATGTTTATTTATTTATTGCTTGTCAGACATTCGGAAGAAGTGCAACCGTGCAAAAACTATGTGGTGTTTGCTGGGACTAAAACCCGGATAGCATACGCATGATTTATCCAAATTTATGTTTTTCAATTTTATTTAATTCTTCATCAGTTTTTTCAAGAGATAAGAATACGGATTCTGGCTCGCACTTTTTTTTTTAATCCCTGTTATGAACGAGCCAGACTCCGTATCCTTCTTGAACGTGAAGGCTTTCAAGGAAGAAATTGACGGAACACCTCAATAATATCCGAGGTTCAGGAAAAATCGCATGTGGTACATTAAAAGTATTTCGTAGCGAAATGTCTTCTAATGTGTTCAATTTTGTATTTCTACAGCTTTTTACTACCCAAAACAGTTGCATCCATCAATAAACGCCAGAAAACAGTTGTGATGTACAGTAAACTATCGACAATTTGAATTTCACCGGACCAAGGAAAAACTTCGAATTACAGAGGTTTTTGAATTATGGAGGTTCCAGAGAGAAAAAATATATGTGCGCTAAGCGTAATATTTATTATCTTTATTTTTATTATTTAATTATACTCGTACATCAATGAATATAACACAGGGCAAAGGCATCTCCTAAACATTGGGTTTTCATGGCCTACTTTCGTCAAATACGCATTTCAACGAACAGTTGAAGAAAAAGAAATAGAATAGAATTGACTTAGTCTTTGAATTAAAGATGTTAATAAGTCATCATGTTCGTATTAGAGAGGTTTTCAAGTTAATTTTTCACAACCATAAATTCGAATTAACGAAGGCGACAAATTGCATGGGTTTTATTCGATTTACAGAGGTTTTCTCATGGGACTCTCATGGTTCTTCTATTTAGGGAGATTTTCGAATTATAAAGGTTCGTGTTATCCAGAGTTCACTGTATTACACTGTGGCGTTACAATTTGGAGACATGTTTAGAAAGGGGGGAAATGCTCAAATCGCTAAAATGTACTTTTTACTATAAAAAAAAGTCGTATACTATTTTCTATGTCCATAACAGAAACAACGTGACGTTACTCGACTTCCTCGATAAAAAATACTTCTTGGATGCATGTCATCGATGGCATATGGCGAAGAAGTTGATGTTATGAGTAAGGTATACGTAAAACTATCCCCTTAAAACTTTGGGCTTTAATTCAAGTAAAAAAGGTAGACTGCATCCCTAACTTAAAAGTACAATGTATGTATGTAGTACTTTCTAAATCTTTGGTATCTGTTCCCCGAAGATTCGTCTACAAAATAAATAATGTCGATGAACCAACGCTGGCTCTTGTTCCCTCCAAGTTGGACAGAACCGATGTGCATCCTGCTGCGAACAAAACTTCTGCAGTTCAATACCAACAAATCTTTACATTTTGTATGGAAAGCCTTGCACAATTTCCCGCCTTTTTAGCATTCTACAAATATTCAAATATTCGTCGTCAATTGAGTGGTGAAGAACAGCAAGAGCTTGCTATTAATTTCTACAGAGATATCCACGATGATGTTGGTGAAGTGAGTGAAGCTTTTGGTGGACGAGATCTTCTCCTGCCGATGCTGCAAATGATGATGCTATCAAAAAAGACCCAGTAGATAGCGATGAATCAGATTTTGATAGCCCGAATTCAATTGATGAGTAGCTTCAATATATATATTTAGCAGAGCCCGTTCAAGAAATGGACAATGCAGATGTTGGAAGAATGCAAGTAACAGTTCAGGAATTGGCAATCGAAGTAACTGATTTGTAGCGAAGAATTGAACTTTTTCTTTCTGATACTCAAGGGACTTAGGCGGTTATGACTGGCAATAACAGAAATGTCAAGGCTGCGCTGAAGCACTGGCCAATGGAACCATTATATCACGAAATAGGTCAATCCTGTCTGGACCCTTCATTGCAATACCCACAAACTACGAATTGAGAATGTCCACCATGGGTTTATCTTGTTCGCCGCACGCACTTCACTGTGGTTTAAAAGAATTGTGGATTGGCAGCCTGCAAATCGTTTGTTTAAAATGAATAACGGTGCAATCCTTTTTTTAAATAAATCTATTCTACCGTATCAAACTATTCACTTACAAAATAGTTTTAAACATTTTAATGGTTAAGGACAGTGCGCACTATCTTCGCAACCCGACTGTCTGTCTGACATGAAGATCAATTCTTGCAAAAACAAATCACGATTTCTTCGCGCGGTCTCTTCCCGTGCCAGACGTACTTGTATAAATATCTCTGTATATATGAACAAACAAATATTCCCCACTGAGATACATTAAGTTTTTATTTATGTATGTAATTAGTTTGTCTCATTTCTAATGAGTGTCATAGCAGAGACCACCGTAAAACTCCCACCCGTTTCAACTTTTGACAAATAAATTCACCGGCGATACATTTTCCAAATTTATTAGCAATAAAGAGTGTAACAAAAAAAAATACTATTTCTAAACACAGATCGTCGTCAGTCGGTTCTCGGAGTTAAGAGAGCGACACCCAGTACCCAGAGAAAGAATTTCTATTTAGCTATTCATATTCCCCGTTAAATTTCACCCCCTGCTGTTGATGTGCGATACTGGATTGTTTCAGTGTTTCGCTACTTTGTTTTTGCGCCCACCCAAAATTCATTGTTTCTGGAGATAATATGCCGCTGCCACCCACATGCAGCGCCGCCACTTGTTGAGTATACGTAAAGCGCTCCGAGGAAAACCATTCCACCACCACAACGCTGTCAGGCGGCCTACGACCATGACTATGTGTGTTGACATTCTCTAAGGGTGCAGGGGGTGTGAAAGACACAATTAAATCACAATCGGGAACTTTGTGGCGATAATCGTTTTGTTTGTGTTTCGTTGGTTTTTTTGTTTTCCTTTTTTTTTTTGTTTTGTTACTTTAGGCGAGCTTTATATTGATTATGCTTGTACTCGTAGTATAAAGCAGCTGCTGTGTTCCTTTTGGATATTAGCACAGTTGCTGGTGATTACAGTGGCAGGCGAGCACATTACGCGCAGCTGCGCACCACAAAAATAAAAATGCCAATGGTTATTTCTTATCATTATCACCTAGCTTAAGTGGTGGAGTGTGGATAGGTTTAGCTTATCTAAAATTATTATTGTTTGTTTGGGTTTCGGTTGCGTTTAAAGAAGGGAATCGATTTTCATATAAAAAAAGAAACAACATACGAGTACTTTCAGCTTTTAAAAATATGCCAGCAGCACTCGTTTTTATTTTGTTAGTCAATTCGATCCTAAAGTAGGTAAAATATTTAATCAACGGCCTTGTCCTCGAAAATACAGCTACATAACTAAACATTTTCTAAGAATACGGCGGGAATAAGTTCTGTTTGTTCATATTTATAGATATGTATACATATATGTATGTACCTATATAATAATTTCTAGAATTGAATGGAGTCTTTCTGTGTCACCTCTAAGACGACAAATTGACGAACTTAAGAGATTATTAAGTGACTTTTTTTATTTCCATCATCAAATGATAACATTTACTGTTCTCGCTGGATTACCTAATACAAAATACAGTGCACTCTCGATTTCTGCAAACCTCGATATTTGCAACGGACATAAATGGATTTCCTTTTTTCGATTTTTGCAACAAATTCAAAGAAAAATCCAGATTTTCGCAACTTTGAGATTTGATTTTCGAAACATACAAAATTTGTGTGTGTAAGTTTTACTATGCAATGTTGCAGGCAAGAGCAAACCTCTGCCGACATCAAATGTAAATAGTCTTGACGCAATGTAGTAATAACAACGCGTCTAGATTATTTTTTATATTAACCCATTTTAGCCTAACGTTACATAAATGTAACACTGGGTCACCTTATTTGTTTAAAACAATTACTATTTGTTTTTCATCGACTTCTGAGTTAAAATTTTATGCAATGTAAAGTGTTAAGGATTCTAAAGAGAATAACACGAAAATACTGCAATTTGGTTCTGATTTTTTTGACAATAGAAGATTTTTTACATATTTGAATTTGAGTTGATAGCAAAATGGCGATGAGCGGAGGGTAATTATTTCAGTAAACTTACTGTAGATTGTAAGAAAAAATATGAATGTTGTGTTATTGTATCATATGTATAGAAGCAAATACCTGAAACAAAAATATTTTTTGAAAATCCGTTTGCCTGATCGCTCAGGTTTTTGGATGCTGTTACATATATGTAACGTTAGTCCGCATATAACATAACATAATTTGTGACGGAAAATACATTTATGTAACATTAGTCGGTATGCAGCAGGATTTGTATCTGATTACTTTTTGTATTATTCGTCTTGGTAGGATAAAACAAAGAGGTTACAACGGAACCGGAACCATCCGGGAAAATTGCATTCCGGCTTCTTGTCATTTAAGAAATAAAAAGGAATTGAAGAATGCAAATCGTGGTACAATTGAATTGTAATTCTGCTGAAATGGGTTGACAGTTCCATTGTGAGTGTTGCGTCTATACTTTTTGGAAACAATACAGTTACAAAAGTGTCCACATATTTCCGGAAAGAGCATAAGCTATGGATCTTCCACGACCCTATGCAATTGCATGGTATAATGCAAACATGGGTGGCACGAACCGTATGGACCGAAATGTAAACAACTACCGAATAGGTGTTAGAGGGAAGAAATGGTGGTCGTCCATTTTAACTTGGCTTTGACTGATAGATGTTTCGACTCAAAACGCTTGGTTATTCCACAAAAAAGCTGGCTCCAATTTACCCGGACTTCAGTTCAACCATTCGATAGCACGGTTTTATTGGCGGACTCTTGGTGACCCGAAACCTCCTGATGGTTTTCGTAGACATAAAATGGAAACCGAAAATGCTAATGCTCGCTACGATCAAGTGGACCATTTGATTATTAAGATCCCCAATAAAAAAAGATGACGATGCGCAGGTTCGCTATGCAGATCACACTGTACTACAATGTGTTCTAAATGCGATGTAGGCTTATGTGTAGCTTGCTTCCAGAAAAATCATTACATATCTTTAAATTGATGAAATAAATAAAAATAATACTGAAATAAAATGCACCGTGGTGTAGTAGTAAGTGCGCTGGACTACTACGCAATGCTGCCCCGGGCCCAACACCTAAGAGATTTTTTTCACGGTACCACCTCTTTCGAATATCTGACACGAATTCAAAGAGTATCAATTGTCATGATGAGCTTCTCAACTCGCCGTTCGGAGTCGGCAAAAAACTGTAGATCCCTTCCATTCGTGCAAAAATATAATACGCACACACAAATGGTTGCGAGAAGCAGGCCCAGGTTCACCCTGAGCTGTAGCGCCACCTAAAGTAAAGTAATACTGAAATAAAATACATGATTTGCTTGCATGTATACAGTCTTATTATTTATACGATGTTTGTGGTATCAGGACTAACGTTACATATATGTAACGGCCTAGTGTGACCAAACCTTATTAAAAAAAAAATTAAAAAAATCTGATCTAGGTTACTGAACACAATACAAGCCGCGCCTTAAAATTTCAGGCTTGTATCGAACATTTTGGACTCTCGTCATTAATGGGTTAAATACAGCGAATCATTTTTCTCTTCGATTTTTGCAACTTTTCGATTGTTGCAACAACGTCTGCTGTTTTCATTAGTTGCAAAAATCGAGAGTGCACTGTATATACATATGTACTCAAAAACTACCACCAAAACCTAAGGCCAAAATAAATTTACTCCTAAACGACTCTCTACTTAAATGAAAATCCAGTTAACTACTATAATTATTAGGATCTCTATATCTAAGGCATCTAGTAATCGGCTCATTACAACCATAATTAACTCTATTGTATAGAACACTAGTTGGGCAGGCGGCGGACGTTGTTCAGCCCGTTCCGGTATATTGCGTTATGAGTCAACAAATATATTGTGTAAGTTTCAGCTCAATCGGTTTTGAAATTTTGGAGTTCCAGCGCCATCTACCGGAAAACTTGAACATTTTTGATATATAGGGTAAGGTCGGGAGGATTTGACAGGCAGGAGGAATTGACATCAGCACTTTTCTGAAAAACTAAGACCTTGGCAAAACTTTAAATGATGAGAAAACAAAGTTAATAACGATTGGTTTGAGTGATAAATAAACAATCACTGTGATCTAGGAGATAAGCGAAGTGGACGTTTTTTTTATTCTTGTGCCCATTTCATCTTACTTTTATGGTAAGCAATCCAACTGTAATATTTTAATTATGTAGCTTTTGACATTGAAAGTGCAATGTAGTGCACCTTCATTCGTTTTAAAATCATTAATAAACAATAGTTTATCCTGAGCACCATTTCAATAGTTTTTTTTTTGTATCAGTCCCAAAAGTAATCAAAAAGGAGGATTTGACATTTTTGCTGAAAGAGAAATTTACAAATTGTCAAATTCTCGATTATGAGTCAAAATAAAAATTATGTGTTAAAATAACTTCTTACTCTTTTTTAGAATGTAAAAATGCCAAATATTTACAAGAAAAAAAATCCCCACCGCAACATCGATGAAACAAGTTTTCAATTAAGTTTTTATGAAATGTTTTTTCTGTTAGTAAATTTATTTTGTTATTTAAATTCTTCGCCCTTAAACTTAAATAAAAGTAGACTGAACTAATAAACAAAGATTGATATGCGTTGAAAATAGAAAAAAAAAATTATTTGTTGAACAAAAAAGCTATATAAGTTGTTTTATTATCCCTCTGTCAAAACCTCCGTCATGGCAGGAGGAATTGACACTTTGTAAGGTTTTGGAAAATCAACTCTGTTAAAAATATTTATATCGATTAATCATTAATGCTTTTATATTGCTAAAATAATATTGTAACTTACGTAAATTTTGAAAATTTGAAATTGTGTTTGGATTTTAAGGTATTTCCAAATGTTCGTTAACGTGTCAAAACTAATGTTGGGAACTATCGAATAAAAACAATCGACTTATTCGATAGTTGCAAAATATTCATTTATTCGATAGCTATCGAAAAATCATTCATTATTATTTTTCATTCAAAACAAAACAATCGAATAAAAAACTATTCGCATAAAAAATCGTTCAAATGAAAAAATAAGTCGAATGTTTCTCTATGGAAACAAGTAGTCCGATAGTTTGAATGAATGATTTTTTCACTCGTTTGGACTTTGGACTATCCGTTGACTTGTGTGCAAGCATACTTTTCATACCTGACTCCGCCGATGGGGGCCCGGATTAGTATTCGATTGTTTTTGTTTTTGTTTGAATGAATGATTTTTTCACTCGTTTGGAATTTGGACTATCGGTTGACTTTTGATTGTTCAGTATCATTGAACGGGTTGTTGTTTACCTTTCAAAAGAATTTGCATTTGGTTTTTTTACTTTTAGGTAACTAAGAAGTCGTTGCATTTATGAATTTTTGTATTGAATTTATGTTTTACTTCGTGAATAGACATATGTATATAGAGGATTATGCCTCCTGAACCTCTTGAAAAAAAATCCATATTGGAGCTCCTATCTGAAATTATGGGTGCTGTGTTGTGGAAACGGACGTGTGAAGCGTCGTATGTGTGAAAAAAAAATATAGTAGCAAATCAAGCACCCCCCGGTCCCAGCAAAGTGTGCGCAATGAATGAATGAATGAACGAATAAAACTATTCGATAGTTGAAATCATTCAGTTACTCACTATCGATAGTCGAATTCGTTCGATAGTTCCCATCACTAGTCAAAACCTATCGACCTTACCCTAAATACTTCAAACATCATAAAAAGTATAGGTATCAGTGGCGTGGGCTCCATATAACACGATTCCTATCGGCTTCCCTTTTCAAATTCTTAACTTTATAAATTTCGAATTTCAAATTTCAATCAAGTATGCTTTGCTTATATACAGATGCCCAGAGTAGAAGTTTGTATCATTTCATTCAAAAACAACTCAATTCAACTGCAAAAAAAAATACTCATAAGCCGAAAAATTTCCGGCTTATGCACTGCAGTGGAGTTTATTGAGTGACAAGCAAGTTTTAAGTTATTTTTTTCCTTTTTTTCATTCGCGCTTTTCGGGTTGGTTATTCTCTGTCTAGCACACGCTCTCTTATGAGGCATATAAGCCGGAAATATCGGCTTATGAGTATTTTTTCTGCAATCGAATTGAGTTGTTTTTGGTATACAGAATATGCTCATTTTTTTGTACGTATATTTGCAAATTCAATTGGCTGATTGTGCGTGTGCGTTGCCACTATTGACTATTTTCATTATTTTTTCGCAGTAGATTCTATAAAAAAATGCAGTGAATTGATATCGTTCACAGCAGATTTTTATTTCAACGGAAAAATAAGGTATTTTAACACAAATTGGCTTTCTCCTTTATTATTACGGTTTATGGTTCATATAAGCTTTTATTTTCCTCAACTGCAGTATCATTTATATTTTTAAATATACCTAGAACATAAAAAACTTTGAAAAGACAAACCAAGACCAATACTTTTGCCAATATAAAAGCTAGTTACTTGCTAACAACTCAATTACTAACGAATTTTTGCTGGGTACAGCTAACACTTTCTGAAATATTTGTAAAAACAGATTTATTATTTAATTAAATGTTGAAATTGCTAACAGGGAGACCAAGTGCTTTGAATATTGGATATGTTCCAATAACCGTCGCCTCTGTGGAAAGATCCTTTTCAGTCTTTCATATCCTATCCTACTAATATATAAATGTGAAAGTTTGGATGTTTGGATGTTTGGATGTTTGGATGTTTGGATGTTTGGATGTTTGGATGTTTGGATGTTTGTTGCTCTATAACACCTTAACGGTTTAACAGACTTGAATGAAATTTTCGGGAATAGATAGTCTACTTCCTGGATTAGAGATTAGGCTACTTTTTAATCAAAACATACAATTCCTTGATTCCATAATTCGAGTTCCAATTTCCGCTTTTATTACTTGGTCATTATTTTTGGGTACACCATTGCCATTGATCGTCATTCTGTTGGGAGAGGGTTGTTTTTGTAGATGTTATGCTCTTCTCTTCGCCACAAATCCATCGCTATCGCTTATTCTTTAATTTTCTTTCTACCCATACGCGCATTGAACGATGGGTAAACCATTGCCATTGATTGTCGTTTTGTTAGGAGAGGGTTGTTCGTGTAGATATTATGATCTTCTCTTCGCCGCAAATCCATCGCTATCGCTTATTCTTTCATTTTCTTTCTACCCATACGCGCATTGAACGATGGGTAAACCATTGCCATTGATCGTCATTCTGTTGGGAGAGGGTTGTTTCTGTAGATGTTATGCTCTTCTCTTCGCCGCAAATCCATCGCTATCGCTTATTCTTTAATTTTCTTTCTACCCATACGCGCATTGAGCGATGGGTAAACCATTGCCATTGATCGTGATTCTGTTGGGAGAGGGTTGTTTTTTTTAGATGTTATGCTCTTCTCTTCGCCACAAATCCATCGCTATCGCTTATTCTTTAATTTTCTTTCTACCCATACGCGCATTGAACGATGGGTAAACCATTGCCATTGATCGTCATTTTGTTGAGAGAGGGTTGTTCGTGTTAATAATTAATGCTCCTTTTTAGGATTGTGACACAAAGTAGAGGAGGGATGATTTTGCTGATATTTGCTACCGACTTTTGTTAGTTGTGTTTCTGCTTCATCAGCGTGCGGATCTAGATCTACAGAAAGGGGGAAATGTACGATTTGTTTTACTTTCTTTTTTTTTGTCACTTTACAGCGGTATTTGGTTACCTTAAGGTTAAGTCAGTGGACACCTTAGAATAAAGTTTTTCCTTTTTTTTAAATTCACAAATACATATTATATTGTAGTAGGGGTAGGCAGGCGATGTTGAGTCTTATTAGTTGGTGATTTCAGACAAACCTCACCAGTTACTCGGCGATCAATGCTTACAACAAAGCCTAATATCTTCGGTGTTTACATAATACTATTGTACTTTAAATATAAACATTAAGTACAACTATTAGAGACAAGAAACCAGAAAGTACCATTATTTGATGCTCATAAAATACATATTATGTACATATGTGTGTAGACGTGTTTGTACACAGGAATATTACATTTCCATACATTTTTTATGCAATCGTTTCATCTATAGGGAACAACCACTTAGTTCAGATAATAATGTATTGGCTTTAGAATTCTTTAGAATCTTAATTTAAATAATATCGATTCCTACTACTTCCTTTCTATCATACTACAATCAAATGACGCGACTGATTTTTAGCACGGGCAACGCCGGGCAGGCAACAGCTAGTAAATCTAATAAAAATAATCTAACTTCTAAGAAAACGTTCTTGCAGAGTTTGTAAAAACAAATCATAGGATAGCTCTGGAATATAAATTAGGATACGGATCGAAAAACTGTTCACACGATTTTTTTTAACTTTAAATTGGAACTTTTGCTTTCTTGCTTCGGCTTCCCATCTTAAATCTGGCACGCCACGCCACTGATAGGTACCTATATTGTAAGTTTCAGCTCAATCGGATGGTTAGTTGTTAGCACTCAAACGAACAGGTTATTTTTATATAAACTAATGTTTGTTGGGTCAGTTCCTATATCTTACCAAAAAATTCATATATTCATATATTTTTTTTTTTTTTTTTTTAAAATGAGAAAAAAAAGTATGTATTTACTGCAAGTAATGCACAGAACTTAAAAATTAATTAAGAGTTTTCAAATATTTGAGTTTAACTCGATCGAAAAAGTTGGATATCATTGCCGGCATTTAATTCTCCACCAAAATCATTACTATTCTTAATGTCGCGAAAATTGATTCAAAATTATATTTGCATACATACACGTACACATGTAACATCAAACAGACGAAATTTAAATTCGTTCAATTAAATTTAGGTTACACATCCGATTCTAAACACTTCTCGAACAACAATTGCAAATACAATTCGTGCTTCCGAATGACATCGTTCGGTGCACCAAAAGTCACTCGAAAAAATTTCATTACATTTTATGACAGAAACACTGTTCTCAATGGGTGTAGCGAAGCGCACAGAGTAACCACTAGCAGAACATAAAATAGAAGACGGATTCTAAGTACTCTAGACTAGATGAAGCATAGAATCCAATTAATGACATGATTGTTTATTTAGTCACGAATAAACATAATTGCAAAAAATTGCCTACGCTTGAACAAAGGTAAGATACCAATCTTTTCAATTCTACTGGAATGGACTTCATAAAATGGATTCCATATTATACTACAGTATTCAAGAGTCTTTAGTGTTCCTTAATATAAATATATGCATATAACATAAATATAAATAAAACAAGCTAATCCGCCCGTGTACGCAAACAGTCGCGTTACTCACATGTGGGAAGTTTTTGTGACTACACCAACCTATATTATTACATTTAAATTTAATATTGTTTATATGAAAATTATATACGGGGAAAACCACATTTTCGTAATTATCCGCACCCCAGCGCCACGTCTCGGGTCGAAGTTTTGCCAAAGACTTTCTTTTTATTTAAATATTATATGGTGTGAATTTGAGCCAGTGAAAAAGCGACCCCGACGCCACCTAGTGGGTTCTAACATAAACAAAAAACATCCGGAGCACCACACGAACATATGGTGTGAATATAAGGTGGTCGCCGCGGCCCTGGTGGTTAGTGCGTTGGACTACTACGCATGCTGCCCGGGTTTAATCCCAGCAAAAACACCTAAAAGTTTTTTTCACGGTACCACCTATTTCGAATGCCTGACAAGCAATCAAAGAGTTTCATTTGTCATGAGAAGCTTCTCAACTCGCCGCGCCGTTCGGAGTCGGCAAAAAACTGTAGTTGTCTTCCATTCGTGGAAAAAATAACACGCACACACAATTGGTTGCGAGAAGCTAGGATTGGTTCTGTATAGGACTGCTGACGCCTTATATTTATTTTATTTTATAAAGTGGATAGCTTCAGTGGTTCAGCCGTGATAGTCGGACATACATATGCACCAACGTTTTTATATATTAAGATATACATAAATATCTGAGGTGTGCAGTTTAATGCTTAGTGCTTTAAATATGTATCTCTATTTATAAAAATGAAACATTGTTTGTATGTATGTTATAGACTCCGAAACTACCGATCCGATTGAGTTCAAATTTTGTGGAAAATTTTGGTATTTTTCTGAGAGTGTTTCAGTGGAGTTTGGTCAAAATCGGTGTGCTAGGAGCTGAGTTAGTGGCAGAAAGGGGGTAAAAAACTATTTTTCTGTCTTTTAACAGCCCCTAACTCAACAATGGCTTATCGGATTGAAAAACTAAAAAATAGGTGGATTTAGTAAATTGTCCACTGATTCGTTTAAGCTATAAATCAGCCATCTGCGTTATCTTGAAGCTGAGCTATGCTCAATACAATTCATAAAGTCATAGCCACCAATTTTCCATCAGTAGAAATCGTAGCCAAAAGTCATGCAGTGGGTGACGTAGTACATAGTATCGGTTATGTGAATGCGTGCTCTATTCGGCGCCGCGACTATCTTTGTTCCTTAGTACGTGCGACAGGAAGGGTTGAATATTGAACGATGAGCTCTATACCGGAATACGTACATACATACATGTTTATGAACACAATATAAAGGGTGATTTTTTAGCTGGTTTGGTTTTGGCAACACTGGTTTTGACAGCTGACGTGTGTTTAGTACCTTGTGTCACTGTCAAACAGCTTCAGTTTGGTTTGCAATTTAACCATGGATCGTCTTACAAATGAACAACGCTTGCAAATTATTGAATTTTACTATCAAAATTCGTGCTCGGTTCGAAATGTTCATCGCGCGCTGCTTCCATTTTATGATCGGCATTCTCGACCTTCTGAGCAGTCTATTCGGAAGATTGTGACCAAATTTCGCACCAAATTTACTTTGTTGGACATTAAACCACCAACACGTTTACGTACTGTGCGTAGTGAAGAAAATATTGCGGCCGTATCAGCTAGTGTGACAGAAGACCGCGAAATGTCGATTCGGCGCCGTTCCCAGCAGTTAGGCCTTTGTTACAGCACTACGTGGAAAATTTTGCGGAAGGATTTGGGCGTAAATCCTTTTAAGATACAGCTGGTGCAAGAACTGCCACACAGCACGCGAAACAATGGCGCAATTGCGAGGCGAGTTTGGTGAACAGTTAATTTCACGTTTCGGGCCGGTCAATTGGCCGCCTAGATCGTGCGATTTGACACCATTAGATTATTTTTTGTGGGGGTATGTCAAGGCTAATGTCTATAGGGACAAGCCCGCTTCGATTGACGCACTGGAAGCCAACATCCATGCATTCATTCGTGAGATACCGGCCGATATGTGTGAAAGAGTATGCCAAAATTGGACTCAGCGGATGGGCTACCTGTGACGCAGCCGCGGTCAACATTTGCATGAAATTATCTTTAAACATTAAATTGCAAGGTTCAAACTATCGATTCAAATAAATATTTCATTCATTTTTTCGAATTTTTTGTGTTTTTTTTTTTTAAAAAGTTCTCAACCTCTTAAAAAATCACGAGTAGGAATAAAAATTATCAAACCAAAGCGGGTAGATATATATGTACAAATAGATCAGTGATCGATTGCACAGGCAGGTACCCCTTTGGTGGCGGCTGGTGATGCTGTTAATATTTACTGTACATATCTACATATGTATGAGCGTTTTCTGTGTTTCGAATACATACAATGTTGAAATGGTTATTTTGCGATTGTGTGCTGTAATGTAAGTATTTGACAATTCTGAACTCACCGGTGGACTTTACATTGCATTTACCACGAGAAACCATAAATGTCATACAATTTTCTGAGGAAATCGACATAAGTAATACATGCAATTGATTGGTACGATACTATTACATGGCAATGCTAAACCCCACACCTCACGTGTAACGGTACAGAAACTCTTATATTTGGGATTGGACATTCTTCCCCATCCACTGTTCTGTCCTGATGTTCCAGTCAGTCTGAAGTCATTTAGCTACCAGATAGTCTTCCGATATAAAGCAAAAGGCTATAAAATACTTTAAAGATATGTATCATTGCGTTGAATATTTAGAATTTCTTAAAAAAATTAATACTTGACGACTGACGTCGGAAGAGCATTGTACGTACATACATAGAAGCAAACCCCTTATAATTTGATAAAAGATAAATGAATAAAAAAGTGTTACTAGCTTTTAAATGTTTGCTACTAAATCGTACATTACATGTGGTACAGTCAAATAATAGTAGAAAAACTATGCTGTTGTTTATTCTCACGATGAACATTTCGTGTGTTTCAACAAGGTTTGTCGGATTTGGCGGTTCTTATTTCAACCCAGAGCCACATTATTAGAGCAGTGTTTTTCGCTTTATAAGTAACGCGACTGTTTAAGTACACGGGCGAAGCCGGGCGGGACAGCTATTTCTGTATAAAACTAGATAAGCAGAACAGCTTCATTCTTATTCGTGTATAAGATGTTTCGACTGATTATCACGCTCATTATAATCAACGCATGCAGCATTGTATCGGCATAAAAACAGTGAACAAAATTACTGTGAAATAAAGCGTAGCAACGAACGCCGGGTATCCGCTAGTTTTATATAAAGTTGAAGAAAACTTTACTGACTATGGCTACGAAACCCGCCCAACACACTTTGTCGAAATGTTTTTATAACGAAATTAATTTTTTGAACCCTTTCGCACCTGTTGGGACACATATGTATGTCCCACTCAATGTTCGCAGAACCCTAACATTGAACATTTACATCCAAAATGGGTGAATTACATCCCACACCATATTTCAACAATTTCTAACGGTTTATTTTCTTCGAACAATTTTGTAAATTTTTTTGTAGAAATATGATAAAGGCAAGTCATTTGAACGGATAAACATAAAATTATTGATGTAAGTCTACTTACTGCATTCCGGGTCGAAAGGGTTAAAGTGACTTTCCCGGTGAAAATGTATAAAAATATATGAATTCGTTAATTTTTTTATTTGTTCGACTCGCATCCCATGTATTTTGAATCGAGTTAACTCGGGAAAAAAGAGGCAGATCAGACTCTGAACAAGTCAAAATGGCAACAGGAAGTATAAAGTCCTTTTTCACTGCGTTCTACTCGTACTTTGACTGCCGTTTTTTATTCGCAATACGAATTCAGCACAACAAGTGCAGCGATGTATACGATTATTTTTGTGCAGAACGTTTTTTATCTACTCTACCAACATTTTGAATTCTTTAGAAAAAAAAAGAAAAATAACTTACAATTTCAGCCATGTTTTTTTTTGTTTTCGAAACTTACCTGAAATTGAAAAGAAAATTTGTACATTAATTTGTGATGAAACAAAAAAAAAGACATAGGTACATTTAAAAATAAAAGACAAACAAACAAGGATCCTCCTGTTAAATAGCAACCCAAACATAACATTTAATTTTTGTTCTACCTAACCACACATTATTATCTTTCTAACTTGTTTGCTCATTTTCGGTTCCGTAATTCAGCAAGACTGCATTTACTCGGGGATAAGCTTAGCACACGAAGAGAAAAAATAGACTACCTGTTAACTCAAGTACCCAAAGGTGAACACAAAAAACCAACTGCGGTCACACTAGCAAAGAGAACTAGGAAGCATAAAAGAAAGAATAAAATAAAGATACGAATAAAAAGAAAATCACGACTTATGTTATATCCTCCAACAGGAAGGTCGTCCTCCTGTCCAAACTGAATTTTATCAAAAAAAAAAATTGTTGTCGTTATTACAACGAGTACACGAGATATTCGTATCTATAGATACATAGAACCAAACACATTGCAGTACGAATTGAGATTATGTGACCCAGTGAATGTTTGAAATTTCCCGTCGTAGTCATCTCTAAAAGAATGCACACACCCACCCAATAAGAGAATAAAAATAATTACGGATAAAATTAAAATGGGACAAAGGATTTTCTTCTTTGAAAAAGTTTCCATTTGTAATAATTTTACCGCAACAGGTCTCCAGACAATGTCCTTTGCAATTAATTGTTCCACACAAATTGATTTTATGAAAAACCTATGTAGATACAGGACAGTCAATTTAGTTCTCCTTCAAGGATTTCTTCCTTACAGAGATAAAAGATGGCCACTTAGACGGTATTCACTTACTAATGTAAATACATATGTATGTGTCGTCGCCTACCCTCTTAGGCAATATCCTGAAAAGGAAGCTGATTTGATGATGATGGTGTGTAACTCGTACCTGAGGTAATTTTCTTTTGTGAAAACTTTAAAGGATTTTCATTTCAATGACGCTGATATGTGTGCGTGTGTGTGTTCGAGAAGAACTTCCATACATTTGATAGCAAATTAAAAGTTTTACGATTATGAACTCTGAAAAGACAGGACATCTTGTGTTGCATGCGTGCTCCTCGCTTAAATTACCTCCATTTCATTTTTGGACATACCCTCATAATTTTCATTTGCGTTCGGCTGTGTGTCTGCTCACTTCAGTAACGCCAGGCATTCATTATGATAGGCGAAGGAGGTCCGCGTATTAGACAAGTCTGTTTTAATTACGAAACAGCCGTTTATACTCGAGTTAGAGAGACATTATCCTTTGCTTTTACGAGTGCACTTGGTTAGGAGATGTATAGGTACGCGTATACTCAATTTAGACGAGGGTAAATGTACCTCGGCTGAAGGAGATTTTTGGACTTTTATTGCAGAGGCTTTCATGTCTTCGTATTAAGAGGTTTTTAATGGCATTATTTCGTCTATCATTATCAGGACGGAGCTATGTGTAGATTTAAGAGCCTAAGTCGCATTGAGACATTATTAGTTTGGAGACCACATATGACGGCTGAGAGGTCGTTTGGTGAAAACTTTCCTTTCATTGAGGCGAGGCCTAGTAAATCATTTTACAGCCGATAGTTAAAATTTATGACAGTAAAACTATTTTTTACAGTGGGTTGGGTAGTGGGTATGGGTGGTTAGCTACTTACTGTCAAAGTTTGAAAGATCTATTTCGATGAGATTGCAAAGTTTAGAGCAAAGATGTTTCAAGTTCCGCATTACGTTTGACATGAGAGTAATATTTATTAGAAACATTTATTTAAAAAAAAAAGGCGCAAGATGCTTAGAGAGTAACGATTTAACTGGTTCTAACCACTTCTTAACAATCGCAGTACTGGATGAAATACAAATGGAGAGTGGATCGAGGTAGAATCGGCTGAAATTTGAGTGAGCAACACTTTAATTCCATCTATAAGAAAGCAATTAAAGCACTATGGTGAACGAAGCAACTACTAGGAAAATCGTGGGGACTCAACCCCAAGATGGCCCTGTGGATCTGTACTCAAATGGTATGGTGGAATAGAACTAGCCAGAAAACTGCCATTAACATGCTAAAGAAGATCCAGAGACTAGCATGTTTGAGCGTAAAAGGGGCAATCAGGACCACACCCTACTTCACCTAGCAATACAGGAAGAAGCAGCTTAACAAGCTCTCGCTCTTCATAGGATCAATAAATTCAAAGACGGATGCCCCATCTGAGTATACTGAACAAGGTCTATCTAGCTAAATAAAAGACCAGTGCCAGCGATCCCTAAAAATACGCCTTGTCAAAAACTACGAAACATTCTTCCCGAACTGAGACGATTAGAATAACAGCCCGAAGTGGACCAAGAGCGATGCCCAACAATGGTACACAGATGGGTCGAAAACAGAGAATGGCGTCGGAGCGGGAGTAGTGAGGCCAAGATGTCACACACACATATTCCTACATTAAGATTCCACTATTTTTCAAGCGGAACTATTTGTATCAATACAGCCGCACAAATCCTACTGGAGAGTACCTAAACAAAACTAAGATAAATATTATGTTTCAGCCAAGCTGTACTAAAGGCACTTGGAAGCCACAACTACAAATCAGAAGCCACATTCGAATGCCACTCAAACCTAAACCTGTTGGCAATCTGGCAAAGACATAATTAAACTCATAAGGGTGCCAGAGCGTGAAGGACATGAGGGCAACGAAATAGGTAATATCTTGTCCTATGGCTTCACAAGAGAAGACACCAACAAAGTCATCGCAGAATGGACAACAAACCAACTAAAAATTTATTGGATCAAATGAGAGGGCACTCCAAAAAGTTCCTCAATAACAACAAAAAAAAAATGAAATGAAATGAAATGAAATGAAATGAAATGAAATGAAATGAAATGAAATGAAATGAAATGAAATGAAACCCTAAAACTAAACAGAAGAAATTTAAAAATTCTTTCCGCAGGCCTGACGGGACATTTAATCTGCAACAGCCACCTCTACAAAACCAATATCAGCAACCCAGACACCTGCTGATTCTGTAAACAAACAAAAGAAACTATGCAGCATCTGATCTCAGAGTACCCTCCTCTAACAAAAAGAAGAGCCAAAACACTAGGCAAATACATATTAATGGAAGAAGACTACAAAAGCATTCGAGTCAAAGAGATTATCAAATTTCTAAAGATTTTGTATAATTATTAGACAAAAAAAAAAGGGGGGGCACAAGAGACCAACTCTGGTCGCAGTGCTAGCGGACATCTCTAACGTACTCCAGATTTGTCATATAATCATAATAATCCTTATCCGCAACCCAATTCAGATTATCAAGCGATCTACATATTTGTGTAACCTAAACTATGTACTGACTGAATACTTGGTATCGGATCTAAGCGATTCTGAAATTCTGAGTGTAAAGCGAGGTACACACCATCATTCAAGAGTGTCACTCAAAACTCATATCATTTTTGCAATATGAAACGAGCGTACACACTATAAGATTTTTACCACACGTTGTTGTTGTTTTTCGACCCTCTCTACTTGTGTTTGCTTTTCGGATGACGAAATTTGTATACACACAATCGAAGAAAAACAAAGATGGCCGCTGAGTGTCACTCAGTAGCAAAACATTTCGTGAGCATAATTTTTGAGTATCAACCCGAGTTTCGAGCGAATGTGTACGCGTTTTGCGTGTGATCATTCAAAGCTGACATTCTTGTACGATGGTGTGTACCTCGCTTAAAGTCGGTAGAGGCGGGTGCTTTAGAATTTAGATATTACACGCCTATAACTCATCATACGTCTGTACAGCGCATGTCATTTTTCAAGTGCATACAAATTTACCATCAAGTCACTCTAGTAGCATAAATGACACACGAAGACAACCTAAAACCAATAGCTGTAATCTGCCAAAACTTGTCGTAGAACTAACACTTTCCATCATCAAAACCTGATACCAATCCCATTGTCCCTTCACGAAACTAATTTCGTGTCTCTTATTGCACCATTATTACCGCTATAATTGAAGCCAATAATAGGGTAGCCGTTCTGCAGTATTTACAATTTGGAACTACAAGATGTCTAACTGAGATGACATGGTTGACATCTGATCACAAGCACTGGTTTCGTGAACTCTTCCGAACGAAATGACCAAAATCGGATAAGTCTCTTCCTTTCGTGTGAAGAAACAGTCTAAGTATAATTGCAGAAAAATCGGCAAAACTCTTGAAACTACCAGTGCCGACAGAAGTTAACATCTTTTCCGATAAGAAAATATTTTACAAGGCAATAGCAACCACTTCAATCGATGAGTGCTTAAAACGATTAAAAACAAATTAAATAAATACTGACTACTGAATAATAAACACAAAAAAAAAATTGATTGCGATCAAAAGTTGTTGTTATCAATAAACGATTATAAGGCAATAGATAAGTGGCGTGCTGCACCCGCCAAGGCGCCAACCATAAAAATCGACAACCAATCTTGGACATTACCCCTTTAAGTGGTAGATAGTGTATTTTTTTGTATTTATGGGGATTCCTGATTCCAGTGGTTATGTATCTATTGCTTGGAAGCTGCAACCCATGATAAAGACAAGAGGTTACGTGGACCAAGTCCATGTCAACATAAGAAGATGGGATTAAAATACGAAACTTCAGGCTTGTATACTATATACTCAAATCAAGCTGCATCTTTGAGATGAATCCCACTATGCATTCTACGAATAGAGTTTACAACAGATGGAGATATCGAAAGTTGTAGCCCCTTCATGACCAAAGCAGAGAAATTAGCATTTGATCTTGGTGGGAATAAGAACAAAATTGACTTGTTTAGAAGATGCCGGGGATGAGAAAGTCTATGAGGACACACTCGGATTAGTATACATACATATATGTACAGTCAACTCTCTCATAACCGGACACTGACGGTACCGATAAATTTGTCCGGTAACGAGAGGTGTCCGGTTATGGGAGAAAAAAATAAATTGACATTTTTTAAAAAAGAAACGCAATAGACATATGGTATTAATTTTATTTTATAAAGGAATTAATTTTTATGTAATAAACACAAATTACCAAAAAATACTAATTTCTGTTTATGCAATCAAGCATAAAATTACACAAATACATACATACACTTAACATACAAATCTATTTAAAAAAAAATGAAACGAGACTTAAAAGTGCACATAGTTGTTGGATAACATGTTCGCGGGCAAGACAACCAGCGATGCCAGATTACAAGATTTATCTTTTTTATCAAGATTTTTAGGCTCCAAAAAATTTACAAGACTTTTGACCTTAAATTAATCAAATTTCAAGATATTTGAAATCAAAAAAAAATTGTCTATGTCTACCAAATTAAATCCACTTGTTCTAAATAAATGTCAGTTGAAACGCGCCTATGCACAGCTTCTGTTATACTTTGCTTGGAATGTAGACCAGATTGCAAATGTCAAAACCATATTTGATATTTTGTGTAGTCCCATTATGAAGTTGTATCTCCATTTTTTTAAATAAATTTATTATCAATAATTTTTTATCAATAAATTGACTAAGGTATGTCCAAGTGAAGAACCAAAAATTCACAACATGTATAGTGATATACAGCAATTAACATTAACTACACCGATTTATTTTCTACAACCAGTATTCTTGAAAACGCTTAACTTCCAAACCCTTAAGGATGAATATAGACTACCTAAAAGTATGCTTAACTTAAATGAAATTTATCTAGGGGTGAAAGTTTAGCAAGAAGTAGAAATTGCAGGCTTATGTGATAGTGAGGTGAACACATTAAAAAAAATTGCTTAAACTTCAGTTTTACTTAGAGCTAGTAAGTCAAATTTTAAAAATATTTGATTTTAATAATCACATGGTACAAAGTTTGTCTCTGATTACGTTGTATTATTGACAAAATAAAAATCAGTCTTTCGCAGTGCTCTATAAATATTTTTTTCAACTTTAGTGCCTATTACACTTGTGAAAGCAGACATGGAATTTCCTCAAATTCGAAACATTAATTTCAACGAATTTGATAAAAAAAATCGGATGTAATTTGTTTTTGGAAAAATGATTTAGGAATTAAAAACTAAGCATATCCAATCTTAAAAGATTTTATTTTCAATATTTTATCGCTTCCGTATCCCTCTGCAAATGTTGAAAGAATATTTTCTGCTGTAAACTTGAAAATTCGAAATCGTCTGAGTACTGAACCAGTTGAAAGTTTAGTCTTTACAAAGGATTTGTTGCGCTTAAACGAAGCAAATTGCTATGATCTTGACATAATCAACCCAATTTTAGGCCATTTCAATTCAAATAAATATAATGTATAATTAAAAAAACAATACAATACGGTATGTATAAATAAATATTTCAAAATTTAAAAAAAAAAACAATAACATGAATTAATATGACTAAAAATTTTTATTATCGAAATTAAATTTATGTAGGTATGTACATTGTGCACCGTAGCGCAAGTGGTTAGTGCGTCGGACTACTGAGCCAGCGGTCTTGGATTCGAATCTCGCCGCAAACACCTAAAAAGATTTTCACAGTGCCCACCTCTTCCCAATGCCTGACAAGCATTCAAGAGCATTATTTATTATGTAAAGCTTCCCAAGTCCCAACTCGTCGTTCGGAGACGGCAGAAAACTGAAGGTCCCTTCCATTCGTGCGAAAATATAACGCGCACACACAAATGGTTGCGGGAAGCTAGGCTTGGTTGATAGGACTGCTGAAGCCAAATATATTTTTTTTTTTTAGGTACATTGTGCATATGTATGTATGTTTTAGGTATCTATAATACAAATATGTCACTTTAAGCTTTTGAAAAAAATAAACAATATTTAAGCACTTGAAAATTTCGTACTTTTCATATTGGGAAAAATCTTGAAAAAAAGATTTTTTTATTTTGGAAAATCAAGTTTTTCATCTTTTTCATCTGGGAACACTGAAGACAACATATGCCGTCAATGGTTGAGGAAATTAGCGGGTCATGACAATTTTGGGTGTGTTAGGACAAAACGGGACACCCTGACGAGAAATACAGTATACTTCCATATTCCTTTATTATTTGTCTTGCCAGAGACAAATTTTCACTTCATTGTGAATACAAAATTCGCACAAAATAACATAAAATATCTCTCAAAATGCCGGAGATATGCGTGTTTCATTTTAGTGTTCCCCACCGAAAATCATGTTTCCGCGATAATAACGCAAATGCACACTCCACAGTTTACATATATTTGTTTTGTTTCTTTGCAAAGTGTAAAGAAGAGGAGAACAAAACAAAAACAAAATAGAATATGTAAAAAGTTTGCCATACTTAGATGTGTTTTGTCCATTTAAGAGAGAGCGACATTCTATTGCGGTTACAAAAATTGGTGTCCGTGTCCGGTTATGGGAGAACTTTTTATATGAAAGATCGTGTATTTATTTCCGTTCTTTGAAATCTGCCCGGTTATAAGAGGGCTCCGGTTATGAAAGGTGTCGATAAGGAGAGAGTACACTGTATTTATATATATCTTTATTTGGTATCATAAATTAACAATATGTTACCGCACTTTACTTAATACAAAGATTTTATGTTTTTCTATATCTTTCTAGTGAAAAATTATTAACACGATATGAACAATTATTAGGTAAGAACAAATAAAGTAATTTAAAGAAAAATAAACTCGGTTTATTATTATTTAATTCGGTAAATAAGTAAATGGCTGTTGCAGCTTTTGCATAGTTTCAGGTTGATTCATTTTGATTCTTAGAAAATATTTCTACAAAAATATGAAATATACCTCAGGGACATTATATACCTTTTGGTTAATCCACTTTTGACCTGAAAGTCAAAATGCCAAATTAAAAAATAAACATGCTAAATTATGTGAGGGACTAAAACAAAATATGCCAAAATTAACAACAACAATGACTTTATTAAAAAAAAAATAAAGTTAACCAAATGAAAAACAAAATAAAAAAATAAAATATAAACGCAAAATGATTTCCATTTAAGGAACACAGCACATATAATTGCTCTAAAGATTGTCAGTTCATTATCTTCCCCGTCTTTTATTTTATTACTGACATCTTCCGTTATTAGGCAAGACATGCAGCATTTATCCTCTAATCTTAACCCTTTTCTAATATACAAAACACTATTAAGAAGCTTTGATTTCATTCTATGTCGAAGCTTGCATTTTATAACGTAACATACATAAATATACAAAAATGGTAAAACCATTAAAGAAATTGCCCTTTTTCCAATTAATTTCGATTTATTCCACTTGGTAAACTTAAATCTCATGGATACACATTTCACTTTATATATGCAATCACAGCTGAATTTGACATTTCTCACAAATCTGTTCTACCAAGAGTAGGTGCAAAAAAACTGCTCAGAGCAGTCAGTGAACACCAAGCGGAACATATTGAACACGAAAACCTGATATTTTTCTTCTTTGAACTGTTCGAAACAGCCTCATTGAACAAAGCTAAGGAAGACTTTGATGGTTTCGTTATTTGTATAGCGCTAATAAATAACACGAACATTTGCTTACAATGGGTACAAAACCTTGCGTCTTTATGTTAGGTAGCAGCGGCTGCCGGTAGCAAGTACCAGCACACTTAGGCCTATAGAGGCCAATTGTGATCATTTTTATGTTAAAAATGAAAAATATGCTAGATTGCATATAGCATATCTTAATTCCACTTATATGCAATTTAATATCCAAATAAGCTAGATTTAGCGTTAAAAATGCTAAAATGGCATCACTGACCTAAACCATTTTTAGAAGCCAGTAAACAAACAAACTTCAGAGAGCATGACTGAAAATCTACATTCAATCGGTGTAGTAACAGCGGCCGCATATAAGAGTTCGTAAGGTCGATGTGTCTTAACGCCCATTGGCACTCTAATCCACCTTGCCTCACTGTTTCCCAACAGACGATCTGGAGTATTACCATCCAGTTTAGCTACAGTTTTCCGTTATTTGAAATGACTTTTGATGTAACAATATCTGGTAAGGAAGCTTGTGAAGTCTTAGCCTTTTATGATTAGACTTAGACAGAGTCTTAAATGGTTGCAGTTACCGAAAAGTATTTCTTAATCCGCCGCTTCTTTGCCTTCTTCTTTGCCGCTTTCTTTTCAGTCTTGTTATTCTTCGTCAGTTCTTTTCAATAAGTTTTGTCGTTCAATGAGAGATGGCGCTATTAGGTTCGTCGTTTTATTTTCCTAAAAAGGGAAGAACTTTTTCATGAACTTTCAAAGTTGACGTGTCATAGTGTTTTTTTTTTACAATAGAAAGAATTGAATATCGTGCAGTAAAAAAATTGTTATTTTTGGAAGATGTAGCACCCAAACAAATGCATGAACGGTTATTAAAACGGTACAAGGTATCTTTACCGGGAGTTGCTGAAATTAAACGAACGTGGTCAGTATTGAAGACGACCCACGTTAAGGACGCCCTAAAAGTGCATCAACACCAGAAATTGAAAGAAAAATCGTCGATTAACCTGGAAAGTGTTTTAAGTTTTGTAGTCATTCCTACACCAATTTTTAGTTGAATTTCGATAAGCTTAGTACCTTAATTAACAGTTATCATCGCTAATTGCTCTAGTCTCTCAAGTATTTTCAATCAATGTTTGACCTTCACCTTCTTTCTTTCTTTACGTGGCGCAACAGTTCGGGTGAACCAGGACCTACTTCTCGCAACCATTTGTGTGTGCTTGCTATATTTTTGCACGATTGGAAGGGACCTACAGTTTTATGCCGACTCTGAACGACGAATTGAGGACCTAATCGTGACAAATGATACTCTTTGAATGCTTTTCAGATATTCGAAAGCAGTGGCACCGTGAAAAAACGTTTGCTGTGATTAAACCCGAGGCAGCACTCGTCGTAGTCCAAAGCACGCCACGGTGCTCACCCTCACCTATTATACGAAAAAATGCAAGATCACGGGACGAATTAAAGTCAACGCCATCTATATTGCAATCCACTAAAGACTAAACCAACAAATTTATTTTCTGTTGCATCTTGCATATAGAAGAGCCACCGAGATAGCCATGACAATTACAATTTCCATCTGATCAAAACACGCTACTTGCCTGGTGAAACGTCTAAATTAAAAAAAAAAAATAGTAGAGGGCACTAAAAATAGATTTCATTTAGATTAATTGTTAACAATATTCACTGTCATGCTCCTGGGATTCTCTTAACAAAACATGAGCGGTCATGTATAGCAGATTACAACAGTCAGTACATCATTTAATCTTCCTGTTCACTGTGCCTTTTGTTTTGTGCTCTGTACTCTGGGCACAGTGCCACAATCCAATAAAGAGAAAAACGGACAGAATATTAAAGAAATTGCCCTTTTTCCAATTAATTTCGATTTATTCCACTTGGTAAACTTAAATCTCATGGATACACATTTCACTTTATATATGCAATCACAGCTGAATTTGACATTTCTCACAAATCTGTTCTACCAAGAGTAGGTGCAAAAAAACTGCTCAGAGCAGTCAGTGAACACCAAGCGGAACATATTGAACACGAAAACCTGATATTTTTCTTCTTTGAACTGTTCGAAACAGCCTCATTGAACAAAGCTAAGGAAGACTTTGATGGTTTCGTTATTTGTATAGCGCTAATAAATAACACGAACATTTGCTTACAATGGGTACAAAACCTTGCGTCTTTATGTTAGGTAGCAGCGGCTGCCGGTAGCAAGTACCAGCACACTTAGGCCTATAGAGGCCAATTGTGATCATTTTTATGTTAAAAATGAAAAATATGCTAGATTGCATATAGCATATCTTAATTCCACTTATATGCAATTTAATATCCAAATAAGCTAGATTTAGCGTTAAAAATGCTAAAATGGCATCACTGACCTAAACCATTTTTAGAAGCCAGTAAACAAACAAACTTCAGAGAGCATGACTGAAAATCTACATTCAATCGGTGTAGTAACAGCGGCCGCATATAAGAGTTCGTAAGGTCGATGTGTCTTAACGCCCATTGGCACTCTAATCCACCTTGCCTCACTGTTTCCCAACAGACGATCTGGAGTATTACCATCCAGTTTAGCTACAGTTTTCCGTTATTTGAAATGACTTTTGATGTAACAATATCTGGTAAGGAAGCTTGTGAAGTCTTAGCCTTTTATGATTAGACTTAGACAGAGTCTTAAATGGTTGCAGTTACCGAAAAGTATTTCTTAATCCGCCGCTTCTTTGCCTTCTTCTTTGCCGCTTTCTTTTCAGTCTTGTTATTCTTCGTCAGTTCTTTTCAATAAGTTTTGTCGTTCAATGAGAGATGGCGCTATTAGGTTCGTCGTTTTATTTTCCTAAAAAGGGAAGAACTTTTTCATGAACTTTCAAAGTTGACGTGTCATAGTGTTTTTTTTTTACAATAGAAAGAATTGAATATCGTGCAGTAAAAAAATTGTTATTTTTGGAAGATGTAGCACCCAAACAAATGCATGAACGGTTATTAAAACGGTACAAGGTATCTTTACCGGGAGTTGCTGAAATTAAACGAACGTGGTCAGTATTGAAGACGACCCACGTTAAGGACGCCCTAAAAGTGCATCAACACCAGAAATTGAAAGAAAAATCGTCGATTAACCTGGAAAGTGTTTTAAGTTTTGTAGTCATTCCTACACCAATTTTTAGTTGAATTTCGATAAGCTTAGTACCTTAATTAACAGTTATCATCGCTAATTGCTCTAGTCTCTCAAGTATTTTCAATCAATGTTTGACCTTCACCTTCTTTCTTTCTTTACGTGGCGCAACAGTTCGGGTGAACCAGGACCTACTTCTCGCAACCATTTGTGTGTGCTTGCTATATTTTTGCACGATTGGAAGGGACCTACAGTTTTATGCCGACTCTGAACGACGAATTGAGGACCTAATCGTGACAAATGATACTCTTTGAATGCTTTTCAGATATTCGAAAGCAGTGGCACCGTGAAAAAACGTTTGCTGTGATTAAACCCGAGGCAGCACTCGTCGTAGTCCAAAGCACGCCACGGTGCTCACCCTCACCTATTATACGAAAAAATGCAAGATCACGGGACGAATTAAAGTCAACGCCATCTATATTGCAATCCACTAAAGACTAAACCAACAAATTTATTTTCTGTTGCATCTTGCATATAGAAGAGCCACCGAGATAGCCATGACAATTACAATTTCCATCTGATCAAAACACGCTACTTGCCTGGTGAAACGTCTAAATTAAAAAAAAAAAATAGTAGAGGGCACTAAAAATAGATTTCATTTAGATTAATTGTTAACAATATTCACTGTCATGCTCCTGGGATTCTCTTAACAAAACATGAGCGGTCATGTATAGCAGATTACAACAGTCAGTACATCATTTAATCTTCCTGTTCACTGTGCCTTTTGTTTTGTGCTCTGTACTCTGGGCACAGTGCCACAATCCAATAAAGAGAAAAACGGACAGAAAAGGCGACATTCAATTGATCAACTTCAAAAAAACGACGAAACATTCCCCCTTTGATCCTGAATTGCTGATGCATGCTGTATTTTGATGCTGAAAGTCAAAATATTTCCATTTTTTTTTTATTTGGATTTTCTTCGGAATTTGGAAACATGACGATGTTGACTATTAGCCGCGTGGCAAGTTTGTTTTTATTTTCTGCATGTCTTTGCATATTCCGCGTGTCAATTGGAATACTTTTCTTGCATTCATATGCTGTTCGATGTGACAGATGTTTGCACGAGTATGAGTACTCATAGATTGGCAAAAGAGGTTTTTCTTTTTTTTTTTGCATTGAAGAAATTTGAAGTGTTCTCAAATGCGATACAAAGCTATTTTTGTGAGAAATATTCTTGAAAAGTGTTTCTTGTGGCTTTTAATGAAATGTCACCTGACTGAGTAGACGTTTACTTGGTTTGCGCTTTCAGCTCTTGACTAAAAATCTTAGTTTCAAACGTCAGATTTGTCTGACAAATTAAGCTATTCGACATTTATTTGTTAGTAAGCGACATTTGCCACTGCTTTTATGAGTTTAAAAATACCACGTTCTGCCAATGAGAAATTGTCACATTCCTGCATTTTTTAAAAAAGAATATTCAAGCAGAATCAAAAACATATTAAGTACATACAAAAAATAGCCTGAGAAAATAAATAAATGTCATATGACCACATGGAAAAAATTGGATGCACTTTCAAAAGTGGAGCAATGGAACGTCAGCAGCAACAACTACATACTACAGCATTCCAATGTCGTAAGTTTGACAGTAAGTGGCAGCAGAGCTCAGCAACTGCAAAAAGTGGTACAACTTTATAGCGAAGTGATATAATTTGCAACTGGGTACCACAGTTTATCTTGAAGTTCTCGAAATAATTTTATTCATTTTTTCACCCACGTACCATGCTGCTCCCGAAAAGAATTCCATTTTGACAAAAAGAGTACATTTCCGGGCGACCTGATGTTGTTTTTACAACAAATATAAAACTAGCGTCTGATGATCGGCCATTATTTGTCGATTGTGAATTTATAATATACTCGAATATTTTCAATGTCAAGTGTTGGTGAACTTCGTCACATTGACAGTACTTTGATAATCTTATTGTCGTCTGTGTTTAACGAATGACCATGTTCATATGCATAGATTATAGGTAGATACATGTTAATTAATTTGATTATTTTAACAAACAAAATATAATGTACTTGTATGTGCACAGCCCCCAAGAATTGTCAATTTTTTTATTTTTCCCTTTCAGAATTGTAAATGAAGCAATATTGAAAATCTACGAAGAGTGTGAAAAGAAATAACAAAAAAAGGTTCTCCTCAAATAATGACTAGAGACGTTTTTATTTGCAAATTCTGGTTTTGCCTACAAGGTACAGTTCTTTGTATAAAATTAAGACCAGTAGGATAATTTTATAAAATATTGACTTCCAAAGTTAATATTTTTTTAATTCTTTTGCAAACTTAAGAGGCAAGTATAGGTAGTATACAGCATCTCTACTTAGTTCATGTAACCCCCTACCGTAAGCGTCACGTAATTAGTGCGATTTTTCGCTACATGTCTCTACCTTTTCGCGTTTTTTCCCAACGTTACATAAAAATCTTATCTAACGTTCGATATAAGAAGTTTTACTTCAAAAATCTGAACAGATTGTCAAAGCAGCTGTCCCACATTTTTTAGATTATATTCACCCCTATTATTAAGTCCGCCGGATCGGAGATTCCCTTCATTCATTCGGTTCACATTCACTTACGGTTGTGATTATTAAATCCGCCAGATACACTACTTTATCTACATCGCTTTTTATGTTTCGAAATCAATTGTTTTCTGATTTGCCATTTGAAAAGCCGATTATAAGTTTGAAAAATAATTCAAGAAATAAAGAATTATACAGCTATATCAATAATTTCTGCCAGTTAGGACTTTTTTTTAGATCTGTTATCAGCTTTTAAACAATCATTTATGCACACAACAACCAAATCCGCACTAAAATAGTTGCGGATGTCAATTGTATGGGGAGATTTGATCCGCTAGTTTTTAATAATCAAGTGAATCTCATTCACATTACCGACAAGTGGGCGAATCCCTTCGAACGGATTAAATGATATGAATTTCTGAATTTTGGTGGAGCGTTCCCCCCGCCGGATTTAATAATAGGGAAGATTAAAATTTTTATGTTTAGTTACAATATACGAACCATTCATGAACCATTTACGAGTAAGTCCAAACCTACAACCGTAAGTTGTTCAAACCTACAAATGTAAATTTATTATTTTCTGAAAAATGTGCCAAACATTGTTAATTAAAATCTAGAGATATTGGTTCAATTTATAATCACCTGGCTGATAAATGTATCTTGAAAGCAGAACAGCAGAAATTACAGAACTTTCAATTGCTGTGGAAAAAAGTAATCACGAGGAACTTATGAAGATTATATTTTATTGCTGATCTACACCAACATTGTCACGCTATTATCATCCATTGCGTATTAATTAACAGAAGTACAGCATTCTTTCTTCTACTTCTCCGCCTCATCAGTCAGCGTTCCAAAATTTCACTATTGTGGTAAGAAGGTTAGGTGCTATTTATCTTGTAGCTGCTTCAATTTTAAAATGACGTCGAATCCTACAAGTAGTTCCAAAAATTTGTAAAACTCTTTTTTGAACTCATGACTATGATTATGCTTTAAATGACAGCGATGCCGTTTTGCAACGACTGTATTCTGTCATCGCGCCGAAATTGTTAAAATGCATGATCAAAATTCTTTCTCCGTTCGTCAAACATTAAACGAGATATGTACGTAGAAATTATAGTTTCTAATCGAACAGATCCTTTTAATGGTCGAAATGGTCGGTCGCACAAGAATATACCGACTTCCGTGGGTCAAGAGGACCTTCTGGTCTAGATTTTTTACAAAATCGATTTTTTTTGATATTTCAAAAGTATAGGCTTTTAAAAGTACTATTCAATTTTCGTATTAATATATTCAGTATGACTCCTACAGCCTATTTAGCAGGTCAACGCAGAAGCAGGGAAAGTTTAAACTCATTTATCTTAAAACTATATTTTTCTGCACGGCGCGGCGTGAGACAAAAAAAAAACTACTCGACCGATTCGTCTCAAATTTTACTATGTTATTCAGTGTTTATCGTTGGGACTAATAAAAAAACTTCCAAGGAAAACGTAAAACTACTATAAACTATTTTCAATCAAGTCCTAGCTGAAGGTGGCTACCAATGGTTGACTGGTAAAGACTTTGGTATTTCTGTTGAGACAAAGTACCCTTTCAGAGATAATAACCCAGCTAAGATACATTTCATTCTAAGGCCAAAAATTTAATTGAAAGATGTATTGGAATGTATAAAGGTATAACCACTTTTTGAGTGTTCGTCGAGAATCTTAACGGAGAAGAGGAAGAGCAGGGACTATCTGAGTAAAGTTGCTATTTTTGCACTATTTGCGCTGTATTTGTACAACATCTGTATCTACCACAATATGGACAACAATTTTGTAGAATCCGAATCCAGCGGGGAAAATTAAACTGCAAATACAGAAATTTCCAATAAATATATGAAGCTCAGAAAGAATTAAACACTGAATTAAGGAATCGCTCTTCGCATAGTTTTTTATTGCAAATATACTTTGTTTTTGAATTTTGATTTGAATTAAATCAATCAAAACAAATATTTAGAACAATGACAGCATAAATTTAATTTTCGATATGTCATTTATTGTTTTTAGTAGTTCCCAAACTGGTGACAGTTGAAACGATGGACGACACGACCGGACGACGCGATTGTGATGTTACACGAAGCAAACTTTTGACGACGTCGTTTAAACGATGATCGTCTTAAAAGTTACGCGATGAGAGCCCAGTGCTTATCGTTGGGACTAATAAAAAAAATTTACGTTGAATACTTCTTACTTTTTACATACAAAAAGTAATGAAAAACGGTCTGTTTTCGAAACGTAAATTTCAGCAACGCGCCATTTTGTCAATATAACTATATAACTACACTCATACTGATTAACATGTTTTTGTTTTTCGGATCAGTGGAAGAGAAAAAACATGACGTTTAAATAATATTGCTCATTATTTTCATTAAAAAAAAATCATAAAAACTCGCTAGACCAGAAGGTCCCATTAAGTGTCGATCCAGAGAGTACATAGTTGCCATTAGTGTACCAAAATAAAATTAGCCCCGAAATACATTAGAGAAACAAAATTTTTTTTCTGGCAATGATGCTGACATCGTGATTCTCATTCTATGCAAGAAGAGGCAGAGGGATGATGCTGGTGATGTTCTCTGGAGGCTTTAGTTGTCTATGATATTCCTCTTAATAATAATAATCTCTCTTTATTATCTACCGAGTTAACTCTAACAGATTCAGAATAATATTAGCATGCATCTGCTTCGTCGTTTTGTTTTTTAAATGTTCGTATTTTTTTAAGGGCACCAACCACGGCTCCCTGAAATTACGTCAAAAAAAGGAAATGGAAAAAAATCCCGAAAATCTCCATACAAAGATGTGGCGTTTTTTCGTAGGAAAAATCACCCAAATAGTTTGGCGTAAATGCTGAGAATTTTGGCATTTTTTCCCTAATTTTTTAGACATTTTTTCCATTTATGAAATATGAAAAAACGCCAAAAATAATAGTTTGGAAAAAACGCCAGAACATTTTTTGGCCTGTTTTCCAAATTGAAAAAGGAAAAAACCCCAAAAAAGGGTTGGCTTTTTTTTCCAAACTGAAAAGAAAAAAAGACGTGAGTACCAGGTACTCGTGAAATTCATGTTGTTTTTTTTTCCAAAAATTTGGCGTAATTTCCTTGCATTCTGGCGAATTTTCCTTTTCGGTTTTTGGCGTGTTTTCCAAAAACTTTACGCCACAATTATTTTGGCTCTTTTTCTAAAACACTTTTTGGCGTAATTTCAGGGAGCCACCAACCACACTCTTCTTAAGTGAAGTTTATGTTTGATCCTATACTTATTGTAATTAGAAGGGGGTTATCCCGTAGAGACAACAAGCACATAGTAGGTACTTTGCCCATCCTATACTTCTACCAACATTTAAGCCAGCACTGCGAAATCGGGAATTAAACTATTTCCGTTGGTCCTATGTTAAATCTCTTGACTATGGCCTATGGCAATAAGCTTAAATTCACGACCTGAGGAGCAAGATTTTTGTATGTGCAATAAAATCCACGGATATAAGGCCCGCGGGTCTTAGAGTAATCCAATATTGGGTCGCTCGGAACGCATTCTTTAATAGAAGCTATAGAAGTAATTTGATCTATGTATGTATTTTTTTTTAACACGTACATGAATGTATTGTCAGTCTACATCATTTGCAGTTTCCTACTTATGGAGAGACAATACGGAGGGAAAAAAATTGCAATCCTATTCAATTCATCGCGGCGAAAAGACCTTGAGCAAAACGTCTACAAAAGATTTCATCTTCTGTCGAAATTATCTCATCAGTGTTCAGACTTTCCTAGTCGTCCCTTGTATACAAAGCTTTTCTCTCTTCTCTTTTTTCATATTCCCGCTCTGCTCATTGCAATGTCACTTTCCGCCTAATGGAGTGGAAGCCATTAAAATCAACTTATGTCACATGTCACACTTATGAATCCAGCACAACAACCACCATCATATCATATGCTGCGCGTATCAATTTTATTCTTCCCTCCTCTTCCTTTTAATTAACTCAAAAAAAAAAAAAAAAACTGATGCCAAGTGTACTCGTTGTCGTTCGTATCTGTCATTCTTTTGCTTCGCTTGTATTTGTGTGTCAACTAAGCACTAAAAATGCGAGCAGAGAGTACAAAAATATAACAACAACAAAGACACTAATACTGAAAGTGATCCCATAAATTCTAGCCCTCCCGCGCCCACTCTCTTCACCATTTGTAGAAGTCGCCTAATTTCCAGCAGTGCATCATTTCCACTGGGAGTTTTGTGACATATTCGTATGTGTGACGGTTTTTTAGACACTTCCACACGCAGCGTTTCGTCAGACGTATCATTCTTTAACTGCCATCTCGTCTTTCTGCCCCATTCACTATCACACTACCACAGAAGGAAATAATGATGCGCGGTGGTATTCATCGCCAGCCACACTTTGCGCCGGTCGGCCGTAGTGGCAATGTCGCGTCGCCTCGTCAGCCAGATGAGTGCATTTATACCAATTGATTTTAATGGAAATAAACTGCCGGCAATTTGTAATAATTGTCACACAGCTGACGGCAATCCTACAAAAACAATAAAAACTCCAAAACAGAAAAAGACAGCAAAATACGTCGCGCCGACCCGTTCTCTGGAGGTCCAAGTGAATTTATGTGTCACCGTGTGGTCAACAAGTGAAACGCTGTTGATCCCGGTCTGCATCACTGCCATCATCATCATCATCCGCAGCAGCAGCATCAGAAGTAGCATCAAAGTCAATCAGTTTGCATGTGACATAGATACTTAGCCAATTTACGAATGTCAGTCATGAATATGCTGAGTAGCTGCAGAAGTCATTTGCAGAAAACGGATCGATTGATATACTCGCATTCGTACGAAGTCCGCGGCATGGTAACTGAAATTAACGGTCCAGTACTCGTCCGCCAGAGGACGAGAATACGCTTTTCAAATAAATCATTTAAGGCCACGTCGGTTAATGAACGTTATTGCGGTGCGATATGGTCTGCAGTCTATAGCCGGTCAGTTTTTTTTTTTTGTTTTTTTTTTTGGGGTCTCCAACTTAATTGAGATTCGAAAATTTGATTGCAGCGGATTTCAATTGTGACAAAAAAGTTTATGTCATCTGTCATCAATTCTAATCCAAAGTTTCCACAACGATAAGTTAGGGAGATATGTTAGGACGACATAAGTATATGAAAAGTTGCAGTCTATGGGGATCCCATGACGGAGTGGCGTTCTCCATTTATCTTGTGGTTACGGGTCTAAAATAACTTGTAAGGGGAAATTCGGAAAGAAACTCGGGTAAGTGACGCAAAAAATAAGTTCCCCAACATTTTGCAAACACAAATAACGGGTGATTCATATAGAGGTACTTTTTCAGTACGGATTTTATGATAGATCACGCGTGAGTCGTGTCAAACTGTCAGGGTATTTTTGTTCGACATATCATCATGAAAATACTTAGCCCGGCACAGCGTCTACAAATTATTCAGTTGTATTACCAAAATCAGCGTTCTACGAGGAGTGTGTTTCGTGCGCTTAGACCAAAATTTTATTCAGCGAAGAGACCCATTTCTGGCGTAATGACTACGTCAATAAGCAAAATTATCATATCTGGCTGAAGTGCAACCCAACGATGTTGAAATGCGGCCATTATATTCAGATAAAGGGCTCCATGTCCAATCGTCCAAAACCAATATTTTTGGGCGATTCAACACTAAGACAAATCGCCCAAGAAAGTGTGAGCGTTTTGTCAGAACTCATGCTTCCGAACGCCCAAAACCAAATCCTTGCGACTGAAAGAAACTTCACAATGGGAATTTTCTATTGTAACTTAAGGCATGCCAGAATCATTTCAATAAATAATTAGATTGGAAATCTTGGCCAACGACTTCTGTCAGCTGCATAGATTAGGAGGATGAGAATCCGTCTTTTACCTCCTGTGCAGAAAATCCTCCTTAAGGGGGTATTCTAGTCTTTAGTTTAGTTTAGTTTATTTATTCAATGAATTCTCAGAAACTAACTATGTGAAGGTCGTTGTAACGTATTTCTTTAAACGCGTTTTTCTCGAAACTACTTTTTCCAACACGTCAGACGTGATTTCTCAAGTTCTAATGGACCGATTAACTTGAAATTTCTCTATTCTATATTCCTCTATCGTTGGAACTATAATTATGTAAAAAATTTGCTTTTTACTATTTTTAAAAAATTTAAAACTTTGAAAAAAAGGCAAAAAATCTTTTTTTGTTTGAAAAAGGTCCCCATTTTGTGAAAAAAATTTGTTTTTTATTTCCGTAGTTCAGACGATAGCGACATTCTTACTGATTAAGAACCATTTTTCTTTTTTTCTGATCACCAGAAGGGTTGGAATCATGTCAAGAAGGACGCACCCTTATTTTTCAATTTTCAAAAAAAAAAATATGTTTAATTGTTTTTTGTATTGTTAAAATATTAATAAATATCTAATAAAAAAATGGAAGGTAAAAATATTCTTAGTTTCTTTTTATCGAATTTTAAAAAAACACCCAAAATTCGTACCGCTAGACTAGAATACCCCCTTAACCTTTAGAGCACCGAGTAAATTCTGAGACCTAAGAGACGGACTGGGGTACCATAGGTCCCCCTAGTTAAAGTCAGGTATAAATTGTATTAAAGTTATTTTATTTATGGTTATTGCCTGAATACATTAACAAATTGAATTTTTATCTATAAAAAAATTAAAAAAAAGTTGCTTAAAGTACGAAGTGCGGTAACTTGGGTCCCCCTTACAGTTATTATTAAACGGAGTATGGACAGAAACGTGGTCGTTGGGGACCTAAAGTCTCCCATTCGGTACTCTAAAGGTTAAGAAAAAAAATCTTGGAACATATTTTTGAAAGACTTACAAGATATTTTCGCAACGGATATCAATAAAATATGGAAATATATACAACTTTCAAAATGCTCACGTGGCTACACAAAAGATATACGGTGAATAACCACCTAACATAACCCAATTAGAGAAATCTTTAGGCTTACTCCTTGCTTGTGTTTTATATTAACAGAGTCTCATTATAACCTTACCACCTTATCATACCTAACGTTGGATGATGCTTTTGTATTTACCGCTTTCAAAAAGCATTCCTCGTCTGTTAAGCAGTTTCGCGTCAGATGAACTACTCATTGCTAGACTCGAGCTGAAAATGGAACTTCACCTGATAAGCACGTTTCTAAGATCACATGAATCTACCCCCTACAATGTACTGTTCAGCTGATCCTTGTTAAGATTCCTCTCCGGCTTCAGACCACACCAACGTAAATGATATTTCTCTTCCGCCTCCAAAAAATAAAGACACCATCAATCTTGAATCCTTTCAGCCTTTTCCAATTACAGATACATAATCGCAAAACCATTTAATGAAAGCATCCTAATTAACAGTGCACATGTTCATAAATAAAATTTACACCGTGTCGAGTGGTCCCTTTGCAAAAACAATTTCCCTGTCGACGCGTCGTCAGATTGCACAGGAGGAACGCGAACAAATAACCACCTTGCGCCGGCCGTTTAGGAGCTGTCAATAATAATTTCGAAAATGTTATTTTAATAACCCGTTCTCACATTAAAACCCATAATTGTCGGTCCACCAAGAAGATATAAATATAATTAACAAAGCACCAACAGCGGCAGCATAACGATTTAATGAATGGCACGCGTTCACTTCCTTTACAGCTGCTTCTACAGATACACTCCCCCTCCACAGTCCTGTTTATGTCCAGAGTCTTGTTGGAAGAAAGAAAGTTCCAAAGACGTTACCAATTTCAATCCACAGGATGAGGGAAAAAAATTAAATAAAACAAAAAAAAAACATTCCCAGGAGCAGTTGGGAAGCGAAAGCTTCGTTATTTATGCATCCATAGTCATTGCTGCTGGGAAGAGGAGAGCATTATCTTGCCCATCCCGTGTGAACATCAGGAGCATCAGTTTGTGTTGGCTTTACCTTTTTTTCCTTGCCCTCCTTAGCAATTGTTTCGGGCCGCATGGAAAGATAGCATCAATTAGATAAGCAGAATGCCCAGAACGGACACACAGAATCACCTGTCGTTTGGGGGGAATTTGTCTTCATTTTTTTTTTTTTGTTTTCCTGTTCGCCACCCGGTGTTATCCTGTTTTTGTGTGCGCTTACACCTTAATCAGCTTTTTGCAAAAGAGGAAAGTAGAAGTAGCAGATGCTAGTCCTTTATCTTTACGAATACTTTTCTCCTTATTTTTTATTTTTTAATAACAATCGACTATAGAAAGGTATGCCTTAGGTAATGATGTTTTGGCGGTGTCTCGCAAAAAGGATAAAACGCAATTTCATGTGACAGCAACAGCAGAAAGGACTCAAGAGGATGCAACGCGAACAAAAACAGAAAAAGAAAAAAAACAAGAATTCACTTGTTACGCATGAATACGCTTCTTATTATTTATTACTCAATTCTCTCTTGTTGTTTTTTTTTTTTTAGAGGGTGGAGGTTGCGTAATTTCCTCACATGGCAAAGAGGGTTGAATTATTAAAAGACAATGAACGGGATAGAGGGGGCGCAGTCAGCCAAGCGGACTTAAACGGATCGAAAAGTTACCCAAAGGAATGTGTGTGTTGTGCGTAAAAATTGAAATAATTTTTTAATCGAAAAGTTTACGTAGTCATGACTTACTACATCCGGGTTATATGGAAACGTATACGTACGGGTAAATGTATGAAAATCCTGCGTCCTTTTGATTGAGATCTAAGGAAAGAACTGACACGAATTCGAAAATTTTTATTACAAAAGAATTTTTTTTTTTGATTGCGTAATTGTATAGGTGGAAGGACACAAATTGGTTGGGATTTTTGATTTGGAAAATGAAAATTTCCAGTCCGATGGTTTTTTTGAGATGGAATATTGTTTTCTTTTTTAAGACGATGAAAGTTGGTTGCTAAAAAAAAATCCGAACTTATCTTCAAGGGCAGTCAAAATCGTTACTTTCATACAGTGCCCGGTGGATAAATAGAAAGGTGAACTAATGACGAGCATTGGGGCGTCTGCTCTGCTCTACGTTTCACCTGTTTTCTCAAACAGCGAAACTACACTCGGAGCTCTGAGCTCATATTCGTTGGACTCAAAACTAGTGCTACTTCAATGCTCTTTAATCCCTAGCCAGACAAGGTTATCATCATCTACGTCGATAGTCAGGCTGCACTCAGAGCACTAGAATCGTGTACCGTTAAATCGGCAGTCGTAGAGGATGTCGCTCCGTGCTTCGATCACTAAGTAGATACAACAGGGTTAAAATATGTTGGGTGCCTGGACACTCTGGCGTAGAGGGAAATTAAGTTGCAATCGAGTTAGCAAGGAATGGGAAGGGGGGGAATTGCCAATAACCGAAAGGGTGAGCATAGCACCGCCATCATGCAGCACCGGGGCAAAACTCAACAACACAATCATAAGCATGGCGGATCACAGATGGTCAAGAATAGAGGGACATAGGGTATCCAAAGCTTTTTGGCCGGCCAAAGACCGCAAAAGGACCAAGGTAATCCTTGGACTGAATAGGGCAAAGTTAAAAAAACTAATAGGCATTGTCTTCTGAGGAAACATGCCAAAAGAATGGGACTTTCCAGTACGGACGAATGCAGATACTGTATTGACATTATGTCAGTCTCCTTCTCCTCTCCCCAGAGTCGACAGGAGTCGTCGCGGGAAAACCTCAAATAATGTGGCGTACGAAATTTGAAGGATCTACATTTAAAGCGGGAAAGTAGTTAGAGCGGTTTAAAACTAGAAGGAACAATTTTCAATAATGGCGTAGATATTTATAGTTGGCATAGAGTTTTGCGAATGTCTGACAAGCATTAAAAAGTCTCATTTGTCATGATTTACTAATAAAAAAATTGTAGGTCTCTTCCATTCGTGTAAAAATATAACACGCACACACAAATGTTTAGCGAGAAGCAGGCATTGGTTCATCCCTAACTCTAGCGTTTCCTAAGTAAGTAAATGTCCTACAATAAGTTCTAGTTGAATATTCCTTTCACTTCTTCTAACCGTCTGAGTTAATTTGCTTCACCGACCGTTTTGAACTTGCGAGGCCTAAATGATGAGGGACCTAGTATATAACAATTTTTGATTATTGGTTTCACAACTTTGTCAGTTGGATCTCGGTTTTTTTACTCGATCTGATTAATTAAATCAAACCCCACAAAAATCCAGTGCGGCTATGTCGCTAAAGAACGTTCGTCTGATGATTTAAACAAAATACAACCACGCACTGTAACCCAATTAAACGCCCAATGACATCAACATCCGCAAAGACCAAGATGCGTTTAGATACTCTTGCTTATGTCAACAGGAAAAACTTTGTGAACTTTCTGAACATTAATCGCCTTGTCACAGATCACACAATGCTTCAGCATAGAATCTGCTATAAACGTTCACCCAAATTAATCATTCGGCGATCAGTAGGCGTTCAAGGAGATCCCTCTTAGACATCCGCAACAGATGCGGTGCCGGCATGTTTGGATGTTATCTAAATATCCTATGGTAGTCTACAAATATGCTTAGCCTTTGTAGTTTATCAATTCGACGAGACTATGACATTTGAATCGAAACCACAGAAACATGGACAGGATTAGAAATCACCCGTGTGTCAATAATTATGAAGTACAAACAAAACAGTCAGTGTAATGCTGTGAAGGTTTAGAAATTTTGTTTACCCATAGAAACAGCGAACGAAAAAAATATAAATCCAACGTAGCGTAACGCGTAGCTAAACGCGACAACATTCAACATTATACTTCACGCTTCTACTTAAAGTTTATTACTCAGGTTTTATAAAAAATCAATAGGAAGAAGCATTCTCGATAAACGAATGGCTACTAAATGAAAAACATATTCTGTGTCAGAGCCAAGGCGGCAGGTCCTTTGGGCGTAGGTCTGTTTTAAGGCAACTGGCGAGTAATAATGCCCTACGATTCACCTAGCTAAATCCTTTTTAACAGTATTAGCAAAGGACACTGTTTCTATTCTTACAGAAATCCAAATGGATAACCCAATTCGACGAGTGGCATACAGACACTGAAGTCTTCACGGACGGGTCTAAAACTACAAATGTCACGGGGCTGGTTTCTACTGTGTGGAACTAGATCTAAAAGTGTCCGTAAAACTCCCGGATGCCTGCAGTGTTTTTCAGACTTCTAGCCGTACTTAGAGCTGCAGAGCTCTTGGAAATGAAACGAGTATCCGGTAAGCATATTGATATTTTCATCAACACCCAGAATGAGCTTAATGCGTTAGAAATGTGCATTAACTGAGCGGTACTAGTCAGGAGCTGCACACAAAACCAGCTGAGACTATGTTGGGTGCCTGATCACTCTGGGTCTGGGATAGAAGGCAACGAGTTTTCCAACGAGTAACCAAGGAAAGGAGTGGAGCTGCCACTACCTGACGCGGTGAAAGCTGCTCCACTTTTATGCGGCTCAACGGTAAAAGAACATTTTACAAGAAGGACTGACCGTGACCATAGCTGATCTACGAGGGCTGTTTGATAAGTCAGTGACTTTGATGCAAAATGGCGCCCGGATCGCATTGAGTTTTTTTTTTCGCCATCCTTGTTGCTTTCTAGACATAGAACAAAAAATTAGACAGATTTGTCAAACATTGATTTCTTTACAGTGATCGAAAGAACTTTGGTTTGTGTTATTTGCTCAAAATGGAAAAAAGTTAGTTTCGTGTTTTAATAAAACACTAATTTTTGCGCGGTAAAACCATTAAAGCTACGAGCAGACGATATGCAAAAGTCGCATATATATGCGAGTCTGACGTAATTTTTGCGTCATCATATGCGATTAATGCTCGCATATCGTCTGAACACCAATTTAGGACAGCTCGCATATGCTCGCAAAGCATATGCGGACGATATGCGACACCCAGTTCGCAAACCAATTTGCGACTTTTCCGCATATCGTGTGAACACTTTCGCATATAATTTGTGACAATTTGCGAGCATTTGCGATTATTTGCAAGCGTCCCAACCATATGCGAACGGACGAAAACCTTACATTGCATATATGATCGCATATTTGCGAACAAATCCGAGATCTCAAAAGTTTGAAAATTTAGTTTGGGGTGTGTGTAGGTACTTTTTTTTATTTTTATCTTACATTTTGCTTTGGTTGGGTTGTGTTGTGAGTTGTGACAGTTAAATTGTGAAGATAATTATTAGGTCTGTTTGGTAACACGTTACTTTTCGTAATACTTTGTAAAATTACATAGAATCACATGAATCTGTGTTTGTTAACTCGAAAAAATCACGGTACATCGCAAGCTGAGTTCGAAATGAGAGCGTAAAAAATAAAGAGCGATGAAATTGTACGCAACATCTTTTTCTTGTGATGAGCTGGACAACTCTGTCAAATCAGGCCATCTGACAGTTTATGAAATCTCATAAATCTTCATTGTTAGTGAAAAACAAAAACAAATCGAAAGGTTTAACCAAAACTGTGTTTGTTTACTTATGTGCAAGTTCCCTGTCCTTGAGTTATGCTCACTTGTGCACAAAAAAGATACCAAACAGACCTATTATATGTAATTGTGTAAGTAATCAATCCGTAGGCTACCTAGCGGTACGTGTCGCCATGTAATTATAGTCGAAAGAGTAGGTCTCTTTGTCTTTAGTAACTTTTTTTTGCACAAGGAATTGAGACCTGTCAAATAGTAACATTGTCTCAAAGATAGAAAACTTGAACAAAAGTTACCAATCGCTTTTGAAACAACACTTGGTAAAAAAAAATTGAGAGCCATGAAACTGTCATGATTCTATGAAAGTTTACATAGTAGGTTCACGTACTTTTTGCACTTAATATGGGTTTTCTGTCAAATCTCGAAGAGTGGAGTTGAAATTCTCTCAAAGACAGAAAAATCACGAACAAATAATCGAACGCGTTGACTGGAATACGGAAATGGTATTGCAAAAACCAAACATTTTCGTCAGTGGACAAGAAGCGCAGCATCAGCAACGGGCCATCTGACGCGGGAATGCTTAATCGCATAGTAGATGACCAAATTGGTCGGACGACATGCGAACGAAACCGTGATATAATTCCGGTTCATCGCCATGCAGTTCTATCAACAATTTTGGCTTCCATCATCGTCGTCATTTTCCATCATATCTATTGCCAGAATAGCAATAGCAACCCCTTTTTTTTGACATTTTTAATATATCTCCGCACTTTAAATTTGTCATAAATCACCAAAACAATACAGATAATAAATACAAAATGTCAAAAGGTTGATAATGTTCGCAAATCTGCATATGATTGAACACATATTTTCAATCATATGCAGATTGTGTCGCATATCGTGTGAACACCACGCATATAGGCCACGACATTTGCGACCCCATTTGCGAACATATCATATGCGAACACCATGTTAGCAAATGCATTTGCGAGTTTTGGGACAAAAGTCGCATATCGTGTGAACACGTCTATATGCGAGTTTGCGAGCAATGCCTCCTTTATAGAATTTGCGATCAATTTGCGAGTTTTTTCGTGACGTCAGCACTCGCATATATATGCGACTTTTGCATATCGTCTGCTCGTAGCTTAAGGAGACTGAAAATAGACTTCAAAAATATTGTGGAGACTCCTTTGCTCCTTCGCATGGGATGGTACAAAAGTGATTCACTGAACTTAAAAGACAAAGAACTTAAAAGACAAAGATGGTTGCCGCATTTGCTGACGATTGATCAAAAACGGATTCGGGTGAAGTTTTCAAAGCAAAATTTGGAACTTTCGAGCGTAATTCAAGTGAATTTTTACGGCGGTTCGCAACAGCTGATGAATTCTTGATACACCAGGAATGAAAGAACGATTAAAACAGTGAACTTCTTCAGGCGAACGGGCACCAAAAAGGCAAAAACGGGTTCGTCGGCCAGAAATGTCAGGGCAGCGGTTTTCTGGGATTTGGCTCCTATTGATTATTTCTTGTTTCCTAATTTAAAAAAATGGCCCGGCGGAAAAAGATTTTCATTGAATGGTGAGATTATCGATGGAAAAAATGCTCATTTTATAGGGTTTGAGAAATCATATTTTTAGAAGGGTTAACAAGGTTGGAAAATCGTCGGGAAAATTTATCGCGCTGAAAGAAGACTATGTTGAAAAATAAATGAAATTTTGAGAAAAAGAACGAGTTTTTAGTTTCAAAGTCACTGACTTATCGAACAGCCTACGTAACATTATAGGACATAGAAAGTTTCTAAGGAATTTTGCCGGCACTAAACGGTAAATGTAGTAGTGAAATCCTTAGATTTAGCAGCGCACATATTAGAATAGCTATAGGAATATTATCCATATACGCGGATATTTACAGATACTGCATGTAGCATGTAGGCATAGCAGAGGATATCGGGAATATTTTATGCAGGGGCGTATCAATCGAAAATGGTGCACAGTGCACGCATCAAAGTAGCGCCCCTTCGTAAATGTCTTAATATAAAAAACAGATATTCTTAAATCTAAATAAAACAATAATAAATCTTACTTACAAAATACATATACAGTGGACTCTCCCTAAGTCGAACTTTCTATAAGTCGAATTTCTCTCTAACTCGACGTTTTTGCCATATGTTATCATTCCCTTCAATTTTCCATTTTGATTTTAATTCAATTTTTATTCAAATTTTTTTATCAATAAAACAAAAGGAAGTTAATTCATTTAGATATACCTGTGGCCACAAGGAAAAACGACATAAGTCACCTTATGTCGAAATTGAGTTTTTTACACCAACGGATGCGCAATATTCGATTCTATTTGTCATATTTTTTTCTTATTTTTATCACTAGCGGTTGCTGAGTTATAGACCACCAAAAAACAACATGAGTAATTTTCCCGAAAATGTTTTTATGGAAAAACAGCATAAGTAAAGATTTTCCGGAAACTTTTGACATATGTTCTTATGCTCGAACAGCTAACGAAACTAACGCAACCATAAGTAATTGTATAAAACTATTTTTTTTTCTCATCTTTATTTCTGTATCAACAACGACGTATACGATGCATAGTTTTCTGTAAGATAACGTCAAACCTTTCAACTGCTCTCCTGAAAAGTTGTAAAAATCGACTTATGCTGTTTTTCCTTGTTGCCACAGATTATGTATGTATGTATGTATGGTACATAAATATGTATAGTTCTCTATACATGTACTATTATTTTCTTATGAAAAAAATTGGACATTTTTGTTTGGATTTTTTTTTTGTCAGATTTCTTAAAATTGACATTTCTCACATTTGTCAAAAATGTTTTTATTTATTGTGTTTGTATTCTTTTAATTCTGACAGCTGTTTAAATATTTTTGACTCATTTATTCTTCCTATGTTCTTAGCTATTGCCCAATATTCACAGTGGTTTCAAATAAAAATCATAACAGAATTAAACAAGTGACCCATCGCAATACGTGGAATTACGTCAAAGTCTTGAGTTTCGTCACAAAACAGCAAGATGGGCGCTGTTTACGTCATAATTGCAATAGACGTATTTCCCTATCAAACAAAAAAACACAAGTGCAAAGTTTCGTCAAGTTTTCGGTCAGAATTATCAATTTCATCATTGTGAATATGTATGTGCAAAAATTAAAATCTCATTATGACATAAAAGAAGACAAAAAAAAGAAAAACGATTCGACAATAAATTTTGCTATTCATTCAGAGAACTTTACAGAGAAAGTTAAAAATAATTCTCAGGATAAAAATGAACCGAATTTATAAATAAATTAAGAAAAATTCCCAGCGTTCTTCTAATCAACAACTAAAAAAAAAGCGGGGACTTTCTTAGGAATAATCGAATTCATAAGTAGCGCTTTAAAATCGAATCTTTTATTAGCCCTGAATTTAATCTCAAGGCCAATGAATTCACCTTTATTCATGCCAAGAGACTTCTAATCTTTTAAGAAAAAAATCGAATCATTTTGGGGTTATTGTCCGTCTTCTTCTATATTTGGATCAAAATTGAAGTCTCTTGAACGATTTATTACAGAACAAATGGTGGCGCAGGGGGGAAAAAACTCCTACACTACAAAAGCGACATTTATTTGTGGGACACATGTCAAACCGAAAATATGATCGAATTTATAAAATATCTTTTTGGATGTGTGTAGATGCATTAGAAGACATGACATAAAACAGAGATAAATTGATCCCATCTTAAATGATTTAAAGTAAGTAAAAATGTTCCTTGGAAAATATTTATTGTTAGACATAATCGGTCGTTCCTCTCGTGCATAATGCAAAACGCTTTTAGTTGGTCTCATTAATTTTTATTTGATTTTATTTCATCCGATTGAGTTGTGTGACAGCGTTCGAGATAGAGGAACAAAAAACAAAAACTTTGAACTTATCCAGACGTAAAATGTTTGAAACTATGTAACTCAGGTTGACAATGCAAACGTCAACTGTATAATTATGCAGACGGTTCACAGCCTTATTGGTTCTCTATTAGTACAATAAATTCTCGATAATTCGAACCTCTACCACAGTTCGAAAACCTCTATAAATAGAAGGACCATGAGAATCCCATGAGTAAACCTATGTCCCTTTAATTAATTCAAATCTACGGTTGTGCAAAGTAACTTGAAAACCTCTCTAATTCGAACGTGATGGTTTTTTTTACCTCTATTTATTCGAAGTCAATTCTATTTGTACTTCCTCAATGGTTCGTTGAAATGCGTATGTTACGAAACTAGGCCATGAAAACCAAATGCTTCAAAAATGTTGCTCAGACCTTTTCTTACTCTTTCGGATGGCAGTTTTTGGAATTTATAAGAGCTATGATGTTTGTTGCACTAGGCAGCAAAATATGATTTAATTAGTGCACAAAAGTGCACAAGTGCATTTGGCTCGTGATAACCGTCCGAGATGAACCAAAGTAATTAAAAAACCAAAAAATGGGAAAAATCAGTTCATAATCTAATATTTTGTGTCTGTCACGTCTACATTCAACAACCCGTCAAATTTTTGAAAGATTTAATGTTGTTCAACGAACTTTGGCATGGAATTTAAAAAAAATATCGTGAGACTTGGGACCTGTAACAGAACGCGACAAGTACTTGTATGACAAGTGAATTTCGACAATTGTCGTGAGGAAAGATGACAAGTGGGGAATTATATAATTTCCCTCTTTCTGTAACGGAACACGACAAATGTCCAGAAACACCCCTGTAGAATTGTGGTTTAATTAGGACAGGTGATTAGAATATTGTCAAGAGCTGACAAGTGCATTTTTTATGCAATATCTTTGGAAAAGCGGAATACAAATATAGAAATAAAATAATATTTAATTAAAAATGTACTTTTTGAGTCTGAGTTTGATAGTGATAACCAGGGATAGGATTTTGCTAACTTTGCCTCTTTTTTTTGCTTAGTCGGAAGATGGTATCGACTTTACACAAACACTTTTTTGCCGTTGCTGCCTTTTTCTGCCTTTTTTGCATATTTTTTTTTTTTCTCAAAGTTTGTTCGCTAAAAAAAATAATGCTTGTATGTATGCATGTTCATCTGTGCAAACATTATGCTTCTTCCTCACAATAACATACGTAATACGCATACTTACATTCCTAGATACATTACAATTTAAAACGACTAGTCTGTGGGGAGAGTCAACATGGAAATATCGTACACTAGCGAATATCCTGCGTGCGTTGCTACGCTTTATAAACAATACATATTAACAGCATTGCGGCCACCAACAGTGTCCCTGCCCTGCGATCACTGATCTATATATGTATGTATGTATGTATGTTTATGCATATCTACCCGCTTTGGTTTGAAAGTTTTTATTGCTTGTGTGTTTTCAGAAATATGCATGTATAAGTATTCTGACAAATCTATGTTGGGCGGTAGAACGAGTATAAGACAAAATTTGATCAAAATAAGATAAATTGAATAAAATCGATTGCAAATTTTATATATCATGTTTGGTAAAACCTGTATCGGTCTATTGCACAAACAAATGGTTAAAAAAGACAGTGCAAAGCAGCCTGAAAAATTGAAATTGAAAAATATTTTCCAGAAAGTACCGTCAAACATTGAGGTAAATAATGTTGAAAGCTTTAAATGGGGTCCACTCGTTTCAGCTGAAGTAGAAATGTCATTTAGCTCCTTCAAGGCGCTTCTTAGAGACAACCGGAGAAGATTATTACCAGAAAATTTCAAAAAGCTCTTGGTAGTTCAATGCTACTATAATTAAATGTGCATTTACGTTCCTTTTTCTTGTTTTTTAATAAATTCCTTTTTAAGTCTTTTGTTTTGACTTTTTTAACTTGTTTAGGTCAACAAAATCCTAACCCTGGTGATAACAGTTAACCTCGTCACAGGTTAAACGTCTTTAAGCCGAGAATTAATTATGATGTAAGTGGTCATCTGTTTTTTTAAAAATTTCACTTATCTCCATCGACTGCACATAATCTTGCTACCAAACTAAACAATAAAATTCAATCCACTACTTAAAAAAGCATTTTTTTGTCCGCCGTGATATTCGCCATTTGCATTTTTTAAACACTTGTCGATTGATGCCGACAAGTCAAGGGAAACTGCAACGGTTTGAGTTCTGTTACAGAATTAATTTGTACTTGTCAGATAAGCATAGTTCGATAAGGGAATTCAGACTTGTCGACGTTGTGTTACAGGCTTCTGGACTACCAGCAGGAGGGAAAGAAGGATGCTAAAAAATTCCAGACTTCAGTGGATATCTAAAATGATCTATTGCTCAGCACTCAAGCAAGTACTGAAGCCGGATTTTCCAATAAGAATCTGAGAAAAACGATTATTTTGGGCTGAGAAACATCTTAATTGGATTCAAAACATGTGGAACAATGTTATCTTTTCCGACGAATCCAAGTTTAAGCTGCATGTCGAAGATGAGAGGATTCTTGCGCGAAGAGTATTAAAGGAATGACTGAGCTCTGAATGCCTCCTACGGATGCTCCCAGGACTAAAGGTGTTATGGTCTGGAGATGCTTCTCTGGAAATGGAGAAGGAAGAATGGCCTCTTAAGAATCAAAAGTCACTGCAGTTTTTTTTGTGGTCCTAGAATATTAATTATGGGCATCCGCGCCAGAGCTTTAAGGTGACAATTACAGATTCACTTTTCAACTGGACAATGCTGCTTGCCATACAGTCAAAATTGTAAGTACGAACTTTTTCTTAACTCTGGAAAGATAATCTGCGTCAAAATAACTCATTCGCGAGCGAAATATACCGCTTTTTTGGTAATTATTATGAATCACAGGATGGGCGTTCGTGACTTTCCAGCCAGTAGGTATCCAGAGCAGAAAACTCACGTGTCACTGAGTTAAGTCTCATCAATTTGGAAATACTCACAACCATGTGAGTAAATTTTATACATGAATGTCATTTTATGCATTAAAATATGATTATCTTTCCAGGGTTAAATAAAAGATTAATTTGTAGTTTCAAAATAAGCTACCATTTTTACGATTAAAAACCAGACCTCAATCCAATTTAGAATATCTGGTCACTCATGGAACTTAACAAAGCAAAGTAGTGTCCAGAGTCAATTAAGATCCTAAAACATTTACTAATCCGGCTTTGGAACATCATACTTGTATTCACATGGGGAAACCTATCTGAGTCAATGAATCGCAGAAGTACAGCAGTTATAAAAGCAAGAGAAGGTCCAACAGAGTACTGATTAAATTTCTATGAAGCAAACGAAAAATAAAAAATTTGCAACAATCAATCATTTTTGATTAATTTTTAAAATTGAAACAAGTTCCCAAAAAAAAAACAATTTATGGTCTGACTCCCTTGACCATAAGTAAAAAATTCTAACACTTTAAAACATTACAGAATATGTAGTTATCGCAACCAATTCGCCAAACTTCGAAAAAATAGGTTCATTTGAATTACTGCTGCCTCAAACAATTGCGTCTAACTCACAGTAGTGTATGTAGACATATTCTCGGTTAGTACTGCGGGGCAAAGCACTTTTAATGTCCTTTGCACCCTCGAACAGACTATTCTTGAAAAATAAAGTAGATTATTTTTGTAATTTGTATAAATAGATAGTACAAAAATGGATTTTACAGGGAAACCCAATAGGCTTACTCTGGCCAATGCATCTGCTAACGAATCCAGCTATAAATTATATTTTCTCCTTTGTTCTGTCTGCGATAAACCAAAAAATCGAAATGCCAACACTCTGGCGGTCATTGTCAACTAGACTCAGAGCTTGCCACCCAGAGTTTCTCCTCCTATTTGGCCAAACAATATCGTAGACTTACACCGGAAGTCAGTAATATTCTATAGGAACATCGAAATGATGACTCTAAAGGCTTAACTATGTAAACAAATCTATTCTTAATTTCGCTCGTTTCTATTTCTTCTCATCTAACGTTTGTCATAAAATTGAGAAAAAGAAATAAGCGGCGCATTCTTTAGTTTCTCTATAAAATGATAAAAATAAACTTTTCTAAAACCGATAAATCACTGGAAATTTAAAAGTTCATAGCGAATTCCTCATAATGCCTTTAATCAAATTAAATTTTAATTTGCTACTCGTTCTAACACTCCTGAAGTGAGTGTTCCTCTTCACAGTAAAAAGCTGATAAATAGGTAATATAATATTATAAAATAAACATTGTACAATAAAACAAAAAAATGTATTTACTCACCCGAATTTAACAAGAACAACACATGAGTGTGTTCCTCAGCTTAACAGGGTTTAATTTAATTTTTTAATAATATTATTATTACAGCAACAAATAAAAAAAAAAACTTTAACAACTACGAGTATATCTACTCTTCCCGTTAAATTTGATTGATTGTTATTTTATTAGATTTTCTTGTGATTTTTATCACTTCATTTTTTTTTTTTTTTAATATTTAAAATAAGCAACAATATAAATTTAAAAATAAAATAAAAAAAAAACCTTTTTTTAACTGAAAATACACAACTTTCTTTATCACGGTCACTTGGTTTCGTCCTCTTTTTGCGCACTCTCTCTATATTGGGTAGATGATGGTGGTTATCTATTCACCATTACAACGGATTATTTTAACAATTTTTTTTTTCAAATAACATTTTATTTTTTTATTTATAATTTTTATTTATTTTTTTAATATTGCACATTCTTTTGCTGTTGATACGTATACATATCTCAAAGTGGGAGGAGTTTTATTTTTTAAATTATTTTCTTTTCTATAAACAGGACGAAAATTATGCGCTTTTCAACACTTCACACCGTAAATCCTGACCGCAAGGGGAAGTATTGCGAGCATAACCTGAAAATCGAATATTTCGATGAGGTAAGTGGGTTTGGTTTTGGTATTTTTTTTTTTTTAATTAATAGATACAAATTTTGTTTTGTATTTTTTTGTGAAGTGTGTGTGATTTTAATTATTGGAAAATTATTCGAAGTAGCGATAGAACACTGAGAGAGAGAGAGAGAGAGAGGAAGATAGAGAGAAGGGCGGTCTGTAGAGATGCAAATTGTTTTTTTATTTTTGTTTAAGAAGAACATATACAAAATGGAAAGGGATTTTCATGTTATAGTGTTGTATCTCATAGAATAAAAAAATAAATAAATAGGAAAAAAGACGGATAATAGAATTAAGTTAAACACGCAATGCAACAATATTGAATTGTACACTGTACAGTGTACATGTATCGTAGAATAAATAAAAAATAAATAAAAAATGAGAAAGGTAGTATAGTTCAATTTAAATTTATGTTAAAGAGCAATTTCAAATAAACAAAACATAATAAAATAAAGAAACTCACACAGAGAAAAGCGCATAGAAAATATAAACATATCTTAATGTGATCATGTTTCGTTTTTATTTGTTTTCATGTACATATGTATAAACATATATACGCATTTGCAATTTATTTTGAGGAGATTTTTTTTAAGTGATGAACAATTGAATAAAAACGAAATAATTGAGATAGTGTACTATAAACAACAAAGAAGAAGAGAACAACAACAAATGCAATTTATATTTATTTAGTTTGGTTCTGCTTTAAATCTAATAAATTTAAATTTCAAATAAAATGCTGATTGCGAACAATTAACTGTTTCTTACAAATGGTTATAGGACGACAGACGACAAGCAAAGTTTTTTTTTTTTAATAGAGAAACAATGCAAATGAGAATTTTGTTGATTTATTTATTTTTTTAAATAATTTATTTGTCATATAAAATATATTATAACAGAGAAAAAAAAAAACGAAACATGAGAAAGAGAGAGAGGGGGACACACAAAAAGACAAAACGTAAAGTGTATTTCAAGCGATTTTATTTTTAAACAGATGGCAGGTTGTGTATACATAAAATAAAGATGTCAAAAGATTTTATTTGTTGCATTAAAGAATATAATTTTTTTGTTTCTGTTGCTTGATTGTTGTTTTATCATTGCCAATTTATTTGTTTATAATTTTAAAATTGCATTATATTAATGCAGCATTAGTTGAATTTAATAGGGAAGAATAACTCAAGATGCTATAGGTAGAGGCAGATTTTAGATTAACTTTGCGGATGGACACCATGATTAATGACAGTCGGTTAGGCTGATGAAAACAGTGCATGCGGTAAATTAATTTAAAAAAAAATTACTAAAATTGTTCTTTATACAGGTAATGATGCAATCATAGGAATGAAGATGGGGCAGCATTCAACACGCAACATTTGATTACAGACACGTTGACAATTGGCTATCAGCAAAGATGCTCCTAACTAATGTTATATTCAAGAGAAAAAAAAAAATGTCTCTTGGGCATAACCATGAGTCAACAAGTACTTTTGTATTTAAAAGTAGACTCTCAAATAAAGATACGTGTTACGAAGCCATCGTGGCACGGAAAAATTAAGCCAAGGGAATGTATTATTCCGAATTCAGTGTGTGCAGGGTTTCACCACTATCCCACTGTTACTTCTTTGGATGGGACAGCAACCATAGGAGTTCCAAAGTCTAAGTAGATGACATCCGAACCCAGATGTCCAAATCCGATAAGGAGCGAGATCATGAAAAATAAAATTTACAGACACTTGTAAGACTAACGAATATAAAAAAACCCCTTTTGCCCCATATTACACAATTAGGGGGGATATTTCGAAAAAAACTTAAGCGGGCAGGTTTTTTCGCACCAAGGTTTAAAGCCATCGGCCTTTTAAAAACTTCCTGAAAAAAAATCTTCTCCGATGAAAGTATGTACACTGAAATATCCCATTACGGACAGCTCCATTTTGCGGACAAATCCTTTGGACGGACACATTTTCATAACTAAGCTTTTATATTTCAGATTGCATAAATTTTTCGTTAAGTTAGCCGGACACTCCCTTGATCAGACGCGGACAACCATATCTGTTAGAAATTATTTATTTTAATTCCATTAGAAGGCCAATAATAAAAAAATCCTCCGTAGCTTCACACAGAATTTTTGTTACTTGCTCACAGTCGCAACAGATGCCAACGAAAACACAAAATACAACAGAAATAACGATCACATGTATTACAGTACTCTCTGGGCGGTGCGGCGGTTGTAGATATCAACTTTGTAATAAAACTACTCCCATATGAACTAATGTGAAATAAAGACAATTTATTTAAAAAAAAGTGCGGCTATCATTTGGACGGAGAACTCCTTTAGGCGGACATAAAATGTGTCACCGTCACTGTCCGCCTAATGGAGATTTCACTGTACTTGTATCCATGGCAATAGAAGAGAACTAGATATCAGACGACTACGGCTGGTAACTACTATTTATCGATCGGAAATTCGATCATTTGAAACTAGAAGCAACTAGTCCGCCAAGTATGTAGTTGTTGAAAATTGAGGTCTATTCAAAGAGCAAGGAAACATAATGATCTCAGGCTCGGGCTCTGAATCTTCACATCACATCAAGAGATCTAGGGTTATGAAGGCGCTTGCCACCCTCCAGTCCAGAAACCCTGATCATCAATAAGCAATCCGAAAATACATAAATTACAAAGCAAAGGTCCTTACTCCCATGGAAATTTGTAAAGTCTCCACCGGTGAAATCCTCAATTTCATCAGAAGAGTAGCCTCTTCTGGCTTCCTCAACTGAATTTGCGGCAAAATATATTTTTTAGGTCGCGGTCTCTGCAACTGGCGGATCAGAACCATTAAAAAAAATCCAAGCATAAGAGACTCACGAATAATTCCGCGGTGCATCTACACAGCGACGAAACAGATACTCTGCGAATACCCCGTAGTGACATACGTTAGAGCATGTTTATAGATTAAAGGGGGCTTCTATATGCTATGATAAGATATGCAACGGGCGTTATGGTATTGTATCGTAGCCCATAGACCTTTCAAAAAATTCGAAAAGAATCATCAAAACTGAATGAAATTAAAAATTAAATTGCAACGATTAAAAGACCCTTGATTTGGAACTCAGCTGTCACGAACAAAATTTGGATTTCGATCCCAGCTCTCTTTTGAAGTAGCACGAAAATCTTTCCAAAAAAGGACGACTAAATATTTCATTCGTTGTTTCTAAACCCAAGGGGTACTGCGAGCACAATTTATTCGAGGGGTGAATGTCTTATGGGGTCCTTAAAAATCATTCGCTCACATAGGTAGCTATGCTTGTGTAATTTTTATTCTTGCGTCATTTCTTCACATTAACTCGATCCTGTCTTTCAAGAAACATAGAAATCGCATTTACATAAAAATAAATAAAAATGTGAAAGAGGGGCGCTCTAGTTCATTCGATCCGGACAGCTTTTGTTTTGTCCCATCATCCTGTATCTGGTTCCAAAATAACCTTGATGGAATATACCGTTTTTCACATTTACAGGACTAGTTTTCACTAATAAATCCAATCCGTTGTTTGAGTTAAAAAAAAAGTATAACCTGATCCCGCAAAAGAAGCCCGTAACTCATAACCGCGCATCTATTGTTCGTCAATAGACTATACCGTAAAATGTTATCCTGTCCCTGAAAATCCTTTTCTTCTTGCATGGCAAGGTTTTTGGTTTTTTTTGCGAAGGAAAAAAAATCCTTCATCACGAATCTCGGATTCTTTTCTTAATTTTAATCAGATCGAAAATATGGTTTCCTTAATACCATCATGTGCTCTCCTTATCCATTCAAGAAAAAAAGTACCAATATCCTTTTTTTCAAAATGAACCAAAAGCAGGACAAAAAAACCAAATCAATTGAATTGCGGTTATGTGGATAGATAGAAAGATAGGAACTCATAGATGGCGTATGCGCTGTTGTAGTAGTAATATACGTTACTACTACGAGGATTTACTCGAAGGGACGATGTTTCAGTGGTTAACGCATATTTTCGATTCATGTTTCCTATTTCTCTCCTCTTAGAGCTTCTATTCATATCGGAGAGGATACAACATCCTTCTGTGGTGTTTTCTTTTCATATTCTTTTTTTCTTTTCTTTTCTTCTTTGCCTTTTCCCTCTAAAGTAAAAGGTTGTCAACTGTTCAATTCAGTTAGATGAATGTACGCGGTCTCATTTTTCATTCAATGTCATATCCTTTTGGAATATTCTACTTCATATATTATTATTTTTTTTTCTTTTACATCGTGTACACCCCTCGAGGCTGGTTGAACAGTATGTACTCGTCATATAATATATGCTTTTGCTATGAATCATTGAACGCAACGATTTTTCTATAGAAAAAAAACATCCTTTTAGCAGCGCGGATGAATATAGATGGAAGGAAACGTTTTGCCACGAAGTCCTAAGCAGTGCGAAAAGAAAGGAAAAAAAAACTTCTATGAATTTCTGTAGACTAGTTGAATGATGGACAGGTTTTCCTCTTCTGAATGGCGAGAGTTTAAGTTCCAGAGATGCATTAGCGCGATTCGATGCCAAAAGCAAAAAATTGGTGGCTTTTTGCGAAATTTTCCGCCTCAATAGTGCGATTTTGTGGTGGGCGATTGGCAGGGAATGAAATCATTTAGAGACTTTGTAAGGCGCGCCCCATAAGTTTTATGGCCACAAAAAAGTTTGGCCTATTAAAATGGCACACGTGTTGATTATTTTCTCGAGTTTTGTTTGGCATAATAGATGAATCGCTGTGCTAAAGATTATGGGTCATTAAAGATGATGATCAGAGTGGAGGTCGGCCGGTATAGTGTATGTAGTTGGGGAAACTTAAATATACGACTTAAAGTTTATGTACTTCAAGTGAAGATACAGATACTCGCTTGTTTAATAGGACGAATAGCATCACGCAGGTCCATCGTATTCGAACATACATAGGTATGTAGGTAGATAAAAAGAACTACTCCTAAATTAAGTAACATAGAATATCCGACTACAGGTTACGTGTGGGTTCTAAGGAGTCCTCTTTATGGTTTAATTAAAATGAAAAACTTTCGTTTGCAAGCAAAAAATGTTTTAATCAGCAAGATTCATTTAAGGCTGCTAAAGTGAACGCCGACAGTTGTGCGGAAAAATTAAGTTTCGAATCTCGAAAGGAGGAATTGTGTCTAGCTTTCGATTTTGAATGTACTTTTCGTCCGGGATTATCCCTGGTTCTATGTATACCCGGAACGGAAGTATGCGTTGGAAACTCCACTTCAAATTAAGGTTAGGTAGGTGTGACTGTCTGGCGAAAAGCCAGCACACTTTGACCAGAGAAGGGCCATTGTGATACCAACGACGGATTTGTTTCATCTAACCGTCGAATCAATTGAAGCTTCTAGTGATGCGAAGACATCAAACAGACACCAATTTGCGGAAGCACAGAGTAGAGTAATAAAAAGTAATAACATAAGTAATCCGTCGATTCTACACGTGTGTATGTATGTGCATTAAATGGTTCACGGATGGTTCAAGATCTGAGGAAGGAACGGGGGCAGAAGTGGTTGGGCCCGGAACTAAACTATTCGATCCCAAGCCGAAATCTGCGCTATTGGCAGATGTGCCCAACTCAATCTCGATAAACTCTACAAAAGACGCAACCACACGCTGCTTCATCCTTCGTGGGTCCTGAATCCTTCTGCGACCTAGGGGAACACACCATAAAAGTGGAGCCCCGAGCACTGGAAAAGACTTAGACCAGAACTTAGTCCTGGACTAAAATAGGCAAAGACGCTTTTGGGTAATTATAACTTGAACTTAAAGAGATAAAATCCTTCCATTCGCCTTAAGAAAACCAACTGCGTTCCTTACGGGGCATTGTAGACTCAAGGGACATCTTAGGAATCTAGGTCAAGTGCCTACCACTTATAGCACTTATAGCATCTACCACCCAATCTCAAATTGGTCTGGCTATGATCTATGCTAGGGCTAGGTTTCAGCGAAGATCTTTCTTACCAGTTTGAATAGGAGTAGTGACGAGAGTCCTTCGTCTAGGACTTGTAGGGGGCACAACAGCTCGCTGTCCATCTCACCGTTCAAAGGAAATGGCTCTGCAAAGTTCAAATTGAACTCAAATATTGAAGTCAACGACGTGACATCTTTTATCTTGGCTCCACTAGTCTCTGCTCATGTTGAGAGATCCTTCAGTTTGTTCAAGGCTTTCCTGTGAGATAATCGCAGGCGATTTTTATCAGAGAACTTCAAACTTTTGGTTGTACAGTGCTATTACAATATAAATAATAATACATTAAAAAACCTTTATTATTAAATGCCTTTTTGGCCTTTTTTACTGTATAATTTTGCCTTGTTTATCTTTTATTGGTCAACAAAATCCGTTTCCTGACCATATCAATATCGTTCTTAACATAGGAGTTAATGTATTTAGGTTAATCAAACGCTTAGGCCATGCGGATGGTTTTTAAGTTGAAACGTTTCATGTGCTAAATAGAGAAACATCTTATAATCCTGTCTCATAGGCTATCAGATTAATCTTTCACGTGTTTTGTTTTGCTACAAACAACAGCAAAGTAAGGTGTTTCCGCATTTGTAAGTCGAATTTAAATACGAATCGCCACATTCTACAGAGAAGATGATGATCGTTACCACATATAAACATACATTATATGTATCTATGCCATACTAAAAATGTATTGGCCTTATTTTGTGGTTGTACACACCCATTAACATTCAATTCATCAATTTACTCACGTCTCCGGTACATGACAAGTTTTGAAGATTTTTCGCTTTTTTTTCTTCTCAGACCTTAGCTTGGGTAAAAACATACCTACACATGTATCTATATATATTCTCAAATGTTAAAAACACAAATTTCAAAATTTTACAGAAATTAATATGAGTTATTAGCTTTCTGGAAATAAAATATGCAAAGATCGCTTCAAGCTAAATGAATCTCAATTTTAAGATTTTTTTTCTTTCGTTGGTTAAAAAGTCAAAAAAAAAAAGAAGATATACCTGTCGCCTGTCGTTTCTATCACGAGTTAAGAGTTTTTCTGTATCCGATAATTGTAGAGGCGTAGAAAAACATTATTCTTTTTTTTTTATTATTGAATTGTCAAAAACAACAATGTAATTCACTTAACTCTGCTTTAGGCATTCACATTTTACCTGACGGAGCATATTATAAAGTTATTGACTTCGATTGCGGACAATAAAGTAAATAAATTATATTAGCAAAAAAAAAAAAAAAATTATTTGAAATCATTTTTCGAATAACAAATAAAGAGTTAACAAAAATGTGTTGACACTTATTTTATATAAAAACCTTGACGTAGACAATTGCTAACGTTAACAATAAATCACAATGAAATAGCTTCAGTGGTTATTATGTATACTTCTGAATGGCAATTCGTGGTTTTTGTGGTTTCTAGTTAAGGTTACCCGCCACTAGGCAAATATATGAGTAGCTTATCTTCCCATCGTAAAAGATCGATGTGTATAGTAAAATGTTAAGGCAAGTTTTAATTGCACACGGTTTTTTAAGAACTCATTAAAAAAACAGGTTAAAAAAAAAATCAAATACTTAAAATTCGCCTTATAATATCGGTGATCGATGACGCGGAGGATAGGTTTTCGCTCATATAGATATACTCGATTTAGTATAGCTCTAAAACCAATGATAGTGCAGGAGGAGGTGTTTTCTCAGACCCGGAAGCACTGTCCTGGATCAAGAGGAATGTAATATCCACTAACGATATTAGCATTTGCTCGGATAGTCAGGCAGCCTTGAAATCTTTGGAATCAGTCTAATGCACTTCTAAGACCACCTCCAACTGCCGTTCATCTATTTTAGAGATGGCTAAGCACTTTAATATTCACCTCTACTGGGTGCCGGGGCACAGACACATTCCTAAACTAGGAACAACAATACCTATTCTACCCGTTAAAAATTATATACATAGGTATGCCTCTCGCTACCTACAAGCTAGCACTCAAACTTGACACAGTCAATAAAACCAACGCTAGATGGAAATGTAGAACTACCTGCCTTGCCACCCAAACAGATCTGGCCTAGACTAGATCTAAAACGACTACACATAAGTACGACCATCGGTGTCATTACAGGACACTGCCTTCTAGGAAAGCACGCCACTAGGCTTGGCATCATTTCAAATGACTTTTGCAGAAGTTGCAGAGACGAAGAAGAACAGGAAAGCCCAGCACATCTCCTCTGCTGAGTTCCAAAATGAATCAGCTGCGTTTAAGATACATAGTATCATTAGTTCCGAAACTCAAACAAGAAAATTACGACGAAGTCGCAAGTTTCTAAACGCATCCTAAACGTTATTACTGTGCATAAACTAAGCAAACGGCGTATAAATATTTTTCGGGTGCAGGGAAATAACTTCGCGGGCAATAACTTCACATTGGAAATAACTTCACCTCGAGTGGGAAACAAATGCACATTTTTGATGTAAAATTATTTCTCACTGAAGGTGGGCAATAATTTAACCAGAAAATTTGTGAAACTATTTCCCACTTATGATTTTTTCGAAAAACACAGGGGTACCGTTGAATAAAGCCGAGCGAAAGAAGGCCGAATTTGGTATTATCTCTATTTTTAAGTGGAAATAAGGCCAAATGAAGAAATATTTCGCATTTGGCTTTATCTACTTATGAAATTTATGAAATTATGCTCAAAAACTAAAGATTCCATTTCAAAATTAGATATTTTATCTTTTTAGCTTGCATGGCCAAATGAAATCTTTAGCTTTTAGTTATAGTAAAAATTTCGCGCGAATTCTTAAATAATCACTCACTGAAGGTGGACAATAACTTCACATTCAGAGAAACTATTTCCCACAAAAAAGTGAAGCTATTGCCCACCTTCGGTGAGAAATAACTTCACATCAAAAATGTGCATTTATTTCCCACTCGAGATGAAGTTATTTCCCTGTACCATTTTATGATGTTTTTATTTGAATTTCAATGGATTTCACGCTGCTATCAACAACAGCCTTAAAAAAACAAATTATACAGGGTGGTCCGGTTTGGGATACAGATATTTTGGGAACTGATTCATTGGTTCATGTTATGAAAAAAATTCTATGGGAGGGGGGTCTATTTTCATCACCCACTTAGTTATAGGGTGTTTAAAAATGATCCTTTAGAAAAGTTGGTACCACCAGTTATTCAATTATAATTTTTAGTGTATTCAATTTCAGAGCAACCAATCTGGGCTCGTTTCATAGACAATTGATTAGTGTTGTTAAAAAATATTACCATTCGTAATTTCGTTTTCGAGATACATATTTTTGTCTTCAAACACAATTTTTTTTATTATTTTTTAACCATAAAACAACAAGATGAAACAAAACAATGATTTTCAGAGTATAGCCGTGGTCGCATGCCGTTACAATAACGTATTTATATCATTACGCATTCGTTGGACAAAGCGGCATGCCGCATGCGACTACAGCTATACTCTGAAAATCATTGTTTCGTTTCATCTTGTTTCGTACTTTTTAGTTGTTTTTTCCCCGTAGTCGGGGTTTTAGTTTTTTAAACTAAATTTTTTATTATTATTATGATCTTGATGCAGCATAACGTCGTCACCTACGAATTCAACTTAAAGATTTTTCCTGTGGCTTACAGTTTTGCAGGTTTAAGGTTAATTACAAGGACCATTCAAAAACGTCAAATTTGTAGATACTTTTCTACTGTTTGTGGATACATCCGTAGGTTTTTCAAAACGTTCAAGCCACTGATTTAAGATTATTTTAAATTTAACATTATTAAACGTTTTTGTTGTGGGAAATGTTATTGCCAATCCGGTCTGTATAAAATGCGTTCCGAAACGTCAAACTTGTTTAAAGTAAAATGTATGCAAAGCAGGAAGGTTGCAGTGCAGATGCGTATCATTTTTTTACATTTTAGACTTCAGCCTATCCTACATTTTTGGTGTAGAAATAAACATGTTAAAAAAACATATAACTTTTAAATGTTAAACTTCTCAGAATGGTAAGTGAAGCTGTATGTGACATAAAGCCTAATTAGCCAATGTCAAACTCTAGAATTTGGACTTATATCACGGAACCTTTTGAATCTATTTAATCTAACAACTATAACGCGATTTTTAAAGATTGAAACAGAAGTTTGGCAACATTGTTTTTTTTTTTTTGCAATGATATTTGGTGACCGCCGTGGCCGTGGTGGTTAGTGCGTTGGACTACTACGCAATGCTGCCCGGGTTCAATTCCAGACCGGGGCTAACACCTAAAGAGTTTTTTCACGGTACCACCTCTTTCGAATGTCTGACAAGCATCAGAGAGTATCATTTGTCACGATTGAGCTTCTCAACTCGCCGTTCGGAATCGGCAAAAAACTGTAGGTCCCTTCCATTCGTGCAAAAATATAGCACGCACACACAAATGGTTGCGAGAAGCAGGCCCAGGTTCACCTCGAGCTGTAGCGCCAACTAAGTAATTTGGTGACATTTAAGCTGCTAATCAAAAAACAAAGTACATATACTGCTAAAAATCTATCAAATTATAGTACATTATAAATAACACATTATAAGGTTGCGCTGGTGGAAGATTCCGGAATTCACCGCCCGCAGTTTGAAAAAACAAGAATTTACAGAACGTCAGAGGTTTGTTTTATCTACTTCATTATTCTTTGTTTCTTTGTTCTCAGAACGTACATATAATGAATTTGTACCCGTTGTGTTACTCAAGCTGGTATATCTGAGCTAAGCGGATACGTGTTTTCGTTGTTTTTATATTTTAAACGTCAATCGTCAAGAGATGACTTCATACAACATGAAAAGAAAAAGTTAAAAATCTTAAGCTTTAATTTTAGCAGACTTTTCGTGCTTGGAAGGCTTAAGAGTCAGAGATTATTATGGCTTTGAAGGACTACATGTAGCCGTCTTAACTTTGATGCAAAAGAGCTTAAATTGACACCGAAATGGAATCTACGATCTATTGCAACGAGTCCTGTATCCTGGAATCAGTATGGTATTGCAAACAAAACAAACACTATACACGTTGTCAGGCAGACATATAGCTTATGACCTTAAACTCCGAACCGAAGTAAGGTGGAAACCGCAATTACTAGCCGACGGCTTAGGAGTTCAACTGTTCGAGGGGATAGATGATTTCTTGGTAGGTTGAAGGCATTAACTTAGCCGTATAATATAGAATGACGCAAATACGTCCGAACGTGTGCCAGATCAAAGGACACGCCGGTACTGTTCTATTGCACAGAAACATGGTTCAAGCCCAAAGTGGATTTCACACAAAGGTTCTTGCTTTAATTTATGATCGTAGTTTAGTTGACAGTACGTGCTTGGAGAAGAAAATTCAACCACGAATTTAACAAGATGCACAGCGACATCTATGTCTACCTGTTCAGAAACATAAACATTAAGGGAATATGCAACCTTGGGTTATGCAGAGCCTAAGAACACCAATGCGGCAGGTTGAAGCGTCTTCCAGTATATGTATGTAAATCGGGCCGCCTATTCAGAAAAGGACAACCTCATATCCGATGGCTGGGGCAAGTTCACAGTGACCTATGCCAACTCACTTGTCGATTAAGAGCCAGGTTTACCCCGACTTTTAGAGCCAACAAAAGATATATGAAGTCATTTGGAACTCATCGCATAGCATCGTGAAAAAGCTTCAAGTACTCGTTCCTTGGCAGGGATCCTAAAATACTGCTTTAGAGCTGATACAAATTTATCAACGTCAACCAAAATATCAGTTGACGCAACCAGAAGTCTGCGACGCGATGTATTCTGATTTGAAAAGAAATTACTTTCTTTGGAACGAAAAAACACGAGATAAGTCGATTTCGCTGCGAAATTTATCCAATATTGACGCCTGTGGTTGACGCTCGAGTCATCAGACACTGGTTGACGGAATTGAGCTATGGGTTGACGATAGTGTTTCATTTAATTCGTTTACACGATTGACGAAATCGAGTTAATTTTGGTTGACGGAAATTGGGGACAATCTGTGGGTCAACCAAATTGATGTAGATTAACGTAAAAAAAATTGTGCCTTTACACGATTGATGTCGATTGGAGTTCAGAAAAGCGTAAATATGGACGCAAAGCGTCAATCCTGTAATCCTAGCATAAGATTTAAACTAACCTTTTTTATGTTAATGTGAACTTCAATACGATTCATTTCAGTTACATACGTTAACATCACACTCGTGATTCAAGCACAAAACGATTACTTTCCCGTTGACTTTAAATAAGATTAATAATCGCATTTCCATTAAAATTACCATGCGTAATTGAACGCTTAATTTACACGCGTGATAAAACATTATTTCGGATTAAAAATTAACACGCGTAATGATGTGTGGCTAAATGTAAAAAATTGTATCCGCCTATAATTTAAGATTAATGAATTTCTTTTTTTTATTAGCACTTTCCGACAGGATTTTATATTGTACGAGTATCTCTATTTTGGGGCTCTAAAAACCCGTTTTTTTATTAGTGGTGGAGTGGTTCAAGTTCATTAACGATAGGTACATTGAACCTTCATACTCGTAATTTATTAATTGAATTAACTGAACGACAGTGGAAGTAAGCTGTGGCTATGTACTTGAACTAACATATATGTATTCGAACTAGATATAAGCAAGTTCAATGACATGCCTGGACCAAGCAGCTGACATGGTTTGGAAAGCCTCATTTATTTGAAATCGAAGTAATCTCTGTGAAACGAGCTGGGTTTTGTAGATACCATGGCTGCTACGGTCTTGCATTACCAGCTTACGTCAAAGATAGTTTTAAAACAGATTGAGAAACACCCTGCAAACTTGTTAAATTTTCCAAAAAGTTCCCGAAATAGCCAACGTGTAAGGCACTTGTTTGACTGAATTTGAATTCGTTTTAATTTTTCAATTGGCATTTCTACCAAATTTTAGCATCACAGCAAGACGTTTGTGACTTCGATTTTTTCTTCGCAGCGATTTTTGAAATGGATACAAAAACCGAGCAACGAATTTGCATTAGACGACCGTACTGACAATAGGCCATCGACATCAACAACTGAGGAACAATTCAATGAAGTCAAAGATTTACTGGATGGAACCACAAATTGACCATCAAAGAGTTAGCAAAGATGACCAATGTCTCGATTAGATTTTTGAACAAGGTAGTACATTCAATAATTTAGAAAAATCCAAGATTCAGAAATATTTGTTTGCACCCGCAGAACATATAAAGTTCAATTTTAAGAGAAAGAGCATGTGTCAGCGCAAAACTTCCAACTCATGGACCTTATTTTGTAAGCTGTGAAGAGAAATCCGAAAAGTTAACGCCCGAACACGACAGGTTTCGGTACAGGACATATGGAGCAAAATGATGCCTGACTGTGAGTCCCAGTTCATAGACACAAAATGACCGGAGCTCTCTTTTTAACGGCAAGCCATCGCGCGTATGCAGAAAAATGTATGATTAGCCGAACATTTACAAAGAATGTGGTCCTACCTAGTCTAATCTCTGGCTATGGCTATTCGTGAAGCCCCTGAGTAGCTGTCGATGAAATCGATGTACAAGCGAGACATTTTCATTTACATCGATAGCCAAGCAGCTCTTAAATCACTCGAATCACCAATAATTATTAGATCAAAATTGGTTAGGCACTGCCGCGCATCTCTTAACAAGATATCGAGCACACGCTGTACTCAGTACTGGGTTCCTGGTCATACCAGGGGCCTGTACCAGAAAACTACAAGTTAACAATTCTACAGGCACTTGTTAAAAATGCAGATTTAACAAGTAACTATAATTTCTGTACCACAAAAGGAAACCGCTCCACTTGTAAAATGTGAAAATTTCCCTTTCTTGTACAAGTAATTCCATGACGGCTAAAATTAGCATAACTGGCAAGCAAAGCGAACACAAAAGTGTTAGAAATATACAGGATTATCGTGTTAGTGATTTAGACATGGATATTTTTATTTTTGTACGCCAAATGCACACTCTATCAAACGCCGTGTACATTTAAGCGCGCTATTGTGCCTCTCAGCAGAAGCACTGGATGAAGCTGTAGGTGGTTAAAGCCAAGTTTTTAAAGGATAAACAGGTAAACACTATTCCCTAAGATAAATGCATAAGGAAATGGCCTTCATCCCCTTTTCATTTTTTAAAACAGGGTAATTTTGCACAATACCCTTGCGTCATGGACACTTACAGGCCAGTTGGCACTCACATAATAGAATGTGAGATCGGGTCCGCACACTGCCATACCGTTTATTGAATGTTTGCCATGACGATCGACAAACGCATGTCACTGAACTCCAGAACCAAGCCAATGTAGAAATTTAAAAAAAACAAAGTTGTGTTTCAACTTCATCACTCTAATTTTTTGCTTATTTACTTGTTTTGCCAAAATAAGACAACATAATATGTTATCCTTATTATATTATCTAACAATATTTATAATAATTAACAGATAAATCGATAAATAGATAAAAAAAAAGACATTGAACATATTTTAAAATATTCTGCACTCGGCGCACATGACGACAGTTAAAAATATTAATACTTATAATTTTCTACAAACCTCCCTTTCCCACACTTGAATATAAAAATGAAAATACAGTTTTCATTTAAAAATTGGTGCATCAATGAGACAAGAGTAATTTAAGATTTAAATACCTTTTTGAAACCTCTTAAAACCTGACTTGTAAGGACGTTACAATTCCAAATTCACACGTTAATTTTTTTCATTATGTAACAATCAATTGTTAAATTTTGTTTATTGAAATTTCCCAATTGTAAAGGTTCGCTTGTACACTTGTTAATTGTCAAGTTTACTTGTAGCTTTGTGGTACAGAAACCATTGTTACTTGTTCAAATTCGCCTGTTGTACAAGACTTGTAGTTTTCACAATGCTAAAATGTTGTACCGAACAATAGATGCGCTCTCAGAATTTGAAATTTAAGGCGGCATAATCCACTTTTCAAGGGATATGCACTATCTCCTAAGATACTCTATAACCGTTTTTGATACTCTATAACTTCAATGTTTATCCTCTCTTTATAAATTGTTAGTCTATTTTCAACGTCACTATCACTTTCGAACTCTGAATCAGAAAAGTACATTTTAGTTGTTTAGTTAATTATTAATTTATCAAACACGCGCTAGACACAACTTTTCCTTTTAAATTTATGAAATAATGATGACTTTTTTTTCCTACAAGTCTAAAATCGCCTGTAAGAATTTATCAACTACTCAACCAGTGAAGTTTCAATTTTTCCTACACTTGTAGCTTCCAGTAACAGAAACAGGGAAATCACGAAATTTCCCTACAAGTATATTTTCAATTACACTTGTAGAAGTACCAGTTTACTTTATGCTACGTGCTACACAAATATTCTACACTTGTATAAATTCACTTGTACTACAAGTACTTGTAGTATTGTGGCACAGGCCCCAGGTAACTGTGAAAGTGTGAAGCAGACGAACTAGCCAGAAAAGGTACGAAATCGGGGAATTTTACCACAGAAAGTGAGCCCCATGTACCAATAGAAACAGTAAACACACAAAATCTCTACGCAAGCACTGCAACATGGCTAATGAAAGATGGCGTAGGCTTGCTACGCCAGTCAGTCTTGACCACAGCTAAATCAACGTAAAACTTACAGCCTGTTAAAAATTAGCAGACCACGTATCGGCATTCTAGTTGGGGTATTGACAAGTCATTGTGTAATAGGAAGACTTACGGCAATGACTGTGAAAGCTGCATGGATGAGGAGAAGGGTGAATCCCCCTCCTGGCTATTCTCCCAGAATTTCCTCAACGGATATCAATACAATATGGAAATGTATCCAATTCTCACATTGGTTCCAAAAGTACCGATAAGAATCGGCTTACGTGGCAATACAACAGACCTACTTTGGTCCAAGTGAATCCTACCGAATTCGGGGATAGCCATCTAACCTAATCTCCGACTACAGACATTTTTGCAATGGAAAAAAAATTCGTTCGTATTTTAATTTTAACATTTTAAAAGAGAAACATAAATATATGTTTGTAGGTAGATTCGCTCGTTATTATTTAAATGAAAGGGAAACGCCATTCCCGATCCCAACCTTGGTACCTACTCGTACTTAAATCACTTTGAAACTCTAAATTCGCCACAATTCCACTCATCACGCGTCCATCAATCACATCACACAGGACAATCAACAAAAAAAAAAAATATACATGTACACATATATATAACCCTAAACTCAACAGTCAACACTCTTCCTTTGGAAAACAAAATACCAAAAATCCATTCCCCAAAAAACACGTTAATCTTCCATGCACATGTTGCGTTGTGGCGCGCACAGACTTTTAACTTTGCTAAAACCCGGTTATAGTCTGAGTTGTGCATGACTGCGTCTCCAATTGTTTAGTTGCCCGGCTATTTATCTGCACATGCGAGTATTCATTCCAAAACCTAGTAAACGTAGACATAAATGTTGGTATTCATCCATCCATGCCCATCCATCCGCTTGTCAGACAACACAGTTTGAGTGAGATTTGGTTTTATTTGTTTTTTCAACTTTTTGTTCTGTTTTGTTTCCATGGGTAAACTGCTAATAAGAGGCACGAAAACGAATGGAGTCGTGGTTATTAGATTATCAAGTTGAATGGCCGTCTTTTTAAGCTTAACACTGCTGACCTTGAATTTGAAATTTTTCGAATGCGAAATCTTATACTCGAGCAATTCGTTCTCGGTGTTTTTTTTTTTGGTTTCCCTTTTTAATTTTTATTCGTGAGATCCCCGGTTATTTGTTGTTGTTTGCTTCTTCCACATAGCTGACTTCATCGTCCCATCATTCTGGGCTTTGTCTTGATATTTTTTTTTTTTTTTTTACTGTATGAGTTAATGGTTATCTTTTTTTTTGGCCCGGACAGGCAGACACAAAAAAGAACTCAGTCAGAACTCTTTTTTGAGCGGAAATGAGCTCGGCTTACTTATATTCTACCATGACATAGTAAGAGCCTTGTTCTCGCTTCCCCTTTACCTCGCCTCCCACCCGTTATGTAGCTGTGACAAGAAGACCGAAAAGAGATAACAGACGGATCTGGAAGATCGATTTTGAGCACACATACGAGTATGCTCTACCCATCGCCAGTTGTATATAAGGGATTTTGTGCATTAAAGTATCTAGTACGCTGGCTTAATTACACCACGGCCACATATGATTGATGATGAACTGAAAGAGTGGAGAGTATGTGGCGGCGGTCAGTTACTTAAAAATAAAGACCCCCAAAATGTTGAAACCAGTACATAAGATGAATCGTAATTAATGGAAATGCTTTATCGTTTAATTTGCTACACATAAATGCGGGTAGCACATGCGTAACACCGACTTTAAGTTAAAAAAAAAAGAAACACAATAACGTGTATCTACAAATTGAAGCTAAATTGCACATCATCGTGGTGGAGAGTTAATGAATAAATGGGGATAGCGCGGTGCGAGGCTGCGGATGCGCATCATCGTAGGTCAACATTTCATTTTAATGGGAATTAATTAAACTATGACGCTATGACGGCATGTGGACAATTGAATCAGCACCACAGGGTGGTCAGATTTTAAATGAAACTTGTGTGTACATGCATATGAGTAAAAACTAATGAAACCTTATACCTTATACAGCGAGTATTGGAAAAGGTCACCATTGCCATTTAAATAATGAAATGATGATACATTTTGCCGGATCCGAACAGAATTGCCCGCGAGATACATAGTATGTACATCCTCGTAACAAGCAGTAGCTTAAGTTAAACCTGGACGGTCCGCTGAAGAACTCCTTATTACTTCCATCATTACTCTTTGTTGACGTTAACACGCTTCAGTGAATAGATGCAGCTGTTTGCAAACATCTTTTTCCGCTATAATCTTATGTTCCACATCGCATAAGCTGCAGTTAAGTTGGTTTGGACACCTCTTAAGGCAAAAGCATTGCTTCACAACGCGTAGTTTTCTAAATACAGATTTTCATCGAACAAGTGTGCCATAACCTTGAAATTCAAAATAATACGGAAATCACAATCTGGCTTTATGAAACGGTTACTGCAATAAAAATGTTTCTACATAAGACTCAAGAGGCTGCAATATTGCCGCATAAGTTCCTCTGAAACAGTGGCAATCCAAAAAGGCATTAGGCGCCGTGCACACGATCAATGTTACTTGGCAAGTATTTATTATTGACGATTTTTTATGTGAAGTAAGATTGATGCAAAATCGCATCCACACGTATCAATGAACACGGACAATGTTTTTCCCTATATTTTGTTCAGTTGCTTGTATCGCCGAATATGGACGTAAATTAACATCTTCTAGCCGTAAGCACTGCAGTAAGTGTTTTAATGCTAAATAAAAAAAAAATCTAAAGTTTGGGTGAAATAGAAGTGGCTATTAAAAAGAAAATATTTTGGAGATAATGCGCTTGTGAGGGAATTGACTTCGTTTCCCAATGATTACAGAAACTACTTCCTAATGAATGAATTCATTGATTTATTTGAGCTAGTTTCTTCTTTAATTAAATAAAGGATACTGTTATGAGAGATTGTATAAAACCATCCGACCGGCTGCCAGCAACTCTTCGTATTCTAGCAACTGGTAGAAGCTTTCAGGATCTAACATTTTCAACAAGACTTTCGACTCAATCCCTATGCAACATAATTCCAGAGAGCTTTTGATTTGCCTTCTTTTTTCGCCCGATCTCCGATTTGATGAAGGAATTGATCGCACAAACAATACTTGGAAACGTCTGGAAAAAACATCTATGAATCATAAGCAAGGGCAAAACTTTCAATAAAACACAACTCTCTAGTTATCCTGGACACCACCCATAGAGTTAGTTGAAACCTAACATCTGAGTTTCCTATCACTACGCCGATCTGTCTATTTCTCGTCCTTGTTCTGCATGTGCTCGCGCTGTGTGTAAACATTATAAGGGTATTCATATCCGCCTTTAGCGTGGGTAGATAATAAAAAAAAACCCGATTTAACTTTCCACAAACATTCATTTTCCCGATAAATTTTAGTTAATTCCTTAAAGAACTCTCTGTTACATTGTCGTAAATCGGACATCTTCCTTCACCGACAATGAGTCATGTTTCAAGCAACATTGTCAAGTAACATTGATGGTGTGTACGGCGGTTTAGATTAAGATAGATAGAAGTGAACTGACACTTCCGCCTCATTAACGTTAATGTTTCTTTTTTAGTTAAATGTGGCTGGTTGTCCCTAACAAAATCGGCCAATATTACGCTTTGAGGCCAATGCCGTACAAGTTCATTTTTTCAATGTATATAGAAAACCAATAGAACTGTGCACTAGTGGGCACCGTAGCGCAAGTGGTTAGTGCGTCGGACTACTGAGCCAGCGGTCTTGGGTTCGAATACCGCCGCAAAACACCTAAAAGTTTTTTCACAGTGCCCACCTCTTTCGAATGTCTGACAAGCATCAAAGAGTATCATTTGTCACGATTGAGCTTCTCAACTCGCCGTTCGGAGTCGGCAAAAAACTGTAGGTCCCTTCCATTCGTGCAAAAATATAACACGCACACACAAATGGTTGCGAGAAGCAGGCCGAGGTTCACCTCGAGCTGTAGCGCCAACTAAGTAAGTAATAGAACTGTGCACATGAGCGCCCGTGACCAAAAAGGCGTTTTGTATACATTTTTCTATATACTCATGGCGCGCGACCAAATGGGCGCGTGGAAGAAATAGCTCGTGTGGCATTGGCCTTAGACTTCATCTGTATGAAGTCTTTGGGTTGAAAGCCTTAAAGCAAAACTTACACACATAAGACAAAAGTTCAAAAATGTATGTTCTAAATATTTGGCGCTGAAGATGTGTAAACTTCAGCAAGAACAAAAAAAATTATAAAAATATTATTGGAATCCTAACTTCTAGCTTTTCTAATGATACGCCATATGACCTAATTTTCGGAATTTGTTCGAGTTTACTAACATTTAAAATTTATTTTTTTTTAATAAATTTTTTTAGTGATACAATAAGTATTGGAAAATAATATCGGTCAAATCTTTGTATGTTTCTATGTCCAACGGTTTCGAACATAAATGCCTGTGACAGCCAGAAACAGGAGTGATCTTATAATGGTTCCATTTTTCCTTTTAGCTACAGAACTCTAAAACCTTTAGCTGAGTTGAGAAATCCGACAAGCTATTGCCAGTGTCTAAAGAGCTTAATAAATAATAAAATAAATAATGAACCTACAAAAGCATTTTATGCATATTAATTGTAAAAGGAACTTAACTTGTATATTTAGCTGGAGGCATTAGATAGAGAGCGACAGACAGTTCCGCCAAAATCAGATGATACTGGGGACACTGGTTCCCGTGACTATTCTAAAAAGCCGTCAAACAAATGATACGAATAGCGAAACGTTGTTTTGTTTGAAATTGGTTATTTGTATTCACTTAAATAAATAGTATTTAAAACATAGCTAAGATTTTTTTGTCTTAAAGTCCGTATTTCTGATTAACGATTTATTTCAAGTAAAATCTGGAAATAATCACTTACGAGAATAATAGCTTTTGGCAGCATAAATATGCAATGTTGCCGCTAGATCAAAGAACAGCACTGAAATGTAAGTAAAAAGGTGTTTGACTGTGCATAAGATTGAATTTGCTGATGGCCGAGAGCACGTGATTGTAAATACATAGAACTAAGCTGCGAGCACTAATCATAGCAACTTAGTCTACACAATTCAAGAATCTGCAGTAACCTTAAATTGGAATTCACTAAATTGACAACTACGCAAAAGTTTAAGATTGTAGTACCAGTCCGGGGCAACGAGTCTTCTTTCATTGAAAAACCTGCTTCTGACTGCTATTAGACACAAATGCGCAAATGCCGCTAACCGCCTGGCGTTATTTCCTATCTCTGTTATCTCTCTATCCAACTAACGCCGTCGTCGTTTGTATTTAAATAAGTCAACTCTTAGAATTTACGGAACTCAAACAAAGCCCCAGCGCATATTTGCAGTGTGATATCATATCTGTTCGGTCTTTTTTGAAAGTGCAGCACATGTTTAACAGAGCAAAACATTCCCTTCAAGTGACAGAAGAGAATTAAGGAAATAAATTTATTGAGAATAATGCCGCGAATAATGCGAAGCACAATCAAAATATCTCACGGATGTATGGTGGAACTGGACAAACTTCCCTTCCTGGTATTCACATACACATTGATCCCATCAACTCATTACGGATCATTATCGACGACGCATACGCGTCGAGGACAGATCAGATAATATCCCCTTCACTTCGAAGTGAATTTTGATAATTTGAACAGAGATTGTTTATAAATTATAAAGACGACGATGGGGGAGACGGAGGCAGGTGCACGGCATCACAGAATAGCTTGTGATGCGTGAAGGTGAAACAAAGTAATTTGTGAGTCATAGCAATGCGAATGTTGTTACTATCGCTACAAGCTGTTCGCTGGTAATTAGCGAAGTTCTTTGACGGTGAGAAGTGCTGAAATCCCATGAGGTAAGGTTATATATTCAACGCCGATCATTTGGCTTCAGTGATTATTGTCAATGCGTTGGGTAGAGAGATAAAAGCATTTTACAAAATGCTCTTATACTTACTCCTCAAACTGACGACCGGTTCAGAGAGTGCCAATTTATTGTTTTCTTGTAAATATTTCCTCGATCCACCGATTCCTCGATCGTGAATGTTAAGGTTCAGTATTTGCTTTAAATTATGAAGATTCTACAAACCAAACTTTGACAACTTGGACTAAATCAATTACACGTGTGCAACATGTGTAGAAAATTACACTAATGTCGAAATACACCTGAATCACTTTAGGTATAAAAAAAATATCTAACTGGTCTGGTCTTATCCAGAAACGTCAAAAAATGCCCAATATTGCTACAATATAACAAAAATAAAAGAAGGACAAATGCGAATAGGACTCGCGCCCCGACGTTTCCGTACCGTTACACAGTGAAATCCCTCATTAGCGGACAACTCGCGTCAACGGACAACTTTTTGGAGTACCAATTCACGATTTCCCGCACTAAATGCGTTCTTATAAACATTTGTAAAGGGACAGCTCTCACAACCGGACAAAAACCTCCAGTCCTGTGGCTGTCCGCTTAACAAAGATTTCACTTTATTATAAAGTGGGTCGTTGAAGCTATTGGGTTGTTCGAGTTACTGAATCAAAACAAAAAAAAATGGTACCTAATTTTTTAAATCTATTTATTAATATGTAATGCATATATTTAAAAAAAAAATCCATTTTTTATTATTTATTTATTTTATTTGAAGACAACTTTTAAAAAAAAATTGTTCTTCACATTGGTTAACCTGAAGCGGCCCATACACATCAAACTTGTGTGCACACTTCGGTGGGAGCATCGGTGTCGTTATCCGCCATACACATCACACGATATCCGCACACATTAGTTCTTCATCGGACTTCGACGGAGAAGGAACAGTGCTATGTGCATTGAAAGTGACAGTGATACTGCGGTATAATTATGTGGATAATTTGTTTATCCTTATTTAACACAAACAAAGACTGATATTTTGTAAGAGCATGCGCGCACCAACCCATACAAAGCACACTTCTAGGAACACCGACACAAAAAATCAAAATGTTTCGATTTTGCTCACAGTGTGGCACACCGCAAAATCGGTGCGCGGACTGCCCATACACACCCACACATTTCAGCATAGCGACACAAGTGTGGTGTGTATGGGCCGCTTTACGCAGTAAAAGAAATTCTATGGGATTCCCCATGAAAACCGTTAATATTTGTACCAAAATATGTAGGTACAAAGCGAAGATTCAAATTTGAAACGATTTTGGTTGTCACATTAGGTCTGTTTGGTAAATTTTTGGTGATCAAAAAGGGACATCTGTCAAATAGTAAATAATTTGAAAAGTGGGGGAAAATCCTCTCAGAGAGTACAATAGTTTTTTTTTTAACTACCCAGCAGGAAAAGGTAATCTATAGGAATCGAAGAAGGAATCGATCGCCCGTATACAATATTGATTCCAGAATTCATTATACACACAGAATTATGTCCTAGGAAAATAATCGATTACCTGAAAGTGTTTTAAGAATGCATTATAGAATTGATTCATTTTAATGTAGATATATTTATGCATTTATAATTAGTTATATAATGCATTGCTCCGACATAAATTAGAATGTATTCAGCTTTAAATGAAAAATACACTGTTTCCTTTTAAAATATTTTATTACAAAAAACTCCAGGATAGAATTAAAAAGGAATTTAACTACAAAAAAAATTATTATTATTAATAAAATAAAGACAAAACTTCACTTGCACAAAGTTTTTTTTTTTTTTTGCTAATTGTTTTCGCCAATCCGTTACATTTCTAACTTTTTTCACTCCTCGCTGTCACGCGTTGCAATACAAAATTAGTTTTTTAATATAAAACGCAAAATTTGTAGGCGACATGAAGACGCCGACAGGCAACTGCAACCGAAAAATCGTTAAATTCAAAAACACCACATTACATTTTCTGCAGATGTGGGAATCTACGTGGTAAACAATGTGCTTTGTAATTATAATATGATATTACCACGTCGATTCTTTTGGAATGCATTATATTTTTCATCTATAGTAATGAATTATGTATTCGATTCTCCAAGTAATAGATTCCGTACTTGCCTGCTGAGTAATTTAACTAATTTTCTTGTATTTCGTTAGGTAACAAATAGTGATTGACATTTCTCAAATTGTCAGGTGGCTGTCTGACAGATGTCACTCGGTCACTCACTGTCACAGTACACGTATCAAAGGTTATATATTGCGCAGGAAAAATGGCCGCAATTCGTGCCGTTTCTATAATTGTACCGAGTTTGGCGTTTAATTCAAAGTCATTTGTTTTTGTTTTTGAATGTAAACAGATATTCAGAAGGCATGTACGGCGGCCATCTTCATGAATTTTTGACAGGTGCGCGAACTTGATCGAAAATTAATACCTTATACATACGTGTACTGTGACTCACTGTTTCACGATTTCACTAGAAGGGACATTTTTTGACACTCTCATTATATTTTTTGACACTCTCATTCGGCTCTCCCTTCTCTTGATTTTTGTCAGTTTTACTTAATTTTACGTAAAATTTCCAGTTACCAAACAGACCTCTTAAATTTGTGTAAGTTAAGGAGGTTTCAACTTTTCAATTGTTCAAAGTATCGAGTCTTAAAAACTATCTATTCAAGGTATGGAATACGAAAATAGAATGATCAAGTTAACGAGAGTTCATTGTATTATCGTTGGAACTTATTAAGACCGCACTTTATTAACATTAAAAAAAAAAAAAAATCTGAAAATTTAGACACATTTTGTACGTAAATGTATTTCAGAACACGTGCAAACAACATCCCGGCGCTCACTCGCTCGTATGGCGCACGGCGAGATCTAAGTTTGTAATATGTAATTATTTCACTTAGAATTGGAAATTGATGACATTCAGATTTTATCCTTTACTTGTACATCTAGGTCAACGGAAGTATACCTACTTTACAGGTTTTGATGAGTAAGTCAGAACCAAACAAAAACATGATTTTCTTTTAATCGCATTTAGTTTGAAGCTTGAATTTTATTAGGTCTTGTACCTACTTCATATAAATTTCCACTTTATAGCCCCAGACGTTTCTGAGAAAAATGGTATTGACAGAAAGGCGTGTTGTGTGTGTGTTCCTAAAAAAGTTATGTTCATTCTGAGATTCTGAACACTTAACGATTCCCTTTTCAGTGCAGTTGCTTCATAATACCAGTATATGTTCTTTAAGCGCATGAACTCCCAAAAGGTTACAAACCTGTTGTATTTTGGTGAACTTGTTGCATCGTTACTGCCAATCCAGCATTTTTGAATTTAAACTGATGCATGTTTCAAAAACTTTTGAGGATTTTTATTTTTTATGTCGATATTTAATAAAAAGAACCAATATAATAATTAGCAAAAAAAAAAAACAACTCTCAGAGCATTTTAGACTTAAAGCAACAAGTCTCTTGTCCAATTTTGGTTAAAGTTTAGGAGTGAGCTCTTCAAACGTTTTCCAAATGCCAGACAGTGTACCAATAGTTTATTATAAGATACCTACATGGAAACTCCGATTGCTCGATTCGCATGGATATCAAGACTATCTTCAAGTAAACTATGATGTTTAACCATAGGTATCAATTTTTTGAATAGTACCTATAGGTAAATTACACTTTCAAATACTTAGGCTTTCAAAACATTGGCTGGTAAAAGTAAGAATACGGCGAAAAAAATTAATGTTTATATTAGACGTCAGCAGTCCTATGGAAAACTGAGCGTAGTTTCTCGCAGCCGTTCGTTGGCATGTGTTATAATTTTGCACGAATGGAAGGAACCTACAGTTTTCAGTCAAATAATACTCTTAAGTCTTGAATGCTTGTCAGACATTAGGGGGGTTCACACGACCCAACATATTTGATAGACTTTTGTTCTGTCCGACTCAAATATGATAATGTGAACTCAAGAAACGACGCGACGGTCGGTCAGACATGTCGGATAGTCTTAAATTTTTTTTTTGATATTTTGGTGGTTGGACGGACATATCTGATTGTTTGGACGCATGTCTGTCCGACCTGCTGGAAATTTAAGTCCTGAAAAGAAATTCCAGCGGTGTGGTTGTTGTCAGAGTATAAAAAATGGCTGTGTGGGAAATATTAAATTGGTATGAATTTTTGGAAACACAGTAGAATCTCGGAAAGATGAACTATTCTTAAGATAAAATACCCAAAAAGATGAACTGAATTTTTCCACCATTGCAGTATTCTTAAAGATGAACAGGTTGATTTTTGGATACTAGAATAGATGAACGCTCTACCCACAAATTTGTTTTTATTCTTGATTCGTGTTTTAGTTAATCGTAGTAGATTCATATAACCGTTATTCTTTGAAAAACTGTTATTTTCTGCTTGATTTTGCATTTTTGCATTTCATTACGTGTGTTTGCACAACAGTTTGAAGTGAATTTAAGTAGAGGAAAGATGCCACCAGTTAAAGGCCGAGTAAAGTTTTTAAATTTAAAAGAAAAGTGCGAAGTGTTGAAAGATATCTTAACCAAAATTAAGTACCTACTTTAAATTAAGTACCTATTCAAAAAGATGAACATTTCGAAAAAATGAACTGGACCGGTATTTTATTCGTTCATCTTTCCAAGATTCTACTGTAATTATAAAAAAATCTTATAATCCCAATTGTAATTTTGCTAGCAAATTAATAGAAGAAAACTTTGGTAGCTATTTCATCCATTCCTGTATTCGCTTCCTTTTTCTTTCTTCGATTTCTTCTTCTTCTAAATTTTGATCAATCTCAAGCGCTACTACAAGCTACTTTCGACATCTTTAAAATCCACTTGCAAAGTGAAGTCTTACAACATGTTGGACAATGTGAAGGCTAGCGATATCGGTCCAGCCAAGTTTGTCAAATATGTTGAAGAATCAAAGTTCGTGTTATTCAAAAACCGAATTACAAAGTCAAAATAATGAGACTTGTAGACCCAGAGCCCGATTTAAGCTAAGGAGATTCGACCTTTCAATATAAAGTCAAAGACATTTTCACTTAGATAAAGCTTTTATGTAAATGAATTTGTTTTCTTTTTAAATAGTTCTGGTCTGTTTATTGATGCTGTTCTGGACAGAAAAGTATAGAAAAGTACAAGGTTTCATGTTCAGTGAGAAAAAATTCTGTCCGAAAAGGATCTCGTTTATGTTCATTAAGGTTGTGAGAACAGAAAAGCACAGGAAATCTTGCACCTACCCTTGAGGTAGAACAGACTGGTGTACAGAAGATGTCAAATCAGCTTTTGTTGTCATTTTGATTTGCTTTCAGTGATTATTTTTTAAACAATTTTTGGCAAATAACCGTATTTTTTCTGTTCTTTCTTTAATTTGACACTATTCACGAATCTGTGATTTTCTGTTCTCAATGAACAGACCTCTAATCAAAAGGCAACGTTTTCTTTGTAAACCACTATCAGTTGCGATTTCTCATATTTTTTCCCCTCAAATGCCTGCTTAGTCAACATAGTCTGGGAGAGTTTTTGTGTGTGTGATGTGTTCGCTATTTCTATACGAGCAATATTAATATTCACACTTTTATAAATAGTTTATTCATGTGTTACAAACTCACACGTTAACATGACATAACTGTTTAACGAAAACTATCACTCAAGTGCTGCTCGGTTGGCTACAAATGACAAAAATTACAAGCGGACGAAATAAACGACATAGCCTAGATAGATCAGAAACAACTTCAACCCTGTTTATGAACTTCGTGTTAACGATCTCTTTACAACTGACCGCTGGTCATCATGATGAAATAAATTTCATAATTAAAGTGACAATGTATAGTACCACACGCAAAGAGCACATAGTTCCAGAACCAATAAACAAGCTAAAGTTGGTTGTCTGACTGTCTAGTTTATAGTTGGATAGTTGTTTTTTTTTTTTTTTTAAATAAACATGACATAAAAACAGAAACGATTTATAGTCTCATTATTGTTTTATGAGCATGGATGAGGTTCATTTCTTCTGACAGATTCGGCATGTTTAACATGTCATGTTTTCCATTCAATTGTTTGTTCATTTTCGACAAATTATAATTTTTATTTATAACGAGTGCGAGTATGTACTTTGTTATGTTCCCTGGCCAGAGCCACAGCGCGCGGCTCGATTAATCATGCAAACAGTGCTTTTTCTTTACAGTTCTTTGCACACAGAATCTGTGAACTTCAAATTTGTAAAAAGATAAAACTAGCGGCGATACTTTGTTAAATAACGCGCCGCATTGTAATATTTCCAAGACAAATGAACGAATCACTTAAATTTAATATTGTTTACGTACAGATCGGATTGTTTGTTAATAGCGGATAGTTCCTACCTCAGTAGTAGTTTTCAATTTGTATATCTCCTAGCCGCAATAGCAAATAATTTTGCAGTTTTTTTTTATTGTGTGCTATAGTTGATGGTAAATATTTAAACACGTAGCGATGGATTATGGATTTTCCAATTTGTCGCAATTGGATACAATTGTTTGCATATATAAGTTAACGGCACATAATATAACATTTCGACACGAGCATCCGTTTTGCCGATTCAGCGTCTGGCTCCAACCAGGGCAACGAAATGCAATACTGCACCTGGCGGTCGTCAACCTGGCTGATGCAATACGATAAGCGTAGGTTAAGTTATAGTTAGAATATTTTGTGTAATTTAGTCTTAAGTTGGATTCAGTGAAATAAAGTTGTTTTTTTTATAACAATTTAACGTAGCATAATTTAATTGGCGCCCGAGCAGGGACCGGGAGTGTTTTAATTGTTGTCGATTAGTGCCCTTAAATTAGGTGCCCGTTACCAGCGTCCTGAAGTAGTGCCCGCGTAACATTTACCAGTGCCCTAAAGTAGTGCCCGCGTAAAAACAGAACAACATAGTGCTAACAGTGCCGTCTTAACCTCTCGGTCCCACGAACCCGGTTGTGCAGAAACGAGGCCCCTAAGTAACCCTTTCGAATAAAGGGAGGAACAGGAAGTACGTAGTACTAGCCGCTGCCCACACCATCAAGTATCAAGAGTCCTCAAAAGGAGTGCCGCAGGAATGCTGATACTTATTGTAATGTAAGTTAGTATAAGAGAAAAATTAAAACCTCAAATTTCAATCCAATAAAAGAATTACCTTTAAGAATTAAAGAAATAATTTTTATTAATTAAAGAAATAGAAATTAAAAATTTAAATAAAAAGTGCCAAAAGATCTAGTGTTACGAATATATAGAAAGAAAGTGCAAATAAGATATTTTTTGTTTGAATAGAATATTAGAAATTTAAGAGCTAAAATTGTGAATTAAAAAAAAAAAGAAATCACTAAAAAATCATTTTAAATTTTTCTCATAAATCGTATGTGACCATATCATGTTAGTTAGTTGACTTTTGCCACCGCTAATTATCGTGATTTTCATTCCTTTTAATTTTCACCATTACGTAGAACGTTAATTTCTTTTTACTCAAAATCAATTCTCGTCTGTAACCGCTGTATTTGCCGCGACAAACATTCCTTCGTTGTTTCCGCATTACTTGATTGAATTTTCACATTTCCAAGTTTCTGGTAATAATGGCTAACCCTAATATCCGACCTCCAGTCCTAAACCTTCAAGATCCCCAAGAGCAACAAAACCCAAACGCCGCCCCGATATCTCATCCTGCATTGCAAGCTTTAATCTCCTCAATCGTAAGCCATGCCCTACAAACTGAGGGAAGGAGCATCGTTCAATCGATTTTAAACCCTAACGCAGACCAGTTTGCAGGAACGGATCAAATTATTAACCAGGACCAGCAAGCCAACATATCGGAACTAGATAAAATTCCGGATGTTGTTCGCAGTTTAAGAGAATTCTCTGGGCAACCAGGAGAATTCAGTTCCTGGCGGAAAAGCGTTGAAAGGATCCTCCGTATTTACGAATCTATTAGAGGATCACCGAAATATTTCGGCATTATCAATGTGATTCGAAACAAGATTGTGGGCCATGCGGACCACATCCTAGAGTCGTACAACACCCCATTAAATTGGAATTGTATTGCTCGATGCCTCACGCTGCATTATGCAGATAAACGTGACCTAGGCACACTAGAATACCAACTCACATCATTGGTACAAGGTAACCTCTCCATACAAGAGTTTTACCAACAGGTTTATTCTCACCTTTCACTCATACTGAATAAAATTTCTTGCATGGATGTTGGCGAAGAAGCCCTAAATTTATTAATGCATACCTATAGAGACAAGGCACTCGACACCTTCGTCCGAGGGTTAAGAGGCGATTTACCCAGGCTTCTTGGTATCCGGGAACCTGTGGATTTGCCCCAAGCCTTGCACCTCTGCCTGAAGCTTGAAAACCAAACCTTCAGAGCACAGTACGCGAATGCCAATAATCAACATAATAGAAGAACGCATCCATTACCACCCCCTATCCCACCAAAACGTCATCCGCAAGTTCACCATCCACATCCTGAATATAGACACCAAGTTTTCCCGCAGCTATTCCATAATCCTATGAGTTGGAACAATCAGTACCCAACAAACCCTTACCCAAGGCCTCCAATGAATTCTAACCCCCGACCAATGGTTCCCCCAAGGCCTCAACGACCCTTCGTTCCTTTCAATCCGCCGCAGAATAATTACCCATCCAAATCTCCACCAACGCCTATGGAAACGTCCACTATCCGAACGAACAACATAAACTACATGAACAGACCTCAGCAAAAGAACTGGCCATCCGCACCAAAAAGGCCGTTTGCCTCAACATCGCAGCAAGTTCATCCAAACAAGATGCAGAGGAATTTCCATTTAAACACCATCGAACCTGAACAATCTCCAAGTACACTTGATGATACGAACCAATACGAGCAAGCGATTCGCTCCGAAGACAATCAATATGATCAGAGTCTTCAGGAATATTCTGAATCATTTCAACAGCAGTGTGACAATGATAACTCAGAAGAACCTTTTGAATTTAATGATATCCATTTTTTAGATTAAACTGCTCCTCTCTTCCGTACATTGAATGTAAAACGAAGAGCGGAGAAGTCTTAAAAATTTTGATCGACACTGGATCAAATAAAAATTACATACAACCCACTCTTATTAAAAATCCTAAATTAAATGAGAAGGCTTTCTATGCCAATTCCATGGGAGGCAACTTAAAAATCAGTCACCATACATTCTTAAGTCTTTTCGGACTCAATAACATCAGAATTAAATTTTTCTTAATGCCAGAACTAAAATCTTTTCATGCCATTTTGGGCAATGATACGCTATCAGATCTTTCAGCTGTCATTCACACGAAAGACAACTACATGGTAATTAACAATAACATCAAAGTAAAAATAAAACAGCTGGTCACACAATCAGTAAACTCTATTAATATCCGAACCGATCACATGACAACCGACCAAAAATTACATATCCAATCCATTGTAAAGGAATTCCCTAAGTTATTCGACGATCCCGATAATAAGTTAACCTGTGCCACTAACGTTAAGGCAGAAATAAGAACAACTACAGATTCCCCTGTCTACGCCAAATTTTACCCCTACCCAATGTCTCTTAAAGACGAGGTTGAGAATCAAATCACGAAACTTTTAAAAGATGGGATAATCAGGCCTTCGAGATCCCCGTACAATGCCCCCGTGTGGATTGTACCGAAAAAGATTGATGCTTCCGGAAAAAAGAAATATAGGATAGTCATAGACTATCGTAAGCTTAACAGTGTTACTATCCCTGAAAAATACCCACTAGAAAATATAGAAAAACTTTTATCTGAATTAGGTGGAAGCGAGTATTTCACAGTTGTTGATTTAAAAAGTGGTTTTTACCAAATCCCCCTCAAGGAATCAGATATGGAAAAAACTGCCTTTTCAATCAACCACGCTAAATATGAGTTTACCAGAATGTCAATGGGATTAAAAAATTCCCCTACAACTTTTCAGAAGTCATTAGATGATGTCTTGCGTGAGCACATTGGCAAAATATGCCGCGTCTACATTGACGATATAATCATCTATAGCAGAAATGCAAAGCAACATCTAGAAGATATTCGAAAAGTCTTTGAAACTCTTAGTAACGCTAACTTGAAGGTACAGCTTGATAAGTGCGAGTTCTTCAAACAAGAAATAGAATTCTTAGGATTTATTGTATCCGCAAAAGGTATTAAAACCAACCCCGGAAAGGTAAAGGCAATCCAGAAATTTCCAGCTCCTCGAACCTTGAAAGACTTGAGATCGTTCCTCGGCATGTCAGGGTATTATCGCCGTTTCATTCGAGACTACGCTAATCTCGCGAAACCCTTGACATCCCTCTTAAGAGGGGAGGATGGACGCGTGTCCAAGAATCTTTCTAGCAAGAAGCTAATACATCTAAACGACGAAGCACAAGATGCCTTTAAAAAACTTAAGAACTCACTTGCATCAGAAGATACAATCTTAATTTACCCAGATTTCAAAAAACCCTTTGAACTGACCACAGACGCCTCAAATTATGCACTAGGTGCAGTTTTGTCGCAAGAAACCAAACCCATAACCTTCATCTCGCGAACATTAAGTAAAACCGAGGAGAACTACGCCGCTAATGAGAAGGAGATGCTAGCCATCATATGGGCTTTGAACTCCCTCAGGAATTACCTATACGGTTCGACGAAAGTTCTCATTTACACTGACCATCAACCCCTCACTTACGCCCTTAGTAGCAAAAACAATAACCCCAAACTGAAGAGATGGAAAGCTATGCTAGAAGATTACAACTATGAGCTCAAGTACAAACCTGGCAGAAGCAACGTAGTAGCCGACGCGCTTTCTAGACCACCACAGTACAGCCAAATCAATTCAATGACCCCCACTACTCATAGCGATGAGAGCTCAGCTCACGGTCTGATATGCAGCGTTGAATGTCCTATCAACGTATTTAAAAATCAAATTCTCCTTCTGGTAGGTACATCATCCTCTGAAAAATTCGAAATCGTATTCCCAACTATCCACAGACATACTATCACGGAACCCTTTTATAATGAACAGAAACTAGTCGAAATTCTGAAAAAACGTCTTAATCCAACAGTTACAAATTGTATCAAAACAGCTGAACCTATAATGGGAATGATCCAAAACATTTACAGGACAAACTTCAGTACATACCGCGTACGTTTTACACAAGCAATGGTTGACGATGTAAAGAACGAGCAAGATCAGGAAAACTTAATAATTCAGACCCATAACCGTGCCCATAGAAACGACAGAGAAAATAAAATTCAGATCTTAGAAAAGTATTACTTCCCTGGAATGTCAAGAAAAATTAAGCAAATAGTTAAACTTTGTTTAATATGTAAAGAAAACAAGTATGACCGTCATCCCAACAAAGTCGAAATTCAAGCTACACCCATTCCTAATTATCCAGGTCAGATTGTTCACATTGATATTTTCTCCACAGAGGGAAAACTAGTCCTCACCGCCATTGATAAATTTTCTAAATACGCCATTACCAAAATAGTAAAATCAAAAGCTGTCGAAGACATAAGGCAACCATTAAGGGATATCATCTTCGCCTACGGAGTCCCAGTAACTTTAGTTTTCGACAACGAAAAATCCTTTAATTCATCCCGTATCACCTTCATGGTTGAAAATGAACTTGGAATTCAAGTATTCACAACACCTCCTTACACAAGTACCTCAAACGGACAAGTAGAACGTTTCCACTCGACCCTTGCCGAAATCATGAGATGTTTGAAACGAGAAAAATTGTACCCGTCCTTTGCAGAACTTTTAGAAGCAGCTGTTCATGCTTATAATTTCTCAGTTCATTCAGTCACCAACAAAAAACCCGTTGACATATTCTTTGGAAGAAATATAGGTACAGATCCTACACAAATCGAAAACGCACGTTTGGACAACACAAAAAAATTGAAATCGAAACAAGAAGCCGATTTGGCATACCACAACAAAAATAGACCTTCTGTCAATAGATATTCTCCAGGAGATATAATCTATATTAAAGTTAACAAAAGATTAGGTTCCAAACTATCAGCCAGGTATAAAAAAGAGATAGTTAAGGAAAACAAATTTACTACCGTAGTAACAGAGTCAGGCAAAATCGTACACAAAGCAAACATTCGGAATTAAATCATTCATTTTTAACCCAACAGATTCTTGCTTGGAACTAGTCAAGGAGATGTAAATGTTCTTGACTATACCAACTCCCCGATGATCGTCTTACATAATGGAATGGCAAAAATCATGGAAGGCTCTTTAAAACTCATGCATGTCATCGAAATAGCACCGTACGAGAAATTCATTGCAGAAATTCTTCCCATCATACAGACCCGAGTTCCCCGAACCAATCCCTTCTTCCCGCTCCTACAGTTCGAAATTCAACAAGTAATGAAATACATTCAAAATTTAAAGGTAAACAGAGAGAAAAGATCTCTAAATTTCATTGGGTCAGCATGGAAGTGGATAGCCGGAAATCCCGACCATGATGACTTTGAATTAGTTCAAAATAAAATCAATAATGTAATCGATAATGGCAACAGTCAAATCATTATAAATAAACAGTACGAAGAAAGAATTAATGCACTTACAAATGTAACTAATGAAATACTTAATACAATTAAAAAGGATGGTATAATCCAATATGAAATCAATGTAACTCTTTTATATAAACTGAAATTAATTAAAGAAGAACTAAGTAATATTATATATGCTATTGAACTAGCTAAAGCCAATATTGTTAATTCAAATATTCTTGCTAAGAACGAACTAGATTTAGTTATAGATACTTTAGAAAAAGATGTAATTCCGTATTCAAATATAGAACAAGCACTTAAATTTGCAGAAATCAAAATTGCTTCTAATTCAAAAAGTTTAATTTACATAATCGATATTCCAAAAACGAAAAAGGAATTATACGAAAAACTATTATTAGTACCAATAAAGAAGAATAATGGGATTATCCACAAATTAGAATTCAAAAATATTTTAAGAAAAAATAAATCATTGTTTGGACTTAAAGATAGCTGTAAGCTAATCGATGAATTGTCTCTATGTAAACGCTTAAAGGTAATAGATATAAGTAAAGATAATTGTATCGTCAATTTGTTAGAAAATAAGAATGCATCGTGCAACGCCACAAACAGCCAACACATCCCTCAGGTTGAAGAGATAGCATCAGGAATCATCGTGCTCAACCAGTTTAATGGAACTATAGAAATTCGCAACAGAACCCAGTCATTAAAAGGAACATTTGTCATCAAATTTACCAATGAAAGCATCGTGATAAATAATCAACGATACATCTCCGAGCAGATCGTGAGATTGCAAGTCCTGCCACCAATGTTACACCCAACATACGAAAATTCGGCAGTCGAAGAAATTCTTTCCTTGGAACTTATGAAAGAGCTACATACAAGAAACACTAAACACCTCGAAAAACTTCAAACCGAAAAGAAGATGCACCAGATGATAACATATGGAACATTCGCAGTACTAGTTCTAGCCATAACAGCAATTGGGTACACTGCCAGAAGAAGTTCCGTCAAGACAATAACAGCACCACCTATAATTGCAATGACGACACAATCCGAGGTCATTCACCCAGCACCCGCACAAAGGTATCCCAGCATTTACAATATTCCATTCATGTAAAAGATGCGAGGACGCATCATTCTTAGAAGGGAGGAGTTAACGGCACATAATATAACATTTCGACACGAGCATCCGTTTTGCCGATTCAGCGTCTGGCTCCAACCAGGGCAACGAAATGCAATACTGCACCTGGCGGTCGTCAACCTGGCTGATGCAATACGATAAGCGTAGGTTAAGTTATAGTTAGAATATTTTGTGTAATTTAGTCTTAAGTTGGATTCAGTGAAATAAAGTTGTTTTTTTTATAACAATTTAACGTAGCATAATTTAATTTATACACGTACGCTGGCTGAAAGATACTTTCTTAGTTTTACATGTGTTTTGGATGCGCAACAAGTGTAAATAGGAGTTGCAATGCAAATTTACAAAAGAAAGAGTTATTCTTAGGTTAGAATTAGAATCAATCGTAAAAAGTTTGATTTTTTTGAATATATGTAGGTATGTACAAGTACATACATACATATGTATTTACAGTGAAATCTGTCTTAAGTGGACAGCCACGAGACCGGAGTTTTTTTTCCCGCTAATAGGAGCTGTGCAGTGCTTTTTGTATGGGAAATTAGAAATGAGTTCTTCAAAAAATTGTCCCTTAATGCGAGTTATCCGCTAAACAGGGGATGAGAGATTAAAATGCACTGTACAATACTTCGAGGTCATAGAGCCCACCGCAAATAGCGGATCTGTATCTTTAAAAGAAAAGCTCATTTAACACATCAAGGATCTAAGAAAGTCAGTGACACTGACGAAATGTATAGTTTTCTAGTCGAAACATAGGCTGGATTTCAGAAAAGCAAAGAGGCTTATTAGAATTACCTTCACTTGAACCTTTGTAAATTTTAGGACAAATTAAGTGGCAAAGCATACATGATTTATTATTACGAACATAATCCAATTTCAGTTACAAAATCATCCATCGTCTTCCCTCTTCTAACGACTAAAAGTAGTCGCCGGGGGAGTACAGTGATACCCGGTTAAGAACCACCCTCTTAAGTGCAAAACCCGCATAGCATCTTCGGTTTTTTGAAAACCTAAGTTTACATATCGCTTAACTACATTCCCCGTTTAAGTACTCATTGTTTCCCTTTCTTTCGTCATAATTTACTTGAAATATTTTTAATAAAGCACTAGAATCGAAACAAAACATAAGGTAATAGACTTAGTCTAGTACATAATGTGGTGAGTTCTACTTGGCTGTCACCTTTCAATTTTTGGTTGTGAATAGCTCTCGATTTTTCGCGGACTTGTCTTGTTCATGGATAAGTACCTCTGAGCAGCTAAGCGGGTTTTCGTAATTATAATACATATTCCGGGTAAGTACTTCACGACATTTACCAATTCTGCTCACGCACTTATCCCGGGTTTTACTGTATTTCACGGTTTTTACTGTATTTCACGGTATTTATCAAATTTCGGTCTAGGTTCATCAGGCATTCAAATGCAAACCCAGTCTACAAATATTAAAAAAATCATTTAAAAATCAAACAAGTTCACAAGATATTTACCACAATCATTTTCTTTGTAAAGATTTACAAGTTTGAAAACGGCGATATGCATCATTTTCGTGACCAGAAAATGCGCCATAAATCGAATGAATGATTTTGTGCAAAATGACGTTAAACGATATTAGGAAGTAAAACACCGGACAACGTAAATTAAAAGTACGTTGATCGAGGCTATATACATATCGACGCTTACCTATAAACGCTGTTAACAAAGTACCCAACCCAATAGTACCAGCGTATTGACCAAAAATTGTTTTCCTGACTCCATGTTCCAGCCGAAAGTATTTGAACTCATATCGGACTACGCAGAAGATAAAGACCTCAAACTCATCATCGTTTGGTTTGGTCATTTGGTCACCTTAGCCAAGGTTTAGCGTAGAGCTAAAGTCAGTTCTTGGTCAAAGCTCGCTGTTCCTACTTAATTACAACGAATGCCGCTAATCTCTAGGCCTAGGGCTTCCATTATACACTTTCACAAAAAGCTGTGATGTCGACAAATCTTATCTATTATACATATGGCCATATAGGTATGCTTACTACCAGTTTACCAAGTTGGTGTTATTTTCGATTGCCATGAAGGTCCTTCTTGCAAAACGATTCTAACTAATTGAGATCTTAGCAAATCATACAAGTTACAAATTTAAAGAGCAAAGACTCTCAAGAAATCGAAGTGTTTCCATTACAAGATGGCCCCAGAAGTAGGGCATCTCATAGACCAGCCTATATGAAGCTTGTAGTTGGACCTGAGGGCTTTAAAAAATGCAGCCGACGCACATCACATTACGCCGCACTTTTGTTGATTTGGAAATACATATGTATAAGCTAAGACAGTCCTACCACATTTATGGCTTTTGTGGTATTGTGCTATAATATGTGTTTCTGAAAATTTGCTTCATGTAAAAATTAGTACTCTGAAGCTTCTTAACTATTCTGACTCCCTTTTTGGTTCAAGTTGAAAAGGTGTTTTGTCACCAAGTCATGATGGAAGCCAAGGATGCAATTTTGAAATTTCTGATCTTCACGTTCTTTTTTGAATAAGTAACAAATACACCTACCTACCTAATAAGTATGCATATCTAAGAAAGCTTTAAAATTAAAATGCTTAGAACTGTTGGTGTTAAAATCCCAATAAAAAAGAACACAAAACAGCAATGCTTTGACAGCTCCCAGTAATCAACGATACTATTAGAACGCCCCGGGTAGAGATCAACTAACGCTATATATGTATCTGCACGCGAGCACATGTGATTACATACTATCCGTATATATGTACGTAGATACAACGCAAATACATACCTACAATATACAGGTGCCATTCCACGTACAGCCTAGCATTAATTAAAAACACTCCGTAAGCAAGTGTTGATTCTTTTATGATCGTGTGCTTAGGAAATTCTTTTATATTTTTCAAATGAAAACAATCACAATGTATCTCAAGAACGGACGAAAACACAGGTAGGTAAATACTAGGCAGGTTAGGTAGGAAGAACACGGTTATTGCTTGTGGCTATGTTTGTATTGTAATGTTGTGATGGCTAGGTAGGTATGTACATACTCACCAAGCAGAGGGGCATAAGATCAGGTAAAATGAAAATGGAAGTGGTAGAAGAATAAAAAAAATACCGACAAATTAATAAAATAAAAAAAACCGTTAAAATTTACAAAAATCTAATTGTCAGAAGAAAAAAAAAGCGATAACAAAATAAAAATAAAATAAACAGCAAAAAATGACGTAATCCAGTAAATAGTCAAAAACAAAATTGCTTGTATCTAGATAGAGAGGAGTAAAAGTTGTTGCGGGAGTAACAAAAAAAAAAAAAAATAAATAACAGATAAGTAGGATGGCAATGGCAAAGTATACAAAATGATTACAGTGTAATTTGCATACATACAAGCATACGGCAATAGGTGCAATGATATACAAACGAAAAAAAAAGACGTTGCTTGTTTTTTTTTTGGTTTTTGTTAATGAATGACTAAAAGATAATAATGATAGAATAGATAGATACTTACAGGTTATAAGTAACTTAGGGTCGCGCAATAATCCACAAAGTGATAAAGTTAACGGTGTTGCGATAAGTTTTCCCTCGAAACCCGCTTAAAATTCACAATTTCAAAGAAAAAAGACAGAATAAAAGGGGAACACACATCCAATTTGTACACTAGATACTTTGAGCAATTTTCTTTTGCTTTAAACCGCACTTATTTGAATTTTCCACCACACACTAATCTATAGGCAAATCAAAACAAATAACTGAAGAACAACTTCCGCGCTTTTTTTCCCTTCTGTAACAGTTGCGTCACTTAAACGGAAACGGGGTCAGGGGTTGGTCGTTACTCGTTACACCGTGAAATTTTAAGCTTCCAAGATCGCGAAATCAGTGAAATTGAAAGGTAATCCCACACTCACGTGGTTCAGAGAAATAAAACTTGGTAACACTGTCGCTCTGATCACTCGGCCGAAAATGACAATCAATTGACGCGCACAAAAAACACACGGGGGTAGTAGGAGAAAAAAATGAAACCAAACAAAATAAAGGGTAAAAGAACGATGAACAAAAAAAAACTATTCAAAGTAAATTTTCATATATTTTCCCGGAACTAACTCACTTCTGACGGTTGAGGAGATTTTCGGATTTGTTCACCCACAAAATAGAAGTTAGAAAAAAAAATAATAAAAAGTTAAAAACAAACGAAACAGAAACTCGAAAGCAAAGCGAAAAAAAAAATTCAAATCGACGAAAATTTTTTTATTGTATGACGAGAAAAACGTTTGTGACTTCGGTGCTGAGACTGAAAACTGAGAAACTGTAAAAAGTGTTTTTGGATATCATCATCGGCACGGCAGCGGCAGGTCACACACATTTACATTTCTACACACAGAGCGGAGAGAAGCCTTCTGTTGTTGTTTTGTGTTTGTGTATACCTCGAAATTTTGATCGTAAACGTTGATCAAACAGAAGAAGAGGAGGAGGAGAAAAAGAATTTAAAACCGAAAGCAGACCCGTTTCTGTGGATCGAGGGGTGAATTGAATCGTGTGTTGTTGAATGGCAGCGGCAGGCACATTTGTTTATGCATTCGACGAAGAACTGTCAGAGAGAGAAATAAACTTGTGAAACAGCATGCGTGTGTGTAGGAGATCTTCGCTCATTCCATCAACAACATCTCGTTCGCTACATGAACATGATATCATGTGGTTGGCGTTGGAGTTGGATAACAATAGTTTTTTTCTGTTTTTCGTTTTATGTGTTAGTGGGACTATGAGGAATGAAACGAAATGGAAGTGGAACGTTGCTAAAGAAAACGTGAGTGATTCTTTGGTACTTGCGCACAGGTATGCGCCGATTAAAAACCACTTGATTGAGGTTGAGCGTGTGTGTGCAAAAAATACTGGGAACGAGAAGCAGTATATAGGGACGGTGTTGCTGTGGCATAGGATTTTTGATACTTTTGTTTTTCATATCAAATGTTTATCGTTTAACTTTGAGGATTTTATATTGCTTGAAAAAATCGAGAGTGTTAGTTAAGTTTTTTAATATCAGAGCACCGTAAAAGCACGACATCGAAATCGGATACCCGCGGAAATTTAGTTAACAAAGTTTAAAAAAATGTATTTTAGATGATTTAGAGTGGTGTTCAAAATAATAGGTGTATGCCTAAAAAACATCTGAATCGTTCGCTAAAGTTGCAATTCTTCATTTTATTTTATTTTTGTATTAAATTTTTAGAGCCCTTTTTAATACAGCACAATTGTAAGCTAAATTAATAAACAATAAATTATTATTGTTTTGGCTGTGCAAAAAAGTAGGTGCATTATCGTGATCCGTTAAAAAAGATGAAGAAATGTTTTATTTTTTAATAAATAAAAGTAAATATTCAAAAGTATGTGCTTAGTTAAGAATACATTTTTAATATTTGGTCCCAAATCCTTTATTTTTTATGACAGCCTGCCACTTTTTTAGCATGAAGGCCTCCCATCGTTGGCACCTTTTAATCTATATGTATACCTATGTACAGTGTCGAGAATAATTTTTCATACAAGCCTACATTGAGTAAAACATTCTCATTTATACATACAAATATATGTAAATTTGAATTCTAAAGTTCAATAAAAAATACATCATGCAGAATATTTGCGCACAAAAAGTTAACAAAAAAGTCAGGTAAAAAAAAATTGACCACTTAAATATTTGCTTGCTCCGAAAGTTATGAGAAAATTTTTTCATACATGAAGGGATTTGGCATCGTAAAAGTGTACCGTTAGTTCCATGTATGAATATTTTATTGTTTTTGCAGAAATTGATAAATTCCTACATCGTGCTTGTACGTTCTGCATAGTTCTGCTCGAATGAATTAATAGCAGCCTTAGGCTAGGTGCACACATGCGATTGCAGTCGCACGACTATTCAGTCGCAACAAAAAGAACACATAGCTTTCAATGTAAGTGCGCGCACATGAAACCTATCAATCGCAACGTATCATGTGCGCGCACTTACATTGAAAGCTATGTATTCTATTTTTTGCGACTGAATAGTCGTGCGACTGCAATCGCATGTGTGCACCGAGCCTAACTCTGTCAGAAGTTTGGATAAAATAGTAAAAATTCACGGAAATACTTCGAGCGATAAGCGATCTCAAGGGATTTACCACAGCGAATCGGGAAAACATAACGCGAACTCGGTAATTTATCAGTGCCATTCAATAGTGCAAGATATTTGTGATCGCTATTAGGTAGTTTAGAACATAAGAGTGGTGCTGGACGAAAAAGGAAGATTAAGCCATTAGATTAAAAGTTTCTGAAGAGAGAAATTAATTCGAACATAAAATTACAGCTACTTTTGGAAAGAGGAAATTAAAAGATTTAAGTGCAACAAAGCTTCGGAGTCGGCAATACACAAGAAACGAACATTTCTAGGGTTCAAGTGGTGTGTTGCATGGCGGAAGAAACTTTTGAGAAACGAACATTTTAAACGAAGACTTGATTTTGCAAACTCATAGAAACGAGATGATTGATTTTTGGAAAAAAAAAAGTAATTTTCTTAGACGAAAGTAAGTTTAAGATCTTTAAAACTGATAGAAAGCAAGAAAATGTGTGTAGAAAAAAGAACCAAACGATGCAACCAATACATGTATCGGCGATAGTTAAACACGATGGTGGGAACGTTATGGTTCGGGGGGTGATGTGATATTACGGAGTGTAAATCTTGTATTTGTGGAAGGAAACATGAACACAAGCTGTATTGAAATATCTTCAAGCTAAATTTGGTCGCTTTTCCTTAAAAAACAATTGCACACAGGATTTTTATTTGTACCAAGATAACGATCCGAAGCATACAGCTGTAAATATTCGGCTTTGGTTGCTTTATATTTGTCCCCATGTTCTTTAGACTCTAGATCAAAGGCCAGATCTCAACCCAATTTGGCATTTGTAGGAACATTTTTATAGAAAAATGCGAGAGAACCATAAAGTTCAGACGAACTTACAACTGGAAGACGCTATCGACAAAGCGTGGAATAACATGGACTCAAGCAGAACGGATACACTTGTACAGTCAATGCGCCACGTAGGTTAAATGCTGTATTTGAAAGTAAACGCCTTCATACTAAGTACTAATAGATTAAATTTAACATTTTAATATAAATTTTATACTTTGTATGAACAATTATTCCCACTCATTTTTGAAGAAGAATGAAATTATTTTAAGTATCTCCTTAAACTTTTTACGTTCTTTTCTTTTTTCTCATACAGTTGTTCTCTAAAAGGTTGCTTTAATCAAATATTACATATGAAATACAAATTATGTTCTTTTTTGTTGATTTATTTGATATCGATTTGTATGAAAAATTATTCTCAGCACTGTATGTATGTACATATGTATATAAAAATGGTGTGAAAAATGTATAGTAATTCATCAATTGAGAACAATTTTCTCAAATTTTTTTCCAGTTGTTCGTAATTCCCAGGAGAAGGTTTTTACGAAAGAAAATTTTGGGAAAACCCTCCGGAAAAGTTGGAAAATTGGAAAAATCTAAATGTATGGAATTTGTTGTGCAATTGTTCCGGAATGGCTTTTCGAATGGAAAAATATAAAATTCTTAGTGGAAAACTCGGAAAATCCCGGAAAAACGCGAAAAATTTGAATTTTTTTCTTGGAAAATTTCGGATAATTGTGAAATTTATTGTGATAAAAGACGTTTTACGTGCATTTTGGGTGGAGAAGTAAACGAGATAAATATAATAGATGGCGCTGTGCTGCGATGCCTCAACCCGATAAATGGCGTTATACGTTGATTTAGGCTATGCGCAATTCAACAGGTATTCTTTTCGCATTGTCATTTTCTATTGAGAAAATGTGTTTTTTTTCTTGCTGCAATTGATTCGAGTTTTGCGTATTATTACACTGATTCCGGATAGTCGTATATCGTCAAACGCTTCCCGTCATCCCGAAATCTACTGCTGCTGATGAACTTAATGCGTCGTCTTTGTGGCGGCATGTCAAGAAGTTGAAATTGACCACGAACACGAGAGTCGCATTGCAGAACGACCCATCGGCTGCTGAATTTTCGAGACAACTGCTGGCGCTTGACAATGGCCAAATTCCCGTTGATGTTTCGACTGGATCGTTATCGTTCCCGGCAAATTTTTGCGAGTTCACATCGTCGAAGGAGGAACTCATCACCAAAGTGTTCCCCGGCATTGCACAAAATTATAAAAATCTCGATTGGATTAGTAAACGGGCAATACTAGCAACGAAGAATAAGGACGTCGATAGCTTGAATTTCATTATTCGAAGTCAAATCGCTGGAGAACCGCATTGTGCCAGGAACTGCGCCGCATAAATTACAGCTGAAGGTGGGCAAATTCAAAGGAGAGGATGTCCTTATCCCACGAATTCCGACTATTCCAACCGATCTTCCATTCCAATTCAAGCGGATTCAGTTCCCCGTTCGATTGGCTTTTGCGATGACAATCAATAAATCGCAAGGCCAATCGTTGGAAGTCTGTGGGACTAATGTCGAATTTCCCTGTTTTTCGCAAGGTCAGCTGTACGTTGCCTGTTCGCATGTTGTCAAACCGTCTTCGCTGTTTGCTTATCATATCGCTCTCTACTGATTTCGATTCGATTCAAATAAATCACATTGAAATTTGAACTATCTGTGTTTTATTATCACTCTGGAGTTTATCTGAAGGCGTTAAATTGGGGCGAGACGAAGTTCGCCGGGTCCGCGAGTAGGGTATAGATTTCCAAGCTGCTTTCACCAATTGCGACGATTCTTCCTTTTTTTGGTGCTTGGATTAGCCAAGTGCCCTCTTGATATCACCCCAAAGATTTTCAATGGACTTAAGATCGGGAGGCAGCGCTGGCCAGTCCATAAAGCTAACATTTTAATGCATATAACATCATTTCCCGGCTTTGGATATGTGTCTCGGGTCATTATCTTGCTGATTCGTTCTTCGGAGTGGCATTTCTTCCTCGGTAAAAGTGAAGGTCACATTTTCAAATATTTTAATGTAGACCACAGTGTTCATTACCTTCTTGATCCAGTATATGGGACCTACATCACACTTTCACCATCATGCTTAATGGTCTTTAATGTGTAACACAATGAAACTTCTGTACCCTTAGGTCTCTTCGGACTTCTGGAAGGTTATTTGCTATGTTCTTCTTATGGTCGAGTTATGTGGGATTAGTCCAAGTTCTTTTTTCTTTTATTTGCGTAGGAGGAGAAGCAAACGGATCATTTTCAACTATTCTGACAATCTGGCGTTCGGTTATCTTGAGTGGCCTGCCTCGATTTTCTTCGATTCTGGGCCTTTTTACAGCATTGGTGACTATATTCTGGGAGCAGCCAACACTTTCAGATAAAAATCTACAGATCTTACCTTCCTTCAAACTACAAATTTAATACAAAAACACAGTTTTCATATCGACCAAAAACACGAAATAAAGCATATACATTATGTACCTATTTTATTGCACATCAAAAGTGGCTACTACCATACAATAAGTCAGGAAAACCAGAAAAAGCGGCAGCTAAAGTCTTTCTAAATTATATGAAAAGACATTTAAGTGATTTTAACCGTTTATTTTTATATTATTGTGACAGTTCTTTGCAAAAACTGACTTTTGTCACAATGAAGTATTCACACCTATTATTTTGCACACCACTGGATATATAAATAAGGGGTGATTTTTTAGCTGGTTTGGTTTTGGCAACACTGGTTTTGACAGCTGACATGTGTTTAGTACCTTGTGTCACTGTCAAACAGCTTCAGTTTGGTTTGCAATTTAACCATGGATCGTCTTACAAATGAACAACGCTTGCAAATTATTGAATTTTACTATCAAAATTCGTGCTCGGTTCGAAATGTTTTTTTTATCGATTTATCGAAAAATTGTGTTCAGCGATGAGGCTCATTTTTGGTTGAATGGGTACGTAAATAAGCAAAATTGCCGCATTTGGAGTGAAGATCAGCCAGAAGCATTGCAACAGCTACCAATGCATCCCGAAAAAGCCACTGTTTGATGCGGTTTATGGGCCGGCGGCATTATTGGGCCATATTTCTTCAAAGATGATGCGAATCGCAGCGTTACTGTCAATGGTGAACGCTACCGAGCGATGATAACAAACTTTTTTTTGCCCGAAATGGAAGTTCTTGACTTGCATGATATGTGGTTTCAACAAGACGGTGCCACATGCCACACAGCACGCGAAACAATGGCGCAATTGCGAGGCGAGTTTGGTGAACAGTTAATTTCACGTTTCGGGCCGGTCAATTGGCCGCCTAGATCGTGCGATTTGACACCATTAGATTATTTTTTGTGGGGGTATGTCAAGGCTAATATCTATAGGGACAAGCCCGCTTCGATTGACGCACTGGAAGCCAACATCCATGCATTCATTCGTGAGATACCGGCCGATATGTGCGAAAGAGTATGCCAAAATTGGACTCAGCGGATGGGCTACCTGAGACGCAGCCGCGGTCAACATTTGCATGAAATTATCTTTAAACATTAAATTGCAAGGTTCAAACTATCGATTCAAATAAATATTTCATTCATTTTTTCGAATTTTTTGTGCTTTTTTTTTAAAAAAAGTTCTCAACCTCTTAAAAAATCACCCTTTAGTATTACCTCGATAACGTGAACTTCGATAATATGAACTTACAAATTTTTCCATTACCATCCCTATAGTCTGTGAACTTGGAAGTTTTCTCACCTCTATAATATGAACTTTTTTTAAGTTCGAAATCCTATTTGGTTATTCTTTTGGTATTTGCAGTTATTTGTCCAGACACTTTTTTCCATTTTACTTATACTGGAGAAGCACATTTTTCGTCTTATATGGACATTCGTTATTTCGGTTTTCACTGCGAACGTTTGGTTTTTCTTTATTTTCGGTGTACTTCAGAGTCAAAATGTTGCAATAATATGAACCTCGTAAAATGTGAAGAGGCCCTGTTTTTAATTAGCTAAACTGTGGACAGGGCTTAAATGCCTACATTAGATCAATTATTTTGACATATTGTTTATTTTTTATTTACCATCAATAAAAACAACTTGTCTGCCTTAAAAACAACTCGCTTATGGCTTTTCTCTTCGCTTTTTACTTCAAGATGGTTTTCTAGCCGTCAAAATTAATGGATGGAAACCAATCTTCTGTTACTATGTGGAGGTGTCTTGATGACACAAAATACTTCCTGCAATTAACGAGACATGGCATGGTCGTTTTTGCATTTATAATAACTCTAATCTGCTCAGATGCTGGTAGTTAATCTCGACAGTGATCCTGATCGCCGTATGTTACGCCAAAAGCTCAAAATAAAATATACCATCAGCATACCGCTATACGCAGAGTATTAAGCGGATAAAGTTCATCTCTGCGAGGTTGTACTGGTCTATCTTCAGGACTAAGTCAGTCTTCCGTCTAATTTACTATTACAACAATACGAAAAAGTTTGCTTACTGTATAGCTAACGCCGTTCAGTTCTTCGTTCCATCCGGAGTAATATTCATTTTTTATCAGTATTGCCACTTCTGAACTCCGCAAACCAAAGCCAATATGTACCTCGATACCTCAAAAACAAAATTTCCATAAACATTTCGTATTTCCCTATTTGCCTGGCACTTGTCTTTTTCTAACAGGCAAAATTTTAAGTCATGCGTGCAGAAGGTACACAAAAGTCTCTGCTTATGTCTGTTGTTCATTTGACTGAAATTTTACACCGAATATGAAGTCAACCACCTGTCAACTCTTTTTGCAGAGAAAGGAACATTTTCAGTTCATTTAAAGAAATTCCTATTCTAGATTTTTCCCATGATAACAAGAATCTAAAAAGTGCCAAGGAGCACTTGAACTGGGTACGTAACTCATGAAGTTTCTACGTCATGTAATAGCTTAAAACCAAAGCGACAATTGAACAAACATCTTTTCATGGTTTTCCAAACAAAACAAATGCAGGGTTGAAAAAGAAATTATGTTTTGGAAATACATATTTACTTGTGCTGCCAACAGAAAGCTTTGTAAGTTTTGTTGAATCGTATGCAATGAACACAGCAACACTGTCAGTGTAATTACTCATCCACCAGACACGAGGATTTTTCATTTAACCGGGTGTAACCGTGTAACAAATGAACTCATCTCATTTACATAAATGCTCAATTGCTCACTCTCGTCTTTCTCTACTGAGAGTGAGTCTGACTTTGCGTTTTGCTTTTGTATCGTACTCGTCGTACTCGTTCTCGTACTACTCTACTGTTACTGTCTACTCCCAAACAATGGAACTTGGTGGAACCGGTTTCTTTTTCTTCTGGGTACTTCTCGTTCCTCACCTTTTTTTTTTCGGCCGCATTCTGGTTGGTTTATATTTTTGCAGCCGGCTCTTTTTCTTCTCTTTCTGTGTATCGTTCTTCGTTTGATCGTTGTGCGGTATAATCCATCCATGATCATTTAAATGTTCTTATACGAATTTCGTTCAATTGAAATTAATATAAAGATCGTTTCGTCATCGCACGCTTTTGATACAAATGATTGACGCACAATAGGGCTGCCAGGTTGAGATGTTACTAGCGCAAATTTTTATTTAATAGTATTATGTATACCGGTAAAAAAAATAAAAATTATGTGGAGCGTTTTAGAAAGACTTCAAATAAATCACAAATTAAGGTGAGGCTGGCAATAATTTTACTAGCATACCGGAAACTATCATAATTGGGAAACAGACCATAATTTTAAATATCTTTTAAAAACTTCTATAAATCAAGCTCTTTTAGATTGTCACCTGTTTGAGTTGTTTAACTGTCAGCCATATAAGAAGGCTATCATCATCATCATATGTATATATTATTTCTGTAGTAAAGGTATCATTTGCGGTTCTCACACTTATCTAATCTTAACACCGCGTCTCCACGTGCTATTTCAAATAGCAGGATTTCATAGCAAGCTAAAAAAAGGGAACTGTCAAATTTGTGTGTGGGCAAATTATAGCTTGATATTAAATTTTTTTTTATATCCAACCGCTTGTACTCAGCACTTCTTTAATTCCACAAACCTGGAAACTGCCGAAAATTGTTTATTAAATTAATTATCTCTTCTTGTGACATCTTCCAGTCGGTCATAATTATTTTTTTCTTATTCAAACGCATCGAATGCAACCAATTTTCACTCAAATGTCAGAAACTAGCAAGATATCTTTAGCTTGCTAAATATCCTGCTATGGATAGCTTGCTATCTCAATTATATTGCTATTTGCCGTCTCCATTAGATATTTGCATAGCATGCTAATTATCTTGCTATGAATTTTAGCTCGTGGAGACGGCCTGTAACATATGAGGTATCAAAAGAAAGAGAATTTCCTCCAGCAGTGACAAATTGCACTTTCAATTTATAAAATTTACCAAATTAAAAAACAAATCAAAACAAATATTCTACCCAAAATTAACTCCCAAAAGCATAAACACTTCCCGCATGATTTCCATCTGTCAACTGATGGAAATGAGTTCCTTTTGGTTGATACATATACCTATTTGCTATATCGAAATCATATGGGAATTTTTTTGTTGTTTTAAAAGTTCACTCATTTTGGTTGAAATATTGGAGCAAGTGGTAGTGGACAAATCCATACATATACATATGTATCAACCAAAATTAAGTTTCAAAATAAAAGTAACACTTCCTATATGGTTTCCATGGGATTCATGAGTTGACAGATAGAAATCATATGGGAAGTTTGGATTTTGGGGGTTGGATTTTCTCTTAGGAGAGTTCTCGCACGGGCACACAACACTAGTATCATTGAAATTCGTTAGAGGAAGAGTCGTGGAATGGAGCATTGTTTTATTTTGTTTTGTAAGATTAAATAAATTGTTAGCGAAAAACTGCGTAATTTAGAAACCTTTTATTTTGGGATCAGACTCAGTCTCCCTTCAAGTTTAGTGGATTATTTTTGAATATTCCCATACAACTGATGGTTTAAAATGACTGGGGTAAAGTTGTCTTTTTGGATGAAAATAAATTCAATTTGGATGGTATTCGAAAGAACAAAAACCGTAACCGTCTGGTCCGTCCAAATTGAATTTATTTTCATCCAAAAAGACAACTTTGCCCCAGTCATTTTAAACACCTGTAGTTTCCACATTCGCAGTCATTTTATCTTTGCAAATTGTAGTCGCTGTTGCTTAGTTGCAGGATTAAGTGGTGGTTTTTTTCTAAGCTTTCTTAGCTTTAAGTATTGAGGACTCATAATTGGGCGACGAACAGTTGATTTGCTGGCAGTAACCACAGCTAATGCCCTGATGTTGTTTGTAGAGTGAGCCTAATTGGATGCTGACCTCTGAGTTTTCCGCTTGTCTTGAAGCGTTAACACTGTTTAAATTCTTTCTTTGCAATGGCTCCCTTAGGAATCGCGATTATTAATGTTATTTCGCACAGCATTTTCACATCGAGCTATTTCGCGGTTTGAAAGACCTTCCGAATGGTAAGCATCTATTTTTGATCTTTACTCCAAGGTTAACAGCTTTTTTGCCCATTTCTTTCTTAAGTAAAAGACGGAGACTTCCTTTAATCACAAATTAATATTTCACTGCAGTTTGCTCGATTACTCTTTGTCTATTAACTAAATTTGCCGCGCGTTTTATCAAGTGAACCGAAAAAATGCTGCAGTTTTGACATGATTGAGGAAAAAGAGTGCAAAAGTACCGTTCAGGGTCTCTCACAAAATTTTATGTCGTCTTACAGAGAAATTTCTAACCTTTCTGCTGAATGCAATTGTTTGCTTATTGATCCAAATAAGGGGAAACAAATCAAGATTGAAGGAAACGAATTGTGTGCGTCTAATCAAGTGAATCGGACTGTATATGTGTGTACAACAAGGCAGGATACAACGTCTGATTAGTATTGGAATCACTAGAGCACTTAGAACAGAGTCAATGATGTCACAGCACTATATCTACTAAACTTTTTACCAATGGACCTATTTGCTATAAGTGTCGTTTTTACTATTTTTCTTTTTCTTTTGTAAAATTGGACAGTTAATATAAGCTTCGGTTTTCACAGAAGGTAGCTCAATGTTGGTGTCATGACACCGGTGTGCACACAAGTGTTGCGTGTATAGGCCGCTTAAGAGAAGCCTTTATACTATACCTGATGCAAAAAAAACGTGATGTTCCACCTATTGGTAGATTCAGGAAAAGTACTTATGCCCCCGCTTCAAATCAAAGGAACGTAATGCTTGGACAGCATTCAGGGAAATAAAAGGAGGAAATATTAAAATAGAAAATTATGTAGAACTAGTAGAAAACTTAGTGGATAGGTTTAGTATATTACGATGCAGGATGTCGCATAACTACATGTTCTTTCTCATTTAGATTTTGTTTAAGTGAAAACGTGGGAAGCATTAGTGAAGAACATCCTGAGACGATTCTCTAAGACATCGCTTCAATGGATGGCCGGTCCCAGGGCAAATTGGATGCCAATATGATGGGCGACTACGTCTGGGGCCTAATAAGGAACAATTCCGAAATCCACAATAGGAAAACGAAAATGTCTGCACTTCTGAAAACATAGAGAAGTGTCAATATTTTTTTTGGTTAGATGATAAGTTATTAAAAATTGGAGTAAAATTTTGAGTTAAGTTTTTTTTAATATTTTTTTTTTAATTTACAAAAGTGCGAAAATGCTCAAAAATGCAAACTTTTCGTTCAAATTCTGAGGCAATAGCTAACACTTAAGAAGAACTTTTGGCATTTTTGAAATGAGCTGACATATACCAAGCATAAACAATCCAAAAATCTACATAAACAAACATTTTTTGAAATTTTGTTACACAGCGTAATGTATGGAGTACAATCTCCCTTTTATACAAAATCGAATTATTGTTAACATATGAAAATTCAAATAAAGGAGCTTCATGAGCTACTTTATATAAAATGACAAATACATATATCGAACGAAAATACAAAAGTTCATAATGATTCAAATAAATGGGCTTCATGGATATTTAATGGAAGTATTCATGAAGGTATCTAAAAACACAAAAGTTCGTTATAAAACTATGGAGAGGCTCAGCTGCCACCCCCTAACCTAACCTAAAGCTGTGGCGATTTCTTAGTAGATACGTAGTAGGTAAGTCAAATCCAAAACGAAAACAAGGAACACATCATCGGACGGTCATAATGGACCAATATCTACTGATCTAATTAAATGTGGCGCTGAGGAATCCTCATCAGTGTCAACCCATAAACCTAACCTAAGCTTCGAGGAATTACTGTATCTATGCATTGGCGATGCTGCCAAATTCGTTTTATTAAACTGGCTTATGACCGGTTCACAATGCACTTTTACATTTCTGCTATCTGTGAACTCAAAAAAATATAAATAAAACAACTAACAAACTCTTGTTTACCTTGTTCCACTGCGATAAAATCATCAGTAAAATTCTATTATACAACACTATTAACCCTCTTCGAAACAATGTGTATATAAAGAATCGACAGACTGCGAGTATATTCCAATCGATTAGACATCTTATTGCTTTGTTACTCTTGAAGAAAAGAATTTATTAACTAGACAGACTTTGTATGCCGGCACAGACAGATGGAAGCCAGCTCTAAACAAAGTGCACTGCATACGATTTTGCATGACTTCCCATGGATTTGGATTTTTTTTTGCTGCCGCGATCAGAATGAGCGTGAGGAAATGTATCCAGCGCGTACAGTTTGACAGATTAACTTGATTTTGTTTATGCAATTAGAACAGTATGTGTATGTGTGTTTATGGCATTTTAGCAGTTTGCACTATCAAAACATGGATATTTCATTTCACGCCTTCAACTGTGAGGGTCAGAACACAAGTATATGTATGAGCCTTAGTTGCATTTTGTTTGTACTCCGTCTTCTCTATATTTTTGTTGATAAACAAAAACGAATATGAAACTCAAAGATTCATAATTTGCAGATGTGTTGCAGTGTGATTGATTTTTCCTACTTATTGGGGGGCGAAGATTGGCGGGAATTATTTGTAATTGTAGGAACTGTAGCAACAACTCAACTTTATGACTAATGAAGCCAGAATAGCTATATGTCAATTCCGATTTCTTTTTAATAAAATGATTTCAATAAGTGTTTGACCTGCTTTCAGGTAAAGCTATGTGTGTTTGAGATTAGATTCGGCCAGAAATTTCTCAGGATGTTGTTAAGATTATATAAAAATGATAACGATGCTCAAAGCCCATTTCAGTCACCTTCTCAACACAACGCAAATCTCTCCACCGTTCCAATATCCAGCCCCTTTAATTGTAGATGAGTTCTTAAATAATCCGAGCACATTATGTCAAGTGCAAAGTGCAATTAGGAATGCTAAAATGAATAAAGCCCCAGGAGAGGACCACGCGCCTTTTGAATTTTATAAGAATTGTACCCCGGAATTCCTAGCAAAACTTACATCTGAGTTCAACCGGATCTTTGAAACTGCGGATGTACCAGGAAGCTTTCGCAAAGTGATAATATACCCATTGCACAAGAAGGGTGATTTCGAGGATCCAACTAATTATAGAGGAATTGCATTCCTCAATACAGCGACTTAGTTGTTTTCCGCAGTACTTTTCGGGTTGAAAAGTAGTTTTAACCCTTTCCTAACGGCTACTAGAAATAATAAGAAAATATAACTTTTTACATCGAAATCTTTTAAAGTGATATAAAAATAAAGACATACATATATTTTTTTTAGATTTTTATTTCACTTCTAAGTACACTTTCTAACACCTAGATTTTTTGTACCATCAGGAACTTGGTGTACGAAAAAGTTTGGATTTTACAAACTTAAGAACTATTGTATATGTGTACTCGTAAAAAACATTTATTGATAAGGTTAAATAACCAATTCAAAAAGAAAATTAAGCTATCCTTAAAATTTTCTATTTTTAATTTATTTCGGAAATTCTCACACTTCACTTTCGCCGTCGTTTTTTTTTTTCAAAGCCTTAACTTGCAAACTTCACAGATTATTTATTTTGCGCTGGAATTCAAATAACGCGCTGTGATTGGCTTGTCAAAAGATACGTTTAAGGATCGATAATGATAATTGTCTGTTACCCGGTCAGGTATTCAAAATATTTGACGAAAAAGTAGGCGGTATAAATTGGAACCGTCAGGGTTAAGAAGAATGTATTCAACTAACGACCAAATATTCTCAGTTGTTAATATAGCAAAGATTTATAAAAAGAAGCACAGAAAGCAATATACATTTTTCCGAGACTTCCGAGCAGCTTTCGATACTATACCGCTCAAAACACTGTTCTATAAACTCTACCATATCGGATTCTCAACAAAAATCATTTATGTTTTGAATGCTTTGTACGGAAATAATATGGCTTGCATTTGGGTTGGGATCCACTTAACTGAGGAGTGTGAAACGACGCGACGATGAGGGGTAAAACGAGGATGCATCCTAAGCACATTGTTGTTCATTTTATATATTAACGACATAATAGATGCTATTAGAGGAGGAATAGAGATAAGCCAATCGAAAATTCCAGCCCTGTTATTCGCTAATGATACGGCTCTCCTCGCAGATAGTGTAGAAGCTATGCAGCTGATGATAAACAAATTGGAGAACTACTGTAAAATTTGCAATTTATCTCTTAACCTAGCCAAGTCGAAGATAATGATTTTAAGGGATGACGTGGGGGGGGTAGATATTGTCGGGGAAAAAAATGGACGTATTGAGGAGTTTTAATTGCATCAAACCTGTACATGAAGAACATCGAAATTAGCAGAAGCAAAGCGAGCAGTTAGTTCAGTTTGGGGACGTTGCATCAACCACAAAAGCATATCCGACAGCGCGAAGCAGAAAATAATCCATGCAACTGCAACTTCCATTATTCTTTATGCAGCACAAGTATGGGGATACCGTCCATACGAAGAGATTGAAAAGTTTCTTCGCTATTTTATAAGAATAGTACTTAGACTGCCGAGTAGTTCACCCATATACACCCATATATATGTAGCTCCCTTCTCCCTGGACACACAATAGCTTCATTTGGACTATGTGGTACGAGTAATGACAATGGACGAAGACAGACTAACGAAAATAGTCTTATCGAATGTATTATTGACCAGGGGAATTTGCGTAGAAGAATGGGAAAAGTTAGCGCCTGACTGCGAGTTCAATCTATCGGTTACCATCAACGAATAGTTAGTATCTATAAAGAAAAAGTTCAACAGCCTACTGGAAAAATCAGGTCTTAGGTTATATAACAAACTCGTAAGCGACGCCCACGCAGCACAATACAGACTTTACTATAGCAAGCTGGACTTCTATTTACGAGATAGAACATATTTTCTAGATGGTAGATCAACCGATAAAATTAACACAATCTTTAGAATTAGAGCGGAACTCTTACCCCTTAAGTATATCCCACACCGCCCAGAACTTCCTATCCTGTGTAATCTATATGCAACCAGAAAGTGAGTAAATAGTCTATCACCTTGTGACCTTCTAAATACTACAACCATATACATACCTAACACTCTAACAGTATTGCTTGAACATCACATCATTCTTCATTGCTTTTCCAGACATTTGACAACATTTCGAACAGCTCTTGCTTTCCTTATTCTACTGTCCTCCACATCAAGTTTGGTGCCGCTGAGCTGTCAGCTGAGATATTAAATCTATATAGATTTCGAAAAAGCTCTCCATACAAAAATAAGACTGGATAATTATCCAGGCTAAGGTTTAGTTGTATTTTACATTGAAAACATGTTGCAGAAACATGTTTAGCCTATATAGGTTTGAAAAAAAACACGCCTATTGTCCCTAAATAAAAAAAAGCTGTCGACCTTCTTGACTTGCTGTCCAGCAATGTTGAGTTGAGTGGAAGAATTAGTTATGCCATTGAATTCCTCTAGTTTAGCAAAAAAAAAAACAAAAAAAAAATAACCGTGGTGACAAGAAGCCCTGGCACAGACCGCACTTCAAAGTATCTGATGTTTGTGTAAAACTAAGACTTTTTTTTAATTGGCGTTTGTGGCCCCTCCAAGGAGTTGCATTTCAAGTATTCAGTCTTTCCTTTGTTTTTCCTATTCCTCACTTGAACTAAAAATGTTAACGGAATTTGACGAAAATTTGCCAAATTCATGCATTTGAGCATGGTCCTTTTTTTGTAAATTTGTTTCTTTCTGCAAGAATTTCATACTCCACTCGATTTCACATTAAATGGATTTTGGTGCACAATCCATGGGAAAAGACCTTAGTTTGTCACAGTTTTTATACATACATATGTCTATTTGGCACTTTCACAGCAACCAATTTTCTTTGGATTTTAGGCTTATCGTATAGAGAACTTATAAGCCTGAGTCTAACAACACTTTGGATGTTCCTCAAAAGCATTATTACCCTTCACTTGACTTGCATTACAAGTATTATCCTTCAAAATTTACTCCGCACAGAACGTTTTGATTGTGAATTTATTATGACTTCGAAAACATGCCAATCAAGGATTTTCCTTAATTCCCTCCCCAAAGCAAATTCTACAAGTACAGCGAGTGTCTATCAATCACATTTAAATAGTATTTATAATGCCACACATTCAAGCGCACCCACATCGAGAAAACAATAACAACAGCATTAGCATCATCATTTGAAGTATGTGCATATGTACATATGTAGATACAACTAGTATCTACGTATCTACTCGTACAAACCCCATGTTAGTTGATGCTGTAAACAGCATCCGACTGAAATGCAAATATTTACATCTCTGATTGTTTATTGATTCGAGGAAATACTAAGTTTTGCACAATACGAGTACGCAATGCACATGCATGAATATCAATAAAATACAGAAATACCGCAAGCAGATGTGTCGGGCACAGGATGTCGACCATTAGTAAATTTTCTATTACCGAAGAGTGGGTGACATGAAACTTTTGGATGTGCTATGTGGGAGACCGCCTTGGGACAAAATGAAAAATGACAGAGGAACGAACTGAGGCTAATGGACAAAATTATTGTTTCATTTGGTCATTTACTAGTAATACTGATGGTCCGATGAGTCATGATGACCAGGGAGTCCCTAGTGGCGTGGGTATACCAACTAATGGCTGCAAAATCATTCAATAGAATACTTGAGTATCTATCTATACACATACAAGTTGGCTGAAGTATATGTATGTTTTGAGAGCATAAGTGCGGCTAATGATGAATAAACTTGAATCACATAAAGAATCTCACACCTTTTACAACTTTTTGGTTGCGAGAAAGACTTATTCAATTTATCGTTTTCTAAAGGCCTACTCTTTGAAGTTGAATGGACTGTATGTGTGGTCCAAATGAGTGGGCTATTTTATCTGTTCAAATACTCGTACAATAGATAATTTGTAGTATTTATTTGTGGAATGCTGTATGATGTAAGCTTTAGCCTTTATCTTCTAAGAATAAAAGAACCAAGACGTACCAAGCCGATGCAAAACACTTGAACCTGATCGCGCTTACCAATTATCAATTTTAAAATTGGTTATTAAATGGCCTCTTCTAAATACATATCAGTTAAAAAAACTAATGGGCGTCCCACCACGCAGTAATTTCGGACCCTTACTTTTTACGTAGATTTTCAATGACTAAGGGGTGTCATTTCTCTCGCATTGCAAATATCATCATGTATGTGTAGCGTAGCGTTGCCAGTTGTGGAGGTTTTCCCAACAGCTTAAGGGATTTTTTGGTTGACATGATTGATAAGTCAACAGGTTAAAAATCAAACCTTGGGCCTATAGCACAGAGCAACAAGTACTTGTTAAACAAGTGAAATCCAACAACTGTTGAGAATTTCTGTAACACGTAACAAAAAGTCTGCGGGCACTCCAACAATTGTTATGGAATCTTTTAACAAGTGGGAGATTTGATAAATCCACTATTTCTATAAGTGGAAACAACAAGTGTTGAAAAAAAGAGACTTTGACTTGTTGAAAAGTTGATAAATTCTAACCGACGGTGTCTGACTTGTTAGAAGTTAACAAGTTAGAAGTAAACATTTTTGTAATAGACCAACGATTACCAAATGAGTCATTTAAAATTGATTCAGTTAATAATAATTAGATTTTCAAAATGTTTTACTTAATTCTGAATCGCACAAGGGCAGTGAGAATCAAAGAAATAAACAAATTTTTAAAGAAAGAAGAATTTCGAAATCGATTCAGATCGTTTTCCAATGCAAAAGTCTTTCTTACAAATAACGTTTGCCAGCTAATAAAAGCAAAGCAAACGGCAAAGCGAGAAAATATTGATAGTCTTGCATTGGTTTGGGTCAGGAACTCAGTACCATACTATCATGTTATAAATGACGTTCATGGTGTTAGTAAAAAGTCAGAAAAAGCCTGCAATAAATGAAGTCGAATTTCAGAAACAAGTGTGTTGGCCTTAAAATGTACAACTTACTATATAAGGCTTTTCTGAGAAAAATGAAATGCCGGAAGTTTGCGGGGCGAACGATGTCGTTTTGATCAACATTGATGCATCTTCAAATATTGAATCAGTTTTCATTGTAAATTGTAGGCAGTATATCTATATGGACCAGTTTTTCTCTTAATCTTGAAGGAAATGCTTCCCCAGAATATTAGAAGGAGTGTGGTACAGTGCTGGGAAGTGACGAAAGAAATGGGGTATGTGCCCAGTACTTATATCCACTAAAACTGAATAAGAGCCCCTATTCTTGAGCAGGGTATCGGAAGTTCTGTTTTCATATTAGCATGGCCCTGGCTTTTTGTTGTAACGCAAGAGTTTACGCTTTCCTGTCTATTATTACCTTCTAAGAGCGTTCTTTTGAAGTAAAACTTTTATACGCACGTTAGTCAAAAATGTTTGTAACGAAAAAGTGTGACGACTGATTACGTCATACATTCGACAGAATGTTTCCATATTCCCCCAAGAAACACTAGATTACGGGTTCTATTTTATGATCATTTTCATCGCACCAATTATGGGTTCAATGAACCAATATCACGTTGCATCAAGGAGGCTAATTCCGTTTGCCAACTCTTGGATATATTTAATAATTGTTCTAGATTAGCATTTAAGCATATTATTCTATCTGTGTTAGAAAATCAAATTTAATTTAATTTATTATTGTGTAAATTCTCACTGTCATGTAAAAACTTATCTGTTTGATTATGTAAGTACGAGTATATGTATATCTACAAAATGTATCTTAGTCTGTAAGAGAAATTCTGATTGACAATAAAGACAAAGACAATAAAAAGACAAAGAATGAATATATACTAGCTTTTCGAAGTAATGGAGCAGATACTATGCATACTATGCACACTATGTATACAAACAAACATACATACATACATACGTACATACATAAACATACATACAATACATCACATTACATACATACATACATACATTACATACATATGTACATACATTATTTTTCCGACCATCAGCAGATAAACCTCCGACTTATGAGTGTCGTATATAATATAAATGGTTACAGTCTGTAGCTCTATTGTCTTGTCATTAATTTTTATCATTCAACACTTCAAAATCATCATTATATTTAAATCGCTAGCGCAAGAGCTTGTGATTCCTCCTGAGGGTTTATTTCTGCAGCGATTTCAATGATTCTTACACTGATCGAAAGCTCATCACCTGAACTTTTTTCATCAATACCACCACTTTTGAAAAAACCCATACGAGTAAAGTTATTACTAAAAAAATATTATTACCTATACCTACAGGTATAGGGGTTCTACATGCGAGATTCCTCGCACCAGTACACTAGTTAAAATTGTTCTAGCATAACATGCATGTTTTACTTCTGCCGCGCGTAGTTTACACACACGCATTTTTTTTCCAACTTTAATATATTTGAAAATGCATAATTTATTAACAATCAAAATTATGTTCGTTACGAGCGAAGTGGAAGAGGAAGCGTCCGGTCCTGGCAAAGGTTAACGTTAATCTCAGAAATCATTGCTTTGCACACAGTAGCAATCTGACATAAGTATAATTGTAAATGTTATAACGATGTGATAAAACAAGTAAATACCTAATATAATAGTAGTTAATACTTAATAGTTAATGTGAATCAGTGATAATTTTGTGGCAGAGTTTTACATTGTGCTGTGCGGCAGGATCTTAGAGCTGTGGTTTAGTCCTGTTCTATGTGTGTAAAGTACTGTTCTGGTTTATCGTGCCATGAGCTTTTTATACTATCGATAGGTTCTTTTTGCTTACCGTTAAGGTTTCGGATTATTAGAATCAAAGTGAAGTAAAATCGAGTCATCAAGGCCTTTAATTAAAAGTCCTTAAATACTATCTGCGGTTTCCCAAGATAATAAAAGTATACAACTCATTAAAGCATTTTTCCCAACTATCCGGATTTCCATGTCCAAAACTATATGTAAATATTTTTCCAAATATCAATACTAACTATGGCATATTTTTAACAATTTTGCCAAAACTCATCCCTAATGTACGTCCAGTCTTTTCCTTAAGAAACTACATTTTTGAACTGTGATAATATATGTATGTAAATATCTCTCGTTTTTTCGTTAACCACAGAAAGCACTAAACAAAATATGTTTATTTTCTCTTATTAAAGATAAGACTATTCGCTAATTCTCCAGCTCATCGCGTAAGATTCACTTGTTGAAATAATTCAACAAGTCGAGAGAAATTTTTATTTCCAACAATTGTTACGATTTTTGCTGTGTTACAGGAATGATGTTCCCTTGTTGAACAAGTATAGTTAAACAAGTACTTGTTGACTTGTTGACTTGTTGTTCTGTGTTATAGGACCCTGGCCACCCGTACATTTTATACCGTGAAACAAAATCACAAATTTCACAGACTACCAGCAGGCACTAAAATAAACTTTCAACAATATCTACCTAATTCTATCTTTAAAGATATCTCCAAATTCTCCAAAACCCTCTAAATTAAACGCGCAGCTTAATGCAGACTTTGGCTTAGTTTAAAACTTACCATCCCACCGCGAAATGGGAGATTTAACCTCTTGGGCATCAAAATGAATCTTCATTTATCGATAAGGATAAGTATGACATTTGAGGAGTATTCGCATCTATCTTCAGATTAGACTTAACCTAGGTAGGCGTATGGCGTAGATTGAGGTTTCATTGTATTTATAAGATAGCTCTATGTTTTGTTGGAAATTTCTCATCTAACCTTTGGTTGGTTGGTTGAAGAGGGCGCGTTATGCTCCCGTCGTTGTCATAACTGGAAAGGATGTTGGTTATTGTGCCTAAGGAGTTTATTAATAACATTGATCGAGATGTTGCCTGGTCTTTTTTGCAAACTTAACGATGTCAACAATTCCTATTTTCCAAAGGTACATTCTTATGTCAGATCTATTATGAGTGGGGCTTCCAACACATTAAGTCGCAGCCTCGCTCTTGTTGGGAAGTGGCAGAGGAAGTGTTCCAGGTCTTCCTCCTCATCTTCGCAGTTAGATAGATTGTCGTTTCGATGAGACTAAGTCTGTGCACATGTCTGAAGAGATTCGTGTTCTCTGAGTGCCACCAATTGCACTCCGCTGTAGGTATTTTAAAGTTTGTTTTCTGGCCCGTCTACGATTGATTTGGCCGCCTTCCAGATCACTAGCTCCTCGCAGAATTACTTGAATTTCTAGTGGAAATTGCTGTCTTAGTATTCTCAATAGCATGTTCATTTCCTGCTATGCCTTCCTCCCTCTGAACCCAGGATAGGCAGCCTGTGTTGAGATTCGCAAGAAGGTTGAGGTTCAGTTAATACTACTCTGCCAAAGATGACTTTGATTCGAGGGCTGTGATAGTGCTTATTGCTGCTATGCAATCAAAGTAGATTCTATTTTCATATAATGTGTGTGATGCAGAAGTTGTCTTTTCACTTCGCGCAGTATGGCAAATATGTCTTGTTTCTGCATGAAACACATTTACGAATTGCTCTAAATGTGTCGCGATCACGATAGGTGGGTTTGTGCAAGAAAAATGCCAGCTCCTGTTTCTTCTTCTATATTTGAACCATTTGTGCTTGTTACACTTTCATTCGCCCAAGACTCCTTTGTAGGGACGGTCGTTTTGAAGCTGTTGACAAAATTATATGTTTTGTTGACCAGATAAATGTGGTTATTAATCATCGACGATAATTCCTCTATTTTTTTGAGGATTTCCCGATGCTCTGTTTTAATTCTATCGGCCGAGTACTCACAGCCTAGTGGCGGAAAGGGCTGCTAGTCTTTTCGCTTCTAGGTGCACTAGTAGTAAGTAAGGTAAGGGTTGCGGGCTGACGAAAATGTTCACTTCCTCATCACACGTAGGTTCATGTGATCCTATTTTGGTACCCATTATATGTTCCCACCCGTGGTATCAGGTACTTTGGTTCCAACTATCCGAACGTTCTGGCAAACTTAAGCAGACCCGACGGTGATCGATCCGATAGCTCATCGATATGTTCGAAGGAACATTTGCCAAATGTTCTATTTCTAAGTTGGCAGAGAGGTTTGGGCAGTAACAGACGAAATGGGTCATGTCCTCGTGCACCTCTTCATCACCGCACCACCTGCATATATCATCACCGGAAAACGCTGCTGTGATCTGGGAGTCGTATGGAGCTGTTTATTCTTAGGTCCTCAGAGAAACAACCCGCTCCTATACCTGTTTCAATTTTTGACCCATTGGTGTAGCAAGATGGACTTGATGGAGTCCTTAGGCACTTTGTTTTTCTCCCACTGTTCTCTGCTTGGAAAAGCCCACGAGAAGGGTCTTTCGAAATCCAAGTATTGTCTAAATTGACATTACCACTAAGATACTTCCTAAGTATCTTGGTGTATCCATACGTATTCGGTCTCCAGTACTTTGACTGCCTTATTCTGAGAGCGCTCTTTGCTGCGGCCTCCTACATGTAGAGATCTAGAGTCAGAAGGTTAAGAATTGCTTCTAATCCAACTGTTGGCGTTGTTCTCATTGCTCTGGTAGCTTTCATAGCTGCGGGAAAATCTTTTAAAATTCTGTTTTTTTTGCCTTTTTTTAGGCGCCTTAAACTTTGTTCATGTGTTTTTTTTTTGTCTTATTTTATGGCATAAAATGTTCCTTCGAATATATGCACAAAAATTAGAGCTGAAGCTCAAAGTATGAGCGCCAACACATCAGATCCGCAGTTGCTCCTATGACTCCTTAAAAATTAATACCTGTCAACTGTTAATCTAATTAACAATATAAATGCATATGCATGTTGCAAATTAGAATATAAACAAAGGCTTGTTAACTCATTGCCATCTAATTAAGTATGCACAGAGAAGAGAGGACTTGATGTCCTTAGCCAAATGCAGAAACCCTCGAGAAACATTTTCACTGCAAACTAATGGCAATAACGCATTATGCGTCTTTTCATTTCGCTGCTCACTTATATTGCTCCTTAAGCTATGCACGAAGTGAAGTGAATTCCAAGCAATTTAACACCCTTTCTCGAGAATGACGGAGGGCTCCACCAACACCGCTGCAATATGCGTTTTTGGCATGTTGATTGTTTAAATGAGCATGCAACTACAAAGTACTTAATGTTTCTCCCATTCGAGCCAAGTACGTGAGTATGTGCGAGTGTACACCTACTGTAACCGCAATGCAACGACTCCCTAAATGTTTTGAGACATGTAATTTTTAATTACACCCACTCACTAAAACTCGATTGCAACTGTGTGAGTTTTTGGTAATTAATGTTCAAGCGTTTTGTATAATTTCATGAGTGGCATGTAAATATGCATGCAAGTGACTTCGACAAATGCGACATAATGAAATACAAACTTTTTAGAATGCATTTGCGGGCGCGATAATTGTAGCCATGCAGCAGATGTCTCTCCATCTGCTTGTGCTGCTTCCATCGCAGGTAAATGGTTCGAAAGACGAACATGCCGGAAGGTGTATACTTAGGTGAGTGTTATAGCCATAAAAGTTTTCGTTTACTTATTTAATGAGACAAATAAACTTTATAACACATTTTGGGACAGGATAATAAAAATGCATCTTCAACTACCGAAGCTCTTTGTGATGAATCTAGGAGCCAATGGTGTTCTTAGACTGAGGAGAGCAGCTTCAACCGAAAAGGATTAATACTGGCATGGGGTTGGAGAAACTACAGCATAGCTAAGACAGAAGACACTTATGTAAACGGTACAAAGGCGGAGAAAGGCAGGTTTCGAAAAAGTGGTCTTTTCGGAGTACTGCACTGTAGTTTTTCTCCAACTGTGATCAATGCTTTGCCATCACTCAGCCTGCTGACAACAAAACACCTCCTTAACACTTAAACGTGAGATACATTAAAATGAAGAACTATACCTGGAAGTACAAGAGTGTTCCCGAATTAGTTTAATCAGGCGGCTTCACAAACAACTTCTACATAACGGTAGGTATGTAGGTAGAAGTGGTGGCTTTGGTGGAAGCAAACCCAAATAGCGCGTAAAGCGCTATGTGGTATCAAATCAGCCGTTACAGCTAAGGACCTGAAACTTTTCAGGATAGCTTCTGAGACCAGTCCCAAAATATTTTTATACCCGCCGACCCGACACGCCCACTAAAACGCCCACTTTTCTGAAATGTGCCTATTTTTCAATATTACCAAAAATAAAGAAGATTTATTGAAGATCTAATTTTTATCAACTACACTTACCTTCCCCGCCCACTTTTACGCCCCCTTTTATCTTGAAGAAAAACAAATTAGCAAAACCATTTTTTAAATTGTTCAAGGGTATTTATTGAGACTTATAAATTAAAAAAAAAACAATTGAATTTGATATTGGAACATTTCTCAAGTTCTTCATCTTCTATTGTTTCAAGAACACAATCCAACATCGAAAGTAATCTTTTCGATGTAATGTCAAGCAAAGCACATGTAGCTGTGATTTTCATCATATCTTTGTTGGGATAGCAATCTTTCTTTGCATTCTGAACATTTTGTACGAATAAAATTTTTCAGGAGCACTCACTCTTATCACATTATATTGGTGTCGTGATAGTACTGCCAAAGCATCTTCTCCAGTCATATAACTTTTCTTCTGCGTCTTTTTAAATGCTTTTCTGTATTTTTCAGCTCAATTGGGGCTTACAGTTGCGTCTTTTAGGGTTTGGAGGCTTGAATCTATGATTTCTCATTTCTCATTTGGGTAGCATAATTGAGGACATTAACAGGTACCGAATCTGTCAAGTCTTGTGTTTTGAATCTTTTTGTTCTTTCGGAAGAAGTCTCAGAACTCACTTCCGGATGACCACGTTTCTTTGATGAATCTGATGCAGTAGAGAATGCAATAGAACTGTTTAGGCATTTTCCATTAGCTTTTAAACATTGTTCCTCGATTCTGCAAGCTTTGAGCCACCGTCTCTTAAATTCAGTTTTGAAATGCGAGAGTGTTTTCTTTACACCTTCTATTTGGGTATTTTCAGTGGTTTTTATAATTTTAATAAGTTGTTCTTTTAAGAAATTGAACTGTTCTTCAACAATAACACTCCCAGAGCTTCTCATCATACCAACTAGTTACTTATTGCCAAAAAAATTAAATTTGAAGAAAGTTCTAAAACAACGGAAAAAATGTATAAGCCGAAGGCACCCATACAAAAATCCAAATATCACGAAAAGTGCAGAAAAGTTGCAGGATATTTTGACGGAAATACAAAATACACATCACGCACATTTAAATGACACAAAAATAAAAAACTCGGACGAGCCCGGAATCCAACTAAAAGTCTACGGGACTTAGGAAATTCTTAAAAATACACTTTTCTTAAAAACTGACCACAGGACATCACCTCTGTTTTACACTTTTTTTTTTTTTTTTGTTTGTGCCTTACACATACCCAAAGTTGACGGCTCCAAACAAAGATTTAAAAATTATTTGCAGATTAACAAAAATTCGGGCTTCATTCAAAGAAGAATAAAAAACCTGTGATGAATCAGATAAGTCTAAAAAGCAATCATTTGCATTTTTTGATAATGTGAATATTACTTGATCGAAAAATAAAAAAAATATAGATATTTTCAATTTTGTAATTTGAATTAATGCCAGATTTTGGGTCAGTTTGCCCCACTGTGGCCGTTTTGATACCACAACCTCAGGTGATCCTTTTATTCATATGTAATGTTGAGATATTTATATCCACCCTGTGGAGTTTCGGAAGAGGATCAGCTCTCCAATTCTTTTCCGGGATATCTCTTTAAGGTTGTCAAAGAATAGTTTGCCAAGTATGCGTTGCCTGGCTCTCGCTGTAGCTGGATATTCGCACCGAAAGTGAATAAACGACTCTATTTAATTTTCATTTTTGCGGCTGAAACTGTTGTGAGGGATCGCTAGTTTGGCTGCATGGTCCCCTATTGCACTGTACTGACTGCCACTACTCAAGCGATGTCTACGCGGGTTCTCTCTAGCAGCTCGTTTGATTTTGACCTGGCCATATCTTTCTAGATATGACACAGTTTGTCAGACTGGTCCACCTGAGACCAGCTAGTTTCAAGAAGTGTGAGAGCACCTATAGTAATATGAACGTTTTCCGCTAGTGAGGGCTGACCCTCGCCTAGCAAGTTCGTCGGCTCTCTCGTTCCCTTCAATGGCGCTATATACTGAAACCCAGAGAGTGACTCTAACTTGATTGCAGTACCGATTGAGTTTTTCTTGACAATGACCAGTTTTGATGGGGTGATTGCCGAATTTATGGCTTTATCTGCGGCTTGGCAATAATTAGCGATATTGTGTTTGGGTGTATGGTCGTTTATTAAGTTGTGATAGGCTTCGAGGATCGCTAGTTGTTCCGACTGGAAGACGCAAGCGAACACTTCTACATAAACTTGACTGACCGTCAAGTTTGGCTGCCTTGTATGGGTGTGAAGTCTTGTGGAATGGGTTACTGGATGAGATTAAACGTAAACATGCTTAACCTTCTATATTTATGTACTCGTAATTAGCTACAGATAACTTTTCCTACAGATCAGAATATCAATATTTCCAGTACCAGTCCCTTTCGAAGCTGGGTGTACTGGTATTCACAGACGGGTATTGTGCGTGCATTCCAAAAATAGGTGATCTAAATATAGATTCAAAAGATACTTCAAGTGATGACTGAGAAATTTAACAAGCATCGAGCTTTTCATATTTGCTTGGTATCTACAAGCTAAGTTTGAGGTGTATACGTATTTTGACATTTTTTAATATAATCGTTCGGGGCAAGAGTGCGCATTTTGGACTTCGGGCTTAAATTCTGGAAAATCTACAACAGGTAACAAACAAACTATAGTAGCTCTATATTTTAGGAACATATTTATGCAAAAATATTTTACGTTTTTTTTAATGTTTCATATGTTTTGATCAAAAAACAAAAGGAAGTCAAGTTGCGCACTCTTGCCCCGAAGTCAGGGTAAGAGTACGCAGAGGTATGGGTAAGAGTGCGCAATCATTTTAGGTCACAGTTTTCGTACTTAAAAAGGTTTGTAACCGTGCTTCCACTCAAACTAAATTCTTCGGCGGCCTTCCATGGGCTGCTAGCCTAGCTTCGCAGATTTGCGTTTAGGTTATCAATTTCCTTTCCGTTTGCCTTTAGTAGATACGAGGCATTTTTCAGGACAAACAAAAACAGAAAGATAGAGCATCTGACGACAGACCGTAATAGCCCAACAATTGTTATTATTACAAAAAGTTAAATATTGGGTAAGAAAGCAAGAAGGAATAATATTATCCACTAAAATTGTATCCTAAATCAAACACACATATACACTGTTTATGCACACATACTACTTGTGGGGTATCGAGTTGCCAAGCTTTCCTGACACACTTTTAAAAATTGACTTTTTTTTTAACAAAATCCGGCTTTTCTTTTCTTGTTGTTTTTCTGTGTACTGTGAATTCGAATATTTTCGTAGAAGTTGTTCTTCATTGGCGGTTAGTGATTCACACATTTTCTCATTTAGCGATTTCTGCTATTTCTTTCACAGATGGAGAAAATGGCACTGCGCACTCTTACCCCAAATGACTACACTTTTTTAAAAAAAATGTGGTCTGGTAATATCTGGTTTTCGAAGACTTGTACAATAAACCATGCACGCTAGAGAACTAGAGATTTTCAGTCAACATATCAAGCTCACTGTAGAAACAACATGATTGTTAACCTGAATGACCTGAAACGTTTGGTTTAGCTACGGTGTGGTCAAAATCCATAAGTTCATTCTTATATAGACAACGTAGCCTTGCAAAACGGCTTGGATAGAGGCCGATACATAAAAAATGAAAGGGTCAACAGATTCCACCGCGGAAAACCTTCGCTTTTAACCACTTGACTTTTGCCTCTAAACATAGCTATAGAGTCAGCAAAAGATTGTGTTAAACAATTACCAGGGGTTCCTCTCACCTCACAGACTTTCGGGGTCTATGAGTTCTGAGATATGTATATTAAAAGAGACCTTCGGGTCTCCGAGTGAAATTAATGTTTACATAATCACACACCTTTCCGAACCTAACCTGATGTACATATGTATGTACATTCAAAGGCAAGGTTTGATCGAGTTACTTAAATTGTACTGTTACCGGAGAAACTGAAATTTCTGTAAGCGGTTGACTCTAGCTGTGAAAAAGAATCGATAAAAGTATGGAGCCGTGAGGCACTCAGCAAATACAGAAAAAGTATTTGAAAATATTTCATCGGCCATGGAACTATTGGTCCTTGACTCTGTACGTATTTGAATAATTCGGCATTGAAAGAGCAAACCTCTCTGAGACGACAGTTGCTTGGACAAGCATTTCTTGCCTTACTTGAGAACTATATGTGGTCGACTTTGCAGTCCAATCATTGGGACAGGGACATTAAAGATTCTCCGAATTGACCTGCTGGTTGTACTTTTTCTTTAATGAGTCGATTGTTTTGTAACGTTTTGTACTGAAATTGTATTAGTTGATTTTTTTCAACTTATGTACATGTGTTTGAATTCGCGTAAGCCGTTGGTTTGTGATTACCTACCTAAAGTATTTTCTTAATAAATTGTTATAAGTTGTACTGCATTATCAAGCAATAAAACAAAATATTAATCAATACCAAAAATTAATTCGAAATAAATTTCCCATATTTATCCAGTTTATGGGTAATCAAAGAAAAGTAACGCCTATTTTCAAATTGTTTTATTGAAATTTTGTAGTGGCATCTGTTGGACTCAACCCGCAAACAATTTGAAATCAACGTATTTTCGTAGTAACTCGTTTATAAGGTAATAAGATGGTCACAGTTTCTGTATAAAATTTGCTTGATAGCGGACAATTTTTCACTTTGCTGTCGCTACGAAACACGTGGTGCTTGTTATGTTGGACCCAAATTTTCCGCAGACGTTGTACAAGATTAAAGAAAAACAGTGATTAGCGGGTTCACATTATCAAACATGTTTGACAAGCATGGATTGTCTTGTTTTTGATAATGTGAACGCTCCATCCAGCGGCTTGTCAAACATGCAGGATGACTTTCAAAATGTTTTGATATTTTGCTGGTTTGACAAGCAAATTTGATAATGTGAACGCTGCCATGGAAGCAAATTTCCTTTTTAAAAAAGTTTTCAACCGGTGCGCAAATAAAAATTGCCGTAAATGGAAATTGCGATTTTTGGAGCGAATTTTTTGAATTGTATAGAATAATGGCAAATTAAAAGTGAAATACATAAAAAGAAGAAAGCATTATAAAAATTTTGGGCGCTCTTTTAGCATTGGTCCAAATTCGCTTCCTCTTATTTGTTTGCCTTTTTTCTTCTTTTTTCCTTCATCTTCTCAAATCTCATCGATTACGAAAACTGCAATTAAAACTTCCACCAAGTTGAAATTCGAATGAGAACTGATGTTTGATAGCAAGTTTGACAAATGTGAACGCTAACTGCCCAAACACAATGGAAAGTAGCAGAAGCTCGTTCGAAAGTTGAACTTAGCTCAACCTTGCATATATGTATATGCATACTAGAGATGGGACTCGAGTCGACTTTCATTCGAGTTACTCGAGTAATTCAGTTTCAACTCGTACTCGAGTAGAATTTTTTTATATTCGAGTGAACTCATACTCGAGTCCATTCGTACTCGAAAAGCTTAACTGAAACTGACTTCAATGAATTGAACTCGAAAAACACGACACACTACAACCGTTTACATTGCATATATACACACATTCACACAAAGATGCGAACATTTATTTATTCGCGCTCGCATTCACATTCTATAAATGTAGCACATGGTTGTAAAACAAAAAAGTAGGTACGTTTTACACTGGAATATCTATTTTGCTTCTACCTAAATAAAGTGTATATCTTATACCGTAGAAGTTACATTATTTAATTATTGTGTCGTTTTTCTCAGTGATTTTTGCTGTTTGTTTTATGGGTTAGTGTATTTTTTTTAATAAGATTATGGTACTCGTGATTTCATTGGTAAAATTATTGAAAAAGTCGAATGTTTGGATTATTTATCATTTAATGTTTAAGGATGATAATATAGGTAGACATGTAACTCGAGTCAGATTTCTACTCGAGTAGAACTCGATTAATATTGTAAATGAGACGAGTGACTCGAGTAAAATAAAATCACTCGAGTCCCATCACTAATTCATACTACAGTTGTAACTTCGCATTGTGTTCGCGCTATAGGGTTTACGTATATTTTAACATTGTGTTCAGCCAGTTATGGTTTCCATCCATCAAACATTCATCCTGCCGTGCTTGTCAAACATGTTTGATAATGTAATTGTTGTCAAATGGGTATGTTCAGTGAAATTGATATATATTCGATTTTTATTAGCAAAAGCAAACTATGTGATTTTTGGTTTTTTAAAACATATTTTGATGAAGAAAATACCTACTAAATTAGCAGCAGCGCGAATTGTATCGAATTTTATAAAAGTGTATTTGTGTACTGAAGCAAGGTCAATTGTATCGAAAACAGTACAATTGTATCGACTTTTGCAACCCAGATCTGCGCTTAAATTTCAAGTTTAAAGCTACAATTTTTTTTTTTAAATTAAATTCCACTCTATCATTCAGTATCACAGTGCGCCTGTATTTGTATATGATTATCGGCAAGCTGATGCCGAATGATAACAATTTGACAATACGCGCGAATAAAGTTGAATCGATTCCGAAATAGAATCATTTCCATACACAAAGCTGCCACATTCTGAACACACGAGCATTCGCGGATGAGAATAAGAAATGAGGATGTGATTTCATCTTCATCGTCGCTGTCTGTACGATGCCGATGCCGACATACTGTTCAGTGGTAAATCTAAATTGCGACACTTATTATTGATCCACCAGAATCTAAATGCAATTTAAATCGAGTTTATAAATTTGTATTCAGTGCCAGAATAGTGTGGAGCAATGTGTATGTCGAAGTGGAAGGCACATTCGAAGTCGATGAATCCTTGAATCTTTGTATATGGAGCTGCTCCATATAACCACCAAGAATTGGTGGCCTTATTGCTAGTGGATGTCCTTATTGGTATTATTTATTTTGAAATGAATGGATGCACTGAGCTAGGAATTAGCATTAAAAACGCCTCTGGGTGTCATTGAGGACACGTGCTGAATTCCCATTGAAATGCTAATATATGTGTATCCGTGAGTTATAATTTAACCGTTCTGGAAAAAAATCTACAATAACCTGGTTCTGTGGACACACACGCTGAAAATGCATGCATATATACTCCGTATGTAGGTATGAAAGTGGATTTATTGATTTTCAAGTTATCATTCTGGTATAAGTGATTTGTCGTATTTTCCTTGTGAACCTTTGATTGCTTCACTCAAGCGGGTATCGACTATCGATTTAAACGATAACCAAATGTATTATGAAATAGTATCAATGTAACGTTTAGTCGTAAATGCGATTTTAGACGCACGGAAAATAGACCAAAGACGTGTGTTTTTCAAATAGGGGAAATTAGCTTTAAGCTGGTGTCAGATCCTTTTAGCTAGGTATCCACCAGTCCGGGACTTAGAATTATAATGTTCTAGCGTGCAGGCTACATCGAGTTTCATAAACGGTATAATGGATAAGGCTAGAAGGGCTTCCTTTAAAAGTTCACCTTCAACTCATTTAAAATTAGTAAGTTACAGAAACGAATAGCCATGCCAGTGGGGAAAAGTGTCAGTGTATTTCAGACGGAAATTGTATTTGTTGTTATATTTTACATTATTATACTACAAGATGTCATGTAAGTATCTTTTAGAAGTATACAATTTAAATTCATGCCATCCAAGTGTGCGCCAACTTCATCGTTGTTGCAACATTCCCAGGCGCGAACATTTGTATGCTTACTCGAAAACAATTTTTGGCTGCTCACTGATAACGTGCTCAAGTACCATTGCCTAGTCTCCCTTCATGAGATTCAACAAACCCAGAAACCTTCCTACCTCCTTAACAAGCTTCAGTCCTGAACTGCTTCAATACTCTTCACGACCTGTCGCATAAAAATGAAGTCAAACCTTAGTGGGTTGGGTACCCGGACACGAGGGTATTGATGGATATGAACAAGCTGGCCAACTGGCTAGATAAGGTTAGGCTGATTTATTTAACCGCTCTGAGCCATTTTGCTATATTCCAAAAAATTGAGAAAACAAACTACAACTATTGGGAAAATGCTTAGGTGGCGCTACAGCTCGAGGTGAACCTGGGCCTGCTTCTCGCAACCATTTGTGTGTGCGTGTTATATTTTTTGCACGAATGGAAGGGACTTACAGTTTTTTGCCGAATCCGAACGGCGAGTTGAGAAGCTCAATTTCTTGATATTTTTTGATTGCTTGTCAGATATTCGAAAGAGGTGGCAACCGTGAAAAACTTTTTAGGTGTTGGACCCGGGCTGGGATTGAACCCGAGCAGCATGCGTAGTAGTCCATCGCACTAACCACCAGGGCCGCGGCGACCACCATAATAAATCCATAAAACATGTGATTTTTACCAGGACATTGCCATCTTCGCTATCATCTAAACAAAATATGTATTTAGGTCTCATTCAGGAAACTGGATGTCGCCTCTGCATGGAAGAAGACGAAACTGCCGAACTTATTCTATATGACTCTGACTGCATGGCAATGGCAACATTTCCTTAGTGGAGTGGAGTGGAGTGGAGTGGAAAGGTGGAGAGAGATTCTCAATTCCAAACTACGTATGGGCCCTATTTCATAAAAGTATTAGTCTAAGAAGTATTGGCGAATTTTTTAATATTTTTCAATTTATTAGTAAAATAGTGTTTCATAAATATTTTTGCGCACTAATAATTTATTTCTCTAGCGCCAATAGTTATTTGTGGGAAATTATTAGTGTAGGAAGCTTATATGTTAAGGAAACGGATCCCAATACCATGGAACAGCAGATATGCACGGTATTTTAAAAGCCACTGTTTGCCGTGTTATTGAGGAAGTAGTTAAACTTATTAATGAATATGTTTTTCCACACAATGTGAGATGTCCCAACAACATGAACAGTGCTGTAAAAAGATTTTACGTAATTAATCAAATGCTTGCTGTTATTGGCTGTATTGATGACACTCTTATCGAAATTGATGCACCTAACAATCATGAAGATCATATTATTGACTGTCACGGAAAGCATTCCATAAACTATATGTTGGTTTCCGGACCGGATCTAAATTTTTTTTAATGTAGCGCTAAATAGTTTGGCAAAGTACATGATGCTCATGTGTTAAGAAATATGTATAGGTACTCTTTGAAAAAATGGAAAATTATTGGCGCCCAACCCAAGATCAGTGATTGGGTGATTCTTCTTTCGCTCTTAAAGAATGGCTAACTACGACTAAGTGTAATAATTAAGATCCTGGCGTACAGAGTTTTAATAGGGCGCATATACGTACACGGCGTTTAGTTGAAAATTGCATTGGTATCTTAAATGAGAAGTTCCCTTGGCTCAACGATTTGAGAGAATAACCAATTCACGCTTATAACACAACGTAAGCTGACGCTTACATATTTGTCAGGCAGTCTATACTAATATTTCTACACTAATAATTTCTGCTCTAATAATTCCCAGGGAAATATTAGTGCCTGAACTTATTTTTATGAAAGTCAATTTTATTGGTCCATGCATTATTAGAACTAATAACTTTGAAATTATTAGTATTAGTTTTATGAATGGTCCTGTTATCTGACATTATGGTACAAAATATCTTTGGTCACTGGCGGGTCACATCGCTTGTATATTTCGTTGAATTTGATGAGCACAAAAACATGATCCACTGGTTTTTTCGAAAGCTAGCTTGAAAAGCTGATAATTCTGGCTTCCACCCAACCCGTAAGACGGTTGTAGAGTACCGCTGTAAAGAGTTTTACTGACGTATTCATGTTCACCTTTTTTTGTGCAACGGGAATATTATTGCTTTTCGGAAACTTAAAGCACAGACAATAAATCTATATTGTCTGTTTAGGTAGGTAGATAGCAAGATAGGTAGAAGTGGTGGTTTCGACGAAAGAAAACCCAAATAGCGCGTAAAGGGCGCCGTTTTGATACCCAACCTTAGATCACCCGTTTATTGGAATTGGATGCAGTTTTTTGAGTCAGTTTGTTTTGCACTTTTTTTCTCCTAATCAATACCAATAATTTGCTGAGGACAGAAAAAAAAATCCCTAAGGTTAACCAAGATATTTATTTATTCATTCATTCATCTATCGAGTTTCCTCTTACAGATTGCTTAAAACTAATATAACTTAAATTTAATTTATATTCATTATTTCATTTAATTGTAATTTAAATACATTTCTTGTAAGACTTAAGTCTAATTTAACATTAAGTTCATTAAATAATTTCATACATCTTGTGAATGGTTCATTATTACCGTAGTTATATCTATGAAGAGGAATATAAAACAAATTTCTGGGTCGAATATTTCTTCCTGGAATATATATATTCAAATGATTTAATAAAACAGGGCATTTTATGTGGTAAGACAATATATCATAAACAAACATAATACAATTCACCAGGCGACGTTTTTCCAGGGTAACCAGACCAATCAAGGCACATCTGGTGAAGTAACTTGGCAATTCTGGCAAATTCCATTTTAGCTGTCGAACCAAAAATCTCGTAAACGATTTTTGAACTTTTTCAATTCGATTTTTTGAAACCGTGTAAAGTGGATCCCATACAACTGAGGCGTATTCTAATTGAGGACGGACAAGTGAAGTATAAATTGCTTTAATTGCATAAGGACTTGAAAATTCTGAACAATTTCTTTTAAGGAACCCTAACATTGAGTTTGCCTTTGCTACAATAAAATCAATATGTAACGAAAAATCTAACTTTTTATCAAATATTACCCCAAGATCTTTCACTTCCAATAGTCTATCCAAAGTGGTGTTTGAGATACAATATTCAAATAAGGTAGCAGTTTGCGATCTATAAAATGAAAAGATATTACATTTCTTAATATTAAGAAAGAGAAAATTATTTTTACACCAATCTACTATTTTATTAAGATCACTTTGTATTTTAAGACAATCATTCACGCTTTTTACTGTAGAAAACAGTTTAAAATCGTCGGCAAATAACAAACCAGTTGTGTATTGCAACAATAACGGCAATTCGTTTACATAAATTAAAAATAACAAAGGTCCAAGATGGCTTCCTTGAGGAACACCAGATGAAACAAATATTACTTTCGACATGCAGTTTGAAATTTTAACTATTTGTCTTCTGTTTACTAAATAGCTGGAAATCCACTTTAGAAGAGTCGAATGAAATCCAAAATTTTTTAGTTTATGTAAATATAGCCATGAGAAAGTGCTCAAAATGAGGTTTGAGCCAAAATATTCATGAGGCTATAAGATACGTTTGGCAGCCAATCGGGCAAAACGAATGATGCAGAGTTTCTAGTTTTGGTAAGTATTTTCAGGATCAATGCTCAAATCTTAGACCCGAGACGATGACCTGAAAGATGGCACACAGTGTTATTAATTTATTTGCATATTCGTTGAATTGTAATACATATTTGTTAATATATTCTGTTTTTTGTTTGTTGCAAATAATATGAGTTATTAATAAAAGGTAAGCGCATAATAATACCTCTGTTTTTATCTCACTTATTTCTATGTTTTTTTATAATCCCGCTTTTGCAATCATATTACGCGCGAAATTTTGTTTAACATGCAATTGATTGCAAGGCATTTTTTTGAAATAAAACAAATAGTTCTGATTGCAAAATTGAGATTATAAGAACGGGATTATAAGAAGCGGGATTATAAGAAGCGGGATAATAAGAAGCGGGATAATAAGAAGCGGGCATTTTTTTGAAATAAAACAAATAGTTCTGATTGCAAAAGTGAGATTATAAAAACGGGACTATAAGAAGCGGGATTATAAGAAGTGGGATTATAGAAAGCGGGATTTTAAAGTCGGGATTTTAAAAAACGGGATATCGTACCCAACCCAATTTTGAGATATTTATATACACCCTTTGGAGTTTGGAAAGAGGATCAGCTCTCCAATCCTTTTCTCGGATATCCCTTTACGGCCGTCGAAGAAGGATTTGCCCAATATCCGCTTTCGCAAGAGTAAGTTGCAGCTCTGCCAGAAATTGTTGTGAGGGATCGCTAGTTATTAATTATCATATTATTTCACCAGAACTGGTTTTTCTATTAAATATTTATGCTCCCCGAAGGTCCCCGCGGGTTATAAGCTTGTTTTTTCCAGAAAGTCATAGAACCAATTATGGGACTACTGAATAGGCTCATTCCATACGCATATTCAATGAACTATGCAACGAAATTGATTTTTGTTTATCACGAGCAGAATTTAAAAACTGCATTTTTTCATTGACTTCTGATTAATTTTATAGAGTTTATTTGAAATAGTCTAAGTCTATAAGATGATGATTCTTAGTCGAGCAACAAACAACAGTTGTGTAAAGCGATACTGAGAGTATACACTAGAGAACGTTGTGTTCTGTGTGATCTGTGATGAAAATAACAAATAAACAAATTACTTCACATTTGTCTAGCCCTATTCCAGAAACCACCCCTTCATTTAAATTGAGTTCCACTTAAAATAATTACACTTAATAAAATTAATTTTCTAATAAACTCTAAACTGCCATCATTCCTAAGTACCTTATCGATTTGAGATCCTTACTTACTTAAACAGACAGACGCAAAGAAAACCTTTTATTTTTTAAATGATAGCCGAAGGCTGCAACAGTGATAAAGGATAAACGACCCATCGCACTAAAAATAATCCTCTACAACCTCGGTAACATCATTTTCACTCTTAACAATAACAGTAATGACAAAAACAAGAAGAAAAGTAGAAGAAAAAAAAATATCCCCATTTTGTAGGGGGCTGGGGGAGGAGACCTACTTAAAATGAAACTGCCCAATTAATTTTACATAACATCAATTCACTAAGTCCATGCAAAGGATACCCAGGCCACCACCAAAATCGCCGACATGGGTCATTGTACATGCCTTTCACAAATTACTCCCTCATAATTCACTGGAAAAATCCCTAAAAAGAAAATACACAAACACATTCAATAAAAAGTAAATGCACACACCTACCACCAGCATACACAAGATACTGAAATCCAATCCATCCATTATGCTCCGCATGCCGCAGCGCTCAATTAATCTCAACTGCTTGGGATAATTGAATTTTCGCCACCACCCTAACAACGAATACACCTCCGCGAGTTCGCTACACCACCATCACCATACCATCCATCGATGCGAATAAAAATAAAAGTTGGTACATTTTTTAACGGAGCACTGTACAGTGTACAGGCTCCCAAGTGCCAACCCATACCCCCACATCATTGCTAAGAACAACGATATTATTAAGTACTTTTGCAATCATCCTTCCCCTACCACTATGAGCTGAACGAAATGGACGCGCTATTAAGGATAATAAAAGGACATTATTTCATTTCAACCCGACGCGAGGTAATTCGTTATAACAGAAACACACACATAGAGGTAAGGTATAATGACAAAATTATTGCACTTAACATTAGAAAATATATTTACTACACAGACCACCACAGGATCCTGGGCCGCTGCCGCCATACCATCGCATAACATCACACCGTCTTGTCTTAAATTGGAGTTTGACAGAAGCACCATTTCCACCTGAAAGGACACAGATCGCATGTAAACCGTATTCTATACAACATCAATGAGACAATCATTTACATCTGTCATCCGATTAGGGATGATACAAGGACGAAGGCGAGGACGACTCGTTGTGGTTAGCCTGTCTCGGTGTTAGTGTTCGTTATTGGGTAGTGTTCGTACCAAACAGAATATTTCAATGTAAAGCGAGTAATGTCCTGAGATTAAAAACCCATTTTGGGGACTTGTGGAAGGAATGGGGACGAGAAGAAGCTCTCCTAATCACTTAAAATTGAATCTTTTGTGAGCGGTGGTATGCAACCGCTCATACAAACCACGTGTCCTTGTACGAGAATAGGGTTGGAAGACGAGTAATTTATCATTTGACGAGTATCGTCGTTGACAACAATCCCATCATCCTCTGCTCTCTCTCTCTGTGGAAGTCCTTCTTTGTCCTTTGGGGTTTAATAAAGCAGTCGAAATTAACAGGTTACAAATTTTTTAAGGACCTAGACTGAGGTATGTCGGAAGATTTTAATGATAGGATATATAAAATTTGAAATCGGATTTCATTTCTAAATCCTGTTCATGTCCTTCTTGCTGACTAATTAATTAAAAATTCGTGTGTCGCCAATCGAAGATTACAGAGAGAATTATAGGTGGACTCCAATCTACCCTGTGCACAGGTAGTGGTCTTCCCTAACATGGATCAAAATGCAAAGGACGGGCAGAGATGCAAAGCAACAAACTGAAATGATTTAGTGGGAGTTTGGTTGGGATGGTATTTTAGCAATTTTCATTCAAATTTGCCACCTCCCGGCCAATAAAACGCTGGAGCGGTATGTCCTTTGTGTAGACTAATTTATTAGCGATTCGCTAGCCGCCTATTGAAGATCATTGAAGAAGAACATTCTGAATGGACAAGTGGATGTGAATAGTGTGTTGTCAGTTGCCACTCAATAACAACTGCAATAATTCATTAGCTGCGGCAGAAGCCCATCTCAATTAGTGTGGTTAGAATAGAATTTGGCAATTTTGAAAGAAACATCAGAATAAAATGGAATTCATTGTAGACCCTAGTAGCCAAATTGTCTTTTCATTTGTGTCTTTTTTTTATTCCCCTCCAGTCACCTTTGCCATAAGCGAATTGTCACCACTTTCGGCCATCAAATGTTTGCTTCATAGTCTACTTACACATTTTCTTCTGTTTGTATCGGACGAATCACGTAAATACGCATGCGAGCCCTAAATGGTGCACAAATGACCAAAACCTTCATACCGATGGGCAATGATTCGAACATTTTCCTGGTAGAGGATCACGCAATTGAAGATGCCTGCAGATTAACCTCAAAAGAAAGTACAGGTAGCAGGATATAGAAGTCCCTTATGACATAAAGGCTGACAGTAAGGAGCTGAGTTTATGGAAAAGGAGTTCAAAGCTGGTGTAAGAATGCCTAAGGAATCTAAATATTTTCGGTGAAAAAATAAGGTCGCACTTCAATGGATACCGTTTGGGGCGCCATAGTCTTTCTGCGTAATGGGCAAAAACATCATTCTAAAATCACTGTGGAAAGAGGGGAGAGGTACAAGAGGAATGAACTCCCGGACAAGCCAATATGTCACTCGGTAGCTTTTTTTTAGGTGGCGCTACAGTTAGGGGTGAACCAGGGCCTGCTTCTCGCAACCATTTGTGTGTACGTGTTATATTTTTGTATAAGTATAATAAGCAAAGAGTAACCTTACCGGAAAAATTGTACAGACTATTGCAATCTTACCTTCATACCAGGCTCTTTCGTATTAGACACGGGACTGAATACTCGGAATTCAAAGAAATCTACGCCAGTGTCCCGCAAGGAAGCGTTTTAGCCCAATCCTGTTCCTGCTCTACACAAGAGATGAAGAAACCGCCGTTGCAGCATTCGCAGATGATACTCGATACCTATCTGTCAGCTGAATAATCAACGGAAAAACTCTAACAGGTTCAAACAAAGTGTGCGCATGGAAAAAGACGTGGCGAATCATCCTTAATGAGACCAAGTCAACGCATGTAAACTTTACGTACAAAAAGGTAAACAACTGACCTACTTTCACTAATTCGGTACAAATACCATTCGCAAATGAGGCAAAATACCTGGGAATGACCCTAGAAGCAAAATTTAGGTGGAAGAAGCGCGACGAGCTCGAAATCAGACTCAGAGAAATGTATTGGCTACTCGGAAGACACTCTAAGTTAAGCGTATACAACAAACTGCTTCTGTACAAGCAAGTGCTAAAACCTTCTTGGACATACGGTATACAACTTTGGGGATGTACCAAACCGGGCAATAATCCATACTCTGGATGTGAGAAACCTCGAGCGCCGGCTGCAAAGAATAAGACCGTTCGACCTGGCGCAGTAAGGAAACACCGCATTAGTAGGTGCCTTCACTGCAACGCTACCTACCTAAACGCGATTAAAAACTTCAGAAGCGTAAACTACTTGTTAAGGTAACTTATTCTTACTTATTCTTTAGCCATACCACCATCCTACTGCCAGTGTTATGCCTTCGCAGTAAATTTTCACATTAACTCTGAGACTAATCAATTTATTTTTATTTCGTGGGAAATAAATGTTTTGGAAACATCACCGTGAACCTTCAGCTTAACAAGCGACAACGACTACCACTACGCCACAGCGTAGTGTTCTGGCGATAAATTCTCTACTTTTTGTCGGATGTTCATCTTATGATATACCTGTTCGTATAGTGTGGTCGCCGTGGCCGTGGTGGTTAGTGCGTTGGATTACTACGCAATGCTGCCCGGGTTCAATTCCAGACCGGGTCTAACACTGTAAGAGTATATTCACGGTACTACCTCTTTCGAATGTCTGACAAACATCAAAGAGTATCATTTGTCACGATTGAACTTCTCAACTCGCCGTTCGGAGTCGGCAAAAAAAACGGTAGGTCCCTTCCATTCGTGCAAATACCTATATAAGACGCACACACAAATGGCTGCGAGAAGCAGGCGCAGGTTCACCTCGAGCTGTAGCGCCAACTAAAAAGACGAAGAAGTTCGTCTAGATCCGTGGTTTCACCGAAAAAATCCAAAGAAATATAAATATCTGGAATGGCTAAATTGGGCGATCTTGCAGTATAGTCCAAATCAACAAAATTAGGAGATCATTGGATCATAGTTTAGTCCTTACAATGAAAGACCATTCTAATTTGTCGTCTCGACCTTGAACGCTGTAATTCAAAGTTATACCTTCTCCTCCGTTTGCCACCCTTCCACACATGACCAATTATCCTCTAAAAAACTATACAGTCTCTGCTTTGCTTTTTTGCTTATCGCCCAGAGCTTGGCAGTATATCGCAGCACTGGCAGAAGCAGCGTTTTGCAGGGCATACATTTCATCTTCCTAGTTAGGAGCTCAGAAATCCTCTCTTGCTCCAAACCCAAGTAGTGGTGCCTTACAAGGATATCCAGTGCCCAGTTGTACGTAGCTTCTTATCCAAAGGGTGGAAGGACATTAACCCTCTTTAGTTTTTAAATAAACCAAGTTCGTCGCAAACTCGACAAAGCGCCAATGAGGACAGTTGACATGGAATATGGCATGGTAGTAACTCAATTCACCAACTTTACTCAGTCGACCTGCAGGACTAACCTATTCTGACTAACGTATATTTAAATGAGTGGCTCGAATGTTAACACCCTGCAGTCTATACATAGGTTAGGTTAGGTTAAAAGGGCTGATGAGAATGATAACATCCTCATCACACTTAGGTCCATGTGGACGCATTGTGATACTCATGTTGTTTTTCCCGCCCGTGGTATTAATTTCTAGGTTTCGGCCATCCAGACGCCCTGGCAAATTCAAGTATGACCGATGGTGATCCATCCGATAGCTCGTCGATGTCCTCGAAAAAGAATTTGCCTAAGGTTTTGTTTCTAAGTTGGCAGAGGCCAGGGCAGTGCCAGAGGAAATTGGCTGTGTCCTCATGAGCCTCTTCATCACCACACCCTCTGCAGATGTCATCATCATTTAGGCGTAGTTTCTTCATGTGGTATCTTAGCAGATTATGGCCAGTTAGTACACCTATCAGCATCGACAGCGATGTCCTATCTTTCTGTAGGAGTTTTCTTGTTCTTGTTTTGTCGTACTCTGGCCACAGTCTTCTTGATACGTCGCAGGTGGTTAATGACTTCCACCTGTTATTTGCTTTGCTTAGTGTTTTTTGTTCAATTTTGTTCTTGAGGTTACAGAGTGGAGGTCTAACCATACCATCTGTTTGATCTATGTCTAGGGCCGAGCCCCTTCTGGCTAATTCATCTGCAGCTTCATTGCCTGGAATGCCGCTGTGACCAGGTACCCAGCAGAGTTTTACGTTGTGCTGCGTGCCAAGAACCTTCAGCTCTTCGCGGCAATACTCATTAAGCTTAGACGTTATTTTCGTAGCAGCTAATGCTTTTATGGCCGCTTGGCTATCAATGTAAATTGTGATATCCTCAGGCGATATTGTCATCATTGACACCAGTTGAGCAGCCTTTGTCACTGCTAGAACCTCAGCTTGGAAAACACTGCTGTGATCAGGGAGCCGTATGGAGCTGCTTATACCCAGTTCATCCGAGAAGTAGCCTGCCCCTACGCCTATGTCCATTTTTGACCCATCAGTGTAGATGGATTTAGCGTCTTTAATTATTTCATTTTTCTCCCACTGTTCTCTATTTGAAAATTCCCACGAGAAGGGTATTTCGAAATCCATGTATGGGACAGTTTAATCTGTGTTGATGGTTTCATTTAGATAATTGCCAAGTATCCTGGCATGTCCATATGTGTTAGATTTCCAGTATTTTGACTGATTTATTCTGAGAGCGCTCTTTGCTGCGGTCTCTTGTGTATAAAGGTCTAAGGGCAGAAGATTAAGAATTGCTTCCAATCCTGCCGTTGGTGTTGTTCTCATCGCGCTGGTCGTAACAGTGCATGCTATTCTTAGTATTTTGGTCATATCCTTAAGGTTGCAGGCCTTGGTGACTGCATGCCACCAGATCAATCCTCCATATGTTAATATCGGTCTGACTATTGCCGTGTACATCCACAATGTAATTTGTGGTCTACATCCCCAGTTCTTTCCGAAGAATCTACTGCAAGTATAGAAGGCAACTGATGCTTTTTCGGTTCTTTCTTTAATGTTCAACTTCCAATTAAGTTTTCTGTCTAGTATGAGACCTAAGTACTTCGCACTCGCGGACAGCGTGAGGGGAGTACCCTCAATAGTTGGTAGCGCGAAGGGTGGTATAACCATTTTGTTGGTGAACAGCACTAGTTCGGTCTTCTGGGGGTTGACCCCCAGTCCACATTGTTTCGTCCAACCGAGTAGTGTGTTCAAGGCTCTCTGCATTAGTTCACTGATGGTGGTTAGGAATTTACCTGTAGCGAGCAGCACTACATCGTCCGCGTATGCTATTGCTCTTACTCCACTGTATCTAAGTTTCACAAGTAGTTCGTTAATGACCATGACCCAAAGAAGGGGGGATATGACTCCTCCCTGCGGCGTGCCTCTGGAAGCAATCACTTTTTGGCGGGTTACCCCAAGCAATGATGTGCTATAAGTTCTGTTATGGTGCATTCAATACGGTTATCTTCTAGCGCTTTTTTGATAGCATTGGTCTCAACGTTGTTGAAAGCACAGTCTATACATACATATGTGTTTTACAGCTTTTCGAACAGTATCTTGTTCAGCGTACATATTGATAAGAATAAGCCTAATGCCTTAAGCCAAATCTCTTGTTATCTCATCTACATGCCTTATTTGAAGTAATTTATACATATGCCTTATAAAGATTAACATCCCTCTTGATTCTTCGAAAGGAAACATTTTTAATCAACACAAAAAGAAAAAAACTAAAAATACTCACACATCTCCATCATTCCTTTCATAAGCAAACATTTCCTATAACTCTCGCTTCCAAGTAATCCGAACAAAAGATGTGAATTTACTCTTTCCAGCAGACAGAAATGGATACAATTTCCTTTCAATACCCACGAGTACCTACCTAGAGAACTGTAAAAACTAAGCTCCTACTCTCACTCACTATAGATTGTTGATTGGTTGGCCTCCATGACCCAAAAAAAAAAAACAATTTTTAAGGCTTGCAGTATCCTTTTAGTCGAACCCTAATCCATCTCTCTATATTAAGGCCTTACTGTGTTGTCGATGAACAAAAATACTCGTATGCTCCATACTCTGATTGTGTGTGTTTCACTTATGCAAAGCCTTCTTTGCAGAAAGATTTTAATCAGGAAACATCCTCTCCCCGGTGTCCTGTGAATTTCCTTCGGCTCTTTGGGGATTTCCATCTATTACTACATGCATACGATATGTTCTATCCTCCCCCCAAAGAGAGCAAGGACTCAAAAAAGCCTAGAGTGTATATGTCTGTGTCGTGTTTGTGTACTTTGAACAGGAGAGATTTGAAGAGGAACAATCTGGATATGATAACTTAAAATTATTCATTTGCTAATGGACTACGTATGGGTACTTAGATGGCCATCGAAAGATAGATTATAGAAAACACACACACACATGTCCTTGCTAAGGACGAAGGGGGATGATGGGGGATGATGGGTGATGACAGCATGCAGTGCAGTAGTACATTTAGGTGCAGATAAAGATATTTGGTAAAAGGATGTGCGCTGGGTGATAACTTACCTTGGATCGGTAGATGGAGGTCAAGCTGAAAGAAAAGAGGAAAATTCATAAATTAATGATGAGTTCTGTGCAAATGTGGGGCAAATCACCAAGAACACAATCGGCAACAACTTGCAACTATTCCCAACACGAACAGAGGTCGAAATATGTCAATTCAAATCGAATAGCTACACACAAGACACAACTGGCATGTGATGAATATAGCTTTTGTATTTCTTGTATTTCTGTGAAATATGTGCAACGGAAAAGGAAAAATCTAAAGAATTTCGTCACAACACTCGAGTGGGGAAATACTTTTTCCTCGTCTCTGTGATTGGGCAGCTAGAGGCAGTGGTTGCACATCGTTTTCAGAACGTTTTAAGGAAAATATATACAAATCTATTTCTTTGCTTTAAATAATTGTTAAAGTGCTACAAAATCAGTCAAACGAACTCACTAGATGGATATCCAGCAGAGTTTTCTTATAATAACAGCGTTTTTAATGCCCCTGTTGATATTTGCAACTCTTTCGCGGATAATTTTCGTAAATCTTTTAACGATGTACCGCTTAGTATTGAAGATGAATACTTTGAGCATCTCAAAGATGTTCCTAAAGTTGGCTTTACCAACATTGCCTTAGACTTGCAGACTATTTCGAAATTTATTTCATATCTGAAAGATGATTACTCTTCGGGTCCTGACGGTGTTCCTCCAATAGTCCTGAAGAAATGCAGTGATGTCCTTGCTCTGCCGTTGAAGTCTCTTTTTGAGATCTCCATATCAACTGGACATTTCCCTAGCTTTTGGAAGCAATCGTTAATTACGCCCGTCCTTAAGAAAGGCGATAGAAATATTATTTCGAACTACAGACCGATTACAAAATTGTCATGCATACCAAAATTATTTGAGCAAGTTGTGTGTGATGTGAAAGCCTGACTTTTCTTTGTCGGGGTGTTATTTGTACAGAACAACGTGGATTCGTCAGAAACAGGTCTACTGTCACAAACCTGTTAACATTCTCCCATAACTGTTCCAATGCCTTAGAAAGTGGTCATGAGGTGGACTGTGTGTACACTGACTTCTCCAAAGCGGTCGATCAGCTTTCTCATGATATTATTATCTACAAACTCGAGGCGTTAGGTTTTCCCCCAATATTTATTTCGTGGGTGGGCTCTTACCTCAAGCAGAGGTCATATAAGGTTAAATTTAGAGGTTGTCTTTCAGACTCCTTCTTAGCAGGATCTGTCGTCCCCTCACTTTTATTTATTCTTGCTATCAATGATGTTCCATCAATCATAAAACATAGCAACATCCTTATATTTGCCAACGATATGAAGATCAGTAAAGAAATTACAACCATAAATGATTGTAGACTTCTGCAATCAGATATTGATAGCTTCAGTATCTGGTGCTGTAAAAACGGTTTAGTCCTTAACCCACTCAAGTGTCAGTCCTTGACTTTCTCTAGGAAACGGGTACCGACTATATTCAACTACTTAATATCGAATCACTCTCTCAGTCGGGTTTATAGTTTTAAGGACCTTGGTGTTTTTTTTAGCCCTGAAATTGATTTTAAAGAGCATATAAACCACATTGTGAATAAATTAAACTCAATGTTAGGTTTCGTTAATAGGTGGTGTAAAGAATTTAAAAATCCTTATGTCACTCTCTCACTATTTAACAGTCTTGTCCGTCCTCTCCTCGAATATGCTTCGTAAGTATGGACACCTTATCAGAAAAATCTCAATACTCGTATTGAAGCCGTCCAGCGACGCTTCATTCGATTCGCATTGAAAGGTCTTCCCTGGGACGATCCTTTTAACCTCCCTCCATATTTGCATCGTTTTAAACTATTGCAAATGCAATCTTTGGCTCAGAGAAGGGTTAATAATGATATCATTTTTATGCATCAACTGATCTCAGGTCTGATTGATGCACCTGACTTATTATCCTGTCTATGATTAAACTTTCGTGGGGGATCGCATTACCTGCGTAGTATAGAGTTACTGCATGTTCCTCATCACAGAACAAATTACGGGATGCATGAGCCTATTAACCGCATGATTAAACTCTATAATTTAAATGTAAACTTTCCTGACGTTAATCTTAACAAGATTACACTAAAAAATGTATTGCGTAATGTAGTTCCTCGAATATAAATTCTAATTATGTATATTTGTTCTTATATTTGATTATTATTGCTAGTAGTGTTGAAATGTAGCGTAGTCCAACCACTAACACCAGCACTAAATGATGAGCCTGTTGATGCATATTTTGCCCTGGCAAATTTCTGCTTGTGGTTGTTGCTTGTATTAAGCACACCATGACACAGATCTGATAGTGTTTAAAAAAAAAGACTGGGCCATTGTTAGAATAATGAACTTTGTTGGTTCTTTTAATGGAGCTTCTAAAGGTTTTTCTGGCACCGATGACAGCCATGTTTTATAAGTGTAGCTGTCATTTTTTACACTGATGTTTTCTTTAACAAACCACATTGCTGAAAATTTATTAAAAAAATTTCTTACGCTCACACGTCATGCTTTTGGTCCAATTTATAGAACTTTAGCAGAACGTTAAACGAAGATATTGAGAAAACCTGTTGAATTAGTTGAAGGTCGAATGTGAATCCCTTATAGTTTGGATATAAATCCTCTTCTTACCAACTCGTAAACCAGTTTGTGCTCTTGGTACATCTTAGAAGATCCGATATCTTTAAATTTCCGAGCTCTGCTATGTCTGCCAAGAATCTATGACCTCATGTATGGATGCGTCGTTCTTCGAGGGCGGGGCAATAGCACAGTAGATGTTGGATCGATTCGCTTTCTTCCTCATCTCCGCAGCTTCTACAGATATCGTTAAGCTACGAGCAGACGATATGCAAAAGTCGCATATATATGCGAGCCTGACGTAATTTTTGCGTCATCATATGCGATTAATTCTTGCATATCGTCTGAACACCTATTTAGGACAGTATGCGACACACAGTTCAAACCAATTTGCGAATTTTCGGCATATCGTGTGAACACTTTTGCATATCATTTGTTACAATTTTATGTGTAACAAAATTTATGGTGCTTAATTCAATAAGTAACTACACTTTTTACCACTCATTCGGTTTTGGTACGAGTACAGGAGAACTTGTTCCTGTCGAAAAGCTTAAATATTAAGTGCAGTCCATCAGTCTGAAACTGTGATTGTTAAAATAGTATGTGAGCACATAACCTTCTGCTAGCATTAACTCTCTTTAAATACGGTGTACTGTGTTATTTTGTTTTTAAATTATTTTTCTTTATTTTGTTAAAATAAATCAGTTATTCATAATGCGAAACTTTTGTATTTTTTCTGCTACTTTTCTACCAACTTTTTTTCTGGCTATCTACCACTATTATTCATTTCCCAAGTCCCTTCGTCAGGCTCATTCAATTTTTACTCTCTTGGAATTAAAAAAATTAATTTAAAAAAAAAAAAACTGTCGAACGCAGGGCAGTTCTGATAATTTTCCCTCCATCTATACTTTATTCTCAAATTTTTCGATTTTATTCAGATTTTTCTAAGCGATATTTTAGGAGATAAAGCTTGAGATAGCAACTTTTTAACGTTATTTGAAAAAGTGTTAAGAAAATATTTCATACATTTTTAAATTGGTGCATTAACCTTCACATGGACAGTATCTACCCGGGTAGATATTTGAATTTTCTTTTCTGTATATCTTTGCTTCTATTGCACAAAACTGTTAGCCGATTGGACTCAGTGACTAAATTTTAGTTTTATTTCAGAAAATTTGAAAAAAAATTTCAGGATACTTTTGAAACTGTTTTTTTTTACTTTTCTGAATTTTTATACGTTAGTGAACAGTATCCACCCAGGTAGATATACATCCTTTTTTCATACACTTTGTACGGGATTTTTCGTAATTCTTTGACTCTACGTTTAACCCTTATGTGTGTGAAAGGTACCCGGGTACCTTCAAATGAATTCAGTTCAATATTACCGATTTGTTTTATGTTTTGATGGCAATTAGATCAAAAATCATTCACATGCACAATATATTTATGTTTCTGCATCATTTGTTTTTTCTTATTTTTATTTTTTTAGCGGTTAATGTGTTTTGACGACACTACTATGCCTTTACTTGCAGACTTTGATTTCTCAAAAAACGAAAATCATATGAACATTTTGAAATTAAAAATAGCATAGTATGCATTGAAAAACAACCGTGTAATACATCAGTATCTGTTGACAGTCGTTACGTGTTGTTTCTTAGTAAATAATTTTCAGTCCAAACGTATTGTAATTTTTTAGTAAATACATCCCTTATATAAAAAGGTACCCAGGTACCTTGTCACACGGTTTAAGGTGTTTAATTTTTTTTGGTTCACAGTGATCTTCCTATTCGACTTACTGACTTCCAATTAATTAAAATATGTACCAAACATAAAGTTAGGAGCTCTCATAAACTCACGTGCGTATAGCTAACCATTAAAGTAATATAATTGGTGTTTGAAAATTGAAAAGGTACCCGGGTACCTCGTCACACACAAGGGTTAAAAAGTAAACAGGTTTTTAGATTCACACGAATTTCTGAAATTGTTTGTAAAACCAAACACTGAAATTTAACATTAAGTTTAGTTTTATTTACAAGAAAATAGCAAAAGAGAAAAATAAAAAAAAAAGTGTATTCAAAAAAAAAAAAAGAATTTATTCAAAAAAAAAATCAAATTTATTTTCCGCTAACACACTACGCATGCACTAACACTCTAATAAAATTGTTGACTGGAAAATCAAAGGCGGACAGAAGAAAACGAAAAATAAAAATTTATAACCGTTAGTTTGAAGGGAATTTCATAAGAAATACATGAAATTTGGCTGTATCTACCTGGGTAGATACTGTCCACTAACGTATATCTAAAAAGCCGTTCATGTGAAGGTTAACGAGCTTTCACCACACACGATGACCTCAAAATTTTTTTTTTTTTTAATTTCCCATTTGACCCCCAAAACTAGCCCCCCAAAACTAGCCCCCCAAAGTCGAAATTCAGCCTTTTGAGCTCTGGTCTGTGTTTGGGCTACAATAGTAAATAGTTCAATAGTCTACGTCAAATAGTCTCTGAGAAAAAGGCCTGCGACAGACAGACAGACACCGAACTGATTCTATTAGTGTTCCGTTTTGGTACGGACGGAAGTTAAGAGTGGTACGCAGAACACCGTTTGCTACCTACTGCTTTCAATTCACAAAGAGTCGTTAACTTTGAGCATTATTTTTTTTTCTTTTACGAGTATTTTTTCTAGATGCCAATTTGTGGTCGTTGCACATTTTACATTTGTAAGATAAAAATTCCTACTTTGTGTGCATACTTACTTGCAAGTGGCACGGAAGGTGATGCAAATTTTTCATGTGGATTTGGGGGAAATGGTGTTAACATATTTTCCTCTTTGGTCATGTGTGTCAGAATAGAAATTCCAGGGAATGAACTGTGAGGAATTTCTTTGTGGGGTCTTCTAAAGTGGTAAACTAGTCTAGAAGTTCATTTGAATTGCTCCTTTGTGTATAGTCCTGCCCCCTACTATGAGGGTGAACCAGTTCAATTGTGGTTCAAATTTACAGTGTTCTTCGGTCTTTGTGTAGAAATAAGTTGAGAAATCACAAGTAAATATGTATAGATGTACGTAAATATTTTCGGGTGTAAGCCAAAACTAGGAATGTCTTTTCAAATTAAACTAAGTATGTACGTATTTCGAGATACGCTTAGACCGGACTCCATTCTGTAAATCCAGAAATCTATAGGTATTTCGCTAAACACTATTTCACAAATACGTACACGTCCCAGTGAGTACACATATGTATGTATATACATAGTATATAGTTTTGGCATAAACCGTCTTTTGAGGGTTTAGTCGCAAAACAAAGGCTTTGTAAACGAGGCAAGGGCTTCTGGAGACACGATTTCTGACCAAACCAACCCACACATGAGCATGATCAGCACTCGACTATGAACTCATTGTTGAGAGCCAAGTATCCCATATATTCGAGATTGCAATAGAACGAGGTCAAGGGTCCAATAAAAGCTGAAATGAATTGTGACTCAAAAGATATAATATCACGCCTGAGTGTGCAACGAATAACTAGAGCCTACTATTGATGACCTTTCACAACCAGTGGATTCAGCATCAATCCACTATCGGAGAGGCGGCCAATGTCATATAAACATTATTTATATAAACGATTGAAATAGGTGTGCTGCAATAAATACAAAGCTGCATCCCCAGCGGTCGCAGTGGTCGCCGTGGCCGTGGTGGATAGTGCGTTGAACTACTACGCAATGCTGTCCAGGTTCAATCCCAGCCCGCGTCTAACCTAAAGAATTTTTTCACGGTGCCACCTCTTTCGAATGTCTGACAAACATCAAAGAGTATCATTTGCCAAGATTGAGCTTCTCAACTCGCCGTTCGAAATCGGCAAAAAACTGTAGGGCCCTTCCATTCGTGGAAATATTTAACACGCACACACAAATGGTTGCGAGAAGCAGGCCCAGGTTCACCTCGAGCTATAGCGCCAACTAAGTAAGTAAGGCATCCCAAGCAAACTTATCGTGGGAACGAGACTTTATTAGAAGAAAGCATTATGAAGTAAAAAACCCGTATAAATTCCAACATTTCAAACTGCACTACCATTCAAGAGCTTCAGGGATATAACGATTTTTTTGAAGTGATCTGAACCAGAGTATATCTAATAATGAGTAGGGACACTCTCCACGTGTTTCTTATCAGTTCCATTTTTCGTCACACAGACACGAAGAAATAGACGGTAATAAGAAGTGTAGTCGTGAAAAAGAGATAGAAGAGAAGAAAAATTATTTCAGAATTTGCCACAGGGTGCTAATTTCAAAATACGAAAAAATTAATTTGTGATACATTATTGTTAAAAAATATTTGTATACATTTGTGCCTTTCGATCTTCGTTTTTACCTTCTGTTATATTAGCTATTTTTTTTAAATGACCAAATCAGGTGTACCCGAATAATTCCAACACTTGAAATACATGTTTTTTTTTTAGAAATGCTATTCAATCTTTCGAAATTTTTTTATGTAATAAGTGGGGTTTGTTAAAAAAGTGAAACAACTTTCCCTTATCTACAAAATGGAAAAGTACAATAAAATTTTAGTATGCATACATTACAATCACAATTATTTAATTTTTTGTAATTTTGCTTAAATCTCACAATTTTTCGGTACGCTAAAATATTTTACGCTTGAATTTCAGTTTTTCTACCGCCAAGCACTTATAAAAATTATTAAATTATATATTATTATTATTATAAAAAGCTTTTTTTGCTCGAGATCAATTTTCGTGTATCTCTATTCCAACTCCAGATTCAAACCTACATAGACTTACACCAAAACATTTCATACGAAATTGAAACTCACCACATAAAAATGCTATCAATCAACACAAATATTATTAGAAACTCCATACAAAAATTAGAAAATATAAAGAAAGTGTATTTAAAATTTTATCTATTATTTTTTCCTTTTTTTGACATTTGACATTTTGTTCGTAAAATCAAAAATGACACAAGAATGCAAATGCAGAAAAACAGATCAATCTCGTTTGATTTCAATTCAGCACGAAAAATCTGAAATCTGCGAGCAAAACCTGAAGAGTCCAATGGAAAACGACAATAGTTTATGTGAACGTCATAAACATACTCTCAATAAAAAATATCTATTTTGTAATTTGCTAGTCAATATCTTACGCTAATGGCTACCTATTTTCGCAGCTGTGAATTTTCATTCATCTTAATAGGAGAGCCCGAAAACAAAGATCGCGATTTTATTTTTTTACACGTGACCATAAAACCTTTTACTTGTTTGCCGCATGCATGTAGTAATCCGTGTCACCCTACTCTATGCTGTTGGCTGCCTTTTCGCTCAACTGATAAAAACCCAAGTCAGGACGCGTTTAAAATACGTGTATAAAAAATGTAAACAAAACCCACCCCAATGTGACTGCACAAGTAGGGTGACAAGATGCTATGCTGTGCTATGCTAAATGTAGCTTCTGGAAAGTGTTTAATATAAGACTAATAGGAGCTTTAGAGGATTTATTGCAATCTACGAATGTTAATATTCATATTTGACATTGAAATATATATTTGAGACATCCATATCTAATCCTATTTAATAAAAAACAAATGAACAAAATCATAAATGAAACCAAATTAACAGCAGCAAATTCGGCCACACCACATCTTTGATGACATGCTATGCCTTACTCACACATGGGCGTTCAACTCGGGACGCGTTTAAAAAGGCATTATGAGAAAACCACACGCAATTTATCTTACGTAGGTAGCCGCATGTGGTGGTGCTGCTGAAAGCTATTGCCGACTCTTTTCATTATGTACAATCCCAGGTAATGGTTGAAATCAATCCTTCTGAGCTGCTTTTACTTATTAGGTAATTTTTTTTCAGGCTTCGCTCTGTACTAGTAGCAGTTGCATATAGAGAGAGTTGCGTAGAGAGTGTCCCTACTCATTATTAGATATACTCTGATCTGAACGACCCGAGCCAAGGTTCACCAATGAAGCCTTAAACTTCATCTTCTAGGAACATTTCACAGAGGCTGGAGCTCTAATATTGATAGCTTTGAGATGCTCGTTTGGGGAAGTGAATCTCGCGATAAGTTCTATAATTGATTTCGACTCAATTTTGTTAATGTGCAATAGAAACGAGTTTATTGCAACATTTGGTGTTAGTGCTTAGCTTAGCCTGCAACAATAGAGCTTAAGCATTTTATTGCCAGGCCAGTTATCACTGCGTAGCCAGGGCCCTGACTAGCGGAATACTGTAAAATTATCCCGAACTGATTGAAATTACCAATGGTGTCATTTATGATTCTAAAACTTATCGAAGCTGTTGAGCAAGCTTTTGTGGCTTGATGGCTATCAAAGCAGATATCCTCGTAGATGGTTTTACCCCTCAATCTCCAATGTTTGAATGAGTCGCTCCACTCTGATTAAAAGACGGTAGTGTTTTGTGACGTTTCGGTAAATGGCAACAAATGCTCATAAGTGAATATAATACATACTCGAATTGCCTAGGTGGCCTTCTGTGGCCTTCACAAAAAACGGTTTCCTACAAAGCAGCAGTAAGTGTCCCTCTCATAGTCCCAGTAACGCCTATGCACATATAGATCTACATCGCCTGCATTTGACCGACTGCTTTGACTGATTTTTTTTTATAATCTACACACGCTAAAGGGGTTATAAATACCCTTATAATGTTTACGCACAGCGCGAGTACATGAAGAACAAGAACGAGAGACAAACAGGTCGGCGTAGTGATAGGAAACTCAGGTGTTTAGGTTTCAAATAACTCTATGGTTGGTGTCCAGGATAACTGGAGAGTATTTGTGTATTATTGGAAGTCTGGCCCTTGCTTATGATTCACAGAAGTTTTTTCCAGATGTTTCCTATTATTATTTGTGCGATCAATATCTTCAGCTATACCACTATCTTACTGCCAGTGTTATGCCTTCACAGTAGGTCCTTGACAAAAACTTCTGGAACTTATTTTTATTTCGTGAGAAATAAATGTTTTCGCGACATCTGGATTTGTGAACCTTCAGTGTGACAAGCGACGACGACTACCACAGCCACCCACAGATTGACTATGCGGTTACGTAGTTCTTAATATTTTAAGTTTAAGAAACGAATGATGGCAAAACCTATAGTAATCGATTACCGATTTCCAAATTTAATCGATTACATTTTATAAATATTCGTTACTATTATGTCCGGAAAAAACAACCTAGATGTAATTGATAATGAACCAAATTTCAATGAAAGTAATCGGTATTTGAAATACGAGAAGATTACCTAAAGATGACACGCTAATTTCAATTACATACATATGTAGATGATTCAACTTGTGACCTAATGGACATCTGAATAGCTAATCTATACCTGGAGAACGTTCACTTCTGTAGTAAATGTAAAGCCGAAGTAATAACTATCGAACTTCTGAATATTTTATTACAATGTATTCATAAGGTATTGATTACATGTAGTCCTATTAAAAAAAAGGTTCAGATATGCATTTGAATTTTTATATATATAATTGTTGCAAGGAAATAAAATTCAGTTTTTATGTTATAGTTTTTCTTTGAAAAATTGTTCCAAATCTATTGCTCGAAATCTTATATTAAAATGGATTTTTCAGCAGTTAAATTAAATGAAAATTAGCTCATCTCTGTACTGTGCAATTACATCGCGAAAACCAATGTAAACTATGTCTTTATGATAACAATAAATGTATGTATAAGTAAGCATGTTGGTATATACAAATGTATTTATGTAATAAGGTGCTCAGTGTGCCTCCATTTTACAAGCTTTATATTAACTTCACTTTCTGTGAGGGCCACATCTGGGAATGAACTTTACACCCACTCCCAGATATGCTATCATGCTGAAATTTCGCACACGTGTATAAGTCCGTAGACAATACAATATGGGTTATTTGATGACGTTGTAAATCCAATATGGCGGACGCTTTTTTACCTTCAATTTCTGTGAGGGCCAAATCTGGGAATTGATTTTACACCTACATACTTCCAGATATCCGATCATCCTGAAATTTTGCACACGTATATGAGTGCGGTCATGGCGGACGATGGTGGTGGATTACCGTTATCTTAACGACATTCTTAATATGGGTATCAAATTAAAGAGATTGACAAGCAGAATAAGACTAACTTAGTGACGTCATTCTAAACTCAACATGGTGGACGCCCCAAAATGGCGAATTAGTTTTTCCTTTAAAGCCCGCATGGCATGGGTATCAAATGAAAGCGCGAGTAGAATCTCAAACATTCTGAGTTAAATTTCTCATATCGAACCCACCCAAGCTAATATACAGTGAGAGTCAAAAATTTGTATACAGCAAGTGCCTACTAGTACAGAAGTTCAATAACGCTAACAAGTAATAAGAAAAATATTTTAAACACGCAAATTAAGCTTACAACTCCCTTTTTTATTTTTTACTATAAAATAGTTTATTTAAAATGGGATTCAGAAACTATTCACGATAAAAGCAAACAATACATGAAAAAAGCAGTCAAAAGTTAGTATACACCACAATTTATTTAAAAATACATGAGTAGATTCCGTTAGAGTTATGTATTCTTAAATAAGTTATGTATTCTTAAATTTCGCAATCCTTGCAACTATTCCTTTGCAAGCTGTCATAGTGCGTGGTTTACTTTTAATATTTCATAGTAAAAAGTAAGGTTTTGAGTTGATAATGGCTCGAAGAAGGGATTTACCGGTAGAAGTGCGAAATTGAATCGTTCAGCAACGGAGGGAAGGTAAATCGCTGGCGGAAATACTGATATCGTCAAAAAAAAGTCGCGCAACCGCCCAAAAAATTATCGAGAGATTTAACTCGCGTGGAAATACGGAGACTGTGCAGCATTCTGGTCGCCCTCGGGTTATGACCGACACCGAAGTGCGGAGAATAGTGAGGCAAGTAAGGAAAACTCCGAGGTCCAGTGCAGTGCAAATAAAGCAAGACGTTACTGAAGAGCGTGGAAATCCAGTAAGTGCCTCAACCATTCGTAGAGCCTTAAATGCTAGTGGATTACATGGAAGAGTGCCACGAAAGAAACCATGCATTACTAATGTTAATCGTCTAAAGCGCCCGACCTTCGCCAAAAATCACTTAAATACCGCTCAAACGTTTTGGGATAATGTCATCTTTAGCGACGAGAGCAATTTTGAGATATTTTGTCCAAAACGCAGGAATAAGGTCTGGAGATCATCAAATAGCGAGCTTCTTCCGCAAAAGTCGCAGTGAGGCGACCGTGAAACATGGTGGAGGTTCAGTGATGGTATGGGGTTGTATTTCGGCTGCGGGAACTGGAAATCGTGTTTTCATTGAATCGACAATGAATAGCAAAGACTATCCTGCCATTTTGCAGAACAATTTACTCCCCAGTGTGCAAAAATTGGGTCTCACATCGCCTTGGGTCTTCCAGCAGGACAATGACCCAAAGCATACTGCAAAGATTGTCAAAGAATGGTTGCTGTATCGTACACCTAAGCAGCTTAACTCGCCTCCACAATCTCCAGACCTTAATCCCATTGAACACCTGTGGGAAGTTTTGGACAGAAATATCAAAAAACGGGCCATAACGTCTAAACAAGGCCTTCGGACGGCATTCAATTTCAATTCAATTTATTTATTTCATTTATCATACACGTAGATATATATAAATCCATTGTTGTGCAGAGATTATACAGCGGAATAATTTAAAGTAGTTTTATTTTAAGTCAAGAATCAAAAATAGGAAAAGAAAATAAGAAGAGAATCCCTAGTGCCCTAATCATAATGTTAGCTTACTCTTAAAAACAATCCATAATCCATACGCTCTCAAGTACTCAAATGCTATCTTAACCGTCTCTTGAAGTCACCGACACCTTGACATCTCCTTATATTGGCCGGAAGCGAGTTCCAAAGTCGCACCGCATAAACAAAAAACTGTTTTTTGGTTGTGCCATATTTAAAGGTGGGCACGATGAAAGCTCGACTTCTTTCGGAAGTTGCGAACTGAAGTCTATGAAAAAGGTACTCCGGCATTCTGTTCTTCTTGAGCTTAAACAAAAACGTTAGGACATTAAGATCCAAATATTTTTGGAACTCCAGACCAAGGAAGTCTCTTGCATATCCGGATATATGATCATACCAACGTACGTTATAAACAAATCTCACAGCACTATTGAAACCCACTCTTAATTTACGTGAATTTAGACTGCTCACATCGGCAAGATTAAAGTTTTCACCAAGGTAGCTTTCACTCTGGTTGGGAGACAATGTCCGGATTGGTACAGTGCGCGTAAACCACCATAAACCTTGCCTACAGTTATTGTAATGTGATCGTCCCAGGTAAGAAATTGGTTGAAGTGCACTCCTAGATTTTTAACCCTTGGAGAGTACTGAAGAAGAACACCATTTATTTCGATAGGGGGAAGGCAGGACGTGTCTAATTTTGTACGGCTTAAAACGATAGCTTGGCTCTTTTCAGTATTAAGTTTAAGTTGGTTGGTATGAGCCCAGTGAACAACAGATTTTAAATCTTCGTTAATACGCACGGTAGCGTCTTCAATCATTCCAAGGGGGTAGCTGAGAAATAGTTGGACATCGTCTGCGTACATTTGAACTTTACAATTGCTTAAAATTGATGGTATGTCGTTGTTAAAAAGAGAGAAGAGTAAAGGTCCCATAATAGATCCCTGAGGGACACCGGCCTTTGATTCAAGAAAGTCCGATATTCTACCGTTAAAGAACACTGCATGAGTGCGATTCGTAAGGTAGCTTCTTATAAACTTAATGGCAGTTACGTCAAAGTTGAAATAGTGTTTGAGTTTAAGCAAAAGAAGTTCGTGCGGAACGGAGTCAAAGGCCTTCGAGAAGTCGAGCAGAACCAGCGAGGTTAAATCATCACGATCCATCGCAGAGCGAAACTCGTCAACCAGACTCAACAGTACAGTGGTGCAACTATGTTGTTGTCTGAACCCTGATTGAAATGGTGAAAGGAGTTGAAATCGGTTCAAGTATGTGTATATTTGGAAGCTCATTAGCTTCTCAAACACTTTAGAGATGAAAGGGAGTATAGAAATGGGGCGATATTCCTTTTCTTTGGCGACCGTGCCTTTTAAAACAGGAATTATTTTCGAAGCCTTCCAGGATTTCGGATACGTAGAGTAGGACAGAGCGTTGTTGAAAATATACGTCAGGGGAGACAATACATCAATGATAATGATTTTTAGAAATTTTGGATGCATAAAATCCAATCCAATGGCTTCTGATTTGACTGCTAAGACAGCTTTTAGAACGTCCGGTGGATAGACTCTACTAAACGCAAAATTATGAGGCGTATCGGGAGTCAACAATAGGTTTAAGGCTGTTTCTTCAACTTCACCTGCATGCTGACAGCCTGGGATGGTCGATGCAGCAGAAAATTTGGCATTAAGGATACTGACGTCAATTTCACTATCGTTTGAAGTCGGGTCCCTGCCAATGCCCAACTCTTTAACATTTTTCCAGGCTTTTTTCGTATTTAACCCAGTTTTGAATTTAGAGCCAAAAAACTTCGATTTCGATAATCTGATTTCCTGCTTGACACAGTTTCTCAACCGTTTGAAATCATCTTTTAGTTCAGGAATTCTAAACCTTTTCCACCTTTTAAAAGCATTGTCCCTCTTTTCAATGATTAATTCGATTTTGGGAGTAAACCACTCACAGCCTTTATTACGAAGAACAATAGTTTTAATGGGAACATACGATTCAAAGAGGCCGTTAACTGCGGACGTGAAGAAATCAACTTGGTTATCTATAGAGGTCATGTAGTAGAGACTACTCCAGTCTAAGGCCATAGCATCATTTTGAAGGGAGTTCAAACTGATTGACTTAAAATCTCGGTAACTTATTGTTTTAGTTTCAGTTGACCTTAGAAGAGAGATGTCATAGAAAATAATAATTAGGTCGTGGTGTGAGAACCCGGGAACATCCAGCTGACCATAGAAGTTTATACGGTTTATAACCGAAGAATGGGCAAAAATCTCCGTTGACGTCACCAAAAATCTTGTTTCTTCGATTCCTAGAAGATTAGCCGCAGTGATAAAAGCAAAAGGAGGCCCAACGAAGTACTAACGCCTAAGCTTTTTGAACCTTTGTAAGACAACAAGTGTTTATTTCTCAACTGTATACTAATTTTTGACTTCATTTTTCAGATGTTTTTTTTCTTCAATCGTGAATAATTCCCTGGATTCCTTTTTTTTATAACTAAAAGGCTGTGAATAATAAAATAGTGAACTGTCAGCTTTCTTAATGTGTTTAAAATATTTTCGTTATTACTTATTATTTAGCGCTATTGAACTTCAAACAAGTAGGCACTGGCTGTATACAAATTTTTGACTCTCAATGTACATACGCATCGACGTTAATTTATTGATCACATATTGGTGACTCGGAAAAAATTATTATTTTACTTTTTAGTTCATTAAAGCTTGTTTTTACAAATAATTTTTTATCTTTATATTTTTTTATAAATAATTTTTGCAAAAAATACAATATACCCAACCCTGTTTAGGTGGATACAAAAAGAAAACATAACTATGTCCGACATTTCTTCAAAGATTCACAGTTCGACAGAAATTCTTTTCAAATACATAATAATCAAATAATTAATTATTGTTTGTTTTGTTTTTCAACATTCGAAAATGCCATCAATATCTAAATACCGACAAAACAGAATTTCACACAATTTTACAGAATACATTTCTGGCATTCTGTGTGTTAGTTGAGGAATGCCTTTGTCGCCAATAAATACCGACAACAAATTCCCGATAGAATCCGCACCACTAAGAGATTTGAAATCATTGCGTGCCGCCGAATGCGTATTTTAACAAAATGCCAAACATTTTCTGTTTACAAAACCAGAACACGTTCGGTTTTGGGCCACAGATTCATCTGGCAAATGAATTAATTGAGATATTATTTCATCTCTGTTCGACTTTATGTTTAATTCCAATTTCTGGCATAATGACTAGTCCCCCGCCGCCGGCGCACACACCCCGGACCGTAGCTTGGAAATCCAATTTAATTACTCTAAGCAATACATGATCTAGAAGACATTACAAAGGTAAATAGAAGAATCAGAGCTTCCTAGGATATCCTCCCACATAACCAATTTAGGTAGCCCATAATCCCATACATATGGGTATTTTCCGCTACCACCCCCGGGTGGCAACTGGCAACACACATGCCAATTTAAATTGAGCTCTGTTGGGTGGTGATGGTGACGATGGTGATGGTGTAACATTCCAACTCGTATTCCACACTCGTCTAATTGGCATTTAATTTCCCACAAGGACTAACCAAACAATTTTGACAAAAAGGTCAAATGCTGAAAAATTGGGCATTTCCTCCACTCGATTGACAGACTAGAATGGATTCCAATGGCGCATGGATGGTATTCATGTATGTACTCGTGTGTATGTCCATCCCTTAAGAATACCGTTAGTAGATTGTAGATTGAAGAAGAAGAAGACGACGAAGACGAACAACAAACACTCAATTTCTTCTATCCGCTCGATTCGAAGTGAAATTCAAATATTTACCAATCATCTCCGCAAAGGGTTCCCAGCACAGCCACAGTGCCACAGTAATGAGGCATAGTCTCGGCCCAGACAGACAAATAGATAGAAAGAAGGACAGACAGACACACGTTACCGACCGCACTTATTAGGAGCAGGAAACCGTCCCATGGACTACTACGGAAATCTCCACAGCAGCAAGCCGCATCCACTCGGGGGGAGGTGGTAAATTGACATAAATCGTTGTTGCCGCTACTGTGATGCTCCTGGTTGATCCCCATTGGGATACGTTTAGACGTACGAATAAGTTTCCTCTGTGTACTGAGGGGTCGCGCAGCATTGACGCAGCAGCGGCGGCTGCGGTGCGGTCGTTTATCATTTTACCCGAACTCAAGGTAAATCGTACGTACGCAAAAAGTACTTAATCCTATTCAAACATGGCGTAGGAACGAGTATAATACTAATGGGATTCTATTCCACATCCACATTCATCTTGTGTATCTCTCTATATTCATCCCTTCGATTGCGGTGCGGCATCGAAGGTCGTCTTTTTATATTCGTATACGAGTACGAGCATGTTTATTTTTATTTTTTTCCTCCTTTTAGATTCATTGCGGGATACAATTTCTGTGCGCAATCTTATGAAACCCTTCGGTCTCAGGGGCTGGTATCTTTCTTTTTCTTATGGAAAATGGCCAGCGAAGTACTCGTTTGTCTACGGAGGAATAGCTGTTGACGAAATGGTGACAGAAACGACCCATGAGAGAGAGAGAGTGAGTGAGGAGGGAAATCGAAAGATCCTGAAAAATACATTTAACTTGCCCTCATTAGGGTATATTGTGAATATATCTATTTCTATCCTTCTTTCCCATAAATATATTTTGCTCAATGCCTGTTGACATATTGAAAGATTTTTTCTAAATAATTTGTAAAGGGTGTGCAGGTTCTCAGAGTTTTTTGAATGGAGCTTAGAAATGTAGCTGGCTATGTATGTAGGTCTTTCAACGTTTGAAATATTGGTTAAACATTGCTACATTTATAGAGACTAATTAACAGGCGTACAGCAATCGTAGGCAATTAAAATTATTCAAGAACTGACCTTACAATCATCGAGCAATAGCCTACATGTCTCTCACTTTAAGCGTGGTACACACTACCGATCAAAACTGACAGTTTTGGTTGATATCGCTCAAAATTGAAAGTGTAAAGGTACATCTAAATGATGGATTGTCGATCAAAACTGACATTTCTGCTACTGACTGACGATCAGCGGCCATCTTTGTTTTTGCACGATTGTGTGTACACAAATTTCCTTATTTCAAAAAATAAACACAGGTAGAGAGGGTCAAAAAAACAACAACAATAACTATGATTTGAGTGTCAAACAAAACCTATAGCGTGTACGCGAGACTCTTCATTCAAAAGTGACATCAGTTTTGGTTGTCAGTTTTTCTAAAATACCTAGCGCCATATTCCTCAACGTAAGTTTCCGCCCTGGATATGGAGGTGCAATTTTTTTTACATACTTTGAATGTAACGATAATAGGGACTGTATGACTCCGCGCCTAGATTTCAGTGTCAAACAAAAGACTAATATTCCCAGCTGACAGTAATGGGAGGGTAATATCAGTCCGTAGTAGAGATCTACACAGATGGATCTAAGATCTGTGATGGTATCGGAGCGGGTGTATTCTAAGGCCCGCTCACTCTGAAATTATCCTAAAGGCTTCTTTCAGCCGCTAAAAGTAAACCCCAGGTTGGTTGGTTTGTGAGGGAGAGGAAAGATCTCTCCTCTTCACAGAGGCCGCGAGTCGGGTCCGTTGTGTTTCCCGGAAAGAGAAAGAAAAGGGTTGAGGTTTGTGTGAGTGGACGGTTTTGTAAAGGGGAATGGAAAAGTAAAAAGAGGGTATATGTTGATTCAAGAAAAACGTTCTTTATAACGTGTGAACTCCAGAGTTTTCGAGGAATCGATAGATCTAAGCGATGTCAGCCGAGGTAGGATATGTCGTTCCAGGTATTTGTGCTTTATTGAGCATAAAGCAGGACAGACAGACAGAAAGTATTTGGTGCTTTCGTCCTCTTCTTCACAAACGGGGCATGTGGTATATTGCACTAGTCCCAGCCTGTTTGCATGTCTGTTCAAGTTGATATGGCCCGTATATAGGCCAATCATTAGTTACCCTACCCAGATTTAGTGTTTTCCTGGCCCGTTGTAGGTTCGGATTTTCCATCATGGCTTAAGCAGCCTTATATGTTTGGGTTTGACTCCACATTAGTAATTGGCGTTTTGCAAAAGGAAATTAACTAGTAAGGGGAGAGGGGGACTGTGTAAGTGTATAACCGAGATAGTGCACATAGCACCACCATCATGCGGCATCAGGAAAAAGAATGGTATTGTAAGTAGCGGGCCATAAATGGTCCTGAATAGAGCGACATGGGGCCAGCCTTAGACCCGAAAAGCACCAAAGTAATCCTTGGACTCAATAGGGCAAAGTTAAGAACTCTAATAGGAATAGTTTCCGAACACTGTCGTGAGTAAGCATGCCAAAAGAATGGGATTTTCAAACACGGTCGAATGCAGTTACTGCAATGACATATACAACAGAGGATGTGAAACATATCCTTTTCAAATGGGGTCATTGCTCTTGCGAAATTTCTAGGGAATTACTTCTTTGAAACACCGGAATAGGCTTGTCCAACTGGCCACAATCGAATTCTAAAATTTTGCAGGGAAATCAAATTTGTAAACTTAAATGTTTCAGTCTAGGTTAAGTATCATAGTAAGATGGTCCCACTATTGTGCCTGGTGTTTTGTGATGGATCAGTCTCATAGCCCCTTTTAACCTAAGAATGTGGTTTTCAGCCAACGTAAAAACACAGCACACTTAGATCGGTAAAAGGTTGATTGTGAGGGCATCACGTGATTCTACAAGAAAACAAATCAGCTTAGAACGTTATATGTAAGTTCGTTGCCTATTTTTGAGCAGTTAACTAGCTATGAAAAATAAATTCGGAAAGCAGAGCGTCTTCTTGAATAAATCAACAAAATTCGAATGTCGATAATGAGTTGTCTTTGCTTTGGGCGTTTGAAATTGAAAAGAATTAAGAATCTAGGTCCTTGGTTAAAAAACATTATCAAATGTATCTACGATCCAACTCAGAACTCACTGTAGTAACAATTCTATTGAATATCATCTGCACGACGCGACACGACGTCGCAAGTTGACGTAAAAACACGTATGTACATATATCTCCCCAATCTTTGTATGGGTATATGATTGAATTACAATTCAAGTAAAAGTGTATACCGCCTGGATTTACCCCCCTTTTCATTAAAAAGGAAAAAAAAGGCACCACCCAGAGTGTCGGTGGTTCTTCATATTCCTCCAATAGGAGTAGAACCATTCTCTTGGTGATGGTTGTAATGATGAACTCCTTTTGATTGTTCGTATGTTGTTGTTTTTTTTTAGAAATCTTCTAGACATGCGACATAATGGCGCATTAATAATTCCGAGCTTCCTCTTCCTCTCCCAACCCAATAATCTGTTTACACAAAATTCTAGCGGTAATGGGTATGGAAAAAAAACACACACCATCCATACACACTCGCAACAAAATGCTATTAAAATTATTTGACTTTTCGCCATAAAGCAGCTTTGAGCTGATTCCAACTTCGCTCATATCCGGTACCGCTCCGTGCGTCACCATCGAACATAAGGCGAAGAGGACTTTAACGGTCTTCCCGGATTATGTGGAAGGATATTTTTAATTTCGGTAATGTGGCTGCTGCCGTATTAGAAGTGTGAGTGCAGAAGAGGGGGGAAAGTAAGCAGAAAAAAAAAAGATAATTATCCTTCGGGTGCGATGACACATTTCCTTTTAGTAATATTAGATTTTCGTTAAGATAGACTTAAGGCAGTGTTAAATTAGTGCGATCCCGATGCGATGGTGGGTGATTGGGTGGGGTTTATTATATCCTGTTTACAATATAAAATTTGATCTGGGGAATCCTTTGATTTAGGCGAACTTTTCAAATTTCACCGGCGCGACGACGGTTGATTTATTGCATTTCCAACGCGTTGCTGGCTCTGGGTTTACCTTCTGAGGGATTTTCCGGATGAAATGAGATTTCATTTTGCTGATCCCCTGCTACGCATTCGTTATTAAATTTCCGTCAAATATTAAAATCTGTTGCTCTTTGGGAGTTGGAGTCGGAGTCGGAGTGGCTGGAAGAGGTTGGCGATAAAATAGAATCCTCGCAAAACGACATTAAAAAGAGTTTTTGATTCAATGAATTTGAAAACAATGAAAACAAGCTCATTATAGCTGCTGGGTTGCCTGCTGCTTTTTCCTCCTTTTGAAGTGTCACCGACAATCGATTTTCTTTGACGTAGGCGGGTGGCAATGTAACGGCAAAGAAATGGGAAAAGAAATCAATATACCGTTGATTGTTAAGTGTCTGTGTGTGATGAAACTATGGGTCGTTAGTTCTGTCGCGTGCTGTTTCGTGTCAGCATGATATCGGCGCCAAACAGGTGGTCGGATTGCGAAATTAAACTTTGCTCAAATGAATGACAAGAGGAGGTCCTAACACTCTGTTCCCCCGCTGGCATGCATTATTAGCTGTGCTTTTTTGAAACGTAGCTAGCCAGTCGTTCATTAAAACGATTCCCAGCCAGCCGTACCCAGCTTACTTACCTCCAAGTTGGTGTGTGTGATTTCGGTCGTATGAAATCAGCTGTTACGTGTGAACTGTCAAAGTATTCGGTATTCAACCAAATTGATTTTTGGTTATATGTTGTGAAAACAATTAATTTCAGTAATTTATTCAATGGATAATTTACAAAAAGTTGTATGAAATTACAATAGCCGTGTTTTTTTATTGAGTGAGTACATACTCACTTCAATTTAACCGCGCTACAAAAACAATTCACTTACCTACTATAACACTAGGTAAGATTCTCCCAGTAAATGATTTACTTAAGCCGTGCTTTTTTGAAACGTAGCTAGCCAGTATTTGCTAGCAAAGTCAAATTTCACACGTAAAACAAATAAAACAACCAGCTGGCTACAACTCTTGATTTTATCCGCAGCCAAAAGCAGCTGGCTAGGAATGTTGCGATATCTCATGGCAAGGTGGCGCTTAAAACGATTTGTAGAACATTTGACAGACTGCCGTGTACGATTTCAATTACTAAATGATGTTTCACAGAAATAACCGACTTTATTATGATTTCATATCACTTTATGTAAATTATCCATTGAATAAATTACCCAAATTAATTGTTTTCACAACAAATAACAAAAAATCGATTTGGTTGAATGCCGAATACTTTGACAGTTCACACTTAACAGCTGATCGAAATCACACACATATGACTGAAATCACACACACCAACTTGGAGGTAAGTCAGCTGGGTTCGGCTGGCTGGGCTGGGAATCGTTTTAATGAACGACTGGCTAGCTATATTTCAAAAAAACACGCCTTAAGTACAGCAGTTTCAGACTCTGAATACCAGTGGCGCAGAAATCGGTTAAAGGTTGAACGAAAATTTGTTTTTGGCATTTGGAATTGGATGTGTCCGTAAGTTTTCCTTTTTTTTTTTAAATGAAGTTGATAAAGTAGTGCTTTTTCTGATTGGTTAAAATACATTGATTTTATAAATCTGAACTTATTTTGTTAGGAAATAATGGTCAGATTCATAGCATTTGATACAAAATATTTTTTCGTGCTGTATTGAATTGAAAAGCCAAAAAAAAAATTATAATAATACCTTTATACATGCAAAACTTTAAGCCCTTTGTATGGTGAATTTGTAGGTAACATTATAGCGCACCAAAATAAGAAAAAAAAATAAAAATTATTAGCGCAATTTCCATAAATAAATGCGATTTTCACTTATTAAATTGATTAAAAAAAAAAAATAAAAAAAAATTGTGTTTGAAGACCAATAGCTCGAAAATGAAAGCTGGAATGGTAACGGCCATGAGCAGCTGTGAGAAACATTGATCCATTGTCTATCGAACGAACCCACTTTGTTGCTCTGGGCTTAATACACCAGAATTTATAATTGAATTATAATTATTGCCACCTACCTACCTAGACCTACTTCTCTGAATGAACTTTTTTAAACACCATGTACATATGTAAGTACCTACATAGCTCCTTGAGTGTTGAATATAGACCCCGCCTCCCATATATTTTTTTTCATAAGATGGACCAATGAATAGTTCTCGGCAGTAACAGTTGTAATCATAAATCTCTTTAACCAATTTACCGTGAGTGAATTATAAAAAAAAGCAAAAAAAAAAGTGTGTGCTTTTGAACGTAGCCTCTTTAGACGTCAAGCTAAAAATATAAAACAAAAGTAAAAAATGTAAATATTTGAATCTCATACATTAAATATTATATTTGAATATTTGATATTTATTGAATTAATTAAATAAATATGCATCTATATTTTCAAACTATTGACCATCAAAACGTTGGAAAACCAAGATAAACAATTTAATTTGACATGCATATTTGAGTATGTACATATGTGAGTATGTACTCACTTTAAAAAAAACACGGCTATTATATTATAATTTTAGTACACGGCAGTCTGTCAAATCTTCTACAACTTTGCCATGAAAAAATTTGAGAAAATTCTTAGCCAACTGCTTTTTGCTGCGGATAAAATCAAGAGTTGTAGCTAGCTGGTTGTTGTATTTGTTTTACGTGTAAAATTTGACTTTGCTAGCAACTACTGTCTAGCTACGTTTAAAAAAAACACGGCTTTTATTGGGCCACAAACTGCTAAATTATTTAGGATTTAAAGCTGACGGCTCTAAGAGCTGAACATGTGGTAGTTGTTGAACATAATGTATCTAGTGGCGGCTTTAGAGAGCGATATTTTTTACAGGCAATCGTGAGTTCTAAATAATAAAAAAAGAAAAAAATAATGTATGTGTGAGCGAAAAAGTATGAATTTCTTGTAATTTAGGGTGTTGTGTTCCTGAAAAATGAAATGTAAGCATTTATTTAAGCCGCGCAAATCGAATTTTGGTAGGCAAATGCATTTCGCGCAAATGTGAAACCGCGCAAAAAGAAGTCGCGCAAAGCGAGGGATCAGTGTACATTACAATTAGTTCAGCGGCTTGGGCGTGAAAAGATTTTGTTAATAACTTGACTGCAGCGTGCTCCAGCGTGCTAGAGGGCGCAGGTGGTTTTTCCACCTATGTCCTTCCGCCTGTCTCAGACTATCTCTTTGCCAAATTACATTACAATTAGTTCAGCGGCTTAGGCGTGAAAAGGTTTTGTTAATAACTTGACTCCAGCACCCCCTAGCGAGCGGGTTTTCCACCTATGTCCTTCCTCAGATCCCAGACTATCTCTTTGCCAAATTACATTACAATTAATTCAGCGGCTTAGACGTGAAAAGGTAAACAGACAGACAGATGCACAGACAGAGAGACAGACAGACGGACAGACAGACAGACGGACGGACAGACGAGCAGACGGACAGACAGACGGAAAGACAGACAGACGGACAGATAGACAGACGGACAGACAGACAGACAGCCAGACAGACGGACGGACGGACTGACATACATACAGACAGACAGACAGCTGATGTTTTCTATATACATATTTCCCCGGTATGGAATCATTTCCCCGTTATGTAAACACATTTATCGAAATTTATCGAAATTTAGCGTAACACATTTATCGTAACTCGGTTTCAAAACAAGTACGTCGCTAAATAAGTATTCACTTCAAAAAATGTTCATCCAATTTCTCCGATGTTCGGAATCTCATAGACAAAAGTGTAATGCATCTTTCGTTCCTTTGTGAATTTACATTCACAGATTCTATTGACAGCGAGTGAATCCAAAATGGCGTTCACTACGAATGTTAATTCACGACTAAGAAAGTGAATTTCTTATTTTGCTAGCAGACCGGAAAAGGGTGTCCCATTACTCCATTAGGGATTTCCCTATTCCTATGGGGTCAAATGTTTTTGTCGAGTGTCATAGCCATTGTTTTTATACTACTTCTCGACAGTGGAAACGTGCGGAAACTAAACGCAATTTTTGTCGTTATTACTGATATTCGCTTTGAGTGCAAACGATTGAATCCTGCGCAGATATCTGAAGCTTTAAGCCGTCGATCCCTCTTAATACGTATGTAGTTTGAAGTTACTTTCCGCTTTTCTGCTTCTTTTCCAGGTCTTACACTCTTGACTTCGACTTCAGCTTATCTGCATTGGCACGTACGGTATACTCCCATCTTTGTGTAAGTGTATTATGCCACCACGTTCGAGTTAACTTTTTTCTTGGTTCCTTCACATGTTAGGGATGTTAGGGTATCGGTATCGGTTAGATTAAAATCGATTCTAAAATACTGAATATCCTGGGATCGATTTGACGATTTGAAAAAGAGCTCAAACCTTATTTTGAGCACTTTTTGGTTTTTTTCTCATGGCTAAATCTTGGTTAACCGTAGGGATTTTTTTTTCTGTCTTCAGCAAAGTTGGTAAGTACTTTCAGGATCAATGCTCAAATCTTAGGCCTGAGATTAGTGGTTGCACTGTGTAAAGTACCAGCAACAGAACAGTCTTTGAGATATCTTTCCACAATCCGACTTCGATGCTCTAGCAGTCCAAAGGGTTTCAGGATACAGCTGCAGTCTGAGTTATTGATACCAACATTTTGAGAGCGAAGTTAATTTGACTGACTGCTAGCATTAGTATCCAATGAACCGCATCATAGGAAGACATTTACCTTATTTGTAAAGGACAATGGAATTTGTATGTATTAATTTTTTTTTAAATATCCTTGAATTTTCCAACTTCTTTGTATTTCGTCCCACTCACTCCCGGACTAACCTCATCCGTTAATACCAACCATATTTAAACTGGTTCCCATATTGAAACGCTGAACAGTAATCGCCTACAAAGTATGTATTCCAAGTAATCCCCATCCATCTGGAGTCTAAGTACGCCTCTCGTTTATCTTAGTCCCATTGCCAGCCCCGGCCTGACATCGACATCAATTCATCCCCACTAAATTCCCCATTTTACAGCCGTTTAAATCGCTCACTCAAATTGAAGTACATACTTTATTTATGATGCTTCAATAAAATCGGCTACAGCGAGAATCCTGTTCCAGGTAAATGCCTAGTTAAATGTTCTGAAATCCCTCTTCCAAAAGAGATCCTTGTGCTACACAAGTGCATTCATTTTTTTCCTTTCTCCTTCCCTTCTTACGTTTCACTTGCTGTTAGATAAAAAAAAATGCACCCCTCGCCTTTACACGGGGATTGTAACAAGACGTTGAAACAAGTGACGCGAAAATACATGCATATCCTTATAAATATACGAGCGCACTAAAGTGGTTAGGAAGAAAAAAAAAAAACAAAAAAAATTGCAGCATTAGAAACACACACCTACACAGAAGGGCCCCCATTTCGTATCACATTGAAAACGGATGATACCCTGGTGTGGGAGATGAGAAGATTTGCTCAGAGATTTATCGCCAAAAAGCTATGCACACACACACACGCTTTACACATAGTGAAAGGGCTGCTGGGATAGGCACCAACAGGAGCAACAGGAGCAGCAGCGTTAAGCTGCTATATCCTTAACTAAGCATTCCCAGCCAATTTTCGGAGCACTAGAAGGCTCTTTATAACCTGTTGCCTCTTGATGCTGGGATCAAAATGGATGAGCATCTCGCTGAGTGAGTGAATGAAGGCCGGAACAGCACATAAAATAGGCAACATGCCAAGTTGTCTATGTTTGGTTGTAGTAGCAGTAGGGGGTGGCGTTAGTGTGCTGGAGCAACAAAAATTACACTCAGGCAATAAATGAAATCATTTTCGAGTTCCAGGACTTGCAAGGAGTTTCAGATACAGACATCTCGTAGTGAGAGAATGATAATATTGTCCATTTTCACAGCAATGAATCTACCCGACCGACGCCATCTGTGGATTAGTTACGATAGCAATGTAAACTGTTGCGCAGGATGCTAATTACTTCTTTGCCATTGAACAAGGAATGGAATGAAGAACGGTTGCCCGGTGGGTAAAAAGGATGAAGGAGACCAATTTAATAAGCGGCAATTTTACTAAAATCATTAATTACTTTTGGACAAATCCTCGTCATATCGTAACAGCATGTCGAAGGATTATACAAGCACATTGATGATAATATTGACCGAAGGGTAGGTGGGTCGTTTTTACTTCGTCGCCATTTCTCTATGTTGTTGTTTTGAAAGATTGCAAGGAAAAGACGTAGGTACATATCGTCAATATGTCGTTTTGGGGAAGTGCTCTGTAAGCGAAAAATGTTCGATGATAGTTTCTATAACCAACGGAAGGACTAAAAAAACATGCAAGATCCTTAGAAAGTCGATCATCTAACACTATCTTGTATTTTCAAAGCGATTCCATGGAACGGCACTAAGAGACAGATTTGAGACGGTGGTGTGGTTGAATCATGATTCAATTGTTGTCGAAGATGTATGTGAACACAGGTTAAATCGAAACGCGATTCTGTGAACCCGACCGACATTTTTATTCCAATTTGGTTGCAAATGTGCGCATTCAGTGGGGCAAGTGCCTTCTTAGGATTTTACGAGATGATAAACCTTCACTAGAACATGTGATGTGAATTGAATTGAATTTCGTCAATGTCCATGTTCTCGTTATTTATGATACTTTCTCTGAGCATAACATTTTTTCCAGGGGCATGGTTTATGCTACGTTCTGTTTATTAAGTCATTGACATCTGCAGTTGTAAATTGAAGAAAAAAGGTAAACAAGTTTAAAAATCCCGACTAATCGCTTCAGCCGAGAATGAACAATCCAATTCGTCGTAAGGGGCTTGCTTTACATCCACGTGACTAGAGTTGTATGTAGGCTTGCAGACTAACCCATTGCCTTGATTCTAGATGAGTCTCCTCTGCTACTTCTCCTTTGAGAAGCAATGATAATGACATTTAGCTTTCATAATCGAAATTGGACTGGTCTTTGGAATGTTAGGATATTGGTTGGCTCTGGGAGTGAAATACTTTAGGGAGGTCAGATTCCTATTAAAATTGACTGAAGATAGGTGATAAAATGCTCTTCAATATTATCTGAATCAACACTTGTGATCCACAAATACAATGAACCACGAATGTTCTCGATATGAGAGTTGATTTTTCAACATCAATAACTCCCATAATGCCAGAAGAACAGATTGAAATACCTGGTGCAGTGCAGGGACAAGTTGGAGAGACTATAAAATCTTATAAAGGATTAACCACCCTTATGAGGAAACAATGCAACCGACTATTTAATATATTGGATAATGAGGTATTTGCATTGTCAAACCAGGAATACTAAAATCTGTGAAAATTTGAAGAGTTTGATTGGAAAACCTGGCCCAAGTTATGAGTGAGTTCATAATTGTAAAAATGTTGCTGCAAATTAATCGCGGCAACATTTGACATAATTTTATTTCTGAAAGTCCCCAGCTCTTTAATTCCAGATCTTCCCTAAAATAATTCAAATATCAGATGGCTGAAAATGTGCGAACTAAAGGCAGTAATTTAATATTTATGAACACAAGTGAAGCCAGCACATTTTCAATGGTATTGCGGTTTTTCAACATTTATGAACGCAAAATTTGCACAGCGACGGTATTTTTAAAATTATGAACTCAACCCTTGCCAATCTCTGCAGCAAAGTTGAATGGATTATCATTTTGACGGAGTCGAAATCGCTGCTGTCTGCAAGAATGTCTAAGCAAGTAGCAGGGTAAGACTACAGTGTTGTTACTGATCGCGGCAGCATGCAATGTATACATAGGTTCGTTTTCTCATCTGTCTGGCAAGTTCAAACATATAGTGTTATGAAGCATAGCTTTCCATTAAACACAAGATGAATGCTTTGGTTGGCCATAAGCTTATTGGCACATTAGATAATGGATTTGGAGGTAAGGTACATTTATACCTTATACTCTGCTTTGTTCCACTATCAAGTCCATCAGTAGAGAAGGCATATATGTAGGTCTGTCTATAAATTTCAGGATCAAAATACCAAAACTTGGTCACTATGATTTGCCAAACACGTTATAAATGAAGTTTAACGAAGAAAACAGATTCAAAAGTTGACAGAAGAATCAGTTTTTTTTTTTTAAAGGAAGAAGGATGCCTTATCCGTCCTTAATGGATGAGCTCTCCGGAACAGGTATCTACTCAGAAGATTGTCACGTTGAGCAATCTATTTCACTGGGCAGATTTACAACTGTCTTCCAGGCAGAGGTGTATGCTATCGCTAGCACAGCGCATATTGCACTTAACAAGAGATGGAAAGGCAAGTCCATCTACATCTGCTCTGATAGCCAAGCAGCTATTGAAGCCTGTTTAGCAGCGTTGATCAACTCCAAATTGTTGAGGAAGCTGTCAATAAACTAAACCCACACTGTTCTGGGTCCCGGGACATTCTGATATCCCGGGACATTCTGATATCTCGGGAAACGATAAAGCTGATTCTCTAGCTAGAGCTGGATCAGCGGCCCCTTTTATCAGCCCTCAGCTTGTTATTGGCTGCAGTTCAGCTTATGCTAAAAACACGCTTCTTGAACTGCTGCGACTACAACGCTACAACCATTGGCACAAGCTTAGGTCATGCCGACAGGCCAAAACAGGTCACTGGGTTCACTCCCTTAAACGAGCACCTGAACAAATTGGAATAAGAAACGCGGGCCTTTGCGAGATGTGCCTGGAAGAAGAAGAGACAGCTGAGCACTTCATTAGCGAGTGTCCGGCCTTTGCTCGGATCAGAAAAGCCACTCTAGGCAACTACGTCCTATGGGATGTTGATCTACTGGAGCTCAATCTTGCCCTATTGCTTCGCGACGGACAGATTTAGATCGATGTATAGCTCAGCAACAAATCGCTAGCCCAGCGAATGGGGTTAGTAGACAATGGGCCTATAGGTCTACGTGCTTGTTGTCTCTACAGGATAACCCCCTTCTAAATACAATACAACACAATATGCCTTATACGGGTAAATATAAATTTTAACTCATATTTGGCCTTAACACCGGAAATAGAAACTACTTTACTTGTGACAACATTAGAGACTGAGAGTTGTGGCTTCCAGCACTTGTCCGAGTAACGGAGAAGTCGATGAAGATCCTCAATCAACCATTTAAGTCAGAACGACTTAGCTGGTTTCGTGACTACGTCCCGACTATGTACCGCTTATTTTGATTATATGTAATTCACCTCACAATTTTCATAGAGAGGAGCACAACGAGCCAGATCCTAAGTTTATCACAAATGTTTACGTAAAGCGTTTGCAACCTAAACAATGAACCTACTAAGATCAAAGACCCGAGTTCGAAAGTTCGAAACTTTTCCAAAATGAATGACAATTGGCTCATAAAATACAAGCGGCACCCTCACTGAAGTCAGACTCGGAATAGCACAATGTCCTCGTGATAGACACTTTCAACTTTAACCTCATTGCTTCATCATTTCGTAATAAATACTTAAACACTTTTAACTTATTTTCCACTAAGTGCTTCATTCCGTCTCCTCCACCATCCACAATACCAAGCGAATTAATCTAAATTACATGTTTGTTCCTGCCAATGCGGAGGACGCATCGATTTTGGCATGCAACACATTTCTGTAAGCACTCTCATAGAATTCCTAGAAGTACCCAGACTCCTCCACCGCACCCTTCGTCTTCAAATCTAAAGACCATTCTGGGAGCGCACTTAACCGTGCACAGCAATAAATAAGAAAAAAAAAAAAAAATAGAATATTTCCAAAGAAACAGTACAACAAAAGAAAATCTAATTCAAGGATCATAAACTTTAAGTAATTTGGCTCCTTCTGGCTCCTGTTGTCTTCCTTTTGACTTCTTTTTTTTGGCTACTTTTGGATTTCTTTTCTTTAGCTCTTCGTTGCACTGCACTCGCTTCATGCAACAATAGAACAACAACAGTTGTTTGTGCGTTTGCTTTAGTGTGATATCAGAAAAATAATGAAACAAAAGGATCTTTAAATGTCCACTGAACTCGGCGGACTTTTTAAGAGATTGAACTTCAGCAAGGAGTAATGCTTCAAAAACTCTTCGTACGACGTATGAGTGGTAGGACTCCTGTGATGCAACGATTGCTCCTTCTGTCGCCTCGTCAGTGTGGGCGTCTCCAACCTCCAACTCTCGAACCATCCATCCATCCGTCCCGCTTGGGATACAAAATATTGTTGCATTTTGTTATTTTTTGCACTTCACCCCTAAATACACACACAACGACGCACACCTAGACTTAAATCCACCTGTGCTCTAATAACTAACTGGTAATTGCATAGAATCCTTAGTTGATGGTTTCTGATATCCCCGCCTGGTCCGGTCCGGTTCGTGGCCCACATAATGCAGTTTGATATTATTGTGTGTCCTCACTCTGTGTCTGTAGATGTCAGGTGGTTTATTCCATTCGATTCCTTTGGGAACGCCTCTACATAACAGAGGAAGGAGTTGAACGTTAAAAAATATAAAAAAGAAAAACCAAACAAACACAAGGACACGAGAACTAGGAGGAAACTGCAAACGCCACTGAAGCGAGGTACTAAATCTACGCGGGAGGTAGAGATGAGTGTCAATGGCATGAAGGTTGATATCCGGCGATGGAAACTTTAAAATAAATTCCATCGTTCGTGATGCCGGACTTGTGTTCCGTATTTTGAATCGAGAGTTTGAAACAAAGTCCCAAGCAGGTACGAGTAGGTTTGTCGTTGTCATTTCCAGATCTCTGAGTCAGAATGCGTTTTGGTTTTCTGGTATACGAACGATACTGTGTCCGTGTGCATGTAGATCTCCTGTCAGGACTTGAGGGAATTAGATGCATGACGTGACCGGTTGTTTGCTTGCATTTTGATCGTTGGCCCCGATAGAAATCGATAAATAATTCGAAAGTTATTTGCCAACTGGGCGACAATGTCTCTTGATAGATTGCAAATAGGATTGTGTGCACGAGAATGTGGGTTGATTTGAAGTCATGCTGAAGTCAGATGGCATTTTTATGTCTACTCAGGAATGGAACTGGGTAAGCAGTTGCTGTTTAGAGGTAGCTTTATGTGAGATAAGGTTTTTTTTTTGAAAGAGTTTTAGAAGAGGAGAAATATGTATGACAAGTCATTGGTAGGTGTGGAGACCTGTCGACTACTATCGACAGTTTTTGATAACCGAAAGAAATCTCATATGCAAATGCAAGCCAAGGGAATGAAATGTCAAAAACAAACTGTTATCAGTTTCTTTTAGTGTTAAAGCCTACTGATTAAATAAATTATTGAAAGGTATTCGAGGGCTAAGTTTGTAGGGCTATATACTGTGGAAAAGAACATAAGTACAATGTCTCTGGTTTGCTCGTGTGTACCTAGTCCGGAATTCAGTTCAAACTCATAACAAAAAAAAACTGTTTTCATTCTAGTTAGCTGGAAGCCTTCATCATCTTTATAATTCATACAACTTACGGGCATATACGATCCCACTGATGTCACTTTTTAATTTTACGGAAACTCCTGAAATCGATCCAGGTTGGCATCGTCCCAGATTCGACAACTTTGCTTATTTACTTCGCTGTAGATGATTTTTTCATTCAAATTTGAATTCTATCGCCAATTCTTCAAGAGCCTTGCGAGCGAACGACGAACGCATAGTGCTCCAAAATGCCAATCTAGCCGGACATAATTCAAATTTTTTGTTGCTTCCAAATTAAAAAAATAGTCACTAATATGTTTAGAAATAGTCAATACAAAATGCGACAAAGTATTTCGGGCCACCCTGCAGAACTAACGGTACTAGGCGAGCTCAATGACCTGACAAAATTAAACTTTCAGAAATAAGTACATGTGCTTAGATTTCTAAAGTGTTTTGAGTTAAATTTAATTATGGAATATGTTGCTTAAGGTAAGTGCTATCTAAAAACGTAATTGAATGAATGGAATTAATTGTTAAACAATAACAGTGGTGCTCTAGTATATCGAATGCCGATATAACGAATGATGGATATAACGTACACTTTTTCAAATGAATTATCGGCTCTATATAGCGAACGAATAAAAAAATGATATTCGATATAACGAATGTCGCTACAATATCTGTGTATAGATGCTTTAAAAAATAGAAAGAGACAAATTTACCTAAGAAATACAAAAATGTTTAGGAAACGGTCGATGGAAAAATTACCGAAGGTAAGCTCCTGGAGCCAACCATTCGCTTAGTTAAATTAAGCGGATGATTTGGAATCTTGGAACAATACTGAAATCTTTCTTCAAGAAGATACTCGTATCAGCCCACTCGAGGCCGTTGAGAGTGTATTAACTAAATCAAATAGAACAACGTTTGACGTTCTGAAAAACTTGTTCTAGTAAGTCTACGGGAAATAATTACGAATTTCTACGTTGAACGTTTGCAAAAAAATATTCTTATTGGCGATTGGTTTTTGAAAAAGGAAAGGAAATTAATTAATTTTGTTTTAGTTTCTTTTACTTCTTTTTCTACTTTTTAACTTGTTTTGTTGGCACCGTAGCGCAAGTGGTTAGTGCGTCGGACTACTGAGCCAGTGGTCTTGGGTTCGAATCCCGCCGCGAACACCTAAAAAGTTTTTCACAGTGCCCACCTCTTTCGAATGTCTGACAAGCATCAAAGAGTATCATTTGTCACGATTGAGCTTCTCAACTCGCCGTTCGGAGTCGGCAAAAAACTATAGGTCCCTTCCATTCATGAAAAAATATAACAGGCACACACAAATGGTTGCGAGAAGCAGGCCCAGGTTCACCTCGAGCTGTAGCGCCAACTAAGTAAGTAAGTAACTTGTTTTGTTGACTTTATGAATAAATGAAATAAAGTCTTATGAATTCAAAATAGTATTTGTACATTTATTTAATGTTTCGTACAAGGAAAATGTGTTCGATATTACGAATTTTTCGATATAGCGAATGCAACTGGACATTATATCATTCGTTATATTGGACCACCACTGTATTGTGAAATATTTTATATAGCATCCTAAGATAACCCTACAGTATTATCGGTCAACATCGTCCAGTCAATTTGTATATTTTAAGTTTTTTTCTACTATTCGCTACATTTCCACTATTCGCAAGTTTTTCCACTATCGGCAACCTACTTTATTTTATTATTTTTCGATCAATTTCGATATAAGAGTTCAGAATGTGTACTTTTTGAATTTTACCGCTAGCATGAGATACACACGAAAAGAAACACTTGAAATGTCAAAATTGTCGGAAAAGGAACCGAAGCTTACAAAGTGTTAATGACTTCTGGCTCATTCATTTCTCGATTCTGCTATTAAAGAGTGAATTTGCATGGGAAGAAAACAAAATTCATTGAAAAATGTTCCATTATTCAGATTTCACAGGTTTCCAAATACGAATTGGCATCCAAAAATGTCCACTATCCAGGTTTCGCAAGATTCTTTTATTCGCAGATTCCACTATTCACAAGTTTTACTGTACATTGTATGATCTTATCCTAGACAAATTCAATATTGAGAAAGTCCCAGCTGATATTAACGATAGAATTTATTCAAAGACATTCAATTGATATGTAGCCAGAAAATGGAAGGAGTGTATCAGGAACTCCACTGTTTTTGAAAAATGGAAAGAATCGTGGCTGATTGAACATATTGCGTTACCAGTCCATAAAGTTGGTGTGCTTGCTGCCGAGGTAGAGCCTGGCAGGCAAAATAAAAAAAATCATTCAGCACAAATTTCGAATACAACTTGAATTGCTTGTCGATGTACCGAAATTAGGAAGTAGGCCTACAAATGACGGTAGTCCTGCTCGTCATTTTTTTCCGAAATATTTGACAGAGTTAAATGTTGAACTTATCAGTGCTTTTTCGACAATACTGGGCACGATATCTAGTGGTTTCGAGATCAATATTGAACAATATACAAGTCACTGTAACCAAACCATAGAATTATATTTTAGTTTTTACTCATGGTGATATAATAGTACAAAACACAGGAAGCAAGAACAACGACTGCAAATATTTTCGTGGACATCATACAAGAAAAATAAGCAGAGCAAGCACAATTCAAGATATGGTTCACGTGTTCCTTGTTTTATCATATGTCTACTTTGACACCAGATGTGGTCAATTTAATCGAAATTCCTCAAAATCTTCGGGAAAGCGCTACCATACTGCGCCATATTGCGTGAACGCCTGAAGCCTTTCGTCAACAACCTGATTGGCCCCTATCAGTGAGGTTTCAGGCCAGGAAAGCCCACCATAGATCAAATGTTCACACTTAGGCAGATCCTGGAAAAAACCCAAGAAGTCCAAGTCGATACCCACCACCTGTTCATCGATTTCAAGGCCGCCTATGACAGCATTTGGAGGGATGAACTGTATTGGGCCATGTCTAGTTTTGACATCCCTGCTAATAAACTCATCCGTCTGTGCAGGATGTCGATGGAGAAAGCTCGCTGCTCCATCAAGATCGGTAATGACCTCACCGAGACCTTCGATGTCAGAAAAGGATTCAGACAAGGTAACGCGCTGTCATGCGACTTCTTCAGCATCATACTTGAAAGAATTGTTCGAAACTCACAAGCCAATACACAAGGAATGATCTTTCAAAGGTCCGTTCAACTACTTGCATACGTCGACGATATTGACATCATTGGTAGAACACAGCGAGCTGTCACCGGTTCGCGTTCGCGAGTATAAAAATGGAAATGGCTAAAATGGGTTTAGAGGTAAACGAGGGCAAAACAAAATATATGCTGCCAACAAAAAGAGACACCCAACATCGACGAATTGGATAGAACGACACAATAGACAACTACAACTTCGAGGTAGTAAAGGACTTTGTCTACCTCGGCTCTGATGGAAGAGGTTGTTGGTTGAGGCCTTGATCCACCCCGGACTGTAGCGCCATCTAAGTAAGTAAGTAAGAATGAGCCGATTTAGGTCAAATATGCCCCGTTTTGTTCGATAACTTGTTGCCATTTTGAAGGTTATTCCATTATGCCTTTCTCATCGAAGCATTCGTCTCTATTGGCAAAAAACTGGAATAGTCGATTTTCACAAGCCTCTCATGAGGCGAATTTTTCACTAGCAAAATCGCCATGGACAGGAACAGGTGGTAATCACTTGGTGCTAGGTCCGTACTATAAGGTGGATGCATAATAACCGCCCAACCAGGTTCCCGGAGCTTTTTATCCTGATGGAACACAATTCCTCTCCTATTGGTTAAAGCTGGCCGCTTCTTCCTTAAGACGGTCCAGTTGTTGACATACAAATCTGATTTAAGAGTCTTGCCATAGAAGAGCAGCCCAAAGTATATGATTACCTGCCAATCTTACCAAACACATAGCAAAACCTTTCTGGCCGTCAATCCTGGCTTGGCCGGCTCACCGCGATTCGACCACGACCGTTTTCACCTGAAGTTTTCGTAAGTGATCCACTTTTCATCACCAATCACCATCAGCATCATAAATGGGTCGGTTTTTTGTGATGCAGCAGCGATTCGCAGATGGAAATTCAGTCCATGGAGTTTTTTTTTTGTTGCGTTAACCCTACATCGAGCTTCTTTTAAGTCCAACCTTATTTAAATGGTTCCAAACGGTTTCATTGTGTAATGTTTAGTTCCTGGGCAATCGAAACAGTGCTTCGATATTTTCGGCAACTAGCCTTCCAGTGCGTGGTGCATCTTTGACATCGAAATTACCGGAACGGAATCGACGAAACCAAATTTGCGAATGATTATCTGTTACAGTATCAGTTCCATAAGCACTATTCACACTTCACGCCTGGCTTGCGTTTTCTCTTTTATCGAAGAAAAACTGTAAAATATGGTGTATTTTCTCTTTGCTGGTGTATATGTTTGACGCGCGCTCAAACAAAACTGAGCCAACCAAACAGAAAACTGCCAGAGAAGTTTTTTTTTCTTCAAAATCTCATCTTTCCAACGCCATTTAGTTTACGTCCGATACATTCCGAGATACAGTTTACCAAAGCCATCTGTTGGAAAAATAATGGAATTCTTTTTAATAAACGTGATATAACCACAATCGCCTGTCAGAACTCAGATGTGGCTATTGAAAGACACCCTTACCTATTTTTGGGAGAAAGAGTCAACATTTAAAATGAACTATCAGGATCTATTGCGGGGGGGGGGGGGGGGGGTCTTTTTTTGTTTGTATAAAATCGTAGCTCAAAACCATGGCATATTTTGAAACTTATGGTTCTTTTCGTACAGTAACCGTAAACACAACAAACTGTTCTATAATACTTTCAGTAAAGAACAACTTTCTATTTTTAATTTTGCATAAGGATAACTAGAAAAGAACATAAAGTCAAAAACTCTCTGTTTTCTTGCGTACTTACGAGTTGGAGAAAACTGCAAAACTTCTCCATTGATGGTCCTTCATTTTTAATGATTTTCTTTGTCTAGAATAGCAGTGTTTTAGTGTATGTGCGTGAGTGCTTCTTTAATTGTTTTATCTGTTTTTCGTGCGCTGCTACCTCATCATCCTTAAAACAAATTGAGATTAAAAAGTTTCCTTAAAACTATTGTGTAACTTTGTCCATCATCGTTTTCCCGTTTTAACTTTAAGTATCCATTGCATTTATGTATCTGTATGTCTGTATTAAAGAATCCAACAAATTGTATCTGCGATAAAACTGAATGCAATTAAAAGTAGATATATTTTCTATTCGAATATAACTGCCAGTACCGTGTCCTCTATCCTACCCGCCGCCATTTAAGCAAATTTACTCTCGAAAATCCTCTTTCAGGCTACGGCAACTGTCATTAATGCGATTACACCAATCGACTCAATTAAGTGAACAAATCACCGAACAATTAGAAACATTCAATCCAGGTAATTAGATCAAATTTTTCCGGCAACGAGTACGAGTATTAAACAATTTGATTCCTCTCTGCTTTGAGAGGACTGAGATTGAGAATCCTATTTTAAAACTTTACAAAGTTCCTTTCCTTTCTGTCAGCTATCTAGTTATGCTCGTATTGTCATCGAATCCGTGGGTGGGTAGGGTATAGATAAATGGGCTGGCGGTAGTGTAACAGATTGCGGCGTTCTAATTTAAATCAATTTAATTAATTATACTCAAATGACTTGCACTCCTCGCTTTAGTTAATTTTCGCGGGCAACACTCCCTGTCGGAAGACGAAACTTTGAGATGGCCTACGGCAGACGACACACCTTGGAGGAAATCCTGGTATGTACGTGATGTATATGTGACTTTATTTGGTGGTGAAAGCAAAACCATTGAATTGGTCATATTTATCCGATGAGATCTTATTTCAGGATAATGAAGCTAAATGGTTTTGGAAGGGGGGGTAAAGTGATTTATAATAACACCCATACCACTTTATGAGGGCAGGGCGATAACTGTGGGCTTTAAAAGAAGTTCTAAATGCGTAAGGAGTGTAACGCTGGCGTTTACTATGGTGCTACGTTAATTACGAAAGACGGTTCAAGGTCTTTTGGTTACGGCGCCATCATAGGTATCCAAAAACACAATAGATCACCCACATTCAAGACGTCTCAGTTGTGCTGATGGTCGTAAATTGGTCTTCAGGTCACTTTTGTTTGAGTTAATATAGAATAAGAGCTTGTTGGGTATCAGTAATCCTACCGAAGACTAGTAGCCATTACCTCTAAGCGACCTTACAAAAGTTCGAGTTTGAGACATAATTGGAAAAACCTCAAAATAATGAGTTCAAATGGTCAAAGACTGTTGTGAAATATTTAGGAGCTCATTTGGACAAATTTTTGTACTATAATGAAAACATAAATATATAGTTGCAAAAGGCTAGGGCGGCATTTATGTCTCTCAAGAAGCTTTTCTACTCCAAACATCTGAGATCCGATGTAAAGATCATTTGCTACCAACCATATTTGTTCGTCCAATTCTGACTTACGCGAGTCCAGTATGGTGCGGAACATTAACCCTTCATACATGGAAAAAATAAAAATCTTTGAAAGAAAATGCCTGAGAGCTTGCATGCAGATGTACAGGAGCGAACATTCCGACTTTTGGCATTACGTTTCAAATAAAAAGCTATTGGATGCCTCCAGAATTGTCCAGAATTGACAATGTGAGGAATCATTTTTCCCGGTCGGCGAATGTTATGGAAAACGAACTCATTTCGGGCTTGTTCTACCCCAACCCTGAGTATTTCAGAAATGCATTAGAAAGTGGATACATACCACCTGAAGCATTCTTATTTCTGGGTGCTCATGGCTATCTATCAGACTTAACGAATGTACCGATAATATACCATGTTGCCAGACGGGCAACTGATAAAAGAATTAGTTATGTACCTACAAGCTTGGGGGATGGCGATACTATTTTAAGATAGAGCATACCTGAAAAATATAAAAATAATTTTGATAGACTCAATCGGGAAAAATACTGGTGACTTGACTGGCCCTAGGCTAGCATATAATAAGGCCAAACCAGACGCTGCAATGTGATTTTTGATCCATCGATTATTCGTTAAATTGACGTTTGAGCGATGGAATAGGGATCGCATGGTAGGGCCTGGTCATTTGACTTTTAGATATAAGTTAGTTTTTATAAGTTTTATTTAGTTTTAGTTAGATTTGAGTTAGTTATAAATCTTATAAAAAAATATAATAATACATTGAAAGAGGTTTAATAAGAATTTTCCTAAAATCAAATCAAAAATTAATATTTAAAAACAAAAACACATAAAATACATATACTTATAATTTATTTAAATCATTTACACACACAAAAAAAAAACAAGTATTGAGTACCACTAAAGCCATAAACCTTAATAAACTAAAAAAAAATATATAGTTTTTAATTTATTTAGACTAAAAATATGTAATATTGTTTAAATAAAATAAATAATCGCTTGGAAAAAAAAACAAAAATTCGAGAAGCCAAATGCAATGGCAGTAGACCTAGAGAACCTCTAGAGGGTGCCATCGAATTATACGGTTGCAAGTGGAATAAAGTCAAAGGGTAAAAGCGTTTTAACTGAAATGGTATTTTGGTGTGATTATTCTTAATTTTATAGTTCACCTGCACTCAAAAGCAACTACACATATAATTGAACTCTAGGCGCGAGAACATGACAAAACAAACAGAGAAACAGACAATTCAGGTATTTGGCGGACCATAAGACCAGTCGCTTGCCCGATCGTATCGAACTCCCTTCTGTAACCACGACTTGATCGCTGTAGCCCTCAAATACCGTAAATGAAAAGTCTATATCGTTGTGTAGATTTACTTCCGTGAGGGTTTGGGACTTCCTCTATCACCCATTGCACTGGCTGTAGGCATTAAATACTGTGATGGGATGGTTCTATATCTCAGTTTGAGGCTTCAGATTAGCGTGTAATCTTACCAACAACAACGTCCGCTACCGATACATACATCGAATTTCAAATCGGATACGGTCACACCATATGAGAAAAACAGATTGTATACGCTTCGTACTGAATTTAAGTAATTCTGTGAAAGCTCCACTTTCAAACCTTCTAGTACGGTGAAATACTTATGGTATCCTGTTGGACCCAAAACTAACCTTCCAAGACTACTTGGTTGCTAGAACAACTAAGGCTACCAACATACTCTGGCAATGCCGTAGAATGTTCAATAGATCATGGGGGCTTAGCCCAAAAATGGTCCACTGGATTTATACGAGTATAATCAGGCCATATGTCGTAAATGGCTCGATAGCTTGGTGGTACAAAGCAAAGCCTCTCAAACGTTGCCTTGATAAACTTCAGCACCTAGCGTGCATCAGCATTACCGGTCACCCACCGCCGCCATTGAGATCCTTCTTGCCTTGCCTCCACTGCATATCTTCATTGAAAACGAAGCTAGGAAAGCAGTATACATAGGTGTGCTTTTTGGAAGGCGAGTTACCTTCAGTGAAGGTAGTAGAGGTAGAAGAGTGAAGTGGCTTCTCGATTCAGTACCAGGAGCCTTGGGAGAGCTCTGGACACCACAAGCTCCAAACATAATTTCGGGCGAAGGTTCCAATGTCTCCTTCCAGATCGCTCTGAATGGAACAGCGGAGGTTGGTCTGGTTTCCCATCAGAAAGTATAGTATTCTATACGGACGGGTCCTTAATGGATGAGCTCTCCGGATTAGGTATCTACTCAGAAGAATGCCACGTTGAGCAATCTATTCCACTGGGCAGACTTACAACTTTCTTCCAGGCAGAGGTGTATGCTATCGCTAACACAGCGCACATTGCACTTAACAAGAGATGGAAAGGCAAGTCCATCTACATCTGCTCTGATAGCCAAGCAGCTATTGAAGCCTGTTCAGCAGCGTTGATCAACTCAAACACTTTTGAAGAAGCTGTTAATAAACTGAACCAGTTTGGGCGATGTAATAAGATCACACTAGTCTGGGTCCCGCGACATTCTGATATCCCGGGAAACGATAAAGCTGATGCTCTAGCTAGAGCTGGATCAGCGGCCCCTTTTACCGGCCCTCAACTTGTTATTAGCTGCAGTTCAGCTTATGCTAAAAACAAGCTTCTTGAGCTGCTGCGACTACAACACTACAAGCATTGGCACGAGCTTACGTCATGCCGACAGGCCAAAATGTTAGTAGACGCACCCAGGGCAAACAAAACTAAGTTTCTATTACACCTTAGCAGAAATGACCTCAAAATCCTCACAGGAATTTGTGACGAGATAAAAAAATGGGTTCCTTGCAATAACACTAAATATCGCCACGAATTATAGCTTAGTCCAGAAGACAGACCAGCACAATATCCCAGAGATCGACTTCATCCGCTCAAGGTGTTCTGTCTGTATGGTGGGGATTAATCCATTTTGAGCTGTTGGCTCATCACAGAAGTCTACTGTCAACAGCTGTGCAGATAAAAGTCGGCAATAGAGCGAAGGGGTGTTCTATTTCATCAGGATAACGCTCGCCGTCATACAGCTAGGACCATCTGCGCACAGCTATAGGAGTTCGGTTGGGAAAAAAAAGTTCATCCGCCTTATGCTCCAGATTTTGCAACTTCAGATTTACACTTATTCCAATACTACCTGAATGGAAAACATTTTAGATCTCGAGATGATGTCCAAGAGGCTCCTGGGGTATTTTTTCGTTTGTGATCTACACACAATCTATTTGAAGATGGTAGCTAAGCTATTCTAAGGAAATTTGTTCAGAGTCTATGTTCATAATATTCTAAACCGACCAATATTAAATGTAACGACCAGCTACTTCTTAATATTCAATATTCCAGCTCTCGGTCAGTTATATTTTTGGCCCCTATTCCTTCAGTTGTTTGCATCAAATGTCAGACCCAATTCCATTTGAGTGCTGTCAAGTCTTGCACTTTGGTGCGACGTCTTTGATCGACCATTGGGATACGATCTCGTAACGATATTTTTAGCAGTGCCCTTTCCACAGCTCGTTGATCAACTCTCAGTTTTGTCAAATGTCCGCGATTGAAATGTAATACAACATCAATCAGGTATTTTAGACTACGGGGGTACGTTAGTCATAGATGAACTTCTAGTCCTTCTTACTTAATCAGATATCAGAGTACAAATGTATTTTGTAATGCAGATGATGTTGTAATCACTGTAAGTAGCAATCATGACTCCACCATATCGAAAGTTATGCAAAGTGCCTAAAATATAACGCACGGGTGGTAAGGCATTGACTATCAATCCATTCAAAACAGTCATGGTACCGTTTTCGAGGAAGAGAAAATTAGAATTGAAATGATTAAGCTAAATTAATCAGTCATGGACTTATCAGAAAGTTTAAATACCTAACTTTAACCCTAGACAAGACCCTTAACTAAAACACTTACCTCGAACGAGTCACCAAGAGGACCATAAAAAAAGATGTTCAGGTGCCAACGCCTTTACGGCAACACGATCGTCAAATCAATAATCACATGATTGCAAAAAACCGACCAAAAATTAGGCCAAAACTAGATTAATAACTTTTACCGCTTAGCATGGATTGGTATAACAGGAGCAATGACAACATGCCCAACTGTAGCCCTAGGAGCAATGCTTAACCTTTCTCCTCTACCTATATCTGTAAAAAAGGGAGCTAGTCTCAGTGCTCTCAAGCTCTCCGATATATCAATGATTTAAGTAGATGTGAAAATGATGATACCAGTCTATGAGCCCAGGCTCAATAGATTTATAGCAGTGGGTAAATAACCCAGCACCTTTCAAGCGGAAGAGTACGCCATAGAGCTATGTGTTCGAGAATGTTTATACAAAGACCCACAAACGGTGTCCGCAGCTCAGCAGCTCTCAAGGCCAAAGATGATATTGCCACTGTTGCCGGGATTCCAGGTCATGAGGGCTTTGAGGATATCGAACGTGCGGACTGTCTAACGCGAAGAGGCGTCTCCCGCCTGCCCACCGTTTCTAAGCCCTTCTTCGGGCTACCTCCGAGTCGCACACACTCAAAACTCATGAAATGGGAAGACAATAATTTTGATGAATACTGGACCAAATAAAAGGGGCTAAAACAAGTCCCAGGTCGCGACAAGGCCAAAAGGCTACTTGAGCTTAATAAACAAGACCTAAAGGTCTTAACTTTTTTTCTGATGGGGCACTGGCCACTAAGGTACCACTTCCAAAAAATGGGATTATCCGAAGATGACTTCAGTCGACTCTGTGGAGAAGAGGAGGAGACGTCGGAGCACACTCCCTTAGATTGTCCTGCTGTGGCAAAAGGCAGAGTACTCCACATGCAAACAGCATTTTTGAGTTCAAAATAAATATAAATCATTGAACCCAGAATAGTGCTGAGATTTATAAAGACAAGTGTGCCCATGCGAGAACTCTCGCAGGAGAAAAACTTCCTTCTTTTTTAAGTTGTTTAAATTTAAAGAGTGAAAGTGCAATTCGTCAGTGCTCCAGAAAATGTTCGTTCTTTTGACGCCTCATTCATTAAGATTGGTTAAGTGTGAGATCCGCAAATGGTACCTATACTCAGCGTTGCCGTTTGGGACGCTTTTGCGTCATTTTGACGCTTTTTCGGCGATGGGACCTAGGACCGCACTTTTCAAAAAAACTTCGATTTTGACGCATTTTGAAAATATAGGACCCTTTTTTCAATTTATTTTAATTTCATGTCTCTTTTACTTTTAAAACATAGTGCTTCACTCTTAAAACACACCCATTTCGTTCAACCAGTGATAAAATCAGCTAAGTATTTTTTTTTAGTCCGAGTGAGTATGTTATTTTAGGTTCAGCAGTTTTTCGACAGATTGCATTTTTTCATACAATTATAAGTGGGACCCCTTTTTCGGACGCTTTTTGAATTTCGCTCACGGTAACGCTGCCTATACTACAGAAATAATTTTTAAAAGTTCTCAGCCCAACCCTGTGTTGAAGAAATAAGGGACAGCACAATGGATCTCTTTGGTCCCGGTGCACAACATTAGAGCCCATTACATAACGTTACATTACATTATGAATATGACTTATCTGGCTTCTTTGTGAGGATACCATTAGATTTTCCAGCACGATTATAGGTAGCTCTATTTCCCGGTACCTTCATGAAGTGGACGCAAACAAGAATTGGGTTTTTTTTTTAAATACTTTTCAAATTTTCCCAAAAGAGTTCATAGAATTTTTGTAGTGTATTTCTTTAGAAAAAATATTCATTATATCCAAAATTTCTAGAAAAACATGATCAAAAATATTAAACAGAATGAAACCGCCATTAAAATCCCACACCTCTCATTGAATCACACCTTATTTACGATTCGTATTTTTAAACGGTTTTCTTGACAAAAGCCACCCCAAAAGCAATATAAATTAATATTGAGCTACACAACTAGGTCACATAACATGTTTTTGTTTATTTCATTGCTTTACAAAACAATAAGCAAATCAATAAAGCCCAAGAATGTCCTTCGTATCGTTGCATCTATTTTCATCTCACAATGGAAGTTTAAAATCGATCTCCCCGTTTATTCCAATTCCATTCTGCCATTCAAAACAATTCATTCAACAATCTATCCGCCCACAAAGTTGATCCTTTCTTTATTATTTCCTAAGAGCACACCCTAGCACTTCACCACAACAACAGCAAACAGCAAAGGACATCCAAAAACTATACAACACCATGTGCGCCTGGTGTTTGACGATTTCGCCTGTTCTTTTTATGGAACACCCATAGAAATATCAAATAGCGACATAAAATCAAATAAAGGATACAATAAGGACGACGATGGCGACGACTGACAAATAAAATAGATTTACCTACATAAAATAGGAATGCAGACATTCATACACACACTCGGCGAATATAGAGAGTGTCCTTGCCTACGAAAAACGTGTTTATTATGACCGTGACATTGATTCACCCATCCTGGCTTGTCTGCGAGATAATTTTTTTCTATTTCACGGAAATCGAATTAAAAGTCGAAAATAGTATTTATCAGGAAAAAAAGAATTTGGTAAGAGTTGGGGGTTGGGGTTGCCGGTGTGCAAACAAATTGTATTTCCAATTTTAATGAAGGACATTTTTCCTCAATTGACTTCACTCGGTTTCGATTCCATTCTCTCTAAATAACTAAACGATGAGTGGTTTCGATTTTCCCTTAACCCATTCCAGGGGTCGGGAGCTCTGTGTGCGGCACCAACGAGAACGGAGAAGGCGAAAGTGTGAGTACGACAAGGGGATGAAAATAATTAATTATGAAATTACTGGCAATGTGCCTGTTAATTTATTAACGAAATTGATTTATTCGATTTGGTCGATCGGGGTAGACCACCCCCACACCCGCCACGCCGTACCAGTGGTGTTGATGTTTGCTATTCGGAGCCGCAATGGTATTAGCAACAAAACAACCCATTTCGGCGTTTTGTGTGGAAAGAGGGTGGACTGTTTCCGTTTCTATTGAGAAAATTCCCAAAATTAGTAAAGGTGCAATTTTGCCTAATAATGCTGTGCGCATAATACAGTTTGTAGTGTTAAGGGTTGCTATCCGCTACCTACCGCCATTCCCTTCCGACTGAGCATTGCGTGTTTAGCCAGTGAGTCTCGCATAGCGGTAGTGTGTAGCATTTATATAATGAACCCATTAGCTGGCTTGGTAATGGTCAATTCAAGTTGTAATCCGCCTGATTGGGTCTTGTCGGCGGAATATAAGCAATTTAACCCGCCCGCCAACCCTTGTTGTTGATAGACCAACCAACATTTTGAAGGAATTTACTTGTGTTTGGTCATTAAATCATCAGTTGCGGGCATGAAAGATAAAACGTGTGCAAATGGCAAAGGGTGCGTATGCTGGATTTTAATGAACTCCAAAAGAGCGCCACATTCTTTTGTGTTGTGTTTTGACCCAAATCCAGATAGGTATCGCATGGACCGCCATACTGGCCGGTTGCAGATGGTTGCTGCAATGTGAGTTATATATGTAAAATTGTGTTAATCAGCGGATAATGATGATATTTTGAAAATTAGACTATTGAATTTAAATTTCCCATGAAAGGATCAATTAGAGGCGAGCCTTTCACCGGAAAATGTATTTACGTATTGTTTAGGATTTGGGTTTATATAATGCGACGTGTTATTACAGCTGCGTCGGGTTATATTGGGCGGGGGGTTTCCTTTTTTATCCATTGTGTATGAATTTCTATAGCAAACGCAATCATTTGAATATCCATGGAGATGTGGTAAACGTTATACGATTCGGGTCACCTGTGCACCAGCAGGCCTCATTAATGTCGGAGAGTTAAGTTTCCCAGTGTTTGCAATATTATTTTATTTAATTTCTGATGTCTGATAACCCTTTTTGATTGTGCTCTTTAATAGTGAAAAAGATTCCAAGTTTTGAAATAATATCTTCGGACTGAGGTGATATGCCTTAGCGACTTGTCAATTCTTACTTCGGTGGGGCTACAGTTCGGTGTGGACCAACGCCTCAACCGACAACCTCTTCCAGCTAGCCCGGTCCTTAGCTAACCGCCTCTAGCTACGCACTTCAAGTTGGTTGAGGTCTTGTTCTAATTGTGCGCGCCACCTTAGGCGAGGTCGTCCTCTGCTGCGCCGGAGCCGAGCCGGAGCATTGATGTCCATACGCTCTACATGACCTAGCCATCTTAGATGCCCTATGTGCAGTTTTTTTTGACTAGGTTGATGTCGCTGTATAGTTCGTACAGTTCGTGGTTGAATCTTCTCCTTCAGAACCCGTCAACGCAAACGGGACCGAATATCTTACTAAGGATTTTTCTCTCGAAGCGACTAAGGATATCTTCATCCGCTTTCGATAAAGTCCATGCTTCAGCTCCATATAGCAAGACTGGGATGATAAGAGTCTTATATAGAGTCTCCTTAGTCGATCGAGAAAGGACTTTACTATTCAATTGCCTTCTTAGCCCAAAGAAACAGCGGTTGGCAAGAGTAATCCTTCGTTTGATTTCCGACGAGATGTCATTTTTTGATGGTATAGCAGAGCCGAGATAGACAAAATCCTTTACTACCTCGAAGTTGTAGCTGTCTATTGTGACGTTGTTGACAGCATATATTTTGTTTTGCCCTCGTTTACCGCTAAACCCATTTTAGCCGCTTCCATTTCTATACTCGCGAATGCACCGGTGACAGCTCGCTGTGTTCTACCAATGATATCAATATCATCGGCGTATGCAAGTAGTTGAACGGACTTTTGAAAGATCGTACCTTGTGTGCTGGCTTGTGAGTTTCGAACAATTCTTTCGGGTTTGATGTTGAGGAAGTCGCATGACAGCGCGTCACCTTGTCTGAATCCCTTTTAGACATCGAAGGTCTCGGTGAGGTCATTACCGACCTTGATGGAGCAGCGAGCTTTCTCCATCGTCATCCTGCACAGACGGATGAGTTTGGCAGGGATGTCAAAACTAGACATGGCTCTATACAGTTCATCCCTCCATATGCTGTCATAGGTGGCCTTGAAATCGATGAACAGGCGGTGGGTATCGACTTGGACTTTGCGTTTTTTCCAGGATCTGCCTGAGTGTGAAAATTTGGTCTATGGTGGACTTTCCTGGCCTGAAAGCGCACCGATAGGGGCCAATCAAGTTGTTAACGAAAGGCTTCAGGCGTTCCCACAGTATGGCAGACAGGATCTTGTAAGCGATGTTGAGGAGACTGATGCCTCTGTAATTGGAGCAGTTGAGGGGGTCTCCTTTTTTGTGGACTGGGCAGATGATGCTGAGATTCCATTTATCTGGCATACTTTCATCTGACCAAACCTTGGAGATGAGTTGGTGTATGCTCACTACCAAGTCGTCTCCAGCTGCTTTAAATAGCTCTGCGGGTAGACCGTCAGGTCCAGCAGCCTTGTTGGACTTAAGCTTGGATATTGCTATCCGCACTTCGTTTTGATCAGGTGGATGGGGGTTTTGGCTATCATCATCTGAATTGAACGGTACATTCTGCCTAACTATTGCTCGTAGGTTTTGTCGAGGAGCTCGTAGAAACTATCTTTGGTAGCGTCGTCTTTTTCTTCTGTGGGGTCATGAGTGCATATTTGCCTTGACACGGATTTTCATAAGACGCTCACTCACGTGCCGAAAACTCAAGATTTCTTGCCTATGTTTGCCGCGTATGCCAAATCCGCATCCGAATAAGCGCTGTTCATCAAAATATTGATTTCTTAGAATATCTGCAACAATCTCCGATAAGCCAAAGGTTTGTTATAATTATGACCAATTAGATATTTGAAGAGATTATATGGAAAAGGTGGAGCCATTCCTGAAGAAATGACAAGGAATGCAAATAATAAATAGAAAACTTAAAGATATAGTATCGGGCGTATCTAGTTTCACGCGTCAACGAAAAAGTTATGGTCAGCCTACCACTAGCCAAGAAGATCCTGAGCCTATTGAAGCTCAGGCTTCAAAAAGAAAAACTAGTGACAAGTGCTCTTACAAGAGCCACACGACAAAAAATGTTTGCTCAAAATGCAACAAACATAATATTGTTATGTATTATTACGTATGTGTCGATTTTGGCGATTTACGATTCCGTAATAAAAAGAGATCCTTTAATTTTTTAAATTATAATATCATCTAAGCTTCGTTATTCAAAGTAAGTTTTTTACAAGCTTTATATTAACTTCACTTTTGTGAGGGCGGAATCTGGGAATCGACTTTACACCCACTTCCAGATATCCGATCATCCTGAAATTTTGTGAATCCGGTGACAACTCAATATAGTATATTTCATGATCTTGTAAATCTAATATGACGCACGTCGAAAGATGGAGGATTACCAAGGAAAGAAAGAAAGGATTTGACAAGTAGAATACGATTAGTTATGTAAGTGACGTGATTCTAAATTAAATGTGATGGATGCCATAAGATCGCGGATTACTTTTTTCTTCACAACCCGCATGACGTGGATATCAAATAGAAGGGTTTGTCGAATAGAATCTTAAACAATATAGTATATTTTATGACGTTGTAAATCTAATATGGCAGACGCCATAAGATTGAGGATTACCGTTATCTTCACGACCTCCTTAATATGGGTATCAACTTAAAGGGATTGACAAGCAGAATAAGACTAGCCAAGTGACGTCAGTCTAAATTCAATATGGCGGGTGCCCCAAGATGGCGAATCACCTTTTTCTTCACAACCACCATGGCATGGGTATCAAATGAAAGGCCGAGTAGAACCTCAAACATATTGAGTAAACTTTCTCATATCCAACCCACCCAAGCTAATATACGTATAGACGTAAATTTGTAAAAAAAAGTTCAGATACTAAAAAGTAGAAAATAAATATAAAGATAAAAAAATATTTTTTTTTTAAACAAGCTTTAATGAACTAAAAAGTAAAAAAATAAATTTTTCCGAGTCACCAATGTCTTACTATAAATTAAAGCTTGGGGCACTCAGGCTCGAGGTAAAATTTGGCTAAATGACGATGACGAGGTCTAACTAAACAGTAACAGTGACACAAAATTTGTTCTGCTAATTCTTCTTCCGTCTTCGTTGCACATCCTGTATGTGTTGTCTTGTGCCTGAGCGCCCGAAGCTTTAATTTAAAGTCACTTTTTTGTTCATTAAAGCTTGTTTTTAAAAAAATATTTTTTTATATCATACCAAAAGCCCTCTACTGTTTTCTCGGAAACTAATGAAGTCAAAAATATGAAAACATCATAGTTTGTAGATAATTAACTATATTTTTAAAGGTAACTAAGCGAATCTCGTAAGTTGTATAGTTTTTGAGCAATTCACGTCAAAAAATAAAATTTCTCAACCGATTAACTCGTAAACTACTGGACCAACTTCAATGAAATCATCACTATTCGATTAACAATAACTTTGGGAATACTATCCGAAATCTCGCTGCCATATAAAAAAAAATAAAAAAAAAGTAAATGAAAATACTGATTTTGCCACGAAACGAATCTGAGACCCCTGACCCCATTAGTACAACCCAAATAAAAAGGTTAATGGGGGCGCTTTACACTCAGCTGCGTTCTTAATGTTTACCCAATTTTTCATAGTGAATAATATTACTTATTATAAGTTTGTAAAGTGAATATAGAGTTGGTCGTTTTCGTTTTTTGTGCTAACGAAACGAAACAGTTGTTTAAACAAAATATAACTAGTTTTAAAACTACGGAATCATTTGAGCGCGAGTCTGACTCGCACTTGGCCGGTTTTTTTTCATATAAGCGAACCTCTCAAATCGGGGCACCTCTGAATTGGATCTGGGGCAACGAATTGCTTGAGAATTTCATTAGAATTTGCTTGCAAAGCAACCTCCAAATTGGGACAAAAAGGAAAGAGAGAGAGAGAAATTACAATTATAAGAGCTGATTGTGTGCATGTGTGTCATATATGTATGTACGAACGGTATGTTCATGCCATGATGCATAAAAATAGGGGCATCCGAGGAATATCGGAAATGCGTTCGTAAGAAAAATTCCTCGCTCTTGTTCTGTTGCTGCCACAATACAATCTACAAAGCACTTATTCGTTTTAGTTGTGTTGCGAATACAGGCAGCAGTATAATTGGGACAAAATGATATTTGGCCCAATTTGGAGGACCTCTCAAATCGGGGCACCTCCAATTTGGTTCGCATTTGTTCGGTCCCCTGGAGTGCCCCAATTAGGAGGTTTTACTGTATAATTTTCGATGAATTGTATACGTAAAAACATACACATTTTGATGAAATTTGCATAAAGTAGTCTACGCTCGTTACAATGAACAATCTCGCTCCAGTGAATAGGCCTGGTTTTATTAGTTCACTATATAAAGAGGTTGAATAATGTTAATTATAGATGTTTATTAATAAAAATATTAAAGCCATTTAAAATTATTTTTTAGTTACCTATAAAGGTATCCCCTTTGACCAGCTCTTAGAATGCTTTACTGCGTATAAGGATTTTCTCATTGTTTTGTTTTAGAAAGCAACTTACAAAAATATTGCCTTATAACGTATGCTTACTACGCTTCGCCCCTATAACCAACGAACCATCGAATAGATACCTAATCTTGACCAATCAATCTTTTATCGCTACTAATACGAACGAAACTGCTAGTACATCGCCATAAAATGAGTAAATTTCCATAAAAGTGAAGCAACAATTTCTGACATGACACTACCGCACTTTTTAAATGACCGATCGATGACACTAGTCTAAGATACCTGCTGCTGGAAAACAATCGTTGAGTGAACTGTTTCATGATGGCAATATTTCGCTTTACTGCACGCAACTGTGCTCGACTTTTTTCTATTCGTTCACTGTCACAACTGTCAGTGGCATTAAACTATGATGAAACGGTGGTATTAGGTTTCGAATTTGTCAAAAAAAGAAGACAATTGGGTCTTTTATTGTATCGAGGTCGACCGTTAGACACAATTGGTGTGGGGATTTATAAGTCACCCCTGTGCAATAGAGTGGCAATTAAGTCCTAGCTATTCAATCATAAACAAAACAAGGACCGTTATATCACTCAACTGGTTGGATGTGCACAATGCAATCAAAAAAAAATTGCAAAGCGTTACTTTCAAGTTTTGTTAAGCTGGACGCACCCCAGCGCTCTGTTTGATGCCCTAAAGTGCCAATACTTCATGGATGTATAGTTTTGTAGTATTCAATATTTATGATTATAGTTCAGTGTCGTGACATTGTCCGATTATGGTGTATTCTCAAAAGTCTTCAGCTGGACACCCATCCATTAACGGTACCTATTCCTGCCGCAGGTGGTTGTGCTTTATGCGTGCCACTTGGCATTTCCGTATGTCAGTGACGCGCAAGCATGACATTAAGCTATCCTCACTTTTATCTGTGGTAGATAATGATGATGATATCGATATGAGGGGAGGCGATGATTTCGTATTGGCCCTCTGTGTGTGTGTTTGCTAAGTGTGGTGAATTGGAATGGCAAATAAAAGTTGCGTGTCGTCGACGATGACACGCTTCCATTGCCGATATCCAAACACTAGTATCCATCAGGGAAAAGTGAGCAATTTTTCTCTTCAATGTCCGAATAAATTACTGTCGATTGTCTTGTAGTATGTCACTATTAGCACTAGAATACCACTGCAAACGTTTGCTAATCAAAGCATACAAACATGCATTTGTGTGTAGGGGACACATAAAATATGCAGACAACCGGAATGTTGTTGGTAATTTTTGATTGATCACCAATGTTGATAGACGATTTATTGTGACCACCTTCGGAAGTATACACACTAAAACGTGTGCCTTTGTTGACATGACCAATATTTCGCCAATCGATATAATTGTCCAGTTTGGTTGAGGTCTTGGAAGGACACTTTTATTTAAACTATTTGAATGTTCCCTTCTCTCCAGGTCCGTTGTTTACTTATTGGTTTAAGGGTAACTACAATTGACTTCACAAACAATTTATGAATTTATGAAAAATAATGGAATATAATGGAAGTAAAGAGTTCATCACAGTAAGGAAGACTTGTATGTACGGTAAGACCTGAATAAGTCCGAAGGTCACACATTGGATATATAAATTATTTTTATGTGTATTCCGTATTCGTAATGCTGGCGGAAGGGCACAGCAATAAAACAAAAGACAAGTTTTACGGCACAAAGTGCGCGGAGACTTTATTAGTTCAGTGAAATGCTGAGTTTGCGCCCCGCGCTCGTACTCCAATCCGGATGCAGCTGGTTGTCCCCCGTTGGCGACTGGGTCTATGACCGGTAAAATTGGATGTCAGCTTTCAGAGGGCAAATACCCAGCGGTGAATTATGCCAACCACGCGCATCCGGGTTCAATATGAGCGTTACAGGTTAACTTATACAATAATGATATGACCTATCATCACATACTGATCAGTGGAATGGTGGAGCAAAACTTAAGAGAAAGCCACCATTTCAAAGCTTCAAAAGCTTCAAAGATTGGCATGCTTCTGCACTACAGGCGCTATGTGCCTTTGCCCCACAGCTACTATAGAAGAGCTCATTGGCCTAATGCCACTCCACCTGTTCAGAAAAAAGATGGCAGATGGCAGCACTGTCGGACTACTGCAAACAGGAGAGATAAACTACATAGATCACACGGATCAAGTTAATCTTCTCTCCGAAATCCCAGAGCTTGACATGATTTGCGCGGTAAATTACCACTTACCTAAAAGTTTATGATTTGGCAGGAGGTTGAATAATGTGATCCCAAGCTGTGAACCATGGAACTATAAAAATCCTACCTCAGACCAAAAAGGTAGCAAGTGGTATACGGATTGATCGAAGATGTACACCGAGGTGGGTGCTAATATATGTATCTGGACCAAACACAAGAATATCAATACCAATGGGACAAAGTCCCTGTGTATTTCAAACTAAAATGCGCCAACATCATCCTCGAATCCGGAAAAAAAAGTGTCTTCATCCATACACTCATGGATAGTCTTACTTACTTACTTAGTTGGCGCTACAGCTCGAGGTGAACCTGGGCCTGCTTCTCGCAACCATTTGTGTGTGCGTGTTATATTTTTGCACGAATGGAAGGGAGCTATAGTTTTTTGCCGACTCCGAACGGCGAGTTGAGAAGCTCAATCATGACAAATGATATACTCTTTGATGCTTTTTAGACATTCGAAAGAGGTGGCACAGAGAAAAAAACTCTTTAGGTATTAGACCCGGGCCTGGGATTGAGCCCGGGCAGCATTGCGCAGTAGTCCAACGCACTAACCACCACGGCCACGGTGACCACTCATGGATAGGGAAACATATCCTAATTTCAGCAGAGCTTGAACATTTCCATAAGCCTCTCCCTGGCTATGCTTTTTGCAGCATTATGGGTATGAGGCCATCCCCGCCAGGAGATTTGTATGGAGCGAAGGACCAAATGGCCCATCTTAACTTTTTCCGCAACTACATACCTTGCACCGCATTTTGCATGCCTACATGCTTATAATGTCCAGTGGACATATGAATTGAAGCCAGCAAACCACGCACAATACCATAGGGTAACTTCGGGCATTATGGAGGGCGCACCTTGTAAATAGCATATTTCCAAATAAGAAAACTTGAATCTTCCTTGATAGAGTGCTATGTCAAGTTCTAAGGCTGTTGCGATTGTTTTTACAAGTGAACAAATTAATAAACAAAAAAATACTCCACTTTTGTCATCTGCATATATGTATTTTCGGCTCTTTTTCATTTGCGTGTAGCTCTATAAGTATAAAACGCACGGGGTTAGTGTAGTGTACACACTGAAGTGAAGGAAATCATATTGGTTTTCCTTTGGTGGCATTGAATATAAACAGTTAAAGAAAATCTGTCGTTTTTTTTTAAGTTTTGTGCAACTGCGTTTTTTTTTGTAATATGGCGCACTTGCCGTAGGGGCATTATGGCGCACTCTCGCCCTTATGGAGTTCGCATGTAAAGCATGTAAAGAAACTAAGACTCTAGAACTATGACCATAGGAAGCATATTTTAGGTGCTCCCACATGCCTAGGAGTAGAAAACCAGCTGAAAATTGTCGCTCATGTAAGAAAACTACACGCGTATGAATTCGTTCCTTAAAGAAAAGAGCTGTTCCATATGGGCTTTGAACAGGCAGACAAATACAGGCCAAGTTACGATTTTAATAAGTCGCAAGTGCCCCACTCGTGTTGTCGTTTCAAAAACACTTGTGAAAGCTCTTGCGAATCAACATGTTTTTTTGTAAAACATTTTTTACCTTACTTGTTCTTTGTTTTAATCTTTAAATCATTGAATTATTATATTTATTTAAGTAGTTTTTGTTCTGATTTTCTTATATTTTATAATTGTTTTTTTTTTTTTAATAAAAAAACTTTTCATGTTGAAGTTATTTGAGAAACAAAAAAAGTGCGCCATCTTACTTTTTCTATTCATTTAAAAAGACACCTCTTTTTGGATGACTCTGTATAATGAAGACTGTACAGTGTAGTCTGTGCTTTTAGTTTTACTTATATTCTTCGATTATACAATATGAAAATGAAATAAAAATCAAATCCTACATCTTTAATTGAATCACGTCGTATACTTTAGGTTTAGTTAGGGGTTGGACCGTTGAGCCTCACATAGACCGGGGTTGGTCCATAGTGATTACAAATTAAAAGAGTGATCCTGTCCCAAAGCTGATACTGCGACCTAAAAGATAAGATATATCATGATACTTTTCTGTAAGAACACAATTGCACTAAGCCTTTTTCAACCGAAAAGGATGTCCGTTAATATACATATATAGTTTTTTGAACTGTGGGATTTCTTTTACAGCGGGGAGTTAATTGAAGAGCAATGGAAACAGAAATGGATAAAATAAGAAATATTTATGATGTACCTGTGCTCATGGGTAGGTAGTAAGTGAAAACATCTAAGTTTCCCCATTCTCTAGCCTCTCCGTGTCCTGTGAGTTGAAATTTTCCACAACCTTAGATCGCTATCTTTCATGATTTCATTGCGCCAACACGTGTTATGCGTTTTTTTCTTTCTCTGTTCATCCTTCCATACCTCCTGCTACTCAATTAACTGTTGATTTTTCTTTCATGCACAATCACCACCCATATAACGGAATGACCAAGTAAATTTTGTCGGTTTACAACCCTCAGTGGCAGACCATCGCATTCGCCACATCATAATACGCGCACGGAATTTCAAATTCCAATTAATTTCCCATAACATACACTTAAATGCGCACTAATACTCGCACATGGTCGTACATCCATCTATCGGGTAGGGGAGTCGTGTGAATGGGAGGTCGGGACGAATGGGCGAAATTAATTTTTAATCTCTCCAACGAAATCCCATAATGACGTGGTAGGAAAATAAAAACAAATCTCTAGGTGGGTTGGCAGTTGGCAGGGACTAAATAACCATAGGGTATGCTCCATGATGTACGAGTTATTTCATTTTAAATCAAGGATATAACTCGTTCTGACGAATAGGTGTCATAAAACGATGAATCAACTGTGTTGCATGGTACGGCTAGCAACCAAAGGCACCTGGATTCTCACATGGGAGCAGTTTGGCAATAATAATAATAATCAGTGAGGTTACACTTTAGTACCGCGGAACTTAGAGTTCTCTGGTGGCTGCAGCTTTATTACACTTTATTACAATGCCAGGGATAACAGTGTTGTGAAGAATATTAACATGCGATTTGGAATCAGAAATTCAGATGACTTATGTACTATGTACACATGTAGATTATCTAATTATTTAGTTGAATTTATGTTCTTAGAAATGCAGACGAGCGAAAGCTATAAAGTGGTCGCCGGGTAAAGCTTGGTTTCTAAACATAAAAACATACAGTAAAACTTGTGAATAGTGGAATCTGCGAATAAAAGAATCTTGCGAAACCTGGATAATAGACATTTTTGCTGACACTCTTATGTGTTGCATCTACCATGAAAACATTCCCTGACATTATGTCCAACAATTTTAGTCATAGGCTCCGAATAATACGTACGACGTACGTGCTATAAAAATACAGTAAAACTTGTGAATAGTGGAATGCTTCGGTTCTCACTTTTTTTCTACTATTTGCAACATTTCTACTATTCGCAAGTTTTTCCACAATCGGCAACCTAATTTCTTTTATTATTTTTCGAACAATTATTATATCGGAGTTCAAAATGTGTAGGTACTTAGTGAATGTAGCCGCAAGCAGAATGAGACACACACGAAAAGAAACAATTAAAATGTCAAAATTCTCGGAAAAGGAAATGAAGCCGGCAAAATGTTAATGCACTATATAAGAGTGAGTTTGCATGAAGAAAATCAAAATTGTCATCCAAAAATGTCTATTATCCAGGTTTCGCAAGATTCTTTTATTCGCAAGTTGTGGCTGCAGGAAATAACCCTCCAAACGGAAAACGAAATAACACGCCAAAATTTGTATGGAGGTTATTTCATATGGAATAAGCCCGCAAGATTGGGGACTTATTTCATGGGTTTTTGGGGACTTATTTCATACTTAAAACTGTGGGGTTATTTCATGGTGAAATAAGTCTCCAAATTCAACTATAAAATAAGTCCTCAAATTCGGGGACTTATTTCACTTTTCTATTTCATGCAAAACTCAATCTTCATTGATGGTTAACAGTGGTTTTCACTGTTGTTATTGATAAGAAGGGTAGAAAAAGTCAATATCCATTGGAAGTAGTTGAGGATTTTTAACGAGAATCCATTTGGAATCGCGATGTACCGCGACGCGCAGCGGATCTGATATAAACTAATGTTGCGTTGGAATTTTTTTTTATAATTTTAATTAGAGATACTATTTTACATCACTATTCTTTGTTTTGATGACACATTAATCGAGGATTATTGTAAAATCGAAGTTAAAGAGTCAATTCTTGTATTAACGCAAAATGTACGTATATGATATGTTTTTATATAAAAACGTTTTCCTTATTTTAAAATGTAACAGTAACTTTCTATAATGCAATAAAAGCATAAAAACATACTGAGAGAATGGGGACTTATTTCATATCTATTTGGGGACTTATTTCATACCTTTTTGGGTACTTATTACACCTTCGATTTTGGGGGCTTAAAGGTATTGTTAAACAATCTTTACTGTCTCTACTGAAATGAGCGTTATATGTTAGTTGGAATACATTTAGGTCGATTAAGTGAAGTGTATTAATTAAGTAAACATATCAAAGGTCATAGTCGCTCGGTAGAGTTCACTTAGGTAATTAAAAGTAAAAAAAATGGTAGTATGGATGTGGGCGATGTTTACTTCCAACAAGACTGTGATTCGTGTTGCACAAGCAGCAGATCTAATACTCTGGTAAGAAGTTTCCTGGCCGAATCAGTTCTCAAAGTGGTGATTAAAACTTGCCACCGAGATCATGCTATTGAACACCGTTCGACTGAAAGGCAATGTTCATGCCAATGCTCCCCAACCAACTGAAGCCCTTATAGATGAAATAGAGTCGCACATGTGATGAAAAGTGTTATCAAAAGAGCCTGGATGTCCAACAGATGTCGCGTCGTGGAGATTATTTGGCTAATATTGTCTTTCATCGACTAAAACAAAAATCAAATCTTATTTCATAAAAAATGCGTGTTTCCTTAATAAATTCCTAAATTTCTCATTGGAAAACCCTTATTTGCCATCAACGACATAACTGAAAGTATATGTTATAACCTAGGCCATAATAATAAAAACTAAAATTTAAATAAATCAATATATGCACATACCTAAATTTTCTGCGTTACTAAGTGTCCAACGAAACACAAACCCCCCCCCCCCCCCCCCCCCCTACTTGTTTGCTCAAAAATATATATTCAATCCTTCCCTTCTTTTATTTTCTTTCCTATTTACACTTCGTATTTATTTAGAATCAGCGCTAGGCCAACATGTTGATTGGGCGCAACAATTTTTATGGAATTTTAAATGAATAAACCACCCACACAATTGTATTTTTTTAGTCCTTTTTCCTACCGCCCTGAACCTTGTTCCTATCTCTCTCTCTTGAGTCGAATTAATGAAGGTGGATATTCTGCCAACTCACCCTTCAACCCTTTCCAATCAACACCAAACAATAGAAAGTTAATAATTTCACCCCAGAAAATTAACAAACAGAAAATCGAACGGCAAAGAGAGAAAAAAAAACCGAAAATAAATTCGGTAAAAGGTTGAAAAGGAAAAACAAACAATAGTCGACGTGAACCCCACTTCAGAACTCGTCATCTTAAGCGATCCGCCATATTTTCTGAGATTGAACGTGAACAGCCAGTGGTAGAGCACTAATACTTTGAAAAGTGCTTACTACGAGCATTTCTAATTAAAAATTTTGAAGTTAATAGAAAATTGCTATTGTAAGTGTATAGGAGGTGGAAAAATTCAGCTTTCAAAAACAATTATACTCTCTTAATCAGTTTTCTGAAGCCGCAAGTCATTCAATAGGGGCCCACTTCAAACAAGGAAATACGGGCGGCCGCTGATTATCACTGATTTCGCGTCAAACAGCAGAGAATTTAATAAAAATCGTTTTTGTTTGAGACTTGGAAGTAACTTGGCATCTATATTCTGATGTTTTTATGGGGATACAGTGACTTTGAACCATCGGTTTAGGATTTTGAACCATAGGTATAGTCTTTTGCGACGTTTCCAACTGAGGTAAGTACAGCTGCCAAGATTCGAAAACTGTCGGCGCTGAAAACAGAAGAAACCGACAAACTTACAGCGTCGGCCAAGGAAAACAAAAAAAACGCTCTGCTCACTGAGTGCGTCGAAAACATCGAAGACAGAAGAGATCACCTTACATCTCGACTTGTACCCACAATCTGCCAAGCATTCAGATCCCCGATTCAAGCCGATATGCAGCAAATATATTTAAAAGGAAGAAACCCCCAAAAATTCCATATACACTTTACAACGCCTTGAAAGCTAAAGACCGTATTTATCTAGCAAACGTCTGTCCAGCTGCTTGCTTGTCCAAACAAATGCCGAAGAATGGAAAACAGATTAAACGAGATAACGTGCTAAATGAAAATTCGGCTTCTCCCTCTGGATGCAATCGACATCAATCTCTCCAAGTACAGAAAAGAGACAACCGCAAATGCAATTTATATTCAACTTTTTTACGAACTGATGATTACCTATTTACTACAATAACCGCTGTGAAATTCTTTATACACGGCTCCAAAAACGAAGAAGGCACGGGTTTTGCTATAGTTAATTCTGATGGAATTATTGCTAACCACCGAAAAGATTCCACCTTATTCATTCCATCCTTCAATCTTCTCTGCCAAAGCAATATTTAGACCTACAGAAAGAGCTGCAAAAAGTACAAAGAAAATCATTATCTTCTCGGACAGTCTTACAACACTAACAGCAGTAAAAACATATAAAACCTCCCACCCGTCATCAATCAAATTCGCGACAAGATTATAAAATGAAATAAGAATTTGAAACTTGTTTGGATTCCAGGACACATCGGGATTAGGGGGCAGTGAGCTGGCAGATCAAGAAGCCAAAGCTGCCTCTACAAACTCGAGTCAAAGAATATCAAAATATCAACTTTAAAAGAAATATCTTGTTAAACTAGTAAATTCTCAATGGCAGCACTTAAAAGAAGAAGACTGGAGACAATACATCATTGCGCTAGTCCTCCAAAACCAATTCCACCAGATAACCCAACAAACACCTCCCCAACACTGAATAAATGCTTCACAAGATCACACACACAAGATCGTATCTGAATACCTTTCTATTGGTTCCTTCTGAACAAAACGTTAAGCATGTACATACATACATATTTAAATTTAACAAAAATTAAAACTTGTAAACGTGATTTAAAAATGTCTACCCATATCCAAAGTCAGTGGATATAACGTTTTAAAAAATAATATTTTAAGCCTCCAACTTTCAAAGTTACTACAATTTACTTAAATGTCAGAAGAAAATGCATTATTTGGCAGCCACAAAAAAATCTGATAGTTCTTCTGTTTTATGTAATGAACAAGATTTTTGTATTATGTTGGAGAATCTTCAATTCTTTTTTTTGTTTTGTGTTCTGTGGTTTCTGAGACCGTTGCCTTAAAAATTACCCCAGCGTAAAGTAAAATATAATATTTATTGTTTTTGAAATAAATGAAATGGCTGTTTATGATAAAAAGAGATAATTTTATGGTTAAAAAACAATATAATCGATAAGCAAATTTTGTTTGGACGCCCCATCATATTATCTCTGTTTATACATTAAATCAAATTTAAAAATAAATATGCTTAAAATTATTATTTAATTTTTATAAAATCCCGGGAATGACATTTTTAAATCTCGGGATTGCAAAAGTTCCCGGGACTGCAATCCCTAATCAGAATCCTCTTACTTCGAGTCCGCTTCTTCATTTTTTACATGATTTGTGTCGGCATTGTCCTCTTTTATAGGCAGTCTTAATTTATTCTTTAAAATTCGGATCCCTAATTTTACTTTTGTGCTTAATAATTGTTTATGCTGTGTTTAATGTATTTAATAATCTCCTTCTTCTTTTCGGATAATTTTTAGACTTAGAGGCAATTTGTGAGAACTTTCCCAGGTTTCAGTCATTTGTTAAAATTGGACTAAATGCAAAACTGGACACTTTGGTTTTCTCGAATTTCCTGATTTACCTGCGCATCGTCTAGCCGCCACGAAAGTATAGTACTTATACAAATGACTCGTACAAGAAAGGGAAATTTGCACATTTAACCTTTAACTGGGTAGGTACACCCCAAGCCCTTATTTTTCAAAAATATTATACTTTGCGACTGACAACACCCGTTGTCGGTACAGTATCTTCCTGTTGTTTTCTATTATACAGATTCAGATGGTTTTAAAAAAATATTGGTTGCACAAGTTAGCCGTGACAGACTTTTCAAGCTGCAAATGTGGTGTCAACACCCCACCTACCCAGTTGTGTAATTTTTTTTTAATGGGTGAATTTGTATATGTAATTTGAAAATGTCATTTGAAAAAGATCAGGAACGCATTCGACTGTTATTGAAACTATATAAGAGAAGATTCAAGTGAAGATCCGGGCTTTATTGATACGGGTGATGGCTTATTTGCTTAGACAAAAAAATGTTTCAAAAAATTATACGGAAAGCACCATTTTGGAAAGGACGACTAAAAACTCTATAAAGGGGTCTTAAAGTTAGTTCTTTTAACATTGTTCTACCCCAGAACGATATTATAATGACAATTCCGCCATAGAACCATTTACCAAAGGAAAGATAAGCGTAATAAAGTGAAATCATGATGGGGTGTTGTCAGCACCCCACCTACCTACTTACGTTAATATTACTCACCTACCTACTGAAAGGTTATGAAGTGGAGCGGTTTTCTTTTGTGGTACAGAAATTATAGTTATTTGCTAAATCTGCATTGTTAACAAGTATCTGTAGAGTTGTTAAATTGTAGTTTTCTGGTACAGGCCCCTGGTCGCTAGGCGTCGAAGTCTCTTAAAGCTGGACAAAGAAAAAGTTTCAACTTTTCATACGAAATGACATCGACTAATCTTTACCCAGTGGGATTAAGGCCAACAAATCAACCGGAAAAGTAAGTAAAACTCAACAGCCAACACCCAAGAGCATAACAACCTGTAAACAAGGATGCGTACTATCATCCACAAACTAGAATTACTCCCTTAATTCACTAACACTACCAGCTTACAGTTGCCAATTACATTAATCCGTTTTCGATAGGAGTGAGTGTTAAATGAAAGTTCATCCGTATCACGTACGTGAATACTTCCTTTCTCCAGTCCAGCCGCGCCTTTTTTCCTGTCCCCGTGAACCTTCATCAATCCTTATCTGGAAAGTCTATCGAGATATCGAAGAATAGATGTCCTGTGCTACAATAGACGGCACGCAGCGTTCATCTGTAACTGATTGACTGACTTGACCGACAGAATGACCGACACCACATTGTCCCACTTAATGTCGCCGGCCGCATCGATTCGATAAATAATTCAAACAACTCCCTGGGGCGACCTAAATCACAAATCAACCAACCATTTCGTATGGATTTCGTCCAGTTGGTCCGTTCTCTTGAAGCAACTAACCCATCGGCCGCCACCAAACACCGCACCGCCCCCCAGTGTACCACCAATCAGTGGAGCATGAAACTGGAAATAGGAAATCAATCGCACTTCTATAGCGGATATCCTCTTGCTCCGCACACCATCCCATCTCGACTGTAACTGTGGAAGATGGTCGTTGAGATTTGAGAGAATTAAAGTGAAACCTTCTCGTTGGCGTTGAATCGAAACGGATTCCGTTCAAGTCTCAAGATGGATGGTGGTTGGGCAGCGCTTGAGAATCGAGAATCTAGGATTTTTGTTTTACAACGTTGACTATGGTGCTCGATAGAAAATCACTGACAACCGATGGAAGCTGTCAAAAGCAGACTTCTTAATTTAATTATATCCGGCCCATTAAATTGCTTCGCAACTCGAGTGGGTGTTTCGCCACGAAGGGTGGGAAATAACGACAGCAGTCTGGATCCGGTTTCGAAGCCGAAGTGGGTACTCTCCTGGCTCTATCAGACGCGACCCGACGACGTCGATTACAGTCCGTGTGATTTGAGGTGTTATCGAGTTAATCGATGAATTTAACGGTTGACTTGATCGCAACACCCTTTGCTATGCGCGCTACCATGGACATCACATATGGTGAACGCCAAAGCCCAATTGGTCACTGCGTCTGAGCCATCCACTTGAATGGCAGCATTCTAACGACGACGTTGCCCACTAATGAGTCGCTGTTTAAAACACATATCTATGGTTTTCCAAATAAGCGAGGGGTGCCGGTGTGGTGAATAGTAATTTCGCTACAAACGCCGGGCGTCCCATTGTAGTGTGGTGCACTAAACGCTTAATTACCCTATGGTGGTGTTGGGGATGGGTGACAATTGACAACCGCCAACATTCTTCGATCAAAGGAAGTTGGTATGGTTGCAAATGGTGCGATTACAATGACGATGAACAATTAACCGCTGGCTGGCGAGTATAGATTCTGAATTTGAATAGAGGATATCGTTAAGTGGATCACGTGCGCACTTAATTGGAATTGACTCCGGTGTACATTTGTTCGTATACGTTGATAGTTGATAGTTGGAATTTCAACTGATTTGAGTTGTGCATTGACACTTGATTTTAAATGGATGGAGGCTATTACGTTAAATTGAGATGGATACAGGTGATCCATTTGTAAGCAAATACACACAATAATAGAAAGATAGATTTTATTTTTAATCAGTTAAATGTGCTGCTCGGTTTTTTGCCGTCAGCCAGGTGAGCGAGTTCATTAATTCATAGTTACTGTTAAATTTACATATCTTAGATATTATATTGTATATACAATCCTGGTTAAGTGGAACATGGATAAGTTGAATACCTTTTTTTCAGTGGCCAAATTATGCTGCACCATCAGTTTTAGGTATTTAAAACAAAACTTCTGAAGGATGGTGAGTATTAGTATTATATTTTCTATTCTGCTCAAGTCCGAGACCGAAGTGATTGAAGTTGTTTTCCTCCACGTGAGCTAACACAGTTGGTGTGTCAGTAAGTCGCTGAAAATTTAAATAAGGAATACTCTTTTCAGCAAAAGAACATTGAATTTCTCAACAGAGTCTCCTTTTAGCTCTATGAACTTCTTCCAACATTTCTCCAATTTGTTGGTGCCCTCCAAATAATACGATTTCTCGAGGCCCTCAAAAAAGTCGTTTGTTTCATTGATGACCTCTTCATTCGAACCAAATCTCTTACCGCCGAGCAATTTGTTCATGTTTGGAAACAAGAAATAGTCGCGGGGAGCTAAATCTGGAGAATATCCTGGATATGAGGAAGCAATTTGTAACCTAATTCATGCAATTTCGCCCATAAAACTGTCGTACCATGGCCTTCTTCGGCTTCGATTTACCTGGAGCAGTCCACTGTTTCGACTGTTCCTTGGTCACTGGTAGTTTGGTGTGTTGTTATGAATCCACGTTCCGTCCAGGAAACGGCGCTAAAACTCGTTCGGATTGCGATTAAACATCGCCAAACACTCCTTTGAAGTTGTCAAATGATTGCGTTTGTTGTCGATTGTGAGCAAACGCTTCACCCATCCTGCAGATAGCTTTTTCATATCCAAATATTTATGCAAAATTGACATCACATCACCATGTGATAAGGTTTGTAGATTCTTCAAGTTCAAGCCTTCACTCGCCTATCGTCCAATATAATTTCGTGGGTTTTATCGTTAAGTTCTGGTGTGGTGACCTCAATTGTGCGACCAGAATATTCGGCGTCACTTGTGCTAGTAAGGCTACACCGAAATTGAGTAAACCAGTGGTGGATGGAAGAGTCCCCATAATACATGTTAAGCTTTTCTTTGGTTTCCGTAATGGCTTTTTCATGCAAAAAATAATGTTTAATGAGCACACGAAATCTACTTTTGGTCATTTTTACCAAAGTACTAGTAGGCGTCTGTTGTTAGTGGTTGTCACAACAAAACTATTTGACAAATCTGTCTGAAAATTTGGGTGCGTTCTTTTGAAAGATGCTTTTTGAGAAGCAAAATGTTGGGTTTTGAGGCGGTAAGGCCATCTGTGTTAGTTTTCAGGGACTTATTGGCCCACATATTTCCCAAATTTTCGACTCATATCTTGGCTCTATGGATATTCGCTTTTTTATCAGTCAGTCTAATTCGCTTGGTTTTTTCAAACTACTTTAACCAGAAAACTGGGTAACTGGAATACTTCTATAAGTGGGACTAAAATAAATGGCCCCAAAGATTCCAATTAACCAGGTTCGACTGAAGTACTAATATAATTATTCAAAACTAAATTAAAATGGTTCGTTTACTTTTTGTTAATACGATACTTCCAGGCATTCTTTATGTAACTAAATAAATAGCAAAGTCCAATAATTGTTGCTATTTAAAATATATCCTACTTCATTTTCCTGTAGAGTGACTTTTCCCCGGTAAGCTCTTCGAACTGTGCCTAGTATAGGATAAATCCTAGTAAAATGCCTTATATCCTAGCTCGACCGGAGGTGCATCGTGCATTAATTATTTCGTCCAGCCCTATGTGGCATGTATGTAGTTGAGCTGCAAAGTTTCCCTTCTCAGATTAAAATGGTGTGAAATTGTTTCAATGTTATAGCGGTTGTTAAAATAGTTTCTTTTCCTCGAGATCATGCTGAAGTATTCTATAAATGTTCCTGGATTCGCCTCAGTTTGTCCCATCTTTCATATTTGTAAATATGGATGACTGAATTTGGACCAACAGCCCCTGCGTAGCAATTTTCAAATTTAAAATATTCTCATCCCATAGCTGCAAGCTATTCATTACTTAGCCACTCACTAAAGAACTGTTAATTTCACTAAAGAACTGTAATCTTCTTTACAAAGTATCTCAGCAACTTTTCAGCTTCTTCATACTGGAAAATCCCCAAAACTTGGGCCGTAAAACTGCGTCGAAAAGTTTATATTTTGCACTTGATGGAATATCATTTTAAGAAAGAACGATTGGTGTTTATCGCTATTTTAGACTCAGTCGTGGCATTATAATGACTCCAAGGTACTAACACCTCGACACCAGGCAGCGAGCCTGACAAATCATCCCAAAAGAGTGAAAATAGAAGTGGACTTAGGAGACAACCTTGCTTTATTCCCATATTCATTTTGAACCAGTGTGGTACGTTCCACCCATTTTATACCGCACTCAAGTTTATCTTATAGAGAATTTATGAGAAGGGCTGACCACAGATGGTCTCTAAGGGAATTTGGCTGGCACTGGATCGTAAAAGGCCTTAAAATCAGCAGGGCACGAATAAGAAGAGCAATAGGAATATCATCCGGGCATTGTCTCCTGGTAAACACGCGACTCGGACTCACGGACTCGGATACTTGCAGATACTGCAATAACATAGGTGTAGTAGAAGATGTCGAACATATTCTTTCCGAATGTCAGTGATATACACGCAGAAGCATTTTGGGCTGCTAAAGGGTTTTCCAATAAGAGGTGTTATTTTGGTATTCAAAGAAAAATGCCATTTTTTGAGATGAATTATCGGATGTTTATTAATAACGAGGAAGGTATGCCGTTAATAATGGAAAACAACATCAGCCAAATGGCCATCACGAACACGCATACAGGACCATATCCTTTTCATGAAATTTTCCATAACCAAATCGCAAAGTGGCTGCCCTATGTCCTCGATAGCCTCACGAATTCTATCTTTGAGGTCTTGAATCGACGCTGGGCTGTTGGCGTAGACCTTATCTTTCACGGGGCCCCAAAGGAAGAAGTAGCAAGGTGTTAAATCACAAGATCTCGGCGGCCAATTGTGATCACCTCTTCGAGAGATAACATGGTCCGGAAACTTTTCCCGTAAAAGATCAATGGTTTCGTTGCTTGTGTCGCATGTAGCGCCATCTTGTTGAAAGTAAACGTTGTCTAGATCAATACCATCCAACTCCGACTATAAAAAATAATCATTAATCATCTCTCGATAACGCAATCCATTCACCGTAACTGTTGATCCAACTTCATTTTCGAAAAAGTAAGATCCAATGACCCCGCCGGACCATAAACCGCACCAAACAGTCACACGTTGAGGATAGAGAGGCTTCTCAACAATAACTCTTGGGTTTTCCGAGCCCCAGATGCGACAATTTAGCTTGTTGACGTAGCCACCAGTCAAGATGATTTTTCGATGGAATTCCGGATCATTTTCATGCATTTCAAGGACCCAATCAGCAAAGACACGACATTGTTGATGATCGGCCGGCTTGAGTTCTTGTGTTAACTGAACTTTATAAGCCTTAAGACCCAAGTCTTTATGCAAAATACGGTGTAATGACGTTTGTGGAATGCCCAATACCAAAGAACGACGAGGAATGGACAAACCTGGGTTTTCTTCAACACTTTGGGCTAGAGCAGCAATATTCTCAGTTGTTCTTGAGCGACGTGCACGGGTTTTATTCTTCACATCACTAACTTGTCCTAACAGCTCGAATTTTTCCACCAATTTCTGTATTGCGGTCCGACAAGGTGCTTCACGACGACTAAAAAATGCTTTAGTTTTGCGAACTGTGACTGCAAGATTTTCACCATTTTTGTAGTGAATTTTAGTAATTTCAATGCGTTGTTGAAGCGTGTATCGTTCAATTTTTAGTAATGGCGTAGTTTCGTAGTCAAATGTCAAAGAATAAAAGCTTCAAAAGTGACAGCTACCGAAATTGCGGGCCATTTACAATAACACCTCTCATTGGAAAACCCTATACTTGTTCAGTAACCTGGAGGAGCTAGGCCAAATCAACCAGGTGGTGGTTTATGTGCCATCCTGTGATGGATTTTTCGGATGGCGATGGGTCCACTCTGGTGCCTAGTGTTTTGTGATGGCTCAGCCTCACAACCCTACTTCTTCCTAACCTAACCTAATTAGCTTGTAATAAAACGCGTTCTCATCAATACGAATCAAAGGCTGTCTTAAAATCAATGAAGAATGCGAATATTTTTTCCCCATTTTCCAAGTCCGATCGACCGATACTTGTCAACACGAATGCGTTATCTGCTGTCGAAGATTCTTTTCTAAAGCCAGCCTGTAAATCGCTGAGTAGGTTATTCTGTCGGATCCACTGGGTCAAACGGTTTAGTATTATCCCCGAAAATATTTTCATCGGTTTTACGTGCATCTTTCTTTCTTTCGATGGCGTAAAAGTTCGGGGTGAACCAGGTCCTGCTTATCGCAACCATTTGTGTGTGCGTGTTATATTTTTGCATGAATGCAGGACCTACAGTTTTTTCCAGACTCGGAACGGCGTGCGAATTGAAAAGCTTCTTGACAATTGATACTCTTTAAATGCATTTCAGATATGGGATTGAACCCGGGCAGCATTGCGTAGTAGTCGAACGTACTACCCACTATACCACGGTGCTTAGGTGGTCCTCGCCAGGTGCTTTTTTCCAATCCAGATCATTGTTTGGCTCTACTCACTTCTTCAAACGTGATTGCACATATTTCTATGTAGGGAGGAGCATAGCTAGCTAATCGATTTTGAAGACGGCTTCTATTACGATAGACCTTGCCAATGAATTTGTGCAATTTGATAGGAAACGTATAAGTGGTGGGATTTTGTGGTTAATCAAAATGCATAGCATCCCATTGTTGACCAAATAAAATAAATGCTAAATGTGGCAAAACTTCTGTGAACTGCCTTTCTAAGAAGTAATCAAAAGTTAAAGGTCATAAAGCAGAAGAATCCATCGGTAAGGCGGATGCTACGTAGATGTATATCTGCAAATCTATGCCTAATTCATTATTTGATTTATTAAAACCCCAATAAATAAATAAGAACAGGGAAATGTATCGAAAACTACCGAAACTGAGAGAACCAAGTACTCTAAATGCCATGACCTTCGGAATCTCTATATCCATTTCGAGAGTGTGAATGCTTCGCTAAGAAATTGCGCCATGAACTCTATCAATCTCTTCGGTAGCGCAAGGATCTAAGGGCAACGAGTGTACCTACTCGTATCCCTTGTACACACATATGTGTATTTCGAAATAAAAACTTGCGGTTATCGAACAACTAACATGGTTCTCCAGGTTAAATTCGACCTCTGCACGAATGTGTGTGAAAGTCTGCTTGACTTCAAGGACATTTCACTATTTTATACTTCTTCTTTCTCTGGTTCTCTCTCTCTCTCTCTTTATTTCTCTGATTCTTGTATTGTTTCACCCTGAGGATACGCACCCAATAAACAGCACCTCAATCTTGTATAACTCGGCTAAACTACATACACATTGCAGGTATCCTCATTCCCAAAATGAATAATAGAAAAGTTTGTTTGCAGGTGTGTGTGTATGTTACCTACACAAGGCAACCAGGGAAAAAAAACTCTTGCACATTGACCGCACATACACAAATGTAAATATACTTTATCTTATTGTAACGTTCAAGGATCAAATTCAACACCAATTTCAACACAAATTCGGTAAAGGGCAGCACGAGGTGTCACCTGATTTCACATGCTTGCCATTTATGTACATATTCAATTGAACGGACTTTCTGTTTATTTTCTGGCTTTGGTCACATGAACTGACATGGACTCCATTCATCCATCATTCTACCAACTGACACACATAGGTATATGTACCTAGCCTGGGTCGTTTCTTTATCGTTTATGTTACATACGAGTACACTCCCGATAAAAGCAATGAATATGAGCAAAATTGGCTTTCGATAACCACTCTGGATAGGGGTTGATGATATGTTTACCTAATCTTATCGCTTCCAGTGCGAATATCATGCCACGATTATTTTTTTTTTTTTTGAACAAATAACAATGTTGATTATGGCCAAAGCAAGCTGCACACACCTACCAAGCAAAAGCATTTAATTAATGCACGATATTATCCTGGAAGTCATGTCCTTTGCCTACTTCTAAGGCTGACGTAAAAGAAATACAGTCAAGGCTTTGCATAGAAAAAGGGTTGTCAACACCGATGCATCGGACAGGATTGTTCAAACAAATTTTAATTATGATTAAAAAAAAAAATAACGAGTCACACCATATCAAGGAGGTACGGTAGCCTTAGCCTGTCACATTGCGTTCAACGGTCATTGTGCTTTGTTTGACGATAGCGATACTCAGGGTGTTACAAGTCAGATGCCAGGGATGGATTAAAAATTCATGACAAACAAAACTGACAGACAGGTCAAACGGGATAAACTTTACCGTAAAGCCAATTCCCTTGGAATTGGGTTTTAGAAATTTCCACATATAGCCGGGGGTTTTAAACTCATGGGTTCCGGCAAAGTCGTTAGAAATTAATTATTAAATGGTGAACAGTGTGGCAATATTGAAGGATCTAAGCTTTATACCAAAGCATGTTACAACGTGAACTGTGTCCAAAAAAGGTGCAAACATAAGAAAAATATATTCCTGGTCCGTAAAGCGAATTTCAAAAAAAGGCTAAGGGTTGGCTATTTGTTTTCTTTTTGAAGTGTTAGTTGTTTCGACACTGGCAACACTATTGTGCTTGGATTTTTGACAGGTATGTAATGTCAATTTTCTGCGATAAGAAATAGATTGCTGGAATATAGCTGGACAAACATATGAAGATATATTTCTAAGTATGTTACAGAAACGACCTCGGATTATTTGACCACGATGACCATCTGCGTCCTTATCGTTTCTCTGAGTGGGTTTTTTTTGTTTGTATGTCATACACTCAGCGAAATTCAATTAAAGGCATATATATTTTTTGTAAAAAACAAGTTTTAGATAGTTCTATTAATAGTTTTCCATCCAATACATGATAATAATGACTGCCTGGATAGTTGTGCAAACATTACTATCACATTTAACGGGAAAATTAGGGAAAAATAACTGTTAATAGAATCGCTGCGAGTAGCAATTCGATGTAAGTGCGAAATTCAAATAAAGGCAGTTTGTTTCTGTTGCTCAATCCGGTAAGATCGAAATACTTTATTAAGTAATTTTAATTGTTTTGTATTATTTACGTTTTCTTTTTTTAATTTTACTACTTTTTTTTCCGTTCTGCTTTGGATGGACAGTCGACCGCGTCGAAAATAGTAACGGGATTAAGTTCACCGATAGGTAAAAGACGTATCCAGCAAATTCTGTCCCAAAGCAAAAGAGTTAAATGGCGGAAAAAGAAAAATAAACCGGCTTTAACTAAGGACCATCAAATTAAAGGATTAGAGTTCGCGAGAAAATACATGTCCTGGATCAACAAATGGAAAACAGTTATTTTCTTGGATGAAAAAAATGTAATTTTGATGGACCGGATGGTTTTAATTACTACTGGCATGACCTAAGGTCCGAAAAAAAATGTTCAACCAGTAGGAACTTCGGTGGCGGTACAGTGATGATCTGGGCTGGATTTACCTATCACGGTAGAACTCCTGTTTGCAAAATTTCATCAAAAATGAATTCCAAAAATTATGTTGATATATTGGAAGATGTGCTGCTGGAATTTGGAGATGCTCAGCCAACTCAAGACTGGATCTTTCAACAAGAAAACGCTGCCATTCACAAATCGCGTGAAACAATGACATGGTTCCAGGAGAAAGCAATTGAAATATTGGATTGGCCCGCTCGCTCCCCGGACTAAAATCCAATTGAAAACTTGTGGGGGAGCTTAGCGCGTAGAGTTTATGCCAATGGTCGCCAATTCAATAACATTAAAGATCTCAGTAGGACCATTTCTGAAGAGTGGAAGAAAATACCAATGTCGGAGTTACAAAACCTAGTTGATAGCATGCCAAACCGCATTTTCGAGGTTATAAATAAAAAAGGACGATACACCCACTACTGATTTAATATTAAATTAAAATGTATTTAAAAATTGTGTTTCTTTTATATTTATTTAAATAAAGTGCCTTTAATTGAATTTCGCACCAAATTTGAGTTTATTTTTTTCTTTTTTTGTTACTATTAATATAAAAAATCATATAATAAATTTAAGTCTTAAAATATGTTACTATGACACTCAATTATTTAATTTAAATTAAATCGTAATTTCAATAAACAAATTTTCATGTTAATCTCTAAAAATCTGACCGCCTTAAATTGAATTTCGCTGAGTGTATATGCAGTTGAAAAATTAGGTCAAATCAAAGGTAGTTATAAAATGTCGCGATTCGCTAAATGCTATAAGCCACCACAAAGTCAGTCTTTGCTGGGTGCCCGGACATGGTGATATATGTTACATATGTCGAATCGAAAGAGATAGTAGATGAATTGGCAGCTGCGGGGTCGGCTATGGGCAAAAGTAAAGAGCTACCTGTTCAACACGATCGAGTATATATGTAATTCAAAAATATATCAATGCTTTGTGGTTCGCAAGAACCGACTGTGTCACATCTCGTTCATTATGGCCAAAATTAGATATTAATAGGATTAAGACGGCGTAACACCTTGATAAATACTCTATAGTCTATTCGCTTAATCATCGGAATAATAGCTTGGCACTGGGGCAATGTCAAACTGGGTCCAACAACAGCCGTAGGTATTTTATTATGTCCCTGATCTGATTCGTTCAAAAATATATACACACAAATGGTTGCGAGAAGCAGGCCCAGGTTCACCTCGAGCTGTAGCGCCAACTAACTAAGTAAGATCTGATCCGGATCATCTTTCTACACGCATTACAAAAACAAAAGAAGATCTTCCTTTTTATCGGGATCTATTTTCATGATCTGATTTTTAGTTCACACTATTCACCACTAGGTTTCCTTTTGTTTGTGTGGATTGGTAATGCTGTCAAGGGATTTGTCGAACATGAGTATTGCCCGATCAGAAATTAAAATATGAATAGAATGCGAAATGCTATGTATTATTTTATCAGTTTATAAATTGTTGCAATATAATGTAAAAGATTTATATAAAACGAAAAAAGTGCAACAAATAAAAATAATAATTACTTAGCCCACTTATATTTACACATTTTCATGGTTATTATTGTATCTAAGTATTTTTTGTGTAGGTATCGTAAATAGTCGTGATTTCGTTATTGATGTTTCAATTAAAGCCTAGTACGCTGCTGATGCGAAACGAAAAATCCCATACAAAAGTGACTCGACGAAATCGAAAACGGAAAATTAAGTCGTGATTTTCGTTTTGTAGTACGCTGTTCCGCTGCGAAATTATACTGATGGTGATTGTATTAGATAAATCTCTCCACTCAGTTTTCGTACAGGATTTATTGTCCGGTACATTAATTCCTTGCGAAATTTTGACGTTTGTATTTTATTCATATTTCATATTTTCGGTTTCGTGTTTGTTTGGTTTTTTTTTTTGGGCTTTTTTTGTGCGGGATAATTTTATAGCGTCGAGCATGGTTCGTGCACAAGAGACTACCAATATCATTCTTCCGCGATGGAGCCAGAATTGAAGCGGGCTTTCATAGTCATTTTTCCCGCGCAAATAAGACCCGAGAAAAGGACTCGTACAGATTGATTGTCGGCCATGGAAAAGTTACTCAAATACCTATTTCATTTGCAGAGCGTTGCAGTTTCCTCCAGAATAATAATAATATTTTGTTTGTTTGTTTTTTTGTTCTTTCAATAAATAATGTAGTCCTAAAAAGTGGAATTATGTGGTTGTTTATCATTCAATTTTTTTTTTTTTTTTTTTTTGTTCAATGTATTTAAATTACTGTCGCATGTCACTATTGTCAGTTGTTTTTTTTTCATAGCAGCTGATTGAACTCTCCTTAAATTTTTTTCGTCGATATTTCGCAAGCTTTCCGCACTCGATTTGGAGACCACATGAAAATTTCGTTCCGCATCAGCAGCGTACTAGGCTTAATATATAAATAACTATACGATAGGTACTTAATTTCATTAAATTTATCAAAGAAATATTTTTTTTTGCGGATTTTCAAAATGGTAGCTCCGCGTCAAAAGCGAAACGTCAAAATGAAAAGAAAGTGACTTACAAAATTCAGTGGACGATTTAATAAAAAATAAATAAATAAATATTTGGCTTCAGCAGTCCTAGGTAGAACCAAGCCTAGTTTCCCGCAACCATTTGTGTGTGCGCGTTATATTTTTGCACGAATGGAAGGGACCTACAGTTTTCTGCCGTCTCCGAATGGCGAGTTGGGAAGCTTTTACATGACAAATGATACTCTTGAATGTTTGTCAGGCATTCGGCAGAGGTGAAACACATTTTAGGCGTTTGCAGCAGAATTCGAACCCAAGACCGCTGACTCAGTAGTCCGACGCACTAACCGCACTAACGCACTAACAAAAAAGTGTACTCGATTTCTTGCACAAAATTAATCAGCCACTGTCATATATTCTTTCAGTAATGCCACACTTCAAGCGTAAAAATTACTATTGATCCAGTTTGTGTTATTATTCTAATCTGATCCGGATCAGATCACGGGCGTAATAAAATACGGCTAATATCTGCAGAAGTTGCGAGGACAACGAATATGCTACTGCCCCGCTGTACAAGAACGACGAGGGCACAGATTCTTCGAGAACATATTATGTAGCAGAGATAGAAAACTTAGATATCGGAACTCCAAGTAACTTTAATTAACAGTAGCGTAGGTACAATTTTAGTGTTATGTTTAATTTTCTATTTTTTATTTTGCAGACGCATAAACTTTCTAAAATTCCAAAAGAGCTTCAAGGGCCAATTTTGTCAAAAAAGTGGCAACAACTCCACTGAGCAAATTATGTCCAGTCAATGATCCGGTATATACCTTCTTTTCTTTAGGTGGCGCTACAGTTTGGGTTGAACCAGGGCCTTCTTCTTGTAACCATTTCTGTGTTCATGTTATATTTTTGAACGAATGGAAGGGACCTATAGTTATTTGCCGACTCCGAACGGTGAATTGAGAAGCTCCACTTTCCGAATGGACTCTGGTAGTAAATAGGCTTTAAATATAAGTTCTGTTTATATTGATGATAGCAATTTGATATTAGGGGTGAGCTTTTATATGAGTATCAGTATAAGCCTGTTAGGTTAGGTTAGGTTGGGTGGCTATCCTTCGTAATCGGTAGGAACTCACTTAGACCAAAGTAGATCCATTGTGCTGCCACATGAGCCGACTCTTATCGAAACTCTTGGAACCAATTTGAGAGTTGGATGAATATCCGTATTTTATTGATATCCGTTAAGAAAATATCTTGAAGGTCTACAAAGAAGTATTCTCCCAGAATCTTTTTTCTTAGGGAGGAGAGAGCTGGGCAACTGCATAGCAGGTGATATGGGGATTCCTCCTCCTCTTCATCCATGCAGCTGTGAAAGAAGTGATTGGCGAGGATTCCTAGCCTGTTGGCATGTCTGCCTATTGCGCAATGTCCTGTCAGTACGCCCACTATAATTTGAGTGTATTCAGTTTCCAGCTCAGTTTTCTATCTAGAATCAGACCGAGGTATTTGGTATGATCTGAGAAGTTGAGCTGAGTATTATTTAATTTTGGGCGGTAGACTTGGGGAATGCTGTGCCTCTTAGTGAACAACACTAGCTCTGATTTAGTCGGGTTAATTCCCAGACCGCTATTGCTGGCTGCTTCCATCAAGTCGCTAATCGTTGTAGGATATCTTCCATTAATGGCGATAGTAATGTCATCGGCATAAGCTATAACTTTACACCCTAGCTTTTCCAGGGTGAGCAAAATAGCCTGTTAAAAAATACTTTAATCAATTTAGTGACGTCTTTATGGGCAAATACCTTAGTGTGCAAGTTTAGGGTGATAAATTTGTCGGTGACTCTTGTTGGTAAGCCGTCGATACTACGGAATATTTCGTTGGTGATGTGTATTTGCTCCGACTGTTTGGTGACTGATCCTAATCCCAGATTCCTACCAATAAAGCATCTACCCTGCTTTCATTGAAAATCTAAAAAAAAAAACTTAAATATGATTAGCACCATAAAGGGCGTACAAAAGCAACGACTACAGACTTTATAAAAATTGGACAGATTTTCGATTCCATTAATAAAGAAAGAGCACGAGTCAAATAATTTGGAACCGATCAACCTAGATGTCTAGAACATAGCGAATGGTCATTGGACATCACAGATAAACTTGACTTTAAGTAAAACGCATTAGCAGAAGAATAGAGATTAACAGGATATCCATTGATAGTTGAGAAATCGGAATTTGGGTCCGTTTAGGTTAGGTTAGGTAGATGGATATCATGTGACTAATCAGCCACTGCCCACTTAGATCAACGTTTGGGTCTATAGGGTCCCATTTGGGATTTTCACCTGGAACCCGCGAAGAGACTGCTGATTTAGAGCCATTCAGATAAGGATTTGTATCTCAGAAGTTTCTTCAGCTTAACTTTGCTTAAGTCATCCCGCTCATCGAAGGAGTAACTACGAAGGGTTTTCATTCTACTTTCAGCAAGAGCAGGACAAGGCGCACAGAAGGTGATGAGGAGATTCAATTTCTTCTTCTTCCCTGCAGTTTCTTCATTAGTGATTATGAAAGATACCGAGACGTTCTGAATGAATACCAACGACACAGTACCCAGTGATGATGCCAGAGACGAAACGCGAATCTTTTCTTCTAAGTTCAAATAAGTTAGCTCCATATTGGTCCAGGGTATGGCGACCATGGACAAATATGATACTTCATCATGATAAATTTTTGCATAAAGCCTAATCGAATTCCCACGAAGGAGATCAGTGGGAGATGAGCGGTGTTGACTCCTTCCTTGATAGTTCGTCCGCTCATACCACTTGTAGTATTTTTCACTGAACTCCGGCTTCCGCGTCGATATATTTATCTTCGATCCGTCGGCCTAGAATGCTCATTATCTTTCATTGGTCACTAGCTGATCCTCCTATTTTGTCCTGTTGAAAATTATTCCAATTGTGGATTCCTTATCAAAATTAATAATTGGAGACTTTTTTGTCCGCCAGCCATCTGGATAAGTTGGAGACATGCTCATATGATGCTGGTGACTACAATATCGCTTCTCTCATTTTAAGTGCAGCTTTAGTAGCAAATTATTGTGATCAAGTTAGGTTGTCTAGGTTATAACGAGACAAACGACCCTTATCACAATTTCAGGAGTGCTAGACAGTAGCAGAATAAAACACTTTTCTTTCATATCTACGTACGGTATGTGCAGAAAGTTGTTTGTAGTTAGATGTGGCCTATTAGACCAGCTATTAGATAAGAGTAAAGCAGATATTAAATGTGTATAAATATATATAATATTTTCTGTAGCAAGAACAATTCAGAAGTTCTTCGCTTTGAAATACCGAAGATCGAGGAGCTTGGGCCTAATTTTTTCTTTATTCTAAACAAGCTTAGAGAAGTTGAAATAGTGCTGTCAACATTGTAGCTAACTAAAGTTTGAATTGAAATTAAAAGTACTATACTCTGAAAATTTTCAAATATTGTTTAGATAATATAGTTTAAATAAAACAGTACTCACCCAATCATAATACGAAAACCGGCAGAAAACTCCAAATTCTATGGCCAACCAAGCTTATTTCAGTTAAGGCAAAGGTTACGGGCTTTTTTTTCTTTTTTTCTTATTCGTATTTTATCTCACAGAAAACACTTTCTTTCTAATGGTATACCACACCACAGTTCAGTTGTAGACCCACTTCCGGCGTGCCGTCTATATCAGTGGCGCAACACGTTTTCGCAATAACTGATACATTGGCAGAGAAACAAAACAATAAAACAACTCTACACGACTACAAAATGATACAACAAGAACCACACAAAGGCTAAAGTAAAAGCAAACACTTGCCGTAAACAACTTGTTGTTGTTTTTGTTCCTATTCGCTTTATAAAAAAAAAGGAACACTGCTGTCAACAGCACTGTCGGGTGGGCAACTAAACACGCGAATTAAATCGTATGGCGACATAGAAATCGGATCATCGCACCCTCCGCCCACATATTTAACGAGTAAATCCTCTATACGTACACAAATCGAATGGATACTAACGGATATGTTTGTATAGACACTTGTATGTCCTTTTTGCAGCCGTTCCCTTGAAATGCACTAGTCAACCGTCGACCGCGATTCTATACTGAAATTAGTTTTTGAACGAATCATTACTTTCAGGATTCAAATAAATGACCCAAAAAAAGACGAAGAGCATAATCTGTGCCGCCATGTGATAGAGTTTTGGCTAGTTGCCCATATACGATGCGATGAAATTGAAACGAAGGGACTTCATTCAGTCCGGCAAGCTGCAACGGAAAATACCAACAACAATAGATGGAAAAAATATAAACAGGACGAAAGAAGAAGCGGAAAATATGACCTAGAATCGGTTTCACATGACTTGCTGCAACAAACACATATAGAAACAGAAAAAAAAGTGGTTGATGATGGATGCCTTCCATGCGATATAAGTATATTTGAACCAGTTAAGGATTTCCTTCTCGGCGAAGGACGAGAGCTTTAAACAAGAGTAAGAACGGTCCTTTTTCAGTTCATTAGTTTGGAGACGACTGCAAAAGGGCTTTTCTCAGCAAGAATATTACTCAATTGCAACTGAATAAGGACACCATATGTATTGTGATGTGAGGGGGGGAACAAAAAAAGAAGGAAAAAAGTCCTGCTTGTTGCTTCATTATAAAATCGGGTGACATTCAACAGGACATCTGCAAGCTGTTTTTTTTTTCAAACCACCCCCACCGGTTCTTTTGGTTTCCTTTTCAACCCCTTTCTCTATTCGTGTCAAAAATTGACAATAGATATCGAGACAGTCGATGACAAAAGAAGATCCAACTGGGTTCGGCAGGATATTGAAAGTGTCATAGCGAATGCAACGGTGTGGGAGATATGAACGGTGTCAAACCCCATGGAAGGGTTGAAGAAATTCATTAAAAAAAAAATAGTTGAATCGTGAGAATATTTCATCCCACTCAGCAGCCCATCACTCCCCATAACGGTTATCATCCGACCACAGCGCGCAATTACAGTAGAAAATAGAAACACCACGAGGATTGAATTACTCGTACATTTGCTCGCCGTCTGCTTTTGCTGCTGTCTGCTGCGCATGTATTGGTTGTTTGTGTCTCTAACAAGTGGTCGCCTTTTAACTGTAGCTTCAGCATAGTTCTATCATAAGGTACTCCGCAAGAAGTTCATTAAAGGATGTGAGACTCACACTAACACATACATTAACCTACACACAATTTAAGCACAATGGGTGGGATGATAACGAAAATGAAAGAGGAATGAAAATCCGTGGCAAAGAGAGGACAACTTCAACGGCGATGTATGGTATTGGGTTTAAAAGTACAAAATTCGACCACACTACGCTGAATATCCTTGAAACAATATGGCGTGGAACAATTTGCAGTTTTTGAGAATTCTTTATTAGCCTCATACAAACGGTAGCATGTGGAGTACTCCTACTTCAAACTCTCTGTGTCCATCTGCAGGATGTTAACGAGCACACACACACACACACACATACACACCAACACTGACAGGTAGGAAGGAAAGGAAAAAGAATAGATTAGTAAAACAGAATACCGAACAACACTCTGTTGAGGCGCAGCAACAAACGAACAAAAAGGCAACAGAAAAAAAGGATATGCCAGGATATTTCTAGAATTTTCACACGAAAATATTGTTTTTCAATTTATTTACCGTTGTAACAGTTTAACGACAAACTTTAAGGATTTTTTCTAAGGGATATCCTTCGAAACACGATATAAATTCCATTACAAATCACGCGCACGAAGTTAACACGGTATGGAGCAAAAACAAAGCCGAGAATTTTTTGACAGTCCACGGGGCACACCAAAGCAGTTGAGAAAAGAGCGGACGAAAAAAAAAACTAAAACAGCACGCACACTTATACAGCAATTAAACGATATGTGGGAGTATGCGAAGGCAAACCCTGCGAATTCGCAGTTACAAGTTCAAAGGGAAGTTTGTGTGGTAAGTTCAAATCATTGAATGGTGGTTCACTCTCGCTGGGAGAATTCTCCACTTTTGCGCGCAGATGCGATTTTATTTTGGCAACTCTTACTTCGATATTTCATATATCAAACGAAATCATTTGGAAAATCAACTAATCTTGCAGGATTACAATAAAAAAAAAAGCCACTCTGGCGTATACTTACTATTTTTCTTTTGTTTTGACAAATAGTGTTGCATCTCTCAATGTCATTTTCTGTGGTGAAGTAATTTCAGAGAAACGTCAAAAGAATGAATTATCTCACTTTTTCTGAAGGCCGCTGTATGGGTGTATGCGTGGGTACGATTGACAGTTGGGGAAAGAGCGTATGTGTGCGTGACGGTGTCTCATGATTAAGTAAAAACTGTTGCATGATAAACCTACCGCTGCTGGAGAGCGAGCGTATCATCGAGAGAGTGTGCTCTTTTTTAGTTTTGGTTTAATTTTGTTTTTTTACAGTATAGTAAGGCCACCTTGTGGGAAATAGGTGTAAATAAAATTGAAATTAAATTCTAGTCTTTTGAGCTTGATAAATCAGGGAAAGAAAAATTAAAAAAAAAGCGAAACAATTCAATTATGATTTAAGAATTGAATATAGACCCGTATCGATTCTACCTTTTCTTACGTAAGTTTGCAAAGGAATTATGCATCTGCAATCTGGATTTCGTGCCAAATATAGCTGTTCAACCGCACATAGGATTATTTGCCTCGAAAAACCGCTCAAAAATCAATTTTTCAAAATGTAGAGTTTAGAAGAAACTGTTTTTCCTAGATGTAGTTAAATACCCATGAAATAATGTAGATACCGTAGTTTTTTATTCTTATGTACACACTTCGTCACAGCATCAGTTGAAAGTCATCGATTACAAGCTTATATTATATGTAAATCTGTTGATTGGCATGAAAAATTGCACTGCTAAATAATTGAGTATTTATTTTTTTTATATTGTTTTTTGTTATTGACTAATCAGCTGCAGGTGTTTGTTGTTTGTTGGAGCTTTGGTTTAATAGATAATTGATTTATTTGAGATGTATGCGAGTTGCCTTTGTTTTTTTATTTTTTTTTATGGATATGTACCCCTAGCATGGACGGAGGTGAAGGTAGTCTTCATTCCCAAAAGCTGGTAAAGAAGGGCACATTGCGGCAAAAGATTTTAGACCTATTAGTGTCTCATCGATTTTGTTGAAGACGTTCGAGACATTTCTGGATGACTATATTCGTGGAAAGTGCACTGGGCTACTTGACGAAGTGCAACACGCTTACCTGAAAGGAAAATCGGTAGAAACTGCTCTTCACGAGGTGGTAGGAAAAATTGAAGATAGTCTGCATTACAAATACGTCCTAGCGGCTTTCTTAGACGTGGGAGGAGCCTTCAACAATGTAGAGGGGGAAGCTATTAAAAATGCACTGGGTAGGGATGTGGAGCAAGCTATGTCCGTACCATTAATTCCCCTTTGGGGCACAGTAACCTAAGGGAATAAGTTGGCAGGGAGGGCAAGGAGGAGTCTTATCACTCCTGTTATGGGGGCTGGTGATGTGATGAACTAGCATCATCGCTGTTATTGTTTAAGGAACCTTTATTAATATACTGAGTGAGATCATGGAAAGCACATTGGCAACTATCATCAGAAGATGTGGACTTAACTTCAACCCTTCCAAAAAGGAACTAGTTCCTTTTACCCGAAAATACAAGATACCAACTTTCAAGCTTACCAAGCTAGACGGCGCTGATCTCTGTCTTTCAGATCATGCGAAGCATCGTGGTATTATTCTCGATAGAAAGCTAAATTGGAACAAAAATTCACAGGATAGAATCGGAAATAGAACAGCGGGGAAAACCAGCAATGATGCACTGGCTATAGACAATGATAGTCAGACCCATACTCACGTACTGGGCACTTGGGCGAAAATAAAGAATACCATTATTGGTATAGCGGGCAATAGGTGGCCAAGAATAGGATATCAAAAGGCTCTTCGGCTGACCGTAGATCACAAAAAGATCAAACTAATAGTTGGATTGAATAGGGCCAAGTTAAGAACTTTAATTATAACCATACAAAAAGAATGGGATATTCTAGTACGGACGAATGCAGATACTGTAATAACTTGGGCTCAGCAGAGGATGTCGAAAATATCCTTTGTGAATGCCATTTCACTACTTTTTCGCTCAAATAAGTTTTAGGGAGTTACTTTTTTCAAACATTGGAAGAGGCCAAACAAATTTTAAAATATTGCAGGGAAATCGAATATTTAGATTTAGATGGAAACGTTTTGGCTTAGGTACCATCAATAGATGGATCGCGATGGGCCCACTATGGTGCCTAGTGTTTTGTGATGCCTTAGCCTCATAACCCGTTTCTAACCTAAAATAACCTTAGCTTTGTTTATGGAGCTTTTGTTATAAAATTCGGTGTTATTCGGTAGTTTTTTTGGTATCAGCTTAAAAAGAAAGATATCAAGAAGCAGTAGCAAACAAAATTGCTGCTCATTAATGCCCCTCCAGATGTAACCATCGCTGATGTGTGTCTAGTTTACTCGAAAATTCCAAAACTATTTAACATGAACTTTTGCTTAAAGTATCGTCTGGCTTGACCATCCTAACGAAAAGACGGTTATATGATGTTATGATTAAGTATGAAGAGAATTGACTTTGAAGCTAAACTGGATTACCTACAGAGCTTTTTGCTCAATAAGGTGTCTTGCATGGAGGAAAAACTCAAAGATCTTAAGCTTAAAGTTGGATTTTAAATTGACATAAATAAGCTTAATAATGCTTTTGAAGTTGTTTCAGGCAAGTATCACTTCATTAGGACAAACAAATATTCTTGAGCGGTTTTTCGAGGCAAATACCCCTATGTGCACCGCTCTGATGAGCGAAGTAGAAGATATAAGAGAAAAGCTGGTTAACGACCATATTACTTTCTTGATCCTTCTAGACTTCTCGAAAGCTTCACCACTCCATTCTTGTGACCACTCTTCACATATCTCCCTATGCTATAAAGTTACTTTCATCGTACCTAAATGAAACAAAGCAGGCAGTGTCCCTAAATCCACGAAACCCAGCACGCTTATATGAGAAGAAAGTAGAATTGCACGCAATTGTTAAACGGGGGACTTATTGGCTCAAAATTGTTGAATGCTGCTTCGAAATTTTACATAGATACAAATCAATAAAAAGGAAGATCAAAGATTTGTAAAAAGACTCATGACGTAAATAAAGTCCTTCAGCTCTACTCCAGCTTGAACTAGAACGTATTTGGCCTTAAATCCTTACTATAATAAAAATGTAACTTTTTTCGACTGCAAAGACTTTGTTCCCATTTGTCTTAGAAACTACTGCACGAAATTGAATCCGGTTTTCACAGTTGGATTGCAAAATGTCAGGAATACAGGCATAGGATATTTTTATCGTTATCTGCTATCTAGAAGCGGAGATCTAAGCTTATATCTGGCCAGAGAGTATTTTTACCAATGCCTTCTAGCTCCTAGCTTTAGAATGCCTTGGCCGATGGGAATGGAATTCCTTTTATTATAAAGTTCAATTTTGTACAAACATCTTAAGATATAAATCATCTTCGTACGTTATACAGAAGTTGAACAATAAGCATTAAATAAAAATTAATATTCAATTAAAAATGACATACAATTTAAAAAAAGCTTAGATCGTTGGATTTTACCAACGACCAGTGGAGATAATTTCGTGTGTGCGCCAAAACCGTTTTTTTTTTCTTCTGTACCTGCTGTGTTGTTTTTTTTTTTATTTTGAACTGACGAGGAATTGAGGATATTTATACTGTTTGAACGCGCATCACGCAGAAACTAATGGACGGATTTTGATGAAACTTGACAAAGTGATTGCTTAGGTCAACATTTTTTTATACTTTTTATCCCCGAAAATGATATGGTTTTTACAAAATATTGAAAAAAAACTGCATATCTGCAAGGAAAATTATAATTATTCAGCTCTAGCTCATTAGTAGCTTTACGGATTGAAAAACAAAAAAAATAGGTGAATTTAGTAAATTCTCCACTGATTCATTTGAGGTATGAATCGTCCTTCGGCGTTATCCTGGAGTTGTGCTATGCTCAAAATAGTTCATGAAATGTTCGCCAATCATTTTGCATCAGTGGAGACCGCAGCCAACAGCCGTGCAGCTGTGGATGACGTCATGGTGTGAGAATGCGCGCTCAATACATCTTATGCAATAAGTATGTACCTATATATACATATCAATGTATTGTATATGTATATTAAAAGTAATGTTTGTGTGTTCCTCTTTTATTTGTTTGCGCATAGTTCATCCGATTGCGGTAAGACTTGGGGAATGTGCAAAAAAACATTGTTGTTGTACGCACGCCGGCGAAGATTCCTTCTACATTGGGGGAAGATTTCTACTTCATTGTAATCCCATTTTTTTCAAATCAGTAAGCATTAATCATGATCTTGATTCTCGAATCTGCACTCGACGGAGACAATACAGGCGAATCCCCCTATATCGAATTTTCACGGGCGATCAGAATTAGTGCAAGTTATTGGGATTTTTGAGAAAATCGGGCTATTATTCCTTTTTTTTGAAAACCCATTTATTCATAGTGGATGTAAACAAAAAACAGAAAGAAGAAGAACTTTTAAGGAACATTAATTAATAAAAGAATAATTTGTGATACAAAGTACCGGTTTATTGGAGTTTCCGATTTCCTGGTATATTAGAAAGTTAAAGAACACTTTTTTAACACTTCAGCTTCGAAAAATCATTTGGACCTACCAAAAAAGCATTTAACCCTCACACGTTCTTTATTAACCGGGGTTAATATGGGCACTTTCATTATATCATATCTTGGATACTTTTGAACTAAATGTCTTTTTATTTAGACTCAGTGACTAAATATTTGATATTTTTCGAAAAATATAGAAAAAAATAAATTTTGACAGTTTTTCGACTGATTTTTCGTCAAATTGTAGCAAACGTACCTTATTAACCCAGGTTAATATTTTAACTTTTGTATGAAAAAATTCTGAATTTGTCCTATAGTTCTACTTTTTTTTTAGGAAAACATAGCTACATATATACATACATACATGCCTACGAGTTTGTATGTATATATGTATATAAACATATAGATATATATGCACATATGTATACACCGATGTTTTTACATATGAGTATGTTGCACATACAGTTTCAGTTGGGTGGTATCTGCAAGCTACATCTTCAAATTTGTGAACGAAAGAAACCAATTTGTTGTTTATTACATTTCAGTACCTCTATGAACATGCATAGGTAAGGTACTATGTACAGTACATTGTACATATTACATTTATAGATTAGTAGTTTCGAACTTCGTCATTGTCAAACTACGCACTTAGGCTTCCTTCACTGTATGCAACTCTTTCGTGTTGCTCTTTTAAATTTTTTTTTTTTTTGCTGATAACATAATATGAAGCAAGAACCTCTAATTTTTTGGCCACCTGAAGATTCTTCCTGAGAAGCATCATCAGGCAAAAATGGCTAGGAGGTCTAGGTATTGTGTTCAATTTGATCAATTGGAATACCTAAAATGCGATTTGTAGTGTTACTTTGCCCACATTTCGAGGAATTCGAGCTCTTCTAGTTATTGTAGGTGTACAAAAATGCCTCCTCAACTCTTCAAGAAACTCTCTGCGTTGGCTCGACTGTCTTAGACAATCGTATTATTGGACCAGAAGTCAGCTACATATGAATATGTGTGCATGTTTTTTTTTTTTTTTTTTCCGAGGGTAGGTGAAAATCTTCCATAGACACTATGAGAATAGCAAGCGCGTGCTCATAGTAGTGTCAGATTCTTACTGACCAAAAAACACCACCCTTCGATATAAATTTGTTAGATACTGCAACTAAGTTATACTACTTATCAAGCAATTTTTCTATCACGAAATATAAACGTTTGGCAGGTTACTTTTCAATGAAAGATCCTGCATGTTCCGCAATTTAGACGCGGTTAATCCTTATCTCGCCAAGTCGAAAGGTTTTGTTCTTTGTAGTCGGCGCAATAAATTGCTCTCATCCAAAATAAGTAGGACTGTATTATTAACATGTCCGATTAGTCGGTTTCTATGTTTTCGCGCGAAGCTTCTAGTTTCAGCTTCGATTGTCGGAATTCCGAGATCCCTGTGGATATCGTCGTTTCTAGCATACCACGGTGCTTGGACAATTTCTCTTAGCACTTTATTTTGAAAGGTCTGTAAAATATTGGCATTTGTTTTCTTGGTACAACCCCAAAGTTGTATACCGTAGGTCCACACCGGTTTTAGCACTTGCTTGTATAAAAGCAGTTTGTTCTCGGTACTGAGGTGGGAATGTTTTCCGATTAACCAGTACATTTCTCTATATTTGATTTCTCATTCTTTACGTTTCATTTTCACGTGCGAATTCCACTTCAGCTTTGCGTCAAGTGTCATTCCCAGGTATTTGGCTTCATTTGCAATGGGAATTCGGGCCAAATTTATAAAAATTGGCAAGTCATTAATTTTTCTATAAGTGAAATTCACGTGAACAGATTTAGTTCCGTTAAGGGCGATCCGCCAGTCCCTCGTCCATTCATTTACTTTATTCAATGCGTTTTGCAGTTTGGCAGTCGTTTCCTCGATTGTTTTACCTACCGCTAGGATAGCGGTGTCGTCGGCAAACGTAGCAAGGATAGTGCCATCTTCTTTCGGTATATCACGAGTATATAACAGATAGAGAAGCGGCCCCAGAACGCTTCCTTGCGGTACGCCGGCCGAAATTTCTTTGAGCTCTGAGTATTCGTTTCCATTTCTAACACGGAAGAGTCTATTCCCGAGATATGAATTCAAAATCTCGTATAGGTTTGCGGGAAGTACTTGTCGTAGTTTGCATTTCAAGCCATCGTGCCACACCTTATCAAAGGCTTGCGAGACGTCAAGAAATACGGTTGAGCATATCTTTTTTTCTTCTAGTGCTTTTTCGATTACGTTAGTAATTCTATGCACCTGGTCAATCGTCAAATGCTTACTTCTGAACCCAAACTGGTGGTCAGGTATTAGATTATTTTCTTCTATAACCGGTTGGAGACGCCTTAGCAATATCCTCTCGAAAATTTTGGATATGACGGGAAGAAGCGATATTGGTCTGTATGATTTTACTTCATATGACGGTTTTCCTGGTTTTAAAACCATTATGACTTCCGCAACTTTCCATTGGCTCGGCACGTGTTTTAATCTGAGTGCAGCATTTATAATATGGAGAAGCTTAATTAATGCTTTTCTAGGTAAGGCTTTGAGAATTTCTCCGGTGATCAAATCATAACCAGGAGCTTTCTTAGGTTTTAGTTTCGCGATCTCACGTTCGAGTTCTCTAAGCGTCGCAGATCTGCGCGTTAAATCGTCAGATGGTGGAACTACCATCCTTGTGATGTTGATGTTGTCATGAACCACTTGACCAACGTTCGGTTTAAAGGTTTCTTCCAAATGGCCGGCAAAAATATCCGCTTTTTCTTTATCTTCCCTTGCCCATTCATTTTGATTTATTTTAAGTGGCGGCGCAGGGATTTTGGGCCTTTTGGTGCCTTTTACGGCTTTCCAAAGGGAATAATTGGAATTTTTTTTTGCTGTTAACCTTTCAAGGTAAGAGCCTATCGCACGATTTTTAAAATCCTTAATGCTATTCTTTAACAAATTGCAAAGACGATTCAGATATGTTTTATGCTGTGGAGCACGACTCTGTTGCCATCTTTTAGGCGCTTTTCTTTTTTCCCTTATTAATTCTTTTATTTCAGAAGGATATCGTAGACCGTATTTGTCCGGCGTTTTTCTTGGATTGGGCGTATTATTCCAAGAGGCGAGCTGTACTATCTCAACGAAGCGATCGACTTCAACCTCAAGTTCATAGGGTGTCGTAAGCGGTACGCTCAGTTCAACATTTACTTCGATTTCGTTCCTAAAGCCTTCCCAGTTAGTTGTTCTACCGCTTAATATCGCCGGCTCTCGGTTATATAATAGTTTTTCGCTCAATGTCAAAATAATTGGGGAATGATCAGATGACAGATCAAAGCTTTCTTCAACTTTTATGTGGTTGTTAGATATTCCTTTCACCACGAAGAAATCGATCAGGTCAGGTATTTTCAAAGTATCAGCTGGCCAGTAAGTCGGTTTGCCCGTCGAATGGAAATCACAACTGTACTCCATACCTGCCCCATAGAGCATTTTACCTTTTTGCGAGATGTATCTAGAGCCCCAGAACGTATGTTTCGCGTTAAAATCGCCGCCAATAATGAAATTAGGTTTCAGCGATTTAAATAAGTTAGTAAAATCACTTTTTTCAAGCGCGGAACGCGGTGGACAGTAGATAGATGAGATTTTAATAGTACGCTGACTATTTTTAACTCGAATTGTGCACATTTGCAGAGTTTCAAGCTCTATCTTTAGGTCTTCGCATTGTTCAATGCAGTCTTTAATAAACAAGGAAGATCCGCCTCTCGCTTTGCCCGAAGGGTGACAAGCGTGGTAATCAGTATAGCCTTTTATCTTTAAATGCGATTCCTTTTTCACGTGAGTTTCAGAAATCAAGCAAATGTCAATATCTTTTTCTCGCATGAATATTTCCAATTCGTCAAGTTTTTGCAAAAGTCCGTTTGCATTCCAAGTACATATTTTTAAAATTCTTTTTTCATTCATATTCTAGGTGAAGTACGCGTTTTCCGTGAATAACTCTCGAGCTTAACCAACCTATCGAGAATAATTTTATTTATTTTGCTTTGCTCTTCAAGTTTTGCGAGAATAATTGAGAAAACCTGAGAAGCAGGGTCCGTCGGGATTTCGAGGTTTTTTGATTTTTCGGATGCTGCAGCCTGGGCGTAGGTCTGCACTCCTGCTGTCCGAGGGCTATTACCCGATGTCTTTTCTAATGGCTTTTCATTACCATTTATTTTAAGACCAGAAGTCGAGGGCTTTTCTGCTATCACCGCCTTCTTCCGCTCTGTACCCGGTGGTGTTTGTTTGTTTACGTTCTCCTGACCGATCTTACCATTTGCCTTAGTTAGCGGTTTTATTATTTTATTTTGAGGCTTATGGAGTGTATCTCTTCGTTTTTGCAACTCCTTGGCTACTTCAAAGCCTCTATAATTTGCCGGGTGCTTTCCCTTACAATTAGCACAGATTGCAGAGGCTTGCTTGTTTACTCGACAGTCTTGGGAGAGGTGATTTCCGGCGCATTTCACACACTGTGGTTCTTTTTTGCAATACGTATGATTGAATCCTTGGCAACGTTTGCACTGCGGAATTATTTTTAAATTTCTACGCATGGGCTCGATTTTGACCACGATATTAAATATAGTTTTAATTCGGTAGATATCGTCGATGCTGTCAGATTTATCGAATGTTAGCATAAAAAGCGGAAGTCCACGCCTTACCAAGATGTCCTTATCTATTTCGGATTGTTGCTTCTCCTTCTTGATGATATTAACGGCATCAAGAATTTTAAAGCCCTTGTCTTGAAGGTCGCTCATAATCTCTTCTTTTGTGCACGAGGGATGAAGTCCCCTTGCTATAACACGATGTGGCCTTTCTGACTTGATTTCGAAAGTACACCACTGAATCTTATCGATATTAAGTTTCTGGGACAGTGCGCGATAGTCGTCATGGTCATCGACGTTAATCTTCCACGCATTATTCCTCAAAGATGTGACCTTAAATTTCGATGTTGTCGTTCCTTTAAGGAGGCTTTGCAACTTATTATATTCCGTTATCCCGACGATGTTTATTGGTGGCGGTAAACGAAATTGCGTTTTACGTTGATTTTCTTGCAGTTCTTTACGCTTTTCTTCGTTTAAGGGCACGACTTCGGGCGAAGAACCGGCTCTCCGTTTTTTAGTAGGTCTTTTCTTAGGGACCCGATTCGTTTCGCGTGCTAGCTCTTCTTCATCGGTGTGGTACTCCCGACTATCTAATAGTGCTGGAGCACATTCGCGCTCTTTCTGCGAGTGTGTGTTCTTTAGATCCTTATTCTCTTCTTTTAATAGATCTATCTCTTTCTTAAGATCTTGATAGAGTAGATCCATTTCGTTAAGCTTTATTCGGAGTACTTTATTTTCTTCCTCAAAGCTTTTATATTTCGCTAAGTCCTGATTTTCGCGCTGCGGAACTCCCGGCGGACTTTTTTTCCCGGAGTTATTCGATCTTGATGGAGGAGATCGAGATACCCTTGCACTTCTTGTGAAAGGGTCATTGGATTGCAATAAATGGCTCTCCCCAGAATCCGTAGAGCCGACCTCCGAAGAGGGTGGATTTTCCAGTAAAGCTGGACTGCCACCTGGGGTAATTAATCTTTTTGTTTTGTCCATTGCATTTTTGTATACACTATATACTCGGTATACGGAGATTGGATTTTAGTCGCCTCTTACGACAGGCATGCCTACCTCGGGTATATTCTAACCCCTACCTGAAGGGGTCCATGATGTTGTAAAATAGAGCCAGCGGTTTGTTTTCATCTTAGTTGTGTTTTGACCATGCATTTGATTAATCACATCCACACCTCCTTTTGTTAAAGACTGTATGCTATCTTCTTCATCATCACAATGAAGTGTAACAAGAATCGATTTCAAGTATTGTTGTTGTACTTCGTGTGCCAATCTTGAAGAAAAATCATATCATGTATCAAATTGCACACCCTAAATCTACCTATCTAATTGTATGTGATGTGTTAATACTTTACATGGATAACGCCCACACTTGAAAGAAATTTAAATTTTATTTTGATCCATTTTCACAGAAATGAAATTCACAAGTGTACTGATTGAATATGATTGTCAAACAAATTTGATAAGGAAATTCGCTCAATTAACATAAAATTTAATTTTCCAATGTAAATCGTACTAATGGGGGATTTCCCTTGTTATTTGCCAGGCGCGCAAAAAATATAATTTGCAAAATTTATTCAAAAAACAACAAAGAACAATGAAAAGGAAGGCAGGAAGTAAGAATTTTTTTTTTGTAGACCATAGAGCCCATAGAAAGAGGAAGGGAATGAAAATATTAACCTGGGTTAATAAGGTACTGATTAAGGGGCAAAAATTGTCTCCCGTGTGAGGGTTAAATACGAGGAAATAGGTCAAGTTTTGAAATTCAGAAAAACATGGCAGGCGGGCGAAGCAAGGCGAGTACGGGTCAGCTAGTAAGAAATAAATCAAGGCTTCACATAAAATTATTAAGCTGATTTGTTTATTGAGTTATTCATAGCTGTCGAATAGGCTGCCATCATTTTGTAAGTCCTCGCAAATATGTTGAAATTCATCTAATTCATGCGCTTAGCAATAAGTGTGTGAATAAAAAATGTGCATTTGGTATGTTTACACGGTGGCCCAAATATATTAAGTAGATTTTTGAAATGCATAACCTTAGAACAATGTAGGGGAAGGTGTTGCACCTTGGTCCGGATTTCAGTTTTTTTCAAATAACTTTATTTCAATTATGTTTTTTTTAATTTCTTTTAACGTAACTATCTGAAGTATTATCTTCTGATATATGTACTATAATGTATTACATGTATATGTATAACTGAAATCCCAAAGGATTTTGCTTACCATTCTTTAAAAAAACTTAACTTTTCTTTGTCAACCTCAAACAATCCAAGGTACAAGACGTGGTTGTACCTTTGTCCATAGAGGTCTGTACCTTGGATACATAATTGAAATCAAAGATGAACACGCTACTTTTGTAAAATTCATGTGTATTTCTTTTAAAGTACATGACAGCAAAAACAACTAAAGAAAAACATTTTTGTAAAAAAGTTTAAAAAAGTTTTTAAAATAAAAGTCTGTTCAACAAAAAAAAAAAGAAAAAAAATTAAAAAAATTACTCCATTATTTTTAAAGACAGTTAAAATAAAAAAATAAATCAATATATATTTTTGGTGGCCAAATCAGAAAGCATTATGATGGTTAGGGATGAATCACTATCCACTTAAAGTCCTTGGACCGGGTCAAGGTACAATCACTAAGATAGGTTCAAGGTACAGCACTTAGCACTTAGGCGAAAAATATTAACTTTTAAGTTATTTGTAAAACACATACAAATGAAAATGTGTTCGAACTAAAAGAACATAAATGCACTTACCCCAATCACTATTTATGGGTTAAAGGCTAAATCTTAATCCATGTCTCTTATGTTTATCTTTGAAGAAACAGTCAATATTAGGCGTGTTTTTTTGAAACGTACCTAGCCAGTCGTTCATTAAAACGATTCCCAGCCAGCCGAACCCAGCTGACTTACCTCCAAGTTGGTGTGTGTCATTTCGGTCATATGTGTGTGATTTCGATCAGCTGTTAAGTGTGAACTGTCAAAGTATTCGGTATTCAACCAAATCGATTTTTTGTTATTTGTTGTGAAAACAATTAATTTCGGTAATTTATTCAATGGATAATTTATATAAAGTGATATGAAATCATAATATAGTGGATTATTTCTGTGAAACATCATTTAGTAATTGAAATTATATAATTTTCGTACACGGCAGTCTGTCAAATGTTCTACAAATCGCTTTAAGCGCCACCTTGCCATGAGATATCGCAACATTCCTAGCCAGCTGCTTTTGGCTGCGGATAAAATCAAGAGTTGTAGCCAGCTGGTTGTTGTATTTGTTTTACGTGTGAAATTTGACTTTGCTAGCAACTACTGGCTAGCTACGTTTCAAAAAAACACGGCTATTGACATTTTTCCATCGATGGCTCTCCTGTATGTATACAAGTACATACATATGTATGTTGCTTCAATACATTTTTTTTTTTTTTTGCATTTTTATACGAAGACTCATGATCACTGAAAACTCATAGAAAAACATGCAGTAAAGCTTATCCTTTTTATAATATTTTTACCAGTAACCTAAGGGTTTTCAATGGTGTTGCAATTTGCTCGAATTTTGCGTCTTATTTTATGAGATGTTCAAAAAATCTCAATCTTGAAATTAGGACTTTCATTTGCTTTATTAATGTTTTAAAATTATCTTAATTAATAGCCGAAATAGAACTTATTGCTTTTATAATAAATTCTTCTTTTGTTTTCATTAAAAAAAAAATTAATAACGTTGCATACTTCCAGGCTATGTACACTTCGCTACTGGTTCTTAAATATTGGTGGAATGAGTACCTACTTTCAGGCGAGTATTTTAAAATGCGTGTTAAATGATAACAAAAAGTATTATTGTGGCTTCTTAGTTGTTGAATCTTGAATGTTAACTGGCCGGTCTGACCAAGAGCTTAGTGAATGCACCTTAATAAGAGAGGATAACAAGACTCTTCGTCATGTGTGTATTAAATGTTACACATATGTACATATGTACAACAATATTATAAGCTGTCTTTGGTAAAAAATGTGGATTGTTTCGTTACTCTCTTTACTTGCGTTCTACTCTATTTAATTAATATATTATATTCAAAGTCAGGGACTTTATTTGCTTACAAGTTTGCTAATACTGTGAAACCTATCTAGTTGGTCACCCTTGTAAGTTGATCACCTGACGAAAATGCCCACCTGACGAAGTTGGCCAATATTTAACTGCACCAAGAAAATTGGCAAAACAAATGGGTCCAAAACTCGTAACTCGGAAGACGAAATGCATGCTCTACAAAACATTGATCCTGCCAGTTCTGCTGTATGGAGCCGAGTGTTGGACGATAAGCAGGAAAGCAGAGCAGATTTTGAATACTTTCGAAAAAAAAATTCTTCGGCGGATATCCGGTCCCGTATGCGAGGAGGGCGAATGGAGGAGAAGATATAACCGCGAACTCTATGAGATGTGCCAAGATGTGGATGTAGTCAAAGAAGCCAAAACACGTCGACTACACTACACACTACACTGGCTCGGCCACATCGAGCAAATGGACAGTAATGCTCCAGCGAAGGGGATCTACGAATCACAACCCCCAGGTTCGAGACGACAAGGAAGACCGAACCTCCGGTTTAAGGACCAAGCTACCGCAGATGCCAGTGCGGTTGGTCTAGAAAACTGGACGCAGCAGGGATCGAAGAGAGTGGAAGGCTGCCGTGTCTCAGGCAGAGACTCCTCACGGGTCGGGAGCCCGTTAAGTAAGTAAGTAAGTAAGTAATAAAATTGCGCTCAAATGTTCCTCAAAATACGATTATATATTGTCCACCTGCCTTTCTTGGAACTTGGCAACAAATTTGCATATTTTATCCCATCTCTCATATTAAAACCTGCGAAAGCTGGATACCTTTCCATATTATCCACCTGCCTATCTGGGAACTTGGTCGCAAATTTGGAAACTTGATCTCATATCTCCGCTAACATAGCCTGCCGAGGGTAATATCTGATGGATTTTGTTCCATATTTGCGGTTAGTCACTGAACATATGTACATAGTGGCAAAATAACGAAATGTTCGTCTTGTTTCATAGTGTGCAATAAAGAGTCGACATAAATTATTTCATTGTCTTTCAGTTTGTGAGTAACTTTAAGGCCAATGGTCGCGCGCCATGAGTATGTATATCTTGTGGCATCTTTATGGAGGGATATGTATGTGTGACATCTTGGCCCCACTATTCTGTGTACCATTTTGGGTTGTTATTCCATTCTTCTCTGTTCGGGAAGAATGTTTCGTAGTTTTTGACAAGGCTTATTTTAGAGACGTGATCGCTGACACTGGTCTTTTCCTTAGCTAGATAGACCTTATTAAGTATACTCATATGATCTTCGAATTTATAGATCCTATGAAGAGTAAGAGCTTGTTTAGTGGCTTCTTCCTGTATTCCTAGGCGAAGTGGGATGATGTTCAATAGAGCTTCCAGACCTGCAGTTGGTGTAGTTCTCATTGCCCCAGTTACGCTCAAAAATGCTAGTCTCTAGATCTTGTTTAGCCTATTAATGGCAGTTTTCTGGTTAGTTTTATTCCACCATAGTAGTAGACTGGGTCTAACCATTTGTTTGTTGATCCACAAGGCCACTTTGGGGTTGCGTCCCCAGTATTTTCTTGGCAGTTGTTTCGTGAACAATATTTCCTTTATTGGTTTCTTATAGACGGATTTCAGGTGTTGTTCCCATGTTAATTTGCTACCTAGGGTCACTCTTAGGTATTTTGTTTCTGTTTCTAATGTGAGTGTGATGCCTTTGATACTAAATGTGTGGAAGTTCACTTTTCTTCTTTTTGCAAAATGCACAATAGAGGTTTTGGTTGGATTTATAGATAGTCCTTTCTTATCACACCATTCCCATGTTAACTTAAGTGCGGCTTGCATAAGGTCCCCAATGATATCATCATGCTTTCCTTTTAATATAACTGAGATGTCGTCTGCATAACGTGCCGCTCGTCCACTAGGATTGATCATAGTGGGGTAGATAGTCAACGACCACGCCATGCTGAAAACATCGGTTCTCGTTAGATCACCAAAATCAAGCAGCGTCGGGCGCGGTTACTACTTAGATGGATGACCACTTTGAAACAACGCGTGTTGTTGACATAGGAGTAGGAGTAGGGGAGTACCGATAAATGAATCGACTCCATGTGGTAACACAATGGACCTTAAGTGTCTAAGTGAATCCAACCAGAGTTATGAGGATAACCACCGTAACCTTACCTCACCTAAGGGGAGATAGAACTCCTCCTTGTGTACATCCTTTGATGGCTTAAATCAAGCCTGTCCAACCCGCGGCCCAAAAATATATAAAGGTTACTGAAGCACGCCCATTTGACAAACTACTAGATATAGGAACAGAACAGAAATGTCTTTCGTTCTGTAGTAAATTCTCTTTCTATGTACATTGCTCACTCAGGTACACTGTTCCGTTGTTTGCCACTTGGATGTTTAAGTGATATTTTTCTTAAATTTATATAATATCAATTGTTAACAACAATGTTAAATGAATTTCCTCTTCTGTTTCTAATAAATTTTAAATGGAAACGATATATTTTACTTTTTTTTCGCTCGACAGCTAAACTACAGTGTGGGCCGAAAGTAATGTCATAGTAAGAACTGGGCTCCCATTTTGTGAGAAATTAAAAAAATTGGGCTCTGTTTTCACAAAAAGTTTAACAGAAGGTGTAAGACATTAAGTTGAAAAAATAATATCGACCAAATGACCACCTCATGAGTTGATGCACATTCGTGCTCGTTTTGCGGCTTTTCAAATCGCTAAAACGGTCTGGAAATTGGTGATTCAAAATCTTCATCGTTGCCCGAGTTGTGTGAGCTGTTGCTTCATTCCACTGTAACCAACAATGCTTGAGACCCGATTCAGTAACTTGCCGCAAAAAAAATCGTTTAACATCTGTCTGTAGAGCACACTATTTGGTGGTACCCTCGGTGGACCCAGTTTGCGTGAGACACTTAGCCAAATGCTAAATTGTTCTCGCACAAGGTGCAGGACGACGAGGAAAATGACGACAAAATTCACGCTGCGTTAAAACAACAGACCGGAAATTGGCTAAATAAGCAGTAACAATAATTCCTTGTTCTTCAGGCGTGTATCGTTCAATTGCTTATTGTCAACTAATTCTCTATTAGCCTTAAACATAAATCTCAAAGCACAAAGATATTTGACACCATTTGCAAAAATTATACATCCGTTCGCGTGCGCTCCCAAAACAACGAAAATCTACGAAAATTTACGAAAAGTCACAAAAACCCGTTCACGTACGTACAAATTTCAAAGTTTTTCGTAAAAGAGAGTGCTCACGAGAGAGTAAGAAATTTCCCCATGCTACGAATTTTAGCAGAAGAAATTTCTTTGGGCTCATACATAGTATATGAAAACTGTTATATCACATTCATCTTTAATTTTTTTCTTCAACCCGTTTTTACTTTTGCGTAGTTTTCCTATCTTTGAGACCACTCTTCAAAGTTTGACAGAAAGCACATATTTGGTGCAAAAAGTACGCGAGTGGATCTTATGGCACATTCACATTATGATATGACAGTAATTTTGTCTCACCCTGTACTTGTGGCCCAAAACACGATGTCTTCTTCCAATGCGGCCCAGGGAATCAAAAAGGTTAGACACCCTTGGCTTAAATACCAATTTAAGACTATTCTGTATGCTATGGCCAGATATTTATATTTTTGCCGCCTCGCTTCTGATAATGGCTACCAGAGTCCTATTTGAAAGCTCAGAAACTTTAGCTGAATCATATCTTTCTTGGCATAGTGCGCCGTGTTAGTCCATTTTAAACCGCCAAACATTAAAAAGTAAGTGTAGTCTTTAACACTTGATTTCCGCCACTGTAGTCTGCGATTCTTGGTGTACCCAAAGTCTAATCGATTCAGCAAATTCTATCATTTTGATGACGACGTAGCTTGGATAAATCATAAATCTCTCATATTTCTATAAGATTTACAAACCTCGCACTGTATCTATCATTCGAAAAATATCTGACGCCCTTAGATCCACCGAAGCATTTAAGTAGTGTTAACCCTCAAAACCCACTGGAGAACTATAACCTCACTATCGCTCAACACCATCGTCAGAAAACACGGAAGGACATAACCTCTTCACAAATTATCATCGATTTAACATAAACCCATTAAGCAATAAATTTCGCAGCGCTTCCTCCCGAAACACATACACACACACACACTGCACATGGAATTCCGTACTCCCTATAAAAGAAGCAACAGTCTTGGCTTGTTGCTTCTCCTCGCCCACGATGATGAACGATGTCAGCGAAGGGCTTCTTCGGTTGGAGTGTGTGTCCTTGTGTTGGGCGGTGTCTATGCAAATCATTTCATCCACCTTCCCGCACTCCATCATCACCCTAGCCGAATCGGATAAAGCTAAAGGATAATAAAGAATGATAAGCCATTACATAAATGAAATTTATTATCATTTTATTTGGTAAAACGGTTTTTTCTGTTGTTGTTTTATTTTACGCGACACGAACGATGATGATGGTGATAATGTCCTTATTTCCGGTCTATGTAATTGTTGAATTCGCTTCTACGTGAGCATATAATTGAGTAAAACTTACAATGTCATCGAGTCGTCCTGAATAGTAATCCGAAAGATTGAATTCTATCTACATACATATCTAAGAGGTTGATACTATGTGCTCTTGCAGTAAGTGCACTCTAAGTCCTTGTGATGGAAAACAAACGATTTTGCTCCTTAGCAGAATAATGTGTGTGCATTATTAAGTCGCTACTCTCTACACTTACGCTGTGATTCTATTGAAAGAATCCTTGTGACAGGAGCACAAGACGATAGAGTAATACGCTCAGAGTGAGTGTCCTTTCATCCGTTGTTGCTATCTCGTCTCCATCAATATGCATGAGCAAGGGAGGGGGCTCCTTCGGTACGACCATCACTTTAATAAGTCATTGCGAGGATTCACTGAAACTGTGCTTATGTTTTGTGCATTCAACCGCAGAGTATATATGTATAAGTATATACCTTAAGGACATCAGAGTAGAGAGTGGAATCTTCCGATATTTTTCGCAGTACACACATACTGCCATTTAAAATTAACATACCGAAGAGGAACGAACTGAAACGCAAAGCAAACGATGAAGAGAAAAGGTATTCTACGAAGCTGAATTGTTTCATCCTGGGATTCTGGTTGAGTCGCGCCCTCAAGCCAAGTAACCAATAAACTACAAAATGAAAATAAACACGTGTGCAAGAGTGTGTTTCCTCCAACCCCTATTGTTGTATGAATCCGAACTCGTTATTCCATGAATATCAAGTAAACCAAATCATTGATTAGACTCTGATCCAAGGAGTGCTCAAAGTCTGTGTCTGCGTTGGAAGGGGCACACCACCACGTATCCTGTTGTAAGCGTATACATTTTAGTTGTCCGTCGGTCGGTCGGAAATGTCCTTCGGGATGGAATGGATCATTTTTGTGGTTTGCATGCTGAATAAATATCTGGACGGGATTGCCGGGGATTTTCCATTGTCTGGTTCTGGTGCGGGTAAGACTATTGCTTGAAATTCAATTTATTCGAGTATAATGCGTTTTCTTGATATGCACATTCGGCAGTGGGTACACTCCTGTGGCTTTAGCTCAGCCACAACTGTTGTTTAATTGAATCTTAAACCCATACCTGTAATGACAGAGAAAAGATTAGTTACTAAAGGTACATACATATGTTTGCATTCATAGGTGCATTATGCTGGTTGTAATCGAATGGTCTGTAGTTCGTCCAGAATACATTTTAACTAATGAACAAATATTTTACAACCTATGTATAACCGTCCACTTTAATGCTACAGATTTGTAAACAGCGGTAATGCAATTAAAACAGCCGTAAGAAAAAACCCGCCAACTTTTGCGACTTCCAGATTTGGAAGTGTTAACTAATCTGGAATACATTTAAGTTTGAGAAGCAAAAAATTCAACGCAAAATAAATAACTAGAAACTTATGATGAGCAATGAATCTAGAATCTACATGCTAAATCCTCGTACCATTAAATGGTATACGGATGGTTCAAGAACTGAGGAAGGCTTCTATTGACAGCTGTGCCCAAGTCAATCTTGATAGATGCTACAACAGACGTGACATAGCAATTATATCAGACAACCAAGGCTACCGGCAAATGGGGCTACCAAACTGCTTTTCAACAACTTAAATGCACGGAGGAACACCACTGGAGATAAGGGGCGAATTGAAAATCGAGGTTACCTATGAAAATTCAACTCACCAAATGAATCTGCTCGTAGTCAATATAATTCAGGTGCTTATATCTTAGGATTGGGCTAGTTGACGGCCTTCAGCTTAGAAGTTCAACACCGAATTTTACAATTTACTTCAAGTGTTTCTCTTATCATCAAAGGCATTGAGAAATTACATATATGGGAAATACTCAAGCTTTTTTGAAGTGAAACTTCTTACTCGACTTCGGAAGGTTGCGTTAAACGGTTGCGTTAAATGGTCGCGTTATGGCTGCATTAAACATTTCACCACAGATAATTTACATAGGCACCGCATGCAGAGTAAACAAAATTATCACATTTTAAATGACAAATATTAATCGCAACCGAATAATAGCTGCATCGATCCAATAGATTGCTTTCAAGCCATTTTAAATTATATGGTCGTGCGAGTCAACCATCCTTCAGTGGGTTGTGACCTCAGTATACACAGCTTTTTTCGTATTTTCTTTTGCTGTGTCGTCCGATTCGATCACCGAAATCAAGCAGCGTCGAGCGGTTAGTGCTTAGTCGAGTAAGAAGCTTCTTTAGTTGTGGTCCCCCCTAACTAAAGCAGCATACAGACGATCAACTTGGTTGTCAACCAAGTCGTCAACATGCCATGTTGATGTCGATGTTAGTCATCTGTAGCTAGGTTTACAACCAAATTCTATGTTGGACCAACATGGTTAGAGAAAATCAAAATCAAGTTGAACGTGTGTAGCGACTACCTAGCTTGCGACATTAGTTCAGAGCGTATTATTAAGTAGCGGAATAGCCTACTTTGCGGACATCATAACGAGATTTAGAGGTATTTTCCAAATGTAGGTACATACCTATAAAAAACTATTTGAAATATGAAAAGTAAAGAAGACATTTAGACCATATTTTCCTCATCTTTGTTTCTTGTACTTCTTTCTCCGAACATTCATCGATGATTATACATATGTATGTTCGAGTACATACACCTGTATGCTAACAGAATCATTTTCTTAGAAAAGAAAAGAATTTAAATATTTTCAAAATGCCCGACAAGTACAACCGGCACACTCCCCAACTAAAAAGGAAGTGATGTTGACTACAAGGTTGACTACCATGTTGGAGTGTCTGTACGTTTCGCTTGTTAACTTGATTCACAACCAAGTTGATCGTCTGTATGCTGCTTAACCCATTAATGACGAAAGTCCAAAATGTTCGATACAAGCCTGAAATTTTAAGGCGCGGCTTGTATTGTGTGCAGAAACCTAGATCAGATTTTTTTAATTTTTTTTTTAATAAGGTTTGGTCACACTAGGCCGTTACATTTATTAAGACTGTATACATGCAAGCAAATCATGTATTTTATTTCAGTATTACTTTACTTTAGGTGGCGCTACAGCTCAGGGTGAACCTGGGCCTGCTTCTCGCAACCATTTGTGTGTGCGTATTATATTTTTGCACGAATGGAAGGGACCTACAGTTTTTTTCCGACTCCGAACGGCGAGTTGAGAAGCTCATCATGACAAATGATACTCTTTGAATGCTTGTCAGACATTCGAAAGAGGTGGTACCGTGAAAAAAATCTTTTAGGTGTTGGGCCCGGGCAGCATTGCGTAGTACTCCAGCACCACTACACCACGGTGCATTTTATTTCAGTATTATTTTTATTTATTTCATAAATTTAAAGATATGTAATGATTTTTCTGGAAGCAAGCTACACATAGGCCTACATCGCACTTAGAACACATTGTAGTACAGTGTGATCTGCATAGCGAACCTGCACATCATCATCTTTTTTTATTGGGGATCTTAATAATCAAATGGTCCACTCGATCGTAGCGAGCATTAGCATTTTCGCCTTCCATTTCATGTCTACGAAAACCATCAGGAGGTTTCGGGTCACCAAGAGTCCGCCAATAAAACCGTGCTATCGAATGCTTGAACTGAAGTCCGGGTAAATTGGAGCCAGCTTTTTTGTGGAGTAACCAAGCGTTTTGATTTGAAACATCTATCAGTCAAAGCCAAGTTAAAATGGACGACCACCATTTCTTCTCTCTAACACCTATTCGGTAGTTGTTTACATTTCGGTCCATACGGTTCGTGCCACCCATGTTTGCATTATACCATGCAATTGCATAGGGTCGTGGAAGATCCATAGCTTATGGTCTTTCCGGAAATATGTGGACACTTTTGTAACTGGATTTTTTCCAAGAAGTATAGACGCAACACTCACAATGGAACTGTCAACCCATTTCAGCAGAATTACAATTCAATTGTACCACGATTTGCATTCTTCAATTCCTTTTTATTTCTTAAATGACAAGAAGCCGGAATGCAATTTTCCCGGATGGTTCCGGTTCCGTTGTAACCTCTTTGTTTTATCCTACCAAGACGAATAATACAAAATGTAATCAGATACAAAGCCTGCTGCATACGGACTTATGTTACATAAATGTATTTTCCGTCACAAATTATGTTATGTTATATGCGGACTAACGTTACATATATGTAACACCATCCAAAAACCTGAGCGATCAGGCAAACGGATTTCCAAAAAATATTTTTGTTTCAGGTATTTGCTTCTATACATATGATACAATAACACAACATTCATATTTTTTCTTACAATATACAGTAAGTTCACTAAAATAATTAACAAACAAATGCCTACCTTTCAAACTCTATCAAATATCAAATCAAATTCAAATATGTAAAAAATCTTCTATTGTCAAAAAAATCACAACTAAAATGCAGTATTTTCGTGTTATTCTCTTTAGAATCCTTTACACTTTACATTGCATAAACTTTAAACTCAGAAGTCGATGAAAAACAAATAGTAATTGTTTTAAACAAATAAGGAGACTCAGTGTTACATTTATGTAACGTTAGGCTAAAATGGGTTATTAAATAAGCTTCTTACTCGACTTCGGTTGGTTGCGTGGTATGTATGGATGGATATCAGTGGTGTGGGGAATATGTAACAAAGTAGAAACAGCGCAAATTGATTGAGTGGAGACTGGCGAGTAGTATTTCCACAGATCAGAGTTGTAATATTTTGTATTATTTTGCCATATTTTGTTTTATATGTTTTATTTTGGAGTGCATTGTGCATTTATTGAGTTAATTTTAATTTATTTGGTACAAAATGTGTAAGTAAATGTAGGTTAATTGAGTAAAATAAAGAATGCAAAGAATGCAAATGCATTCATTAATTATTGCATTCAATTATGCGATCTTTTGAATGATTGAGAATGGTGATTGCATTCTTGTTGTTGAAGTCTCGAAATGCAGTCGATGAATGCAATCACAAAATTGAATTCATTCGATGATTTTTAAAGAATGCATTCCAAAATTAATTTTGACACCCACCTAATGAATAGCTACATACCATATACAATATACATATGTATATGTAGTTGGTAAAATGGATATCAAACGTTTTTTTCTTAAGGAATTCATATTGCCAACAAGTGGTTCGGGGCAAAATGGACATCCGAACATATGTATATGGATTCGAGAGTAGGATTAAATAGACACCCGAACAATTTGATTCCCTTCAAAAGCTTAGAAAATTTCTGATGGAAAATACATAATTATTATATGTCACATGGTATGACCCTATTTCTTAAGTTTTTTCAAGGATTTTTTGAGGAGAAAACACGGAGAATATTCTTTGAATATACAGAAATTGTATGAATGTTTCTTCCTTTTGTCACAAACAAATTCATTATCCTTGGTCCACGATTATATGTAGTTAAGAAGTTTCACTTCGGTCGGGCGTACTTCTACACGTACCTTTTTTTTGTTATCTGGTTTGCACAAATGAATGAACTTCAAACCTCAACTGGCACTTACAGAGTATGTAGTGCCAAAGTGCATTCATCATCCACAAACTACTCAATAAGTCGATCGGCTTTAGACAGAAGCAATCCTGACGTTAATCTGGATTTGTGGTGCTTTCAAAACTACAGTGTCCATCAAATGAAGTGCTACTAAATTTGAATATTGTAGTTTCTTCATTTCTGAAGTTTTTAATTCCATATTTTATGAACAGGTTAAAAATACGTCCAATTTTATAAAAACCTTCACTGTTCGATAAAGCTCCGCTTGGCATGGATGACGGCATCAGTCCTTTTTATGAAGGCGTTGCATGCTGCACGAATGATGTCCTAAGGAATTCGTGACTATTCCCGGCGAACCGTTGACTTCAATGCTTCCACACTTTCAAATTTTTTGTTGACACCTTAGTCTCCAAAATGGACCATATGGAAAGATCGAGTCCAGGGAGGCCACTGCTACGAGGGAATGAATGTGGAATATAATCTTGTAAAAATTGTTGTGTGTGGCGAGCTTTTTCAATTTTACCACTCTGCTTGATAAAAACGAACGTAGAGCATCCGGCTGACGTTACAGCAGCCCAAACTCTTCACATCATAATTTCCTACCGCAATATTTTTAAAAGCCTTTTTTCTAAACTGGAACTCTAGTAATGCTGAACTTATATATGGATACTGAAAACCAGGAACGTGTTTATATAAAAAATAGAATTTCACTCAAAGGACATCCGAAATTATCTCAAGCACAATATCAACTGTGAAATGAAAAGATAATTGAAATGAGAATAACCAACAGGTAACTCCTCCCACACAAGTAAAAAGATAGACCGAAACTAAAATTATTATCTTATCATTTAAAGAACAATATCAGCCCAGACCAAAGAATGATATCCTTTCTCTTCCTAAATATACATACATACGATTGCGTACGAAGGAGCTTCGCTCCATTTCATCTAGAGGGTGGAAGGTAGATATTACTGTGGTGGTGGAATGGAAAAGCAAAGAAAAACTACAAGATAACAAAGGAGAAAGTTAATTATCTAACCAGTTGCATTCACTTAGACAAAGGAAATTTATATCCCACGAGAGAAGGACAATAGTCGTCCACTAGCCATCTATACAGCCGCAGTTATCCTTTTAACTTAGCTAAATAGTTTGTCTAAGATGAAGATGAAAGATTCATTCGAGGCCGAGATGATGCTCTCCCGAGAAGCGCGGGGCATCATCATCTCCAGGGAAACCAAATACCAACCGCTCGCACAGCTAAAGTGGTTAGCAAATGTCCTTTTCTTATTATTTTATTATTAGTGTCGCTTCTTTTAAGTTTTCCGTTCCTGCTGGCTGCTACTGCTGTTTCTCGCTGCCTTCTTATGATGACAGAACGTACCGAAGCCAACGTAGACGACGACGAGGACGACGGCAGTCTTGGCGGTTAGTTTACCTTTCATTGGGAAACCCATTCAATTTTTCACTCACTGTCAGCAGCGTTGGAGTTGGAGATGGAGTTGGAATGCTCTCCGCTGGCTGAAGGATATTTTCTTATTGCATAGGACCTGCAATCTGGGGATAACTGGAGAACTTAGGACGAAGGATGTTGGCAAGAAATAAAAATGACTCTGAAGATGAAAAGTATACCTGTAAACTGTTGTAATAGTCTAGCTCTTGCACTGCTGTTGCTTCAATGTTGTTCGTCCTTTTCTTTAGCGAATGAGTAGGTTAAACTTTTAATTAAAAGCGAATAACAAATCTCTGTTTTGAAAGAGTTTCTCTAAGATACGGGATGGCGGTGGCAAAAATAAAAAATAAAATGACGAACGGCGTTGGCGTTGAATGGAAACGAAGGTGTATCCTTTTCTCTTCACAATTTTTTTTTTATTTCTTTTTCCCCAGCTATTCATTAAGTTTTTGTTTACCTTCTACTTGCACGTCCTTGGAAAAAAATAAATTTTTCTTTTGTAATGATTTACACTTAATTTTACCGCACGGCATTAAGTGTGCGACATTAGTGCGATTTCTACGTAATTTTAGAGTTTGGATAGGAAGGTTTAGATAGAAAATGTTTTCTATGAAAAAAAGGATTCCATTCAATATTTGCGTTGAAAGTTGTTCCGTTTCATGGAAAATCTTCTAATTGAGTGGAAGGAAGTGTGATGAATCTACATGAGTATGGATCAATAAATAAAAGTGGAAAGTTTTTTTTTGGATGCAAACTCAAATTGATTTACGTTATTTGGTTGCTAGTCGACTGCTGTAACAGCATTCGAAAACTACAAGAGGTGCAGGAGTGCTCTTCCTTGATCCAAGTGATTGCTTAGTGTCTACATATCAGTTAAAGTGGTTTATACTACATGGAACTTTCATCTGTAAAGTAATTTCAAGGCTCAATTTTAAAGAATCAGGTTATGTGTCTTTCTGCGGGTTCCAGGACATAGTTCCATAGAAGGAAACGAGAGAGCCGAATAATTAGCCAGGCGAGGGTCAGCCCTTATAAGTTCACTAGCGGAAAACGTTCATATTCTTATAGGTGCTGTTAAGGAGAATATACTCTCACACTTCTTAAAACTAGCTGGTCTCAGGTGAACCAGTCTGTCAAACATTGTCATATCCAGAAAGATATGGCCATATTGCATACAATAGGTCAAAAAGAAATGAGCTGCTACAAAGAACTCGAGTAGGCATCGCAAGAGTAGTGGCAGTCAGTATAGGGTACTGGTCAATGGGGGACAATGTAGCCAAATAACAATTTCTGCCGAAATTGCAATGATGAAAATGAAAAAGAGTCGCTTATTCATTTTCTGTGCAATTGTCCGGCTCTGGCGAGAGCCAGGCAATGCATACTGGGCAAAAGTTTCTTCGATGACGAAGAGGATATATCTGAGAAGAATATTGGAGAACTCATCCTTTTCTTAAGCTCCACAGGGAATAATCGGGTCACCTGAGGTTGTGGTGTCAAAATGGAGTCCTTACCTATCGCCTATGACAGCCCGTCAGGAATCAAAGAAAGGATTACACTTTCCAATGGCTGTTTCTTTGGGCTAAGAAGGCAACTGAGTAGAAAAGTCCTTTCCCGATCGACTAAGGAAACTCTATATAAGGCCTTTATCATCCAAGTCTTGCTATATGCAGCTGAAGCATGGACTTTATCGATCATCCGTAAGATATTCAGTCCTGTTTGAGTTGACGGGTTTTGGAGAATAATATTCAACTACGAACTGTACGAGCTGTATAGCGACATCGACCTAGTCAATAAACTGCGCATTGGGCGTTCAAGATGGCTAGGACATGTAGAGCGTATGGCTCGGAAAATTTTCGATTCTAATCCTGAGGGTCAGCGCATCAGAGGACGACCTCGCCTAAGGTGGCGCGCACAAGGAGAACAAGACCTCAACCAACTTGGAGTGCGCAACTGGAGGCAATATAGCTAAGGACCGGGCTTACTGGAACAGGTGGTTGGTTGAAGACTTAGTCCACCGCGGACTGTAGCGCCACCTAAGTAAGTGAGTAAGTACATATCCATGTGTCCTTGGACAATAACTTCTATCGTAAGTAGTTGGTAGACTCGTCCACCACTTATAACCGCTCGACTACAGTTCACATTTAAGTAACACATTGACCTCCATCTCATGCACGATGTTAGATTTTACCTTGACAGAGTAATAGCACATTCTGTTCGATAATTAACGACTCAACTACACACTATATAGCTTCGATTAATCCAATTTTTAACAACATAGATGTTTGGAGAGTTGTACGTCTTTGATACCGAACTTCGGCTACAAATCATTAAGTGATTTCAAATCCTTCCATAGGAACTCAACAAACAAAAGCTAATGATAGGTTTTTGCAGAAAGAGCTTGACAAAAGTTCGTGAGGGAATTGTCAGCAGTTCCGTATGAATTAAAATGCCTGCCATGTACTCTTCTGTAAAGACCGGACCAGATCAAAATCTAAACGCGCAACAACCGAAGAATTTGGTAGGTGTTTCCCATTGGAACTCTTTCAGATTTTATAGCGTCTATTAAATAACGTGTATGATGGATGATGACGCCTTTTTGGATTATAGGAGAAGGGACATTTGTCTTAAATAGCCGCATCGTATTCTTAGTTGCTTACAGTACTTATCTGCCGCCTTCATTTATTTGAAAAAAGTATTTTTCATTACATAAAAACATAAAATATTCTATTACTGTAAGAAAAGACATGACCAAAGATAGGGCTTTTTAAAAATAACGTGAGTAGACTTTCCCTTTAAAGTGTGTTATAAAAGGCCATATGTGTTGTAAATAGGGCTTCTAAAAATTGCGATTTTCCATCGCATTTTAAATCTAGCATTATGAAATAAATATAATTAAATCAGAGGCAATGCCCTAACTCCAAATATGCATTAACCTCAAAATAGAAAATTTTGTAGATAGGGCCTTTACGAAAATGGGGACAGTATGTGGGTTTTTACGCGGCCATAAGTGAATTTTGATTCTGCTTTGGTGGTTTCAAAACATTCGTCTGGTTAGTTCAATTACAATCAACCATCTTAATATTAGGTTGACCAGAATCTTATTGCGATTTTTAAATCTAAGATATTTCAGATGTAACGCTTCGTTTCCAAGTGAAATCTTGATGGAAGTAAAAGCGAATGTCAGCAATTTCATAGTACGACTTCAAAATGGGTCATGCATTTGATCCAGGAACAGCCTAATAAGCACAGTGTAATGGTAGTTTTGAAAGATTCGTGGTGGAGGTAAGAGCTTTGAAGATGAAGACCACCATGCGCGATATTCAGTCATTGACGACGACTACTTGAAGGTGCTGGTTGAAGCAGATTCACGCACAATCCTTCGAGAACAAGTTCGTGTAAGACATCTTGATGGAGGCAAATCAGTTGCTTTTGAGTATCTAGGACAACTTGGAGATACAAAATAGCTCAACAATTAGGTCGTACCTACCTACATATGTTAAATACTTACTTACACCCCTCTAAGGCGAATCTCAGCGAAAACAAGACAATGGTGACTGTTTGGTTGTCAACACCCGGAATAATCCACGTTAACTTTCTGAGTCCATGCGAAACCAAAATGGAAAAGAAGTTCTGCCTAGAAATTGGCAACTCACCAGGAATTGTCACGTCAACGTTCGAGAATGGTCAATAAGTACTGTCGCACCCACGATTACCTACCATTTCTTTAATTAACTCGACCATTTCCTCTCCATTAACGCCTTCGAAGAGTGTTTGCCTTCAGAAATCCGGATTTTTAGGCTATCGGAATAAATGAACTTGTTTCTCGTTGGCTCGTAGATTGTTAATTCTAAGCTATGATATGAACATTTGAGATTAACGGGAGTGACTAGAGTTAGGAATGGGAGCGTAAATATACTAGTCATCATACATATTCCTCATAAATGTCAAAATGTCCTCTCTTGTTCTCTCTTTTACCTTTGTCCTTATTTGGGATCAGCCTTCATTGTACGAAAGCCTTCTACCCTGTGTTATCTCTGCTTCAAGGTTGTTTCTCCTTATGTTCTTCCCTTGCGGTCCCGAGCCATATGACGAGTGGTGCTCCCGTTCCTTTTGTGAACTCCTGGATTCTTATGGGTTTTGGAACGATGAAGTTTTCGTCTTACCGTATTATGTGACCACACCAGCGGAGTCTATTCTCTTGCAGTTTTTCCGCTCTTGGCGTTATTTTCTGCTTCCTATGACAGAGTGTGCATTTCTTATTCTGTCAAGTTGTAGAACCCCCGCTAACTACTTGCAGCAAAAGCCACCGGTCACCAGTAACTACTACAGCATTGCATTGCCTCTGGCATATGGCCCAATAATGCCGCCAGCTCAAATGGCGCACCATGCAGTTACTCTACGGGGGTGTTGTGGTCTTTGGTGTATCAATCGGGGATTTTCGGTGTCCCGATAGCGGCTATTCAGTTTTTTAACAAACCGAAATGGGCTTCATCGACGAATTGGACAGAACGTCACAATAGACAGCTACAACTTCGAGGTAGTAAAGGACTTTGTCTACATCGGCTCGGCCATAACTTAAAAAAATGACATCTCGTTGGAAATCAAACGAAGGATTACTCTTGCCAACCGCTGTTTCTTTGGGCTAAGAAGGCAATTAAGTAGTAAAGTCCTTTCTCGATCGACTAAGGAGACTCTATATAAGACCCTTATCATCCCAGTCTTGCTATATGGAGCTAAAGCATGGACTTTATCGAAAGCGAATGAAGATATCCTTGGTCGCTTCGAGAGAAAAATCCTTCGTAAGATATTCGGTCCCGTTTGCGTTGACGGGTTCTGGAGGAGAAGATTCAAACACGAACTATACGAGCTGTACAGCGACATCAACCCGGTCAAAAAACTGCACATTTGGCGTTCAAGACGGCTAGGACATGTAGAGCGTATGGACATCAACGCTCCGGCTCGGAGAATATTCGACTCTTACCCGGAAGGTCAGCGCAGCAGAGGACGACCTCGCCTAAGGTGGCGCACACAAGTAGAACAAGACCTCAGCCAACTTGACGTGCGCAACTGGAAGCGGCTAGCTAAGGACCGGGCTAGCTGGAAGAGGTTGTTGGTTGAGGCCTTGGTTCACCCCGAACTGTGGCGCCACCTAAGTAAGTAAGTAAGAAATGTGCTTCATCGTTCATAATGATTTTTCGCTAAAACTGGGCATCTATCTCTATACCTTCTGAGCTGTAAAACTCGAGCAATTATTATCGACCACTCCTTGCGACTGTCAAATGAGCACCCTGTATTGAAGTTTAAAGCTATTCGACATGAGTTTCTCAGAAAACAAGACATATTAGAAATTTACAGAATCCTGAATCCTGGTACAGAAAAACCTTTGTTGGCGAAATTAGTATTGGAATGTTCCCAACAAAAGACTTTCTTTTTCCAAGTTTTCTTATTTCAAAGTGTTTCCTTTGAAAATTTATTCGTCTACGACTGACCCATTCACTAACCCTACGCCCTTATTTCTCTAACTACGTGCAAAATTAGACATTCGGGTGTCTCTTTGCATTTACATTTTATGCTCTCGGTTGCACTTTATTCTGAAAATAAACCATTTTCTTTTTTTCGAATACTGTAACACGCATTAAAATTGAAACTCACGAATTGAAAGTTTCAATTATTCCCTGTCAAGAAAGCGGCTCATTTCTCACCTCCCCCAAGAGACATCAGAAATGACATTTTATTCAGGAAAAAAAAAACGGAAAATTTGCATATATTTGCGCATTTTCTTAGCTTCAAGTGGGATACGGATCATAAAGAGAATTGAAAATGTGACACTGATAATCCGATTAATCTTGCATGAAATTCAAAAAATAAAAAGGATATCCCCCGGGGACTTGTCTTTTTCTACACGAATGACGATAACGAAAAACGAATCATATTTGCTCAACGCTTCGTTTTTTCCATTCATTGACAGGAACACGGTGATACGCTGAATCGTTTGATTTTTATCCTGAACGTATATCAGGCTCTCACGGAACCAACACCTGTTACGATTGATTCGGGGAATTGTTCATTTTGGATTTACCTTTATCGCGTATTAAGAGCACGCAGTGTCACAATTGCAAAAAGAATTGATACACGGCATGGATTTAATTGTTTAAGTCCCAACACGCTATGGCCATTAATCTGCATCCGATCCTTAACGCAACGGAAATCAATTCAATTGCGGGAAATGGTTCTAGTGGGTTGTAAGTTATTTACCACCGAATCTACTTACATACTCGTAAGTACACGTATGAGGTGGAAGTGGTTTCAAACGAGACGAAGCGCTGCTGGTAGGAAGACATCCTGGCAGGCGTCTTATTTGCAGATTGATGGCAATAATTAACTCCATCAGCGTCGCCCATCTTGGCTTATATACGTACGAGTAGGTGTGTAAAGGATATGCAAATTCATTTGGGTTTTGAGTGAAGTCTGTTATCGTATATGAGTTCCGCTGCGTGCACAATGAATAAGGAAAGTGATACAGGTTCTTAATTAATGTGAAATTGATATTGATGTGCGTTCAGGATGTTTATGTGTATGTACTGTATATTGAGAGCTTTGTGAATTTAACGATGGAAATGTTTGATGTATTAAATTTCCAAATCCGTACTTCCGTGGATTACCTTCACATGATGCGAAGTCTTTCACTGCTAGCCGGAAATTCATTTGACAAGGAAGGGGGTAGTTAGAAGGGGAGGTGCAATTTTTTAAATACTAAGCAACGAATCTAAAAAAAGGTTTTAAGGAAATCTAAAGTTCGTTGTGTTAAAACTCACGTAGCTATCCACGATGCCGTAAGTAAAAGGAAAAAAAATTAATACATTACAGGATCACCGTTTGGCATAATGCCATACATTCCTTTGCCCACATATTGCACATGTATTTCAAAAGTGACACAACTCAAAAAACCCAATATTTGAGTTATCGGCAACAAAAGGTCGTTAAACTTCCACCCAATATATTCATCAAAAGTGCATTAACTTAGATTCATTATTAGCCCTGCAAATGACACTTATGTCACTCTAAACTTTTCAAAAGAGATCAAAGTATCTTCGAAAAAACTGACACATTTTCAATTGTGGTCCTACGTCCTAGCTAACGGGTGTGTACATCTTAAATAAAAAGTGCATTATTTGGTGTTGTGCCCTTTTTCTGAACCATAAGTAAAGAGTACGCGTGTTATATTTCGAATTGCTACAGTTAAGGTGGTTTAATGTGAAGAAACAATTTGTTTTATTTTGAGTTGAGCCACTTTAGTCATTCGAGGTAAATATGAAGATTGGTTGTATTTTGAGTTAGGTCACTGTTGAAGCATGATTAATTGATATTTAGAGTTATGTCAATTCAGATGATTTAATTTATATGTTAGTTTTTTATGTTTTGTTGAAGACAAAACGGTTTAATTTTTAAATAATTCATAATTCGACTTATGACACTTTTGATGCATGAATATACCATATCGAGCCCTATCCGCAAATTTATCGTAAGCGACAATTTTTGCGAATCTGTATTTATGATGCCATTCGATAGATAATATTAATACCTATTGAACTACATAAAAATTTCAGCAGAAAAACATTTTAATGGATAGTTATACAGAAAACAATTTTATCGTAAACGACAATCACATCGAGCCTTTACCGCAAATTTATCGCAACCGACCTAAGACTTTTTGTATATATTTTATATTTTTTCGGTACACACCAAGTCGGGCCTAGTCTACGCTAAGCTGAAAATCGATGGAAGTAGCTTTGTCATTCATAACCGCGAAATACTAGAAGGAATCGCCGAACAAAAACAAAATAATAACATCTTTCCTACCAAAAATGCAGAGTTGCTGTCGTAGCTTTTTGCCTCAGTACTTTTTTAATAATACTTTTATCTACTTTTTTCTTATGTTCGATTGCCTTATTATTTTTATTTGTTTTTTCTTCTACTATTCATTCATATATTTTTTGAACTTTAATAATATATCAAACCAAGTTTCATTGGCCATGGTAAGTTATTTAAATTGCATAAATTCTTATTTATTTTTATTTTTACAATCAAATAGTGCTACTAAATTTTCTAATGTATGTACACTTAATGAATATGGGTAGTGTACATGGTGATTGTGGTTCCGCGCTTAATAGTGCTAATGAGGATCTGCGTAATATGATTCGTATTCTTCGGGCACAACAGGACGGTCTGTCAATATGCCACATAAACGCCCAAAGTCTTTACCCTAAAATCTATGAACTAAGATACATATTCGTAAATTCAAAAGTAGACGTCATCTGCGTCTCCGAAACATGGTTTCATTCAGATTTATCGAATGAAATTTATAAACTAGAGGGTTTTGAGCTCTTTCGATCTGACCGACTAAAGTGCGTTGGAGGTGGAGTTGCAATCTACGTACGCAATACGCTCAGATGCAAACAAATATGCAAGTCGGATTCGGGTTGTCCTATCGACTTTATTTTCCTAGATATAATATGCAGCAAAGATAATTATTTAGTAGGGGTCACCTACAGGCCAAATAATTCAATATCTTTTCAACCAATATATAATGTTCTACAAAAGGAAACCTGTAGTGCTAATAACATAGTGATATGTGGCGATTTCAATTGTAATCTCCTAGACATTCAGCGCTCTATAGACTTTGTAGAGTATATGAAATCACTTGATTTGAGCCCCGTAAACACATCTTCCCCTACTCATTTTACGCATACTGCATCAACCCTTATTGATGCAATCTTCGAATCCAATAAGGAAAAGGTTTTGCTTAACAGTCAACTTACTGCATCAGGTTTTTCTAAACATGATCTACTTTTTTTAACTTACCAATGCGAAAGCAAATATATGGAGTCTAAGGTCACGTTTAGAGACTTCAGAAAAATACGCTATGCAGATTTGCAACAAGATGTTTTAAACACAAATTGGGAGCATATTTATCAGCCTGCAGTGGTGAATGACCAAACTCACTTCCTGCAAACAAAACTTGTTTCACTTTTTCATAAGCACGTACCCTTAAAATCGAAAATTCTGAAATCTACATCGCCACAGTGGTTAACTGCAAACATCCAGCAGCTCATATCAACCCGTGATGATGCTTTTAAAAGCTGGAAAAAATATAGAATTGACGAATTTTATACTAGATATCGCTCTCTACGTAATGAAATAGTTTCAAAAATCAGATCTGCAAAACGGGTTTTTTATAATAGCAAATTTAGTGGTTGTTCGTCAAGTAAGAAAGTATGGCGACAAATTCGCGAAGTTGGATTAGGCAAACAAAAGCCGAAAACTCCCGATAATATTAATTGTGACCATCTAAACGCCAACTTTTTAGTACATAGTAGTCCCTCATCAGCAAATCTTTCAACATTTGACCAGTCACCGGATGAAGCCAGAGAATCCTACTTTGATTTTTATAGACTTTGTGAAGAAGACGTGGTTAAAGCCATTTTGTCAATTAAATCAAACGCTATGGGACTCGATGAAGTTCACCCAAAATTACACAAATTACAAAATTATTAACATATATATTCAACTCCATTCTAACAACATCTGTTTTTCCTTCGCAGTGGAAAGAGGCTAAAATTGTTTCTATCCCCAAAAAATCGAGTGGAAATGCTGTAGAATACAGGCCAATTGCAATTCTGCCTTTTTTCTCAAAAGTTTTTGAAAAGGCTATCTTCCTACAAATGCAAAAGTATCTTTTAGTTAAAAAACTTCTAGTCGAAAACCAATCAGGCTTCCGTCCGAACATAAGTTGCAAGACGGCCTTATTATCGGTGGTGGATGAAATAAGAAAGGCAGTAGATAAAAATTATGCTACAATTTTAACCCTACTCGACTTCTCAAAAGCGTTTGATACAGTGAACCACTCCATACTATGTACAAAGCTTAGGAAAGAATTTAAGTTCTCGTTGCTTGCAACAAAACTTATTTTTTCTTACTTGAAAGGGAGAAACCAACGAGTAGTAGCAGGAAGTCGTTATTCATGTTCGTGTGGAGTACCACAAGGCTCCGTCCTTGGACCGTTGCTTTTCTCTCTGTATGTTAATGAATTGCCTACGATTGTTAAACATAGCTCGATACACATGTTTGCTGATGATACTCAAATTCATTTAAGCAGTCCTATCTATTTTCCCAGCAATACGACTAGACCAAAGTCCCATAGAGTACGTTGACTCCGGCAAAAATCTTGGTCTGATTTTTAATCGGACCCTTTCTTGGTCTACCCACATAAATGCCGCAGTCGGCAAAGTATATGGTGGACTCTGTGCTCTTTGGATGACACAGCATTTTGTGCCTATAAAAACAAAGCTCTTGCTAGCGAAAACTCTGCTATTACCAACGATGCTATACTGCTGTGAGGTCTTTTGCTGTCCGGACTATAGCTCCAAACAAAAACTTAACGTTGCATATAATAACATCGCACGCTTCATATATAATTTAAAAAGATATGATCATGTTTCTTCTTACTCCAAACAAATCAGTGGATGTTCTTTCAGTAATCTTCTTAAATTCAGAGCAATATGCCTGCTTCATGGCATAATGCAAACAAAGCAGCCGGGATATTTATTCGATAAGCTACGTTTCCTTCAATCAGTAAGATCATGTATGCTAATACAAACAAGCTATGCTTGCTTGACTTCTGAACGTCAGTTTTTTGTTAGTACTGTTCGGGTGTGGAATTCCGTACCTATCAACATTAGAAAAATTAGAAGCACTAGTAATTTCAAATCCTCTCTCTTAAAATATCTGGCCACTGAAATAAATACATTATAAACATTAATATTCAATCTTGTACATACATATATTTTTTTATTTTTTTTTTTTTTGTCACTTTTATTTTATATTTATTTATATTTTTTGTTCTTTTTGTCTAAATGTTTCTTAACCTAAATCAAGGCTTTCATAATTAAAAAGATGCTTGTTATCTTAATATTGTAAGCAATACCATTAAATAAATTGAAATTGAAATATTTTATTGTAATTTTTTTTATATTTTTTTACAATGGTGGTTGCGCACTTTATTTAAGATCAAATAGTTTATAATTACATTTTTCTTAATGCCTTTGTAAGTCACCTCATCGATGGTCTTAGACATTTCATTCCATACTTTCTTAAAATATTTGATGCCTTTAGCCACTCCTCCTCTTTTTTTTACCCGACTAGGCAAAAGGAAAGGTTATAACAGTTACAGGCTGGGTTTGTATGTTTGTTTGTTTGTTTGTATGTTTGTTTGTTTGTATGTTTGTTTGTTTGTTTGTTTCTATGTTTGTTTGTATGTAAGAATGTCACCTCGTACAGCCTAAACTATGGAACCGATTTCAACAAATGAGGTGTCGTTGGATTCGTCTTGATCCGGAGAGTGCTCTAGGGAGGCTATGTGAATTCAATATGGTAGGCGCACCATGCAAGATGGCGGATTACCTCTTTTTTATTTTTTTATTTTTCCTTACAACCGCCTTGATACTGGTATCAAATGAAAGGGCTTGACGGGTAGGATACAATACGATATGACGTCATTCTAAACTCAATATGGCGGACGCCCCCAAGATGATGTCGGATCTCTGTTATCTTTACTACCTCCTTAATATGGGTTTCAAATGAAAGGGTTTAGCAAGTAGAATACGACATTGCTTACTTACATACACTACATATTTTCTGAAACTAAAAAGTTGTAAATAAAAAATTAAGTTTAAAAACTAAAACCCGACTACGGGAAAAACTAACTAAAAAGTACAAAACAAGATGAAACGAAACTATGATTTTCAAAGTATCGTCGTAGTCGCATGCCGTTACAATAATGTTTTTATATAATTACGCATTCATTGGACAAAGTGGCATTCGATCACAAGTATACTCTGAAAATTATAGTTTCGTTTTATCTTGTTTTGTAATTTTTAGTTAGTTTTTTCCGTAGTCGGGTTTTAGTTTTTAAATTTAATTTTTTATTCAGTTCAGGTTTCATAAGGGCCCAATATCGTTTAATAGGTCTTAGCATGGGAGTGTTGGGGGGATTGTAGTCCGTGGGAACAAATTGCACACCATTTTCCTCAAATCACTTTAAAGCCTGTCCTGCATAATGGGATGTTGACAAATCTGGCCAAAACAGTTTTGATCCTCTATGACGTCCGATGAAACGTAAAATTCGTTTCTGCCAATACTCCTTAATGTAAATGGTGGCATTGATTGATCCATTTGTAACAAAAGTGCCTGTTTTCAATCCGCATGAGCACATTGCTTGCCACACCATATATTTTACTGTACATTTTTCGGACTTAACTTCTTTAAATTTATCTTAAACATTCGCGTTTATATTCGCGGTGTACAATTTCTTGCCTGGAAGTTAAAATGCAATCGAAATATGGCAAGCAATGCTGATACAATTTTCTCGCTCTCGTTTTTGCCACACCCTGTTGCTTTTCAGACCCCTTCGGCACTTTTTGGGCCACAAATGTCTTCAGCTCTGCATCAGTTTTGTATTTTTGGACAGGCGATGCTGAAACTCCGAACTTAACCGCTACATCTCTCATTGAGGTGTTAGGGTATTTCTTAAACTTCTATTATGTTCTTTCGATGGAATTGTGGGCCTCTTGGACGGCCAGATCCGGCTGCGCGTTCGACACTTAAACGTTGCTCAAATGTACTGATGATATCATGCACCGTTGATTTCGGAATTTTTAATTCCTTTGCCACTCGATTCCGCGTTAAATGCTTTTTTTTTCGAAAAATGACAAAATAACTTTCCTACCATCCAATTCGTTTAGGCTCATTTTTAATAACCGCAACTCTATCGATCAACCGCGACTTTAAAATAAATATGATGACTATAAGAACACGTGATCAATAGGTATTGGTACTGGGATCTCATATTTCAGTATTATCAGACCGCAAATGTTTCCGGATTTTTTCTCGTACAGTCCTTAGGTCTGTAGTAGCGGATTATAAGCTAACCCAATTGTATGGAAACAAATTAAAAGTATCTCAACTAAAATATCGTGATCTGAAAGAGCTTTGTGAAAAAAAAAACTGTCCCGAACGATATCATGATGAATATTACCATTGAAATCTAGCGCCACGATTAAGGATGTTGTAAATGAAATTGATGAAGAAGACCTGTAGATAATTTTTTGTTTGTTTTAGATAACTACTTTCAGGACAAAAGATAATGTTTTTGTGTTTTTTAGTAAGTAATGTCTATCCAGCATTGGTTTTTGTGTTATTCTATTCCATACAGAAATAAATAAAATGTTATTTTGTTTCCATTAAAATCCTCATTGTTTTTTTTATTTTATCGTAAGCGCCACAAATTTGTTCACAAGTTTGGTAGCATGACAGCGAAACAAAGTCAAACCTCGGTGGGTGCCCGGTCATGGGGGTATTAATGGAAACGAAAAAACTGACGAACTGCTAGGTAAGGTTCGGCTGAATTCTTTATCGGCCCTGAGCCGTTTTGTAATATTCCAAATTCAGCTATAAACTAAAAAATCAAAACTTGAGTGTCTTCTATTGGGAAAATACCCAAAGTCGTCGCCAGGCTAAAAGAGCCATTAAATATTTCCAAAATAAATCCATTTATCAGTAGAATGCCCCCATGGACAACATTTCCACAGATAAACCCTGGATCCCATGGAAATTCGTAAAATAGACCACCCTGCCATATGATTTTTTGTTCGCCGGTTTCACTGGAATCTCTAGTTAAACGATTATATCTCTTAACTAGGACACCCTGTATATCCTCTGCGAATGTTATGCCATTGCTCTATGAACTTGCTGAATTGTTGAATTTTGTCTATGAAGTCGGGGATAAGGCTTCTTTGCTGTACGGCTATTTTCATATGATCAAGAAACAGCTTTTCAATTAGCTTTCAGATAATGGGAAGTCAACTTATTGCGCCATTGCCTGAGGTTGGATGGCGGTTATTTCTGATACTTTCTAAATTTTGGGAATGCTTTTATTGTCCTATAGTTTGTGATGTTAGCTTGAGGCATGGAGGTGTTAGTTTGGTTGATGGATTGGTGAACATTGTTTCAAAGTAATCTGTAAATGTTTGAGCTTTGTATTTTTCCTGGACCATGTGTTGTTCAGCTTTAATAAAGGTGGTTGGTTCATAGATGCAGCTTTTTTAAGTTTTTTTTTTAGTCGCTATTAGATTCGATAGAAATATTTTGGTGTTGTCATTATTATGTGTCGTAAGGGTTTTTTTTAGCCTCTCGTCGATTTGTTCAGTTGTACCTTGTCGAGTCCGGATCTGTTAACTTACCATACCTTTCGAAGTCTCCGCTTTTCTTTGATTTTTTTTTAATTGATTGCAATGTCGAGTCAAGTTACTCGACACGACATTGCAATCAATTAAAAAAAAAAATCAAAGAAAAGTCGATCCAGCTATACCGCGTGACGCTGGAAAACACGCGGTGCAACGTGCAATTTGGAAACAGTTCCTCCGAACTATACCAAACATGCACCGGATTTCGGCAAGGAGATGCGCTGTCATGTGACTTGGAACAGATAGTGCGCAGGGCAGGTGTTAACACGGAAGGCACTATCTTTTACAAATCTGTCCAGCTACTGGGATACGCGGACGACATCGACATCATCGGTCGCTCCCAGCGCGCCGTCTTAAAGGCTTTTACGGCAATTGAAGAACATGCGAAACGAGTTGGCCTTGAAGTGAATGAGGACAAAATCAAGTACATGTTGTCAACAAACAAAGAAACATCTGTTCACCGCCAAGGACAAAACGTCACTGTAGGCAACAGTAACTTTGAAGTGGTTAAGGAGTTTACCTACCTCGGAGTAAACATCAGCTCCACGAACGACACCTTAGTGGAGGTTCGACGAAGACTTTCCCTAGAAAACCGCTGCTACTTCGGTTTGGCAAAACAAATGGGTTCAAAACTCCTAACTCGGAAGACGAAATGCATGCTCTACAAAACATTGATCCTGCCAGTTCTGCTGTATGGAGCCGAGTGTTGGACGATAAGCAGGAAAGCAGAGCAGATTTTGAATACTTTCGAGAAAAAAATTCTTCGTTGGATATCCGGTCCCGTATGCGAGGAGGGCGAATGGAGGAGAAGATACAACCGCGATCTCTCTGAGCTGTACCAAGATGTGGATGTAGTCCGAAAAGCCAAAACACGTCGACTACACTGGCTCGGCCACATCTAGTGAATGGACAACAATGCTCCAGCAAAGAGTATCTTCAAATCGAAGTCTTGGATTTATTTCAAATTCAATTAGTATAGATAGTCAGAAGACAGAAGACTGTTCAAGACACGATTAAATTGTTAAATACTTCTGGTTGATATTCCCAACTATGCAGAAGTCTATATGAGGTCCGGTTGAAGACTTATGCAAAGTAGACGCAGGTGTTCCCCAGGGAAGTGTTTTAGGACCGATATTATATCTTACAACTGACGTACCGAAACCAAGAAACATAAACACAATGGTAGTAGCATTTGGAGATAATTTCCTTCAAACGGCTACCAATATACTACAGGACATAATTGACAATCATGGGCATAGAATCATCACATACGAGTTATACAAAAACGAAACCAAATTAAAGTTTTGACAACCTGAAACAAGTTTAAAACTGTCAACAGAAAACAAGCTGTTAATATACAAGACCGTAATCAAACCAATCTGAACATACGGAATACAAATATGGTACACCGCCAGTACATCAAACGCAGCCATTATTCAAAGACTGCAAAACAAAATCCTTCGGACAATTATGGATGCTCGCTGGTATATATCTAATGGACAGAATATATCGTGACCTTGGCATACCCATAGTCAACGAAGAAATAAAAATATAAGCACACAATACATAAGAAAGCTGTCCACGCACACCAACAATGACCTACAAGCTTTACCCATCCCAAGAAGACGACTTAAGAGACGCAGCCCCGTAGACTTACAACAACGATGAACCACAAAAAAAATTCACAAATTTCATATAACCAAAACCGTAAACACAGTGGTAAGGAGTCTCCCGAACTATATCATATCAAGTAATCTCTGAGAGCGAAATACCATTTAAAATCCAGGAACCCAGCATACCTCGCCAGCCTACAGGACTACTGTCATAAACATCCTTCATCATGTAAGCTAATGTCAAGATTTCGTCTGTAGCTCAACGAGCTGACCATTCTCAGACAGAAACAATAGTCAAGTTGACCCATCCCCAGTACCCGTGTCATCACCATCAAAGGGCAGCACATTAAGAGTCCACTTTTGATTGCAAGTAAAGCTGGAAAATTCATATGTCAGATGGGTGGGAAACTCTGAGTGGCTCAAACGACGACAACGACAAGGACGACACGGAATTGGGCAGCCCAATGATGCTTATCATTTAAATTGCAACCATAATGGCTCTCATTAATTATTATGGAGAACTATAGACAGCAGGCATTCATGTCGAACAGAGGCCCACGCTTACACAAAAGGACTTCACCTTTTGGTTGGTTGGAGGTCCAACGCCCGTTCGCCCCCATACGAACGCATATGAATACACACAACAGAATGTCGTACTTGAGTGCAGGATACGTGAATGGAAAAGCTTCCCCTAGAATTAACAACAAGTGGCTCTTCCTGAGCATCCATCCAACAAGTGCTTCGGGCTCTATCTGTATAGAGTGGGCGATGGGACATCACTTTTTATCAGGACTGAAAATTTGTTACCAGCCAGCGGTATCATCTAATTATGTGGATTGAGGTGGTGGCTGAGGAGGAGGCGTTTCATTGTTGCCATCGACGTGCATTGTGTGTTCGAGTGGGCAAAACTGGTGTGCTTTTCGTTTCGAGTGGATGAAGGAGGGATTATTCCACTCTTCGTTGTTGAATATGGAACACTTCCTATAATCACAGAGCCCCATTGTCCTCGTCGTCGTCGTTGTCCTCATACTTCTTGAACTAAAGGAGCAACAGTCATTTCGATTTATAATTTTCATTTGAAAGGAGCGCCGACTCCGGTGGGGCATGGGCGGCCTTTTAGTCGAACATAATGCTTCTTAAGGACAACGACAAGAACACCGACAAGGAATAGGATTTAATTTCTTCCAAGGGAGCTAACTGCTGCGGCTTTTGCGGTCTAGATCAATGGAGAACTATAATACAATATAGTTCGGTGTAATCTATTCATTTCAAGAGTGTTAGATAGGTTTTTGGTTTTCAATTTAAATTATAGTCCTTCTCATTTTATTCCTTGTCGTATCCTTACGGTCATATCTTGACAGTGTGGTTGGCATTACCTGTAGCTCCGCATACTCTCCGTTGAGTGGAAGTGGCTTAGGTAATTATCTGTATCAACCTGAGAAGATTCAATTGTGAGATATGTATGGCTGTGGGGGTCCTTGAGAATTTTTGGTTATGGAATATGTTGATAATGAAGGGCAATTGTTGTGAAATTTTGGATAATAAGTTGGGCGGTCTTGAATGGCAGCTTATTTAAAAGTTCTAAGCGTATGGAAGGTAAAAGATTGCGGTTATATTGTTCATCTTATCTCTGGAGGGACGGAAATATCGTTCATTTTTTTTTTCATGTTTAAAGTTAATTTATTATTTTTTGTTTTATATGGTACTCGTGGAGCACTTGTACTTATTTTCTTTTCATAAACAGATTACGTTAGATTGATAAATAAAAGAGAGGTGGGCAGGGCTTCACCTGCTTAAGTGTAATGTAAAGTTTAGCTAGGATCAGTGTCACACCATCACAATTTTAAGACCACGTAATGCCTTTCTTAATTTGTGTTAATTGTACACCACCTTTAAAGCTCTAAATTTTTTGTTCACCAAAAAAAGTCCTATGTTCCAAATAATATCAGCATAAGCCTCTACGAGAAAATACACGGGTATTTTGGATCATTTTTCATTTTCAACTGAAAATACTGAAGAAATTTTATAGTATTGTAATATTGCTTTAGAGTCGGAATATGATTTGACCAACTCATATTTTGATCAATTAAAACACCTAAGTATTGTAAATCTTTTACTATTTCAACATTGAATCAACTTGTTTTAAGCCAGAACTAAATCGGAACACAAGTGCCAAGAAGTAGAAAAGTACACACGCTTAAAGCTCACAAAATTTCAAATGACCCACTAGCGCTAATAACGGATGAAATTACAGTCGACTCTCCTTAAGCCAAATTTTCACGGGATACCCAGATTTGTTCGAGTTAGAGAGAGTTTTGGAAAAAATTCAAGTAACAGAGAGAAACATTTATTTTTGTTTTAAAACGTTTGTTTGATAAAAAAAGGTTAATGTACTTACAAACAATAAAAAAAAAATTTACCACACAGTTTACTTCGCAATAATCCATGTAAGTTACATTTTTTGTTAATTGATCTAGCTACAAACATGCACATAAAGACTGCATCAGCTCCGTTGAACTGCCTAGAATCAACTGATTTTGAAATTCCAGCTGGAATCTTACTAAAACAAGTTCTTTTTATTTACATACGCAGATAGATCCATTGAAAAACCTGTTTTGAATGCAACCAACAACACAAAGAAAAGGCTGTTTTTTTTTGTTTTTGCGTTGCAACTTTTAAAAAACTGTATCTTTGTATGGAGGTACCAAGAATATGAATAGGAAGAAACACTACGAGCTGACGATGATGGCACACGCGATGCTACACATATTTAGGATATTTGAGTGTGTAGGTACTAGATGGTTAGTATTTAGTTATAAATATATATAATATATATATATATAATATAAATATATATAATATAAATATAAAAAAAAAAAATAAAAAAAAAAAAAAAAAAAAAAAAAAAAAAAAAAAAAAAAAAAAAAAAAAAAGTTTATATCAAATACGAGTTCCGAAGGGGTAATGTATTTTTATTTTGTCTTGTGCTAAACAAAATTCGACTTAATGGGTGAAAAAAGATGCTAATAATCGAGAGAATGTGTTCGAGTTAGAGAGAGTGACGACTTAGGGGGAGTTCGACTTAAAGAATGGTTTTTGTATGGAATATTTAAGGGAATGATAAAATATGGCGAAGAACGTCGAGTTAGAGAGAAATTCGACTTTTAGAGAGTTCGACTTAGGGAGAGTCCACTGTATTATTTGTTTGACAGTTGAAAGCTCCAGGCATTAAACGATTTTATTTCCCCGCAACCATCCACATTTATTCATTCCTAGCGGATGACTAATAAAAGTGAAAATTGATTTCAAACCTAAATTTCTAAAAAATTGTACAGAAATAATAGAATCTGTAATTGCTTTCGTCAAATCATATTTTAATTTCATTGGAAATCAGCTGGTATGCAAAAGAGCGAATAAGCGCCATCTATTTTTTCGAGCATTGCACATGTATGAATCCAATTGGATTTACTTGAATTCATATAAGATCGTTTTAGTATTTGGTTGAAAGAACTACAGAAACGCTTTCGTGCAAAATCACCGAAGCTAAAGCTAGGGCATCGCATCCTCAAGCTTTAATAAATTGAAAGGAAGTAAATTTCAGAATCAGGAAGTTCTTGTGTTCTTAGTCTGAAATGCATCAGACTATAGTCCTCTGGTACTATTTAATTTGTAATGATGAAGTAATGTAATGAAGTGGATTTTTGCATGAATAGAGATTGTTTCAAAAAAAAACTGTTCTTCACATTTGTAATAACTTAACTTAACATAATATTTATTTGCATCTATTGTATGTATTTATTGCTCATTATAACTTGAAATTTTTGTAAACGTATTGTATATATAATTGTAATTGTTTGTATGAATTGTGAATTATGTAATCAGCAGATCTTTGTTATCCATTGATGAAATAAATAAATAAATAAATAAATAAATAAATAAATAAATAGATAAACAAGGAACGAAATTGGGCAAAGAACTGACCCCTGAGGTACGCCTACATTTAACACACTGGCATGACTGAGGAAGTCCCCAACTTTCACCCTTTGTGTTCTGTCTTTTAAGTAAGATACAATCCAATTGAAAAAAGGACCACGAAACCGAAAACAATATAGCTTGCTAAGGAGAATACTGTGATAAGTCCACGAATAGACCAACACAACTTTCCTTTTCATCTAAGCCTTTATTAATTAAAAAGCCAAACGCTAGAACAGCATCTTCGATAGAGAGCCCCTCCCTGCACCCGTATTTCATATAAGTCTTTCGCATTGTCTTTGACAATGATCAAAATGTAAGATCCTTATACGATTTCGGGTTGGTTCCATTATCCCCAGCTAAAAAAAATCCCCAAACTAAAATCCACATATCAAAATTCACAAACCAAAATCCCCAAACACAAAATCCTCTATTATGTTTGGATGCCAAATTTGTGTTTGGTGAATTCTAGATTACATTGATTTTCTCTTATTCCTTCGACGTACAAGTGAAATACCTAAATGACTCATAATTGGTGATTTTTAGAGCCACGACGAGGACGTAAAGAGACACCGGGTCCATATTCATATTTCTATAGCATATTCAATATATTTTTTTAACTCTTTTTTTTTATTTTAATGTTTACATATTTTTAATTTTTTTTTTTTTGTTCTTTTGTTTTTATATTGCACAGCTAAATAAAAAATAGTTTAATTCTTATCAGTTCATCAATCCATCATCTCTATGAAGCAATAAACGGTAAATTGCCGACGCTACTGTCAATAACAAGCAGTATTGGCCTCTCTTGGCATAAAATGGAAAGTCCTCAAAATGAGAAATCCCCAACTTTTGAAAAATGTACAAACAAAAAAATGTTGTGTCTGGGGATATTATGCTTGTTAATTTTGTGTTTGTGGATTTTTCAAAAGTTGGGGATTTATTAGTTTGGGGATTTTAGTTTTGGACGTTTAGTAGGTATACAAGATTTCAATGTTTGTGACACGTGAAAGTGCCACATATAGCAAAGGAAGCGAATGAGTTCTATCATACACATACAATTTTAAAAGTCCGCTCTGCGTCTTATGAATGGTCCATTGCACACCTACGCACATTCTTTCCATGTAGAGCGTCACAATTTTCGCGATGATTTGGGAATATGTCCATCCGCCTCGATATTTTTTAAGCAGAATCGACACTCCGTCTCCGTAGACAGGCCCAACTTGTTGAAGTAAATGTGAATGACTAGGGATTGGAGAACACTGAAGCGGGTCTTTACTAGTTCTGAGTCTGAAATATAGAGCTGAAACCGTAATTTGGCTGTCTGATAGGGTGTTTAATAATAGCGCATACTAAACTCTTCGACAACTGGTTGAGACACCTCCCTGATTTTGGCGTTTCTCCATTAATTTCTCCAATAATTAATATAGGGCTGCCGTTTTGTAAATTCTAATGGGAGTATTTAAGACGTTTGCAGGGGAGTATTTTGTGTCTGAGAGGAGTACAAAATGGAAACAATACAAATCAAATATTAACATCTAGTATTAGCCTGTTAAAACTCTAAAAGGTAACTATTTTATTTTGACTATAGCCTCAACAATGTTTTTTCAATGGCTGATGGAACTAGGTAAAGGGTGCTTGTTATGTTCCAGGTCGATTTTGTTTATCCTCATATTTGGACTTGGCCGGCTTTGTTAATAAACAGAATATCCGCTATTGGGACACCGAAAACCCTCAATTGATACACCAAAGACAACTTCACCCTCATAGAATAACTGCATGGTGCGCCACTCGGCCGGCGCAGCATCTTTGGGTCATTTCTTTAAGGATGCTTGAGCAATGCTATTGTGGGAACACACCCGCACCCTGGCGGTTCATAGAATACATTTATTTAATCATTCATTTTTCCAAGTTATCTTTTTATATCTTTCAAATTGAAAATATATATGTTCATCTTTTTCACACATTACATGTCAAAAATTTAAATTAACAGTCATCTTAAAATAGTCGTCTGAATTGAATATACGCAACAAGCGTTTCTCGTAATTTCCTTTTTATATATTTAATAAATAAATAATTGTTTACGTTTTAAAAAGTAATCTTTTATTGTTGAGACAAAGTCTCCACACTATAACAGTTACTGGTGACCCCTATTGGGACATGTTGGAAAACTGTCTTGTGCCTGAATTGGATCAAATAAACATACACATAGCTCGTTCTACATATGAAAAATGTGCTGAAAAGAGCCCGCCTTTGCGCCATGGCTAGAGCCAGCTACTTGACCAGCATCAAATTCCTTACATAATGTTAAAGACCATATATATTCGATTAATAAAATATAAAACTCTGCCTGGGATATAGAAAGCACCCTGTACATGGATTTAACACTTGGAAAATGAATTCAATTAGTGAAATTAAGATGACAACATATTACACATTAAAAGTTATCGTGCTAGTATTTTAACAAAGTACTATTCACTGAAGAAAATGTACTCAAATTACAATTTTTTTTAAAAATTGGAAATATTCAATAGGGAGTACAATCATGACGAGGGGAGTACGGGAGTACAGTGTTTAAGAGAGTAGTACGAATACTCCCTTAGTACTCACTTCGGCAGCCCTGATGTGCCGCAATAGTTTGTACTTCCTCCCTCATAACATTCATTTTCTAACATTCTTGATGGAAGGGATTTAAATAGTTTTTACTTACTTTTCGTGGGATTTTGTCCCATTCGGTTTCAATGGCGTCTTTAAGGTCTCGTTATTGAATTTTCGTCCGCCTTGGTAGACAGCTCTGGAGAGATGTCCACATTATGTATATTCTTAATTATGTTGAGGTCTGGAGATAATACTGGCCAGTCAAGAACAGAAACTTAGTTACGTTCGAAGTACTTTTTTGCCTTCCGGGCTGTGTAGATTGCTGCGTTATCTTGTTGCAGGATGGAGTTTTTGGTCGAGTTTTTCTTGGTTATAATGCACGATCTCTTTGTCTAAGATCTTAAAGTAGTCTTCATTTTTAATTCTGCCCTTGACGAGGCGGATATTAGTCTTTTTTTGTATGATATTCCTGCCCAAATCATTACACTTAAAAAAGTCTTCAAAATAGCTCGTCCTTCCTCAAATCATGAAAATAATGACGACATCCATCAGGTCCAGCAGAGCAAAAGCATTTCTCTTCGGTAAAGATGACCGTTTTCCAACGCTTCTTTCATTTTCAATGAATTCTGGCAAAGGCCAAACATCAGATGACGTTGTAATAGAGCGGGTTGTTTTTTCAAACACTTTCTTTTTAAGATGTTTCGCTTCAGCTAACACACGCTGCCAAGTCCTTAGTTTTCTCTTCATATTCGAAATTCCTACTGATACCGCGGTTTCCCATGTTATTGCTTTGGGATTTGACGCTCCTCTTAGTAGAGACCGTAGATCTGCTGTTGACAAGCCATATTTTCATTCAGTTACGTATCTTTTTCCGAGGTTTTCTGGATCCTTTAAATATTTTGAAACAACTGCACGACTGCGGCTCAAAAATGTTGCTTTTTTTTTGTTCCAACACATCTCGAAACTTTGGTGTTATCATGATGAGCTACGTGAAACTATTTCCTGGACGTGTCAATTGACCACTAAGACCAAGTTATTGGACACAATATTAACCTTTTTCTTTTCGGGCAAAATGTATAGGTACGCTTATGATTCGCAAATTCTTAAAGGACAATATTCGAACTGATAATGTGATAGAACATCTTCTCAAAATGTTGACCATTTCATTTCAGTCAGAGCCATGCGTCGTACTTTTATTAATACAGTCTTGAATTTGCTTTAGTTCCTGTACATATGTATGTAATAGAAACTTGATACACCCGCTTCATGAAAGGACCTCGTAGTTTCTGATTTCGTAACTTACGCTTCAAGCACAAAAGAAGCCATGTGCTTAGACATCCTTTATACTGTATCATTCCGCATCCTCGTTGCTCAAGTTCCAAAATAAGTCACAAGGCCGAATCCCTAACGCAATAATCGACTTTTGAGTTTATCCCCCCGTTTTTTAAGTATGCATTCCCATTGTGAATTCTGAGAGCTCTTGGAATTCCACCACCAACAACCAACATACACGACAAATGATTCCTCATTCCTTAATTAACATGGTTCTAAATAGTTTCACCAATTCAAGTATCATCCTTGATAACTTAATCAAATTATGCCACAACCCATCAGTCGTCGTTCTGCAGGGATAATTGCTGTGAATGACCTCAATAGGCAAATCGAATTTGCTAATTCGATAACGTTGATTAAATTAGGAATTCTGGTCCTCCAATGGCCCAGGCTAATAAGCAAGATGTTTCCAGTAATAATCATAATTATGTGTGTGTGTGTGTGTGTGTGTGTGTGTGTGTGCGGTCGTACGAGTGCGTCAATTGGTAGATTCATTGACTGTGTTCGGATACTTGTGATGTTCGTAGGCACAAAACATTCCATTGCAGTTATTGACACAAATTAGAAGCGTTGCAGTGATTCAATTATATGTAGTACCGGTATGCATGTGTGCGTGTTTTGGAAGAATGCAGTGACGTTAAAGGAAAAGGAATTGAAATTAGGAAAAATCGAAAACAGGTCGTATTACTAATTAGAAGCTTGAGTTTAGTTTAGTGTTTCTATGCTGAACTATTTAAGTAAAGCTTTTTGAAAAACCCAACCGCTAGAGACCCAATGGCGTCCAAAACTAAACGACTAATTCTGTACAGTTTAGTGCAATTATAATAGAAGCACTTCCAGAAAGGTCTTAAGACTTTGTCGAAATGAACTCATCTTAGATGCCTATCTGAAAAAGAAGGTCGAAAAAGAACTCCACAGTGTCCTTTCAGATCCGACCCGAGGTTTCTTTTGTATCGGTTTGTATAAGAAGTTCCGGGTGTCTACGTTCTAGATATTTTTTCTATGATGAAGACTAAGCTCTGTTTGCAATTTAGATCGGCACATTTGCTCAGTTCCTTGTACACACGCTAAACAAATTGAATTGAAAAGAAAAAATACGCTTATAATGTTACGGACGGTGCGGCGCGAGTACATGAAGGACAAGAACGAGAGATAGAGATAGACTTACGAGTCTTGACATCCAGATGGCACCTGTCAAAATAAGAGAAGTCTAGTGTGCCCATGCGAAAACTCTCGCAAGAGAAAATCCAACCCCCAAAATCCAAACTTCCCATCCAACATCCAAACTTCCCATATGATTTCCATCTGTCAACTCATGGAAATCCCATGAAATTCATACGGGAAGTGTTTATTCTTTTGGGAGTTCACTTTGGGTAGAATATTAGTTTTGATAGATTTTTTAATTTGTTAAAATTTATAAAGTGAAAGTGCAATTCGTCAGTGCTCCAGGAAAATCTGTTTCTTTTGACACCTAATTTGTTAAGATTGGTTAAGTGTGAGAGCCGTAAATGGTACCTATGCTACAGAACTAATATATATGATGATATGCCATGTTGCGGTATTCATTGTTTCATTATGAGTTGCCATTGGGTAGATGCGATTTTAAATTGATTATCAGAGATTACAGAGGATTTCATTATATTCTGCAGCAAAGAATGGAACAAATGAAGTAGAATGCGAACTAAGAAGTAGAATATGGTAAAGGTAAGGTTAGGTTAGAAAGGGGGTGTGAGGCTGACCGATCACAAAAACACTAGGCACCATAATGGGCCCATCGCGATCCCCTGGGACCATCGTATGAAGGTACCTTAACCGAAACATTTCCATCAAAACATCTCATTTTCGACATAAGTCGACTTATGTTGTTTTTCCTTTTGGCCACAGATATTAATATGTACTCGCCAATCGCCAGTTATACCCAATTTGAAATGTTGTGAGAGGAACACAGTCAAAGATTATTTGCAGTGAGATTACGGTAAAGTTCGATTTCGAATTTGCACAGAGACAGCCACATATGCTTTCAAATAATATTCTATATATTCCATAAGTGAGAAAGAGAAAGGAAGCTGAACAACTCTTTACTTTACAAAGCTCATTGTGACCTCTGGCGATAGAAGTGAAGTTATATTTGATTTAATTCTGATTTGCAAATGATTCACAATTGCGATAAATATTTTGTAACAAACATTTAAAATATGTGCGTAATTTAATGTTCTAGATTACTTTTTTTTATTTTCAATGGAGCCCAAAAATCGCTGTTATTAAATAGAAGTAGCCCAAATTTTGACAAATCAAAATCTTGTTTTTTTGTCGCCGACGAGAACTTTTTGTAGCCCAATTGGTGACAAATAGCCCAACCTGGCAACCGTGTTCGTCACCAACAGCTCCACCGCGCCGCTCTCTTCACAGCTAAGACCTCAGCCTGAAATACACTACATTCATCCAGAAGTCTAAGACACACATTTAGCTCCGGTTCTCTTGAGAAGATAGATACCAGAGCCCGTGCCGTTGTCGGTTTTCGACCCATCCGTATAAATCGTAATGTGTGCTTGCCGTCTAGGCGATATGTTACCCCAAACTTCTCTCTCCGGGTACAGCGTTTCATACGGTGGTGTAGCGAAGTTCAGAACTGCAAGGATATAATCCGATCTGTCGAGATTGCCAATTTTAAGTTCTCTCAGAATAGCGCTATGACCATAGCTCTTATCTCTGAAGTAACCTAAGTTAGTGAGTCTACTCGCACGCCTACTTGCCAGGTGCATTATATGCAAATCGAGTGGCATGAGATGCAGAAAAGTATCCAGTGCCGCCGTGGGTGTTGTGCAGAATATGGCAAAAGAAAATTTTAAATTAATCTTCAAGGCTTTGATTTAGTTTCCAAAGCCTGCGAAAGGAACAGACATAATTCTAAAAAATTTGTTGCGTATATTACAATCAGAGACAGTTATATATCTACTATAAGCGTTCCATGTATCACTTTGAATTTAATATAAATGTACATGCTATATAATTTTACAATGAGCCATTTGGCGAAAAAATGGGCAAAATGTAAAAAAAATAGGCGTAGGACATAATATTAGGACTCAATTAATAAATGTTACCATATTACACAAATAGTTGCACGACGCAGGCCATGGCTAACCCCGAACTGTTGCGTCACCTAAAAGGAAGCTGGTGGCTGTGCGGTAGTGGTAGTAGACGTCGCTTGTCACTCTGAAGGTTTAAGGTTCAAATCCAGTTGTCTCAGAAAATTTTTTTTTCTCACGTAGTAACAATAAATTAGAAGTTAATGTGAAGGCATAACACTGGCAGTAGGATGGCGGTATGACTGAAGAAATTGATCGACCAAAATACTGCATAATCGGAAACATCTGGAAAAAAATACTGTGAATCATAAGCAATGACAAATACTTTCAATAACACACAGCTCTCTAGTTATATCGGACACCATACATAGAGTTAATTGAGATTAAAACCTTGGGATCCAATCACTATGCCGACCGATCTGTCTTCATGTGGTCGCGCTGTGTGTAAACATAATAAGGGTATTTATAACACATTAAGCGCGTGTGAATCATGTAAAATTTGGTTATAAGTATCACCTAATGTAGAATTTCTGCATAAACATATCCTTTGGTTGTTTTATCATATCATACACCGTTTGGGCAGATTCTTTAGGTTGCTTAGAACGACACCACTTAAACATTTATTCACTCCAGTATCTAAAAGCAATCGTTAATTCAACAAAAGCTGCTAAAACTACCTGCATTCCCTTAGGTTAGGTAAGGTAAGCGGGCTGATGGGGATAGTTAGATCCTCATCACACTTAGGTTCATGTGAACCCATTGTGATATCCATAGTGTTTTCCCACCCGTAATATCAGTGGCTTGATTCCAACCATCCGGATCTCCTGGCAAACTTGAGCAGACCTGACGGTGAACGGTCAGATAGCTCGTCGATGTGTTCGAAGAAAAATTTTCCTAGGGTTCTATTTCTTAGTTGGCAGAGGTTAGGGCAGTGACAGAGAAAATGGGTTGTGTCCTCATGAACCTCTTCGTCACCGCATCCTCTGCATAAGTCATCATCGTTGAGTCGTAATTTTTTCGTGTGATATCTTAGCATATTGTGGCCAGTTAACACTCCTATCAGTATTGACAGGGATTTCCTATCTTTTTGTAGAAGTTTTTTGGTTTTGCTTTTATCGTACTCTGGCCACATCCTTCTTGATATTTCAAAGGTAGTTAGTGATTTCTACCTGCTATTAGCTTCAGATAGTGTTTTTTGTTTGATTTTGGTCTTGAGGCTGCAGAGTGGAGGCTTAACCGTGTAATCTGCCTACTCTATATCCAGGGCTGAGCCCTTTCTGGCCAATTCATCCGCGGCTTCATTGCCTGGTATCCCGCTATGGCCAGGGACCCAGCAGAGTTTTACGTTGTGCTGCGTGCCAAGAACCTTAAGCTCTTCGCGGCAACATTTCACAAGCTTAGATGTTATTTGCGTAGCAGCTAATGCTTTTATGGCCGCCTGGCTGTCAATGTCCTCTTGAGATATTGTCATCATTGACACCAATTGGGCAGCCTTTGTCTTTGGGAGTCGTGTCGAGCTGTTGATTCTTCGATCTTCCGAGAAGCAACCCGCTCCTATACCTATTTCCATTTTTGACCCATCAGTGTAGATGGATTTAAACTCATTTGATACTTCGTTGTTCTCCCATTGTTCTCTACATGGGAAGGCCCACGAGAAGGGTTTATCGAAATCCAAGTATGGGACATGCATTCCCTTAAACATGAGAAAAAGAATATTTTTTTGTAATACGCCACTATATGCTGAAAAAAAAATCACTCTGACCGATATCATGTTTTGTCAGAAACAAAATCAATTATTTAAACTAAATAAACGGCACTAATACGATATGTCATCTTTCATTTCCCAAAAAGGTATCTAATCAATCATCAATCGTATTCAATAAGTCCTTCCGTCTATACGAGTATGCTATCCATTTCCAATTAATTCAAATCCAAAATCGAAAAAGCAATCCTTTCCTCCGATCTGTTATCCTTCGGCATCGGAATCATGTGAATCCTTTTGATCTTTTCCGATTAAATGTATCTCTAAGTAAGTAATCTGCAGTCGTCCGTCATGTATCACATCTCATTTGTATTGTTATTGTTCGGCATGAATAAGCTCCTCATTTCCGTTTCCATTGCGGGTAATAATAAAAACGGAAATGAGTAACTTTTTCGCTTCACTTATTGTTGTTGCCAGTGACTCCTTGGACCATCTTAAAAAAAAAAAAACCCTGAGCCCTGCCCAAAAAAGATTTCAAACAAAGCTATTAGACAAAAGATAAAAAGGATTCCCAAATGATGGCTTCCAACAAAAAAAAGGATTTATTTATTTATTCTTGTACTCTGCTGTAATCAACCCTTGATTGAGACACGGGAAATTTGCCTAAATGGACTACCAACTTTCGCATCGCACCAACTGCTAACTGTTTCCACCTCGACGACATGACAAAACGGTATACAGATGCGAATTGGAGGAATGAGCTAACTTGTAGATAAATTGCGTATACCTAGACACACCGCCTACACTCAATGATAAATCGTCGTGAAAAAAAAACAAGGACTCCAGAACAAGCACGAGCTCCTTTGTGGGTATTTAATTTCGAAGAAAATTTTTCACTTTTCGCCAGAGAGACGGAGCTGCACCCTCAAAGTAAGCAAACACCTGGGCGCCGGCTGGCCGCCATGGTAAGCCTTTCGTTTTGACTACCGATGCATTGGATAGGATATGGCAAATGGAAAATGAAAAATGGGCAACTTTTCCACTAAATCAACCACAAGAATCCCAACCCCAAACATGGGGGGGGGGGGAGGGAAACATTTGCGTTTCTCTAGCGTTTGGTGCCAAAGAAGACTGACAAAAACTAGCAAAGGAACATACATAGAGGAACTGGAAACACATTAAACATTTTCGCAAAACTAATTGAAGTATCTGGCCTAAAGCGTCTCGCACAACTTGCCGAACAAGTCGGATGGGGGTTGGTTGTTGTTTTTTCACTTTTTTCACTCCTTTAGTGACGCCAAAGAGTTTTCATTTCGAAAAATCATTTATACTGGCTCGGTCTAACGTGGCTTACCCACCTTAAAAGGACGGATGTTATCACTTAATTCATTTGCGTCAAGGGCTGCTGTCGCCGCCGCCGCATCCCTGGCTCCGTTCGTCGCATTGCATGCGTTCATTTTCAATTTTGAACCTCATTTTATGCTTCACAATTAATAACCCTCACCACCCTGGGGTGTCGTAAGTCGAGCTCCTTTACGAATGAGATTTTTCACAGCGTTAGTAAAATACCTATCCTTTGAGAGCACATTTTGGCCAGGCCGGGACGGATTGGATCAGAAAGTGGGCACAGTGGCCGGGCTGGGAGAAACAACTTGGAATTTATTTAGGTGTGCAAATTAACTCAACGGCCTCAGGTGATTCGGTTGAACGTTTCTATATTGTATATCTGGAAAGTTTCTAATTGAAATTGAAGAGTTTCGTTTAAAGTTAATCAAAACAGTGAGGGGGTATGTTTTCGTATTCGTTTTCATTTTCCTTTTTGTTTCATTTGAATGAGAAGTGAGCTCAGTTGGAAGTAGATTGGGATAACATCTCTGACGTGGTCATGACGGGGAAGAGGAAGTGTATCTATTTTCGATTAGAATCCGGTATGGTATGTTTTTTTGTTAAACCAAATATGAGTAGTGGAATTGGGATGCTATTTCATTCTGTAAGTTCCCGAACTGAAATTTTCGGGTAATATAAAGTCTATGATTTTCTTTGTTCTTACGACACTCTAAGTCTTTTCATTTAGGTATATACCTACAAAGATGTGTGTATATGCACTCTCTGAAATTGATGGATAAGCCTCAAATAAAAATGTCTTGGGCATGGCAGCGTTTTCATGCAGGGTTCCGTTGATGAGCGATGAAGCCGCAAAGATAACTGTGCTGTATACAGAAATACTAAACAAAAGATCACCGCATATAGAAAACAATTTCTTGCTATTTAGTTAATTTAAAAACCGGTGCTACCTAGAAGAGATACGTGGGTTGCTACTTAAGTTTTGAGATATGGCAACACCAGTGTGAGTATGTCAAATCTGACGTTGTCATCGTTCAGTTGCAGTGCAGTTTTTCCTTCCCCTTTTTTCTTTGACTAGCCTTTATCCTTTGGCGGGTAGGTCTCACGTAGCAATCGGGCTTCGGTTTCCGAGTCGATATTGTGGCTTGCCTGTGATGAACTCAATGTTACTTCGTCGGCAGCGGTATCGATTCCTATCCCTCGAAGCTTCGATTCCAGGTCACTGTCTGGACCTATTGGATTGGGGATGTTGGCATTCGTGGTGTTGGCAGTCATATTTTGGGATATTGGTGACAAATGTCCACTGGCGACTTCTCTCGTTTCGGAGCCAAGCCCGCGCCGGCAGCCGTGACTTCTGCCGACATTTGAGTGGATATCCCCACTCGAGTTGCATTTGTATCATTGTCACTGTTCATTGTTTGTTTTTTCCGGTTTGCGGATTGGTTTTTTAACTATCGCTTGGTTTTCAGAAACCTCAGACAAGACCTGTTCGACATGGGAGACCCTAAAAGGGGGGAGTTACCACCCCCGTCGACATAGCTCCTGAAATCACTGGCCCTACTTTGGCCCCAGCACCATGACAAGGTAGATAGTCATCGCTGGAGTGTCATCGTTACTTACTGACTTACTTAATTAACGGGCTCCCGACCCGTGAAGAGTATCTGCCTGAGAAACGGCAGCCTTCCATCCACGCTGCTTCCAGTTGCCTAGACCAAGCGCACTGGCATCCGCGGTAGCTTGGTCCTTAAACTGGAGGTTCGATCTTCCTTGTCGTCTCGAACCTGGGGGCTGTGATTCGTAGATCCTCTTTAGATCCATTCGCTCGATGTGGCCGAGCCAGTGCAGTCGACGTTTTTTGGCTTTTCGGATTACATCCACATCTTGTCATCGTTAAGTTTGACATTTTTAATGGTCATCGTACTCAGAACGTTTTTCATACGACTGCTGTTTGTTTAGTTTACATGTACAACATTCATCTTGGTCAAAAAAAAACACATTTCACACATTTTCGGCAATAACTCCCAAAGTTTCCGATAGAAAAAATTGAAAAAAATATTTTTGAAGTGCTTACTTTGAGCCCTGAATGATATCCCAAATGATATATTTTTCAGAATTGTTCTTTTTTTCGAGTTTACATTTCGCCACCCTGTAAAGTTGTAACCATGTACATTTTTGAATGATGAGTTGTCGCAAATATGTGGACCATCGAAATATAGAAGTCTGGCAAATTTCAAGTTTCGATGTAGAACGGTTCTGAATGTTTTCATCGTGACAGACATTTTGCAAACGGAATCCTAAAACTAAAAGGAATCCATTACATTCTTAGATCAGTCAACCTATTTAGCTATCGTTTCTAAGAAGTTGTCTTGGTTTTAAGACAAATTCGATCAAAATTTTAGAATTGTATTTCTTGTGCCCTCTTGGGCGTGAGCTATATCTTAGTTAGGTACCTACTTCTTCGTTTTTGACCTTCAAACTATCAGCAATAAATAAAACTAAATTGATTCAGTGAAGACTTCAAAGGTATCAGTACTCTTTTATGTACAAACATATGTAGATATGTGTGTTCCTCCAAAAACCTTCAAATTAAAATATACATACATACTACGCCTTATATGTTCAATAGCTTCTTATTTATGTTGATCTCATTTTTTAACAGATAACGAGCTGAAATATGACACGTGACTGTGAATGACACATTCACTACGAACACAAAAATAAAATAAAAATAAGTCCACACAAAAGAAAATGTTCATTATTATGACATGTTTACATATATTGTATGTTAAATCCCTAGCGGCATGCATTTCCATTAAAATTAACTAAACTGATTGAGAAATACAATTTGCGAAAATTTAATTTTTTTTTCCAACAAGACCCACGGCACTGAGTTGCCAACAACTTGATTTCAAGAATAATAAAAAATAAACTCAATTATATCATACACACAATCGAAATTTGAATATAACGGTCGGGATGACTGTGGGGTGCATGTGAAGTTATCTGAGCGGCGGCTGCGGCAATGACACTCGCACTCAACTCAACCTCTTCGCTTAACAAGATTACAAAAAATGAAAAAAGAAAAAAAATTTAAAACCGCTACAGTGAAAGAAAGAATTTCAATTTTCATTTTTTTTTCCCTGTTAAGGATGTGCGCCTCTGAATTCGTCCTTGTTCACCCATCAACCCTCGCATTTCTAAGCCCTTATCCCTTAGATAAACACAATTCGTATTATTGTTCCATTTTTTTCTGTTTTGCAAATAAACGCCCTTAGGCATTGTGTGCTGGCTGCTACCACCACCCCCCCTCCATCGATACAAATCCCTGTACATAACTATAATTTAATGTTTCCTTTTAAAATTGTTGTACGCAAATTGAAATATCAGAATGACTGCATTCGGATGGGTGTGTTTCCGTTTTCGAAAGTGCCGACCGCGTGCAAACCTTTGGGCTAATTTGAAATAAATTTGATTAAAAAAAAAACGGGAACATAAAACAGGTGCTTCTGTTTATCGTGTCCTTTGTGAAAGGGAATTTCATTACTTTGACGATGTTGTGTTGTCCTAAAAGCATTTTTAATTATTGAATACTGCAGCATTTTTTATCCGCTGCAGGTGCCTCACGCTGGTGCAAGAAGACACTTTATTTGCGTCAGCCTGCGCGACATGGGATATTTTCATTAATTCTTATGAAAATTCAAGCCGATCGCCTTTCGTCGCAGAAAGGTGCTGAAAGGAGGAATCCCTTTGTTAATTTTTAAATTAAATTTTCTTTTTATTTAGCTGGATTCAATAAGTATTGGATCAGCGGGCGGAATGCTTTTTGTAAAATGAACATATTATTATTGTAAAGTGTCCTTTGTTATCACAACAGGACTAATAATGTCAAAAAGGATGTTGGACAACTGAACAAAAAGCGAATCATTTTGAATTTTAATTTAATTTATATTGGAAGTGAATCCATTACAAAGAGATGTATGGAGATGGGGATCGAGATGTACAAAGGTGCAGCAAAAATGGTCTGAACAGGCGTTTCTAGGGTAACCATATTGTTTGCGCACAAAGTTAGTGTTCCTAGCTAGTCTAACAGAATTTCATACGAGGGAAAATACTTTAATAGATAATGCTTCTACAAACATCCCGATAAAATGTAGTATTATTCACACATTTTTTAGCTATCACCAACAAATTTGGATAAAATTCAGTTAGGCGCTTAAGAGAATCTGATTTGCTAAGACAAACCACGTATGGACATGCGGCGATAATCGGAAAAATACAGGAACTGAGGAGATGCAATCCTGAAATTCTAACCAAGACCTCAGACTACATTACTCCTCACTATGACTTAAACGTACCAATCCTTTTTCCCAGTAGGGAAGACTGGCTGTCAAACAAGGTGATCAGAGACTCTTCACCGACGCGACGGCTCAAAAATGAACTTAGGTACTGAAGCAGAGTTCTATTCAGATACCCTAAATAAACGGAAATCCTTCAGACTACCGGATATATGCAGTGTTATTCATAAAAGGAAGCGACCTCACCCCGTCGGAGATAGCCATCCTGGTGAATAGTCAGCCAGCTCTGAAAGCAATAGGGCCAAACACAATAAAATCAAAGGCAGTCCAAAAATGTCGCAATGCACTAAATGCCATAAGGCACCACAATGTTAGACTGTACTGGGTACCCGGATATAGCAATATTGAAGGGAATGAGATAGCAGACGAACTAGCTAGAGCTGGATCAGCCATGAGCAATAATGATGCTGACACCTTCATACTGCCACCGATTAAAGCACAATCGTATATATATCCGAAAAAGAAACCAACGCTCTCACACGAACCGATTGCGTTACATCTAGCTCTTTATGGCCGAAACTTGATCTTAATAGGACAAAGACGATGTTACATCTGGATGAATCCTTCATACGCTTAATCACCGGAATAATCACAGGACACTGTGCCATAGGTCACATGACAAGCAAATGGCTACCTGAGTCCAACGATATCTGTAGAAGCTGCGGAGATGAGGAAGAAAGCGAATCGATCCAACATCTGTTCTGCTACTGTCCTGCCCTCCAAGAACGACGCCTCCGTACTTTAGGTCATAGATTCCTGGAAGACATAACAGAACTCGGAAATTCTAATATATCGGATCTTCTACGATTCATCAAGAGCACAAACTGGTTTTCGAGTTGGTAAAAAGAGGATTTACTCCCAAACTATGAGGGGATTCACAATGGACCTTCGGGTTTCCGAGTGGAAATGATTGCTCGTTCAATCACACATCCTTCTAAACCTAACCTAACCTAGGCGCTTAATTATTCCTTATTATGATTTTTTTATTTATCCAAATTTATATTTTCCAACAGGATATACTTCGATAATATCATCCGAAAATAGGAATACGGAACCCTTTGGCGGTTTTTTTTCCTACAGTTGTGACGTAGTTTATATAAGTACAATAAATTTGCTCTACTTATTCCTTCAAAACAGAAGTGGTTACTGACAATATACCATGGAGTTCTGATGAAAGTTTGCGATAAATGTCCTTCAATCCATGTCTCATGGAAATGCCGGGTGATGCAATGACACCAGAGTTGCGGCTGCTGTATATATATTTAACGTCGACTTTCCTTGTAATCAGAATTAGTTACTACCCGAATTTCAGCCTGGGCGGCAATGTAGTGGATTCCAAATCAAACATGGGTCTGATTTTGGAGTCATCGTAGAGTACAACAACGTTAGACTCACTCACTACTTACTAAGTAAATGCATATCTGTTATCCAAACAATCCTTTAACCAATTATCAAATTAATAGGTTTGCAGTGCAAAAACACATTGAATTTCACCGGAAGGTTGAGATCCTTCAGACTCGTTTGGGGATGCTCTATCTGCTCGGTTGGATAATCACTTCGGCCGTTTATATTTCGTAGCTCGCAATAAGTTTGGCTAACAGAACACGAATTTTTATAATAAATTTTAGCAATTTTCTGATGCGTTGTTGAATGGTGCGGCGCTTGAAAGTAAAATTATAGCTACGACAGGCACCGTAGCGCAAGTGGTTAGTGCGTCGGACTACTGAGCCAGCGGTCTTGGGTTCGAATCCCGCCGCAAACACCTAAAAAGTTTTTCACAGTGCCCACCTCTTTTGAATGTCTGACAAGCATCAAAGAGTATCATTTGTCACGACTGAGCTTCTCAACTCGCCGTTCAGAGTCGGCAAAAAACTGTAGGTCCCTTCCATTCATGCAAAAAAAATATAACACGCACACACAAATGGTTGCGAGAAGCAGGCCCAGGTTCACCTCGAGCTGTAGCGCCAACTAAGTAAGTAAGTAAGAGCTCAAACGTCAAAGAATGACAAATTTTCCACCTAAAACGTCAGATCAATAGCTGTCAAAGTTTGGACATACATTGCTACTGAAAGACCTCTTAGAATGGACCAATCGTTGAGTCTGCCTGCTCTAGTTAGGATATGCCCGACCCGACAAAAAAAAAGTTTACTGAGTTCTGTTGAGCTATAGGACGCATCTTGAGTACTCAACAGAGCCTTACAGACTTCTAGAAGGATTAAAAAAGTCAGAATTGCGGGTACTTGCGGCAATAATGGTTAAGCTTATTCCACTGGCCCTGGCCCCTTATCGTGTTGTATTAAATTTAATCTAGTATACATATGCGCTCTATAATGGTCCATCATTTCCATTTTCTTCTCATCGGATTAACATTTATTAAATTTAATTATTCGTAATAAAATTCGACACTAATACTTCTACAAAAAAAAAAACCGTTCATTGTTTCCAATAAATCTATCGATTCATTCGATTGAACGGATCAACAATGGCTGTGCACGACAACGGCAACAGAAAACAAAGCATGTGCACTATGTGTACATATATTCCTATACTAATTTACATTGATGTCCTGGGCATAATTATTAAAACATTTCCGATGTCCAGTGTTTCGAATGAAACGCTGCTATAACAGAGGCACCCCACCCGCATGACACACCGTAAACTTACCGGGTTGTCCTCGTTCAGGTACAGTTGTTGTTATTGCTTATCCAACATGTGAATTTACCGATCAGAATGGCTAAATAAATTTGAATTGCGAAAGGACACCACTGACAAAGCGAATACAAAACAACGAATGAAGACTGACGACACGCAGAAAAAAAATAAAAGGACATTTCTGCCGTCGCGTCGTGTCGGTCGGTCCTTTCGATGAAAGTAGTGTACGATTACGAGTGCGAGTAGGAGTCATGCCATGCATACCTGCAATACGTAACTGGTGATCAATTCTACTCCCATATGGGAAAGAGGGTGCATTTAGTTTCAAATACATTTTCACTGATGGTGATGGTCATGGGGCGGCGGCTGTGGAGAGTTTCCGTTCAATTACAGGAAAATGTGCTGCGTTTGAGAGAGTTTTCAAAAACAAAAAATGATTTGTCGAAACTAAATTCACAACATCAAGAAGAACATTATGGACTTGTCTTGGCTTTTACATAATGTAGATACGTATGCAAATCCCATAGTTGGTCAAGTCGTTTGGAATATCGAACACAATCTAGCTTTTTAGCACATTTTGGACCGGTACCAGTTGCTGTAGAAATTTTTTCACGATATTTTCAGAAGAAGCTCATAGGGACCCCATTAAGCCAAAAATGTTAACAAAACATTTTTCACTTTAACCATTTAACTGTTATGCCCTGGGGAGTTTACTACCCACTGGGCCAATAAGTATACAAAAAAAATGTTATTCAAGAAAATCAACATTGCATAAATTAAATAGCTAAGTTATAAGTAGGGGTAAATTACTATGTACGTATATGTTTGTAGTATATTTTCCGAGGCATTTAGAATGCAAACTAGCTACAAATGAAAGGCGCCTTGCTGTGACAAACTTTGCAGCGCTTTTGACACTAATGCTACCATCGAAATATTGTATTATGCATGTGGATGGACGATTGCGGTCTGCTCTCAAAAGCTCCTTAGGCACATGGTCTCTTAGCTCCAACTGTGCGTTGACATTTCCCGATTTCGTGACCAAAACAAGCAATTTTCATACATTGAGCATCATGTTGGAAGATGTATTGACAAAAAGTGGTCACCACTACTTTTTACTGTGAATACCTCAATAATCACCTACGTTGATTGATGAGTGGTCTTATATTGGCAAATGTATCCGATCTATCGAACTTCGTGCTGTCTAATAAATTGATAAGTCGTTTGATTGATTCAAATATCGACAGTGAAAGATTCTTCGCAATTGAAACTCAAAATGTATGCTGAATTGACCAGTACAATTTCCATGGAGGAAATTTATGGTATTCACTGCGGAACAGTGTATCCAAGAATCTCTTCAATTCGTGCAGTTTGAGTTGAAGCTGTGCATTATTTTGTGCCGCATATTGGTTATTATATGCTTTTATCATCTCGGTAATGTTATCAGTATGGAAAAGAGAAAACAGCTGAGATGACGATTTACCACCTAACCTACGACAATGATTGGTAACAATAGAGCGTTTTAGCATATTTTTTACTTGCTTTAGTGGAGTATAATACCAAATAGCTGTGATACAGATTATATTCTGGCTGCTTCAACATCCACTGGTTGTTTAGAATAATCAAAGATACGTTATTCTGACAATGATTAAACATTTTACAAGGTGGCTCCAATCTGGTCTCCGACTCTGCCTCATGAGCATGTAAATCACCCTCCGCTGAATATTCCAGGTCCAAAGTTCCACTAAAATCTATTGAAAGGAGTGAATTGTCGACTTTTGAAGGTACATTCACAACATTCGCCTATTCCGTTCCGTGCACCTTATAGACCACATAATCCTCTTCATCGGGTGACTAAAGCAGGGCCATAATCTCCTCCATTCGCATTTTTGTTTTTTTATTGTTTGATATCTACTAGTAGATAATTTATTTTCTTGACTATATAATGAATCTGAATAAATCAGCTCGAAATGCGGAACGAATAAATAAACAAAAAATGGTTATTTCAAATTGTATCAATGTTATACATGACTTGTCCTAAAATGAAAAAAATTCTTACTTACCATCAATTTTTGAACGTTAGGTCTGATACACGGAACGCATAAAGAAATGATACAAATGTTTTTTACTTACTTACTTACTTAGTTGGCGCTACAGCTCGAGGTGAACCTGGGCTTGCTTCTCGCAACCATTTGTGTGTGCGTGCTATATTTTTGCACGAATTGAAGGGACCTACAGTTTTTTGCCGACTCCGAACGGCGAGTTGAGAAGCTCAATCGTGACAAATGATACTCTTTGATGTTTGTCAGACATTCGAAAGAGATGGCACCGTAAAAAAAACTCTTTTAGGTGTTAGACCCGGCTAGGAGTTGAACCCGGGCAGCATTGCCTGGTAGTCCAACGCACTACCCACCACGGCCACGGCGACCACTTTTTATTTTTTATTTTACAGTAACAAATTAGCCGATTTTTTTTCGCAAAAATCGCGTTATTCACTTCAAAGTGTTCCCAAAAAGTGAAAATTTTAAATTTCGGAAAACCCTCCCAGTTTTACCTGGGGAAAGCAATTATCTAACAAAAGAACTTTGATATTTTGATTTCGGATGTTCCAGCACCGAGTTATGATGGACACCGAAATTGTACTTTTTGCCGATACGCTTCCGAATAATTGCTGCCATTGCCGTATTTTTTAATATTTTTTTATGAACATTTTACACGATATTTTTCGAATGTTATACTTTAATGTGCCATTGCTGCGAATAAGTAGATTTTAACTGAGTCATCAAAAAAATTCACAAAAATGTGCCTTTTTTTTGCCCGAATTAACGTTACTTCGCTTTATGCAAAGCTCAAAATGGTTCTCATTAGTAGCGGGATACACTTTCCCAAGAGCAATATTGTGATCCAAAGAATATAAACGGTGATGTTGAAAATTAAATCTTGCCGTTATATCGTAAAATGATTGTACTATTTTACTGTTCTAATACTCGAGGTTTGCACCAGAATAAGGACTAGGGGCGTCTTGCATCGCCAACGCCATGCAGTTAAGCCATATTCTCTCATTTTATTGCACATTTGTTTCGGGCTTGTGTACATAAGTATAGTATGCACGTACATAGATAGGCTCAAAGCTACTTATGTTAGAGAGAAGTAAAGTATAAGAAAAGTAAATGCTTAAAAAAGGAAAAACATGTGAAATTTTCAGTTTTAATAAATCTGACTTTCAAGAACACAACGAGACTAACATGGCGCTTACTATAATTATTTTTTCGGATAGTATAATACAAATTTTAGCGAGCAATATTATTCTACTGGGCAAACTTGTCGGTTAATACAATTTCAATTTCTCTCGAGCTCATTTTGTATACCTGCTAGAGCAGTCAAACCCAGACCAAAACGTGGCGCTTAGCACAAAATATAAGAACAAATCAAAAAGTAATTTTCAGAAAAAATGTCGCTTAATACATTCTTGCGGAAGGGTATCGACATTATTCGCCCCAAGACGATAACAAAACCTGCTTCGAAAAGAACAGCAAATCGTCGGCATTAACAAAAAAAATAAATGTCAACACGTCCTACGATTCGAGATCGAAGACTGGACATTTTCCGGTGGACTTGGATGCAGGTGTGGTGATAACCAAAAAAAATCTCGAAAAATTGATCATTCTAAGGATTCCTCGTTATCTCCAGTCACTTTCCTGAATAATCTTTCAGGCCCTTTATTGAAAAGTGCGTTGCCCATGGCCCCTTACCATACATAGTCCAAGCTCTCACTCAACCAATCAATTGTTTTATTTTTTTTTTTTTTTTTTGTTCAACATACATACATACATGATACATATGTATGTATATACGTACGTAGAAAAGAGGATTTCCACTCGAATGTAGTTCACATTTGTTCTGGTTCCCGGGGCGAATTCTTCTTAGCCAAAATCACATTGGCGGAGGAGTGGTGGGACGTGAGACTGCAGGAAAAAAAGGCAATGCCTCGTCGGTCGTCTACAGATGTTTCATTTGCTATCGCATTACCAGTCAGTAGGAGAGTATTGAGCAGAAAAGTACCCAGAGGATTTGTGCATCTGTTGCATCACGCCAACACGATTTCTATTTATGATCACATTGTAGCACAATAATGGCCGTAAGTCGGAAACAAACGTATGAAGGTAGACGGAAATTTATTGAACTGATGCTGAACTAAAAGTGAGTAAGGTGAATTACAGACTTGCAACTTCCAGTAGTGTGATTCTATTGATATACGTATGCAATACATAGTCATAGTTCGTAAAGGGACATAAGCTTAATGAAAGCAATAATCAGAGGCCGAGCCGACTGCCCATGGGTGTTGGGCGAGAAAGTTTGCTCGGATCGTTTCCTTTCAAGGGTGATACAAATTTACAGGGCATTAGGTAAGCTCTACTGATTCTCTATTCTGCCATTCAAAAGTTTTCGAGAGGAGACAATACAGTTCCATATGATAATAGGAAGTCTATTTTCTGAAAGCTTTGTGAGAAGCGTTGATGGAATTATAAATTAATGGCAGATATCCTTTTTTTTTCTTTCTATAGGTGGGCTACAGGTCGGGATAAGCCAGGGCCTGCTTCTCGCAACCATTTGTGTATGCGTGATAGATTTTTGCACGAGTGGAAGTTTTTTGCCGACTCCGAATGTCGAGTTGAGAGCACCTTGACAAATGATACTCTTTGATGGCTTGTCAGACATTCGAAAGAGGTGGCACAGTGAAAAAACTTTTAGGTATTTGCTAGGATTGAACCCGGGTACTATTGCGTAGTAGTCCAATGCACCACGATGCTCATATTATCCACATCTATAACCTCCAATTGCAGCCGGCTTCTTTTTCGAAGAAGTACGGATGACTCCGCCGCTCCACATGAAACAGTTCTCATCATCTTGTTTACGAATCCAGCGAGATGAAAGTGTACTTCTTTGCTAAAGATGATTTTCTGCGTAATGTTGACATCCACTGACGAATGCTCACGCGTCCATTGAGCATATTTGCGACACTTAAAATAGTTTATGGGCTTCAGTTTCTGAGTCTATTGAACCTTGTAAGCGTGCAAATTGAAGTCCTTTGTCAATATTCGCTGCAAAGAGCGATGTTCCATGAGATGTTCAGTTCCTGAGCGCGATGTCGAATAGAGGTCGATGGAGACGCGGCTATCGGTGCATCTGCAACAAAGACGTACTGTTGCGGTCATATTTAATACGAATTCGTTTGTCTCTAGTTTATGCACGATATAAAAGATTGTGCGAACATTTGGACGATAAAATCACGTAGTATATGATGCGTATTTTGACCGCCCATTTTTCACAATAGACTTTTGGATAACCTTTAAGCGTTGTTCGACTGTGTACGTGTGAATGGCTCAACTTGTAATGAACTCACGATGAGAAATGTCAGAAAGCATAAGACATTTGACGTTTAGACGTATGTATTTCCCCATCGGAATAGGGACCCAACCGCTGGGTGGGAATCCACAATCCAAATACTAATATACATTTGCAATAGAGATTTCATAATGGATATTTATTTTAGCTTAAATACAAGCAATAAAAAACTTAAACAAACCAAGAAACTTAGAGACTAGACTTAAAAGTATAATAACATTTACAAATTTAAACTAATTGATAAGGGAAGAAGTTGTGAAGAGGAGAGGGAACCTTAAACTAACACTTACGATGAAAAGGTGTAGAGATAATTTCTAAGGAAGGATATACTGGAATGAAAGTCAATGGTGTTCTGTGCGTTGTTGGCCCGAAGTAATATTCTGGAGATTGGTTCGAAATGGCCGTAGTTGGTGCGGTGTTGAGGAAGACGAAAGAGCGGTATAGACGTGGGTTAGTGTAGAGCGGGAAATGCTGTTTAGAAGTTCGGAGGAATCGATTGTACCTTTTAAAAGTTGCTACACGAAGAGTATGCCTGCTTCTTTGCGACGTATTACAAGGGTTTGCAAGTTATTCAATTTTAGCCGATTTTCGTAAGGAAGTAAGATATAGTTGTCGGCCCAAGGGAGATCGCGTAAGGGAAAACGGATAAACCTGTGCTGTACAGCTTCGATTTTAAGGGAGTGACGTGAAATGGTGACCAAATTTGGCAAGCGCGTTCCAGGAGGGGTCTTATAAATATAAAGAGATTTTGTAACGTATGGGTTTGAGAATTCTTTGGACCAGCGTTTTATGAAACCGAGAGAAGAATTGGCCCTGTGTATCATTTGATCAATGTGAGTGCGGAAGCTAGGATCCCCGTCACAAATAATACCAAGATCGCGTATGAAGGAAACTGAGGGAACTGGCTCGTTACGAAAGTAATAGGTTCTAAGGGGTGGGGGAGGCGTTTACGGGAGAAGGTTATGGATTGACATTTATCGACATTAAGTTTTAAAAAGTTTTTGTCGCACCATGTACAGAAGGTCGTTTTGAAGTAAAAGTGTATTAAAAGTTAATAAATATCATGGCATCCGCGTAAATAGACAGATCGGAGTCTGTAATGAAGTAACCAACATAATTTATTGTTAAAACAAAGATCAGTGAACCGAGACGACTGCCTTGAGGAACTCCTGAAGTGGCATTGATTGGGACCGATACTGAAAATCTGAAGAGAACCATAAGCCAAACCTTAAGGAATTTGGCAATTATATAAATTATAAAAAATAAATAAAATAAATAAACGGCGTCAGCTGTCCTATACAGAACCAAGCCTAGCTTCTCGCAACCATTTGTGTGTGCGTGTTATTTTTTCCACGAAATGGAAGGGACCTACAGTTTTTTGCCGACTTCGAACGACGCAGAGAGGGACGAATGGTTTTAAAAATTGCGACATGGTTCGAAATTGCATGTATCTAGTACGGCTTTCCAAAGAATATACAGTTGTTATATAGACACTGGTGGAAATGTCAATTAAATTTTGGCACCCACGGTCTAGTTTTTCCATACGTTTTTTCAATAAACAACCTCAAAAACGTGTATAAAAGTCTGCCATTTTAACGAAAAGTCGAAGTCGGGAAAAATGTTTGAGTCTTTTTTTTTAATATAGTCATTTTACATACCTAGTTTAGTCGTAAATAATATCAGGAAATAGAAACATTCGTTCTTTAGTAGCCAAAGCATGTTATTTTTTGTTTCAACTAACGTCTTTTTTGACAGTATTTTCGGGAAATTAAACCCGTACCGTACAAAAAAGTTTCGAGTCGTTCCGAAAAACGGACTTCACTGGTATTTGCTTAGGTATTTAGTGAAAGATATGCGAAAGAATTATATCCTACTTCGTACTACTCCGCTCGTTATTCATGTTTGAATAATTGACCCACATAGTAAAATTCAACCATAGGCAGTGCGTGTATAGGTACTCGTACAGGGTGGGCCGATTTGGGATACAGATATTTTGGGATCTGACTCATTGGTTCATGTTATGAAAAAAATCGTATGGGAGGGGGGGGGGGGGGTCTATCTTGAACACCCACTTAACTATAGGGTGTTTAAAAAAGTTTCTTCGGAGAAAGAGGTACCAATAGTTATTCAATCATAACTTCTAGTGTATTAAACTTAGAGCAACCAAAGTAGGCTTGTTTCAAAGACAATTGATTAGTGCTTATTACAGTTAAAAGTTATTACAATTCGTTCGAAATATTATTTCATATAAAACTAAATAAAACCGAAGGTGGGTATTCTGTGGGCTGTATCTTCTTTGGCGTTGCTCCTACAGCCAAACAGACCATTCGATTCAGCGTTAAAAAATACATACAAAATTTTTTTTGAATTTTTTTAGTGGAAATGACTGCGTGAAAATGCCTTGTCCAGTAAATCTACCGTTTCGTACCACTGTGCGGCGAGTTGAGAAGCTTCTCATGACAAATGACACTATTTGATTGCTTGTCAGACATTCGAAAGAGGTGGCACAGTGAAAAAACTTTTAGGTGTTCGCTGGGATTGAACCCGGGTTGCATTGCGTAGTAGTCCAACGCACAAACCACCACGGCCACGGTGACCATATAAATTAAGCATAAGAGCATAAGAAAAGAAAAAAAGAAAGCGGACATAGCCCCGCTCTGAAAGGTTACGCATTAGTTAGAAGAGAGAGAAAATCTGGCTTGTGACTTCTAGCTCAACCTTTAAAAAAAAAATCCATTTTTCACCTTTGGTTTTCCTTATCACTCCAATTAATAACAAAAAACCCACTCACTTATGCTCATAAAATTATCCGATATATGCCTGTCATTTCAAAGACCAATTCTTCGTTTTACAGCTCACCTCGCTGCCAGATCCAATTGCCCGGCATTTAACCTTTTTATGTCCGAATTGCATACCGGTACGGCAGAAAAATATTATACGAGCACAGCAGCGGATGCAGAACGAAAAAAAAAAACCAAAACTTCGCAAATCTGTGCAGAAAATTTCGCACACATGACCGCGTCCGAGCAATTTTCCACTGTCACCACCACCTTGGCACAGTTCCAAGGAAAACCGTATAAAATCTGCACATTCGCTTATAAAAAGCCCCAACACTCAGCACTAAAAAGGGGTAACCGCCCAGCAATTCGACTGGCGTTGGAATTTATTTATCAGAAAGCAATGTGACGACGTTTTAGTCCTTTTTTTTGCTCACGCAAAACTACCAAATTGGTCGAAGCGGGACCGTATTGCTGTATGACTGGAGTTATGGATAAAAGGGACAATGTGGCGACTTTATAATTCTTTTTGTTGTTGTTGTAGCATATTTTTTCTCTTTTTGAATAATTTAGGACCACACACAGTGTTCAGTTTCACAGGAAACCATCCGCGAGTTAATTACGCGAATAAACGTGAAGGATGTGCTTGTGATGTTCTATCGCCCGAAGGATGGACAAAATGTGAAAAATCTGATACAGTTTTCCGGCTTTCCCTTTTTGTGTGCTCCACACAGTATTCCTATACCTGCGCCCGGTAGACTTATATCCCCGACCGAGATTTCGTCCTGTGGAAGGTGGTGGTGGCCTTAGCACCGGTACCATTCATGGTGGAATATAATTGCCGCAATTATTTGGTCTGTGGACCATTTTTCAAGAGAAAAATGAAAAAAAGGACACTGGTCGGTCAGTTAATGGCCATTTTAGCCATTCATGGACGTAATCTGTGGTTCATTGCATTTCATTTCGTTTTTAATGCTTTTTGCTGTGCCCTTTACCTTTAACACAGGGCATAGAGTGGCAGTGGTGCTCTGGTATATGTGTGTGTGTGAATTAATGTATGATGAATATTAAATTAGAATAGGGCCAAAGGACATGGTGCACGGTATCCAGCAGTGGTCAGGCGGTCATCGTTATGCCGCCGTGTAATTCGAGCGAGACGTGTTAGTGATTATTCATTGGATTCATTTTAGCGGGTTCGGTGTGGTGAAAAATTACGTTGATAATAGTCCTGAATCCACATTTACCAACGAGGATACGAGTCACAGGTGTGGAATGACAAATGGCCGAACATGCAATGCATTTGATGATGGTGAGGTTCACTGCTTCAATTTGTATTCCGTTATAAGAGTTTTGTTAACAAACAGAAAAAGAGGTCATGTGAAGCACTGTGATATATGACACAGTAGGGGCGTGTAATAGGCTCAGCTGGGAGTTAAGTTAGTGATTAGTGGCAACAAAAATACACCATTTGTTGCTTTGTGCTGTCATTGAAATATGAGCTCTGACTGGTGAAGTCGAAATCTCATAGATAGACATAGATTCGGTGTTATATCCACCCGAAAGAATTGCAAAAAAAAAACATTTTCCTCGTGTACAGATGCGGCAGCAATCCAGTGAACTAGAATTATGATATAACCTCTGTTCATCGGTATGCCCTTAAGCGCCGTCATTATCCTGTAACTTTTAATTCGTTTATCTATACTCTGTTCCAATAGAATTGTCAGTACAGGCCTTATGGGGAAGCTCCTTTTTAACCAATGTGCCTGTACATGTTTTCATGGCACTCAACTCAATACCTCAACAAAAAAAAAAAATCAAACCACTGACTTACACAAGTTTCTTTTTTGTAATTTTCCTTAAATCCGCATACCACCATGACCAGCCGGCACACTGATTATGCATGGCCGCCATCAACCATCGTGGTGTGTATGAAAATATGAACATCAAAACAGTGTTACCATTATTAAGTCGAAGCAAATCTTTACAGCTTTTTCTGTGGTGTTTGCCAAAGAGCTTTGGGATTTTGTGCTTTGAGAGCCAATAAATGAATTTGAGTATGTGAGAATGTTGCCGCTTGGTTTTTGTGTTTTTCATTTTCTTATTTTTCTGGGGAATCAGTTAAAATGTTGTTAAACATTTTTTTGCTTTTTGTGCTTTTTAGTATAGGTTTTGTTGTGTGTTTTAGTTTTAGCTTATATCTCGTAAACTAATCGTTTTCGACATGTAACATTCATACATAAAAATACTCGAAAAAATGCCTTTAGTCCAGTCAGATTGTTATCGTAAAAAAAAAAATTGCAATACTACATGTTTTAAAATATGAGCCTAACCTAACATTATATTGTGGGCATTATGGTAAAAAATAAAAATAATAGTTTCTTAGTCTATTTAGTCGGGTAGCAGTCGCTGCTGATTACTGTTCCAGCCCCATTTGGTCGGTTCTTTGTCTACCCGCAACCACTCCTGAACTTGGTGGTATGTTCGATATGCATGTTGAGCTGCAGACTCTTTAGTTGGGGGCAGGCGAGCCAAGTGAACCTTGGCGTTGGCAGCTAATCGCCCAAAGATTTCGTAACGGCGAGTGTAAATAGTGCTAGTGACTCCTCCTCTATACAGACCACAAGAAGTTTATTTCAAGCAGCAGTTATTTCTTCGTGAGTGGCATCAGGCTGAAGGAAATTGGTTGCCACCTCATTTAAGGTGCCCCGGGAGAAACTGCTATCAAACGATAACAACAAGCGGCGCATGATCGACTTCCCTCGCTAAGGATTGAGAAACGAGGGGATGGTTGGGGGTAGACAAAGAACCAACCAAGTGGGGCTGGAAAAGTAACCAGCGGCGACTGCTAATAATAATATTTGACTTCAGCAGTCCTATTCTGCCGTCTCCGAACGGCGAGTTGGGAAGCTTCTACATGACAAATGATACTCTTGAATGCTTGTCAGGCATTCCGAAGAGGTGGGCACTGTGAAATACTTTTTAAGTGTTTGCGGCTGGATTCGAACCCATGACCGCTGGCTCGGTAGTCCGACGCACTAACCACTTGCGCTACGGTGCCCACATTTAGCTAAATAAGCTAAATAAAGCTAAATAACAATTAAATAAAATAAAATAAATATCCATTATGAAATGTCTATTGTAAATTTATTATAGTAGTTGGATTGTGGTTTTTTAAAACACTATAAGATCTGTGTCATGGTGTGCTTAATACAAGCAACAGCCATAAGCAGAAATTTGCCAGGGCAAAATATGCATCAACAGGCTTATCATTTAGTGCTGGTGTTAGTGATTAGGCTACGCTACATTTCAACACTACCACTAGCAATAAATAAACAAATATAAGAACAAATATACATAATTAGAGTTTATGTTCGAGGAACTACATTACGCAATACATTTTTTAGTGTAATCTTGTTAAGATTAAAGTCAGGAAAGTTTACATTTAAGTTATAGATTTTACTCATGCGGCTAATAGGCTCATGCATCCCGTAATTTGTTCTGTGATGAGGAACATGCAGTAACTATATACTACGCAGGTAATGCGATCCCCCACGAAAGTTTAATCCTAGACAGGATAATAAGTCAGGTGCATCAATCAGACCTGAGATCAGTTGATGCATAAAAATGATATCATTATTGACCCTTCTTTGAGCCAAAGATTGCATTTGCAATAGTTTAAAACGATGCAAATATGGAGGGAGGTTAAAAGGATCGTCCCAGGGAAGACCTTTCAATGCGAATCGAATGAAGCGTCGCTGGACGGCTTCAATACGAGTATTGAGATTTTTCTGATAAGGTGTCCATACTTACGAAGCATATTCGAGGTGAGGACGGACAAGACTGTTAAATAGTGAGAGAGTGACATAAGGATTTTTAAATTCTTTACACCACCTCTTAACGAAACCTAACATTGAGTTTGATTTATTCACAATGTAGTTTATATGCTCTTTAAAATCAATTTCAGGGCTAAAAAAAACACCAAGGTCCTTAAAACTATAAACCCGACTGAGAGAGTGATTCGATATTAAGTAGTTGAATATAGTCGGTACCCGTTTCCTAGAGAAAGTCAAGGACTGACACTTGAGTGGGTTAAGGACTAAACCGTTTCTACAGCATCAGATACTGAAGCTAACAATATCTGATTGCAGAAGTCTACAATCATTTGTGGTTGTAATTTCTTTACTGATCTTCATATCGTCGGCAAATATAAGGATGTTGCTATGTTTTATGATTGATGGAACATCATTGATAGCAAGAATAAAAAAAAGTGAGGGGACGACAGATCCTGCTAAGAAGGAGTCTGAAAGACAACCTCTAAATTTAACCTTATATGACCTCTGCTTGAGGTAAGAGCCCACCCACGAAATAAATATTGGGGGAAAACCTAACGCTTCGAGTTTGTAGATAATAATATCATGAGAAAGCTGATCGACCGCTTTGGAGAAGTCAGTGTACACACAGTCCACCTCATGACCTCTTTCTAAGGCATTGGAACAGTTATGGAAGAATGTTAACAGGTTTGTGACAGTAGACCTGTTTCTAACGAATCCATGTTGTTCTGTATAAATAACACCCCGACAAAGAAAAGTCAGGCTTTCACACACAACTTGCTCAAATAATTTTGGTGTGCATGACAACTTTGAAATCGGTCTGTAGTTCGTAATAATACTTAGGAGATCCTGTTTTCGGCAGTAAATTGTTCAAGCTTTCATTGAAATTGAGGTGGTATCCAATTTGTACATAGTTATCTTTATTTCGTGCAACGAATTGTGTTGTTGTTAAATCAGCAGATGGTAATCCTTAAAAATTCTGTAAGAGCGGTGATAAAAATAGTTATAGATTCACTCAGACCGTAATTCAAAAAACATACTGAGAAAACTAAAAGGTGATTACCATCAATCGGTGCACCTTCAAATTAAGTGAAAATATCTTAGTACAGCCCTATCACTTCGACTGCAAAAGAAAGTGCCTTGTGCATCGATGAAGCTCAGAATTTCTGAAGCTTCTCTTTACCAAACTCAAATTAAGCTGTTTTTTGTTGCACATAACCTCTACGGCACGCCCCGGTACAAATATTAAAAAAAAATAAGGTAAAAGTTTGCATGATCGATTTTTACTGGTTCTAATTAGTTGACCACTCTGAAAAAAATACAAAATAATTGTCTTTACGTCTTCTAACAGTGCACCATATTTCATTGAAATCCGTTTGGTGGAACGCGTCGAAAAAAAATTAATGTAACTTTCGGGCATTCCATGAGTAGCAGAAATTTACATATAATAAACCTCGCTATGACATTTTTTAATTTTGTTCACTTGTCTAACACTAAGTTTTCTCTCTCTCGTCTCTATTTGTACCTATGTATTGTTCTGGAATTTGGAAATAAATATTTTTAGATTATAAGCTACAGAAAGGCATCTTTTTTTCAAAAACGACTAAATAGACACCAACTAAGCGAACTTTTGTTAGTCCCTACGTACGTATTTAAACCATGCAAAGGTATAGAAAAAACAACTAGAATCGTATCTTAGTATGACCTATCCAACCGCTAAGCAAAATTCTTGATATAAAATTCTATCCACAGCCAAATCCCCGAATCGAAAGAAGGATGCAATTTAATTATTTACCAAGTACATTTTTCGTGAAAATAACGTTTCTCCGAAGCACTCACATACACACATATACAATTAGTGAAACCCCATCAGATGTAGCAATCCTTTTGCGCCGGATGCAGAGTGGTTAATATTTGATCATAGCACCGTTATTTAATCATAATTATCCCCTTTCGACTTCTGTTACGGGTTTTGTATTCCACATCCGAACAAAAAAGGACAATTTAATTGCCACACACACACCGACAAATAAACTAACTCTCGCGATAATCATTAATTAATACGTATACAGACTAGGACATGGGTCGCCAAATCAAGGAGTTATGTTCTGGCCCGCGGAGCTAAGTTAAATGAATATTAATGTTAAGTTCATTGTACATTTCACCAAAAGAACATTTCATCATGTTCATTTGTATCATATATTTTTAAATTATAGCTAAGAGAAATTTTGAAATATCTCGCATTCTTGGAGAAATAAATTGGTTTGCTATTTTAAAACATCCTGTATTTTTGGAAAAATTCATAGATTTTAACTAATACAAATATCCCGCTATTTGACATTCAATATTACTTAGTTTTTTGTCCGATGCTAGGTGTTGATAAAATCGGTGTCTTCGGGAAGCTCGCAACGCTATCGGTTTTGTAGTTATGTGCTATTATCGCCACTGCGTCTGGAGAGATTTTGTGATCGACCGACGTTTAAAAAAACATATTTTGGAAGAGTTTGGAAGAGTTCTATAAAAAAAACATGCAAACAGACGTGCTCTTTTTCGCTATTTGGAAACACTTATGCGTGTGAACAGATTTTTAAATGCATGAAGTACATCAAATCACAAGTGAGAACACGAATTACTGATGTTCATTTGGAAAGGCATTTGTGTATAGCGACAACATCAGTCGAGATCAATTTTGATGAATTTAGTTCTGCAAAACAAAGCCAGTTGTCTCAATTTAAAATATTTTTAAATTATTTGATTCTCAGTTGTTTTATTTTTTATCAAAAAAATAAATACATTGGTGCAAATTCATAGTCAGCCCATGAATAATGCCTATAGCCGACTATAGTTACAGCCGGCTATAAATAAAAAATCCGGCTCTAACTTTTCGTTATTCATAAACACATTTGTGCCTGTGTATTAGCATTGTATATGAAACTAATAGTACTATCATCAAGCAAGATTTTTTGTTTGTTACTCGGCAAGCCAGAGGGCGCATCGACTTTTCTCCCAAAAAATTGAAAAAAATATTACGCTCTGAGAGAATTGAGTAAAAATTAAATATTGAGTGGGAATAAAGTAAAACCGGTTATGCTTGCTTAGCATTGCCTTCCAGGGCTGCCGTTTTGAAAATTCCAATGGGAGTATTTTAGACGTTTGCAGGGGAGTATTTTGTGTCTGAGAGGAGTACAAAACAGAAACAATACAATTCCAACATCAAGCTCAATATAGACGACCACCAATTTTGGGAAAAATCGTTATGAGCGACAAAGCATACTACGACTTGGTTGGCTTTGTTAATAAACAGAATAGCCGCTATTGGGGCACCAAAAACCACTTCACCCTCGTAGAGTAACTGCATGCTTCCCTATTTGGGCCGGGGGCATCAGTGGGTCAAAACGTAGTGATATCGAGTGGCTCCATGATCCCCTGATTTGAACCCTCCCGATTTCTTCATATGGGGGTACTTGAAGGAAAAGGAAAAGGTGCACACCAACAAACCGACCACAATCTTGATGCTTAAGGACAACATTCGAAATAAAATTGCCTTGTAACACCAGATTGTGCTTAAAAGAGCCCGCCTTTGTGCCATGGCCAGCGCTAGCCACTTAATCAACATCATATTCCGTATATAATTTCATTGAAAAGCTATTTAAAAAAAGACATCAGCCTGGGACATAGAAATCACCCTGTATTTGGATTTAACATTTGGAAAATTTAGTATTTTAACAAAGTACTATTCACTGAAGAAAAGGTACTCAAAAAAAATTGCAGTTGCGGAGTACAATCAAGACGAGGGGAGCACGGAAGTACAGTCTTTGAGAGAGTAGTACGAATACTCCCTTAGTACTCACTTCGGCAGCCCTGTTGCCTTCCGATGTTCACTCAAAAGCAAGGAGAGTTAACTAAAAAGCCCAAAAAAAAAAATTGAGATTTAAGTGTTACGATTTACGAACTTACGAGTTGAGGGATTTATGTCTTTTTTCTGGTTTGGTAGAAATTTGAATGAAACCATGAGTAAAACCAATTGTATGTGTGTAGGTGTGTTCATGTGTACAAACACATACAGTGAATAAGCCCAAACAAAAATCATAATCATTGCGCAGGTTACATTTTTTCTTTTTCTGCATTTGGTGAAAAGGAGAATTTTGTGTTTTAGTTGATCTGTTTTGTGCCAAAAATGCAAAGTAGGTACATTGTTTATTGACTATATTTGAACGAGAATAGAATAAAATTGCTGTTTAGATGTAAGATGGTTGAAAACAATTTTTGGTTTTATGAAGTATAGTATAGTACACAGTCTAGTTTTTTTGTTTATTATAATTGTGTTCAAATTAAAGCCGACAAAATTAATATTTTAATTATGGAGTTTACTTATGCGGTTGCGACGCATGCAGTAAGGTAATGCGATCCCCCCGAAAGGCATATCAGGGCGTCTATCAGACCTGAAATCAGTTGATGCACAACATTGATGTCCTTATTAACCTCTCTTTGAGACAAGGTTTTATTCGATTCAAATATGAAACTAGGGTAAAAGCGTCGTCACAGAGAAACTCTTTTATTGCAGATCGAATGAAGCTTATTCGAGCGGAGGACGGACAAGACTGTTAAAGAGGGAAAGAGTGACACAATGACCTTTAAATACCTTACACTATCATCACAAAGCCTAACATTGAATATGATTTACTCATGTGGTTAATACCTATGCTTTGTTTAAATTTCGGGCGAAACTACATAAATACCTACCGAGATCTTTAAAACCATTGCCCCGAACTGTTGCGCCACCTAAAGAAAGAAGAAGAATGTTGATGAACCCAACTTGAGGAACATTTTGAAGATGACGTTGGCTATTCACGGAACTGAGCAAGGTGGTTGTTGGTAAACAAATGCACCTACATAAATGCATATGTAATGTTTGTATGTATGCACATACAAACCTCAGGTGTTGATATGGAAAGAAATATTTTTCAAAAGGTATGCATATGCATACCTACTTCTGCTATAATTTCCATTATAATTTTATTGAAAGTAGATAATAATTAAAAGCTACATTCTATACTAAATATGATTGAAGACGCTCAGAAACTGAACAGTAGCATTATAATGTATATATGTATATGTACATGTATATGCACATACTTTATGTACTTATGCATTGACATAATGTATCGTCATTTGGCCTAATTATGCCTATATACGAATATACACGAATATATACTCTCAAAAAGGAATATTTCGTCTCACCCACAAGGTTGGGTATGAAATGCGAAATGTGAAAGTAAACACAAACGCATTTTTCTATTGATATGTAAATAATGAATGAATTTACGAAGATCGTCCCTTAGTTATGAAAAGGGGTGAAGAGTAAAGGGAACATGTCACAAACACAACACAATATGCATACACAATATTATATGAAATGGACTCCAATAGTCACTCAGCTTCAAATGTTTTCATTGTTTTTTCTCACACAGAGTTACGTGAGATGGGAAACCGAGTGAAAAACAGGGTTACCGATAGGCGGTAAATATCACTAAATGGAAACTTTTTTACGTTTTGTACCCCCTTATCAATTATAATACTCTGGGACCAATTTTAAAATTCATTAATTTTTTAGTCCACATTTTTTTTCTTTTATTTTGATTCACATGATTTTTTTTTCTTAAATTGACCCAAATTATACTGAATTCTTAAAGTTCTTTTAACTTATAGAACGCTATTAAATAATAATATATTTCACCGTGTCCGTGTGCATTTTATTATTTATTTAGCATGTTTTTATACCGAAGATAAGTTTTCAAGTCACCCATCGGTAACTCTGGCGAATATTGGCAGAGACAACACACCCTACCCTGACAACTGCCATTTTGGCACTAACAGATTTATCGCTCGAGTGGACTTCCATTTAGTTGAGAGAAGAAATCTTCATACTCACGGTGTATTATTTACTCGGTACACTAGGGGCACCACCATCGATTTGCCAAAGTGATAGTACTATTAGTTTCATATACAATGGTATTAGTTAGTATCGACTTTGGTATGTTTTTGTGAAGTGATTTGAACGAACAAACCCAAACGTCAAAATATTATATGAGAAATTTATAGCCGACTCTAATTTTTTAAAATGACGTTTGGGACTATAAAAGGACTATGAATAGCAAAAAGTAGATTTTAGGTTATGTAGCTGAATAAGGTCTTTCATCGTCAGCTCTATCTGACTATGAATTTGCACCAATAGTATTTATTTATAGCCCAGTCGAATTAGAATTTGACACGGAAAAAATTCCGCGCAGCAATTTTCATTCGGAATTCGTTGGTGGGCTCACTGGCAGTCTTCATTTCGGTTTTGGGGACTCCAACCTGTTTCGTCATCCGCCAATTTGAGGGTGAATTTTTGTTTATTGAATAACTCATTTATTTTCAATTTTACACGCAAATGCTAATTACCAAAGTTGTTTGGAATTAAATTTCCTACAATTTTGGTCTATATCAATTTTTCCCTACGAGCGATATTTTTAGATTTAGACCCGAAAAGAAGGGTAATTACAACTTCGGTAATAACCATTTTTCGTGTAAAATTGAGAATAGACGAGTTCTTCAATAAACAAAAATTCACCCCCACCCCTTTTCGGGTCTATATCGAAAAATATCGCTCCTAGGGACAATCTAAAAAATTTTTCCGTGTCAGCCCCTGTTTTGATCTAATTTGACTGGGCTATTAGTACATTAAACCAGGCAAACGTTTGACCACTATCTCATCTACTGGGAAACGACGATGTGCTCGGACATGTAGCACGCTTGCTTGGTGACTTTAATTAACGAAAAAAAAATTTGGTGCGTGGCCCGGCAGAAAATATTTTTCCTGAAATTTGGCCCGCCTGCTAAAAAGGTTGGCCACATCTGCACTAGGACCTTCCCAACCCCCATTTACCCATAACATCGAAAACCATATTCGCAAATGAAATAACAGCACATCGACGCAACGGATGCTAAAGCCGCATCATAACATATGTCGAGTTGACCTGACCGCTCCACCGCTGATGAAGGGTGAATTATGTACCCACATCCTTGCGTTCTATTCTATTCTATTCCTCTGTCTACCAAAAGGTAGTAGGTATTTACAGATTGAGCCATCCTTTCAAAATCAACCGCAACTCGTTAGCAGGATTTCGCTTCCCCAAAATTTGAATTACGGATAGAATTTCATTCACAACAATGGATCCAAGGAGCGAAGGAGCCATAAGGAAGGGAAAAAAACTACAATGCATCGAACTACCAAGAAATCAGTTGCAAATTTTTAATTGCATCCTTGTTCAATGCGTTTTACTTGCAACGGCTTAAAGGGGTGAGAGAGCTAAAAACAACCATCCAGACAGACCCTCGGGGATAAAATCAAAAATCTCCTCCATCGTCGAACTGACTTGAAAAACCTCCACACGCATAGAAACCCCGGTTGCCTGCAAACTGGAAGATACAATAGATTGAATTTAAAGCTGCCCAAATAGAAACAAAAGGACGAAGCAAGCTATACGCGAACAAAAGATGCCCAGCCCAGCCCAGCCCAGTAATGGTTGAACAAACGAAAAAAAAAACACAACAAGAAGAAAAATTCGCTCGCGCTTGCTTCGCAGCGAAAAACTTTTGTTTACGGAACAAATTAAACGAACGCCTCCAGCTGTTTTCGGTAACTTTAATGGAATTTCGCGAACGCATGTGGAACGTGGAAGTGGAAACGAGGCGGGGAGGCGATTTGTGGGCGCGCTCGAAAGTTGGCTACTCTCCATCTCCATTATAATGGGATGCTCCTCAGGCGCACACTTCCCGTCATTGTATAGTGTGGCAGTGTACCGGGCCAGGACTATGAAAACTTAATAAAGTGTTTTCCGTGAATACCTGAGAGCCGCCGTGCTTATTGTTATGGGCGGCACAAAAACAAACAATTGTTTGTTTATTTAAACAATATTTTCAGCTGTCTTCTTGTTTTGGTTCTTTCGAAACAAAAAATACATACGACAGTGTATAGTCGGGCAGAATAGATTGGGGCTTTCAACGGACAGTGTTATTTTAAAATATGCTTTTGTGCACATTAAACTTGATAAGTTTTTGTATTTCAACACGATTTAGATGTGGCTGTGCCCTGACAGCTACAGTCACTTTCATTTCCCATGGAACAACGTTGTTAAACAATTGTTGTTGGTTCTTTCATTTCTGAGGTTTGGCTAAAGCCTTTAACACTTGCAGTAGTAATGCAGAAAAAAATAATCAAAATCCACTGATTTTCTGCAAATGTTTAGAAGGACATGAGGAAGCCAGTGTTGCCATTTAGTGATTTGTTATAATAACAGTGAAAAAAACTGAGAGTGCAGAAAAAAACTCAGTTACTATACCCTTCCACAAAAATTGTCAGTAGAGGGCTAGAAATTTTGCCTTTCATTGTTGTTACAACAGCCTGTGATTTTTTAAGAGGTTGAGAACTTTTTTTAAAAAAAAAACACAAAAAATTCGAAAAAATGAATGAAATATTTATTTGAATCGATAGTTTGAACCTTGCAATTTAATGTTTAAAGATAATTTCATGCAAATGTTGACCGCGGCTGCGTCTCAGGTAGCCCATCCGCTGAGTCCAATTTTGGCATACTCTTTCACACATATCGGCCGGTATCTCACGAATGAATGCATGGATGTTGGCTTCCAGTGCGTCAATCGAAGCGGGCTTGTCCCTATAGACATTAGCCTTGACATACCCCCACAAAAAATAATCTAATGGTGTCAAATCGCACGATCTAGGCGGCCAATTGACCGGCCCGAAACGTGAAATTAACTGTTCACCAAACTCGCCTCGCAATTGCGCCATTGTTTCGCGTGCTGTGTGTCATGTGGCACCGTCTTGTTGAAACCACATATCATGCAAGTCAAGAACTTCCATTTCGGGCAAAAAAAAGTGCTGTAACAAAGGCCTAACTGCTGGGAACGGCGCCGAATCGACATTTCGCGGTCTTCTGTCACACTAGCTGATACGGCCGCAATATTTTCTTCACTACGCACAGTACGTAAACGTGTTGGTGGTTTAATGTCCAACAAAGTAAATTTGGTGCGAAATTTGGTCACAATCTTCCGAATAGACTGCTCAGAAGGTCGAGAATGCCGATCATAAAATGGAAGCAGCGCGCGATGAACATTTCGAACCGAGCACGAATTTTGATAGTAAAATTCAATAATTTGCAAGCGTTGTTCATTTGTAAGACGATCCATGGTTAAATTGCAAACCAAACTGAAGCTGTTTGACAGTGACACAAGGTACTAAACACACGTCAGCTGTCAAAACCAGTGTTGCCAAAACCAAACCAGCTAAAAAATCACCCTTTATAAACCTGTCACTCTTTACAGCTCTCACTGGGTTACGGTTGCATGCAAGACGAATTTCCCCTTAATCGGAGAGCGATACCCGTACAATAAAATACAATTTGTTGAACGAATTGAAAACGGCAACCGAATTCAAAAACGAACGGAATTCCCCTTTTACACGTTGAAACAAATCGCGACGAGCAATGTATTTTGTTGGTAAAAGTCGATGTCAAAATGGGGGGAAAAAATCTCCGCGGCAGCGTTTGAAGAGATTTGTTTGGCATTCCTTGAACACTTTTCGTATATTTTTGGTATTGCTTTATTCATTGCGTAGAGACGCTGATGGAAATATTGTAGTAGAAACACAGTCGGTGCTGAGAATATGGAAAGACTACTTCTGCAGACTGTATAATGGCAATGAAGACCAATACTCCGCTGTTGTGCAGAACGTACCGTTCAATTTAGATGAAGATAGCCAAAACCCCCATCCACCTGATCAAAACGAAGTGCGGATAGCAATATCCAAGCTAAGGTCCAACAAGCCTGCTGGACTTGACGGTCTACCCGCAGATTTAAAGCAGCTGGAGACGACTTGGTAGTGAGCATTCACCAACTCATACCCAAGGTTTGGTCAGATGAAAGTATGCCAGATGAGTGGAATCTCAGCATCGTCTGCCCGGTCCACAAGAAAGGAGACCCCCTCAACTGCTTCAATTACAGAGGCACAAGTATCCTCAACATCGCCTACAAGATCCTGTCTGCCATATTGTGTGAACGCGTGAAGCCTTTCGTCAACAACCAACAACCGGTTTCAGGCCAGGAAAGTCCATCATAGACCAAATTTTCACACTCAGGCAGATCCTGGAAAAAACCCAGGAAGTCCAAGTCGATACCCACCACCTGTTCATTGATTTCAAGGCCGCCTATGACAGCATATGGAGGGATGAACTGTAAAGAGCCATGTCTAGTTTTGACATCCCTGCCAAACTCATCCTTCTGTGCAGGATGACGATGGAGAAAGCTCGCTGCTCCATCAAGGTCGGTAATGACCTCACCAAGACCTTCGTCAAAAAAGGATTCAGACAAGGTGACGCGCTGTCATGCGACTTCTTGAACATCATACTTGAAAGAAATGTTCGAAACTCACAAGCCAACACACAAGGAACGATCTTTCAAAAGTCCTTCAACTACTTGCATACGCCGACGATATTGACATCATTGGTAGAACACAGCGACCTGTCATCGGTGCGTTCGCGAGTATAGAAATGAAAGCGGCTAAAATGGGTTCAGCAGTAAATGAGGGCAAAACAAAATATATGCTGTCAACAAAAAGAGACACCCAACATCGACGAATTGGATAGAACGTCACAATAGACAGCTACAACTTCGAGATAGTAAAGGACTTTGTCTAACTCGGCTCTGCCATAACATCAAAAAATGACATCTCGTCGGAAATCAAACGAAGGATTACTCTTGCCAACCGCTGTTTCTTTGAGCTAAGGAGGCAATTGAATAGTAAAGTCCTTTCTCGATTGACTAAGGAGACTCTATATAAGACCCTTATCATCCCAGTCTTGCTACAGGGAGCTGAAGCATGGACTTTATCGAAAGCAGATGAAGATATTCTTGGTCGCTTCGAAAGAAAAATCGTTCGTAAGATATTCGGTTCCGTTTGCGTTGACGGGTTCTGGAGTAGAAGGTTGTGTACGAGCTATAACCTGGTCGACATCAACCTGGTCAAAAAACATTGGGCGTTTAAGATGGCTAAGACATGTAGAGCGTATGGACATCAACGCTCCGGCTCGGAGAATATTCGATTCTAACCCGGAGGGTCAGCGCAACAGAGAACACCCTCGCCTAAGGTGGCGCACATAAGTAGAACAAGACCTCAACCAACTTGAAGTGTGCAACTGGAGGCGGTTAGCTAAGGACCGGGCTAACTGGAAGAGGTTGTTGGTGGGCTGTAGTTTTTGTTTGACTTTTGTAATTTTTTTATGATGGCTTGGTTAATAGTTACAGACAATTTGAGTGTTGGTGAAATTTTAAAAGCGCGGAATACAGAAGACTGATTTTTTCTTTTGTTATTGCAATTTTTTTATTTCCCTTAATGCCTCTAATGCAAGAAATACCCCGAACTGCTTTGCTCCGCGACATTTTCGCGATTGGAATAGTTAGCTATGAAATGCCCGCCTTAACTATTTTTTTCTTCTTTCTAAAGTGACAGATCGTATCTATAAAATCTTGCTCCTGGAGACACGGGATTATATTCATGTGTGTCAATCTCTTAATAATAATATTTTCACACCTAAAACTCTCTCATTCATTCTCATAATCTTGCTTCTCTATATCCCTATTACCTTCATCTGTCTTAAGCTCCTATATCTGTTTTCCATTGTTACGAGGAAAAAGAAGCCAAATTCATTTCAAAGACTAGCGCTCCAAATTTATTAAAGCTTTACGTCCTCCCTTTTAAAATGACTACATATGGAGAAGGGCAGTTTTATTACCATAATTCTTTTCTTTGTCATTCACCAAGGTACGAAAATTAACTGCAGAAAAAAAATTGAATAGGGCCAGTCAGGGCCGGTCTATGCTCAAAAAGGCGCCCTGTGTACTTGTGTAGCCCAAAACTTAAGCTCTCGTTGTAGGAATACTATTTTCTAAAGGAGGATTCCATTTTATTGTTAGCGATTTCTGCCAGTTTTTAGCTTACATTTGACAGGCGCTCTCAAAGACAAGACATGTTGCGGTACACGTTTCTTGCACGTAGAGTAATAAACCTGACATTTTTACAACTCTAGACAGGTATTCAAAACCTGGCTTTGGCACAATTACCGGTTACCGATATTCAATATGTTTTTAGTATCAGAAATTGTCTGCAAAAGACCTAAGGTAAAAATGAAGCTTTCAACTAAAAACTTGGTAACAATTTCGGAAGTCTAATGAATAATTTACATAGCTCGAAAACGAGAGCTAAGCCTTTGGATAGCATCTTTGCATAGCTTTCTTTTTTTTAGGTGTCACTATAGTTCGGGGTGAACCAGGCCCTGCTTCTCGCAACCATTTGTGTGCGCGTGTTATTATATAATTTTTGCACGAGTCCTAGACGAAGGAACACCCCTCTTGTCATTATTCCTATTGGAATCGGTTAGAGAGAGCTTCGCTCACACCTAGCCCAGGTGAGAATTCCATAGGTCACAGCACTTCATCCAAACCAATTTCCCTAAGAAATCGCAGTAGAAGATAGGGTGCTATATGTGGTAGATCCTCTGCTGTAATTTGGTATTTACCCAAGCCCTTGAATCTTTTCTGGGTTAATGCCCCACATTCCACCAGTACTCGTATGTGTTCTGGAGTTTCACTGGACTCATTGCAAAATCTGCATGAGTCTTCATCTTACAAAGCTTACAAAGTCCCGTTAAATACGCAGTCAGGATGCGGAGTTGGTTTTTGTCAAAGCTTATGCAAGCTTTGAATCTTTTCAGGTTGCAATTACCCAACAGTTTTTTCGCCTGTCTTAGACCCTAGGTTTTGTCCAGGGCTTAGTCCTGCTTGTCTTCTCCAGTGATCGGAGCTCCTCTTTTATGCCGCAGAAGGGTTCAGGGCCAACAAAGGATATGGCAGCCCCTTTCCTGGCGAGTTTGTCTGCCTCTTCATTACCTTCTATCCCCAGGTGTCCTGGTACCCAGTATATGGTGAAGTTGTTTTGTTCGCCCAGTCTATTTAGTTTATCTAGGCATTCCCAGACAATTCTAGATTTGATGATCTGAGCCCCTATTGCCTTTATAGCTGCTTGGCTATCTGACATTTTTGCTATGTCGCGTCTGCTGTAGCGCTTATCAAGGTTGAGTTGGGCACATCTATCGATAGAACAGATTTTAGCTTGAAAAATGCTGATGTAGCTGCCCATGAGATCAAATAATTTAGTTGCGGGCCCAAACACTCCTGCCCTTGTTCCTTCCTCAAAAAATTAAGCTTATTAGTCATTTTAGCATAATCCTTATGGCTAATACATTTTCCTCTTCCAATTCCTTCTTTGGACATTCTTAGAATCGTCCGATTTGCAGTTTCATTCAATACCAGGTGCAATGGAGTAAGCTCCAATAACACCTCCAGTGCGGCAGTAGGACAGGTTCTCATTGCACCCGTCATGCACACACATGCTAGTCTCTGCACTTTATGAAGTATGATTCTCGTAGTAGTCAGACTGGTTCTCTTGGCCATGCTTTTGCCCCATAGGTGATCACAGGTCTCACCATGCTAATATACATCCATCTGAGAATATGAGGTTGACAGCCCCATGATTTGTTGGCTAGGCTTTTACAAATCATGAATGCACGAGTCGCTTTCTTGGTAACTTCTTCTGTGTGCTTCCAGTTGAGTTTACTGTCAAGGTACACTCCTAGGTATTTGACTTCTAGCACAGGAGTGATTATTGATCCTGAGAGGGTAATAGTCTTCATGTGTGGAAGTTCCCTCCTTCTTGTGAATGAGCCTAGGGTTGCCTTGGCCCGATTGAAGTTAGGTCCCGCTACATTGCACCATTCTTATGTTACTCTATGTCCTTTTTATATCACATCACGTAAGGTTTCGTCGAATTTCCCTCTCGCAACCATTTGCGTGCGCGTGTTATAATTTTTGCACGAATGGAAGAGACCTACAGTTTTTTGCAGACTCTGAACGGCGAGTTGAGATGCTTCTCATTAAAAATGATACTCTTTGAATGCTTGTCAGACATTCGAAATAGATGGCACCGTGAGAAAACTTTTTTGAGTGTTTGCTGGGATTGAACCTGGGCAACATGCGCGTAGTAGTACAAGGCACTAACCTCTACGCTAATGCTATGATATTCATAGCATCAAAACAATGAGACAAGTTCAGAGACTTATTTTCTTACTTATCGAAACCTTGTATTGCCCTCTAAACTAAGATTACAAAAAAGCGCCTTGACTGACAGTACTTCTTAGACTAAGAACTCTCAAATTCCTCCTCATCAAGGCAGCGCCCTATTTTAGCATACTGCGCTTATATCCCATCCGCCATTGGCAGACAAAATAACCTTTAAAATTAAACTCACCCAACCCAGCAAAACACAAAAAGAAAAGGAATAAAAATCTGGGAAAATCCATTTTGAAATATGTATGCCATCCCGAAGACACCTTTTCCATTCACACAAAGCATCAAAGGCTACCCATTTTCAGGCTTCATAGCTTGGGTGGATCCACGGACTTCTATTCATTGTTAAACTACCCACTCGTCGGACTACTTTTATTAATAATTGAAAGTGGTACATACACACACACACATACTCAAATCACCCTTTGTAGAGTCCGCTTTCAAGTCCATTGACCAACGCCCCCTATCGTCGGTCATCACATCATTAGGTCGTTCTTGAACTTCGTTCTGATTTTCACGCATGATTTATTAACCTGGCCAGTCTATTGGATTGGAAACAATCTTTTGCGAGATCAAAAACTCAAAGAGATCTGCCATCGCTTCCTAGAAAAGGATTTATTTCTTATTGGGGGCCGAGACCGATTGGTAATTTCGGGTGAAATTGGCTAGCGTATGATGGCGCACCCAGTAATCCGAGTTTCGACATCAAAGGGGTAATATATGGCAGCAACTAGCACACACACATAATCTGAGGGACCTGCATTATTCATGTGACAGGAATAAAACCATAAAAAATAAGCTTTATGGTTTGGGTGTGTTTTTTGCTTTCACTATCCTGTGTTGACCGTTATTATGATTTTTTTTTTTTTGTTGCGAACATTTTCACAATATACATTTTTTATTAGTTTATAGTTGAATTCACTTTTCAGAGCTTATGGGTTAATTTTATTTGTGTAACGTGGTCGGAAATAAAATATTAAATTATTTTTTATCCTTTTTTTCCATTACAGAACCGGGATAATGATAAAAAAAAACATATGAAAAGGATGACTATACTCGTACTATACACCTACACCGATTCAGTTCTTTGCTGTTAATTTATCTTGAAACTTGAGAGTTGACCTTAAGGAAAAGAAGTCCTAAAATATATAATCGATTCAGTTGTTCTTTTCATTGCAAGCTTATAATCGTTATTCAGAGGTAAGAAGTTAATATTTTGAAAGACAAATAAATGAAATAAACGAGTCCAGTTTTTACTTGTTGTTGTTGTTGTATCAGTCACACTTCTGTTTTGAACGAGTCAGTCTCTAGGCCAAGGAATTGGGCCGCATCTTTTGGACTATCCCACAGAGCCTCAGGGTGTAGGTCTGTCGGTTTCGCTGCATCGTTGAATAATATGTATTTGGTGTCATGTGGTCCGTTTCAGCAGTCTGGACATTTGTCTTCGATGGATGGGTCGAGATGGTTCCTGTAGCTGTTTAGGAAGCGGCGCCATCCTGAACGTAAGTTGCTCCAGTATGGTTCTTGTCATGCTTGGAAAATGGTGTTCTTCTTCGGCAATATGTCGTGGGCGGCCTCCATGTACTAAGTTGGGGTGGGGATTCGCCAATGCGTGGGACTTCTTTATGTTTTCTTCGCCAACAGTTAGCTAACACCTTCTTTAGCTTTATTTTATTTATTTTGAAACTAATCCGTTGCACAATTTTTTTAAAATAGATTAGAGATAGGAGATATTGAGAAACGTTCAAGCCGTTCGATGGACAACCATTGATCGAAGATCCGAATGTTAATACGTCACCCGACAACTTTAAAATAAAAACCGCATCCCTGTTCGAGCTTCGAATAACAATAAGAAGATTGAAAAATGACAAAGCTCCAGGATACGACTTGATCACTAGCAAAATTTTCAAGGAGCTGCCGGAAAAAGGCGCTAGTTAAGTTGCTCTACACAATGAATGCTTCATTGAGAATTATATATGTTCAAAGACAATGGAAAGTCGCCGAAGTCATTATGGTTCCGGAACAGGGGAGATGTGCAAACGACAGGAAATTATATAGACCCATTTTGCTTCTGCCGATAATATTTAAGGTCTTCAAGAAACTTCTGTTAAAATGATTACAACCAGTAATTGAAGAAAGACGCTTGATCCCTGACCATCATTCGGTTTCGAATAACGAATGAAATTGAAAAAGCTCTAGAAGGGAAAAAGATGCTCTAGCGGTTTTCTCGAGGTATCGCAAGCTTTTAAGAAGCTAAGGGTCACCTTCATCATCATGCAGCCTGTCTTGTCCAAAGTCGGACGTAGGCCTCTGCTAATAGTTTCCACTCTATCCTGTCCTATACTGTGCGGCTACAGTTAGTTTTTTTTTTTTTTTTTGAATTTTTTTATTTATTTTGTCACCAAAGATTACAACTTTTATAGACAGAAGAAAAACCAAAAATAAATAAATTTATAAATATACATGTGTGTATATGAAAACTAAAAGTTAAAAACAGGGCAAACAATTATGACTGAAGACCATCAAGTAATGTCCTTTTTATTGATGAAAACGATAGGTTAAGGTCAATTAAATGGACATTTACATTATACGATATCATTAATCCATTAATTGAGGAAGAACGACCGTAGTTTGAACGAGAGTGTGCTACTGTAAAGAATCTACTTGAGCTTCGAAAATTGACTGAGGGAACGTTTAAGGTGAGAAGGTCAAGAATTTCTGTAGACTCAATCTCACCTATTAATACTCTATGAATAAAGACAACTCGTGCCACCGTTCTCCTAGTGATTTTAAATTAATTAAATTTAACCTGGATAAATATGTGATATGAGTTACAACTGTAGTATCATATATCATACTTCATACTTATATAATAAAGCAGTAACGCTCATTCTGTAAACACGGCTGTATCTCGGACTGGAGCCTAAACGGCTGGGCGGATTTGCTTGAAACTTCATATCTGTGGTCTGTGGGAATATACCACAAGGCCAATTTGGAATTTTCATTCTAGCCACAAAAATTAAGAAACCTATACTTCATTTGGGACCGATTTTATAAAAAGCGGATTTTCTCGAAAACGGCTCCAATTTTGTTAAAATTGCATATTTAGGTTAGCTTAGACACATGCTATGAAATGCCATGCCAGGTTTTTGCTTGAAAAGTTTAACAACGGTACTTAACTTTTTAACTGATTTTCTAAAATTGGGTATTTTTTGGATATTGTTTTCAAATTCAAAATCAGCCGCGCATACAACGAAAGCGTGATTTGCACCAGAATAAAATGTCGAAAAAAAGAATATGGTAATGTCGTGGGCCTAACGGATGACGCTGCTGTTGTTGTCTTTTTCTTCCTTTCAGTTCTCCCAATTCAATTCTGCGTTAAAGCTTATTCTATGAATTCAAACTCAGTTTATACGACGCGGCGCTTAAAAGCTCGCGAAAGGAATATACAAGTACATATGAATAGCGAATTATTTATCGTCAAAGGTAGGCATTGAATCTTCTAACAACACTGAGCTTTTATTGGTAAATATAATTCACACAGTTATTTTCTTAACTTACATATATTTTTTCACAATATGCTCTGTAAAACTGTTCGTCGTGACGGGGATCAGCTAGTATCAGATATTCCAGTTCTTCTTCTGATTTCTTCGTATGCAACCCGGTCTCCACTGGTTATTCGCAGCATCGCTCTCTCCATCGCTCGTTGTGTTACTTTTACTTTGTTAATGGTACATCTTAATACGGTTAGGGTCTTCGCTGCACATGTGATAACCGGCAGAATACATTGTTCGAATACTTTTCTTTTCTGACGCATGGCTATGTCGCTCCTTTATACGTTTTTCATTTTGCCAAAGGCTGCCCAGCCTAGTCCGATGCGGCGTTTGATTTCCCGCGTCCCGACGTCCATACATTGATTTTCATCAATTTCGCCATCTCAGCTGAAAAGTTTTTACATTCTCGTTGGCCAAACTGCATACACATGTACGTATGTATGTACGTTTAAGTTTGAATGACACTGGCACTACTAACATTCAAACTAAACTATGCGCAATTAAAAATAAAAATTAACCAGCCGCCACTCCTAATTGCAACCGTTAATTGCAAGTGCAGCTAATGTGAACCATCTCATCCACATTTCATTTCCACCTCAATCCAATAACCATAACTATTTCATACGATTAGCTTAGATTGCTATACCTACGAATACACATGCATACCGAGCGAGGATCAAATGTCCTCTCATTGTAACACTTATTGCACACATGGAGTGGATTTGCCGCTCTAATTGCCTGGCCGTTTGAATTACAATACGGACCAGGATTGTGGTCACGCGCTAATGTTTGGCTAGCTTAGCCATTTGTGGCTACAGTGCCAGCAACCACCAAGCACCAAAGCCCACGACTTAAATGAGGATATTTACCCAAACAGGTGAGCAATTCAGGTGGCGAATAAAGCGGTCATAAAAAGGATAATGACGAAGAAAGATGAATGACAATTTACAATGACCTTCCATTAAGGAATTGCTGTAAAAAAGAAATGTTTTGTGAAACAAATAGTTTAAAATTTAACTAAACAAAGAGCCATCGAAGCGAAATGGAAAACAAACAACAAAATGAAAACACTCAACAGAAAAATTACTCAAATCTAATTATTGAGAGGTTGGAGTGGAGCACTGGCTCGAATGCAAATTCATTAAATTTTCAAAACGTCATCCCGCGGGGATACACTTTCGGGAACAAAACATATAATTTGATTGTTTTCGTTCGCTTGGATGGTAATGTTCTTTATTTTTTCGCCGTGAATTTCATCTAAATTAAAAATAACAACAGTGGAGAGTTTTGTTTCGATTCTTTTTCTCGTTTTTTTTATATTTAATTTTTTTGATTGGAAACAGTTTGCCAAGCCCTGGAGGTGTATATGTATGTACTGCTTCTTCATCATCTGGAAGGGTGGCGTTATTTTACTTTCAAAGGAACATGTTAATGGAAATTTCATTTAAACCGAAATGCAAATATTAGAAATTGAATTAGCCGCTAGTCTGTTAGCTGCTTGCTGCCATTAAATTATTTAGCTTATTACTTTTGGCAGGATTCAAAAGTCACTCATGCATATGCTTCCCTCTAATTTTTGAACAGGACTGGTATATGGAGATCCTTTTACGTGCACATTGTTTTCTTGGCAGTTTACATTTGTAACTGTATATTATGAGGTTTTGTCAGTACCATACCAACTGTCAATAGTTAATGAAAACTGTTGTAAGCTTTTGAGTATCCCCAAAAGTCCGAGCTTGTCCTCTTCACCAGGAGAAACAAGGTAACAGACTTTCCCCTGCCTCAACCCGAAGGAATCACAAGCAGCCTCTCAAAGAAGACGAAATACTTTGGAATTATTTTATTGAAATGAGAATGAAGATGCTCGGAGAAATACAGCAACTGGGGAGATGCAACCGTGGAATTCTAACCAAGACTTCAGACTACATTACTCCCCATTATGACTTGAACTTGAACATACAAATCGTATTTCCCAGTAGGGAAGACCGGCGTCCAACAAGGTGATCAGAGACCAAGAAATAGCACTCTTCACCGATGGCTCAAAAATTCAGGAGCAGGGTTCTACTCAGATACACTAAGTAAACGGGAATCTTCCAGACTACCGGATACATGCAGTGTTTTCCAGGCAATTGGAAGGGCTGCAATATTCATAAAAGGAAGCGACCTCCCTCCGTCGGAGATGCCATTCGGATGGATAGTTAGCCAGCTCTAAAAGCAATAGGATCAAACACAATGAACTCAAAGACAGTCCAAAAATGTCGCAATGCACTAAATGACATATGGCACCATAAGGTTAGACTACGCTGGGTACCCGGACATATAGCAATATCGAAGGGAACGAGATAGCAAACGAACTAGATAGAGCTGGATCGGCCATGAGCAACAGTGATGCTTCCTACTGCCACCGATTAAAACACTGTTCAACATAATCGACCATTTAGCCGAAAATAAGACCAACGCTCTGTAGCTCTCTCGAACCGACTGCATCACATCTCGTTCTTTAAGGCCGAAACTTGATCTTAATCGGACAAAGACGATGTTACATCTGGATAAATCCTCCATACGCTTAATCACGGCAATAATTAAAAATTACAGGACACTGTGCCATAGGTCATAGTCATATAACAAGCAAATGGCTACCTGAGTCCAACGATATCTGTGAAACTAATCTGCTACTGCTCCGCCCTCCAAGAACGACGCGACGCCTCAGTTCTTCAGGTCATAGATTCTTGGCAGACCTAGCAGAGCTCGGAAATTTAAAGATATCGGATCTGCCAAGATTCACCAAGGCCTGGTGTACGAGTTGGTAAGAAGAGGATTTACACCCAAACTATGAGGGGGATTCACCCATTGTGAATCGTTTGATTCAACGGGCTTTCGCAATATTTTCGTTTAACGTTCCGCTAAAGTTCTATAAATTGGCTCTTATGTTAGATACATAAGCATAAGAAATTTCGCTAGTAAATTTTCAGCAATGTGGTTTCTTACATCAGTTAAGAAATGACAGCTACTCTTATAAAACTGGCTGTCATCGGTGTCAAAAATATTGGTGATATTATATATATATTATGTAGAACTAGTAGAAAACTTAGTGGATAGGTTTAATATATTAGGGTGCAGGATATCGCGAAAACTACATGCTCTTCACTCTTATTTAGATTTTTTTAGTGAAAATATGGGGAGTATTACTGAAGACCATGGTGAGAGGTTTCACCAAGACATCGCTATAATGGAGAACCGGTACCAAGGCAAATGGGATGCCAATATGATGGGCGACTACGACTGGGGCCTAATAAGGAACAATTCCGAAATCCACAATAGGAAAACGCGAAAATTTCTGCACTTCTGAAAACATAGAGAAGTGTCAATATTTTTTTTGGTTAGATATAATGATAAGTTATTAAAATTTGGAGTAAAATTTTTGGTTAAGTTTTTTTTAATATTTTTTTTAATTTACAAAAGTGCGAAAATGCTCAAAAATGCAAACTTTTCGTTCAAATTCTGAGGCAATAGCTAACACTTAAGAAGAACTTTTGGTATTTTTGAAATGAGCTGACATATACCAAGCATAAACAATCCAAAAATCTGCATAAACAAACATTTTTTGAAATTTTGTTACACAGTGTTATCTATGGGGGGGTTTAACGGCTCTCTAAGTCTGGTGGAGCCATCAACTTTATATTTGTTGTAACGCAAGTGGTTTCAATTTACTTTTCGAAGGTTTCGACATATAACACTCCCACTCCGTAAAGTCTCATGAGTATTTACTTATCAGCAACTCCACATCCGCTGGAATACGATGCTGTGGAATGCATTATCTCCAGCATCTTCAATGATAGCATCATTGTCCCGGTGGAACAATCAGCAGTACTACCGGACGACATGGGTACTCGATGTTGCCCACGAGAGATTTTCCGGCAATCCATTCAGAGCTACATTACTTTCATATTATAATACACTATACTCTGTCGGTGGCAGAATGATCTTGTGGCAGCCATCAACCCTCGCTGTGTCTATGGAAAAAATGAACATCAGAACAATGTTACCATTATTAAGTCGAAGCAAATCGTTACTGCTTTTTCTGTGGTTTTTGTCAAAGAGCTTTGGGATTTTGTGCTTTGGGAACCAATAAATAAATATGAGTATATGAGGGTGTTGCCATTTGGTTTTGTTTTTTTGAAGTGAATACTTCTTAAGCGACGTATTTGTTTTGAAAACAAGTTACGATAACTGCGAGACGATAGGTTTCGATAACTGTATTTCGATAACGTGGAAATGATTCCATACTGGAGAAATATGTACACAGAAAACATCAGCTGTCTGTATGTCTGTCTGTCCGTCCGTCCGTCTGTCTGTCTGTCAGTCCGCCTGTATATCTGTCCGTCTGTCTGTCTATCCGTCGGTCCGTTTGTCCGTTTGTCCGTCTGTCTGTCTGTCCATCTGTCCATCTTACCGTCCATCTATCTGTCCGTCTGTCTGTCTGTCTGTCCGTCCGTCCGTTTGTCTGACTGTCTGTCCGTCTATCTATCCGTCTGTCTGTCTGTCAGTATGTCCGTTTGTCTGACTGTCTGTCCGTCTGTCTGTCCGTCCGTCTATCTGTCTGTCTACCTTTTAACATCTAAACCGCAGAACCAATTGTAACGTAATTTGGCAAAGAGATAGTCTGGGGCCTGGGGACATAGGCGGAAAAACCACTCGCTGGAGTCAAGTTATTAGCAACTTCTTTATTAACTGACCAAAATGATTCATGATGACAATTAGTTGGTATAATACAAAAAGTGCAATAATAGTGAAATTACCGCATCAGCATCTCAAAACAAATATTCTGAAAAAAACAGCTGAGTACTTCAAAGCAAATTCCAAACCAGTGTCTCTCAGTGACCTTGGATTTGACAGCACTAGATTTGTACGTATTTATGAGAGCCTCACTAAACATAACCATGCACTTTTCCGGAGAGCCAAAGAGCTTCAACAAAAAAACTGCCTTGACTCTGTTTTTACGAGAAACGGGAGAATCTACGTCAAGCAGACTGCTAACAATAGACCCATATGCATTGTAAACATGTACTCCCTGGAGCAATTAGTGCATCTTGAGACTAACATTTCTTCTGAAGCTGTTGTTGACGGTGAAGCTGGGGTATCATAATCATAACATATATTTTATTCTTTTTAGTCACATTTGTACACTATTTGTTGTTCATTTTTCATTTTTTACTGTAAACATAGTCTCTTTTCTTCTCTATTGGTTTTAGTTTAGTTCGAATATCAGTGTTGCCACTTATTTGTATTTTTTCATTTATCTATTTTTTATTTTTTTTTTTTTTTCTTTACTCTGTTTTGTTCAATAACTCTGTTTTAATTTATAATAATACTAAAGTAATAATATAACGAATTTTGCGTAGCTCTAAAAAATTAAGCTTAGTGTCTAAAATTATTATTATGAATTATTGCTTTCTTGATAAAGTATTATGCTCTTATTTAATTTATTTTTATATCCTTATTTACTTGCTTGTCAAAATGCGATTCTGCTTAAATGGTTGTTTCCTGATTGCGGTAGTCAGTATTTCATTATTTTTTTACTATGAGCTCAAAGCATCCTGATGGCATAAGAAGTGTTCTCAATGTTATGTGTGGAGTTAACCGCGGCTTAAATGTATGTCATATTAATGCAGGAAGTATTCCTTCAAAATATACCATTTTATATCAAATATTTAGCCTCTCTAAAATTGATGTTTTGATGGTTTCAGAAACTTGGCTTAATTGTAGTAAATCGTCACAAAGTGTGTTGTTACCTGGTTTTGAACTGTTTAGAAATGACCGTGCAGAGCGTGTTGGTGGTGGAGTATGTATGTATGTAAGATCTAATGTAAAGTCCAAATTAATTTATTCTTCGTCTAAATCAATTATTCAGTTTTTATGTGTGGAAGTGTACAACGATTTTGAGAAATATATTTTAGTAGTAGTTTACGCACCGCCTTCTTGCTTCAAAACGGAACACTTAGAAGAACTTGAAGCTGAGTTAACCATTTTAAGCTCTAAATATCAAAACATCTTAATTGGTGGTGACTTCAATGTTAATATACTTAAGTGCAATAATACAACTCGACTTTTTCAATATTTCTGTGATAAAACAGGCCTTTTTCCAGTTAATACACGATATCCTACATGTTTTCAATCCCTTACTAACCCATCATTAATTGACATATTTTTAACTAACCCTGGAACCAGTATCTTGTGCTTTGATCAACTGACACCGACAAGTGAATTTATTCACGATTTTCTGTTCTGCTCTGTGAATTTTAATGTTAATCAACCTAACTGTGATAATAGCTTTACGTATAGATCTTTTAAAAATATAAAATATGACGATGCTGTGGCAGATTTTTACAATCTTAATTGGTTTGACATATATGTTGTCTCCAATGTTAATCAAAAGGTTGAGATATTCAATGGTCTTGTAAATTTGTTGTTTAATAACTTTGTCCCCACTATATCCAAACGTATAAAACCAAAAAGCTGTCCTTGGTATAATAATGAAATTAAAACCCTAATTCAGGAAAGGGAATGTTTTTTTAAAAAATATAAGAGAAATCCAACTGAATACAATAGAAGGCAATATTGCGTCTCGCGCAACAAAGTTAATATTCTCGTCCGGAACTCCAAACGATCGTATTATTATAGTAAACTGGACTCAAAAATGAATTCCAGAGAGCTTTGGAAAAATGTAAAAGCACTTGGTATTACAGTTAAAAAGGATTCGGTGAAATGCTCGCTATGTCCAAACGAAATGAAAGCTTTTTTCGTACCAGTTTCTGCTGATTCTCCGAATAGTATCTTTGATCAGGACTCATCAGAACATGCCGATAATCCATCGTTTTCTTTTGAATGCATTGAACAAATCGACGTAGTTAAAGCAATTGTTTCAGTTAAATCAAATGTTATGGGTCCAGATGGAATCTCGCCACGATTTATCAGACTATTTATTCCTCATTTACTCCCATATATTCATCATATTTTTAATTTTTGTTTGTATAGTTGTCAGTTTCCTAACCAATGGAAAGCTGCAAATATTATTCCTGTTCCTAAAAAATCGAATCCTCTCAGTCCTTCGGATTTCAGACCGATCAGTATACTTTGTTTCTTATCCAAAGCATTTGAAAAAATACTCTCAAACCAGATGCTAAATTTTTTGAGTTTAAATAATTTGATGTCGAAGTGGCAGTCTGGATTTCGTAGCAAATACAGTTGTGAATCGGCCGTTTTAAAAGTTACTACCGATCTTCGACTTGCGATGGATTCTAATGAAATAGGAATCTTAGTTTTGCTTGATTATTCCAAAGCATTTGACTGCATTGATCACTCGATTCTGCTTTCAAAATTAGTAAATAATTTCAAATTTTCGCCAACTGCGGTTAGATTACTGCAGGCATATCTGATGAACAGGGTTCTTTCTGTCGTCACAAGTAAGGGAGTTTCAGTTCCTTATTTGGTTAATACTGGTGTCCCTCAAGGATCTGTTTTGGGGCCACTTTTATTTTCCTTATTTAATAATGATCTGCCCAGCATTATTAGAAACTGCAAAATTCAGATGTATGCTGATGATGTTTCGATTTATTTTACACGTCCAATTGGTTTGGTTGAAGATTGTGTTGCCAGGATAAATGAAGATCTTGAAAATATCTCAAAGTGGTCTATGTGTAACAAACTTAAACTTAATCCGGCTAAAACTATTAGTATGATTTGCTCAAGAAGTGCTTTCCATTTCCCCGATTTTCCCCCTATAATTTTAAATGGAGAGCCAACTCCTATTGTTGATGTAGTGAAATATCTTGGTTTCTACATTAACTCCTCACTTACTTGTTGTAATGCTGTATCTCAAACAATCCGTAAGGTATATGCTGGTTTGCGATGCCTGAGCAACTCGGCTACCCTGATAGATATAAATGTTAAAACGCGTTTAATCAGATCGTTAATTATGCCATTTCTTATTTTTAACTGTACTGTGTATCCTAGCCTTGATTATGAATGTAAACGAAAATTAAATGTTGCGTTTAATGACTGTATCCGATTTATTTATAACATTCCCAGATATTGTAGTGTTTCTCATCTTAAGTCCTCTGTCCTTGGTTTGAACTTAGATAAGTATTATTGTTACTGTAACATTCTGAAGCTATTCAAAATTATTCACTTTAAATGTCCCACTTATCTATATGAAATGCTTATTTTTGCTCGTTCAACTAGAGGTTTAAAACTTCTCATTCCGCGTTTCACACACCGCATTGGAGAGCACTCCTTTTTTGTGTCTGCTATTCGTCTGTGGAATCGCCTTCCGCATGAATTGCAGACATTAAATTCGATTACCGTATTTCAGAAGAAACTTTTCATCTTTTTGTCTGACATCAGTTTCGCAATTTGACATTTTATCTTCTTTTTCTTTTTGTTTTTTTTTTTTTCTTATTATTCACATAAATAGTTTATAAGTCTTAAATTCAAATATTCTATGTTAATTTCAACTGCTATAAATTAAAAAAAGGATTTGTTTGTTTTTTAAATATATATTAATGTAACTTTAAATTTAATACTTCTAAAAGATACTAATATCTTGTAGTATAATGTAAAATATAACTCCAAATACAAATACAAATACAAATACAATACAAATACAAAAGAGAAAACTACAAAAACGGGACCGATGGGTTGCGCTGGAGTCGAGTTATTAACAATTTCTATATTTGATGAAATTTTGAATAGCTGTTCCTTTTACAATTTGTATTACAAAAATATAGTCAAGTTTAAATTCATATTTACTAAATTTTGTACTAGACAAATTTCTTTTCTCTAACACATTACACATACACAACTGCTTTGTATTGGACAAGTATTCACTTCCCCCGTGAGCTTATGCGGATGAAGCTCACACATTTTTTTTTTTATATTTTCTTGTTTTTCTGCGGAAACAGTCAAAATGCACGTAAACAATTTTTCGCTTTTTGTGCTTTATAATGAATGTTTATTTGGAGAACTCGAAAAAATGCTGAAATACTGAAATTTCACCAAAATCGAGGAGGTGTCCACTTTATTTCTGTCAACAAATCAGCAGATGGTAACCCTATAAGTATTACTCTCCGATTTGCGGCGATCTGTCGTGCATACCACCTACTTACTTACTTAGTTGGCGCTACAGCTCGAGGTGAACCTGGCCCTGCTTCTCGCAACCATTTGTGTGTGCGTGTTATATTTTTGCACGAATGGAAGGGACCTACAGTTTTTTGCCGACTCCATACGGCGAGTTGAGAAGCTCAATTGCGACAAATGATACTCTTTGATGCTTGTCAGACATTCGAAAGAGGTGGCACCGTGAAAAAACTCTTTAGGTGTTAGCGCGGCGACCACGAGTCTCACTTAAAGGAAATTCTAAGCTTTATCCTTGCTATGTTGAATCATTTGGTGCATTTTATTCAAATAAAGTCAACTCTCCTGTCTTCCGGCAGGCATTTCGACCAAGTTGAATGCTTATTCGAGTCATCTCAAAGTGTATTCGCTTCCAAAGTAACCCTAAACAAAGTGTTCCCAGCACAGCCACCCTAACCATACACAATCAACAAAAAGAGTTTCTGTGAAGGTGTCTAAAGGATAAACATATAAACTCATTTCAAATTCTCTTTTTCTATAGAGAGGGTGTGGAAAGTGGAATACATTAAATTGCTAATTTTGACTCGACACATTTTATTTGAATTCAAACACTTTGCTGTACGTAATTATGGATGTAACAAGTACGGCGCGATGCCAGACATAAGCAAAACTCATAATAAATTCACAAAAAGAAAAAGTAACCCAAACTCATATATATAACAAAAATGAAAGGATCCCACACACCTCCATCGTCATTCACAATTTGATTAGATTCTTCTTCAAAAAGAGGGTTTTCGAGTCCTGTGGTATTTGTATGGGTCCGAGTGCTATTTGCATGCCAGCAAAATCAATTCAATTACGTTAAAATCTTTCAGATAAAAAAAAGGACATCACCACTTTCGAATGTGGATAACAGCAATTCAGACTTCAGACTCCGTTTATGTGCATCGGGAACACAAAGGCGAGTGCTGAGTTCTGGATTAGCCAAAGGATTGTTCTCATGTGTGAAATTTTAAACCAACTCATGCATTTTTTTTTTTGTTTGTCATACTGCTTGTTTGGCTTCGGAATGATGAAAGTAGCATCGCCGACGAATAGGTTTTTATCCACTTTTATTATCCTGGCGTGGAAAAAAATTAAACAAGAAAAGGGGTAACAAAAACAAATGAAAAAGAACTGTACATATCGCCGTTTTGTGTGTGTGCATGTAAACGAATCCTTTTGTAAATTGAAACATCTGGTATCCTGGTGAGTGATTACAATGGAATTGAGTTGATCCCGCTTCTCCGGTTTTTTGTTTTTTTAGTGGGTGGCTTGAGGGTAGTCTGAGAATGAAACAAAAAAAAAACGGAAACGGAAACGGAAATTTCATTTAGTAATCTATTTGAAGAATGAGACTTGGGCTTACTTCTTTTGCAGTGAACGCAACTGCGGCAAAGGATTAGCGCTGGGTTTCGTAATTAATTACTTTAATATTTATTTGAATTTTCTGTTAAAGGTAACCTACGGATGCGTTTGTATGGGTTTCACAGGTAAAAGCCGGCTGCTTCAAGACTTAAAATTTAATTGTGCCGCTTGTCATGTCTACAGACTGTTTGATTAATCAGGGTTATTTCAAAAATGTAAGAGTTCATTAATTTGTTACTTAGAGTGGGTGTAAGTATACGCCGTTCAGGGTTGAATTTCGGGAAAAGCGTGTCTGTTAACTTAACCTTATTTAAGACTCTTAATTCTGCATATGTACATCAGTTATAGCTAAAAGATCCTTTGAGTAGGTAATTCTTATCATTGCCAAGGATCTGATACTTTGCTACCAATGTTTGGATATTAATACTATAGATACTCGCAAAAGATATTTGCTTGCTCTATTTGGAGCGTTTTCACTTCTTTTTTTTAGGTCTGACCACGTTAGTCTCCCGGTTGAAAGAAAGTGGCAAATATTGATTCCAGCCCAACTGAAATTTTTTTCGTATGGGAAAGGTAATTAGACGTGGTGGTTTCGATGGATGAAACCCAAATAGCGCGTAGAGGGCGCCGTTTTGATACCACAAACTCAGGTGACCCGTTTATTCGGATGTAATGTTGAGATATTTATATCCACCCTGTGGAGTTTAGGAAGGATATCTCATTAAGGTCGTCGAAGAAGGGCTTGCTCAGTATGTGTTGCCTGGCTCTCGCTAGAGCTGGACATTTGCACAAAAAGTGGATTTGTATTGTATTTTATTTCGTTTTCATAAATTTATAATACTTAATCGCACAATTAACAGATATACATACAGAGATTTAATATCAACATAAAAATATTTTTCTTCTGAAGCATTGTATGTAAGACTTTAATAGAAAAGATGTAAGATGTAGTTTTCGAGAAAAAACCTAAATTTAAGCGTAGTACGCGTACCAATATATAAATATGTATTAATTTATAAGTAAATAAATGTATTAATAAATAAATAAATAAATAACTCAATAAATAAATATTTTAATAAATAAATAAATAACTTTTTTGACTAGGTTGACGTCGCTGTACAGCTCGTACAATTCGTGGTTGAATCTTCTCCTCCAGAACCCGTCAACGCAAACGGGACCGAATATCTTACGAAGGATTTTTTCTCGAAGCGACTAAGGATATCTTCATCCGCTCTCGATAAAGTCCATGCTTTAGCTCCATAAAGCAAGACTGGGACTTCTGTAGAGTCTCCTTAGTCGATCGAGAAAGGACTTCACTTCTCAATTGCCTTCTTAGCCCAAAGAAACAGCAGTTGGCAAGAGTAATCCTTCGTTTGATTTCCGACGAGATGTCATTTTTTGAAGTTATGGCAGAGCCGAGTTAGACAAAGTCCTTTACTACCTCGAAGTTGAAGCATTCTATTGTGACGTTCTGTCCAATTCGTCGATGTTGCGTGTCTCTTTTTGTTAACAGCATATATTTTGTTTTGCCCTCGTTTACCGCTAAGCCCATTTTAGCCGCTTCTATTTATATCCTCGCGAACGCACCGGTGACAGCTCGCTGGGTTCTACCAATGATGTCAATATCGTCGGCGTATGCAAGTAGTTGAACGGACTTTTGAAAGATCGTTCCTTGTGTGTTGGCTTGTGAGTGTCGAACAATTATTTCAAGTATGATGTTGAAAAAGTCGCATGACAGCGCGTCACCTTGTCTGAGTCTTTTTTGACATCGAAGGTCTCGGTGAGGTCATTACCGACCTTGATGGAGCAGCGAGCTTTCTCCATCGTCATCCTGCACAGACGGATGAGCTTGGCAGAGATGTCAAAACTAGACATGGCTGTATACAGTTCATCCCTGCAGATGCTGTCATAGGCAGCCTTGAAATCCATGAAAGGTGGTGGGTTTTTGTACTTCTTTGGTTTTTTCCGGATCTGCCTGAGTGTGAAAATTTGATCTACGTTGGTCTTTCCTGGCCTGAAAACGCACTGATAGGGGCCAATCAGGTTATTGACGAAAGGCTTCAGGCGCTCACACAATATGGTAGATAGGATCTTGTAGGCGATGTTGAGGAGACTAATGCCTCTGTAATTGGAGAAGTTGAGGAGGTCTCCTTTCTTGTGGACTGGGCAGACGATGCTGAGATTCCATTCATCTGGCATACTTTCATCTGACCAAACCTATGCTCACTACCAAGTCGTCTCCAGCTGCTTTAAATAGCTCTGCGGGTAGACCGTCAAGTCCAGCAGGCTTGTTGGACTTTAGCTTGGATATTGCTATCCGCCCTTCGTTTTGATCTGGTGGATGGGGGTTTTGGCTATCATCATCTAAATTGAACGGTACGTTCTGCATAACAGCGGAGTATCGGTATTCATCGCCATTCATCGTTCATTAACATTATGTGCATATTATTGGCCAATTTTTAAATTAATTTATTCGCAATATTATTTAAATTAATGCAAAAATAAAAACACTCTAACAAATGACACTTTCTTGCGAAATGTCACTAGGTGTGTTTGTTAACTTTTAATAACACAAATGGCACATCTGTTAAATAGTAAAAGTGGGGGAAAGTCCTCTCTTCTTCTTTTTTAACTATTGAATATTTTCACGAAAAACAAATTTTCTTTTATTTTGTTAACAAGAAGTGATTGACATTTATCGAATTGTCAGATTGCTGTTTGAAGGATTTGCCTCGGTGACTCCATGAAAAAGATCTAGCACGATTTTGCAAGAGGGGACATTTTTTGACACTGTCATTTGGCTCTCTCTTCTCTTGATTTTTGACAGTTGGATGTAAATTTACGTAAATTAAAAGGTTACCAAACACGCCTACTTATTCAAACAACAAATAGTTAGAATCCACACTTGTGGATTGTATATATTGATAGACTGCAAACCTTGGGGTGCGTTCGCACTGTCTTTGATTCTTCGAACAAAATGACAATGCATGTATTTTAAATAACACTATATTTTTTAGACACGGCGAAGCCGGGCGGGACAGTTAGTAATAAATAATGCATAGAATAATAAAAAATAAGATAATAAATTTTACATATACATATAAATGGTTTGACAGTGCATAAGTTATGGTCAATTGTATGTAAAGGGTTTTTCAATAAGAGCGCTACAAAAACGGTTTTGGATATCAATGAAATTCTTTATTTCTGTGAAAGTACTTTCGATGCCATTATGTATGGAATTCGATTTCTTTTGCATGGCCACCACGGGCATGCTTGCAGAAGTCCAGACGCTGAACCCAATTTTCGACGGTTTTCAAGCATAAATCGGCCGATACTGCTGCAATTTCACGTTCGATATTCGTACGAAGTTCATCAATCGTCGCTGGCTTGTTGGCATAGACCATAGACTTGACGTAGCCCCACAGGAAATAGTCTAACGGCGTCAAATCGCACGACCGAGGCGGCCAAGCGACTGGACCATTTCGTGAGATAACACGTTCTCCAAACTTGGTTTCCAATAAATTGATTGTGGCATTCGCTGTGTGGCTTGTGGCGCCGTCCTGTTGGAACCACATGTCCTCCAAGTCCATATCATCCAATTGGGGCCAAAAATATTCGGTTATCATTGAACGGTAGCGATTCCCATTCACAGTAACGTGCCGGTCTTGATCATCACGGAAAAAGTACGGCCCAATGACGCCGCCGGCCCATAAACCACACCAAACCGTAATTTTTTCGGGATGCAATGATGACTCATGGAGTACGTGTGGATTGCTGCCTGACCAATACCACATATTTTGTTTATTGACTAAGCCATTCAGTCAGAAATGAGCCTCATCGCTGAAGATGATTTTTCGATGAAAATCCGAATCATTTTCAAGTTGTTGCTCAGCCCAATTCACGAACATACGACGCTTCTGGTGGTCAAGCGGCTTCAGTTCTTGCGTCAATTTAATCTTGTAAGGATGTAGGCCAAGATCTTTTCGCAAAATTCGCCACAACGACGTCACAGAGATGCCCAACGCTTGAGAACGACGTGTGAGAGACACATTTGGGCTTTCTTCAACTGAAGCCTCAGCGGCAGCAATATTCTCGACACTACGGGCACTTCTTTGTCTCACTGGCACGGGAACATTTTGTACTGTGCCTGTGGATTCAAATTTTTCCACTAGACGCTCAATTGTTGATCTGCTAGGACGATTATGACGACCATAAATTGGACGTAGCGCTCTTAACGTTGAGGCCACTGACTCCGAATTTCGGTAGTAAATTTTAATAATTTCGACTCGTTGTTGGCTCGTATATCTTTTCATCATGAAATGGCAAACCTTACTGAAGAGAAATGTCAAAAGAGCGGCAAGAAATATGGCGTCGTTTGCTGTCCCTGTCGCTCTACTTTTGTAGCGTCCCTGTTGAAAAACCCTGTAGTTGGTGGCTATAATCAACGGCGTTTTTCATCTGTTGAGAAATGGGACGGAGCATGGGAATACATAACTCCAATGAGTCATGCAGTTACTCTTCCTATTGTGGGTTTAAAGGGTTCCTCATGTGTTGCTCGTGGTATTCATATTGGCGGGAAAATATTGGATATCTACGATACACTAACTAAGAAGTGGACCTATGAACGGTCACCCGCGCCGCGTGATTTACTCGAAATGGCCACAGTTTCTGTAAATAATGTTGATCACTTTTTTATAATTTCACAAAGGCAAATCAAAATTTATAATTTAGAAAACAACAACACTGAAATTATTGAAGTAAATTTCGCGCGAAATACATTCTGTACTAGATTTGCACTATTCAGTAATAGCTTTATAATTAACTAGTTGAACCCGTGCTCGCCTTGCTTCGCATTCTATTCTAAGGGCTTTCTCATTCATACAAATATGCAATTTCAGAGTGAGCGAAGAAAGTTTAAAGTATTTGTCTAAGTCCACAAAAGTGTTAAATAAATTTTGTCGATTAACTGCGTTTTATCAAAAACGTGTTTCAATATGTAACTTTCAGGCGCTAAATGCAGATTTCATAGTTCTCAAAAACCGCACCGCACCGTAGCCCGTCAACACTTCCGCCTCTACCAGATGTCATTGCAGAATTGTAACTCTAGGTCCGGTGCCATTACATTATTTAGGCGGGCTCAAGTTTCTTAGAAGAATAGTAGGTACACCCACTTTTAGTTTTAATTTACGTGATGGCAGCGAAAGCGAGAGTTTAAAAATTCGACCAGATATCTGGTTGTTACTTCTTGGTCCACAACCCAGGTGATTGAAATACATTCTGCACTTTGACCATCAGCACGTGAAAATATCTCGCTGTTAATTGATGGAGCTTAATCATTCTGAGGCAACAAAATAGCTCGCTCACAAGGGTAAGAATTCTTGCGGTTTTTTTAGTTGTGATATATCACCTTAAACCTTGTGATAAATTTACTTTTCCATTTGCTTCCGGAAGTGTTCCTCCACCAATTTTAAATAACAAATCAGAGAAATGTTGTGTGTTCGGATGTGCCTCGTGGCACTACTGATAACGTTTGCCTAAAGTCTCGGCAAAATAGCACTGTAAACCAAACATCCCAGATGACTTCCACATAGCAAATACATATGTGCATACATATATGAACCAAAATTAACTCTTAAAATAACAGAAGTTCACTTTGGGTAGAATATTTGTTTTTTAATTTATTAATAATATTTATAAACTGAAAATGCAATTCACTGCTCTAGAAAATTCTCTTTCTTTTGACACCTCATTTGTTAAGATTAGTTGAGTGTGAGAGCCGCAAATGGTGATAATGATTGCAGAACATTGAAATGCAAAGCATATGATCATGTTAGAGCGCGCACATATACTCACACACACACTATTGCAACGATACCCACTGCTGCACGACTGCTGGCGGTGGTCTCCGCTGAATGAAAATTGTGGGCGATGTTTTGAATAATTGTTTTGAACATTGCTCAGCTTCAGGATAACGCAGGAGGATGTTTTATATCTCAGATGAATCAGCGACAGATTTACTAATTTCACCTATTTTTTTGTTTTTCAATCCGATAAGCCATTATTAAGTTAGGGCTGTATAATCATAATATTCCTCACCGATATACAGTTATTTTGACTATTATGTAAAAACCAGTACCCTGAACAATAAATTACATAGCTTGTGATCATCCCGGGTACTTAAGAAGCATTTCAAAAAAATGTTCATCGAAATCTGTCCAGCGGTTTTCACGCTATTAGGTAACCAACAAAAAAACCTCTACAGTTTTATAATATTTATTATTATTATTATTATTATTATTATTATTTTTATTATAGATGACAAAAGTCGGCTTAGGAGGTACTATCTCGTTGAAAATAAGTGGGAAAGTATGCCCAAACATCGCATAGGGCTTGAATCAGTACGGCTACATGAATGCAACGTCATACGTGTTTGCAGTCAATGCGATGGGGGGGATGAATATTTTTTGTGAGGGATCAATGAGTAAGAGTCGTAGTATGTAGTAGTCGTAGTACATATATGTACATGCGGTGTACGAATAACTGCGGTATATCGCTGCAGATCTCTAATACCTAGACAGATGGGTCAAAATATCAGAAGATTTTCATTAAATAATTATTTACTGATTATAATCAGTATCGACTTCCCGCAACTCTAACACCAAGGCTGCGTAAATTCTTTGCTGTTCATGGTCTCTTTGGGCTTCATACAATATATGTATTTCGTAAATATGTACGTTGCGGATACACATTCGACACTTTGAAAAGCTGGGACTTTCGCTGTTCTCACTGAGACCCACAACTACAACTTAAGACTTAATTTCAAGTTCAACAACTATTTGGGTGTAAGTTCGCTCATATAAGCAACTTACCTGCAAATGCAATCTAAATTTGTATAACAAGATAAATTCAAACAGAATGGAAAATAACATCGCGTTTTAAAAGCATTTCAAGTCCAGCTGTTGTCCACGTTACCAAAGCAACACCCGAGCTATGTAAACCTTCAGTTCAATACTCAAAATAGTTATAAATTACAGACGTAAATCGCAGCCCTATCGTATCCGATCATCGATGTTTACCTCCTGTCGGCAAAAAGACACACACATAGCCCAAATGTCTGTCGTAAAAACTTGATTGCAAATAATTGAATAATATTGTATCGTTGAACAAATTTTCATCTCCTATCTGTAGATAGCCCTGCCTACACCCAGATCCAGTACCTACATACCATTACACAATAGATTGCAAACAATTACGATTCATGGGTGAAAATATGGCAGCAAACAGAAAAAAAAATCTCCTGGCTACGGTCTGCGGATTAAATTGAAGTCATCCTTTACCTGTATTATCGAACAACAACAACAAAGAACAGCGTACACAAAGCTAAATGCTATCGCCCATATGAGTCGAATTAGCCACAAGACACAAAGCCATTGCTGTGCCGCTGCCATCGCCGCCGCCATAATATAACGAAGGCACTTACAATAATGTTACCCCCGGTGCACGTTACGCTCATGAAAAAAAACCCCCCCGACTCTTCATATGGGTTTCCCCTTTAATGGAGTTTTTTTTTTTTTTGGTTTTGTCACAAAACATTGTCAATTCGATATTTTCCGCAAGAGGTCCTTTTATAATATTTTCGTTTTTTACTTTTCCTTTGAATGAGTCTGTTTAACAAAAGGACCATCATGTACGGAATTCGATTAAATTTATTTCGGAATTTCCTCCACAATATGGGGGGTTGCACCAGGCACCAGCCAGAAGCCACCAGCCACCGGTGTCTCTGTTCGGTATGGCAGTGGCAGTAGCAGTGCGGTGCAGATTTGTTTTTTTTTTTACCATAACCACATGTACACCTACTGGTGGCACTTAAGGTTAATAGCAATGGGAAGCATCCTTTTCTTTGTCAGCACTCGTCCTTAACACTTTCGCCGATTGATTGAACGCTACTGAAATGATGTGTTCACGTCATGTAGTGGTTGCCGATGGGTGGTGGGGACGGGGAGACATTATAAAAATTTATTTGAATTCCATTCGAATGGAATTCTAGGTAATTTCTTTATAATGCGTCGGAGTAATAACATTAAATTTTATTTTATCAATTTTCAGTTAATAAAATTCTACAAGAAACGGAATTCGAAATCTTGCGGTTGTGCATCGCATACGAGCATGTGTGTGTGTGTGTGTGTTGGTTGTGTTTTGGTTTTGGTATCCTTTCCATTCACTGTAGGTAAGTGAATATAATAACTTTAGAGTGGATTCAAGGAAGAAGATTTCCTTGTAAATGGAGTTCCAAGAAATTTGATTATAGATGTGAAAGAGTCCTTTGATAGACTTCGGAAAGAGTTATTTTGAAATACAAAAAGATTTTTTTATTTCCAAGGATATGGTTTTGATTAAGGATTAAGTGACAATTGAAGGAGGCAAATTTAATCAGCCCTGAAGAGATATTTGTTAAACTTGCCACCTGCTAAAACCCCAGTCCTTCCATAAAATATAACAAAAAAAAAGTCCTTATTCCATTCAATAGAATTGTAATAAGGAATGACAAGCAAATCGGGTGAGGGGAGTGGGGAAAAAGTAAATCGTTCATTCATTTCGAGTCCTTCACGTTTAACAGTAATTGAGTTAATTCGATTAAATGGAGTTTTCCCATTATAAACGGAAAATGGAAAAATCTCTGTCCCTTAAGTATGCAAATAAAATGACCAAAGTTATACCGAGGTCGTGCGCTGAATTTTATTTACTTCTTTGCTTTTGGACAAAAAAATAAATCTTTTTCGTCGTTCATCGTGCGAAAAGCCATCACTTGACAGCGTACGCTTGTACATATATCTATACTGCTATATCAGAACCAGAAGTCCGTAACGCAAAAGTGTTGATTCGTTAAATTAACGCTGTGCCGGTAAAAATAGTGTTTGTACTTTTAAATGAGCTTACTTATGTATGTAGGAAGGTGTGCATAAAGGGTGTCCTTGTTTACAAACTTTTTTTTGTCCTATCACCATTTTTGTTTTTTTCCTTTTTTTTTTTGTTGTTAAAGAAAGTTAATTGACATTGCACTTTGTAAAAGTTATTTGTACACTCGTTTAACTTGAACCTTAAGGGAGGAGTTTTCCGACTTTTGATGGAAAGTGAAGGCATATCTAAGGATGGTGTGAAGTATCTCCATCAGTTCGTTATTATCTCACAGAGGAAGTTTTTAACTGACTATGAAGCTGTCCGCCCCTGCTTCGATGACATAATGACGGATGGTTTTTCTGAAAATGGCCAGAAAGAGAGAGTCTCAAAATGGGGCTCAATTCTTACTAACCAAAACTCACATTCACGGCCTGTGTACACCAATTCCATTCCAACTCACGTGACTCCGCAATACGCTGTGAGTTTGAGTGAGCTGAGTGAGTAATTTTGTTTGTAGATGCTCGATATAGTGAACATCGATGTAGTGAACAATCCAATATAGTGAACACACAATATTTTATACAGGCTATTCTAAATAGTGAACAAGTTTGTTCACTATTTTGAATATTTGTTTGTTTCACAGCTTGTGATTGTTTTTAGTGCAAAAACAAAGTGCGCGTTGCTTATTTCGTTATTTTTTGAACGATATTCTTTGTGACCATGTCACTTAAGCACAGCTTAAGTTTGTTATATTTTTGTTTTTTAAGTACATGGAATGTATTATGTTTTTTACGGAAGAGTTGTTTTTGTCAAAAATAAGATATTCTTTCTTATAAATATTGGCTTTTTTTTTATATTAATCGCAAAGAAAAATTGTAATTATATTCTATTTTCGATGAATTGTACGTAAAAACATAGACATTTTGATAAAATTTGCTTCAAGGAGTCCACGCTCGTTACAATGAACAATCTCGCTTCAGTGAACAGGCCTGGTTTTTATTAGTTCACTATATCGAGCGTCTACTGTATTTTGTAATCTTTGCACAACTAAATACATACATAAATTCCTTATGCTTTTAATAACAATACAAATTCATTAAAATGTTATCTTCCAAACAAATTATAATATAAATTAACACTTTTGTAAATACGCACAACTTAAAAAAAAACAAGCATTCACCACATTTGTACACTTTCACAAATGTGCACGGACTTACATATGTGCATCTACCAGCTGCAGTATTTGCGTAATAATATCAAATTTGAGGATAGATGTGTAGGATATGTATCTGCTTGTATCTGCATCTTCACATTAAGAAAATTCCTAACGGTATATATATTACATGAGGAAAAGAGTTTAAGTGGCCGACCACTAGTACCTTTACCCTAGTGAGGTGAAAAAAGTTTAACATTTGTTTTTTTAATTTTCATTGAGAACTAGCTGACCTGCCTGGCTTCGCCCGTGCATGCAAAAAGTCACGCTACTCACGTACTACATCTACATACACTCCTCGCCACTTGAATAGGACACCCCTTAAGTCTGTTTTTGATCGCCCATTGCTCCCAAACCAAGCATGCTAAAGACTAAACATTTTTTTTAGATTAAAGTTCATTTCACTGTTGTTATTTGACTACAAGGAAATTTATTGCTAAAGATTTAAGTATTAACAAAAAATTATTAACCAAAAACCGGCAAAATGCAGGGACCCAATTTTGCATACTTGAATACGGCACTGTTACGAAAAACGCTTTTTAGAGAATTCTGATTCCATTTAACATAAACATTACTCACATTTGTGGTAATTGGAGTATTTTAGATTAAAAAAAAAAATTGTTTTAATAGTGTGTTGACCCAACTTTCTGCTTCAAAACTTCACACATCCGGTTTGGAAGGGATGCATACAAATTGCCCAAATAACTTAGCGAAGTCGAGCTCCAAGCTAATTCAATGGCTTGGGTTAGTTCAGGTATACTCGAATATTGTTTTCCTGATCCATACACTTGACGTGTTAACCATCCCCAAACATTTTCGATGATATTCAAATCCGGTGAGCCAGATTGGCTTTTAGCAAGCGTGCGGCCTTTCATGTTTTTTCCATGTTTAGGCTCATTACTTAAAAATACGGATATAACATGTCGGTTCCTCTCGATATTCTTAGCTATTTTAGCAATAGATAGGCCAATGTCCTTGTAAGCCTTGATTTGTCCTTTTTCCTCCTCTGTTAAGGCTTTACGTCGACCCTTTTACGTTTTTTTTTTTTAAATAAAATAGTCGAAATTAACAAAAAAGTTCGATCAACAAAAAATATGACTCCGCGTGCCAAAGATAACGATGAAACTTAATGCATGTTCTATTCAAGTGCCGCAAAAATCTTGCCTAAATTTCATGTCTGCTAACATAAAGTGGAAAAAAACATATAACGGCATTTTTCCAGAACTTGCAATTTATCACAGAGAAAGAAGAAGAGTTGCACAAACAGAACGTGCAAAAATACCGTTTTTTTATCATACCGCTTTCCAGTTATGAGCAATTGCAAAGAGAGTGTACAGGGTGTTCTATTTAAGTGGCGAGGAGTGTATGTAAGTATTGTATACTATTATAAATGACCCGCGAACATTTTCCCGCCTAAAATTTATTAAATTATTAATGTCCCTTTCGAAAATCGAACCTCTCTATTAAAAGAATGAAGCTCTTTTGAAATTTAATTGAATTTAATGTATTTTATGTACACGGTTTTTTATCTTTGAAAACATGAGATCAATTTTGTGAGCCCACTGTACATCCAGAAGAGACTCACAGACTCCATCGGGCATTATATCATCACTAATGAAGCCGGCCGAAATGACATTGATCGCTGACGAGATATGGCACTGCACAACCTCTAGTATCGACGTATTGACATCACAATTTGGTTACAAGTTGATTTCCAGAAACGGTCCTATTAATTGGCCCTAAGATCGAGCAATTTGAAAACTCTCCCTCTATCTTATTTCCCAGTCGTTTTCCATTCATACTCGTATACCAATCAAATATAATGTCAGCACCTAATTGTCAATAATTACTGTCCATACAAAAGTCAAACAAATAACATCGCCTGAATCAACAGTCACCTCGTTATTGCAGTCAAACATTCCGCCTCTACGTCATATTAACTCAATAAATAATGTCAAACAATTTCCTTATCGATGTCCTGCTCCTGCCTAAAAAAAAACGCGACTACTATTTACTCACGTACGATGCCGATTCGAAATTAGTCTGCACAGAAAAAAAAACAGAAACTCCACACAAATGTATTTGTGTTTGCCCATCAGACACGCCACCGCGCCCCCTTTATCCGCAACTAGCAACAATTAAGTTGTAAATTAAATTGTGCATGTATGCATGTGATATTGATTATCCTGCGCTTACTTGAATTGGTGGGGTCTCGTTTTCGATCATAGGAAGGTCACTCACATACGCCGCAGTTGTTTTGTAAGGAATCTATCTCTACTCGTTCTGCGCCTCGTCCAACCGTGCATTCTAATGAGATTAAATTATTCAGGACAAAGTTTGCCAATTATTGTTGTGCCAACCAATATGGCAAAACTAATCCTTATTATGTGAATATTTAGTTACGGTTAATTAAAATGGTAAATACCTCATCCGAAATGCACAATAAACCGGGAATCCTTTCAGCTGTGGAACAGCGCGCCAGTAAAGCCTGCTGCTGTGTCAGCTGAGAATTTTCCGAGGATGGGGCAACAGCGAGTCCTTTTCCGCCAATGCCCACCCTATATACACACACATCTGTACGAAGTACAGTTACTACGTACATACATAGTACATAAATCAAATATTAATAATTAGAATTTACTTTGGGTGAGTGCATAGCGTGCGTTAAGGTTTCCGTTATCTGTGAATCACATATAGAATTACAACATTTTATTTTTCACTCTCGCCACCACAACTATCCTGTCCGCGGGCGGACTGTGTGGATTAGAACAAGTGAAACACTACCCTTAAGCTGTGGCCGCCACATGATTGTCCCATCCCGACTACGTGCATCATTTGTTGCTTTTGTACTCACTCGTATTTGTGTTGAAAACGGATGTGTGTTGGACTTTTCGAATTCCAGATGAAAGGAACAGATTGCCATCGGCAAATGTGTAACGGAAATCATTTTGATAGCGGTCATGATTAGTTGTTTTTATACGGTTGCCTTGGATCACCGTAAATCCGCCTTTAGAATGCAATATCCGGCGTATAAAATGTCCGCCAATTTAATTAGATATGTGCTTGGTTTGCTTGGTTAAGCGGAAAAGCGCTACCAATGCTAAAGTGGTACGAATATTTTTACTGGGCTCGTTGTTTGTTTGTGTAACGGATATGAGTTTTAGAACCTTGTGTAAGCGGGCGTAATTTAATTTTCAATTCTGCACACACACGATTTTATTTATCGTAAATTTTAAAATGCTACTTAATTTCACAGCATTCGATTTTTATATTGTGCTGTCAAACTTGACAACATTCGCCTTTTTAGATTGGGCTGTCAAATTAAGACATACTTTAGTAAAAGTGGCCATTTAAAGTTATGCGCTGAACGGGTTATCCGCTATAAGGTTGTCAATTTAAAGTAATATTATGACCGGAACCCATCGTTTTTTATGCACTTAAGTATATAAAAGAATAAATGATATAGAATATTCACAACAGTTAAAACGCTTAAAAGCAGATAAAAAGAGAAATAATAAATTCCGAGTGAATCCTTTTTTTGTTTTGAAACAAAAGGGAGAGAACGAATAACTCTCTATGGAATATTCGATAAGATGACAGCTAACGACAAGCTTTGGCAGGAAATAGATGGAAAGCTTAAACTTTAAAACTCACTACCATAAGTTTAGATAGACACTTCTGTAAGTTTAGACAAATATTCGTTACGTAGGTAAGCAGTTCGAAGACAATTTATCTGCCTGAGTTGAAAGGTGATAGGTTTCAATTTCTACTAACTCTATGGGTGGTGTCCAGGATAACTGGAGAGTTGTGTATTATTTTTGTACTTGCTTATGATTCACAGGAGTTTTTTGAAGATGTTTCTTATTATAGTTTATGCGATCAATTTCTTCAGCCATACCCACCATCCTACTGCCAGTGTTATGCCTTCGCAGAAGGTTTCGATATTAGCTTCTGAAATTTATCAACTTATCTTTATTTCGTGAGAAATAAATGCTTCGAAGACATCTGGATTCGAACCGTGAACCTTCCGCATGACAAGCGACGACGACTACCACTATGCTACGGCCACACAGTGAATTTGTGTATTAACTATAAAAAAAATCAGGAACGCATTCAGCGTTATTGCATAAATGTGGCTAAATTTCGTTGATACAACACTTAATTTGCTCTTTCAATACATGGGTGGTCGTGATGTTTCTGGCGTAATCCTTAGACCTCAAAAAAACACCAAGGAAAAAAGACCCACGGCGTCTAATCGCAAAATTACCCGATCTCAATTGAATTGTTTCCTGGGCTATAAAGCATGTTGCATGTAGCACCGTCTTGTTCAAAGTGCATGTCGTCCACATCCATATCTTGCAATTTAGGCACGAAAATCAGAATTATCATATTGCCATTAACTTTTATTGCCTGACCAACCGCATTTTCAAAGAAGAATGGTCCGATGATGCCCCAAGCCCAAAATTCGCACCAAACAGTGACACATTGTGGATGCATTTGTTTCTCAACAATTTTGTGGATTTTCTGATCCCCAAATTCGACAATTTAAGTAATAAGAGTCAGCAATTGGTCCAGTTAACTACAATGGGTTCAGATGAAGCTATGTGTGATTTCTGGTAGATTATTTGACGCTGAATCTAAATCTGGCAACAGAATTGCTCTAGGAGGTCAGAATTTTGAGATATACCAATCTCAAAGTGCTAAAAACACGGTTTTGGCGATAATTGGAGTAATTTTTTGAGAACAGCAAATTTTTATAATCACTTTTAACTAAAGCATTTCTTCAGCCGAAACACTAGGCGCAATTAATATAGGGGCACCAAGTTTTTTTTAAAACAATCTAATTACAGTGGTGGTCCAATGTAACGAATGATATAATTTCCAGTTGCATTCGCTATATCGAAAAATTCCTAATATCGAACACATTTTCCTTGTACGAAACATAGATATAAGTATGTATATGTAGATAGATAGAAATACATTTCTTCAATTCTCGCTTAGTACATTAAATAAATTTATAAATATTGTTTCTAATTCATAACATTTTAATACATACATATTATATTTCAGTGCGAACATTCTTTGAACAAGAGTGAATGGTGAAGCTTATAGCTGAGTCTGAACTAATAGAACTACTGAGCTAAAAGAGCTACCGAACTACATTGGTGAACTAGTTCTTTTTAGTGAACGAGAACTACTGAAATACTTCAGTGAAGTGAACTAGTTTGCCCAACTCTAATTGAGGGTGTTAAATTCGATGGCATGTACAACTGTACAACACCTACATTTTTAATGTGATGATGTATGACTTTCTTTATGTCCGGAAATAAGTGCTTGTTTTTTTTAAGTTTTTTCGTGAAAACCAATGTTGGCGTGGCTTGCAAAATTTATTGAACACGTCGTACTCCAACTTCAAGGCCCAATTTCGATTTTATTTGGGAAGCAAAAAGTTTGTTTTGGCGTGCTTCCGCAACAATTTGATTTTTTTGGCGGTATGACACCTTTTTCGGAGCACCTTTGCCTTTGTTTTTCCATACTGATCACTTAAATTGACAAAGTGATCAACGACATTTGCAGATCTTGATAATTTGGCAGCAATTTGTCTATTGGAATAACCATTTTATAACCAATTTTAATTGTTTCCTCTTGCGTAAGCCTCTTTCTACGTCCCATGTTCGCATATCAAAGTAAAACTTTGTACTGTAAAAATAAATAACCTTTAAAACCACTCTGCCAAAAGTGTAACAGAAATTTTTACCAAGAATAGATTAAAAAAAAATAATAAACAGTTGCCTCTATATTTATTTCGCTTTTTAGTTCCAGCTTTTCGGAGCTTCACAAATACTGACTGACTGTTCAGCGCAGCAACTGGTTTGAGAGTGAATATTTTGCACAATATCTCATCAGAACATGTGCAGATAACGGAAAATACCGTTTTGTTGGCTGACGTAATGTACAAATACAGCGGAAAATATATTTTTTTAGAGTTATTACGTTGCCTCTATGTTAATTTCGCGTAGTGTAGAGAGTTATTACGTTGCCTCTATGTAAATTTCGCGTAGTGTAGATCCATCTTTCGAAATAGCTTTCAAAATCCTCTTTTTTGAACTTTTTGGTTTCGATATTGACTGCATTAGTAGTCTCTTCATTCGAGGTGAAAATTGTCCCCTCAAACCTTTTTTTGTTTTCGGAAACAGTCACGTGGCCGGCGCTAGATCCGGAGAATAAAGTGCGGGGCGAATTTCATTGATGCCCGAGAGCGCAAGAAAGTTGTTGGTTTTTTCAGCAGTGTGCGCAGGTACATTGTCGTGGCGCAAAAAGTAGCGGCGCAGCTCCTTTGTTTTTCGGTGTCCTAGTAAATTTTGGAAAACTTGTGGTAAGCAAGTTTCATTATACCAATTAGCAGTGACTGTCTCAATAATTTTAGGTGGGATGACGGCGACCATTTTCGCCCTGGTGAAGTACAATCGACATCATAGCTTTTGTAACTGACTTTTGTTGTTTGGCCTTAACTGGAGGATTTGCACCTTCTGGTCTCCATATCAAGGACTGCTGTTTCAATTCAATTCAATTTCAATTTATCTATTTCTCTATCAATTCTTTATATAAAAATACAAATAACAATAAACAACAATATGTATGCAGTACAAAGTGAAATAATAAATATACACGGCAATCTGTAGTTCAGAAGGAACTAGAGGCGAAAGCAGGAAGCAAAGCATACTTATGTATAAAAAATATAAAATTAGGAATGAAATATAGTGGGGCAACAACAAGTTTTATATATGTACTTAAATGCGTTTCTTTACATTGTTTTTTTTTTTTATTTATTTATTTTGCATGACATAATAGAAAAAAGTCAAAATTAAATTAGACAGCTACACTTACTAAGTCAGAGATATCCTTATAGTTTTTGTCTAAGAGCCATAGTTTTACTTTTCCTAGAAAAATGGATTCGTTTCTTATGGTTCTAATGTTATTCGGTAAGCTGTTGAAAAGTCTAGGAGCAACTCCCGTAAAAAAATTAAAAAAAATTTGCAAATTGTGCTGTGGTACTAAAGCAAGGTTTAAATTGTTTATTCTAAGGTTGTAACTAGAAGAGCATCTATTTAATTTAATTTTTTTTTTTTCATTTTTGATATTTTATTTTTTTCATATTTTTAAATGGTTTACATATTAAACTGTCCTGCGAAGCCTTGTGGCTTATCTGCAGGAGATCGTATGGCAGATTATATTTTTAAAAGTTAGCAATTGCAAAGTTGATGTCTAGATTAGATATTGATTTTAAATTAACATAGTGATTGAAAAAAAAAGCAAAACAAAGAATTTTAAAGGCATTAAAGGAAAACTGAAATTAAAACAAAATAAAAAACAAAAGAGTATTGGTAACATAAATGAACATGCTTGGTCATATTAATTAAGTTATTGCTTCTAAGAAAAACTGTTTTAATCTCCGTTTACGTTGATTTATTTGATTGATACATCTTAAGCTTTGGGGAAGTTTGTTAAGTACATTCGGCAGCGTATACATCAGTTGCCTTCTCCCATAGACGTTGCTGAAACCTGGAAGTTGATACATTCCATCTGCTCGTCTTCTTGTTTCGTATTGGTGGCTTATCGGTGTACGGAAAAGTGGTTCATCGTAGTACACCAATGTGGCTGTCATCTCAAAAATCTGGTTTACTCTCATTAACCCCTCACTGCTTGTCATGTTATTCCTTGACGAAATTGATAACCAGATCTGGCGAAAAATATCTTTAAGACTTTTTAGAAATATAAATGTTTCAGAGTAAGAATTTTAACCCTTTCCTTCCCAAATTATTAATGTATGGGTAAAAGATTAACTTTGATGTTTTTAGGGATAATATGGGCATTCTAAAGATAACTGCATCATTTTTTTTTAGTAGGAGTCATTGGGTGGGTGTGGCGACATGGTAGCCATATGGCTACATGGGGTGCTAACTCAAAATCAAAACACTTTTTTCTTTTAAAGTTTGTTTTATATTTTACAAAATTCATATTTAAACATTATTATTTCCACAAAAATATATATTTTTTGTATCAGCACTAATATTTTCCTGTTCAAATCCGCGACCGAAATTCACATTTCGACAACACTACAGAAGAAGTCGACTTTCACGAGCAAAATGTCAAAAAAAATAGTTACCAGATAAAAAATACAAAATTGTTTCCAATAAACTGGGAGAATATGATCCTGCCAGATTAAAATAAATGAATTCCTTGAATTTTAATTTCTTTTGTAATAGTTATTAATAAAAATGTATGTGGTAGCCAAATGGCTACCCTGGGAGGGAAAGGGTTAAGGCTTCTGAAAAGTATTAAACTACTATGATAACAACTTTTATTACAAATAAGGCGAATAACGTGTTTTTGGGGAATTAGAAGTGGGTACAATTTGTTATTGTATGTACCACCTCAGGAAACTATGTCGTATTCAAGCTTAGAATGCACTAATCCATAATAAATACACTTAAGAAGATCCAGTGAGCAATAAGACTTTGAAAAGTATATTTGCCTTGTGGTAGCCATTAGATACTTAAGTGCATTGGTATGGCCAGACCAACTCATCATCCAGTCAAGTAGAACACCAAGATACTAAAATGACTTAACACTCTCAATACTAAAACATTTATCAGAACATGTACGTGACTCAAAAAATGTCTAAGAGCCTGCTTCCGATTTACAAATTTCCTTACTTCGTTTATATTTGTTGCAGTTTGCACAGTGAAAAACGAATGTTCCAAAATGCACTTCCTTTCCACACACATTAAAAAACATAATTTTATGAAGCTGTTTGGCTTCCGGGTCGAACACGAGCCTATTTTTGCTCTCCATTTAAAATTTTTGGAACCCATCGAGCTGACTTCTTCCAATATTTTAGGTGATGATTTAAAATTCGTGAATCAGCGATGACATTCAAGCCCAGTTCAACCGATATCTTCCTGGCATCTTCGTCAATTTTAACCTTCACCAGGGCCACATTTGTATCGTCGGTCGAGGATTTGGGCCGACCATCACGAGATTCCTTCTCCACAGAAAATAAATCGATTAACGGTGTAATGGACTCCAGATATAAAAAGATTAAGTTCCTGGAAAATATATCTTTAATGTTTACCATTTCATAAAGACAAGTAAATTTGACTTCATATTTCAGTGGGTATCTGTAATTAATAAAAGAAGCAACACATCGTTGGATTGGAAATGTTTTTGCATGTCAACATCCCCAATGTCAAATGACGAGCAACATAACCAAATCAAAATGGCAGCTGAACTGCATCGATCACTTTGTTCCACCTAACAATCTACTTAACATAATATAGTTTTGTCAGTGTTGAATCTCAGCAACCAATTCCTAACAACTGAAACCACATTTGACAAACACAAAGAATCTGTTAAGTTTATTAACTTAATGTAATTATGCGTGTTTGATGCTCATTCCATATCGACACAGCGCAACACGTTGCTCTACATTCCACTACGAGTGCAATCGAATTTAACATTTATTTCAATTAGTACTCATACGACGCAACCACAAGGAAGCCTACTGCATATCCTTTGTAACACTCATGTGGTTATGTGGTCTAATTGAATTTTATAGTGCATACTTGGCACAGAACAACCTTGCATGGTAGAAACATCACACTCGATGGTCACTTGAAACTTCTCATTTTTTTTTTGTTGTTGTTACAGCAGCAATATTTTATAGGAACGCACCGGTCAGTGTTCTATGCCAACACATAAAGGTATGCAAATAAGTAAACATTGCATATTTCAACCAATTACCATAATTCACTGATGAGACCAACGGGTCAACATCAATTTTCCCGGGACTATGTATACATACAACAGGACTCAACAAGTCCTTGAGCATTTGCGTTTGATGACGATGCACCAGGCACCCAGAACTGCTAGCTTTGTATATATTGGCGGCGGAGCTGCACTTTATATTGATAGTGGAATAAATCTATACAAACACATGTCCTGTATTTTAAAGGAGGCTGTGGTTTGACGTTTAAACCCCAACCTCCACGAGTATTCCATGACCATGATAGTCCTGGCACATTCTGATTTGTATGTAATGCACCTGACCTGGTTCGCGGTGTGGTGTGAGCTCATGAGTTAATTTAATTAATTATGGTACAAGCTTATCATACCTCAAATAAACAGCTAAAGTGGTGAATCGCTTGTTGTTGTGTTCTTTTTTTAATGAGTTTTGTTGGTTGCCGCAAGGATTTAAGTAGATTTTCCAATTTTTTCATTCCTTTTTATTTGCATCTCGATTTTTCATCGTACACAAATTGGGTTTCCATAAATTGGATTACAAGTAAATGAGTGTAAATTGGATTGCGTTCTTTATCATATTTTTGTTTTAAAACGATTTAGTTTCCATTTTTTGATGCCACAGCCCACAGTATAAGTTTTAAAAAGAAAAATCTCCGCACTTAGCATGTTGCTTATTCAAATTTAAATCTCAGAAAAAAATGTAACTTTTCCCACACTCGCATTCTCCGGTTGTAAGGATTGAAAGTAAAATAATATTAACATCGAAAAATTCTTTATTTCAAAAATAAGACTTTTCAGCTTATGTTACAATCTTTTCCTTAGGCATGTTCTACTCGTACTAATAAAATACCTCAAAACTTTTCTTTAAAATGCCATTCTGAAGGGAGAAACGTTCTAAGGAGGAGATTTACAGATTTATGCAGGTTTGCATATTTTCAAAAAAACATTATGTGTTTGCTTCCCGAATAAAAAGGTTTAATTAATGAAAACCTCATAAGTTCAGAAGGTATCACCAGTCTGTAGGGCTTTTATAAGGTTCTAGGTTAGGTCTCCCACAGTATGTATTGTATTTATGTTTTCATTCAAATCTAAAATCAAGTCTTCTCTGGCGTACAACGTTGTAGAAGTAAGTCATTATTTGTCATGACCATGGATCGGATTTTGTTGACCAAAAAAAGCTAAAAAGGTAAAATTATACTGCAAAAAAGGCATTTAAGAATAAAGGTTTTTATGCATTATTATTATTAACATTGTAATAGCACTGAATAACCAAGAATATTTCGAAGCTCTCTGGTAACGATCGCCTGCGATTATCTCCCAGGAAATACTTGAATGAACTAAAGGCACTCTCAAGATGGGCAGAGACTAGTGGAGCCAGGATAAGAGATGTCACGTCATTGACTTTAACATTTGAGTCCAATTTGGAGTTTGCCATTTCCTTCATTTGATGAAAAAACGGCGCTCAATTTCTTCATCACATCTTCAGTTACTGGCCCTTTAGCTTGTTGTAGTTTCAACTCAATCCCGTTCAAAGTCTTTAACACCTCTTCAATACGCCTCCCAAAATACGATTACTAGAAGTCACCTGTTATTTTTGAGCTTTCCCAATTTCAGCACAAAATTTTGCAATTGAATTGAATCTTTTCAGTTTTCAGTTAGTCTTGGGGCGTTTTCACTTTTAATGACAACTTACTTACTTAGGTGGCGCTACAGTTCGGGGTGGACCAAGGCCTCAACCAACAACCTCTTCCAGTTAGCCCGGTCCTTAGCTAACCGCTTCCAGTTGCGCACTCCAAGTTGGTTGAGGTCTTGTTTTACTTGGTCGCGCCACCTTAGGCGAGGTCGTCCTCTGCTGCGCTGACCCTCCGGGTTAGAGTTGAATATTCTCCGAGCCGGAGCGCTGATGTCCATGTGCTCTACATGTCCTAGCCATCTTAAACGCCCAATGTGCAGTTTTTTGACTAGGCTGATATCGCTGTACAGCTCGTACAGTGTTGGGTGTCCCTTTTTGTTGACAGCATATACTTAGATTTGCCCTCGCTTACCGCTAAACCCATTTTGGCCGCTTCCATTTCTATACTCGCGAACGCACCGGTGACAGCTCGCTGTGTTCTACCAATGATCTCAATATCGTCGGCGTATGCAAGTAGTTGAACGGACTTTTGAAAGATCGTTCCTTGTGTGTTGGCTTGTGAGTTTCGAACAATTCTTTCAAGTATGATGTTGAAGAAGTCGCATAACAGCGCATCACCTTGTCTGAATCCTTTTTTGACATCGAAGGTCTCGGTGAGGTCATTACCGACCTTGATGGAGCAGCGAGCTTTCTCCATCGTCACCCTGCACAGACGGATGAGTTTGGCAGGGATGTCAAAACTAGACATGGCTCTATACAGTTCATCCCTCCAGATGCTGTCATAGGCGGCCTTGAAATCGATGAACAGGTGGTGGGTATCGATTTGGACTTCTTGGGTTTTTTCCAGGATCTGCCTGAGTGTGAAAATTTGATCTGAAACCGCACTGATAGGGGCCAATCAGGTTGTTGACGAAAGGCTTCAAGCGTTCACACAATATGGCAAACAGGATCTTGTAGGCGATGTTCAGGAGACTGATGCCTCTGTAATTGGAACAGTTGAGAGGGTCTCCTTTCTTATGAACCGGGCAAACGATGCTGAGATTCCATTCATCTGGCATACTTTCATCTGACCAAATCTTAGAGATGAGTTGGTGTATGCTCACTACCAAGTCATCTCCAGCTGCTTTAAATAGCTCTGCGGGTAAACCGTCAGGTCCAGCAGCCTTGTTGGACTTAAGTTTGGATATTACTATCCGCACTTCGTTTTGATCAGGTGGATGGGAGTTTTGGCTATCATCATCTAAGTTGAATGGTTCATTCTGCCTGACAGCGGAATTTTGGTCGTCATCGCCATTGTACAGTCTGCAGAAGTAGTCTTTCCAAATTCTCAGCACCGACTGTGTTTCTACTACGATGTTTCCATCCGCGTCTCTACAGGTTTCTGTACGGGATTTGTTTTGCTGGCACATTCTTTTTACCCTCTGGTAAAACTTCCGTACATTGTTCCTGGAGTAGCATCTCTCAATATCCTCGAATGCACGCTTCTCGTGCTCTTTCTTTTTCCTTCTAAGAAGCCGATGTTCTTCCCGTCTCTTTTGCTCGTAGAGCATGCGAGCAGATCTAATCCTTCTTTGCAGCGCCGCTTTATACGCTTGTTGTTTTTCCGCCTTAGCTAGTCTGCACTCTTCATCAAACCAGGGGTTTCGTGGTGGTGGTCGTGTGAAACCCAGTACATCATTCGCGGCACTTATGATGGCTTGCTGGCAGTGTTGCCACTGGTCTTCTGTACTAGCTGTTGCTGCGGTAGGACTCGTAGCAAGAGATCGGGATATGCGTTCTCTGTAGGCTCTGGCGGTGTCTTGCGATTGTAGCTTTTCGACATTGTACTTTCTCACAGTATTTCGTTGTTGTGGCGCTGTGGATATCCGCATTCGTACCTTGGCTACAACAAGGTAGTGGTCCGAGCCAATGTTGGCCGCCCGGAAGGTTCGGACATCCAGAATACTGGAGGCATGTCTGGAGTCGATCGCAATGTGGTCGATTTGGTTGACGGTTATTTGATCCGGAGAACGCCATGTCCCCTTATGGATATTGAGATGTAGAAACTGTGTGCTTGCTATACTGACACTTCGCCCCGCAGCAAAGTCAATCAGCCTTAGTCCCTTTTCGGACGTGGTGTCGTGTGGGCTGTGCCTTCCAACCGTCCTACCAAAGATGTCCTCTCTTCCTATCTTGGCGTTAAAGTCTCCCAGTACGATTTTAACGTCATGTCTAGGGCATTGCTCGTATGTTTGGTCGAGGAGCTCGTAGAAACTATCTTTGGTAGCGTCGTCTTTTTCTTCTGTGGGGGCGTGAGCGCATATAAGGCTTATGTTGGCGAATTTTGCCTTGACACGGATTGTCATCAGACGCTCGTTCACGTGCCGAAAGCTCAAGACTTCTTGCCTAAGTCTGCCGCGTATGACAAATCCGCATCTGAATAAGCGCTGTTTATTTTCTGTATAGCAGTCACCGTAGTAGATATCACAGTTTTCCATCCTTTTTCTGCCTGGCCCATTCCATCGCACTTCCTGGATGGCGGTTATATCTGCCTTGTAGCAGTTTAGGGCCTCTGCCAGTTGTTCGGATGCACCGTCGCCGTTCATTGTACGTACATTCCAGGTACAGATCCGAACGTCGTTGTCCTTATTTCGTTTAGCGTGGTTGTCAACAGTAGATCCGTCCTTTTCCGAGGCTTTTGGTTGTTTCGGAACTAATGGTTTTTTACGTGGTTAGGTAGTTAACCTTACGCACAACCCCCAACCTGGAGGGCCAGATCCCTGTATACCCCTAGGACAAGGGGCCGGGTACACCGGTGTCAGTAACCCACTACGGGGGTGTGGTTTGTATGTTAGGTACGGATATTTTTTTTATGCGCGCTACTGTAATTAACGCAATTAAGTGCATGTTCACACGACAGAAAAACCTGCTCTTATACGTGTGGGTACTAAAATCTCTTTCGTGTGAGCAAGGACAAATCGTATAGTTAAGCAGAAAGTGCACAGCAACGTTGACAAATAGTACCAAAAAGGGGAAAAAATGCAGTGTGGATTAAAAAAGGCAATATGAGTAAAAAAGGCAAAGTCAACAAAATCCGAATCGCCTTACCTATTTGTTCAAGTAAGGACGATTGAACGTGTCGAAATTTCATTTTACGTCTGTCGAGTGAATCGATTTTTATAAATTGTACTAGATGTCAAAATAATAGATGGTAATGGAACTTCAGATCCCTATAAGTTTTAAGTAAAGTTTTCAAAATCAAGAGAAATGGAGTCGGCTCTGTTTAATTTATATAAATTCTTCCGATGAAAGTTTGATACATAAAAGCAATACGCTGCAATTGCCAAGCGCGGCATAGGAATCATTAAAAATGTGTACTTCGATTCGCTAGGATATGTTAGGTTAGAGGGACTGATGAGAATGGTTACATCCTCATCACACTTAGGTCCATTGTTATACTCATGTTTTTTTCCCACCCGTAGTATTAATGTCTAGATTTCAAACATTCGGATATCCTGGCAAATTCAAGTATGACCGATGGTGATCCATTCGATAGCTCGTCGTTGTGTTCGAAGAAAAATGTGCCCAATGTTAGGCAGAGGCTAGGGCAGTGACAGAGGAAATGGGCTGTGTCCTCATAAGCCTCTTCATCACCGCATCTCCTGCAAATGTCTTCGTCATTCAGGCGTAGTTTCTTCATGTGGTATCTTAACAAATTGAGGCCAGTTAGCACCCCTATCAGCATTTACAGCAATTTCCTATCTTTTTGTAGGAGTTTTCTTGTTCTCGTTTTCTTCTTGATACGTCGCAGGTGGTTGATAATTTTCACCTATTATTTGCTTCACTTAGTGATTTCCGTTTAGTTTAGGCCCTTAGGTTACAGAGTGGAGGTTTAACCATACCATCTGCTTGATCTATGTCTAGGGCCGAGCCCCTTCTGGCTAATTCATCTGCAGCTTCATTGCCTGGTATGCCGCTGTGACCAGGGACTCAGCAGAGGTTTACGTTGTGCTGCGTCTCAAGAACCTTCAGCTCTTCGCGGCAATACTTTGCAAGCTTATATGGTATTTGCGTAGCAGCTATTGCTTTACCTTCATTGATTGGTTCACTAATTTGAGTCATGTCAATGGCAACAGTACTTATTGACTATATCAGCAGTGCACAGCCAATAGAAAAAAAGTGTCAATTTGATGCCATAGCGCTTAGAAGACAGTCCCCAAAGTTCGCATTGTTCGTAATTGATAATAGACACTTTCTTCTTAAAATTTCCTAAGTGATTTCGTGCGCTTATTTATTTATTTATTTAAAAAATTCACTGTACATGTATGAGTTACCGCTTCCGTCAAGCATAGTTAGTCTATGGTGGAATGACGAAGCAAAAATGATACCTGTCAAATTGCGTAATGTCATATTGCAAACAAAAAGTCATTGCATATGAATATGTGGGCAATGTTGTTGCATGTGACTGTGATTTTTCCGATTAAAACTTTTCCAAACTTGGAGCTCTGGCTCACTGTATTTTTACGTCAAAATTAAAAAAATTATTTTCCGACAAACTTTTCCCAATTTTGAATTTATTAGTTCAACATGAAAAAAGAGAAAATTTTCCATACAAAATGTTTGGAAAATTGAATGAAAAGTTTCCTTGGGTGGAGACGAACTCAACAAAAAAAAAGACAGCTCATATCGGACGATCCGTTCTCGAGATATGCGCGGCCTTACGTACCTACGTCTAGTCATAAAACCTGATACAATTTTTATTACAACTATTTTAAATAAAGTATTAGTTGCACTCTTTTCATGTTAACCCGTTGGTTCTATGCTTCTTTGTCGCGGAAAACATTTTTGTTTTTAGTCGCTTCCAATCATGGAATGGGGTGACATCGAAAATCTTGTCGTTCTTATCGGGTTGCACCAGTGTAATATGGCAAGATGTGAATAAAAAAAAATATATTTGGCTTCAGCAGTCCTAGGTAGAACCAAGTCTAGCTTCCCGCAACCATTTGTGTGTGCGCGTTATATTTATTTTTGCACGAGTGGAAGGGACCTACAGTTTTCTGCCGTCTTCGAACGGAGAGTTGGGAAGCTTTACATGAAAAATTATACTCTTGAGTACTTGTCAGGCATTCGGAAGAGGTGGGCACTGTGAAAAACTTTTTAGGTGTTTGCGGCGGGATTCGAACCCAAGACCTCTGGCTCAGTAGTCCGACGCACTAACCACTTGCGCTACGGTGCCCACACAAGATGTGATATCTTACCAAAACACTGTTTTGGAAGACGTACAAGCACTGAAGATTCCAAGAGTGGCTAAAAAAAATAGTACCCGACTTCATATCACCGGATGATTGGTCAGTTGGTGGTCTGGACTTCAACCCTTTGAATTACAAGTTGTGGTCCATTTTAGAGGGAATAGCCTGATCTACTCATCACCAAAATATTGTGTCTTTGAAGCGAGCCCTTGTCGCGCTTTCCAATGATTGAGCTGCGTGATGCGATTGATGATTGGCCAGTGCGTCTCAGGTCGTGCTTTAAGGCAAATGGCGACCATTTCGAATGAAGTCTTTCAAAACTTGTAGCTTGTGATACGACAAATAAAAAGTATAACTTTTGCATAAGTTTTTCTTTGTATCAGTATTTATGACTAGACTACGTACGAGTATAGATAGATAAACGAAATTAACGTGGACGAGGTTTATTCCAGTATGAAAGTGGTAAAATTCACATTATATTGGTGCACAGATGAGTCTACGCTAAATTTATATTGAGTTTGTTGTTTGTATTAAAATAAAAAGTTAAGTCTGCCATTTGCTTATTGATTCAGTAAGGATGCACGTCAAGTAACGTAACAAAGGATAAAAGTATATAAATATATAGAATTCGATAGTCTACAGGACCAGTAGAATAGTGCCTCAAACTTAAATAAATTGAATGCCACTGCAAGTGCAAGCTAAAAATATCTTCACAATTAATTAGTTTAGAATACAATGCGTTTCATCGCCGCAGGGTTCTCATATCAATGAATAGCCTTTCTCTTCCCAACAATTTTACAGAGAATCCTTCAAAGAATGCCACATTTTATTCCCTATCCATTTGTAGACTGAACCCTTTGTGCGGTTAACTGTTGGATATAAAATAATTCATTATTGTCCGCACCGCAATCCGCAACGCATGCCATTGCAAAAGGATGCAACTTCAGGTTTAATTGTCATTCTCGTAGCACGCAGAATTGGGAGCTGCCCCGAGGAGTTATTTCTTGATTAAATTTACCTGGACAAAGCGTTCTGCAGTACACCAAAGTGGTTTGTTGTGAGAATCTGAGTATTGACCACAAAGTTGACAATAACAATCCCTAAAAACAAAAGTAGACCTGACACATGGAAGAGCAGTCTCTCATCTCTCCTTGCATTGCATGCAGGTAATAATTTCGATAGTCTATTATGCTGCATATTTTGGGGTTGGAGGTTTGAGTCGTTTATTAGTAAGCTATGAGTGCATCCATAAGTATTGTTTCTGATGATGGTGCTGCTATTGAAGATTAACTATTCAAAATTAAATTTGTTGACGACAGTGGTAAAGGACCGAGATAAATTGTGTAACATTTCGGTTAGGATTGCAAGTGCAATTGAATGGTAGAACAAGGATAAAGGATGAAACTCTGTGGTGTGGGAACGTATGCCATTTATTTACAAATAAAAGCGACAAAGCACAAACGCATAAACTCACCCAATGCCAGTGGTGCCAACATAAAACAAAATCACTTATGGCGAAGTTTTATATTGTATTATTGTAATTTTTGTTTTTTTATCTTTTAAGCTTAGTACAGTGTTTGCTGTATATGCGACTTTTCCAAATTCTTTAACGGCAGCCTTCGGTCTTAACTCTAAAGCTATGAGATATTAAAATTCGCGTCACGCCAAGGTGAAGAATATATATAATGTATATAATAAGTAAGCCCTTAGCACACATCGTTGATTTTAAGTTGACTTATGGTCGATTGCTGATCTAAAAGGAAATAAACTTGTACACATAGGTAATTTTACGCTGATTCCGTCAATTGTTTTGACAGTTGAATCCAATCTCAGTCAAGTTAATTTCCATGACCGTGTAAGATGACAGTTGACGGTTCAGTTGATCATAACTTGCAGATGCACGCCTTCAAATAAAACTGTCGAGATTGTGGTTAAATTAGTAGAACACCTGAATAAATGCCATTATTGTCACAGAGAGGAAGTAAGTATTATCCTTGCAGCTTCCTGACTGTCAATCTCTCTTCGGCTCATGAATTTTTACAATTCAAACGCAAATAACCTAATGAAAAGGAGTCACTTAAGATTCATAAAATCCGATTCAGTTCGCTCTTAAAATAGCAATGTCCTGTCAATTTCACTCCTGTTTCGGGATGTTTCTATTATCTAAACCAAATCAACTTTTGCTCTGCGTCTGAGATGAAAATCATGAAGCAATTTCCCAAGTTTGAAATTACCTAAGCAGTTAGATTTCTGGAAAATAGAATTTTAACTCAGAATTGAATTACCTACTGCTTTACAGTTCGGTGTACACCTATAGGTCTAAATAGTCTCTCCAGTGACTGAAAGTTAGTTGAGGCAAATTCCTTGCCCCTTTAATTATTCCCAAATGTAGAAAGCCAGCTTATCCTTTCTGAGTTCCAAGAACAATTACCCCCATTTACAGTTCATCGGATCAGACCGTCCGTCGGTCGTTGAACCATGGCATATCGTTTGCCTCCGCTTCGTAGAACACATCAAAACCGTTCTGACTTTCTGCTGCTTGTCAGTGTAATTTTTTAGGGAATACATTTCAGGGATTAACCCAAAGGACCATGAGCGGAAGTCATCTCCCTTCCTCTGTTTAATTTCAATTTTCTCCGAATCTCATCAAAAAGTAACAAAATCATGCGAAAAATTCCCTTATTCCCACATGTGAATGGAAGGGGTGGCTCTGGCTACTTCTTGTATACATAGATACGTACATTACATATGCATGTACCTATAATGTTTCCTCCCTTTTGCATTTTTAAATCAAGGACTACGATTTATAGTAGAAAAAAAAAATGGAAAGATGAAGGACACCATTATAATTTTGCAACCTGAGCAGACAAATCCGGCGACGACGACTACGGAACGTCCCGAAGGACAAATGAAATGAAGCAAATATCAGAATTGAAGATGTCCTCTCAACCGTAAGGCTAACAAATCCTCTAGCGTTACAGTTACACATACTCGTCGTCGCGTCGGTTCGCTTGGCCAAGTGTTAAGTCGGTCGGTTGGTCGCTGTCAATATGAAGTCAACTTGAAGAATGAGAATTCTTTTCCGCTCCAAAGTACCGAGACGATGAAATACGTAAATATAAAATATAAGATTTGCATTTTGCACCTTATACAGGTTACATCTTCACGGACAGGTGAACCCAAAGACCTTATGAAAAAGGGACGCAATGATTGCTTCAAAAATCCATTTGAATGTCGGGTGCAGTTCATCCCGGAGGGGGATGTTACATAATCACGTTTAATCCCCGAAATAAGGTTAGACTAATGGAGAGTCCTTAGAACTTGCTTATAAGTGAAACTCCATTATGGCTAATTGTGAGCATTTTCGAAAAATTAATTCTACATTTCCCGAGGTAAAGGACATGTTAACTCATTTGCACGTGTACAAATGGACTTGACATGTTTTTCGGATTTTCCTGATTTTTTTTTTTTTCTATTTCTGGGTTTCCTTTGAAGCTTATTTGCATTCCATTAGGCCACATATCCTGTCCCTCTGCTATGCCATATGGGGAGAAATGACTACGGGGAAACTTCCACCCAATTAAAATCTCTCAAGTGGCAGAAGACAACGGTGGTCATCCCCGGCAATCAATTTGCAGTAAATTAATTCATTATTTTAAATTCACAGTGAAGTGGAAATAATGAACGAGACTTCATCTAATTCAACGAGAGATAAAAGTATTTTCTTTTTTTGTTTTTCCTTTTTTTATTATTTGCAATTGAAATGCGGACTTTTTATGTGTGGAAAGGTTAGCTAGGGCTAGGGGAAGGGCCAATTAGTGCGCTAACTTTAAAATTGATTTGCATTTTAGAGTACACATTAACTAGGGCAAGCGAGACCTGGATAAAGGTACAAGTACCTTTGACTTGTGTTTTTTTTAAAGTGGCTTAGCTACTATTGAAGGTAAAAATTATACAAATATTGCTAAGTACTTTGTAAGTTTATTTTTATGGAGTGGGAGTGCGAGTGGCAGTGTTATTTCAATAGATCTATTCCACTGCGGGGGGGATATAAATCTGCATCTACTACTTAACAAGCTCTCGAAATGGACCGAGAAATGTGGACTGGTGGTTAACCCTCAGAAAACGGAACTGGTTATTTTCACTAGGAAATACAAAATCCCTCAGATAGACTCCCCTTCTTTATATGGCACCAAACTAGTCTTCACTGACAAAGCAAAGTGCATAGGTCTCATCTAAGATAAACAAAAAACTTAGCTGGGAACTCAATATCCAATAAAGAGTAATGAAAGCTAACATAGCTCTCTACTCCTGCAAGAAAGCCATTGGCAGTAAATGGGAACTTCAACTCCGCATCGCCCATTGGCTCTATGTAGCTGTTATCAGACTGATTCTGATGTATGTATGGATGTATGGCCAGTGCTGCCATAAGAATCAAAACCATCTCACAGTGGTCAAGCAACTACACTGGTCCTTCCACAATATTAGATAACTTCATTCTTTCCGAAAACATAGAAGCCCATTTTTGATAAAAACTTTAAGGTCACTATTCCCTATAGGTCCTTCTGGGAAGACTTAGAAGCTATTACAGACAAGTCGAGACATTTCTACACCGATGGCTCTAAAACCTACGATGGTATAGGAAATGGTGTTTTCTCAGACAGATTAAAACTAAATCTCTCATTTTACCTCCCTAATCGCTGTAGTGCGTTTCAAGCGGAGATGATAGCGATTTCGGAAGCACTGTCCTGGACCAAGGGGAATGTGGAGTCCTCGCAAAAAAAGTGTGCTATTTTGGAGAAGCACACAGCCTTCAATAGTCATCAAAAATAAAAAAAAATCAAAGAGATTATTTTTCTGTGGACGCCGCACTAAGAAAATTTTATGATTTTATGACCTCCGGATGCATTTCTCTCATTTTTTTTATCACATACGTAGGTATGTGTTTCGTTGACCTGCTTAGTCTTTGTCCTGTATAAAAGATAGAGCACTCAATGCGGCATTAGTCTATTCTAGAATTTGTCAAAGTGTTTTGTGAAAACTCAAGAATTCCGCGATGGTTTTAAACGAAGGTCGTATCTTGCTCTTCACGGCGAAAATTTATCGAACAGGCGGATCGCACAAGTTGTGGGTTGCCACGAAAGCACTGTGATGCGGCTATTTAAAAAACTGAGCTCGGCGGGCAAAATGGAGAGGCAAGTTGGAAGCGGAAGACCGAAAACGACGACAGCATGGCAAGATAGGATTTTGGAGCGCATGTCACTCAAGAATCGCTTTGCAGCAGCCAAGAAATTAAGAAAGGAGCTTATGGCATGGCGGCGTCATCATACTCCAGGATAAGTTTGTCGATAGGACTATCTCACGACGAGGCTTTATGAATTGGCCACCATGATCATGTGGTTCGACACCCCTAGATAGTTTCTTTAGGGCTAAATCAAAGTCAATGTTAGCAATCCACAGACTTGGAATCGTTACGAAGCCAATATTCGTCAAGCTATCGCCCGCATAGAGCCGCTAATGCTGGTCAGGCTAATGTAAAATTGGAATGATCGGGTGCGTCAGTGTAAACAAAGTCGTACTGGACATTTGAACAATATTCTATTCCGAGAACAGCTGCATTCTACAAGCTTCAAAATAAGGTAAAAACCAAATAGATAGGTCAAACCGTTCTCAAGAGTCCTGCTTAGCCAGGTAAAATAGAAAATTTCACTACTGACAAGGACATCATTTATTTAGGATCCACTTACGCGTCACATTTTATATTATTATAAATTGACGTATATTGATCTAATAGCTGAATAAACTGACTTTCCGATGTATTAAAAGCCAAATCATCCAGATAAGGCACCACATTTCCAGCTATAGCCTTGCTGATTGCCTCTCGATTTTCCTCTACTACCAGCAGAGTAGTATCTCGCACGTACTTATTGAAGAACCTGTTGACCACTGTGCTCCACTGAGATTCTAAAACCTCAGAGACAACATCTCCGATATCAATGTAGTACTCCATATCTTTGAAGAACATTCCACCGAAAATATTCGCACCAATTGTAACACCCCCACTGATGCGGACATCCTTGAAGTGGATGTTCAACAAGCCCTTTGGTTTAACGTTGTATTGGAATCCTGCCAAGTTTTCATACAACTTTGTGTCGAATTCACCAAGGATTTCGATGTCCTCGTAGATAATGTCATAGGTGGTGCGATTACCCTTCGTTGATAAATCAATGACGACATACTTGTTCAGGCCCGTCACCACCAGGTTGGTGATTTCTCCTGTCAAACTGAAAGGAAAAACAATTTCACTCAAATATGACCCACAAAATAAATAATTCCAGAGTAACTCACACTAGCATCTCCTCACTAATGTTCAATTTGACTGTGTCCTGCCTGTATGGAGCCATTGCCGGATATCCATACTCTGGAGCACCACATGGCATGGTATGCTGATAGGCGTTGAGCATCGCCAGTATTGCTTCGCCCATAGTTTTCGATGCTGCTGGAGCTGGGCTTATGATGGGAGCTGAAATTACACGAATGTTTAAATTATTCTTGTGATTTGGTTGCATTAGATTTCACCTACGGATATTAGCTGAGCTAACAGCAACAATGCCTAAAGCGACGACAAACAAAAACACTCCAGTTGCCTTCATTTTCGATAGAATCTGATTCACTTCTCCTGGAGTGTAGCTTCTTTTATAGTAGATACGTTTGCCCATATCTTTGGGGTAAAATGCAGTATCTAACGGTTATCAGATACGAAAAGTTAATCCATCTTTATTCACGTAACCGTTGTCAGAAGTGTCAAAATTTCGGTGGAAATCAAATGATCGATGTCGCTAGATAGTGATATGAGCAGAACGGCGTCTTGCTATAAATTAAGCGTGTTGTTGGTGTAAACATTAGCTACACAAGCGTTCACAATATGGTGGCTTTATTATCTTTAAATAATAAATTTTTCTAATGTCAATATGGGAATTTGGCAAATTTTGTGAATCATTAAACTTTCTAATTGGAAAAAAAACAAGGCCGCAGAGCCTATCGTGTTGTCCGAAATATTGTGGAAAACCTCACTAATTAATCGATTTTTAATCGAACAAGTTATTAAGTGGTGTACGAATATCATACCTACATACATATTATTTCTGTAGTATAGGTACCATTTGCCGCTCTCACAGTTAACCAATCTTAACAAATGAGGTGTCAAAAGAAAGAGAATTTCCTGGAGCAGTGATGAATTGCACTTTCACTTTATAAATTCTAACAAATTGAAAAACTGATCAAAACAAATATTTTACCCAAAAGAATAATATTGCCCGTATGATTTGCATGGATTTTGGGGGTTGTATTTTCTCTTGCGAGAGTTTTCGCACGGGCACATCAGTGGCACTGTTATAATTGTTTTCAGACTATAGACTGCGAATGTGCAGATTCATGAATCATGAGTTCATGAGAGCACCTTCGATAAAAGAAAGGGCCATAATTTATGTGGAGAAAAGTTTATCCTCGGCATATAGTAGATGGAGGGCAGCACTACTTTTTCTAAGATTAAAGAACAGCCTAAGAGGGTGAGGAAAAGTATTCTCCTTTTCAAGTAGGCCACGAGTCCGGTCTCCTGCGTTCCCCTCTAGAAACTGTGCTGAGAAAGAAAAAGGCTAGGGTTTGTATGGGTGGAAGGGAATGGAAAGTTTAGAAAGAATAATGTGGATTCAAGAGTATGTCGCACAGTGGTTCAGGTTGTATTAAAGCGCCGAAATAATTCTATATCTCTTAAAGTACTGAACCGATTTTGATGAATTTTTCACCAAAGTGTTTGTATTTTTATACTACTATGTATTTAAAATTTTATATAATAAAATTTTAAATAAAAAAATACATTAAAAATCGGCTAAAAACTAATATCTGACGAATAAATATAACTGATTTTTTATAAAAATAAATTCAAATGTATTTACCTATAGTATTTGTATTTTCATAATTTTTTAAGGTTCCGTACCCGATGGTAATACGGAACCATTGAAAATTCGCTCTAAATCTAAAATATCTGTCACGATAAAAACATCAAGAAACGTTCTACCTAGAAACTTGAAATTTAGCTCCCCCATACATCACGGTGGTCCACATATTTGAGACAACTTAACACTGAAAAATATCGCGAAAAAACTATACAGGGTGGCCAAAATTTGAGCTCAACAAAAAAAAAATGTCGGAAAAATATAACATGTTGGACATCATTCATTCATCAAAGGGCTCAAAACACAGATTTCAAAAATATTTTCTTTATTTTTTTCTGTAGGAAATTTTGTGAGTTATTGCCGAAAATGTGTGAAAAACTCTATTCCCCGCGCTTATCTCTGAAACTACATACTTAAATGAAAAAATCACGGTCACAGCCTAATATTATTTCTACTATGAATTAATTAGCACAGATACTAGTTGAAACAATAGCTATCAAATGAGGAAACATTTAAATTGCTTTAAAGGGAGGTACAGTGAGTTTCTCATCTCCATATAATGACAGACTGAAAAAGAGCTGAATTTTCAACGGTATTTTTGAACTTATAAGCGGGGACGCAGCTGAAAATGGTACCGTTGTTTAGGTAAGACTCCGAGGAATATTTAAAGTGAAGAATTCAAATGGAGGGGAGTGGAGCATGTTTGTTCTGCTCTACTGAACTTTCCCACATATTGATTTTTAGACCATTTATTTTAAAAATTCATAGCTGCTTGAAGAATAAGAAAATTAAAATTACGATAACGTTTACGTAATCCTTAGACATATTGTAAAACGTATTTAAAATTTTAAAATTATTATAAACTTGTCGCGGAACATATATTGACTAGAGTACAAGTCACTTCGCTATATGCACAAAAAATGGTTTCATAATGGAGCGACTTTAAAGCTATCGCAACTGTTACCATAAGTGTAAATTTTTCTCCATTCCATCGAAATGTGTTATCCAACTTATATACTTTAAGAACGCATAGCCACTAAGTGTTTCAAACAATTTAAAAATTTTGATTTTTTTCGCCTCTCAAACCACTGTGTGTCGTGTGAGAAATCGATAGATCTGAGCAATGTCAGCCTAGGAAGGATGTGTCTTCCCAGGTGTTTGTGCCTTATTGAGCATAAAGCGGGACATTCGCAGAGGAAATGTTTGATACTTTCGTCTCCAGGCAGGTGCTGTGCTGCGCTAGGCCCAGTCGATTTTGTTTGTTCAAGTTGATGTGTCCCTTATATAAACCAATCATACATTTTTTTTGTGTTCTGCCAAATTTAAGTACTTTCCTTACCCGTGGTGGGTGTGGGTTTCCTCAAGCGGTGGTCAGAAGGACCACAGACAAATAGATTTTAAAAAACTGGACTGGACTGGATGCGTTCCAATACGTTTTTTTAGTACGTTGCTAACAGTTTCAATAACTGGCCAACTGAACATAACATCAAACGGCTAGTATTGTTTCTGGTCGATGGTCATAAGACGCATCTTACTATAGAAATGAGCGACTTTTGCAGAAATAATGATATAGTGGTTGTTGGCTTATTTAAAGGTCTTCAGAACAGAATATAAAAAGACCGTGCATAAATGGCACAGTATTCCTGTTAACGCAGGTAAAGCTGTTACAAAGCTCAATATAATACAGGTAGGTGTACATACTTACACATAATGTAGGCAGTTATTGAAGTTGCTTATTGTCTATTTTTCGTTATTTTTACGCTATTTTGGTGTTTCGGTAATTAGTAAATAAGTACCTACTTTATATTGTGTTTTAATTATTTTAAATATCAATAAATGTTTCTTTTTTTAAATTAAATTATTCGTGATGGTTTTTATTAATTATAAGATAGTGAAAAGTTAAAAAACTATTTTTTTGTTCAAAAGAATGAAAACGTAGAAGTAAAAATTAGGGCCAACTACTAAATAACAAAATGGCCGACTTCTGGAGCTGAGCCGACTACTCAAGAATCAGACTTGCATTTAAATTTTTGTAAATACAAAGTTTGTTTTACGTATAGTAACTTCGGGTATTGTGGAATATGCGGGTAATGTGGAATAGGCGGTTTTCTCGAAAACTAAGCTAAGTTTGTTAACTCTTTTTACATCAGCAGTTAGTGACTGTAGTAAGAGGAGCATGCGTATTTAATCAATTTAAAAAAATTAAATATTTAAAAAGTATATTTAAAAACCTTAAAAGTTTTCGTGTGCATTCGAGTTCTTTTTCAGCAAAACAAAAAATTATTGTGTGCAGTGAGAAATTCTATTTGAAACCAGATGATCAGTTATTTGGAAAAAGCAATATTTTATTTACGTAAAATAACTGCAAGTTTTGTTTTAACAACTTAATTTTATATTTTATTATATTTTTTTGTAAAAATATTTACTTTCGGGTAACGTGGAACACTAGCTATGTGCTGCAGTGGTAGAGTATACCACATTACCCGTCGTAAAACTTTTCAACTTAAAAAAGGTATACAACATTCACCGCAACTTTTTCAAAATGAGGATTTGTCAAAATACTCTATGGTAACGATTAGAATCCCACCAAAGGATACTGAATGGTAGTTTATACTTCTATATTGGACCTTACGGAATTTGGATGCATTAAATCTTACACTTTGTCCGTTAACAAATTAAGCTTTTTCTACCCAGGCATAGTGATGGTGACCAGACAGCTGTTAAACTTGAGAGTTAAGAGACCATACGCAATGGGGCAGTACGGACATTAATCCAAGAGGTGAGTCTCTTTTTGAATTTATTATAGAATATAATTTGTGAACCCCAAACCCCACAGGTTAAATACAGAAATCCCAGCAAAACAAACTGGGAACTTTTTGTCAATGAGGTGGGGAAAAATGGCAATAAGCTCCAGGAGCAAAGAATAGAGACACCTCAAGAAATTGATGCCATAGTAGAGGAAATATGTACGATCCTCAAGGCTTATAAGGAGGCATGTCCACTTAGAACCATACGTGACAAATCATCACCGCCGTGGTGGAATAAAGAGCTTTCAGACATGAGGAAAGAAACGCGAAGGCTCTTCAACGCGGCAAAAAGACACAATACGGAAGTAGACTGGGAAAGATATAAATCCAGTCAAAGGAAATTTAAAAGTGCAATAAGCAGTGCTAAGCGCACCTCATGGCGTATGTTCTGCAGCAAAATTGAAAACCCAACAGAAGCAGCGAGACTAAGGAAAATCCTGGCAAAAGAACCGTCAGTATCAGGTTATCTCAAGGATACCAATGGTAACTGGACGCAATCTTGTTCAGAATCCCTGAAACTCCTGCTTAATGCACATTTCCCAGGCTGAAAATGTACGCAGTGACAATAGACTAGAATCGGAAATGATGGTACCAGTAAGAATTGTGACTAAAGAAAAGATCCAATGGGCGATTGAATCATTTCAGCCATTCAAATCACATCACAGGCATTGATGGGATTTTTCCGATCATGCTTCAGAAAACTATGCATGTAATGGTACCTACTCTACAAAGAATTTTTCAAAGTAGTCTTAAATGTGGCCATATACCCAAAGCATGGAGAGAAGTCAAAGTCGTCTTCATCCCCAAAGCTGGGAAGCCCAGCTACACTACTGCAAAAGACTACAGACCTATTAGCCTTACATCATTTGTGCTAAAGACCCTTGAGAAGCTAATTGATGTGTATATTCGCGCTAAATTCAACCACACGGACATGTCTGAAGCACAGCATGCCTATTCAAAAGGTAAAGGTATGGAGACAGCATTACATGAAGTAGTTAGCACCACTGAAAGATCATTGCATGTCAAAGAATACTCGCTTGCCGCATTTCTCGATATTGAAGGTGCTTTCAACAATATTGAGACGAATGCTATCAAAAGAGCGCTAGAAGATAACCGTACTGAATGCACCATAACAGAACTTATAGTTAGCCTTCTTGATAGAAGGCACATCATTGCTGAACTCGGGAAACCCGCCAAAAAGTGATTGCATCCAGAGGCAGAGCGCAGGGAGGAGTCATATGCCCCTTTCTTTGGGTCATGGTCATTAACGAACTACTTGCGAAACTTAGATACAGTGGAGTAAGAGCAATAGCATACGCGGACGATGTAGAAGCTCGCTACAGGTAAATTCCTAACCACCATCAGTGAACTAATGCAGAGAGCCTTGAACATACTAATCGGTTGGACGAAACAATGTGGACTGGGGGTTAACCCCCAGAAGACCGAACTAGTGCTGTTCACCAACAAAAGAGTTATACCACCCTTCGCGCTACCAACTATTGAGGGTACTCCCCTCAGGCTGTCCGCGAGTGCGAAGTACTTAGGCCTCAGACAAGACAGAAAACTTAATTGGAAGTTGAACATTAAAGAAAGAATCAAAAAAGCATCAGTTGCCTTCTATACCTGCAGTAGATTCTTCGGAAAGAACTGGGGATGTAGACCACAAATTACATTGTGGATGTACACGGCAATAGTCAGACCGATATTAACATATGGAGGATTGGTCTGGTGGCATGCTGTCACCAAGGCCTGCAACCTTAATCTTCTGCCCTTAGACCTCTATATACAAGAGACCGCAGCAAAGAGCGCTCTCAGAATAAGCCAGTCAAAATACTGGAAATCTAACACATATGGACATGCCAGGATACTTGGCAATTATCTAAATGACAACAACAACACAGATTACACTGTCTCATACATGGATTTCGAAAAACCCTTCTCATAAATTTCCAAATAGAGTACAGTGGGAGAAAAAATTAAATAATTAAGGACTCTTAATCCTATGTCGAAAATGGACATAGGCATAGGGGCAGGTTGTTTCTCGGACGAACTGGGTATAAGCAGCTCCATACGGCTCCCTGACCACAGCAGTGTTTTCCAAGCTGAAGTTCTAGCAGTGACAAAGGCTGCTCAACTGGTGTCAATGATGACAATATCGCCTGAGGATATCACAATTTACATTGATAGCCAAGCGGCCATAAAAGCATTAGCTGCTACGAAAATAACGTCTAAGCTTGTTAAGTATTGCCGCGAAGAGCTAGAGGTTCTTGGCACGCAGCACAACGTAAAACTCTGCTGGGTACCTGGTCACAGCAGCATACCAGGCAATGAAGCTGCAGATGAATTAGCCAGAAGGGGCTCGGCCCTAGACATAGATCAAGCAGATGGTATGGTTAAACCTCCACTCTGTAACCTCAAGAACAAAATTGAACAAAAAACACTAAGTGAAGCAAATAACAGGTGGAAGTCATTAACCACCTGCGACGTATCAAGAAGACTGTGGCCGGAGTACGACAAAACAAGAACAAGGAAACTCCTACAGAAAGATAGGACATCGCTGTCGATGCTGATAGATGTACTAACTGGCCACAATCTGCTAAGATACCACATGAAGAAACTACGCCTGAATGATGATGACATCTGCAGAGGGTGTGGTGATGAAGAGGCTCATGAGGACACAGCCCATTTCCTCTGTCACTGCCCTGGCCTCTGCCAACTTAGAAACAACTTAGATGGATCACCATCGGTCATACTTGAATTCGCCAGGGCGTCTGGATGGCTGAAACCTAGAAATTAATACCACGGCCGGGAAAAACAACATGGGTATCGCAATGGGTCCACATGGACCTAAGTGTGATGGGGATGTTATCATTCTCATCAGCCCTTTTAACCTAACCTAACCTGCACTTTGTCCGTTAAGTCCAAAATAGAAATGGGTATTCCACAACACACGAAGTTACTCTAGTAAATCCACTAAAAAAGCCTCTAGAATTTTCCAATTTTGTAAATTTTGTTTATTGGTGTCATCACCCTATAGTTGCGCTAACTAAAAGCACATTATTATTAAAAGCAAAAGAAAAAAAACTCAAAAAATTGAACTATTTTCCACCTCTATCACTCATTTTGTGTCTTGCACAGTGATTTCAACTGACTTTTCGAGGGCTCAAAACCTCAAATTCGAATGCAGTGAACATTTCAATTCGTAGCTGAAAGAAGAATTTTCAACCAAAAATGCACTTAACTGCTGAAAGGGAAGAATAACGTTAACTATTTCTGCGAAGCAAAAAATGCACTCATCAAAATTAATATTCTAAATAAACAATTCCAGAAAAATAAACCAAATAGCACATCGTTCCGAGTATTTTGAATATTTATTCACAACAGAAAAACTGCTCCCATCTGAAATTTTATTTTCCCACATTGTAATGTATTTCCGTTTGTATATTCTAAAAAAAGAAAGAAAAAAAACAGGAATTCATATTCGACCTTAAGCACCCACAGTTGATTAACTGTTACTCATAAGTTTCAATGTACAACTTCACAGAATGTTACCCTTCGCCGTTCCATCCCAATCCCTGTCGTTGTCGTTTTCGCCAACGGGAACAAAAACCAAATTGAACAACCTTTTCGCTTGAATAAAGCTAATTAAATACATGACGATGTTCATGTAACCAGGACCAGAACCAGGACCAGGACCTATCGACGTAAGGACGTATGGTTGAATGCTAAATACCACATTGCGGTGTTGAAATTGAAAGTCCAAAACTTGCGAAAACATACATATATGTACATATGTATAAAAACGAAAACAAAATAATGAATTAACAAAACCCATTTCTGTGTAAATCAAAAACAATGCTAAAAACATTTTTTTAAAACATAACAGAAAAATGCCCCAAAGCAATCGTGTATACTCGTACTCGTATGTGGATGTAAAGTTACAGGATCCGTCGATGAAATGTTCCTCCTTGCCTTGACTTGGATGAGTGGAGTAGGTACGGGTACCTTCATCTATTCCGACAACAGAATGCCAACAAATCACCGTTTTCGATTATTTGAAGCAGATACGGTGAACTAATTTAACGGCAGATATAATTAATGCATAATTAAGTATTAAATCAAACTTAGCATGCCCTAGCTCGCTGGAAACTCTTGTGGTTGACTTGTTCGTGTTCTTCTTACTCGCACTGTACACGTATCTATATCTATATAGTTAGCAGACATTGTAAAGGTAACTGTGATTACATGGTGATTATAATTTAACCGCTATAATACATTAATTTTCATGGTACATATGTGACTACAATGTTTGCGGTATCTTAAGAAACTTGGAAAATACCCACAGTATGCGACTGCAGAGGCGAAGACGACGAGAGGAGTCCTTAAAGTTGGTGGTGTGTTTGTTTAACTTATTTTGGTGCTTTGGTGTTGGGTGAGAGTGAGGTCGGGGGGTGTTATCTCGTGCACCCTTAGAATCAGAATTAATGACGTGTAAAAGTTTTCAGGATATAAACGGTGATTACCTTAAATTTGACATGGGTCGCGATTTTGACATCTTATCCCCAGCACTTAAGGTAAAGAGTTTTCTGCAGGTTTTCGAGAGCTTCTTCAAGTAGGAAGTGGGTATCATTCAAAAGGATTTGACTCACGCGAGTTGAACGGGTTATGTCATCTTCCTACGGATGGAGCATGGAGATGTCGGGAAGGAAACGAAAAAAAATAAAGAAAATGTCAATGAGCTTGAATTCGATTAATTACAAACAGCGGTTTAGTTGTTCAGGGTTGTAAGGGTTCCTATTATTGAATCTTACCTGTTGGAGGGTTGAATTGATAAGAAATTAATCCAATCATGTTCGAGAAAGGTTTTGTCAGTCAGTTTTTTTTTTTTTTTAATAAAAACAAAATTGATTAAAAAAACAATCTTTACAATGATAAATAATATTTATATTTTACAATAGCATAGAATTTAAATGAAAACTAAATAAATAATAGGGTTAGCTCCTTGAACCCTCATCACTGCCCCCTTCTGCAGGTCCATTTTATCTAAGTTGATTTGTCCAGGGCTACAGGTTTTCTGGAATCACAATTGGTGGTAGTATTTCATAAGACTAATATTGTATATTGGCTTTAAGCTTGTTTCTGAATTTCCTTATAGTGTACTAGTTGACCCGTGCTCGCATAGCTTCGCCCGCCTACAACTTTTTAGAGAAAACAATTTATTTTCTTCTAATATATTTCTATAGTATAAAAAAAGTTTGTCTCAAAAGTTTCTCAGAAAGTAATGCTAATAAAAAAAAACACAGGTTAAATGGTTTTCACGGCTTTTGTCGAAATATTCCAAGACTGTTCAGCGTAAATATGTTTGAATTTAATTTATACAGTCTTGTTGAAACCACATGTCGTTCACATCCATACGTTGCAATTCAGATGCTAAAAACTGGATTATCATGTCGCGTTAGCGAGCACTTTTAACTGTTACTGCCTGACTTGCCGCATTTTCAATGAAGAGTGGTGCCGATAATGCTTCCAGCCCGAAATTCCGCGCCATGCAGTGCGGATGCACTTGTTTCTTGGCAATCACTCGTGGATTTTCTGAACCCCAAATTAGACAATTTTGACGATTAACAAAGCCATCAACATGAAATGATTAACAAAGCATCATCGCTAAAGATGATTTTGTTTGAAAAACCTGTCAAACGTTAATATTGCTCAAGAATGAAAACGCGTTTTTATTTCGTTAAGCACTACATTTTCAGCTGTCACACTATCTTTTTTTCGTTAGCAGCACTTTACGGCACAAATGGCGATCAAATCTTGCGTGAATTTTGGGACACCGTTTAGATAACTGTTCTACACTAAATAAAAATTCCTGAGATGTAAAGTGTGTTATACTTATAAGGTGCAAGTGGTTACACGGTGCGCTTCGCTACACCGATTGAAAACAGCGCTTATGTCATAAATGTAATGAAATTTTTTCGAGGGACTTTTTGTGAATAGTAATAATTCTGGTGGAGAATTAAATGCTGACAACTCTTTTTGGACTTAAGAAAACTGTCCGAACAATAATATCCTAAAAAATCAAAAACTTATCATCCGATTGAGCTGCAACTTGGAAAACATATTTGTTATGAAGCAAGAAGTGCACGTAAATCAAAAGTTAGCTGTCACCGTGCGTTACTTACTTAAGGTGACGCTGCAGCTCAGTGTGAACTTGGGCCTGCTTTTCGCAACCTTTTGTATGTGCGTGTTATGTTTTTGTACGAATGGAGGGGACCTAAAGTTTTTTGCTGATTACGAAAAAAATAATAGTAATGGTAGAGTAAGTGCGGCAAATATGGCCCATCCATAACTTTTTTGGATACAAAACAGACAATTTAGCTTCAATTAATTTATTTTATTTCTTTAAATTCTTAAAAATTATTTCCCTCTCAGTCTGTAGAAACATAAATTATAAAAACGTCTTAACAAAAAGATATAAATATAAAATGAAAGGAACTCAAGAAAGCACCTTTTAAAAAAGTGCAGCTAATATGGCCCACTTATTAAAATCATGTTTTGTCATCATACGAACAGCCAGAATCGAAAATAAAATATTTGTTCTCGTTGCAAGAACAATCTGTATGGACCCACATTATACAAACAACACATTGCACACGTGCTTCTACTCCTTTATCTTTAGAAACTAGACTCAAGCAATAAATGCATTTATCAGGACTTGCATCAGATAAATCATCTGGCATGAAATTGTCCTCACTTTCTGACGAAGTAGATTCGTCAGCGCGTTGATTTTTATTTCTGTGCGGGATGTTGTTTCCAATTTGGTCCGGGCCATATTACAAAAATCTATGGTGGGCCATATTACCGACAAATGGTTTTTTCACTTTTCTTTTAATTTAAACACACTTTCTAAACTTTTTTTGAAATATTGATTTCATATAGAGAATTAAAAATGTTAACACCACACAATTATAATACAAAATATTAACATTTACACAAAATCTATATCTATATCTATAAATATTATAAAACTGTAGAGGTTTTTTGTTGGTTACCTAATGGCGTGAAATCCGCTAGACAGATTTCGATGAAACTTTTTTTGAAATGCTTCTTAAGTACCCGGGATGATCACAAGCTATGTAATTTTTTGCTCAGCCTACTGGGTCCTACATAGTAGTCAAAATAACTGTATATCGGAGAGGAATATTATCATTATACAGCCCTAACTCAATAATGGCTTATCGGATTGAAAATCAAAAATATAGGTGAAATTAGTAAATCTGTCGCTGATTCATTTGAGATATAAAACATCCTCCTGCGTTATCCTGAAGCTGAGCAATGTTCAAAACAATTATTCAAAACATCGCCCACAATTTTCCTTCAGCGGAGACCACCGCCAGCAGTCGTGCAGCAGTGGGTATCGTTGCAATAGTGTGTATGTGAGTATATGTGCGCGTTCTAACATGATCATATGCTTTGCATTTCAATGTGCTACAAACATTATCACCATTTGCGGCTCTCACACTCAACCAATCTTAACAAATGAGGTGTCAAAAGAAAGAGAAATTTTCTAGAGCAGTGAATTGCATTTTCAGTTTATAAATATTATTAATAAAATAAAAAAAAAACTATCAAAAACAAATATTCTACCCAAACTTCTATTGTTTCAAGAGTTCATTTTGGTTCATATATGTATGCACATATGTATGTATTTGCTATGTGGAAGTCATCTGGGATGTTTGGTTTACAGTGCTATTTTGCCGAGACTTTAGGCAAACGTTATCAGTAGTGCCACGAGGCACATCCGAACACACAACATTTCTCTGATTTGTTATTTAAAATTGGTGGAGGAACACTTCCGGAAGAAAATGGAAAAGTAAATTTATCACAAGGCTTAAGGTGATACATCACAACTAAAAAACCGTAAGAATTCTTAGCTTTGTGAGCGAGCTATTTTGTTGGCTCGGAATAATTAAGCTCCAGCAATTAACAGCGAGATATTTTCACGTGCTGATGGTCAAAGTGCAGAATGTATTTCAATCACCCGCGTTGTGGACCAAGAAGTAACAACCAGATATCTGGTCGAATTTTTAAACTCTCGCTTTCGCTGCCATCACATAAATTAAAACTAAAAGTGGGTGTACCTACTATTCTTCTAAGAAACTTGAGCCCGCCTAAATAATGTAATGGCACCCGACCTAGAGTTACAATTTTGCAATGACATCTGGTAGAGGCGGAAGTGTTGACGGGCTACGGTGCGGTGCGGTTTTTGAAAACTATGAAATCTGCATTTGGCGCCTGAAAGTTACATATTGAAACACGTTTTTGATAAAACGCAGTTAATCAACAAAATTAATTTAACACTTTTGTGGACTTAGACAAATACTTTGATGTTTCTTCGCTCCCACTGAAATTGCATATTTGTATGCATGAGAAAGCCCTTAGAATGCTAAACAAGGCGAGCATGGGTTCAACTAGTTCAATATAAAAACATTTAAGAAAACTTACCAAAAAACTACAACGCAAAGTGCAAAGTGCTTCACCGCTCACATATATGTATGTATTAGCCAGACTCATCAAATTACAGTGAGTCAAAAGCAGTTGGAATATGTTTGAAATGGATGCACAGTGGGGTGTCTATTCCTTTTTAGTAACGAGATATTACGGTGGGCCATATTTGCTCTACACTAAGCGGGCTGCAATCAGTGTTCGTAAGCGCTATAAGGTAGGGTGAGGCAGATTCGACACATTTTCTGTAGATTCCCTATAACTTTTTGTAAAATGAATATTATATATAAGTTTTTATTTAATTTGAAGCTCTGATAATCGTACTTAAGAAATACGTAAATCATAAAGACCTTACTCAACCCTAATTGTTTATAAAAAATACTTTTAAAAACTACTTCAAAAAGTCGAAAGTGCCCCATGGGTGGGACACATTCGTCTTTCTAGTGGGGCTTTTTCGACACGAATTCAAATTACACAAAAGGAAGAGCAAACTTATAGGGAACTATTTTATTTATTTAAATAAATCAATCTTATGTCTACAAAACATAAAAAAATCCATGAGATACTTCAGAAATGAATGTTGAAATTAAATTAAAAATCACATTCACTTTTCATACGAATATATGAAATAAGATCACAAAGTAAAATAAAGAAAAAGGCATTGAATTTTTTAAGTTAAAAGAAACGATTAATACAAAAAAAAATAATTGCACGTTGTAACTGCTCATGTTAACGTCTTTTGTCATTTGGCGTAGGTGCCCCACATAGTTTCGTTGAAAGTGCCCCATGCTTTGTTTTTATAAAAAATATTACTTTTTAAGAAACTTATAAAGACAACTCAATGAAAAGATATAAAAATCTTAAGTTAATAGTATACACATAAACTTGAATTGGACATCCATTGCAAGTAAGTAAGTAAGTTGCCCAAGTAAAGTTACACAAAACCACTCAAATATCAGAAAACCGTTCTAGACACCACAACTGTTGAAAGAGAACTTCGAAAATTCATATGTGCTAGGAGAGAACAGTATGACCAACAATGCCATCAAAATGTTTATTTAAAAATTAACTGTCTTTTAACCATTGCAAAAGTCAAATGTGCCCCACCGTCGAAAGTGCCCCACCCTACCCTACCCATCCTGACACGGCCCGCGTTATTGCTATAGGGAGTCTTGTTGACTAGAGCATCTTCGGCTCAGACGTCAGATCGGGCTCGTTTCGCCTCTGTGCCTTTGTTGTCGATTTTGGCAGTAGCAATCTCAAGAGCACGTTCCCTTGAGTTAGCTTGTTTGAACCGTCTGTCTCCTCTCGAAAGGTGTGAGTCTATTGTAATCAGTAGATTTCAGTGACTCTCAGAATTTACGGTTCGTTCATTGATGACAGATGGTGCAGCAATCTCATCTTCGCACAAGATGCCTGAGTCGAAGTCACTCAAAAACGACTTATTCCCTTTCTCGCATCTCATATCAGCGTCGATGTTGGCAGCAACAGTTCCATTGACGGTTTCCACTGTAACATATGTATATAGGTAGCGCGAATGTTTCCCTGGATATTGATGGTACGAGTATTATAGAGGCATCAGTCTCTATAGAAATTTCCTTTAACGGATGAATTGTGATTCCCACAAGTAATCGGGAAAGGAAAGACACCTATTAACAGCAGAACCCATTTTGCTGAAAGGAAGGCTGAGGGTTTAATTGGAGGTCGCTTGCTGTTTTAACTTGGTTAAGAGGATATTTGAGGACCGCCCAAGGACCTTTTTTTAATTTTCTTATCAAAATCAGCTTTAACAAATTTCATTAATTCACATCCTTCCAACCGTTTTAAGTTCGACTTCTTTAACTTCACCCCAACTATTGCAATCAAAAATTACTTTACAACAAAAGATATATAATTTAACCAGTATAAAAATGAAACCCAACTCTCTGTTTGTTATTTCATTCCGTTCGCTAGGTGCTCCTCACCACTTTGCCAGGTAACATTCTGTTATAACCTCGAGAGTCAAGTGTAATGGAGCTCATTGCAAATCCTCTTAGCCAGACGAAATCATCCCAATTTCATTTCGAGTTTAGCTCTCCCGTGCACTTAATGCGACTCCATACCATATATACGAGTACCTACTCATACGATGATAGAAGAGAATTTCCAAACAGCATTCAACATAAAATAAATAATAAATAAACCTTCAGTCAAGAGCTATCATCCTTTTCCGTTTTTTTTTCTTTTCTTCTTTTCGACAAAGGACCTGCATATGTATCCCCACCTTCCCCCACCCACCTATCAACAAGCTATTCTTCTCTTCACTTACACAAAAATGATTGTATGTATGTTTGCACATACTTTTCCCATTTGGGATATGGAGTCAAATGTATTAGCTGGTTCTCGTTCGTAATCCTCAGATGAAATGGGGATAAATTACTTCGGGAGCAAGACTTTATTAATTCATAAGCTATACACACGGTTTATTTAAGTATCTAAGGACTGCAATCGATGGAGTCGTAGAGCTTGGTGGTGTCCACCATAGCCTGGAGATATTCACTGGATGAGATGTTTTTGAAGGCGCTGTTCAACAGCGGGGTCACATAGCCGGATATGACTTCGCTCAAGAATTCCCTGTTTGTTTGCAGGAACAGCAGAGAAGAATCACCAATGTATTGATTGACGAAGTTGTTAACCGCCACACTCCATTCGGGTTCAAGGGTTTTGGAGTTGACTTCACCCACTTGAACGTAGTAGTCCATGTCGGAGAAGAGCATTCCGCCGTCTCCATTTACGCCAACGGTTACTCCACCGGTGACACGGACATTTAGCACTTGCAGATCGAGTAAGCCCTTCAGTGTTTGAACGAATCTGTATCCAGCGAGATCGGCATCAACGTAAATATCGAAGTCGCCCAATATATGGAAGCCATTGTAGAGAACATCGAATGTGGTACGATTGCTGGATGAATTAGTTTTCATCTCGATGATCAGGAAGTCATTGATACCGGTCATGACGAGGTTCTTTGCGGTACCTTTTAAGCTGCAAAGAGGTTTTATTTACTTTTTTGTCAAACAATCATTCGTTGTAAAACTTACGTAAGTAGCTCTTTCTCGACGTCAATCTGCACTTTTGGGAGGCGTAGTGGCGCGATCGCGGGGATTCCCAATTCTTCATCACCACATGGCATGATTCTCTGGTATGCAGTTAAAAGCTCCTCCATCGCCTGAGCTGCATCAAGTGGGGCTGTGTCATTAGATTCATTTTGTTCTACAAAAAGAAAGTTATTTGAATGGCGGAACACTTCAAATCTGGAATCCCTTACGACTGCTTTGTTGCGGAGCTGCGCTGACAACAGTCAATGCCAAGGCGGCGAATAACAACGAAACCAAAAACGCGTTCATTTTCACTAGGATTCTGAAGCGTTTGCGCTGCGTATACCAACTTTTATAAGAATTTTCAAGCCATCGCAAGGTAAGAGATAAAAAACAACATTTATCGCAACCCACCTTATCGGAGGGAATTTCTAGTTAAACATTGTTTTCTATTCAACGTACATGATCGATCTTAATGTTATTAATCAAAACAACAACATTTAGTTATCGATTTAATTACTGTTAGTTGGTTTGAATGCGACGATGGTGGGTGCGGGCGGGGTATCTTTACATGGTATCTGGAGTGTATGTTGAATGTTAGAAACATTGTATTTAATGTTAAAGATAGAAGCAGGCATTTCGAAAAAGATGCCTTGAACCTTACGGTGTTATTTAAAAGGTTTAAATTTGATGGTAAGCGTCCCAGTAATTTCTGATGAAGCGCATTTACATACATAGCTACTTAATTGCACTCAGATGGCATTTGTGGATACTCGTGTATTTGGGACATCAAAAGAATACAATACGATATTCGCTAACAATTTGCTTGGGTATACAATCCTGAGACACCTTAATTGCAATTTTACACCAGGATCAACTCTGTCCAGTTCACTCTTGAGATCACTCATACATATTCATTAGTTGCGCAACCCTGCTGGAGCTACAAATGGTTTCTGCTCGAAGCCTCTATATTAAACTTGTTAGGGTGTCTACATAATGTGAATGACAGCGTTTCTAATCTTTTACTTTTTATCACCGGCCTCTGTGTGATGTTTTTTCAAGGACAGTGTTTGATCCAGAGAATATGTACACATACAGTGGGCCGCAAAAATAAGTTTCCATTGAGTTTTGAAAACAAAAATTAACTGCCTTTCCAAATTGTATTAGGTCTTCTTCTGCAGTATATTTTTTAGGGATGTAACGATTCCGATTCCGATACCGATATATTGGCCGATTTCGCCGATTATTTACCAGCCGATATCAGACGGTTTAAAAAGCGGACGAAGCGACGTGGCAACACGAGATTTTTTGCTGAGCATTGTATTTTTTCGCGTCTGGTTCACCTCACCGCGCATGACGATTCGCCACCTCACTCCCACTCCCAAACAAAAATTCTATCGGATATCAAACAGTTCGAATTTTTTAATTTTTATTTATTTATTTTGACACTCAAGGTTGACTTTCTGTTAAATATAGGTACCTAAGTTACATGCAAAATAAATATATACAAACGCCCGAGATACATTCTTTATTATATATTTGATTTATTATCTTCTAAGCTATCGATATCGGTATCGCCGATTTTTTACTAAAGTAATCGGTATCGTATCGGCCAAACTATATATCATTACATCCCTTATTATTTTTATTGTTTGCATAGCCAATTGTTAACTTCTTTTTACCATTCACTCAGATCATATACTATAAAGATTAGCTGTGAAAGCTAAGCTATCACTGCAAAAATAAGTTTCCACGAAGTATCCAAGTGGACCGTTAGCTTATCTGCAGTTTTGAATTTATTTTTGACTTATTTGTTTGTTTTCTTCTTTTTTCGGTAAGTACATAATGTTTTATAATTTTAATAAAAAAAAACGATTTATTTCGTTTATAATTATCAATATGTTATCGTACAATTTATAGGATTTGGTATACAGAGATGTGGTATGTAGTTACACCCTTCGACTGGAGAATTTATTTCATATTTTCCAAAAAAAATATGTCAATCAAAAACATACATGCATTAAGGAAATAACGGTTAAAAAAATGTTAAGTAAAAAAAACTAAATAAAAAAAAAGTTAATTAACCCTTATGTGTGTGAAGAAAAAAACACCTTCCCTGTGACAAGGTACCCGGGTACTTTCATATGAATTCAGTTCAATATTTACGATTTGTTTTATGTTCTGATGGCAATTAGATAAAGAATCATTCAGTGAAAGATGTCCCTTATGGGGTCATCAAAAAAAAAGCGAACGCCAACTTGTAGTTGGCCCAACTGTTCGACTTACGAAGGAAACGACAACGATTCAAAGTTTACAAAAGTTTATTTTAATCCGTTCTACTTGATGTCTGACTAAAGACTAATAATCAAAATATCTTAATCCCAACTTAACGTATTGGCTGCGCGTGCAAGGGTAGTGCAGAGTCAGCATACACGACTGTGGGAAACGTCGGTGCGTCGCAGTCGGGATTTGACACGATCAAGTTTCTGCACGCGCATTGAAAATGTGCTGGCGTGTGCAATGCATTTCCGTTGGCATGAAAATGCATCGTGTTAACTCATTCACATACGTAGTATATTTATGTGTTTGCATCATATGTTTTTTTTTTTAACGGTTAATGTGTTTTGACGACAGTACTTTCCCTTTACTTGCAGGCTTTGATCTCTCAAAAAACGAAAATCGTTTGAACATTTTGAATTTAAAAATAGCATACTATGCATTGAAAAACAACCATTTAATACGTCCGTTTCCTTTGACAGTCGTTACGTGTTGTTTCTTAGTAAATAATTTTTAGTCGAAACGTATTGTAATATGTATACGTTCCTCATATAAAAAGGAACCCAGGTACCATGAATCAAATAATACAGATTACGCATTGCGCATGTCCACCATGTTGAAAAAGTTTTCTGTCAGTTTTGTGACGTCATTTGCGCGTAATAAAATAAATACATTCGAATTCAAATGTTGTATACGTCTTAAAATGTGAAAGATTTGGGAAATAAAATTATAAATAAAATGGGTGTTTGTGCATTTTTTGAGTGCAATAAAAGTGGCGATAAATACTATGACTTCCTATTCTCTATAAGGAGTTGTATTACCGCCAAATTCATCCCAGACTTTCCGGTGGACCAAAGCCAGAGAAACGTATGAATTTGTTCTTCATTTATTGCGACTTTCTTAATTTAATCATCTCATTGCCGAGTCCAGTTCTCCTAGAGCTCACCGACATATGGCTATTGGAGTTAGCAAATAAATACCAGAAGATAATGCAGCATTTCTAATATTAAAACTCTTGGTTACAGAGCACTTCTTACAGATTAAAGTCAGGAGGAAATCCAACAACTGTGCATAATAATGTGTGGGGCAATTTGTGTGTTTTGAATGTTCTCAATTCATTGGTACCCAATTACTAGCAATTACTAGCTATTGCGCAGTGATCCCCAAGCGGCGCGCCGGCTGGAGTATTTGGAGAACATTCCTTATACAAGATGTTGGGTTATTATTTCTCGTTGTGGGACTTCTCCACGTTAATTCACTCCTTGGAGACTACTACCGAGCAATTAAACTGTTTGAACCTATTGAGATTCACAAGAAGTCACAATATTCGCACCTTACAACCTGTCAAATTTCTACATTTTACTCATTTCGTCGTTAAGCTGATGATTTTTGCACTTTCTCCGACATTTTCTTCATTCAACGCACAATGCAAAAATTAGCAAGCAAGCAAGATGTACAATTTTTTGGCTATTTGCTTGGTGTTGCATCCACAATACATCCAGCAAGTTCTAAGGGAGAAAAACTATTAAGCCAATATGTACCAAGATGCAATGAGGTGATTTGAAAAACTTCAAAATGTTATTTTTTCTTTCTCTTTTTCTTTGGGTGGCGCTGCTTTTGAACCAGGACCTGTTTCTCGCGTGTGTACTAATGGAAGGGACCTAAAGTTTTTTGCCGACTCCGAATGGCGAGTTAAGAAATTCATCTTCACAAATGATACTTGTCAGACATTTGAAAGAGGTGACAGCGTGAAAAAACGTTTGGGTGTTTGCTGGGATTTAACCCAGGGCAACATGTCTAAAGCACTAACCACTGCACACCAAAATGTTCTTACAAATGTATTGATAGTTTTATATACATACTACATACACAATAATCTCTAATATATATTCCATCATATAATAATTTTATTCATAAGACTCAATACACCATTCATAATGGCTGAGTTCCAAAATGCATCAGATGCGTTGTAGATACAAAGTTATAAGTTCCGAAACTCAAACAACAAAGTTTCTAAACGCACCCTAAATGTTTTTGATGCGCATAAACTAAGCAAACTGCGCATCGATATTTTTTTCGACGCTTTTATTCGAATTTCAATAAATTTCATGTTGCTATCAACAACAGCATTGAAAAAATTTTATAAATATTAGGTAGGTGCTTGGAATGTATCTCGCGCCATCGTGAAATGACTATGATCTATGAAAAACATTATTTTTCATAGATTTAGGAATCTTCCTTCGGAATTCTTTAGACTGGAATTCCTGGATAAGGCTGCAGCACGTCTGTTTCTGTCAGTTAATTATACGTATTGCATATTTCTACTGTTGGTGGATACATCCACGGGTTTGTCAACATTTTCAAACCACTGATTTAAAATTCTTTTAAATATAACGTTATTAGACATTTTTGCTGTGGGAAATGTCAATGCCAATCGGCTCTGTATAAAATCCGTTCCGAAACGTCAAAAATGTACAAAGTAAAATTTATGCAAAGCATTAAGGTTGCATTGCGGATGCGTATCAAAAATGTTTTGCTACCGCATCGAAACATTTTTTTTTACATTTTGGAACTCAGCCAATGTTTCTTCACCAAAATCAAATGATTCTACATAAATGCCAAATGCCCTACGCGCATATGACGTCATGCGCAGAAGAAAACAAAATTGAACGCAGGATGTCATAATCTTTTTATTTGATTCATGCCCAGGTACCATGTCACACGGTTTAAGGTGCTTAATGTTTTTTGGTTTACAGTGATCTTCTCATTCGGCTTACTAACTTCCAATTAATTAAAATATTTACCAAATATAAAGTTAGGAGCTCTCATAAACTCACGTGCATACAGCTAACCATTATAGTAATGTTATTGGTGTTTAAAAATTGAAAAGGTAGCCGGGTACCCCTTCACATACATAAGGGTTAAGAAAGCTAAGTCTGAAAAAATAAAAGTGTTAAAAATGTTAATTTTGTACTAAAATATCCATTTTGTTTACTTTAACTTTTTAAAAACCTATTTTATGTTTTTTTTATTATAATACAATGTACTTAAAAAATATTCATCATTACTTTGAATAAAAACACTGAGTTTAAAAAAATAAATCAACATTTGTTTTTCTTTTCTTTAATCTACTGTTTATATAAAGGATGGGCCATCTAGTGTTTTATTTTTAAATCATAGGTTATTTTGACACCTACAGCTGTTTCCCGCTCGAAATCTTGACAGAAAGTCAGAATCATACCTCCGCGGAACGAAATGAGCCGCTTTACGCTTGAACAACGTTAGGAAATATTGAAAACATATTTCCAAAGTGATGTGTTGCCCAAACAGTGCATTTTTTGAAAGGAAGTTTTGGCTGAAATGAAGCACCCACCGCGCCTGTTGTACGCCAGTTTGTGCAAAAAGTTCATGAGACTGGTATGCTAGTGGACAACACTCATGGTCCCCGTCGTCGTAGGTGGGCACAGACGAGAATGTGGCTGCTGTAGCCGAGAGTGTGAGACTCAATTCACGAACATCACCTCGCCATCGATCTCAACAGCTCAACATTTCACGCACTATCCTGAGGAAAATTCTGCACAAAGATCTGAGATTATTCGCTTACATTGTCCAATTGACTTAGCAATTGAAGGCGCATGACCATCCGCTTCGTTAATCATTAGTTGGAGCTGCCATTGCCATTTGTCTACTATCATGCCGTGAAGATTGTTCTTTTCGAATACATAACCAACGATGTTGTCATTGTACAGGCCAACCAAATAAATATTATGAAATAGTTTAAATATTTTCAAATTTATGATCCACCTCCGCAAAACGACACGTGTTTAGATACTTTAAACCATTGCCTAGAAATTCCCCTAAACGGTCAATCGTTTTACTGATATGTATATTTATGTATATATAAACAAAAAAAAATACAATAGATCACTTAATTCCCTATTTATTTAAACATATTTATTATCACTCAAAGTATTATTTAGTCTTAACTTTAGTTTAATTTATCTTGGCAAAATAATTAATCACTTTGTTTCTTTTCTTTAGATAATTAAAACAGCCTGCGAAAGATAAGAAGTCGTATTTTCGAACTGTTAGAATGAACGACTCACAAAGTATCGGACAACTGTATCACATTAGTCTAATTGTCATCATGGGATTTAAGAAATACTTTCAAAAACAAAATACCTGTTCCTATGCCGTTAGTAGGATAACAAATTTGTTTAATCGCACTTCTTGGAAATAATGCGACAAAAACTGACAACTTTTAAGCTTAAGGGTACTGTGGCAGGAGCTTATTTAAGTATTATGATATATAAAACTACAGTCGAAACTGGTTAATCTGAAATATGAATAGCTCGAACTATATATACAATTTATATTTAATTGATAAATTTTGAAACATCACCTAAAAGCTCAAATGATGTTTGTTAAATAGCAAAGGTTAGCAATCTTATAGGAAAACTTTAAAGAGATTTCGGCAAAATTTAAAATAAAAATGGAACTCACGGAGCCAAACTTATCATAAGAAAGCATTCTGAATCAGGGAGTATCGCAGCTTAGTATAGTGCCGAAAAAAAAGCATACATAAAATACCATGAAACTCGGAGGATCACTCGGAAAGTATCAACTGAACTAATGACTTCAGCCAGAGCTTTAATCGCAGACTTTGACTTAAACAGAAGACCTGAGACTTACGATTTCAAAAAGGAATAAGAAAACAAAAATTCAACTTCGCCAAAAAATACACCTATAAAATTGTAAACAAAACCCACCCACTGTGACTACACTAGTAGTGTGACAAGATATTCTTAAATTTAGCTGCTGAAAAATGTTGAAAATAAAACTAGATATGAGTTCTAAAGAAGTGATCGCAATGCAAGAATGTTAGTTTTCATATTAAAGATATTTATTTCAGAAATTCATATCTATGTCTATTTGATCAAAAAAAAATTGACAAAAACCATAAATGAAACCAATTTCACGAAAGCTACTTCGGTTTCACCAATTCTTTCAATGACAGTGCAGAGTGACTTCCACATTGATGTTCAAAGAAAAACGCCATTGAAAAAGCATTATGAGAAAACCATTTATGTAATCTATTTTACGTGCATAGGTTGCCAAATGTGGTGGTGCTGCTAAAAAGTATTGACGACTCTTTACATTGTATGCAATCGCAGGTAAGGGTTGAAATCAATCCTTTTGAGCTGCTTTCACTTTTTAGGCGATTTTTTTCACGCTCTGCTTTGTACTAGTAGCAGTTGCATTTGTGTAGAGAAGAGAGTGTGGCTAGTCATTATTAGACATACTCTGACCGGACCACACTGAATATAAAAAAGAAGAATATTTTTAAATTTTTATAATTTTAGAAGCATTGACTGACACTGTATGTGACAGCTCTAATGGAGAATTTTTTTTCTCCTGATATTATAAAGAGGAGCTAATGTTCGAGAATTCTTATACTTACATACAGTCCTTTAATGAAACATCAAAATGTTTTTGCAGGTGTGGGAAAACTAAACCAGAACTAGCACGGTTTTTGAATCCGCACCAAATGCCTTTCAAAACAGTTTCTAAGCAAATCAAAATCAAATGTACCTGACCTGCAAAGCAGTGATGTTGTAGATACCTGCATCCGCACCCGCAATCGCGGAGCATCCGCATTAATCTTGGCATCCGCATCTGCATCTGCAACGATCAATGCTGAGTTTTTGCGGATGCGGATGTTGTGCAAGTCGCGACAAGAAAATGTGGACGGGGACATTGAGTGGCACGTGCTGCGAGCTCAACGAGTGCGAACAGATACAGAATAACCAGGAACGTCCGGCACGGCTAGTAAGCAATGCTTAAAAAGTGATCTTGCCATGATACTGGATTCCTCAAGTGAAGATGAAAGTCAAGAGGAAGCATCTGACAATATTAGCCCCGATGTTGTTCTTAAGAAGGAATTGCTGTCGTATCGGAATAAGAAAAAGGATAAATGTATTTGAAAGTCCTCTTAGCTGGTGAAGGAAGGAATTGCTGTCGTATCGGAATAAGAAAAAGGATAAATGTATTTGAAAGTCCTCTTAGCTGGTGAAGCGTTAATCATAGTGAGTTAAAACATTATCTGCCACAGCACGCAGATATTTGTCGCCTCCAGCAGCCAGTGTTCCAAGTGAGCAATTACGGCACGGGACTAATTTATGAACCTCTGCGAAACAGGGTGGAACCTGAAAAGGCCGCGAAATTGCTGTTTAATAAATATAATGCACCAATTTTTAAATGTTTGTACTAAAAACTTGATTATAAAACAAAAATTATTGAAAATTACCTTCTTTTTCTTTCATTCATGTTCCTAAAGTAAAAAAAAAGAAACTTGAAATCTGAATCCCCATCTGCATCCGTGGATATATGTAAGTTAGTTTTAAAATATCCGCATCCAGGGATGTCAAAAATTCGGCATCCTCAACATCCCTGCTGCAAAGTACAAGAATGCTAAGCGTCATTTACCACCCAAAGCGAAACCCTTTTTATTTCCCATTTGATTGATTTGAAAGTACTTTATGGGAAATTCTTTTTTTTTTAATTATTCCCAACAAAACGCTTAGCTATCAACCAGGACAATAACCCCAGGCTATGAGCAGATAAAAACAAACACCGCGGTTTATTATGACCACCACGAGTATTAATTTCATCATATTTGGTCATAAATCACTTCCACTGCGGCGAAAAGCGTGCGTGCGTATCAAACCTACCCCCAAATCCAAATTCTTATCGTGAACCTAACGAGCCAGTAGTGCTCACAGATTACAGCATCTGCTTTAGAAACAAATAACCGCGTTCTCATCAATTTAATTACATTGCCGCATCAAAAGAATACAACAAATATATCTCACGAATTTAATATAAAAATGTTTACCTTGAGGGCATTTTTTAATTTACACACTCCAATAATTACCCATATCTGCCCTCGTACCGTAAACGTTTTCGAATACTTCAAGCGTACAACCATCAGCAAAAAAAAACATGTCCTTCTGTTGCACGTTTTTTTGTTTAGAAATCTGACAATCTCCTTCCAGCGTTCAGGTTTGCTCAAAATAAACCTGAGCCCATCCATTAAATACATGAAATGACCTTTCGGGAGTAATTTGAAACCAGGATAGCATACCCGAATTGCGGTAAGAGTCTTTTGTATAATGGTTCCTAATCCCACCACTGTGGTGGTGGTAGTTGTGGCAGGGATCAGAGGACGGCAAAAATCTACATACATTCGAAATCATAATTCCAAATGGATACGAATGAAAATTGTATTCAATTCATCCCGAAATGACCGGCGGCTTTCGACGGCTGCTCATGACAGAACGTACCAAAGAGAAACGAATCTCAACACCTTATACCGGCGGGTACTAGCAGAAACAGTTCCCCATTTTAAATGAGGGAATGTTTCAAGTGTCACAAACATACAGAGTTCATACTTTGACCTCAAGAGAAGGGCGATGCGAACTAACGATGATGTCAAGATAAACGGTACGGAATGACCATGCCACTGGTTTTCCATGTTTTGTGACTTACGGCGTTTAACATGCAAATGATCGTTGTACGAGGGGGCATGTCAGGAGCGAGTCCTGTACGTCAGGTACGGTAGATGATATCTATGTAGTAAACGGAAAATAACAATTAACTCGTCGATTTATGGGATGCAAAGATGCCAAGGACTTTACTTACTTCAAGTGAATTCAAGTATGGGGATTTCCGCATATTCATTTGCGTCGAGTCTTAGTAATTTAGTTTCAGGTGAAATGTAAACGCGACGCATACCATATGCCCCCCGTTAGAAAAACATAAAACACCGAACGGACAGAAAAAGATGGACAGCAAAGCATTTTTGAGTACACTTTAGGCTTGGTCAATGAAGGCAGCTTCGCTTTTACTTAAAGAGAACCAGAGGAACATTCGAACTACGGGAACTCACCTTGCTGCATATTCATAGAATGGGAACAAGTTGGATCCCGAAACTATGATACATTATGGAGTATGTCTTTAAGGCGCGGAAAAAGATACACGACATTTTTAGCCGCGTCCGAAGTCCGACATCGCTGAGAGCAGTTCTACCAAGTTGATGGGGACACTGTGTGGTTTTTTTGGCATTGGCCAGTATACAATGATGTTGATAGATGACAGCTGACAGGTGGCTACGTACCCTACGTTGTTGGGTAATTTCATTTGTTATAATTGCTACACATAGGAATTCACTTCACCTTAAGTGGGAAATAGATTCACTTTTATGATGTAAAATTAAAGGCCCAATTTTAAAATCTGAACCGAACATTAAAAATAGGCCTTATTTCGCGCTTTATCTAATGCTCAAAACCTAAGATTATATTTAAAAATTAGAATCAAAATCGTCGACATCATCATCAATGACCGAATTTTTCACCACATCTAGCAAAAGTGAAGAAGAGAATTATTTTGAATTCTCCGATACAGTAAAATTACTACCAACATTTGTTGATAAATAAATTCACATTAAAAGTGAAACTAATTCCCACAAAAAGTGAATTTATTTCTCACTTGGGTTGAAGTTAATCCACATGTGAAGTAAATCGTCAAGTAAAAGTCAAGGTTACGTTAGGTTAGGAAGGGTTTATTATTGTTCGAGCAATCATTTTTACTAGGATACACGAAGTTCCATTGTAAACCCCCTCATAGTTTCTTAGAAAATCCTATATCTTTGAATTTCCCAGCTCTGCAATGTCAGCCAAGAATTTATGGCCTTATGTACAGAGGTGTCGTTATTGGAGGGTAGAGGTGCAGCAGAGTAAGTACATATATGTTAGATCGAGTCACTTTCTTCCATCTCCACAGCTTCTGTAGACATCGTTGGATTAAGGTAGCCACTTGCTTGTCATATGACCTGTGGCACAGTATCCTGTGATTATTCCGGTGATACGCGTATGGATAATTTATCCAGATGTAACATCGTCTTTGTCATATTAAGATCAAGTTTGGCCATGAAGAACGAGTTGTGGCGCAGACGCAGTATGTTCCGGCGAGTCACAAGGCGTTGCGTTGGTCTCTTTTTAGGTTATAGGGTCGCTTATGTGAAACAGTGTTTTAATCGAATCAGGATCACTGTTACTCTTATCCGATCCAACTCTAGCTATAGTTTGTCTGCTATCTTGTTCCCTTCGATATTGCAATGTCCGGGTACGGTCTAACCTTGTGGTATGTGGTAGGCTAAATAGAGGTGGAGAACTTTCGATTGCACTATCGATTATAATCGATAGTTTCCACTATCAAAAACAACCGATACTTTTTGACCACTGTCGATTGTTTTCGATAGCCATTTATCTATCGAATTTCAAAATATTATAGAATTTCAAAAATTTCTTTAAATTGTCGATACCTATCGAACGGAGTATATTTAAAGATTCACAGAGGATCCCGATATAATAAGCCAACTGTCATAATGGCTTTAACTTAAAAAAAGGAATCCCCGTTTTATGAGTCAGTAGTGTAGGAATAGGGGCATTATTATTTGTCTTTTTCTTAAGGGCCCGGGTAACGTCTTTAAAGTTTTTTTTTATTTCATTTTCTGAATAGAGAACCTTTCAAGAATATTGTGTGAAAATTTGAGATGAATCGAACTAACGAAGATACAGCGGTTTAAACAACCGTGCCTCATACATGAGTCAGCTTCCGAGCGCGCTATTGTTACCTGCTGCTGCTTCGCTCTCTATATAAAACTTAACCTTAGGGGAACCTGGGGACACCTGATCCCCCCTTTTTAATTTGTCAAATATCTTAAAAAGTAAAACATTAATTGCCTTTTTATTTTAACGATATTATAAACAATTTAATTGTTCATCATATTGTACAGTTCAATTAAGAAAGTATGTAAGATAAAATATATTTTTTGCCGTTTTTCTAAAACTATCCAAAATAACCAAGTGTCCCCCATTCAGGGAGACTTGATCCGGACTTAGGGCAGACTTAATTATGGGAGGATACAGCATACGGCCCTGCAAATTTTTGTGTAGGAAGATCATAAAGGGGGAAGATAGTTCCCCATTGCGTTCAGGTAAAGCACAGCATGCAGTTTCCAGTTCACCGCGCTCACCTGACGTCATTTTGTTTAATTGTTTTTTCCCCTTGGTAGCAACCACTTTTTGGTTTATGGACTACAGTTAGCCTAGTCTCGTCAATGTTCAATATAGATTCTGCCCGCAAATTTAAACTTTTTCATCATAAGCGTATATTTTCGAAAAACTGCGAAATATTGTGCTTATTGAAGCACAATATCTTGGGAACAAGTCTCGCCTACATTATAGGGATCAAATCTACCCTGGGGTCATAATTTTCTTTTGAAAATGTTTCTAATACGTATCGATATTTTTTTTAAAAACAAAACGTTTTTGATTATTTGCAGAGATAACTCGTATTAATTATCAACACCTATGTTAAAAAAACAGTAAAAATACTTATAAAAAAACAATTGGACAACTAAAATAGAAAAACACGTCACCACAATACTGTAGATAGCAGTAGTTGTAAATTAATATTTGTCGCTTCTAACCAACGGTAAATAGTGTGTTGCCAGTGAGCAGTAAAAACAAAAACATTCCCACATCGATATAATAGCCAGTGATCAAGTCTCCCCAGGTTCCCCTACCCCCTACCTTTCTTTATAGAAATTTCAACACAAGTACAAACGATGATAGCGACATCCTTAATAGACCTGGCATCAATGATTCAGTGTGAGTTAAGTCGATAAAATTCGCTTATGAACGTTTTAGTCAACATTTCTAGTGTTTAAAACTTTAAATCGTTTTTCCCACAACTCACGTTTTCAAAGTCGGTGTCCATCATAACATCAAAGCTACTACTCCGATCCTTTTGAAATTTTGAACACTATTTCTGTACATATTTTACGAGGTAACACGCTTGAGAGTTTTTTTCAAATTTGTTAGTATTTTCAATTTTACAGTAACAAATAAGCAGATTTTTTTCGCAAAAATCGCGTTTTTCATTTCAAAGTGTTCGCAAAAAGTGAAAAATTTAAATTTCGAAAAACGCTCCCAGCGTTACGCAATTATCTAACAAAAGAACTTTGATTTTTTGATTTCGGATGATCCAGCACCGAGTTATGATGGATACCGAAATTGTACTATTTTCCGAGACGCTTCTGAATAATTGCTGCCATTGCCGTATTTGTTAATATTTTTTCATGAACATTTTACACGATATTTTTCGAATGTTATACTTTAATGTGCCATTGCTTTGAATAAATAGATTTTAACTGTGTCGTCAAAAAAAATTCACAAAAATGTGCCTTTTTTGCCGGAATTAACGTTACTCACCCCATTAACTTAAAAAGGGGATTCCTCATTTTATGAGTCAGCAAAGTAGAAACAGGAGTTGGTCTCTCAATTCCTTCTGTCTATATTAAGGTAGGTGTGCATTTTATGGTGTATAAACCTATAAAGTTGGACCGGGTTTCTTTAAAATTTGGAATCTAGTCTCTCTCGGTGAGAAAAAGTTATTTAATATGGTGCATTTAACTTTTTTTATTGTTACCTTTGAGAGGAAAAAACTATCGATATATATCGATAACTATCGATAGTCAAAACCCAACTATCTAGAACTATCGATGGCACAGACTATCGATATTTCTCCACCTCTAATGCCTAACGCTTGTATCTATACTGTTTTGCGCGGTATTATACTGTTTTTTAGACTCCAAAACTGCATACTCCTTTTTTCCCCAAAATACTGCGAATGTTCTGAGAAAAAATATAAAACTTTAATTTCTTAACACTTCGAAATATATATTTATCAACCGCAATGCAAGATGTCAGATAGAATAATGGAATGCTTGGGTGCACCTTTGTTTCTATAACTCACAAAAATGTCTACTGTTCGGAGTTGTGAACGTTATTTCGTTTATTATTTTTCGATATATTTGTTATCGGAGTTCAGAATGTGTAGGTATAAAACAAAAGCGTTTTAAAACTTTTTGAATGTAGCTTCTCACAGAATAAGATACACGCGGAAAGAAGCAATAGAAATCTGTTAATTATGATTCTGCTTTTAGAGAGTGAGTTTGCATGGGAAAAAAATCCATCGAAAAAACTCCATTACTCAGATTTCGCAAGTTTCCACTATATAAGAATGATTTTGTATGAAGAAAATCAAACTTGGCACAAAAAATTTCCACTATTTACATAGTTTTCGCAAGATTCTTTTATTAGCAGATACCACTATACACAAGTTTTACTGTACATGCAAACAGCGACGTGTTCATGGCAACAATGTCATACAGATTTGCCTGGTTATTTCAATTCATTCTTGTTTAGAACACGTTACTTCGATTTTGCTTTTCTTTATTAATTTAATGGGGTAAAAAAATGCTGAAAAAAAGTCTTAAACATAATGTTTTTTAAAAATCGATTTACCTACTGTTTTTTTTAAATTCGTGGCTGAAATATACTGTTTTTCGTCCTAGAAAAGATACGAGCGTTAGGTATGCCTTATGGCATTTAGTGCATTGCAGTATTTTTTAACTGCCTTTGATTTCATTATTATTGATTTTAGAGCTGGCAGAATGGGTATCTCCGATGGAAGGAGGACGCTTCCTTTTATGAATATTGCAGAGAAAACTTGGTCACATATCTTTACAGATTTAATCCAACTTAAATCTTACTTGACTGGTGGAGAGTAATTATCACTTTACCCTTGATTTACTGATTATAAAGTGAGTCATATAAAATTCAAATCAAATGTTATCATCAAGAATATCTTTGATCAATTTAAACCAACAAATTGAAAACTTTATCTATTGGAGTTGGAATGCTTTGCTGATTTGTTTCATTGAATTCTTATCATTGGCTGGAAATCGATTTGTTACTCTGCAGCGTTTCTTCATACCAGGTAAATGGGAACAACAATTATTTAAACACATCATTTTTGCCACAATCAGTTCCTGTTATCTTCCGCCATAATAGCACGCACTCATTTCCCACGTTGTCATGTTTATTGGTCGTAGCATCCATAATTCGGGCCGTATCTTACGAATGCAACAGTGGTCCCACCGTAGGTCGAGAGTCGAAAAATTCATTGCGAAATTTTTCGCCAAAATTCATTGGAGTTAGCTTAGACCTTAGAACAACAAAAAGTTAATGTGAATGAGAGATAGAAGGATCCGAAGTCAAAACCATTTGGTCTGCATCCCCCAAGCCCAAAGTGATCTCATTGCAAGCACATCGCATTTGAGTTCTAGTGCTCTGAACGGGAATAGTTGTGCAAAGATATAACACACATTGTATATCCCTCCATAAAGATGCCACAATTTTCCAGGCGAAGCTATCTGCCACCAATAGAGCCGCACAAATCCTACTGGAGAGAAACTTAAATTAAACAAAGATAAACATAATGTCTGACAGCCAAGCTGAACTAAAGGTTCTAAGAAGCCACAATTACAAATCAAACGCCTAAACCTGCTGACAGAGAAAAATATAGCTAAACTGATATGGGTGCCAGGGCATGAACGACATCAGGGCAACGAAAAGGCTGCTATCCTGGCCATAAAAGTTGCCAACACCTGCAGATTGTAGCGAACCCACAAAAATGTAAACAAACAATCTCCACTTCCATTTCCATTCCCACTTCCACACTTCCTATATTGCATTGAATAACATTGCATACAGTGCATCATGTTCCACATACCAAACGAAACCTATGTCAAGTGCCATATGCACGTCGTAGTACATTGCACTGACCCATTAATACGTCACCCGAGTGGACTAAAACATTTTAACCGCACTTAGTGAAATATGCATTAAGAATGTACTGACTAGCGTCACAAAGGTGTCATACACTAAGCCGAATTTGATGGCACGCGACCCACTTAGTATCAATGGGCATTTCATTCATTCATTCCAAGTGTGTTTCTCTTTTGGCAGAATACTTATGGCACTTATGCCCTGCCCGTCGAATTAGGAATTCTCTCATAGTCGGACCTTTGGCATTAATGCCGTTGTCTCGAAGTACCTTACGAGTAGTATCTACCCTTACTTCATACATCCTGACAACTCCACCTTACACTAAACTGACTCCTATGGCGTAACACGCCCTCCAAGACCCTTACAAGATTCTGCCAAAAACCAAAAGAAACTACGGAGCACCTGATCTCAGAGTGCCCTTCTCTAGCAAAAAGAAGAGCCAAATACATATTAACGGACGAAGGCTACAAAAGTACACCAGTCAAAGGGATTATCAAATTTCTAAAAATTCTGGATGATTTCTAGATATAAAAGGGGACACATGGTCGCAGTGCTAGCGGACACCTCTACCATACCCCAGATTCATCATAATCATTTATTCTCTCTTTTTTTAGATGGCGCTACAGTTCGGGGTGAACCAGGACCTACTTCTCGCAACCAAACGGTTTGCATTCAGAATCGTCGCCCTCAAATTACCAACCACTGTGGAATGGAAAAGTGCTCGGGGTTGACTTCCATGGCTAAAATCGAAATAGTCTGACGGCGCGGCGCAAATCACTCTTCCTTCAATAACTCGATTGTTTCGCCAGCAATATGGTATGTTGGGACCATCCTATTGAAACCAATCCTGCAGACCATATGGACGCACTTTTGGAAAAATAAAATCTTTGATCATGGCTCTGTAACGGGCGCAATTGACGTTTAATTTTTTGAAGATGTACGCCAGCCCATAAGCCACACCAAATAGTGCATTTTTAAGGGTGCATCGGTCGCTGATCGATCAGCTTTAAAGCGGGCTGCATACCATCCAACAAGAGTGTCACGGTCACCTTACGCTGATATCATTTTTGCGCGTTGAAACGAATTTACACACTAAAGGTTTTGTATAACACTTAAATCCTCGTTGTTGTTGTTGTTTTTCGACCCTCTCTACCTCTCTGTGCTTATTGAATGACGTAATTTGTTTATACGTAGGTAATCGAGCAAAAACGAGGATGGCCGCTGAGTGTCAGGCAGTAGCAAACAATTTTGTGAGCATCAATTCAATTCAATTCAATTCAATTTATTTAAGTAACTGGTCACAGTGAAGTGAAAATTTGTCTCTGGTAGGACAAATAATACCGAAATATAGAAGTACAGTGTATTTCTCGTCAGAGTATCTTGTCTTGTCCTAACATAGCTACCTAAAATTGTCATGTCCCGCTAATTTCCTCAACTATTGACGGCATATGCTGTCTTGTCCGCGAACGTGTTATCCAACAACTATATGCGTTTCTAAATCTCGTTGCATTTTTTAATGTGTAACTTTACGCGTGATTGTACAGACAGAAATAAGTATTTTTTGGTGATTTGTGTTTATCATACGAAAATGAATTCCTTTATAAAAAAAAAATTAATACCATATGTCTATTCATTGCATTTCCTTTTTAAAGAATGTCAATTATTTTGTTTCTCTCATAACAGGACAAATTTCTCGGTACCGTCAGTGTCCGGTTATGAGAGTTCACTGTAGTATAATTCATTTTTAAGTGTCACCCCAAATTTCAGACGTACACATTATAAGTTTTGAGTGTTAGCCTTCAAAACTGACACTCTTGTTCGTTGGTGTGTATCTACCCGCTCTTTGATTTTCTTCGCTCCAAACGCGATAATTTTATTCAAAGCCTCTGAGACAGAAGTGAGCCTCTGAAGAAAACTTGACTGTTCATCACTAAACAGAACTTTGTCAATACTAATTTCCTTTTTTTAAGAAGCCAAAGAAAAATAAATTACTACAACAGAAGTGTCATTCATGTCACTATTTTACTAAAGTGCTAAATTATTTCAATTAATGCAAAAATAAAAACACTAACAAATGCCAATTTCTTGCGAAATGTCATTTATTCAAACTACAAATACTTAGAATCCATACTTGTGGATTGTATATATTAGGTCTGTTCCTTTACTTTCTGCTCCAAAAATAGTAAATTATTGAATTTCAAGGAGTAGGGGTAAAATTCTCTCAGAGTAAGGCAAAATTACGAAGAAGTAAAGGAACGCGATTACTACAAAAGTAGCAAAAAACGAAATGTCAAAAACACATGTGAAGCAAAAGTAAACAGAGTGTTGTTGTATGATTTTGGATTTTACAGAAAAGTCCACCCCTGATGATTTCCCAGAACCAATACAGTATGCAATATATTGCGAAATGCAAATTTCAACATTCAGAACGTCCAACTTTCATCTATGTTCCTTTTCTCTCCATGTTTTTACCTTTTGAATTAAAATAAAAAAATGCAAATAATTCAAACAAGTGAAACAGCTGACTTTGACAGATAGTTCAATTTCTACCGGAAAAAATTTGTCCAGTAAGAAATAGTAAGATTTTTTAGTGAGGGGAAATTTTTACTCTCTCGCTACCTCTCTCTTTTACTACTTTTTCGTGTAAAGGAACGCGGTTTGTCTAAATTCAGTAAGAATCAGTAACAATTTTCAAGTAAAGGAACAGACCTATTGAAAGACTGCAAACCTTGGGGTGCGTTCGCACTGTCTTTGATTCTTCGAACAAAATGACAATGTATTGTAAGTAACTATAGTTTTTAGACACGGGCGAAGCCGGGTGGGACAGCTAGCAGTTTATAGAGCGATATTGAGCAATATATCGTCCCGGTAGAGTATTTAGGATTTATTCTAGCTCTCCGGTCCGAAGTTGATTAACGACTACACCATAGTTAAGGCAGATAAATTTATATACCGTAACTTTCTTATTCACTTTCTCAACGAATTTGATTTGCGATAATAAAGTAAGCTATCCGAAAGATTTTTTTTTTTTTTTTTTTTTAAAGGGGTACTGACCCGCCAGTTGCGGAGGGCACCGCGACCTAAAAGATCTATTGTACCATGAAGTCAGTTTAGGGAACCAGAAGAGGCTCAATTCTTTTGATGAATTTGAGGATCTCACTGGTGGAGATTGTACGAAGTTCCGTGGGAGTTAGAATTTCTCTGTGGAACTGTTGTCTCCGGAGGGCACAAAGTGCCATGCAGTCACATAGGATATGTTCTGCAGTTTCGTCGTCTTCCATACAAAGACGACATTCAGTTTCCTGAATAAGACCTATTTTGTTTAGGTGATATCGAAGATGGCAATGTCCTGTTAGAAATCCCACTAAACTTTTGATATCATTTCTACTCAAGAGCAGATTTTTTGTGGATTTGCTTTGGAAGGGTTTTATGGCTCTTTTAGCCTGTCGAAGACCCTGGGAATTTTCCCAATAGGAGATACACATGTTGTTTTCCCAACTTTTGATGTTAAAGTTAATAGCTGAATTTGGAATGTTGCAAAACGGCTCAGGGCCGATAAAGGATTCAGCCGAACCTTTCCTAGCCAGTTCGTCAGCTTTCTCGTTTCCATCAATACCCTCATGACCGGGCACCCACCAAAGTTTGACTTTGTTTTTATGGGAGAGGTCTTGGAGAGTATTGAAGCAGTTCAGGACTGATTTGGAGTCAAACAGGTTTGAGCCTAGTGCTCTTAAGGCTGCTTGACTATCCGTGAGTATATGGATGAGGACACCTTTTATTCCCGATTTGAGGATGACGTTGGCGCACACTTGAATGGCATGAATTTCCGCTTGGAATACACTGGGAATTTGTCCCATAGGTATTGATATTCTAGTGTTTGGTCCAAAAATACCAGCACCCACCCCGGTGTCCATCTTTGATCCATCCGTATACCACTTGTTACCTTTAAGGTCTGATGTAGGATTTTTATATTTCCATGCTTCACGGCTAGGAATCACTATGTCGAACCTCCTGCCGAAGCATAAAGTTTTTGGTAAGCGGTCATTTACCGCGCAGATCATGTCAAGCTCTGGGATTTCGGATAGAAGATTCACCTGATCTGTGTGATCTATGCGGTTTATCTCTCCCGTTTGTAGTAGTCTGACAGTGCTGCTGATTGCCAACCTTTTTATGAAAAGGTGGAGTGGCGTTAAACCAATGAGTGCTTCTATAGCTGCTGTGGGGCATGTGCGCATAGCGCTTGTAGTGCCGAGGCATGCTAATCTTTGTAGCTTTTGAAGCTTTGAAATGGTGGATTTTTCTTTAGTTTTGTACCACCATACTACTGATGAGTATGTGATGATAGGTCGTATCATTATTGTATATATCCAATGTGTGACCTTTGGGGTTATTCCCCAGGTCTTACCGTACATACGACGACAGGCCCACATGGCTTTTGTTGCTTTGGTAATTTTGTAATTAACGTGTGAGTTCCAATTCAGTTTATTGTCGAGAACCATACCTAGATATTTAACTTCATTGGAATACTCGATAGTAGTGTTATTAAGTGATATCTGGTCTAGACTCAGATTTCTTTTGCGGGTAAAAGGTACAAGAATAGCCTTACTGGGGTTAATTGAGAGATTTTCTTTAGTGCACCAGTCATTCACTATCTTGAGAGCTGTTTGCATCGTATTGCAGACGTCTTTAGCATTATTTCCTTTTATGGTGATGACTAGGTCATCGGCGTAACCAATTGTATGGTGGCCAAGGTTACTGAGCTTGTCAAGTAAGTCATCAATGACTAGAGACCACAGAAGGGGTGATAGTACACCTCCTTGTGGACAGCCTTTTGCAGCTGAAACTGTGACCGAGGATTCCCCAGAGGATGTGGAGATTTTTCGGTTTTCGAGCATCGCTCTAACCCATCGGTTAGTAGGATGGTCAATACCCTTTCTGGACATAGATTCTGAGATAGAGTCATATCCGGTATTATCGAAGGCACCTTCAATATCTAGGAATGCACATAGTGCGATCTCTTTGTGATGGAAAGCCTCTTTGATCTGTGTTACCAGATTTAAAAGAGCACCTTCCGTGGATCTTTCTTTCCTGTAAGCGTATTGTTGTGGGTGCAGAGGTGAATTTCTATCTAGAAAGTCTCTAATGTGTATATCGATTAGTCTTTCCATAGTTTTGAGAAAAAACGATGTTAGGCTAATGGGTCGATAGGATTTAGGTAGCTTACTCGGTTTGTCTGGTTTGGGGATAAAAACTACGTTGACCTCCCTCCAAGCTTGTGGGATGTATCCCCAGTTGAAGCTAGACCTAAATAAAGCGGTTAAAGTTGGTAAAATCTGGACCAGACCTTTTTGAATCAGAGCTGGGAAGATTCCGTCTGTACCAGGTGCCTTGTAGGGTTTAAATGAGCTTATGGCCCATTTAACTTTGTCTAAACTGAACATTTTTCCAGATAGGCTGTTAATTCTGTTGATGTAAGAGAAGCTTGTGGCCTCAGAATTAACAAAGGGTTGGTTATTTATTAGAGTCGATCCTGGGAAATGAACCTTGAGTAAGGTTTTTAAAGTTTCCTGTCGACTCGCCGTATAGGTACCATCTTCCTTAAGCAGGAGACCTAGGCTATTTGAACAATCTTTGGAGAGAGCTTTTTGGAGACGTGCGACCTCTGGTAGCTTTTCTAGGTATTCACAATTCTTTCTCCATGTGGCTCTCTTAGATTTTCTCAATTCCTTATTGAAGTTGGTAAGTGCGGACTTGTAAAGATCCCAATTACCGGTGCGTTTTGCTTTGTTAAAGAGTTTTCTCACCATTTTTCGCAGGTTTTCTAGCTGAGTATTCCACCATGGTACACACCTTTTAACCAGTTGGTGTTTTACTTTGCAGCTGCTTTTAAATGAAGAAATTATAGCTTCATTTAACTGATCGGCTACATCATTAATGTCTCCGATAGACAGAATAGATGAGGGCAGTGTATCAGTTTTGATAGCGAGGTTTTCTCGATAAGTCTTCCAGTTCGTTAATTTTTTCATATATCTGGTCTGACTTGCATCGACGCTGCACCTTATATTGAATCTTATGTGCATATGATCCGATAAAGATGCCTCATCTGATACGTGCCAGCCTTCGATATACGAATGTAGAAAGGGAGACGAGAGTGTAAGGTCCAGTACCTCACCTCTCAGTGAATTTACGAAAGTGGGTTTGTTACCTCTATTACATATAAGTAGGTTATTACTAATAATATATTCAGAAAGTGACTCACCCCTTTTGTTGTTGTCGCTGCTACCCCATATGGTGTTGTGGGCATTGGCATCGCATCCCAGAACGAGATGCCAGTTGCGACGGCGGCACTCTTCGATCAGCTCCTGTACCGGAACAGGGGGGACCGCATCAGTGTCTCCGGGAAAGTAAGCGGAGGCACATACGAACTCCTGAGGCCCATTTTCCTGAGGACTTTCGATTATGGCTGCCACTAGGTCTCTTGTGTTGAAATCTGGAATGAGAAGATATTTAATTTTGGAGCTGATCAGTAGAGCAGCCCTTGGTCTAAAATCTCCTCGGGCATATTCTAATTTTCGCTCACTGTTATTGAGGCCAAAAATCTTACCCTTAATAGCCCAAGGTTCCTGTATGAGTCCGAGGGCGATGTTCTCTCGAGCGCATCGTTGGATAAAGGTGTCCGAGGCACCTTTAGCGTGGTGCAGATTTCCCTGCAACACCTTGAGTGGAGCCATCATTGTCTGCGGCTGTACTCAGGATTCCGCATGCGGTTTGGCTTGTTGTCGCCTCTCCGCCTCACGGAACCCTCGTTGAGGGAGTGGCCCCTAGGTCTCGCTCCCGTAGCGTGCGCTACCTTGTTGCCTGTGTGCTTCCTCGGTAAGGGTACCGGAACCCTACTATTGGGTCCACGTGCAGCTGTTGTGGGTGGCTTCTGGTTGCTGGTGGTGGGGGGCTCCCGTGCTCTCTCACGTTCAGCTGATGTGTGTGGTTGATGTTTGCTGGTGGTGGGGAGCTCACGTGCTCTCTCACGTTCAGCAGTGGTATTATTTCCACTATAAGTCGTTTGTCCTTTCGACAGACGTTTGGTGTTAGGTTTGGCAGCTGAGGTTTTGTCGTGGCTCTTGAGAATGAGCTTCAGCTTGCCGAAACGGTAGTTTACATGACCGTTTAGGTCATTTAGCCGTTTCATTACGCTATCATTAATAGCAAAGATCATGTGGACGAGATCTTTCTCTTCCACTCTTTGTAGGACTCTCCAGGTTCTGGTGATGAGACCGGAGTTCTGTGCGTCCAGAGACGCAAGTATCTTCTCGCTGGCTAGCCCGATACTTTGCGGAAAGAACCCCCTTATGATATGTGGTTTCGGGAATGAATCCTCCTCCACTAGTATCACGTCCAATCCGCATTTCTCCTTGATTTTTGGGAAGTTGCTCCTCATCCACTTAGCAGTGGTTTCATTGGAGCAAATGAATTGGAGCCAGCCAGCCCTATAGCTGGAGCTGTCAAAAGACGGCTTCACTTCTTCGTCTCGAAGCTCGATCGTCACATCGATTACACCCTCTTGTATACGAGCCATTTGCTCTACACTTAATGGGTTGCAATCAATGTCCGTAGGCACTACACCTAGCCTGACACGACCCACTATATTGCTATAGGGAGTTTTATCGACCAGAGTGTCTCCAGTTCGGACTCTCTTTGCTTCTGACGTTGGTGGGGTGGAGTCATCAGATCGGGTTCGTTTAGCATCTGTGCCATTGTTGTCGATCTTGGCAGTGGCAATCACAAGAGCACGTTCCCTTGAGTTGCCTTGTTTCAAGGCTTGTTTGAACCGTCTCCTCTCCGAAGGTCGAAGTCTAATGTAACCAGTAGATTTCAGAGACTCATTATCCGAATCTATGGTTACGTCGTTGGTGACGGATGGTGCAGCTATTTCATCCGATAGCATGCTAATTGTGTCTTCGCACAGGGTGTCTGAGTCCGAGTCACTCAAAAGGGACTTATTCCCTTTCTCGCTTCTCATATCAGCGTCATCGTTGGCAGCAACAGTCCCACTGACGGTTTCAGCTGCGGATTGCACGAGTGCAGCCCTCGAAGTTGATGGTGTTATAGAGTCATCAGTCTCTATGAAGTTTGTATTTGTAAGATCTATTTTGATTCCCACGAGTAATCGGGATAGGAAGGTCACCTCTCAGCAGAGCCCGTTTTGCTGAGAAGAAGGCTGGGGGTTAATTCGGATTTCGCCCGGTGTCCGAAGTTCGCAAACTAGAGACTAAACACTCTCTTAGCCATGCATCCCTTGGCGTTTGCTGTTCCACCTTGGATTAGAGGATTTTTGTGGATTACCCAAGGAGTTGACCTTCTCCCCGCCCGCTATGTTAGCCAATCCACCAGAAGAAAACATGATTCAACTGGATGAATTGTTACCGGTAGCCACCACGTGGAGGTCATAGCTGGACTTCCGTGGGTACAATAGTTACGGCACGTGTAACATAAGTTACTACATGTTATCCCCCTATTGCACACCACAGCAGGCTACCTATCTATCCGAAAGATACACTGATATATCCTGTAATTTATTTTTTTGCTTCGAGCCTTAAAGATACCACATCAAAGATAGCTCTCACCACGGAGAGATCTAAGCCGTTCTAGATTGAACGAACGGCAGAAACACTTTCAGGAGTTTCTAAAACCAGGAAAAATAAAATATACCCGTTATACACATTTACACACGTAGGCTTTATTAAATGCCAACCTATTTGGTGCAAGTTAATGCATTCCATTCGTTAGTATAATCGACAATTTGTTCTATGAACTCATTAACGGTCACATTGTACATAGCGGTGTTAACCGTCTCGGTAACGTAGCCCGAAATCAATTGGCTTAAGAACTCACGACGTGTTTGCAACCAGATCAATGCTATGTCATGAATTTGTTGGTTGATGAAGTCATTCAAGGCTACACTCCATTGGGTGTCCAGAATATGTGAGACTACATCACCAACTTCCACATAGTATTCCACATCAGAGAGTAGCATTCCTCCAACTGCATTGGTACCGATGGTTATGCCCCCATTGACACGCAAGTCTTTCACCTGAAGATTCATCAAGCCATGGAGACTTACGATGAACTTGTAGCCGGCCAGATCAGCATTGACATACAAGTTGAATTCGCCCAAGAGCTGGATGTCCTTGTACATGAGGTCATAGGTTGTGCGGTTGCTGGTGGCATTGGTGCTCAGCTGGATGAGAATAAAATCATCTATACCGCTCAGAACCATGTTCTTGATGCTGCCATTCAATCTGGGAAATAAATTTTCGAATGATTAACTTAGAGAAGGCCTGAGAGTTACCCAGGTTACCTACACCAAAAGTTCGTGATTGATGTCCAACGATATAATGGGTATCCGGAGGGGTGCCAGCGGAGGTAGGTCCATTGCCGCATCACCACAGGGAACCATATGCTTAAATGCAGTTAGCATTTCGTTGATGGCCGTGGCAATATCCGGTGTTGAGGTTGTAACTGACGCAGTGGAAGCATCTCGCACTGAAATCAAGCTGGGTTAGTCTTTTGTTTTGGATGGAAATTCAAAAGCTTCTTCTTACCTTGCGGAGCAGAAACGATACCAGCTATGCCAAAAGTGGCCACCAGCAAGAACACCAGTGTAGGATTCATTTTCAATTCGTTTCTGAGGCTAGCTAATGAACAGTAACAACTTTTATACCAATCGGTTTCCCCTTATCGTAATGAGGAAGGGCAGATATGAACGCTATTGATGTATCGTTAGGGATTTGCAGACAGATCAATTTAGGCGGTGATCCGTCAGCGAACTTATCAGTTTTTTAGTTGGATATTCGAAGCCATTGGACTGAACCTATTTTGAGTCTATTTTAGATAACAAACAGGGGATTCCTCATCGATGGGTAGCATGAGGCACGCCTTCACATTATATGAGTCATTTTGAGTTTTCCGTGGTCACATTTTCTGCAATCACCTGCAGCATTGGTGGCTGACATGGAATGGGATCAAGTGGTTGGTTATTCCAGTCATCAATTGGCTTATTTCATGCCGATATAATGACGACAGATTGCACAGTCATAACAGGGTGTCAAGCATGATTTCAATGGCTAATATTGTCCCATGAGCCAATGAGACAGTCTATTTTTCAGGCCTATGCTGTTCCGAAGATCTACATCTAATATTCTTCTTATTTAGATAATCCCTACGTTGAAGGTTTTTAATTTTTTGTTTGGGGTCCTGCTTCAGGGCGGTGAATTTCCTTCAATGGAATAGTTCCTTTAAACAATTAATAATAATCAACGCCACAGATATAAGCTCACTGAAACTCGAATCGCTGCAGAAACATCTCTATCCGGAAAGATTACCTTTTTTCTGTACCAAATTTGTCAGCTTCCGGATAGCTTCTTGTATCTCTAAATTATGGCTCATAGTCTTTCAGAATATGATTTAAAGTTTGCTTGGATTACATCGCCTTCATGAGGTAGCCTTTGAGCTACGGTGTGCAAACTAGAAGTCCAAAAAGTCTTTGTAGATCCAGAATCAAGTTTTTCACTCATCTTTGACTAATTAGGTGGCTTCGATAACGATACCATGGTGGGTGCTATTTATTACCGAAACAAGTTATCGTGTCATAATCTCTGGAAGATGATATCAATATCAAATTCAGACTATGGGTGGGTAATACTCCACTAGACAGACCCCCATGCGGCTGCCACCGTTGTTTCAGAGGTTTCTCTTAATCTTTCAAATCTTAAGTTGTTTTCATTCAGAGTATAGGCCTAGTTTGATACTATAAAACTATTTTTTTTTTAATTTTTCCTTGAAGAAACTTTTGAAACTATTGCCGAAAATGTGCATTCCCCACCCCTTAACTCCGAAACTACTTGAGTCAAAAATATGGAAAAATCATGGTTTGTAGACGTTGAGCTAAATATTGAACGAAAACTATAGCGAATCTAATAAGTTGAATAGTTTTTGAGAAATTCACGTCGAAAAATTTAATTTCGCGGCCGATTAGCTCGTAAACTACTGCACCGATTTTAATGAAATTATCTCTGTTTGATCAATAATTCTGCGCTAGGATATAAAAAAAAATAAGAAGAAAAAGTTACTCAAACCTGCAACCTGGTCCTTTGAATCCGAAAAAAACGCGAACGCCAACCTGGAGTTTAGCCTAACTGTTCGACTTACTAAAATAAAGACACCAAAAACCATTTTAAGTTAAAGTTTCTTACACACCTTAATGTCTAAGGCTAAACTATCTCATCAGCGATGTCACCCTTCGAAACTCTGCCGCTCCCGTACCTCCTGTTGCATCGTCATCATTTCTCAAACACGCATCCGGTTCAGTGCAAGTGCAATATCTAAGGTGCGCGGTAGAAGGAGCATAAGTCAGAAATTGCAATTTTTCAGGAGAGGGAAAAAACTTAATGAAACTTTCAATTTTTCAATTTTTTTTTAACAGCTAAGCTACTTTGACCACTGCCTGTTTTAACCATTTGTGTGTGCAATAGACTTATACCGCTTTTACCAAATACGACATATAAAATTTGCAATCGAATGTACTTAACTTATTGTGACCAAATTTTGCCTTAAACTCCTTCTACAACGCATCTAATATATGATCTCCGCACTGGCACTGTTGGTACATGTTTGTTTGAAGACCATCCGTCAAGTGCGATGTGATGTGTTAACTGCAGTGATTTTGTTTGCGGCCTGTGCTGAAACACTGTACGTAATACATGTACGTACGTACATATATACAATACAATACATAATTTATTATTTTTAATTACATTCAGTTTTCGGAGTGGCACGGAGAGGCACCGTGGCGTAGTGGTTGGTTAGTACGATGGATAACTACACATGCTCTCCGGGTTTAATCCCAGCAAACACCCAGAAGCATATTCACGGTACCAACTCTTCCGAATGACTCACAAGTATTCAAGAGTAGGCCATTCCATTCGTGCATAACACGCACACACAAATGGTTGTGAGAGGCAGACTCTGATTCACGCTGAACTTTAGCGCCACCTAAAGAAAGAAGCTCTGTCTGGAGTTTGTGTTCTTTAAATTTTCTCCGCTTTTTTTAGTTTTCTCTGTCATTTTGATCTTCTCGGGGTTTCACCATTAGTTAACCGAAGCTATTAAGTTCATATAGTGATTTAAGGTGCCTTCAGGCACTTGTTGGATTGTGCTCATAAAAAGTTATAGACTAAAAGCACAGATAATATAGTAAAAATAACTTCAAACTTCAAAAAATTACATCTCGTCGGAAATCAAACGAAGGATTACTCTTGCCAACCGCTGTTTCTTTGGGCTAAGATGGCAATTGAGTAGTAAAGTCCTTTCTCGATCGACTAAGGGGACTCTATATAAGACTCTTATCATCCCAGTCTTGCTATATGGAGCTGAAGCATGGACTTTATCGAAAGCGGATGAAGATATCCTTGGTCGCTTCGAGAGAAAAATCCTTCGTAAGATATTCGGTCCCGTTTGCGTTGACAGGTTCTGGAGGAGAAGATTCAACCACGAACTGTACGAGCTGTACAGCGACATTATCCTGGTCAAAAAACTGCACATTGGGCGTTTAAGATGGGTAGGACATGTAGAGCGTATGGACATCAACACTCCGGCTCGGAGAATATTCGACTCTTACCCGGAAGGTCAGCGCAGCAGAGGACGACCTCGCCTAAGGTGGCGCGCACAAGTAGAACAAGATCTTAGCCAACTTGACGTGCGCAACTCAAGGCGGCTAGCTAAGGACCGAGCTAGCTGGAAGAGGTTGTTGGTTGAGGCCTTGGTTCACCCCGGACTGTAGCGCCACCTAAGTAAGTAAGTAAGTCTTTTTCGCAATGCTTCTTATGGCTATAGAAATTACGTCTATTTCCATTTGTAGTAGTTGTCGATCCGGGACAAAGCCTGGGGGCCTATTCCTGTACACGAGTGTGAGTCAATTTCATGCGACAGTGATGAAATGGTATTCCTGAACACGATTCACACAATACTGGTATTCCTGTACTCGAATTCAAACGTCAAAATTTCACTCGAGTGAAAATGTAGGTATTCCTAGGCTCAAATTTTGAGCATTTGCTCGGATTCGTATGCGAGAGAACTTACTTGAGCCTTTTTATTTTGTTCGAAAATGGCGTTTGCTCAGATTCGTATGAATAAAAGGCATAAGTCTGCTATTTAGCTGACTCAGAGCGTTTGCTCCGTACTTTTTAGCCATAAATCGACTGACTTGGCGTGATTTTGGGTAAAAAAAATAAATAATTAAAAGGCAGCACAATGGAGAAAATTCCCTTGCGATTTCACGAAAAATGGTTTAAAACAGTGGCAAAAGGTTACTGTCGGGATATTCCACTTTTATTTCATACAAACTATAGTCATCGTCAATCCACATATAAATTAAAATTACTATCCAAGAGATTGTGGTTCCTCCTGAGAGTTTATTTCTGCACCGATTGCAATGATGCCAATACTGAATCCAAGCCAGAAAGCTTATCAACTGAATATTGTTCATCAGTAATAAAATTTGTGAAGAAGTGCATTATGAGTAAAGTTATTACCAAAAAACTATATTTCAACGATTACTATTAAGAAATGAGGTATCAAAAGAAAGAGAATGTCCTGGAGTAGTAATGACTTGCACTCTCATTTTATAGCAACTAACATTTATTTAACACAGGATCAAGACCACGGAAAGGAGCTTTTACCTAATTCGTTATCTGTAAACGGGTGTAGGGTTTGGGAGATTTCTCGCATTGGTTTGGTACACTAGTATTTTGTTAAATTTGTCGATAAATATTTCTAATTTCGTTGAGCAACAGACGCACTCGTACAACTGAAATTTTGTCAAAATTAAGGTTTCAATACAACACCCTTAATTTATGAAATACCAATAAATACTAATTTTAAAAATTAATTAGATTAAAAGGCTTCTAAACTAAATATTTTGTTGACTTTTATTGTTTATTATTATTTATTTGTGTCTCTTGAATAAATTGAAAAATGTCAGTTGTGCGATATGCTGTCAAATGTCAAGCAAATGCTCAAGTCAATTTTTCGAACTTGCTCAAGTAAACTTAAGTTTTATTCATACCAATTTCGAGCAAATTCTAAATGCCTTTACTTTGCTCAGAGCTTTTACTTGAAGTGATTGCTCATTTTTGTTAATATGGCCCAATGACTGTTTTCTTGTGACAAATTGCTCGTTTAAGGAAAGTAGTCGAGTGTAGCTGTCGTGTGAAGTGAGACAAGTCGACAAGTCTAAATTCACTTATCGAACTATGCTTGTCCGACAAGTACAAAATAATTCTGTAACAGAACTCAAACCGTTGCACTTGTCAAAAGAATTAATTTCCCTTGACTTGTCGGCAAGTATTTAACAAGTGAAAATGGCGAAAATCATGGCGAACAATAAAATCCTATTTAGGTAGTGAACTGTATTTTATTGTTTAGTCTGGTATCATGATTATGTGCAGTTAATTGAGATAAGTGAAATGTTTCAATAAACAGATGATCACTTACATCAAAATTATATTTGGCTTAAAAACTTTTAACCTGTGACGATGTTCAATGTTATCACTATCAAACACAGACTCAAAAAGTAGATACATTTTGAATTAAATTTTGTTTTATTTCTATATTTGTATTCTGCTTTGTCCAAGGTACTACATAAAAAATTAACATGTCAGCTTTTGACAACTTTCAAATCACTTGTCCTTATTGAGCCACAATTCTACAAGTGTTTCTTGACACTTGTCGTGTTCTGTTACAGAAAGAGGGAAATTCTATAATTTCCCACTTATCATCATTCCTCGCGACAATTGTCGAAGAGCTCATGGACTTGTCGTTTTGTCTTACACAATTTTTGACAAGTTTTCGAAACTCACTTGTCGCGTTCTGTTACAGGCCCCTGCTGTGGCTTTTAAAGCATTGCTGTCATTGTAAATAATGGAAAATATCTTTACTCTAAATAATTCTTGAAATCTGTAAAATATGAAATATCACATTAATAACATAAATTTATTTACAACATTACAACAATTTAATTTTTTCAAATATGAATGCTGAAATGAAATATCAAACCGGCATAAAGTGAAGTTGGGTGTGGTTCAAACTGCACTCGAGTGAGAGACAGTCGATCGAGTCCAGGAATACCAAAACGTACTCGACTCGACTGTGAGCTCACTTTTGACGTCTCACTCGACTCGTGTATAGGAATAGGCCCCCTGGTCATAAATGAGTGTGAGCTTCAGAACGACTTATTGGATTTGTCTTCCTATTAAATACTTTGCCTCATTAGTCAGAAAAATCCCACTGTTACGTATGGGCTAAAGAAAAGTATAAAATGTTTATCTAAAGAAGATTAAAAAAAAGATTCAATAGCTAATCCTATGCCACCCCAATGCAAACATTGGATTGGGTTCAGTTAGCCTCTAAAGACCATTCCCCCGATGCGAGTAAGTGTGCCTTTTCAGTAAGTAAGTGAACACTAATTCTCTTCCATACTATTTGCCCTTCTCTTTCAATGGAAAATATATAACTAAAAATTCATATTTAACTTCAAAACGCAACTTTACCAATCATGAGGTATTAACTCGACCAGATAAGCATCTACATACGTATGTATATAAGTTGCTTAGCCCTTTATTCCATCATATACACATATTTTCGTACTTAAAATTTTTAAATAAACTTTCTACATAACCTCTGCCGCTTATCAAGTATGTAAGCCCTTACAAATCTCTCTAAAGGTGATAACACATCCAAAATACGTTACCGCCCCCATTACGTGGTACCTTTTCTCCACTGCATCTCTAAAGGAAAAAATGAATTAAAAAAAATCCCCCTGCTAGAATAGAAAACTTTATCCATGTACAGGTCTGGTAAGCCGCTTACAAAAGGCTTTACCTAAACTTTTAACTCATTTTGTTCGCCGAAGAGAAAGTCACCACTCCGCCCCCACTGTTCGACCCGCATCTTTCTCGCTCCATTCTAATCGCAGGTAGGAGCTCGTACTTCATTTCAATTTTGCAACCCTTCAGCTCGCCCTAAATCTGCTCTTGAGATGGTCTCTGCCGAAAATTAAACAAATGCCTAATAATCTTCTGTAAGTTTGTGTCAAGCAAAGAAAAAAAAATGCAGGAATTGAAACCGTAATGGGATTAATGGGATGTAATAAGTTTGCACCCAGTGGGATGGGGGTAGTTGGAAGTGGGCAAGATTACCCTGATTATCAATATGAACGGTGTGGGTGGGTGGCGTCGGTGAGACCGTTTCGATTGTTGTGGTTCCTGGCCCTCTTTGGTTGCGGTGAATGATGGTAGTTCTGTGAACTCCTGACTCCTGGGAGATTAGAACTTTAGAATCGGTAATCACTTTCTTTTTGTTGAGCCAAAGTGTTGTGCTCTCGTCAAAGGATGACGCACACGTTGTACGGGATCAAAGTATCAGCATCTATGGGTGGATCATAAAAGAGATGTTTTGAGGTTGAAGTTGGAATGACGCTATAGGGGTTCCTTTTGAACTGCCACTATACTGTGTCTTTTTGAGCTGAGAAATATTCGACAACGTATTTCAAATGATAGATTGGCAAGGGCAATGGTTATAAATTACGCAGCGCCTTCGAAAGCCTGCGGATGAAAGTTAAATGTGAACTTTTAGTCGCAGAAGGTTAAATTCATTTTGTATTGATGTGGTATTTGAATTGTGTAAATAGTTGCTAATTGTATTGTTCTAATCTGGTGACAACTTCAGTAAGTAAAGTTCTATGAATCATTAAAATTGTATGCGGGAAAAGGAGGTGGAGAGATTGAGGTTAGATACGAAACGTTATTGTAAAAAACTAATCATTGTTGCTTTCGCAACTGTTTTTCACTGAAAATGCAGAAATATACATTTACCTGATGTGACAATTTTGTTGTCATTTATTAACAGATTTACGTATTCAGGTAAGTTAGCCAATTAGAACTGGAATGTTATGCAACAGATTTGCATAGCAAGCTGGGCTATATGTGGGAATGCTTATATGAATGTATTGTATATATGTATATCTGGCTAAGTGCAACTCAGACTCGCGCTCGAAGGGTTCCGTATTTTTATTTTTTTAAAAAAAATTAACGAAGAAGTAAACGTGTCATATGACGACACTAGAAAAATATAAGTACAAATATTTAAAGTTATTTTAAAATTTAATTTTTTTTTTTTATATAATCTACACACGCTTTAGGGGATATGAATACTCTTATTTGTATTTGTAAAGAAAAAAGGTTTAAAATAGAAGAAAGAAAATAGCTCAAACTATTTCAAAGTTTGAACGCCGCGCTGCAAATTAAAAAGCAAAGTTTACCCTTCTCAACTAGTTTTAAGCTTCTCAACTAGAGTTGGGCAAACAAGTTCAATTCACTGAAGTAGTTCAGTAGTTCTCGTTCAGTAAAAAGAACTGGTTCAGCAATGTAGTTCAGTAGTTATTTTAGTTCACTAGTTCTTTTAGCTCAATAGTTCTTTTAGTTCAGACTCAGCTTCACCATTCACCTCTCACTTACCAACATCAGCTGAACTTATGAGTGAGTTGTGAAACACAGACACAATATCCCAGCAGGCAGGTACGGAATGTATTACTTGGAGAATCGAATACATAATTAATTATTTTAGATGAAAAATATAATGCATTCCAAAAGAATCGACGTGGTAATATCATATAATAACAAAGCACATTCTTTACCATGTAGATTCCCACATCTGCAGAAAAAGTAATGTAGTGTTTTTGAATTTAACGATCGGTTATTCTTTAATTTATGTCGGAGAAATGCATTATGTAACTAATTATAAATGCATGAATTATATAATACATTACAAAGAATGAATTCTATGATGCATTCTTAAAACACTTTCAGGTAATCGATTATTTTCCTAGGACAGAGTCTGTGTTAAGTATAATGCATTCTGGAATCAATATTGTATACAAGCGATTGATTTCCTTTTCGATTCCAATAGATTACCTTTTCATACTGGAATACATCATCTCATCTCTCATACTCATCCATAAGGTATAGTCTATAGTTTATATCCAGAAATAGACCAGTCAGTCGTTCGTTTACAAGTTCGATTGAGAGGCAATACCAAATAAAGGGTTGCATCAAAATGGAATATGAAAAAAAAGTGTGTATACCGAAGTCACAACACACTGGAGGACGGTTGACTCTCGCGACCATGCAAACCAAAATTGTTTGAAATTAATCTATTGAATCGATGGAACAATCCTTCGGGTTGCGCTTGCGAGTTGCGTGCGATATCTATGTATCTATACCTCCCAGTAGGAACTTACTGCTTTCCGAATCGATTCTGTAAGTGCTGATTGGTAGCTACCAGCGCTTAATTTCCTTATTACAGAATCGACTAAATTTACATGGGGTCGTCCCAGGGTGGTAAGCTTTTATCAACTGGCTTACCGGTAATCACTTATTTCCGCGGTGAATGATAATTGCTGAAAACATTGATTACTACATCCTGGCCTATAAGCCCTTACTATTGACCTCACTGGGAATCAGTTAATTCTGCAGTGGACTGTAGTTATTGAAAACATTAGTTACTGCATCCTGGCGTTTAAGCATCTACTAATCTTCTCAAATTATTGTTGCACCGCTCAATAACAAACTTCAAATGATGCGACATCGAAAAAATTTCTGACAGAGTTGGTCATGATTGGATTTGTCTGAGTCGAATAACTGTATTTTCATTCTAGGAATGCTTTTGGGAGAAAGCGTTACAAATGTAACGCCTGGTAAGCGAATAAGTAATGGCATCGATGTAAAATTTCAATAATATACTTTTGGTAAGATCTGGGCACCGTAGCGCAAGTGGTTAGTGCGTCGGACTACTGAGCCAGCGGTCTTGGGTTCGAATCCCGCCGCAAACACCTAAAAGTTTTTTACAGTGCCCACCTCTTTCGAATGTCTGACAAGCATCAAAGAGTATCATTTGTCACGATTGAGCTTCTCAACTCGCCGTTCGGAGTCGGCAAAAAACTGTAGGTCCCCTCCATTCGTGCAAAAATATAACACGCACACACAAATGGTTGCGAGAAGCAGGCCCAGGTTGACCTCGAACTGTAGCGCCAACTAAGTAAGTAAGATCTTACATTTTCAATATACAGTACACTCTCGATTTTTGCAACCTCGATTTCTGCAAACCTCGATATTTGCAACCGACATAAATGGATTTCCTTTTTTCGATGTTTGTACCAAATCCAAAAAAAAATCTCGATTTTCGCAACTTTGAGATTAGATTTTCGCAACATACAAAATTTGTGTGTGTAAGTTTTATTATACATTGTTGCAGGCAAGAGCAAATCTCTGCCAACATCATAAATCGTCTTGACGCAATGTGATAATAACAACGCGCCTAGATTCTTTTGTGTTAAATACAGCGAATCCTCCATACATCAAAACCTAATATGGTTGACTAAAGGTTTAGGTTTTAGGTTTATATATTTTTATTTAGCAAAGAAATTGCCACTTTGTCACAATACAAATTACACATTTTTTTACAAGTTACATGTTACATACAATTTAATAATTATTTTTAACAAAAGATTTTACTGCATTCTTGAATTTTTTGATATTCTTCTCTATTTTTACATCATTTGGAAGCTTATTGTATATTTGTACACCTTTATAAAATAACATATTTTGTGTTTTATTGTTTCTGAAAAATTGTAAATTTAGATCATTATTATTTCTTAGGTTATAAGGTCGAGAACTAGCTCGTACTGTTAAACGTTTATTTAAATAGTTAGGTAGTAAATTATTTTTAATTTTGAATATAAATATAAGTGTACCCATTATCACGTGTTGCTTAATGTTTAACCATCTTAACATTTCTAACATAAAACATATAGGAGTGTATCTATTACAACGGAGTATTGAACGCATTGCCTTGTTTTGCAGCTTTTGCATTTTGTACAACATACCCGCAGATCCCAATAGTAGTATTGTCGGGCAATACTCAAAATGGGGCTTAATGATGGTATTGTATATTTTTATTGCCATTGAAATATTTACATAGTTTCTTTCTAATTCGCCGAAAGAAACCGATTTTCATGGATATTTTTTTGCAGTTGTTCTCAAAATGTTTTTTAAAATCTAAATTACTATCAACAATTACTCCTAGATATTTCATCTCATTTACACATTCGAATTCTCCAATTATATTTATCTGATTATTTTTTGGCAATAACATTATTTTAGTTTTCTCTACATTTAATTTGAGTTGGTTCATATCTAAATACTTTTTAATATTATTAATATCGCTCTTAAGCTTATTTATACTATCACACATTTCATTTTCTCCTATATCCATGAGTCCATCATCGGCAAATAATTTAATTTTACAATGATTTATGATCTTATTTACGTCATTAATATAAAGTAAAAACAAAAAAGGTCCTAATATAGATCCTTGTGGAACTCCCAATTCCGATTCAAGTGGTTCTGATAGACTATTATTATATTTCACTATTTGCTTACGATCTACTAAGTATGATTTAAACCAATTAAATTCATTTCCTCTTACCCCATAATTATACAGCTTTTTTAGCGATATATCCCTGTTCACTGTCTCAAAAGCTCTTTTTAAATCTAAAAAGACAGCAGCTATCTTCTTTTTGTTGTGAAGTTTCTCCTTCCAATCCGCGATGATGTAGTTTAGAGCTGCTTCGCACGAGTGTTTACGCCTGAATCCCGATTGTTCCTCCAGAAGTATATTGTTTTCATCGACATATCTTTCAAGTTGAATTTGCACTACCTTTTCTAAGATCTTCTCATGCATTGGGAGCATATTCACAGGACGAAAATGTTCACTTTTGTTTGAGTTAGCAATTTTTTGTACCGGAACGATCACCGATGTTTTCCAAGTACTTGGGAAAACACCAGTTGCTAACGAGTGGTTAATGATATTTAAGAGCGCTGGGCCCACAAAGTTAAAACTGTCTAGTAACATTTTCTTGTGCATGAAGTTATAGTCACTTTTGCTTGGAAGCATTTCTTTTATTTTTAAAAGTTCATCCACTGACTCTAACATCTTGAATTTAAAACTTTTTTCTCTCCAGTAAACATAATTAACCCACGGCACTTTCGTAATCTCATCATTTATTTGCTTTATACTTTCGATAAAATATTGATTAAATTTATTAGCAATCACTTTATCTTCTCTTATTTTAATATCACCAAATTCAATAAACTTGCTATCAGTTGAAGCCTTTCCCAGAACTAGATTTCTGATTGATCGCCACATGCTTTTTTGGTCACTCGCTCTACTGAGCTGATTTTTAATGTATGAACGTTCCATTTTAATTAAACTTTTTTTATATTCGTTCCTTAATTTTGTGTATGTTTCCCAATCCTCTCTTCGGCCTGTCATAATAAATTTCATATGGCTCTGTATCTTCTTATTTTTTTTTTTATTTTCAGTTCTCTATTAAACCATTTTGGTGTTCCTTCAATCCATTCTTTTTCCACTACAAATTCACTTATTACCCTTAATATTTCTTTTTGAAAAATACCACTTGTTTGATCATCACATTGGACTAAAATACTTATTTGATTTATTGCACTTCGTCTTATTGATTGTGTAAATTGAAAACTGTTGTATTTTAAATAGTTCACTTTTTTAGTGTTATTCAAATTATTTTCACTATGTATTTTTATTTTACATTCAATTGTCTCGTGATCACTAATTTTGAAATCGTTTCGGACTTTGACTTCACATTGATCCTTATTAGTTATCACGTAATCTAATAGAGTCTTACTGTTCAGGGTCACTCTTGTCGGCTCATGCACTAATTGTCTACATATATTTTCATCAAACAAACACTCAAGCTCTCTTTTATAAACACTATTACCAAGCTAGTCAATATTAAAATCACTGAGTATAACCAATTGTTTTCCTGACATGTCTTCTAATACTTCACTAATATAGTCACAGAATTCCCGCATCGATGTACTTGGCGACCTATACAACGTTACAAAATTTGTCAATGATTGCTCCATTTTAACTTCAATAATCAAAATCCATATTTTTAATTCAATTTGTATAGTTTTTATGATTGAATATTCCCAAGAGTTCTTTAAATATATAACTATCCCGCCAGTATGCGAGGATGTCGTTTCACATTTTATTATATTGTATTTATTCACACTTATTTCACTATTGAGTACACTTGCCCCAAGATGCGTTTCCGATAAGGCTATCATATCATGACCATTTTCATTTATTATATTTTCCAGTTCCCTAAAATTATTAGTTAAACCCTGAATATTTAAGTATATGCACTGAAAAGACTTTAGTTGCTAATAAGCTACTTTTTCTCTCTCTTTCTCTAATCGTCTTAAATATACTGGACACTTTGTGTCCCGAGTATCATGACCCGGATCAATGTCTATATTTAATTTATTAATTGTTAGCATACAGTTCTTGCACTCTTTTTTGTCACTTTGACATTCCTCTTCACTGTGTTCATCACCACATTTTGGGCAACATGTTTTGTTTGTGCAAACCTTAGCTGTGTGGTTAAAACCCCAACACTTGTACCACCTTCTTATATTAATTTTGTCATATACCGCGCACTTATTCCAACCAACATTAAAGGATGGTTTATCCACTTCCATAATTTCTCTAAATGATTTACCGTCTGTACTTATTATGGCATTATACTTGTTTGAGTCTTTAAATTTTTTGTAGCACTTTATTAGTTTCATATTCCCGCTTAACTTATTTTGTTTTTTTATGATGTTTATTAAATTATCTTCTTTTATCTCCATATCAACGCCAATTACTACTATTTGTGGGTCTACTAAGGACGGTACATTCACTTCATATTTTTCTCCTAACTTTTCTTTGACCTGGTCCTCTATTTTCTTGTTCGATTCTTCATTTGCACATTTTATTAAAACTGATCCATTGGCGCTTTTTGATATTCCACCAATTTGGAGAGCCAGATCAACTGGATCGATATTTTCTTTTAAGTCTGCTTTGGTCATTTCACTATCTTGTTTCTTATTTGGCTTAATAATAACCGGTGGAATGTTTTTAACCGCAATTTCTGCAATTGTTTTTATTTTGTTTGCTTTTTTTAATTCACTATTTGTCTCTTTCATATTTATAAGTTTTACACAATTTAATATACTTTTGATTTCTTCCTCTTGTTTACTCAATGCAATTTTGTTTTCATTTACTGCTTTTAGTACATTATCCATTTTTATCACTATCTGCTTCATATACTCTTTACATTCATCACACACCAGCATAATATTGCTGTTTTTAAGCATCTTATTTTCATATTCACCAATACCCATGCATTTTTTGCAAAATATTTTTTGACAAAAAGCGGCACATGACACACCGCTATCACCTCGCCCCCCGAGTGTTTTGTTACACTTGTTACATTCACCACTCATTATGAAGGGGTTTTTATGTCTTCACTACAATCAAATTTTTAAATTCCGTTTTCTATGTTATTGGTCTCTGTCCACTCACTGGCTATATAGCCGTTAATGTTCACTTTTTTCTAATATTCTGGCGTTTATTTAATAAGAACTATAAATTTACAGTTTACTGCATCAATTTACAATGGGGGCACACTCCACACAAACATTCCCATTCGCGGGGAGAGATTCCCTTCAAAACTAAAAAACGTATATATTTTTCTTTCGGAGGCTAATGCAACACGTCTGTTCACTATCACGGTTTTACATGAGACTCACTTAACTCAATCATTTGTTAAGCCATCCTGTTTCTTCTTGCAATTATGGAGGAGTACTGAAAAATTTAAATTTAAAATATGCCTTCTTTTTGTTGGCAATCGCTTGGAAAGAGATAATAGTGAATACAATTGCTAAATTTTGATAGAATTAAATATTATTAAATAGATAGAATTTTGTCAGAAAGGCAGCGATGAGTTCACTGAATGGATATCCGAGAATCTGCAAAACGTAGAAGCCCGGGAAAAGAAGAAGTTTCTGTTAATAGTGGGGAAATTGATATTATTGATACACAACCCAAAGTAAAATTAGAAGACACAACGAAATGCGAAACGAAATGTGGGCACCGTAGCGCAAGTGGTTAGTGCGTCGGACTACTGAGCCAGCGATCTTGGGTTCGAATCCCGCCGCAAACACCATCAAAGAGTATCATTAGTCACGATTGAGCTTCTCAACTCGCCGTTCGGAGTCGGCAAAAAACTGTAGGTCCCTTCCATTCGTGCAAAAATATAACACGCACACACAAATGGTTGCGAGAAGCAGGCCCAGGTTCACCTCGAGCTGTAGCGCCAACTAAGTAAGTAACGAAATGCTCCCCAACATGCTTGCAGTGGGCAGAACAAAATTACCTAAAAATTGAAGAAATTATGCAACTCCAGAAAATGCGCGATATGCTGTTGCGAACCAATCTTCTGCAAAACAAGTGCAAACCAAAATGTCTACTTTTTAATAAAACTTAGGCTGTATATAAATACATATGTATACATTGGTACTCATTAATTTACCTGTATTTAAGTTTCGTATTTTTTTTAAATATTTTTAAGTGCATAATTTTTCTTTTTAATAAAAATAAAACTCTTAAATGGCAGGAAATTTTATTTTTGTAACTCAGAGAATAGCGTGTAGGCCTTTTTAAAGTGTTTTAATTTTCTGTTTGATTTGTGCAACTTTTCGATATTTGCAACAACGTCTGTTTTCATTAGTTGCAAAAATCGAGAGTACACTGTACTTTTCCCACTGGGCGTTATCTGTATTGTGTCACAACTCACAAGTTCGTATCCAGATTCGGATGAGAGGTGAGCCGTAGTGAAATACTGAACTACTGAACTAAAGATATCTGAACTAGTTCATTTAGTTCAGCAAGGACAGCCGATATTTTGAACGGCTCCTCCAAGAGTTACACAACTCTATTCTCAATACATTAGGTACCTGTAATTCATGTTTTGTTTTTGTTTTGAAACTTCGAATGATTTGGCATCACTTTCACTATCATGTCTTATATCTCGGCTGTAGACCAATTTCTGAAATAAGTGAAAAATAATAAATGTTCATAGGTTATCTATCCTAGTTTCGTTATCTATCCTAGTATCAATCTCCGAAAGCACACTACACTTTTATATTTGCATAAATATCAAAATAAATAATCTCTCTAATATTTAACGTTAATGGAAAATGAGAGGTGTTCCAAATGTCCAAATTTCTGTCTGCCGAGAGCACAAAAAATAATTGATGAGAGGGATGTCAAAAAATGTCTGACCGAATTTGACATTTCACTTGTAACACGAACAACTACTACTTTTTGACATGTCATTTTTGAACTGGAAGATTTTGTCTCCCTATAAAGCCATAAAGGACAGTCTTCAGTAAGAAGGGTATGGCAGTGGGCCACTAATGATCCGATTTAAGCTACAAACTGACTGTACGTATGTTGTTCTTAAGATCCCAATAAAACACAAGTCTGTAGACACTTTAAAAGTTTAATTATATCAGAATTTCCTCGAATTCTTAATCACTCTTAAATTCTTAAAACCCGATGTACAAAAAACTTAAAAAAAAGTCTCCAAATTCATTTCACATAAATCTTTAACAATCAAAGCCATTCACAAGCAGTATAACATCTCATCTTGTAGATACTCTCTCCCGTCTCCGACTTTAAATAGTCATCTGACAACAAAAGTCAGCAGAAGCTCCATCGCAAACATACACTCGCACAGATGCCGCGCCGACATAAAACCGTCCTTAATGAGGCCATCGATATCGGTTTCTGCAGCTTTTATCAACATGGATATACGAGTACCTATACCAAGTCAATTGACACAAGTTATGCGTCCGGGCCCGCTATGTACCCCCCAACGCGCAATCGACTCCAATTAAACATTCCCTTTTGCTTCCTTTTCCCATACCTTAAAGTCGCTCACAGCACAAGGATAGAAATTACATCCTACGTAGTATAGATAAGATAGAGATACCCACTTAGGTAATAGGTCATTAAAAAAAAAGTGAAATATCAAGAAAAATCCCAATTAAGGAGCTAACATGTATCCGAACCTGGACAGGGGGCATTTCCTGATGCCAGCTTCAGGATTTCCTACGTGTATACGTTTTCTCTTCCAGAAATAGAAGGGGGACGTCATGTTTTCTGCTATCTGATTTTTTTCAGATAAAGACGGGATCACATTTGTTATTGGAAAACCCCCAAGTGTTTGAAAATTGAAAATTGTTCAGTTACTTTGCATAATATAGACAGTAGACACCCCAAACTACAGCCACAGTCCTGTGTAAAAAGGATTTCGGAAGCTGCACTCACAAACAATACAAATCCATAATCATATTCCAAGGGGTGCTGATGCCGTGATCATATTTTTGGAAATAGATGTTCGTGTTCGCCTAGCACAATCGCCCTAAGATAACATAGACCGCTACAGCAACAGCCAACATCCACACCCATCGTCGATGACAGTAGAAAGGGATATGCTTGAGTTAGGGATTTACGGCTTTACCTGATTTAGCTTATGCGTTGCGTACTGTACATACACAGAGCACAGGGTGGGGGGGGTGGTAAAATCGGAAAATGTTTTTATAACCAATTTTTGTTGATTTCATATCAACCTCGAGGGTATTAGTCAGACTCCACCTACACGTAACAAATAAGCAAATTTTCAACCCCATCACCGCCCATCACTTTACGTTCCAACCACTCTTTGCAAGAAAATCGGTTTTCATTTTAATTTTTTTTTTTTTTTTTTTCGTTTTTGTTTTTCTTCCAGCTTTTGGGTTCGTTCCCCTTGTTATTCTGAGGTTCGAAAGAGTGTTAGCCCGGGTTCAAGTGGATAAATTGGTTTTCCATCTTTATTTCGGTTCTTGTTTGGGTTTTGTTGTTTTCTTAAAATTTCATTTTTTTTTTCTTCAATTTTTTTTCCTGTGGTAAATTGAATCGGTGTGGAAGGAAATGCTGTTTATTGTCATATAAATTGACTTTCATTGCATGGAAAGGAAGCCGTTTTTTTGGTCTTCATTGAATTGAGGGTTGCGTTGCAAATGAGAATTTATGAGCGACACTAATCGGCCAATTATCCTTACCAGAGTTTTAAACGATAATAAAAAGAGAAAAAACCATCAGAGAATATATTTTCAAATATAATTGTTGGAAAAGAAGAAAAAATGCTGTTTGGTAAAACAATATAACGGTGTGATGTTTATAAGGGCTTTTTCGTAGTTTCCTTCTAAAATTCAACTATAAAACAGTCTTTGTTCTATTTTTGTTATATTTTATAATAAGGCAGCGGTCGTCAACCTTTCGGCCCTCATGAAACACTAAATTCATAATCTTATGTCGTTTTCGATTGGGATTTTCAGAATTTGCTTTCAGATTTCAGATTTTTTGTGCTGGTTGGAAAACAAACGAGATTGATCTGTTTTTTTGCAATTGTATTAGTGTGGCATTTCACATCTTGTTCGTAAAAGAAAATAAATACGAAAAAGAAAAATAATAAATAAATACAATTTTAAAACACTTTCTTTATATTTTCTTAATATTCTTCACAGATTCTGATAAATATTTTTGTTGATTGATATTTATTTTGATGTACTGCGTTGACATTTCATATAAAATGTGCTGGTGTATGTGAGTAGGTCGAGCGGAATCCAAGATTCACAACAATTGATCTAGAGCAAAATGGTCGGTTGGAAAATGAAAATTGTACTAGAGCGATAAAAATTGCTCGAGATCAAAAAAAAAAGTGATTTTTTTGCCCAATCGAAATCGACATTAGATCCCGCCGACCAATTACATAATTTTACAAAAAATATACATGTTATATGAAAAAATTGAAAAATGAGTAGGAAAAAAAGACAAAGACCTCCGCTGCACGGAAGTACATAAGGAACATTAATATGTCATTGCAGTAATTTTTTTAAAATCGTTTATTAAAATAATCGTAAATGATTTTGAGAAAAATTAAGATCAGGGCTATTGTTGTGTCGTACTTTCAGTTAGTTTTGGCCATAGTCGGCAGTTTCCCTACTTCACTTGCCAACTCATCAGCAAACTAGTTGCTTTCTACAACAAACTGACCAGGCACCCAACATAGTCTTACCTGGTTCTGCATAATGCTATTAGCATTATTCGGCAGTTGCATTATCAGGACCTCTGGAGTCCTAAGTATGGCTAGAACTTCTGCCTGAAAGAGGCTGAAGGCATCCGGGAGTCTTAAGGATACTTTTAGCCCTGTGTTCATGTAAAATATACCAGTCCCCGTTTCTTTAACAGTTTTAGATCCGTCCGCGAAGACTGCAGGGTCTGAATGCCCTGTTGGCTTTGCCATAGCCGGTTAAAAATAGAAAAGAAACAAAAAACAATAACAAAACCAAAGGAAACAACTTTCTTTTCTGTCATCACTATTGAAAAATAGAAAAGACATAAAAATTAGAACCGTTGCAAACTTACTCTTATATTTGTTATCAGAACAGTAAGTCCTATCTCCACAAATAAAAAATATAAAGTAAGCAAAAACAACAACTAAACCAAAGGAAACAACTTTCATTTCTATCATCACGATTCAAAATGGAACAATAATAAAACAAAAAAAGAACAAAAAAAAAGTGCCCCCGCCAGGAGACGAACCGGAAACCTATAAGATGAGGTTTACCTCATACCATGCACTGAGCTACCGCCCATCTTAAAATATGAGTATCCAATTTGGTATATACAGGGTTTTTCAATAGGGACGCTACAAAAGTAGAGCGACAGGGACAGCAAACGACGCCATATTTCTTGCCGCTCTTTTGACATTTTTCTTCAGTAAGGTTTGCCATTTCATGGAAAGATATACGAGCCAACAACGAGTCGAAATTATTACAATTTACTTACGAAATTCGGAGTCAGTGGCCTCAACGTTAAGAGCGCTACGTCCAATTTATGGTCGTCATAATCGTCCTAGCAGATCAACAATTGAGCGTCTAGTGGAAAAATTTGAATCCACAAGAACAGTACAAAATGTTCCCGTGCCAGTGAGACAAATATGTGCCCGTAGTGTCGAGAATATTGCTGCCGCTGTGGCATCAGTTGAAGAAAGCCCAAATGTGTCTCTCACACGTCGTTCTCAAGCGTTGGGCATCTCTGTGACGGCGCCACAAGCCACACAGCGAATGTCACAATCAATTTATTGGAAACCAAGTTTGGAGAACGTGTTATCTCACGAAATGGTCCAGTCGCTTGGCCGCCTCGGTCGTGCGATTTGACGCCGTTAGACTATTTCCTGTGTGGCTACGTGAAGTCTATGGTCTATGCCAACAAGCCAGCGACGATTGATGAACTTCGTAAGAATATCGAACGTGAAATTGCAGCAGTATCGGCCGATTTATGCTTGAAAACCGTCGAAAATTGGGTTCAGCGTCTGGACTTCTGCAAGCGTGCCCGTGGTGGCCATGCAAAAGAAATCGAGTTCCATACATAATGGCATCGAACGTACTTTCAGAAGAATAAAGAATTTCATTGATATCCAAAACCGTTTTTGTTTTATTTAAAAAAAACTTTTGTAGCGCTCTTATTGAAAAACCCTTTATTTCTCTGGTAACACTTTTCAAGCGCACATTTTTCAGTACAAACATCAAGCGGTTAGACATATTAATGTCAAAATATTTGGACAGAATGACAAACAAAATTATTGACCATTTGCCAAAATTTCAACCATAACTAAGTTGTTTTAAAAACTAGTTTATGAAAAACTAACGTCTCTTTTGAAGGAACGTATCTCTCCGTTTCAACATAGCTTTGTGGCTGGTAGATCTACTTCTTCAAATCTCTCAATATTTTGTTACTCTGTCCTAAACTACCTTGAGAAAGGACTTCGCTAAGGCGTTCGACCTTGTTAATCACAAAATTTTAATTTCCAAACTGAGCAGGTTTGAGTTTCACTCCAACCCGTTTTAGTCTTATCACTTCATAGTATATTTCTCCATTTTTTTTTACGTTTTCCGAACCATTGCAGTCAGTATACCTTAGAGCGAAATTTGAGCGCTGTTGAATGTTTCATTTGCTTAGAAGGAGGAATTTTCTTGCAATTCTAATTTTAATATCACTGTCCACTAATCTTTGTCGAATAGTGGGTGCAGTAAATTCCAGCTCCAACTTCATTTTAATATCGCGTGAAGACATACATAAATGGATCTTTCTTTACAGCACGAACAATTTTTCGACCCTCCTTCAGTGTTGGCTTTCGTCTCATGCCCCGTTTTTCTTGGGGTTTTTAGATTATACCACTGCTTTGGCAATATCTCGTTGAGATTCGCTGCATTTTTCGAGCTGTAAAATAAGTGCACGCTCTGTTGGTGTGCAATGAACTCCGTGCCTCATATCTCACCTTAAAGTTAGATCCAATAATGAATCCTTTTTTTAATTAAGTCAGTGTTAATATGATCTATAAAATTTATATATAACGTATTTAAAAACTTTTTTGGCTATAAATTCAATATTTTCGTCAGTGGCTCTATTTTATTGATCAACCAAAAATGAGACTGTAACACAAAAATGGTATTGTTTGCAAGACACACAATGAATTTTTCAGGTTTTTTCTGTCGGTGCAGTCAGAAATCATGATAGCAATTTCAGAGCTAAATAGCAGGATTATGAATTAGAAGAAAAATTGAGAGCAAGCTGCTTTTAGCTTTCAATGTGGCACTGGCTCTATTTCAATGGCCAAAACTATATGTGCATAATATAGATTTTTTATTACCGCTAAATTTGTTGAAAAGTGTGTTCGATTTGAATGGCTACACTGTAATTTCAATTTCACTGTAGTTTCAAAACATGAAATATTTATGCCGAAATCGGAAAATGTTGAATTTCTCTGAATAAACGCATTTCGGTTCGATGATGGAAATATGATTCTGCCTCTGCATTGCGATTTCACATCTACCTGGCTTCAGCACTCCTCTAAAATCCACTCCGAACATATCATTTGACGAGCCAGATGAACATCACGGGTACGCAGTCATAATGGAGCTTCAGATAGATATCAATCAACTCCTTTTTTGTCTCTCAATGTATGTACATACTAGGAACATATGTATGTAGTTATTCCAAGATGTTCGAAGTAAAATACGTTTACATTGTATCTGAAAATATATCCTCGACCGAGAATGTACCTCTTCAGTATCTGCTAAGCCCCAAGGCTGTGGTTTATTAATAAAGTCTCACAATTGCCACAATTATCCGATGCTCTCTATGCAGTGCATATGACAGGAAATCACTATTAGCCCGTAAGGCCATGTGCAAAACCTCGAAAGCAGATACATATACCCCAAATGGAGAGATACCTGCAAAATGAAACGGTTTTCAAATGTTGGCCTGGCAGTAGCTGGCAGCGGTTATGGTATTGTTGGCAGCGGTTATGATGAACGAGTACAACAATAAAGCGACTATGTAATACATAGTATAGCAATAGATGAAGCAAACATTTCCATAGGGCAAATACGAGTAGGAGCGTAGATCCGATAAATGCAAATCACCACATCGTGAAACAGTAACCATCAAACACAGGCACAACAAATGCAGCAATGGAGACAATGGACTCGAACCTAAAGTGGGCGCATCCCGTGAATTTGAATGCAAGACTTGCCCGATTGTCCTAATGCATAAGCGAACAGGTGGACAACGGACATGCGGCGGATTATCTTTGCTCAGAGCGTTCTCCCGAATGACGGCAAATCAAAAGGCCTGGAAACTGTGAATAGTCGGAGGAAAGCAAAGACAATTAATATACCCAGCAACCATAGCAACGACGACGACAACGTAGCTGACAATGACCACTGTTAATTGTTGGCTATTGTGGATTCGGATTGCCCGATCCGCAAGCAAATACATGTTCGTCCCGTCCCGTCTACGGACAGTCACATATTCCACCTGTTAATCCATTGTTCGGGAAACTCAATTAGAATTAGGTAGACAAATGGTTTTCGGTGGCAACTGACACATTGTCCATATTACTGTGATTCTGACAGCGTTTATTGTGAGCTGGGGAATAGTAGTGGTAAAGTTCAAATTTTGTAGTCTTAGGGGTGACATCGATGGTTGACATGCTGCATGCATGTTCTCCCAATGAGATCCTTTAAGGCATTTCACTTTGCCTGTGGGGATCATTATCTTTGGCAATGTTTCCCTTCGGTAAACTGAATCATTTCGAGAGGCGAATATGCTTTGTTTGATTTGGAGTTTGAGGACTGAACGATGGAGGCGAGAGTATAGGATAAGTGACATGGAAAATGGCGATGACAGACATATTCGTATGTGATACATTTTCTGGGTAATTATTTTAATGAATTGAAAATGGGCAGTCGTACTACGTTCTTATGAATGCTGTCATTGTGGAACATTATTTGGACTTCTTTAGAAATGTTTTCTATTTACGAAATATGTAGATATTAGAGTAATAATTATGTACACAGAGGAAAATGGGGAATTTAATTTGGATTTGAGGCAGAGAGCTTACCTATAAAGAGTGCTTTTTAAAGAGGCAACGGGTTTCATTTCAGATAGGAATAACTATCAAACCAGCAGTATTTTTTTTTAGTGTCAATGTTTATTTTTTTTCAGTAAAGTCTAACAATTAATCTTGGATAGATTTGCATCGAAACAACATTACCAATTCGTGGAATATTATTTCCGAAATAAGTGTTCACCTAGACAAACTTCGTCAATTTTATGGACCGAAAAATCACCAACCTTAATAGTCTGTGTTGGTAATGGAGTTCGCACTAATTTAACGCTACATGACATTAGGCCGACAGCAAGAATAAAACCAGTGCCTTCTAAAGACAATGTCACCGCAGTTGAGGCCAGTATCAATGAAGACCCGAATTCGTCAGCTCACAAGATCTTGGCCAGGTCCCTAAAGATAAAGAATGACACAGATTTGTCAATGTTGCTATGCACTTTTTTCTTAATTATACGATTTATTCTTAAGAGAAGAGCAGGTTTTTCTGTCGTATGAGCATGCACTAAACTAGACGCGTTGTCTACACAAGCCCGCATAAAAAAAAACCTTACACACCAATATATCACTAAATACAACTCAACAATTCAACATACATAAATGCGCTTCTTCTTGTGCCGTGTGTGCAATCTCAGGTATTCAGTTTTATTTACAAACTTTTCATCTGACAACAACCGTTAGACATCTGGGAAGTATTTTTTCGTAAAATTGCGCCTTTTCACCTATGTAGCTTCATATTCCGTGACATACTGGTGATAATTAGTGCGTGTGCGTGTGCTAAAACTTGTGCTTTTACCAAAAAAAAATATTTGCTTATTATTAAAAGTGAAAATGCCCTAAGACCCATTAAAAAAGATTCAAGCCAAATCAAAAATTTTGTGGTGAAATCGGAAAAAAGATTTTTGGTCGACCCGAAAGAGCACATATTTAAGAGTTTACAAATAACAGGTGACTCCTAGTAGTCGTATTTTATTTTGAGCATTTGATCTTAGTGCAATGCATAATATTTGGGAAGGCGTATTGAAGAGGTGTTAAAGACTTTGAACGGGATTGAGGAGAAATTACAAGCTAAAGGTGGAGTAGCTGAAGATGTTATGAAAAAAATTTACGCCGTTTTTTCAGCAAACGAAGGAAATGGCGTTGCAAACTTCAAATTGGACTCAAATAATAAAGTCAACGACGTGACATATTTTATCTTGGCTCCACTAGTCTCTGCTAGATTGGAGAGATGTTGAGAGATTCTTTAGTTCATTCAATACTTTCCTGAGAGATAATCGCAGGCGATTGTTATCAGAGAACTTCAAAATGCGTTTAGTTGCACAGTGCTATTACAATATAAAAACCTTTATTATTAAATGCCTTTTTGCTTTTTTTTTGGTATAATTTTGCCTTTTTTTGCTTTTTTTTTTTGTCAACAAAATCGGAACGCTGATTATAAGAAAACAGAAATCAGTTAGACAAAATAACAGAAGTAAGAATATGAATGACAAACTATTTTGTTTTTAACCAGAAATTGTAAAGCATTCGTTAAACCGAGCCGACATTTTTTGCATCATTCATAATACAGAGCCATCAATGGAAAAAATCTGATTCGTTATACATATTGGGAATTCGTTAACTCGGGTATTCGTTAAACTGGACGTTCACTGTACTACACAACTTAGTCTTTAGCTGCTCGCAACCATTTGTTGCGAACGCGCGTTAAGTAAAAAAGCTCCTCAATACAAATAAACCCAAGCTCCAGTGAGCTCAGTGATTTTCTAGTCAATAAATAGGTATTCTCTTTTCAATAAACGGATTACCTGACGTTCTTGGACACACCCACAACGTTCGGGAAGTCTAAAAAACTAGTTGAAGTATAGAGGTACTGTAATGTTCTTGAATTTCGTTGAAAGAAAGATACAAGAAAAATAACGAAAAATATATAATTACTTTAGATTTATTTATTTATTTTCGTCAATCAAGTATCATACAACTTTTAAGAGACTACAGAATAAAAAAGAAAAAAAAGAAAAAAATAGCAATCATAACAATTCCCTAATAATATTCTTAAGAGCTAATCTATTAATATTAAAATCTATAGCATAATTGAATTAACTTGGCTCAGGGCAGTAAGAGAACAATTAAACTGTATAATGCACGTACACCAACACCATATACGAAAGAAGAGTGAAACTCATTACGTGAATTTAATGAATAGGATTAGTTCAAGTGACTAGATCGCAATTACAGTTGAAAAGTCTACGAACACAGTATGGAAAATTGTTAAATGCAATAAAAACTATCTTTTAAATCAAACCAACAGTTTTAAAAAAACAATCAATTAAATTAACACATAATAAAAAAGAACGTACAAAAAGTCTGCGTACATTATAAAAAGTGATTATAAAAACAAAGAATAAAATGTTTCTCATCACTTTGTTGGGTATCCTCTCCTGAATTTGACTTCCTTCAACGGTTTTCTCATTGAATCCACCAACAATTTTGTATCTTCTAGGTGTATCTTAGACCATTCCTCAAGCAACTTCTCTTTTAGCATATTTTTGGACGTTATGCTGTGCTGACGGAAACGTCGTTCCAACAACTCCCATAAATGTTCTATGAGGTTATGATCAGGTGATTGGGGGATTATATGTTACTGCTTCGGGACATTATATAGAAGCCAAAGCTTAACAATATGAGCTGTATACTTGGGATCATTATCTTGTTGGAACATGAAATGATTACCCAAGCCGAGTTTATTAGCACTTTCAGTGCTATGTTTATGTTGAAGTACTGAAATTTATGCATTGTGCTTTCGATAAATTCCAAATTCCCAACTCCATTTGCCGCCATACACCTCCATACCATCACCCCACCATCCCTGTGCTGTACTGTTGGGAATAAGTTTTCTTTATTCCATTCAGTTGCTGGTTTTTCCACACAATACCGCGTCCGCTTAATCCAAAAATGCAGAATTTGCTTTCGTCTGAAAAAAGCACATACTTCCAAAAACTTTGAGGCTTGTCAACATGGTCCGTTGCAAATGCAATACTTTTTTTTGTTAGTTTTGGAAATTAATGGTTTTTTCTTCCCGACCGTCCATGATACCCTTCTTTTCTTAGCACATTTCTAATGATACCGCTGCTTACTGCCTTGTCAAATTTGTCCCGCACTATTTTTACTATTTTCGGAGCTTTTACTTTCGATAAAACAGAGCGTTTTTCTCTTTCGATAAGCAACTGTGGCCTGCCAGATCTGTATTTTGAAGCAAAGCTTCTGGTTTCTGCGTAGTTTTCCAAAACTCTTTGGACGGCAGAATGTGGTTGTCAACTATCTGCCCGATTGCTCTCAAAGTTTTGCCCTCTGAAAGAAGTTTAAATACAAGTTTTCGAATATCTACCGAAATTTGTTTGTTCTTGTTAAATTAGTAAAAAATCACTTAAAATATAACAAAATATGAAGAATAACAACACAAACTTCGTGTTCTTCACTTCAAATGATAAACTGTATAACAATTAATAGTGCTCGTAAAAGCAAAATTGGAATAAAGTAACGGAAATGATCCTGTACGCAGACTTTTTGTGCTTGAATTTCAGTGGAGTGTTCAGATCAATGGCCCCAGCGGATTTCTAGAATGCGTAAAATCAGAAAAGAGTTAAATGTAATAAATAAAAAATGTCTGACGTCATTTTTACACAAAATTATCCTATTTTTTTTTTTTTGTTGAAAATATGAGTGTTTTTCTAAAACTTTTTACACTGACTGTATGTAAGAGGCAGTTTATGTCGGTTAAACTTCGGCATACTGATCAGATCATCACAGTATTTTTTGAAGATTTCTTCTTCGTTTAAAAAGAAAACACATCTGAGTTGTCCATTATCGGGACTAGAAAGCTTCCCGTTTTGAATATGGTTGCAACATTGGTCAGCCGCTAATTCCACCCTATGTGACTTATTTGGTTATTTTAAACCCAGTGTGGACCTACAAAATCAAACTCTTTATAGTTTTTGAAATTTTCCATTTTATATGTGAAACGATGAAATTGAATACACTCTGACAAGGGCGGCACTCACCCTACGGTATATCGGGGAAACACGAAAGTCATGAATTTCGCAAGTTGTCTCTAGTTGTTTTGACCATTTAGCCGCTACTCTATATGCCTCCTGAGCCACAGTTATCATTTTGTAGAGTCCACAACCACGCGTCGTTTACAAAACTAAACTTTGTTCCATCGAATGCTGCCAAACTTATCGAATTTGAATGAAACTACAAACTACATGTGATAATCTGTTGCATTCACGAGCTCTTTTCTAATTTAAATTGCCATAAAACTTCGAGTCTTCCCATTCAGGTGATGACACAAGCATAACTTCAGTCGTAGTTTCTCCAACAAATACAAAGCAAACCCCAACAAAACATGCCGAAGCCGAACAACTTTTCTAGTCGTTTTGTAGCAAAGGGACAATGCAAAAAAAAGGAAATCCAGAAAAGGAAAAATCACAGCACCACCACGAAAATTTCATATCCTTAATTCAGTTAGGCAAAAGCAGTGTGGTACAAATAAACTCTCTCCAAACTGTGGATAAACAATAAAGTTGCTCGAAAGGTTTTTCCTCGACGCATCCACATGGAAAACTTCAATAAAACTTTTCCGTGTCTGTTTCGGTTCGAATGTGTGTGGCAAAAATACAACAACGTATGATTGTGTGATTTAATAATCCTTTTGTGGAACACAATGGTACCCACATTCAATGTGAGAACTGAGCGAAGGGCCGCTGCAGGATTCCAATTTTGTTGCATTCCTTAGCATCAGCATATGACGACGACAGCGACGTTCCTGTATGGGATGATGATGGCAATGGGTGTGGGTAACTGGTGTGGTAAAGGATGTGACGTTTACTTCAAAGAAATTAAAAGTCCTTTTCTGGGCGGACCACTTTTGACTAAGTCATTGTTAGATTATCTGTTTGTCCCATTACACTAGAGAGGCAGAGGAAAGCTGTGTCTAAGGATGAGGAAATAGCAGAAGAAGAAGAAGCATTTGCCTTTTCCCACACCCAGTTGTAGTGTCACTGGGTTGAGTTTTAGGTTTGTTTGCTTACTATTAGGAAAATAATTCAGTTTCAGGTGGCTGGAGACGGGTCGACGAGAAGGGTTCTTCAGCATTGCGTTTGAGGACAGACAACAGACAGACGGATAGAAGGAGAAGCGTGACGTCTTTGTGAAGGTAAATTTAATCAAGAAATGACTCCTCAGGGGACTTAATTTCATGCACATTGTTGGATAATACCTGAGATGGGTTTTTAAAAGGACCCGCGACCGAAGGAGAGAACAGGAGAAAGAGACAGCAACCCACACACGAATGAATGAAAATGAAACAACAAACGAATAATGACAATGAAATTGGGTGGAACGAAGCGTTTCAAAATTAAATTGCAGCATAATAACTTAATGTTATTTCAAAACTGCCATGTGCAGTGGTTTGAGTTTTGGGATTCGTTTCTTTTTGTCTTTTCTTTTTCGTTTTACATGAGAAAGGACTCGTGCCTGATGTCCTAAGAAATGAATCAAACTTTTATTTATTTTTATTTTAATATAAGAACTGTTCGCAAAAGATTAATCAGAAAAGTTTTGACTTTTAGATGGAAACTACTAACTAACCATTTGAGAGATATACACCCCGTGCCAAAAAAAAACGCCGCACCCATGCATATTTTCTGAAAAGTACTTTATTTTACTGAAATTTTATTATTTCTATAAAATTTTAATGAGGGATTGTCCTTCCTAATATCGTCTACAAATTTGTGTCCAAATTTCCCACAAATGATACAAAAGAGCGAAATTAGGTAGACTAATAGAAATATTTATCGTTCTACTCAGCAATGAAGAAAAATAAACAAAAATATTTTACGGTAGTTTTTTCCACTTTTTTTATTAAACTAATTAAAGGAACATTAAATTGAGCTTAATTAGTCATTTTTACAAGAAAAACGGTTTTAGTTTTTCCCTTATATTTCGTAGCACCACCCTTAGCCCTTATAACCGCTTCAACCCGTCTGGGCATCGAGTCATAAAGTTTTTCGATTTCTTGTGCTGCTATGTCCTCAGTCCATACCTCTTTCATTACTCCTTTGAGCTCTGCAATAGTTTTAGGGGCCTTGTTGCGTACCTTGTGGGCGTGGCCCATAATTGACCACAAGTTTTCTATTATATTCAGGTCAGGGCTATTTCCGGGCCAATTAAGGGATTCCAGTCCAATATCTTCTTTCAATAGGGTTATCTGTTGAAAGAAAATAATAATTAGACGAGGTTAGGAGCGCAGATTTTAAGTCATAATTTGATTTTACTTACCGAACGAGCTCGATGACAGAGAGCGGAATCGACCTGAAAGATGGGATTTGGGATGTAGCAGCATAACTCCTCTATTTCAATGATTTCTTTATATTTTTCTGCATTCCAATTTGTCATACATCCCCATACCATGACATATGGTGAATGCTTTACGGTCGGAAGTAAGCATTCGTCCGAATATCGTTCATTGGCTCTCCTTCGCACTGTCTGCTTTCCATTAGGTCCGATGAGGTTGAACTTGGATTCGTCAGAAAATATGACTCTTCTCCAATCGTCAGCGGTCCATTCCCGGTGCCCTTTATCCCACGCCGATTTTTTTTCTTCATCTTTGCTGATAGAAGTGGCTTCTTCGCAGGTCGACGGGCTTGAAGATCTACTTCGTTTAGCCGGTGCTGAACACTTTGAATGCAGATATCAGTAGATATCTCAATTCCTTGGCTGTTGCAAAGCGATTCTTGAGTGGGATGCGTTCCAAAATCCTACCTTGCCGTGCTGTCGTCTTTTTCGATCTTTCACTTCCAGGTTGCCTCTCCGTTTTGCCCGTCGAGCTCAATTTTTTTAAAAGCCGCCTCACAGTGCTTTCGTGGCAACCCACAACTTGTGCGATTCGCCTGTTCGATAAATTTTCGCCGTGAAGAGCAAGAATACAACCTTTATCTGCTTCGTTTAAAACTATCGCGGAATTCTTTAGTTTTCACAAAACACTTTGACAAATTCTGGAACACTAATGCGTAGCCGCCTTGAGTGCTCTATCTTTTATACATGACAAAGGCTAAGCAGGTCAACGAAACTGTGCAATTATACCTACGTATGTGTTAAAAAAATTAGAGAAATGCATCTAGAAGTCATAAAAGCATAACATTTTCGTAGTGCGGCGTTTTTTTTTTTGTACATTATGTACATACTCTTATGTTAAATGAAATTTTTGAAAAACCATTGAACTCGAATCATTGATGTACTTGTTGCTGGGGATATTTAGTGAGCCTTCAAACAATTATACACTGCTGGACAAAATTAGAAGAACGATGTTAGTTTTCTGTTTGACGGTTAAATATGAACTAACGCGGGATGGTTTCTTTTACATGTTTTATGTTTCAATATACTCTTATGATATGTAGGCTACATTTTTTAAACCCATTTGGCTAAGTGAAATGCACTAAAAGAACTTTAATTGTAGCCAGTAGACATTTGGTCATTAAATGCGTATAAGCGTGAGTGTTTGCGCTTTTTCTCGGTTATTATTTCGATTATCTTCTCAAACGGTTATTGGAATATTAAAGTGAATAACTTACGGGAAAATGCAAGACTTAGCTGAAGTTCAGGTAGCCTGTGCCATATGTTGGCTTGAAAATGGACAGTCGTACCAAGAAATGGCCTCGATGCTAAATGTGTCCAAGTCCGTTATTTTTCGCAACGTAAAGCTAAATTGAGAAACCGGTTCTTTGAAAAGAAATCGGGGACCCAAAACCGATTTCTGGTAAGTTATTCCCTCAGAAACAGGACCGCATCATCAACTGAGATTAGGAGTAAACTTTTGGAAGTGCGAAATGTTCGGGTATTTTCCAAAACTGTAAGAAGAAGACTCAAAGATTCCAATGGATAAAGACCATACAGGACAGCAAAGGCTCTCCTTCTCACCAGATGCCATGGAGTAGCGCGTGTGGGCTCCGTGCGAAACCACAAAAAACTGGTCTGAGGACGACTGGAAGCAAGTGCTTTTCACTGATAAGTTTTGCTTGAAGCCAGACAATAGACCGGGAAAAGTGTATAGACGACCAGTTGAGTGATATGCATGCCATACTGTGAATTTTATAAATTAAAGAAAACCATTACTTATGGCAAAATATCCCTATTTCAGGTTTCATATGAAAATAAGAACAGACTATTTTTCTTAAATATGATGCAAAATTGAACAAATTATAAACATTCATCAAAAAAATAAAGATGTGTCGAAAATATATTAAAATGTTTAACTTTTTGTTTGCGTTCCTCTAATTTTGTCCACCAGTGTAGTTCGCTGCGTTTAAGATTTATCTGTCATTTTTGGACAGTTTTGACATATTTTAATTTACAACCCTCAACTTGGTAAAAATTTGAGATGTCTTCCATTTAGAATTGTATTGGCACATAAGCTTCAGCCATTTGCAGTGCCACAGCTTCGGTGGTCAGACTCTAATGTTGTGAGCTCTCTTTTGACACTGTGCTCTTTTTGCTCAGTGCTATCGTATTTTCGACTTTATTTAGGTTAGGTTAGGTGTTGTGTATAATTGCTACTCATGAGAACCAGTTGGATCTTGTATAATCTTTTCTAATAAGTCACTAAGATCGTTGCAGAGGTATTCACTTAGGTGTAGTTTTCTACTAGGGGAAAGAGCTGGGGATGAACAGAGGAGATGTGTTGAGCTCTCTTCCTCTTCTTCATCTCTGCAGCTCGGCGAAAAAATGGTAGGTCCCTTCCATTTCGTGGAAAAATGGCACGCACAAATGGTTGCGAGAGGCTAGGCTTGATTCTGTATAGGACTGCTGACGCCGTATATTTAATGCTTGATGTTGATCATTTATTTTTTGTACTCCTCTCAGACACAAATTACTCCCCTGTAAACGTCTAAAATACTCCCATTCGAATTTTCAAAACTGCAGCCCTGCTTGTAAGTAGCAAGGGGCACCTCTTCCCTATATTCTTCTTTTCTGGTAGAATAGGTATTGCGAGTTCGTCAGCTTTACGATTCACTGGAATGTCTCTATACCCCGGCACCCAGTAAAGTTGAATGTTAAACTGATTAACCATCTCTATTAGAGATGAACGACAGTTAGAGGTGGTCTTAGAAGTGGATGAAATTGATTCCAGCGATTTCGAGGCCTTATAAATATCAAAGAAAATGCTAACAACATTAATAGATATTACATTCCTCTTGATCCTGGCAAGTGCTCCTGAAATCGCCATAATCTCCGCTTGATACACGTTGCAATGATCATGGAGGTGGAAGGAGAGATTGAGAATAAATCTGTCTTCTCCTAAACTATCATTGATTTTAGAGCCATCGGTGTAGAAGTTTGCTGACTTGTCCTAGGTTATCCCAAAAGGACCTATCTGGAGTATAGTTTGTATCGATGATGATTTTTGCAACCGTGATTTCGTTCGAGGAACAATTGACTGCTTTTGTTTTTGACGTCCGTTTTGGAACTGTCGCATCGATATAGAATGTTAGTTCCTCCTTATTGTTTACGTAATTTTTCATATCATTTCTGTCAGAAATTTGGAAACTCTGTATTAATCCTCCATCCACATAATCACCTCAATAATCACAGGATACTGTGCCATAGGTCATATAAGAAGCAAATAGCTATCTGAGTCCAACCTTATCTGTAGAAGCTGCGGGGATGAAAAATCGATCTAACATCGATCCTGCTACTGTCCAACCCTTAAAGAACGACGCCTCGGAACATTAGGTCATAGATTCTTGGCAGACATAGCAGCGCTAGGAAATTCAAAGATATCGTATCTTCCATGATTCACCAAGAGCACAAACCGGTTTACGAAATGGTAAGAAGAGGATTTACTCCCAAACTATGACATGAGGGGATTCACAATTGATCTTGGGGTCTCGCAGTGATTGCTCGAAAAATCACACACCCTTCTAACCTATGTAGTCAAATCTTGGTATTTGAGCTGGTGATCATTAAAGATAAAACTATATAGCAGGCATAACGTTTAACTATTTTCAATCAAACCTGAAATCCCAATGAAGGCTTACCCTTGGGTCTAGGTGAGACTTCCTACTATTTGAAGCCTTAAGTGTGGCTCAATATAAGGGATGGTTTCGCATGTGTATAAGGGCAGTATCATTCTAAACTTCAAATAGAACATCATATTGATAAATTTGTTTGTGAAAAAAAGTACTGTATTCATTGGTATTACTTCGTTCTAGATCTCAATATCTGGGCATTGCCTTTACTGGCTGTCCCCATAGCGTAAGGCATTATTTGACAATTGCTTGGTGCGATGCGAGTGCGACAGCTCCGAATTATTAACCACATGGCTTTAATTTGACAGCGGTCAAACACAACAGCTCTATCTATTGTATAACAGGTTAAAAAGGCGCTACATTATAAATGAAAGTCCTTCTTAATGGTAATAATGATATTTTTGACTAAAATACAATTTTCAGATTCCTTATACGTCTTCCCCAAATCGGCCCCAAACCCAGAAAGAGCTATCAGTATCAAGCATTCCAGAACCCCTTTCAAATCCATCTGTGGTTATTTTTCATTGCTTCATTGTAGGTATACAAATGCCTGTCGGTTCATTTATTTAATGAGAAATCTTTCACCCGTTAATAGCATTAAATGAGTTCGTTACTAAAATCACAAATTTGAGAAATTTGCCCGCAAGGTCGGGTACTGAAACTGAAAAATCAACACAACTCTTCATCTTCGTGTTCATCACACTCTATCGCTGCGCGAGCAAAACCTTAATTTTGGAAGGAAGACAGGGATCCCTTACTTTATTTTATTTTTAAGGAATTTCCATCTCATTTACAGAGACCACCTGGAAAATTAATTTCAATTCGCCCGTTTAAAAGGTGAACATTTTTTTTTTAGGTTAGTTCATTTTTATTATTATTTCAGATATTATAAACTTAAAATGTTTAGTTCAGTTAGAAGCAGCAATATTCAATAATAATAAACTAATTTTATAATAAATTATACCATTAATCAATATCTGTAGATACGGCCGCTATACTGCCACTCTTTCTACGGTTTTTCAGTGTTACCGCGCCATTTCGAAATGTTTCGATATCCCGCGAAAAAACCACATCTCATGCATATCGCGATGGTATGCATTTCAACCTGTTGCTAAGTTTTTTTTCAAACTTTTCTTAGTTCTAAAATTGTAACTTTAATTAAAATTCTATATTATAAGTTAGGTTACGTCGAAAGACATAGTATAAGTATCAAGTTTAGCTTAGAGTGTCCGTGTGGGGCCAGTAAGTTAGAGTAAGATAGTTAAGATAGTTAAGCTAGTTTTAATCACTTTTGTCTAGCATTTAAGATTTAATTGAATTGATAAATAAAAATGAATTAAAAATGAAAAATGCATTTCAAACTTAATAAATACAATAAAGTCTTATGGCTATTATACCGGGCTTCAGAACTGACTCAGGTTTTGAGGACAAAATGCCACCGAAATGTTTATAATCGCTCGGTCTAATTCAGGACAGCCTGGACTTCTGAAACATTTGCTTGTGAAATTACAAATCTTGGAATTTTCAAAAATGATTTTATGATTTTCGCAAGTAGCTCACATGTTGATTATTTAGTAGCAGAGGTTTCACCTTCGTGTTCCATATTCCTTTGAATACCATGTACCTTCTGTTTGCTATTTAGACATTTCAAGAGACTCCTCAATTCAATGTTCATTTCGTTTTATGTCTGGTGGTGGGTGGAATCGGACCCGTACATTGTTTAAATCTTTAAACTAATCTATTATCCGTAATCCCTGCATTAACTTAACAGCTCTATGCGTCCGCATGAGAACTGTGCACATTGAAAATGCTAAACCGCTTACGAATGTACTGTTTGTGACCGGTAACCGGAAGTTACAATTATTGTCTTATGACTTATTCAAATGTCAATTTGCGGATAATTGACTGCATTCGGATTCTAATGAAGGACGTTAATCCGCTGGCTGCGTCATACTTGCAGCAGTCCCAAACCACCCTTTTATGCCGAAACACTAAAGCCACCACAAAATCCTTATTTCGATCATCCGTTTGCATTCGGTTATGTGTTTGCGGTCTTTATACCCTTTATAAAGTGGCAAATGGAAATCCATTTTAAAATATTTACATTGTGGTTTAAGCAGTGCGGCTTATGGTGTGGGCTTTGTGTTTACATTTCAACTGCCATAGTTTGCCAATGAAATCGATTTTAAAACATAAGTGATTGTAATATCTGTAAGTGAGTTGACATGTTCTATGACACAAGTATTATGAGATTATTCCAGCAGTGATCCTTGAGAATTAAAATACAATGTTTCAATTATGGAATTATTTTTAAAATAAACCCTGGTTTTTTCTCATTTTCTGATTGCGAAAAATGTGATTGCCAACTGGTATAAAGCATTTTGTTCCAAACTGCACTGTTTTTGAATTTCCTAACTGTTTCAACAACCTCATCCACTGACTCCACTTTGAATTCAGAAATGAAATAATGAAACCGTACATGATTTGAAAATGTTAGCAATCAAAAGTTCTTGCACATTTGATAATTGATCACTGAAAGCTTATCTGAAATAGTATTAGTGAAATGTAAAACTAACATAAGGAGTTGGTGCCTAGCCTCTTTTCCAGTACGCATTATTTTAATTGTTGATTGCATAATGATGTGGTGGCTCCAGTAATAGGAAATCTGGTGAATATCAGCTTTGAGCAATCAACAAAAGTATTAATCAACTACTCGAAGATTTTTCAAATAAGATAAACACGGACGAAGAGACAAATCAGAACACAATATGAAGCACCTAGAATAACCAGATACATTCCAGATAACTCCACTTTTTCACGAAATATGTTTTTTTATGCAGATCTACAGTTAATCACAAAAGTAAGTTTACAGTACGGTATACGAAGTTTATTGAACGAAAACAACCACTTAAATAAATTTAAACTAAATAAGTGATATGTATTTATTATGTAACTATTATAGGCACTTTATATAAAAAGTAAAATTAACAAAAAAACAAAAAAAAGTAACAAAGATATTAGAATTAAGCAAAATTCATAAAAAAACAATCACAAAAGTAAGTATACACATCAAAGAAAAAAACAAAAAAAGACAAGATATTGAAGTAAAAAATAAAATTAATACCTAGCAGGATATCGTTTAGAGTTAATAACAGCGTTTATTTAAGATCGCATTGAATTGACGAGCTTTTGGGTCACATGGGGCCATTCTTCTTGAATAATGGTTTCAAGCTGATTTTTCGTTCGAATATCATGTTTTCGTATTTGGCGTTTGAGGTTATCCCACAAGTGCTCAATAGCATTCAAATCTGTTGATTGGATTGGCGTTTTAAGCTGGTTGCGTATATGGTATACCAGCCATTCTCTAACTTTTTGAGAATTATGCTAAGGGTCATTATCTTGTTGAAAGACGAATGACCCTTCCAATGACAATTTCTGCGCAACTTAGAGCAACTGTGCAAATGTCAAACAACAGACATGAGGTCAGACGGATAATGGTTCAAACGAAATACACTGTTTTCTTAAGTCTTTTGTTACACTAACATAGGTGTGTACTTACTTTTGTGATTAACTGTATACGAAAAAAAATCCGCATAGTTTGGTGTAGGTAATAAAGATACATCTACGTTGACTCTTAAGTACAGAAACTCAGTTTTAGAGTTATCATTTGCTTTCAAACGGAGCAAGAATAAGACAACTCCTGGAGTCGTTTTTTTTAACAGAATAACAGTAAACGCGGTTTTGAGATCATAGCATGCTTATAGCTTCTTGAATACACTGCAGGGACGCTAAATTATTGTAGAAGGGCATATCCGCCGGAGGAACGTAGATTTTGGTCATGCGATCGCAGAAACGACGAGAAGAACGCCTTTATCTACCAAAATATTGGCAACATTTAGTGGCAAAATGTCCCAGAAAGTTGAACGTGATATCGGTGAGCAATTAGGATATATTAGATTGCAAAACTAGTTCGGCTTCATATTATAATTAAAAAAAATGTGATCAACAAAGACAGAACAAATGTTTTCAGACATGTTCTGCATTCCGAGTGAAAGTGAATTGAAAACGAATATCAATTTCACTTCAAATGAAATTCCGTGATCCACATTCCGAGTGAATTGGAAAAGTTTTGTAATTAACTTCAAATTAAATTTTGAAATGTCAAAAAAGCATTATTGTTTTTGTGGTTTGTAACTGTTTTGAATGTGGATGTTATATATTTTCCCCTATAAATAAAAATTCTAGAAACAAAACTAATGCAAAACCAATTATCTTTTACTTACATTTTTGCAGACGCAATTTTACAATTCACTTCAAAACAGTTTCTATGGAATGTAGAACACCAAAATATGCACTTTCGAACATACAATCCACAATTTATAATTTCATTCGGAATACAGAACACCTAATTTCACTTTTCTGGTTGAATTCACTAGAAATGAAATGCAGAACAGGTCGGTTTATGTTTTATTTCTAAAATAAATTCATAATTTGCAAATATTTTGTTATCCTATTTTAAATTTTTTTTTTAGTTTTCCCCACATTTGAAAAAGTGGAGTTATCTGGTTACTGCACTGAGTGCTTCATTTTACTTTTTATTGACTTCAAAAAGCTTTCGACACATACGTCAATGGCAAAATTATTTGCACAATGTAATACTCATACCATATTACTTCAATAAAGCTCTATAACTTTTCAAAAATTGAATATATCACTTATGTTGTGATTTATTATTAATCTTTTAGATTATCTTAAAACGGTGAGTAAAAAAACAAAATTAAATTTCAAACAGTAACGGTTTAATCCATGGAAAAGAAAGTGGCACAATTATTGTGACATCACTAAACACCGGCAAAATTATTTACACAAGTGCAATTTGCTTTTGGTTACACTTCTAAAAGCTGAAAATGAGAAATATTTTTAAATTGAACGCAATGTTTTTTTGTGAGACTGCATTACCCAATAAGTTGTGTTTCCTCCATTGCTGCAATAACTTCTGTGAGGCGCCTTGGCATTGAGTCAATTAAATCTTTAATTTGGTGTTCCAGAATAGTACTCCAAGCTGTTATGTTTCATCTGCAGATCTTCCAATGTTTTGTGGAATTTCGGATTTAGCAAGATGTCAAACATTTTCAATGACATTTAATTCAGTCCTTTGTGGAGGCCATTTAAAAGCTTCTTGTCCTACTTCCGATAAACACTTTTTGATGTTCCAAGTCATGTCTATAGGCGCCACCAGTGTATGGGCGCCACCAATGAAACATAATTAAGAATCTTTAAATAATATGACTGTGTCATATGATTGGAGCACCGGACAAGTGACCCACACTAAAATATGATAAAATGCATCCCCATATCATAATTTTACTTCTTTGGAATGGATTTTGAGTTGCGTAACAGGTTGTTTGGCTCTTGCTTTTGATTCACAATAATACAATTTTCGACCATAGCTACCATCCAAAGAACAAGCAGCCTCGTCAGTCCAAAGCACACCTCTCCAAAAAGCCGCTGGTTTGTTAATATTCTCCCTAGCAAATTGCAACAGAAGCTGCTTGTTGTTTAATGTTTTATGGGGCTTGTTTTGTATGACCATGCCTCGAATTTTATTTTCCTTCAACCTTCTTCGTAACGTTCTTTCACTAACATTTACCTCACGATCCTTCTTCAAATCATGGAACACATTCCGAACTTTTTCACACGGGTTACTTTTAAAAGAGCGAATGATTCGGCTCGGCTGTCTTCCTTTTTCGAAGTAGCCCTTTTTCTACATCTACCGGATTTTAACCCTTCCATGGGTTTTTTGTTTTTGGGTTTGATAATAAATTGTTCTTCGACTGCAGCGATATTTTGCCGGAAAATCTTCTGCCGGAGAACCGGTTTCAAATTCTGCAACAATAGCCACTCGATTCTCCGCGGTTAATTCCCTAGTTCTAGCCATTTCAAACAAGTTGCACTAAGGAAAAATGACGCTAAACTACTAACAATGACTACTTGCATTGCCTTTCATTAAGAAGTTGAAGAATTTAACTACCGTTTTATCCAGAATAATAGATTTGCACTTGTGCAAATAATTTTGCCGGTGTTTAGTGATGTCACAATAATTGTGCCACTTTCTTTTTCATGGATTAAACCGTTATTGTTTGAATTAAATTTTGTTTTTTTATTCATCGTTTTAAGATAATCTAAAAGATTAATAATAAATCACAACATAAGTGATATATACAATTTTTGAAAAGTTATACAGCTTTATTGAAGTGACATGGTGTAAGTATTACGTTGTGCAAATAATTTTGCCATTGATACGAAATCGCGCTAAAACAGCCAGAAAAACTGGGTTTTCGAGTATTGTTTCGAAGATGGGTTGAAAAACCGAAAATTTAAAGTCAGAATAAAGGAGAGTGTGAGCGAAGAAAATCTATCGAAATACAGCGTTCCACAAGGATCCAAATTGGGTCCATTATTATTCATAATTTATTTGAACGACATGTCGTCACCACAGTACTGGAGTGACATAAATGCATTTTCGTCATTTTTGAGCTACGAATGTTTTCAAGCTCTTTCGAATTGGTGTAATAAAATCTCTTCTATCTCTATTATTTCAAAAGGTATCAGTGTTACATATAACATACACGCATTTTTGAGAAGAGTTGCTCAGTACTGATCTGCCACAAAAGCCTTTGTATGCGAAAGTGATATTTTTGTATGGATTTTTTTGAAAATGTTTATAGTATATAGTTCAGTGATGAAATGATCTATACATACAATTTTCATAAAATACTGCTTCATACACATGAATATTTTTCAGTATTTAAATGTTTCATAGCACCAAAACGAATCTAATGTCGAAGCACTTTAAATGATTACAATGTACATACATATAAGTGACACATAAATACAATTACTAAGTCTGTTCCCGTACCCGTAAAAAGCTATAAAAATTTGGTTTTTTAGATCTCCGTTATGAACAAACGTGTTTATTTTTAAGACTTATTTTCATTTTAAATGTCAAACCACCATTATTTTTCTATAAAAAATTAAGCTTAATAAAAAATAACAATGAGGAAGAAAGTAACACATTTTTTTTTTTTAAAATGGCTTTTCTAATGCCATTGTATGTCATCCCGAAGATAGAACCATGGATAAACAGAAGTCAGGGAGAAGTAAATTACCAACTAACACAATTTCTGTCAGGTCAGGGCGTTCATCGCCGTTACCTTCATCGCATCAAACTCGACGACTCGTCAGAATGTTTTGCATGTCCTGGATGTGCCGAAGGCCCGGAACATATGGTTTTCAACTGCCGAAGGTTCCTTGAAGATAAAGGGTGATTTTTTAAGAGGTTGAGAACTTTTTTTAAAAAAAAAACACAAAAAATTCGAAAAAATGAATGATATATTTATTTGAATCGATAGTTTGAACCTTGCAATTTAATGTTTAAAGATAATTTCATGCAAATGTTGACCGCGGCTGCGTCTCAGGTAGCCCATCCGCTGAGTCCAATTTTGGCATACTCTTTTACACATATCGGCCGGTATCTCACGAATGAATGCATGGATGTTGGCTTCCAGTGCGTCAATCGAAGCGGGCTTGTCCCTATAGACATTAGCCTTGACATACCCCCACAAAAAATAATCTAATGGTGTCAAATCGCACGATCTAGGCGGCCAATTGACCGGCCCGAAACGTGAAATTAACTGTTCACCAAACTCGCCTCGCAATTGCGCCATTGTTTCGCGTGCTGTGTGGCATGTGGCACCGTCTTGTTGAAACCACATATCATGCGAGTCAAGAACTTCCATTTCGGGCAAAAAAAAGTGCTGTAACAAAGGCCTAACTGCTGGGAACGGCGCCGAATCGACATTTCGCGGTCTTCTGTCACACTAGCTGATACGGCCGCAATATTTTCTTCACTACGCACAGTACGTAAACGTGTTGGTGGTTTAATGTCCAACAAAGTAAATTTGGTGCGAAATTTGGTCACAATCTTCCGAATAGACTGCTCAGAAGGTCGAGAATGCCGATCATAAAATAGAAGCAGCGCGCGATGAACATTTCGAACCGAGCACGAATTTTGATAGTAAAATTCAATAATTTGCTAGCGTTGTTCATTTGTAAGACGATCCATGGTTAAATTGCAAACCAAACTGAAGCTGTTTGACAGTGACACAAGGTACTAAACACACGTCAGCTGTCAAAACCAGTGTTGCCAATACCAAACCAGCTAAAAAATCACCCTTTAAAAGAAGTTTAGAAAATGAATTAAATACTGCGCTTAGTACTGGGAATGTAATAGCGGAAATGGTAAAATCGAAAAGCAGATGGAATACGATAATGACATTTTTGGTCCGCATACAAAAAGAGCTCAGACGGGAGGAGAGCCGTAGAAGAGTTGATCAGGCGTAAACTAGAACGGAAAATCCGCCCGCGAAGTAATACCTGACGGTAGTCCCGCGGGGTGAGGATCTGAGCTAGCGAAGGTTAGGTTTAGTGAGTAGGTATCTCACACTACCGTATAACATGGAGAATCGGTGCCTTTGGAAGGTTCCCCCTCTGCTTACCAAAAAAAAAACTGACATCGACTTTTTCACATGAGTCGCAGAGAGGGGTGTTACTTTAGTTCTAAGTCTCTCTATAGACTTTTCTGCCAAGGGACGCTGGCAGACCCAACATATAAATTTGCAGGCCCTCAGAAATCCTCGTATGAACCCATTCGAGCAAACTGCAGTGTATCCAAAGGCTCAAACTATATTCAATGAGCTTAGCATCCGGGCTGATTTTAATGTGATTTTACTTTGCAAATTTCAAGGCTATTTAAAAATTGGTCAAAGGATTGCACAAGTCATTAAGCTGTCTGATCCCCAATCTCAGTAAGCTGAAATCTGCAATAAAAATAATATTAAATATCAACCAACTCTTCAAGTTTGGCTATGATATTTCAAAATGTGACTGTTGTCAGCTAATTCTTATTTTTAATTTCAAAATACACATACAAAATAAGACGACCTGCAAAATAGCGGTGTTTGTTCGAGAGAAGGTAGAAGTGACAAAATCGTCTGAGTTTAGAACTAAAAAGACAAAACCAGGTAAGTTTATAAATGATCTGAATACTTCTTAAACGCTGTTTCATCTGCTACTTTATAGTACCTACTATTTGTATATAGGGTAGGTAGGTAGGTAGAAGTGGTGGTTTCGATGGAGGGAAATCCAAATAGCGCGTGGGGCGCCATTTTGATACCACAGCCTCAGGTGACCCGTTTATTTGAAAGTAGAGTTGTGATATTTATATCCATCCTGTGGAATTTAGGAAGAGGATCAGCTCTCTTATACTTTTCCCAGATATATCTTTGAGGTCATCGAAGAATAGCTTGCCCAGTGTGCGTTGCCTGGCTCTCGCCAGAGCCGGACATTTGCACAGAAAGTGAATTAGAGATTCTTTTTCATTTTCATTTTTGCAGCTGCGACAGAAACTGTTGTGAGGGATCGCTAGTTTGGCTACATGGTCTCCTATTGGCCAGTGTCCTGTACTGACTGCCACTACTCTAGTGATGTCTACGCGTGTTCTTAGTAGCAGTTCGTTTGTTTTAGACCTGTTGTAATTTGGCCATAACTTTCTGGATATGACACAGTTTGTCAGACTGGTCCACCTGAGACCGGCTAATTTTAAGAAGTATGAGAGTATATTGCCCTTAACAGCACCTATAGGAATATGAACGTTTTCCGCTAGTGAGCTGTTAAGGGCTGATCCTCGCCTGGCAAGTTCGTCGGCTCTCTCGTTACCCTCAATGGCGCTATGTCCTGGAACCCAGAGAAGCGTGACTCTAGCCTGGTTGCACAGGCGGCTGAGCTGTTCCTGGCAGCGATCTACTAATTTCGAAGTGGTGGTTGCCGAAATTAAGGCTTTAATTGCGGCTTGGCTATCTGTAATAATAGCGATATTATGTTTGGGTGTTGGGTCATTTATTAGGTTGCGACAGGCTTCGAGGATCGCCAGTACTTCCGCTTGGAAGACGCTAGCAAAATTTGGAAGACGGTAGGACTTAGATATGCCGAGTTTTTCCGAGAAAATTCCCGCACCCACACCGCAGTCCATCTTTGACCCATCGGTGAATACCGTTGTATCAAAGCCTGTCACCACTCTCCCTCGCTTCCATTCTTCTCTACTTGGGAAGGTTGCGGCGAAGGGTTTCTTGAAGTTAAGATTGGGGATAATATAATCTGTAGGAGACTAAACCAGGCCATTTGGTAGTGTATCCAGGATTTTACTGTGACCATACGTCTTAGCAGTCCAGCACTTGGATTCTTTGAGTCTGACTGCACTGCATAGTGCAGTGCTTTTCGTATGAAGATCGAGTGGCAGAAGGTGCAAAAGCACAGAGAGAGCATCAGTTGGGCATGACCTAATTGCACCTGTGATGCCTAAGCTTGCCGTTCTTTGGACTCTTCTGATTCGGTTGATATTGTACTTTTTGCTTAGGGCGGGCCACCACACTAAAGAACCGTATGTGAGAATTGGACGTACAACGGCTGTATACATCCATAATGTCATCTTAGGCTCCAATCCCCACTTTTTTCCGAATGTTTTGTTGCAGGCGTAGAAGGCTATGCATGCTTTCCTGACCCGTAGCTCAATATTCTTCTTCCAGCTAAGTTTAGAGTCAAGGACAATGCCAAATACTTAGCACTGGACGATAGTGAGAGTGTCTGACCGTTTAGTTTGGGAAGATCAAAAGTTTGTACTTTGGTTTTTGTGGTAAAAAGTATCATTTCAGTTTTGCTTGGATTAACCCCAAGGCCGCAGCTCACCGCCCAGGAGCTAACTTTCTCCAAAGCATTCTCCATGACTTCGCTTATCACAGAGGGGAACTTTCCTGATACCAAAATTACTACATCATCCGCGTACGCTACCGCCTTGACCCCATCGTTGTCTAGACGCACTAAGATCTTGTTCATGACCATTAACGATAGTAGAGGCGAGATAACACCACCCTGAGGCGTTCCTCTGCTTACAAATTTGGTTAGATTGCTGTTTCCTAGGGATGACTGAATAATTCTGGTTTTTAGCATGGATACTATCCATTTGCCAATGAACCCCTCTACGCCTAGTTCAGCTAGAGATTGTTGAATTGATTCAGTGTGTACGTTGTTAAAGGCTCCTTCTATGTCTAAGAAGGTAGCTAGAGTGTAATCCTTATAGTGGATGGTGTATTCTATTGTACGCACTACCTCGTGGAGAGCTGTCTCTGTGGATCTACCTTTGAGGTATGCTGCATGCTGAGATTTGGATAGAGGAGATTCTTGTAGAACCTTCCGTATATGGGTATCGAGGATTCGTTCCAGGGTTTTTAGCACGAAAGACGTGAGGCTGATAGGTCTAAAATCCTTCGCAGATTCATGACCTCGTCTGCCGACTTTTGGGATGAAAACCACACGGATACGCCTCCACGACTGAGGGATATAGTTGAGGAAAAAACATCCTCTAAAAATAGGGACTAGCCACGGAATTGCTAGGTCGTGCACCTTCTGTAGCATAATGGGTATAATGCCATCAAGTCCAGGGGATTTATATGGGGAGAAGCTGTTAATAGCCCAAAAGGTTATTTCCTCGGTGACTATAGTTTTGATAGTGTTCCATGGTGCGGAAGAACTGCAGTCACGGAGGGCTGCCGTACTGTAATCTTTGCAACCAGGAAAGTGAGTGTTCATTAACATCTCTAGGGATTCCGCAGTTGAGTCTGTCCATCCACCATCCGCCTTTTTGAGAAGAGACGGGGGGGAGTGTTCTTTGGACAGGATCTTACTCAGTCGAGCAGACTCCTTAATGGTGTCAATGGATTGACAGTAGTCCATCCAGGATTGCTTCTTGGCCTTCCTGATGGATTTTTTGTAAAGTCTAAGACAGTCTTTGTAGGGCTGCCAGAAATTGTGGTTATAGCAAATGTTGAAAATCGCTCTGGTCATCCGCCTGAGGTTTGAGAGGTCTTCACTCCACCACGGTGGGAGCGACTTTTTACTATATCTGACTGGACACGAGACTTTGTAGGCGGTGTTCATTGCCTTCTCGAAAGTCTTAATCTTTGCATCCAATTCTGAGGGTGATACTATGAATTCTATTGGAGCATTGCCAAGTTTTGATCTCAGGACTTGGCCGAATTTGGTCCAGTCTGTTCTTTTGGGGTTTCTAAAGGGTTCTGGAAACGCTACTGTGAAGTTCACATTAAAGAGTATCCAATTATGGTCTGAAAAAGATTTTAAGTTGGATACTCTCCATTTTTCTACCTTTATGTTGTTATTGTTGGTGGTAAGGGTAATGTCAATAACTTCTTCCCACCCAATGAAACTATCCGTACTCGGAAACACAAAAGTTGGAGTGTTACCCGTGTTACATATAGAGAGGTTGTTTGTAATAATGAAATCAAAGATGGACTCACCTCTTTCGTTATCCTCTGAGCTGCCCCAAAGCGTGTGTCTGGCGTTTGCATCGCAGCCCAAAAGTAGATTGGCTTTTTTGTTGTTTACGAAGGATGTTAGTGCTAAGACCTCTTCCGGCGGTGCTTGTCGGTTGTGAGCCATGTAGGCTGAGGCCAAGTACAGGCATTCCCTTCCTGTATCCAATTTAACAACTGTTAAGTCTGGTGAGCTAAGATTGGGACATAGAAAGGCTTTAATATGTTTCCTAGCTAGAATACAAGTTCTGGGCTTACCGTTGTTATTTTTTGTGTCGTAGTAGAGATTGTAATAGATTGTCTTTGAGACCTTTGATATTCGTATCTTTGATCCATGGTTCTTGGATAATGCTGACGTCAATGTTTTCCTCCCTGAGATAAACAAGGAGGTTATCTGATGCACATTTCGAGTGCTTCAGATTAATCTGCAAGACTTTCAGCATTATTGATTATTAGTGGGGTCGTTTTCGATGCTCATACCTTCCAACAGTTTGTTGGCGTCGTCGACTTCGTCTAAGTCGTCGCCCGGGTTTGAGGATTTGAATATCTTAAGTTTGGCGTGCCTGATACCAAACCTAAGCTTGTGGTCTGCCCTTTCTATTGCCCCTAGGCACTCCTCATTTATGAGGGGAAGGAAGGACATGCTGTTTTTCTGGGGTTCTTCTGCCTTGATGACTCCCCAGTCGTCCATCGGGATCTCCGGATTATGGATCTTAAGACACTGGAGGAGCGTTCCATTGTCTAAAGGCATAACGGGAAGCCAGATGCGGGCCTTTGGTCTCTTTGGTATGTCTGTTGCCTGGATAAGCTTGAGTTTCAAGCCATCTTGGCAACACACTGGCTGAGGAACTCTTTAGAGTACCGATCGGAACATTTGATCACTCTATAGCCTCTAACGACTTCGGCTGAGTCGAAACGGGGCAGAGGACCGTCTTTTTTGATAAGCAGATGATCTATCACCATCTGTGATAGTTTGGCCTCAATGCTATTCCAAATCTTCATCACCGCCTTGCCGCCTGTCGATAGCTCATCCACCAGTGCGACTTGGAGGTCGTCCCTTATGACCTCGCTAACGGTACGTTGGGTAGCTTTAGCCGTTTGTTCATCCGCTGTTGTCTTAGACCTGGTTTGGGCAACTTTGCTCCTCTTGCTTGATCGAGCGGTCTCGTCCTGTGACCGATTGCGCTTTGTGGCCTCTGTCTTGGTTAGGTCGCGATTTTTCAGGTAATCGTTGTATTCGTCAACAATTACCTGATATTTTAGTTTGTCCGCCTGGTCCTGATCATGAACCGTACCGGCCGCCTCATTTTTAGCAATCTTGCCAAGAATGAAAACAGCCTTCTGGTACTGATTCTTTTTCAGGGCACCGACTGACAAATTCTTTCTTCTTTTCTTGGGGTCACTGTGGCTGGTGTCCCCAATTTTCGATGTATTGGCGGTTGTTGGTGGTTGAGACAAAGTAGGAGTGCTATTGCTGACACTTCCTACGTTGTCGGGTTTTACTTGCGTCTCTTGGCTTGAGACAAGCAACTCCTCTTCCGATGAGGTGCCTATGGCATACTCATCATCATCCTCAGCTTTTTTTGTTATGTTTTCTTTTAAAGTTGTCATTTGGTCCCACGAGTGGCGGAGAAAAGAGATCCACCTGCGCAGAGATCCGCAGTACGCAGGTAAGGCTTTATAATCCGGAGGGCACCAGGTATCCGGATACTCCGTTAAAGACTGAGCTATTTACAATGGGCCCTCAGCCAGGTTGATTATTGGCAGGGGAAGGGGAGGGGGAGGAGGCGTGGATGGGAGAGGGTATGACGGGGATGGCTATCCCTTAGCTTCTATTGTATATAATAACATAACATACATACATTATGAATATGTACATCCTTAACTATGATATGTATTATATTTCGTTTTGAATAGTATACCACCTGGTACTCGTTTCTACTCCAAAACAAAAGCAACAAATGAAGACCTAATACGAAGGCACACACAAAATTACAAACTTCCTAAACACATAAAATATTCATTAACATTGAAAAAAAAAAAAACATAATAATAATCATCCTTTTATCCTCTGCCCCTGTCACAAACGTCACATTTGCTCAAACAAATGTACTCGTGCCTTGCGGAATGGTTGCAGGATATATTTATATCCAACACAACGTCCGGACGGACACATTTAATCTGCATCTGCATCAACTTTTTGATACATTCATGTACGAGTAGGTACTGCACTGTTCCAAAGTGGATTCAACAAAGTCCAGGGCACCATCACCATCATTTCCACTTCAACCACTGGACACTCCCAAATGTCCCTTTCCAATGAAATTTTAATGAGTTAACAACATGACAAACTTTGGTCTGATTCCAGAGTCATGATGGTACCAGAATCAACCGCAACCATTAACAGTGGAGGAAATGCTGCTCCTTTAATTGTTACTCAGCTCCACACGGCCCGGCCACCTGCACGCTCCACCCCAGTCCACAGTTCTCGTATCCCACACAGAATTTTCATTTAGTCATTTTGGCCCGACTGCCAATTGAGAACATCAACTTATTTCCGGAGCTTAAAATCTGCTCGTGCAGAATGCTTCAAAAGACGGTGACTTCCTGCACTTGTACTTAAGTATTCTGCCGAGTTTCCACTTTCCCAGAGAGAACAAAAAAATTAAAGATTGTTTGTAACTGATTCCGAAGCTAGGGAAATACATAAGTAGGATTAATACACATTGGCCAAAGAGGTTCTGGTGACAGGTTCTAGCGGTATTTTTTAAGTATTTTGCACAGCACTGAAGCAGCTGTAATAGTGTGTATGTTCGTATGTAATGTACGAGTGTGTAGTATATATTCACACGTGCATGAACAATTATTTTGTAACTAATAGATAGTTTCCGATTATTTATTGAAACATCGTTTTTGTGTACGTATGTAATTGGCGATTCTTTGTCAACAGCGCACAGTGTGGTATTGAGCCCTAAAACCTGGCCATAAATAGATTTTTAAAAATCGCGGCCTACCCCTTATTGTTATGCCTCAAAATAGATAAGTAATTGACTGCATTTAAATACGAAGAGTGCAACGCGCTAGTGCAATATAGCTCGCCGCACAACCAATCGGAAGTTACCGTTCACTCACTGTGTTAGCGTGATTGTTCGATGAGCTCAAATTTCATAGTTTTGAAAGTTCAGTGATTTTTTTTTATAAACATCTTAGTGATCGTTTTTGTGATGGATTACTCTAAAGCGGCCCCTAGACGCTCAATATTATTGTGCAATCTTATTAATATATTTATAAATCTCAGTGTGACGCTCTTACATGTCAATCTTACGATTAGACAAACACAAAAACTAATGCACACAATAAAGTAAAACTTCGTATTAAAGTTAATTAACATCCTGTGCCTATTACCGGCGGATTTTTAAATTAATTTATTCGCAATATTATTTAAATTAATGCAAAAATAAAAACACTCTAACAAATGCCACTTTCTTGCGAAATGTCATTTATTCAAACTACAAATACTTAGAATCCATACTTGTGGATTGTATATATTGATAGACTGCAAACCTTGGGGTGCGTTTGCACTGTCTTTGATTCTTCGAACAGAATGACAGTATGTATTGTAAGTAACACTATACTTTTAAAAACGGGCGCAGCCGGGCGGGAAAGCTAGTAATTAATATTGCGCAATATTATTGAACGTCTATAGATAATACTGCGAGGTTGTACAATATATTGCGCAAAATCAAAATCGGTTTGATATTTATTGTGCAATAAAAAAAAAAAATTGTGTCGTCTGTAGGTAATATTGCAAAATATTCTTTCATTAATTATTCAAATGCTGTGCAGAAATGTGAGTGAGCGCCATGGTGGTAGTGGTTAGTGCGTTGGACTACTTTACAATGCTGCCCGAGTTCAATCATCCCAGCCCGGGTCTAACACCTAAAGAGTTTTTTCGCCTTTTTTAGGGACGGGCTGGACAAATGCTGTTTTCCATCTACTCGGAAAGAGCGCAGATGAGTAGGAAATATAGAAAAGCTTACGCAACGGTTTTGCCAGTGTGGAAGAACACCGCTTTAGAACTATGTGAGATATACCGTCTAAACCGGCGGATTTGTGAATGTTAACGTATGACCAACAATTGTTACTACCGTTGGGACACTGTAGTATTTTTTGCCTCAATTTTTGGTCATGGAAGCATTTCACACGTCGAATATGAACTTTGCAGTAATTTCTGGCTACTTAAACTGTTTAAACTTCTTTCGGTTATCCTCAATGGGGTTGGCTTTCATGCCAGAGAGAATAGTGTTTGAGATCATATCAGTGTCCAAGTCATTTGGTTCACACACCACTAGCTCATTTAATAAATTTTCATGAGTAAACACATTTCTTTGTTACACCACTCTTTCATCCATCTGCTCATTTTGTTTTCTTTTTTTTTAAGCCTTCGGCCAGTACAATGACCACACAATAAACTTCAGTATTACTCAACATGTTTTCTTTACAAATATCAGCCGACTACTAAAATGGGAACGATATGGTATCGTCTAGGGCACAAATCAATTAATATTGCACAATATATGTATTGCACAATAATATTGTGCGTCTAGGCGCCGCTTAAGCAAGGTATGTACTTTATATGACGGTATAGTTTTGTAATAATTCTCCAGCCAATTTCTATCTATTGGGTCTAGAACTAAGTTGTATTTAACTCTTGCTCAAATATTTATTTTCAAGCTCAGCGAACCTATTATATAACATGAAGTACTTAGTGCAGACATCATTTATGAGTACCTAAACCTGCCGCACATAAACGCACTTTTTTTCAATGATTTTTTTTTTGTTGCTTGATGTAAATTATGGTTATATGTAAATTATGAATATGCTGAATAGGCTCCTTCTAACTTCAGACCCCCTAATAACGCGTTTGAGAAGCAAACCGCACAGGAAAAAATAACCTTTATCGTCAGAAGTTTTAACTTCATTATCAGAAAGTGATATGACAAATGTTAGCATTATGGACCATATTAATAGTGATGAATAAATGCCTCGATACCTAAATAAGTCTTTGTTTTACTATTTTTTAATCTAGAAGTCAAATAGAACTCGGTTTTGTAGCTGTTACAAATATAAAATATTTTTGGCCAGATTTTGGGGCTCAATACCACACTATGCAGCGGAAACTTATTCATGTCACTTTTGAAATGACAGCACTCTGCCGTTTTTATATATTGACTTTACTTTCACTTCCTAAAAATTGCGAAATATCAAATTTTAAAAAATTGTGGACATAAATCTTTTGTAGTCAGGCAAAATTTAACCAAAAAAAGTATCAGATAGTGCCACTCAAATCTAAATAGTGTACGTTTAGAACAAACTCAAAGTGACTGATCAAATTGGTTCGTTACAAACCAAAGCCCATTGGAAATGATACAGTTGTGGCGACGTGCGACATATGTAAATACGCAATATAATATCAAGAAGTCAACAGCACAAACATACATAAATCAACACAGGATCTACAGATGCAAAGATCATCTAGCAGCATACCCAAACAAATACAAGTTTCATCACAATACGCCCAGTCGACTTATATTCGCATCGCAGTACAAATACACCAACGCCAACACAATTCACTGGCTGGTCGCCATTCGCCAGCAACCCTTAATGACATTATTCAGTATTCCTCCACGACACCGAGCAGTCATAATTTTGAACTTATAATTTACTAAAGCGCATATCAATAAAACCTAAATAAAATCCGTTGTTTGTTTAATTTTTGTAAAATAATTCTAGTGCGGAGAAATAGAAGTACATACACTCATACACAGTTCTTGGGGAAGTCCCGAAAAATGGCGAACATCTGAATGACAATGTTAAGTGGAACATTTTTGGTTCGTTATAACATCTTCAGTGTCGACAGAAAAGTAAATTCAAAAACACAACACACCCACTGGATACATTTCTGCATCTTATGCCACTCGATCTACATATAATGACCTGGCAAGAGTGCGATTATATGTAAGACTCACTAGGTTAGGTTATGTTAGGTCTCTCTAACTTAGGCTACTTCAGAAATAGAAGCTATGGTCATAGTGCTATTCTGAGAGAACTTAAAATTGGCAACCTCGCTAGAACGGATGACATCCTCCCAGTTCTGGACTTTGCTACATCGTACGACAAGCTGTACCCGGAGAGAGAGGTTTATTGGGAGGGGGGGACATCGCCTACACGCCAAACACACATTGCTGGTTTTCGACCCATCCGTATAGACCGACGGGCTCTGGTATCTACTCAAGAGAACCGGAGCTAAATACGTGTCTTAGACTACCAGATGACTGTAGTGTATTTCAGGCAGAGGCTGTGAGGAGAGCGGCGAAGCTGTTGGTGACAAAGGTTATCATTATCCACATCGACAGTCAGGCCGCGATCAGAGCACTAGAATCATGTGCCGATATATCGGCAATTGTAGAAGGAAGTCGCTCTGTGCTCTGTGCTACTAATCAGACACAACAGGGACACATAGCACCGCCATCATGCGGCATCAGAGCAAAACTTAACAACACAGTCATACGACTCATAAGTATGGCGGACCACAGAGGGACATAGAGTATCGAAGGCTCTTTGGCCTGCCATAGACCGCAAAAGGAACAGGGTAATCCCAGCTTTGTTCTCAGAACGGGATACTAGATGAGGATCAGCGTTGCCATAATGCTACTTTTGTACCAAAAGTGCTACATTTTTTTTCAATCATTTCAAATTGCTACTCTGCTACTTTGATTTTAAAGTCTGCCTCATTTTGCTACATTTTATTTTTGAAGTTACATTGACGTTTTTTTAAGTTCCCTGCAAAATGTTTTGTTTCCGTTTGGTTATGCTCTCTGTTGCTTTCAATCCTAACAATAATTATTTTCAATGAAGCTGTCCTGGACAGAGAAGAACAGAAAAGTACAAGGTTTTTCTGTTCAATGAGAAGAAAAGTTTCTGGCCGAGACTGATCTGCTTTGCGTTCAACGGCTCTGTTTTGGACAACTTTTCTGCACCTACTCTTCAGGTAGAACGGATTTGTGAGATATGTTAAAATCAGCGGTGTTGCACTTTTGATTATTTTATTTGAAGTGAAAAGTGTTTTGACGAAATTTAAGTTTACGAAGCGTATGAAATCGAAGCTCAATCGCAAAGAGGGCAATCAGTTAATGTAAAATGCTTTAAATAATTCGGAAAACATTAAGTAAAATTATCATCAATGCAGTTGACATTTTTGACAACAAACATAATTGCTGTTCTGATCTGCCTTATTTATTCTGTCAGAATTGCAGAAGATTGTTTAATGCATTTCTTCTGTTAAGTTTAAACTCGATCAGAAAGATGATAAATTGTTCATTGTTATAGATCGCTCAACAACTTTATGTAATTTCAATTTCAATTTCAATTTCAATTTATTTATTTAAGGATATATAAATAAGACTTAGTCTTCTATAGTACTTAAAATAATGGAAAACTTACAGGATATAACTTAAAAATAAACAACAAAAATTAACAAAATAACCTACAATAAGCAATAGTTGAATAAATTTACAAGATACGGAAAATATGGAGGGGATAAGAAGGCAGGGAAAAGGGGGAATAGAATGGTAGAAGATAGAAAGAAAATAAATAGTTGTTGCTTTTTAGGAGAAATACTCTAAAACTGCATTTTTAAATTGTGTGGCTCCTTTTATTTGTTTCACTGCAGTAGGCAGAGAGTTCTAGAGTCTGGTGGCAAAGACGAAGAAATGACGCGACGAATTTAAATAGTTTGAGGGGGGAGTTATAAGACTATGCGTTCCAGCCGAACGAACAAATTGAAGTTTTTCAAAAAGGTATGGAGGCGATCTGCTCTGTATAATTTTGTGCAAAAAGATACAGCACCTAACTTGCAAAAGCTGTTGGAGCGAACAACCTAGAACATTTTTGTGGTAACTGGATATGTGGTCGTATCGCCGGAGACCATACACGTATCTTACCATTTCGTTGAATGCGACAGTTAAGTTATGCTGGGATATGGAGTCGAGTTTGCAGTACACAGCCGATGCATAGTCAATATACGGAACTAGTAAGGCGTTGAGGAGTCTCAGCCTCGTATTTACAGGTGTAATGTTGCAGATTCGTAATAAGACAGCGAAATAAAGGGAGGAGGAAAATAAAAATAAACATAAAACATAAAAAAAATGTTGGATGGTATGGAAGTTTGCCGGGTCATGTTTTGCAACCTAAATCATATTCCGCTGTCCAAAATGGATTCTCTTCCAAAAGCTTTAAGGAAGTGTTTTCCTGACCCCAAGGTAACACAACATATATAACTTGTGCTAAAACGAAAACGACAAGTATTATAAACCATCAGTTTTTGTAAAATAAATTGATTGCTCTTATAAACGTTCTTCTTTTGTTTTTTGCTACCTAGGGCTACTTTTTAGAATGAGAGATTTTGCTACTTTTGCTACTTTTCACAGTTTTTTAGGCTACATTTATCCAAAGTCAAGCGGCAACGCTGATGAGGATTCTATTTACCACGACTATCCACAATCATCTTGGTCTGAAGATATCACTTTTTACCGAAGTTTTTGTAGCAGTCGAAGAAGGCTATTTATGCTTTCTTAACATTTTCCTTCCAACAAAGTTTCGAATCGAGGACTATTCCCAGGTACATGGCATTTAAGATAAGTAAATGTATTTTACTGTTCTATTTGAGAAAACCGAAGTCTTGCACTTAGACTTTGATGAAGTAGGTACCTATATTCCACGGCTATAAAAAAGCACCGATTGCCAACGTTTTTAATGCCTCTTGCTCTTGTTATCTTGCAACTGAACATTAACAATTCTTTAATCAAAAGGCAAAGAGGCTTAAGTCTATTTTAAGCATTTTTCAGGAGAGCAATTTTAAACTTTGAAAAATTCTGCAAATGTATGAATTTTGTTGGATTAATCCGTTTTGACATCACCAAAAAAAGGACTTCTAGATGGAATAGAAACACGCTGATAAGACCGAAAAAAAGCTTATTTTTTAAAGGGTTTGAAAATGTAAAAAAATCATTTTTGGCTTAAATAGACTTAAGCCGCTTTGCCTTTTGATTAAAGAATTATTTGAAAACAGAATAGCATTCAATTTCAGCACAGAAGCTCATACATATTTCCTTGTATGTATTAGATAGAGTTTTCATACATATTTGTCTCCGGCAGACAGCTCAAACAGAAGATTATCGGTTTTTAGTTTTTACCTATATTCTTTATATTCATTTTAAATGTCTTACAATTGCAGAAGATACCTAAAAAATTAAATAAGAACGTATGTCTGGACTCTCATGCATTATGAATTTTAGTTTCTGCTTTCATAAAACTACATTTTAATACAAAATAAGAATTTATTTACATATTATATTATTTATATATTATTTACATCATAAAACTACATTTTAATACAAAATAAGAATTTATTTACAAACGTATAAAATTCAAAAAAAAACCAAAATTAGTTCATTGGGTCGACGAACACATCGCAACATTCTTTCAGGCTCTCGTCGCGCCACCTTTATATCACTACCTGCAACTTTTGCACGTGCGTGGAGATTGTTTTTTTTTCTGTCAAATCTGGAAAATACTTCAACGATCAACCGCGTGTCATTCGTAAATTTATCCCGGTAATAAGATAAGTTAAGTTATTATTTTACCATAATTTAAAAGACATCAATATGTTGAAAGTTAAAGATGCAGAAAATAAAAAAGGTTCACCGTCAAAAGCAGCAAAAGGCGCTATTGTTAAGTCCAATAAAGTGGCAAAAAAATCCAACCCTAAGCAACTGAAACAAAAGCAAGGCGCTAAAGTGGTAAAGAAAGCGGTTAAAGACGGGCTTGTGAAAGCACCGGCTGCCACATCTCCAAAACTAGGTGGTACACCAGTTAAGAAAGCTCCTGATGCGGCAGCGTTGGCTGCTAAGAAGGAAAAACAAAAGCTAAAGAAGCAAGAAAAGAAATTGAAGAAAATCAACGCAAAGAAGGAAGTCACTGAAAATGGCCAAGAAAACAAAGACAAAACAGTGGCTGCTGCTAAACCCAAACAGCCTAAAAAGAAACCTGAGCAAAATGGTACAAAGACTGAAACAGAAGAAGCTGCGCCTGAAGTAGTTCCAAAGGCCGGTGAAAAAACTAAGAACAAGAAGAAAAAACAAAAACCAAAAACTGAAATCAAGGAGCACATCAAGGGTAAGACTACTTTTGTTAGATATATTCAATGAATTTTGTATTTCATCCTTCTATGACAGGTCCACCAGCAGATCCGGCCCACACTGTGTTTGTGGGCAATCTCCCGACAAACACAAAACGTATCCAACTAGTAAAACTCTTCGCTCCCTATGCACCCATCCTGGGTATTCGCTTGCGTACTGCTAGTGGAAAGGTCATTTTCAAACATAAGATGCGCAGGGAGTCAGGAGCACTCAATGCCTACCTTATACTGAAGGACGAGGAGACTGTTGCCAAGTCATTAGAGCTGAATGGATTTGAATTCAAAGGCAACCACCTGCGAGTTACAAAAACAGATAAGCCTGATGAAGAAGTGGACACAAAACTTACGGTCTTCGTTGGAAACTTGAAATATTGTAAGTTGACCTTATGAATCAGCTTTATCAGTTTTTGACTGTCTATATAATTTCTCCAGCTGCCACGGATGAGAAACTCCATCAGATCTTCTCGAGCTGTGGCGAGATTAATTACGTGCGAACACTGCAGGACCCAGAGAAGCGTGGTTGCAAGGGTGTCGCCTTCGTTTGTTTCAAGAATCCCGATTCAGTTGGCTTGGCTTTAGAACTGAAAGGCACAATTCTCGACGAGCGGCCAATACACGTGGAGCGGTATTCCGTTAATAAATTGGGAGCCAAAGTTAAACGAGACTCTGAAGTGGAAAAGATCAAAAACCAAAAGGGGAAGCAATTCGGTAAGAAAACCGCCGCTGGCAAGAAAAATGTCACGACGGGTGACGATAGTGAGAAAAAGAAATCTGAATTTCGTGGAGTGAAATCCGATGTGAACAAAAAAGTAAGTCTACAGCCCAAAATAAGCTATGAAACAATATGCAAATAATCTTTTTTGTTCTTAACAGAAACAGAAGAAGAAGATTCCAAGCGAAATGAAGAAGCTGGCCAAGAAAATCGCTCCAAAGAGTGACGATTAATTGGAAAGCAATACAATCAGATTATCTCTTAGGGATGCATTGCAACATATGTAGTTAGTTAGTAAGACAACCGTTAGACATGAATTTATTACAAAATGATTTGTAGAGTTTTATCGAAGTTTTCATTTTTATAAAATGTTATTCTTGTTCTATCAAATTATTTGGCGTTTTACTTAAATTTTAATTGCAGCTTCTGGAGACGCTCAAGCTTCTAGGAAGTTAGCTTTGCTGCCTCCTCGAACAATCTTAGGTCAAAGCGTCAAGAATCTCCTTTGTAGGTATGGACGCAGAATGTCGATGTCGCCGCACTAATCCTTGTGAAAGCAAAATAACTGACTTCTGGTACTTACACCGAACTAAGACCCCCTTTGGATAGTCTGCCTATTCGAGACAGTAAACGATTGGGTCACCGTAGATGAATTCCAATATGCTTTTACTAATGTTCTACATTAAGCGTGTTTGTTGAAATATTATAAAGTGGCGTAAAGGTGTTCATCATTATTCTAAATGCTTTTATTCCGTGTGGAAAGTAACAGCTTATTCGCCCTAGAGTCTATATTGCAACCAGAATAATATGATATACCCACGTTTATCGCCCCTTGAAGTAGTAGCAATTAATAACAATCTATGGTCTGTCTACCCAAGCTTAAGTACCAACCAGTGATTTGTTAAACTACCTACTGACTGCAGCTTATCTCCACTCAAAAACAAATCACATACTCGTACTTTGTTTCTATAAAAATTTATTAATACTCGTATCTTCAGTCTAATCTCTTTGTGCATTAGCCAACTGTTTTCTCAGCTTTGTCTGCACTTCCAGTGGAAAACTTTTCACTGCTTCCTTGGCACAGTTCAAACAAAACGTCGAAACATAATAAAAACTACAGTCAGCGTCTCTACACACAACCCTCTCGCAGAGGCAACAATGTGCACCTAGAATTATGAAAAATTCCGGTTTACGCCGCCATCGAGGAGGATGTGGCTGGAATGGATCCCGCATAACGTAACTGTCCTCTTGTAGCTTTACACCGAATACAAAGGGTGGCTCGGTTCCTTTGTAGTGTACCATTTCATTCATTCCACATAATTCACAGCGAAATGAAATCCTCGGAATCCGGTCATCTTCTTCAGCAGGTGGGGCCTCTTTCGGTCCTTCCTCGTCTGGTAGTTTCAGCTGATCAATCTCTTCTTTCTCTGTTTTTATATCGATTTCGTCGGAGAGTAGGCAACTAGCAGCAGTAATCGAAGAGGATGACCCTGGCTTCGGCGAAGATTCTTTCATAACTGGAAGAAGAGAATGAATGATGTCAATCGTAAGTCAGATTCAGTGAGTCAAAGAAGAAGAGTTTATAATCAGAAAGCATTTATTTCACTAATAATACAACAACTGGGTACGATTCTCAATCACTCCGCAACGAATGTCTAGTTGGCAACTCCTTGGGCCACCAATGCGGTTTGAAGACTTTGCATGCATCGCCATCAATCATCAGTTTCTCCACCTTCAGTACCGGGTCCACCCTGAGTAAGGCTAATGCGCGCCTATTACTTGCGCCACGAATTGTGCCGACTATTGCACCGGCTGGTGTCTGAACAGCGGTGATATTCTCATCAAGCTTGCTGCTTAGTTTGAGTGGCAACAGACGTTTTCTTACCACGCCCGTGTGATAGACGCGTGCAGTTAGCTCCTGGCCGACATAGCATCCTTTCTGGAAGCTAACTCCATGGAGAAAATCACAGTTCGCTTCGAGAGGGAAACACTTGCCCGGTGGGTGATCATTGATACCTTCACCCACTCCATATATATAGCGAAGCGCGTTGTAACCTGGTGAAGTTGGCTGCTCCACTGTAGCATTGGGGAATAGCTTTGCAATGTCCTTCAACTGATTGCTTTGCGGTTGAACTACACGTACCCCCAACTCCTTCACACGTGGATCTGCCGTATATAGAACCTCATTGGGTTTTAGATTTGCAGCTCTTTCGCTTGGCTCTGGCAGCTCTCCATTTTCAATGGGATTGTACACAACCCATGGAGTAAATTCCGAGCTAATGCAGTCGATATCGATCTTTCTTCGCACTCGATACAATCGCAAATGCCTTCGCAGTTCACTGGAAATATCACGGTCGCATTCTATAAGATACGTGTCCTCTCCTGGAGTTTTATATATAATCGAATCATATAGTACCCTGCCGGCATTATTTAGGAACATTGTGAACATTGAGGGATTTCCATCCGTATGCAAATGGTACATGTCGTTTGTCGTTAGGCCTTGGAGGAATGGTACAACATCCTCGCCGTGTACTCGAATAAGCGATCGTTTAGAGAGTGGTTCTGCAACTAATTTTGTTGAAGACGTTGCGGCAGTCTCTGCGAAACGAACAAATTGCCTCAGAAATTTCCTATGGAGCATATTCATTTTTATTGACTGAGATCTGCAAATAATTGTTGAAAGCATTCGCCGAATATTATGTGTGGATTTTACGTAATTTTTAAATCACTCACCTGCTCTTAGTGCGCACCGATATTTTAGTCGAAATTGAATATTAACTGTTAAGGATTTAAATACCAATTACCTTTAATTCCTTGAAGAGGTAAGGCTAGAAAATTATCAAAATATTTGGAAAAAAAAAATTATTTCCGACCCAACGTCAAGAAAAAACTTCAAAACATAAAACAGCTGTTCGAAGGATGTGTTCAGAGAACAGTATTTATTTTAAATACAATAGAAGGTACCTGCGTGGATATAGTGAATATTAATTGGTTGGTTCCAAAATTACCTGACTCACCGCAAACAAAATGTCAGAATTGGAACGGTAGTATCTAAGGAGATCCTTAACCACTCAGGTGTTCCTCAGGGTAGTCATCTAGGACCTCTTCTTTTTATACTGTTTATTAATGATCTTCCTTCTAGAATTCGTTATTCTAATTGTTTGCTGTATGCAGACGACTTAAAATTATACAGATCTGTGGTGAATATACATTTTTAATGGATTAACATATACTAATATTCGTTCATTTTCATTTTAATATTTTTGTTTGGCAATACCATGAAGTATACAATACGTTTAAAATTCATTTTTGATTCATCTCTCTCAATTGTCATCCTTCTGATGAAATAGCGACGCTTTTTAACTTTTCAACTATTAAAACCTAAAAACAACTGTGTATCTTTATTTAATAAAAACATAATTTAAGTAATACTTTTAGTGTTGTGTTTTATTGGTGTTACGAGACACTAAATTGGTGACCCCGACAAACGAACACCAGTAGTTTTAAGGTAATTATTGCACCGAATCTGCAATGATTGAAACGCAGAACAACGAAAATAAAGACTCTACGTCCACGGGCTCTGGCGCCACAGCCATGAACATCGGCCCAATTGTGAACCGTGTAGCTGTTAAGGTTCCACCTTTTTGGCCTGATCATGCGGAAATTTGGCTAGCACAAGTCGAGGCACAGTTTAATGTTGCCGGAATAACAAGCGATGCATCCAAATTCAACACCGTAGTTGCTGCAATAGAATCGAATGTTCTGGTCCAAATATCTGACGCAATCCTTAATCCGCCTGAAAAAGATAAGTATGTCAATTTAAAGAAGTGTATTGTAGAACGTTTCTGTGAGAGCGAATTAAAAAAAACACAGAAATTACTATCTGACATCGATTTGGGTGACAAACGACCAACACAATTGTTAAATGAGTTGAGCGCTCTTGGTAAGAACAAAATAACCAAGGATTTTTTAAAGTCATTATGGCTGCAACGATTGCCAATACAAGTGCGAGCCATATTACAAGCATCTGACGCTGATCTATCCGAACTAGCAAAATTGGCAGACAAAATTATGGAAGTTGGTGAGTTTCACAATTTAGCTGTCGTTTCGAATGTGCAACCATCAATCTCAGGTAACACTGAAATAGACAAGCGTCTAGGGCGTATTGAACAACAAATAAACAGCTTAATAAAAAACAATAGCAACTTCAAACGCTTATCCCGTTCAGTTTCTTCTAGACGTCAAAAATCCCGTGATCACTCCAACGTGTCAATACATGCCGACGAAGAACTCTGCTGGTATCATCAAAAATTCGGACAAAACGCTCGCAAGTGTCGTGATCCGTGTGCTTATCGAAAAAATACGCCAAAAAAACTAACTACGTCCTCCGATCAAGCGGGCGGATCTGAAGACAATTATCGGATAGCCCGCCTAGTTATTAACGATAGCATTTCAAGACAACGATATTTGATAGATACTGGTGCGGATCTTTCCGTGCTACCAGCCCATAACACCATTAAGCGAAGAACAACAAAATCAACTCAGCTGTTCGCAGCCAACGGCACACCGATACAAACATACGGCGAAAAGCGAATAACACTCTCGTTGGGATTAAGACGAAATTTCACCTGGACGTTCCTACTGGCTGACGTCAGCTGTGCTATTATTGGATCCGATTTTTTAAAACATTTCGATCTGTTAGTCGACATCAAGGAAGGCCAACTTATCGACCGAATGACAATGCTCAAATCAAAAGGAAAAAACACCTTATGTAATGTTGTACAAATAGTGGCATACGATACGCACGAACGTTACGCACAATTACTACATGAGTTCAAAGACCTCGCTACAATTAACGCCAACAAGAAACCGACCGACTCTAAAGTAACGCATCATATTACTACAAAGGGGCCTCCGACATATGCACGTGCTCGTCGCCTTCCCACCGATAAACTACAAGCGGCAAAAAAAGAGTTTGAATATCTGTTGGAAAAAGGCATCTGCAGACCCTCGAAAAGCAACTGGGCCAGTCCGTTGCATTTAGTAAGAAAAACGAACGGAGAGTGGCGGGCATGTGGTGATTACCGTGCGTTGAATGATATCACAGTACCCGACAGATATCCGATACCATATTTACACGACGTCACCAGTATCTTATATCGCAAAAAAGTTTTTTCCACGATCGATTTACAGCGAGCATACCACCAAATTCCGATGGAACCGTGCGACATTCACAAATCAGCTATTATCACTCCATTTGGCTTATTTGAATTTCTCTATATGACATTTGGTTTGAGAAATGCGGCTCAAACGTTCCAGCGTCATATAAATGAAGTATTGAAAGGTCTCGATTTTATCTTCGTTTATATTGATGATATCCTCATCGCATCGGAATCGGTAGAAGAGCATGTAAAACACATCCGCATCGTATGTTGTCGTCTTCGTCAAGCACACCTGGCTATCAATTTTAATAAATGTCAATTCGGAAAACGAGAACTAACTTTTTTGGGCCACACAATCAGTTCAGATGGATTAAAACCGCCAGAAGATAAAGTAAAAACAATACGAAATTTTCCACAACCGAAAGTCGCAAAAAATTTAAGGAAATTTCTAGGAATGCTGAATTTTTATCGTCCGTTTATTCCGCATGCCACGAAAAATCAACATATATTACAACGATTGGTCAATGGCAACAAAAAGAATGACAACAGTGTTGTAAATTGGACACCCGAGGCTGAGATCGCTTTCGTTGCTTGCAAGGACGATCTCGCAAATGCAACGCTATTGAACTATATGGCACCAGAAGCACAAATAACACTCACGACTGATGCTTCGGACGATGCTGTAGGCGCTGTTCTTCACCAGATCATCAAGGACCAAATTCAACCACTCGGATTCTACTCAAAAAAGTTTACACCTGCGCAGAAAAATTACAGCGCGTATGATCGAGAATTAACAGCCGTATACCAGGCAATTCAACATTTTAAATACGCACTCGAGGGCAGAGAGTTTATGGTTTTCACAGACCATAAACCACTCATTTTCGCGTTTAAGCAGAAAAGTGAGAAAGCATCGCCCCGAAGAGCTCGACAACTTGATTTAATAAGTCAGTATACAACCGACATTCGTCATTTACCAGGATCAGACAACGACATTGCAGACTTACTCTCACGCATTAATACTGTACAAAAAGAAATAATTAGTTTCGATGAGATGGCCACACAACAACAAACAGATCCAGAACTGCAGACTCTTTTAAGCGAAGGTAACGATAAATCGATAAAGTTATCAAAACTATCCATTCCAGATTCGACGTATGAGATTTTCTGCCACGTTCTGCGAGACAAAATAAGACCATACGTACCGAAGTGTTTTCGTCAAACAGTGATTCATAAACTTCACTCTTTATCACACCCCGGTATCAGAGCAACAAAACAACTGGTAGCTGATCACTATGTCTGGCCTTCGATGTCCACAGATGTAGCTGCATTTGTCCGTTCATGTATTCCGTGTCAGAAAGCAAAAATACATCGACACACGAAATCACCTTTAAGCGACTATGCGTCCATCGATGTCCGTTTCGAGCACATAAATATCGACATTGTCGGACCGCTGCCAACTTCAAATGGATTTCGGTACTGTCTGACATGCATTGACCGATATACAAGATGGCCAGTGGCGATTCCGCTAATAGACATAACAGCGCAAAGTGTGGCAAGTGCACTAATCAGCGGTTGGATATCTACGTTTGGTATCCCCTTACGAATTACTACGGATTTGGGTCGTCAATTCGAATCGGCTATTTTTCAAGAATTAACGCAAATACTCGGCATCAAACATTTACGCACAACACCGTACCACCCACAGTCTAATGGGATTATAGAACGTTGGCATCGAACATTAAAGGCCGCCATCAAGTGTTCGGAGACGAATTGTTGGAGTTCAGCGCTTCCACTAGTGCTCTTGGGAATGCGATCAACCATTAAGAGCGACATCGGTTTAAGTCCGGCAGAGATGGTGTACGGAGCGCCGCTACGAATCCCTGGTGAGTTCCTTATGCCGCGAAAAAGCAAAACCAGCCAAACCGAGTTCGTGGAATTACTTCGAAAATCAATGCTCGAGTTACCAATGACGAAACCAGTACGACACGGGATGGAACGATATTGTGTGCAGCCAGCATTAAGAGACGCCAAATACGTGTTTATCAGGACCGATCGTGTAAAAACGCCTTTGGAATTCAACTACGAAGGTCCGTTTGAAGTAATATCCAAATCTGAAAAATACTTCGTTTTAAAAATAAATCAGCGAGTGACAAAAATATCGATCGATCGTTTAAAGGCCGCATACATATTCGACGATACAACAACACCAACAGCAATACCTCAACAGGAAACCAGTAAAGAACAAAAGAACGACATCGCTTCGAAAAATATTACTACATCAAATGATGCAAAACAAAAACAATCGAAAACCGACAACGAGCCACAAACAAAGAAGACATCATCTGGAAGACATGTTAGATTTCCTCTTAAATATCGTTAGTCGATAACTAGGTGGGGGATATTGTGGTGAATATACATTTTTAATGGATTAACATATACTAATATTCGTTCATTTTCATTTTAATATTTTTGTTTGGCAATACCATGAAGTATACAATACGTTTAAAATTCATTTTTGATTCATCTCTCTCAATTGTCATCCTTCTGATGAAATAGCGACGCTTTTTAACTTTTCAACTATTAAAACCTAAAAACAACTGTGTATCTTTATTTAATAAAAACATAATTTAAGTAATACTTTTAGTGTTGTGTTTTATTGGTGTTACGAGACACTAAAGATCTATTAAATGCGAACTGGATTGTCAGAGATTGCAGTTAGATGTAGATGAAATCTCAACTTGGTGTGCTGAGAATCGCTTATACTTGAATGTAGTGTTGGAGATATATTTAATCGATGTATGTATATCCTTATCCACTGCACTTCTTGGAATAATTTTGACGCTCAACTTCAATTTTCAATTTTACGTTTATTTTAATTTAAAATAATGAATCGATATGCACATTAAGGATAGAAAACAAAAAGAACTTTTCAACAAACCATAATTATCAGTTTTCAAAATTAATATAAAAAAAAAACAAAATCAAATATTTTCAGAACAAGACTATGCCGTTTCGCTTTTCAAATTCGACTCCGCCGTTCTTCTATATATTTTCCTTCTTATCGGTATTCTCTTCTCTTCGCTTTTTCTCGCCGAATTCGTCAAAGGCTCGACGTTGCCAGATTCGCTAACATTCGGCCATCCTTCACTTACATTCGTCCTCGAATTATGCAATATCTTAATATTAAATTTCAGTTAAGCTCTAAACAAAGTTATAGTAACATAAACAATACAAAAAGGATCACTTTGAATGTGAAACCATTTTCCAATTTCAAAAAAAACATTAACTGATAAATGATTTTCAAAAACGTACATATGAGTCGCTTGGCAGGATTGCTAATGGTTCTGTTCCTTGGCCTAGAATATTCTTCGATAGCATGCAATTTTCGCTCCCCCGCCGGTTCGATAACTTTATCCGTCTTCTCCGATTTGATCAATGCTGTGTTATGACGATCCTTTCTATCATTTGGTATCTTATCTGCTTGATTGTTAAGACGTCGATAATCCACCGCCAATCTGGAATCTCCGGTTTTCTTGCGTACGTATAGAACTGGACTGGAATACGTATAATTTGTATCAGTCACCACTCCTGGCTTTCTCCAATCACTATCGATGAAACGTAGCTTTTCTTTCTTTAACTCATTTGCTGGAAACTCTTTCGATTGTACTGATTTACTTCCTGGAACTTTTTCAATCACCATGTTAAAATCTGCATGACACCCAATTTCATTCTCTTCTAATGAACAGTCACGGACATTGTTTAAAGTACCAGCCAATTCGCTGACTACCTGTGGAGGCTGCTCTTCACCGACGCAAACATCTTCTAACTGCACAAGTCGACTAATGTTATCACTATCTATCTTTTCAGTCTCTGTTGATTTTGTTTGTTGTTTGATGGTAAGTATTTCGTCTTCAGGAACATCTTCATCGCTGATATTTACGATTGGTAGCAAAAGTAATTTATTTTGAACTGCACTTAAAAAGTTTACTGATCCAGCTTGTAGTGGCGATTCTGTATTGATGGTTATGATGTCGTCTTCGTTAATTTCAATTTCTTTATATGGTTGAAATTCCTCCTTCTCTAGAAATGTTAAGTCATCGCCGATTTTCTGGTATACCACATGAGACAACTCGGTGAATGTTCGTCCAATAATTACATCGAATGTTTGCACATCGTCTGGAACTACCCTGAATATGACGCTGTCCGCTGATACTTCATCAACCATAACCGATGCCTTAATCCATCCTGGAGAAACAATTTTGTAGTTTGCAGGTCCAAATGCTTTCAGTTCTAAACTTCCATGATGAATTCAGAATCCATTTTTCAACGCTGCTGTCATCTTAAGGATACATTCTGAGCTTCCTGTATCTATGAATGCATTTAATACTGTACCACCCACACGAACTTTCTTCAGATACTTCTCAGCTCCGTTCTTGGCATATCCTGTTAATTGGCTTACACGGTTTTGCAGATCTGGACATTGACGAGATAGATGTCCCTTGTTCTTGCATCTATAACATGTCGGTTCTTGCTTCGGTTCTGGACAGTTTCATGATAAGTGACCATCCACGCCACAGTTATAGCACTTAAAATCCTTTGGGTGTTCAATATTGTTGTTTTCTCTGCGATTATCATCTTTACGTCTGACTTCGACAGTTTGTTCCGCCCTGGAAAGTCCGATGCGTTCTCCTCGTAGATTCGACATTTTCTCCTGTTTAATAATAGCATGTAGTAAATCATCCGCATCCAAATGTCGGCAACCCAAAAGCGCATTCGCAGTGTCTCTAGACCATAGTCCCGTCAAAATTAATTCTTTGCATTCGTCAAAACTCAATTTAAGATAATGGCAAAGATCATACTTATCGTGGAAATATGTGGTAACTGTCTCGTTGCGTTGTTGAACTCTGTTGACCATTCGTTGCCAATGACTCGTCCGGTTTTCTTCTATGATAAATGTTTTTTTGAACGCTGATTGGAAGTCCGACCATGTTGCAATTTCATCCGCTCTTGTTCGAAACCATCGCCTGGCGCCGCCCACTAAGTTCATCCTTGCAGCATCCAACACATAAGCGTCAGACCAATGATGAAGTTGTCGTATATTTTCGATTGTATTAATCCAAGATTTTGCCGTCATTCCGTCATCTTCTCCATCGAATTGCTCAATGTTTTTCATTACGTCCGGCATTACATTATAATTAAATGTTGTAAATATTTTCGTCTAGTCTCGGTGTACTGCGAGCATTTGGTATAATTCTTGTAATGTTTTGTAATTGTTCCATAAGTGTGTCGATTGTTTTGTCGCGTTTATTTATTTGTTCATTTCGCAAATGATTTTCTTCAATCATATGGCCAATCATTCTGTCCCAACTGCTATCACTATGATGCGCCATATTCGATCGTAAATGAAATCTTTCTCCAGAATTTGGCTCGTTAAAATTCAAATGTTCTTGTTCGCTGCCGTTGTCATCCATCCGTCCATTGTTCGCGTCTCGTTCTCGCTGTCGTACTTCATTCGCCGTCCGTATATCCTCCTGCTCTACTTGTTGATTTTGTACTTCTGCCAACCCCATCATTTCCTCTCGCTCACGTTGCTGATGGCGTTCGCCTGCCAACCGCAACTCTTCTTCTCGCTCACGCTGCCTTTCACGTTCTGCTGCTCTTTCATCCCGATCCGACATGACGCTTCTTTTGATGGACAACAACCGTTAACTTCTCGTACTCAAAAACACAAATTTCTACTAATTATTATATGCGCGTGGTAATATTTCGTACTTATCTACGTTCGAAATATTAGGATACAATTCCGTCCATCCCACTTCTGAAATGTTAGAGATATATTTAATCGATGTATGTATATCCTTATCCACTGCACTTCTTGGAATAATTTTGACGCTCAACTTCAATTTTCAATTTTACGTTTATTTTAATTTAAAATAATGAATCGATATGCACATTAAGGATAGAAAACAAAAAGAACTTTTCAACAAACCATAATTATCAGTTTTCAAAATTAATATAAAAAAAAAACAAAATCAAATATTTTCAGAACAAGACTATGCCGTTTCGCTTTTCAAATTCGACTCCGCCGTTCTTCTATATATTTTCCTTCTTATCGGTATTCTCTTCTCTTCGCTTTTTCTCGCCGAATTCGTCAAAGGCTCGACGTTGCCAGATTCGCTAACAGTAGCTAAATGTAAGAGTATTACATTTACAAGATCCCCAGTACCAATTAAATTTGCATATCGCATTGATGGTTCACCGCTCGAGGTGGTCTACAGTCAATAGGACCTAGGGGTTATTTTCGATGCAAAATTAACCTTTAAATTACATGTAGACTTTTTAATTTCAAAATCCAATAAATTACTTGGATTCCTAATGCGCAACTCTCGACAATTTTCTGACCCGTATACCTTGAAAATTTTTTATATATCCTTGATAAGATCATCCTTAGAGTATGGCTGTTGTATATGGTGTCCATCGTTCAGAGTGGATGTTAATCGCATAGAATCGGTGCAGAGAAAGTTCTCAAGATTTGCGCTTAGAAAACTTAATTGGGTTGACAATATTTTGCCGTCATATGGAGATAGATGTCTTTTGATAAATTTGAAGTCTCTCGAAGCCAGAAGAAAGTACTATCTAATAATGTTAGTAAGGGATACTTTCTGTAATCGTATTGATTGCCCTAAACTGCTTTCTCTTTTCTTTTTATATGCTCCCTCAAGACCATTAAGGATGAGACAAACACTCTTTTTTGTTCCCCATTCGTACACCAACTACGGTAGATCCGATCCTATTTCCAGATCCAGTTCTGAGTTTAATTCTATTTGTCAAAACATTGACTTGTATCAAAGTAGGTTAGTTTTTAAAACTGTTGTATTAAGTTTAGTGTAATATCTATATATGTATTATTTTTAATCTTTCATTTGTAAATATTTTTCTATCTCTTCTTATATTGTTTTTGTAAGTTATAAATTCTTATGTATAAATTTATCAATATTGCTTAGTCTAAGAGAGATATGTATATATTTCGATAGATGGTAAATAAAAAAATAAATAAATAATATGCTTTCAATTAAATAGAAACATAAGCATAAACATAATTTTTCTGCTCATAATGATATTTAAGCGATGTGAAACTGAAAATAATTTCAGTAAGGCTTAGCTACAAAAAATTATTCTCATTCGGTATCTGTTAATCAAAAGTAACTATTTCCTCCTTAAAAAATAAAACAAGCGCTTTAAATTTTCATTTAAAAGAAAATATTCATTCGCATGGCAACTTCGCACTAAATGTCAAAATGAACTTAGCTTGTACAATCACCACAGCACAGAACTTTGATCTAGTTTGTTTTATTATTCTGATCCGGATCAGATCACGGGGATAATAAAACACGGCTAATAGCTATATTTTATTTGGTGCATTGTCTAGGTGTGGTTGTTCCAAATATTACAGTGCAAACTTATTATTATTTATTTACGCCTTTTTTATTATTATTCGATTGACTGAATCAATGTTATGTAAGACATTGCTGCTTTTAGTATCTAAAAAGGAAGTGAAAAATAAATCCGTTTTATAAATTTAAATTTAAATGAAATTCAGTAATTTACAGTCATAAAATTTGCCAACGATGCCTCATAAAACCCCGCTCGGATAATGACCTGCTTCTGTGACCGCATCATAAGAAGGAACAGCATCTTACGATATTTCGGTGGCAGTCGATACCAGTAGGATAATTGAACTGAAGTTCCAACCATTAAACTCTAAAACAAAAATAGAAGTATACATGTGGATAGTGGAAAGAAAGTAAAAATACCTTACCTCTAATTTAAGAATCTCGCCACCATAGCAATAAATTAACAATTGAATCAAAATCGAGACCAAAAATGTAATGTTAATAATTAAAATGATTATATTATTCATATGCTAAGGAAAGGAGAAAATAGCATTAAAATTTTAATTTAAAAAGTCACTACAACACAAAACTTACCGTTACCAGCTGATAGATGATAACACAAACCTGCAGAGATGTTATTAAAAATTCTCCAAATATGATTGGCTTGTAGGTTTGACACACTTTGTCTGCTAATGTCAAAAGTGCCGTATGATACTTCACATATGAGCAGATATCAGAATTGATCACTGCGTCAGATTTATGAAAATAATTTGTTTGAATGTTATGTTGCAATATACGAAAATGCGAACGTATATGTATTGCGAATGATATGAATAATCCATCTATTGCCACAGCATGCATCACAACGGCAAGAGTAATACAAGCGGTATAAAGAAATGTACATTCGTATCCTGGGGTGTTTTCCGTATCAAAGAAAAATCTATTTATTTAATAAAAAATTGAAAATTGGAAAACAGATGGTTAAAGGTTAATTTAGATTGTTTCGGAAAGATCGTAACAGCTACAAATTTAAACGCATGTCTATAATGTACTGTTTGAGCTTAACACTGTTAGCTTAATCTCGCTTGAATCGCTTTTAACATGAATTTCAAAACTTTTATTTTTCATTTATTCAATATTGGTTGATATATCAAGCAGATTTGTCGGAGTTCCTAATGCCGTAGCGTCAAATGGGTTTATTAGAGTTCAAATACTTGCAATAGTGCCAAGAGCTAAATTTTACTAAAGATCTCTATGGTTTTGAAAAACTCGCTTTTGTATTTTACAAATTATGACAGAACATGGTAGGTAGGTAGTTAGAAGAGGTGGTTTCGATGGAAGAAAATCCAAATGGCGCCGTTTTGATACCACAACCTCAGATGACCCGTTTATTCGAATGCAACTTTGAGAAATTTATATCCACCCTGTGGAGTTTAGAAAGAGGATTAGTTCTCCAATCCTTTTCTCGGATATCTCTTTAAGGTCGTCGAATAAAATGTTGCCCAGTATGCGTTACCTGACTCTCGCTAGAGCCGAATATTTGCACAGAAAGTCAGAAAGCGTCTCTTTTGAATTTTCACCTTTGCAGATTCGGCAGAAACTGTTGTGAGAGATCGGTACTTTGGCTTACTAACTGCCGCTGCTCTTACGATGTCTACGCTGGTTATTTGTAGCAGCTCGTTTGTTTTTTTTGACCTTTTGTAGTTGGGCCATATCTTTCTGGACATGACACAGTTAATGAGACTGGCCAACCTGTGACCAGCTAGTTTTAGGAAGTGTAAGATTGTATTGCCCTTGACAGCACCTACATATATGAACATTTTTTTACGCTAGTGAGCTGTTAAGGGCTGACTCTCGCCTGACTAGTTCGTCAGCTCTCTCGTTCCCTTCTATGGCGCTATGACCCGGAACCTAGAGAACAGTGACTCTAGCCTGTTTGCACAAGCGATTGAGTTTTCCCTGGCTTCGATCTATTTGTTTCGATGCGGTGATTGCCGAATGTATGGCCGAAGGATAACGGGTAAGAATACGATACGAACACGCGGCTAAATTGTTTCTATTTTTTTTCTTCAGCTTAGGGGTCATCATAAGAACACGAGGACACTGTGGCTATGGTTGTGTCACACCGTAACTGGTGTGATACTAGGGGTGGGTACATCCTCAAAGGGGGAGTAACCAACACCTTGCACTCTCCCATCCACTACAAAGTAAAACAAAAACATCGACAACTGCTAAGACATTTCGGGTCACCACTTCTATAATTTTTTGAGAAACACCAACTCTTTCAGGCATGGAAAATTCGTAACAATATCCGAGGTAACTGCAGCAAGGACCGCCCCATTCCGACGAGCTAGTTACTGCCTCTAGCTTCGTGAACCTGGACACCCTTCCATCTCAGCTGCCCAGATGGGCCCAAAGAGTCCTGTGGTCTTGGGCTCTACGGGTAGCCTATGAGTTGGAAGGTCGACTGGAACAGCGGGTCGACAGCTATACGCGGGTACAGCACGTCAAATCTTCAGCACCGCTCGTTGGTTCCGCAGGTCCGTTACAAGATATCGGCACCCTAGTTGGGGTATTGACACGTGATTATGTAATAGGAAAATATGCCAGTAGACTGGATTCGCCTTTCACCACCTATGCCCGCCCAGCACTCTCCTTCTTAAAAGAAAAAAAAGATTCTGCGAAAATATTTCTTAATATAGAAATTTATCCAACTTGAAAAAAAGGTTCCAAGGGCACTGATAAATATCGGCTCACGTGGCACCACAATGGACATACTTTGGTGGATAGCCACCTAACCTAACCTAACCTTTTAAAATATTGAATTATAACTCACCTCATTGGCATTGGCAGTTCCCTCACAATCGTTTGATTTGAAATCTTTGCCCATACGATTTTCAGCAACGGTCCAGTCATAAAATAGATTCCCGTACAGGAAACCGAATAAAAGTAAAAATTCACCATCCGATCCGCCACAACATTTGCCGCTTTAATGCGTTTTGAAGCTTTGTGTGTACCTATTAAAATTAAATAATAGATAAAATTGCAAATTAAATTGTTCAAATAATAATAATTGTAATATGTATCTCTCTCCATACTGTTTTTCCACATGTCCTTCAAATCGTTCATTATTTCCAAGAAAATACTTTTATTCACTATGAACGTGATAATCTTGATGGTGGTCAACATGTTGGTAAAGTCAATGCTCATACTCGCAGTGGCCAGTTCCAAATCGTTGCTGTAGTAAATGGCATAGTTAATCATTGGATATTGGGCAGATACCACCAAGAATGTCGCAATGAGTTGTGGAATTTGTTTCCATATTGATGCGTTGACTCCTTCGAGCAATGAGTGTCCCATGAGAGTGAGGCATTTCCTTTGCCTGTAGAAAAATTCGCGCTGTCCGTCCGCCATTTCAAAGGGTTAGGAAATAACTCAACCAATGATTTACAAATACAGGAATAGGTCTATATATAGACTTGTTTACGAGTTATTATATGACTCCACTTTGACAGAGGAGGTTGAAATTAATTACAATGTGTCGATGCCTTGATTATAATTACCACATTGACAAGTCCAAATATTGATAGAAATTTTAATTGCATTTGATTTGATTTCATACAGTTCGGGTATGGTTTGAGATAATAAAGGGTTTGTGATTGAAATAGACCAATTATTATTGAGGGTGGACTTTAATTACACACTTATGTTATGTAGCTGGGTTGATTTACTTGCAAAATGCATTTTGCATTTTGTATGACTATTATCATTATAGGAGGGGACAAATATGTATATAAATTGAAAATACAAACAGGGTACGCCAAAGATCCAAGCTAGGAGACTTTTCCAATATGACGAGCACTTCAACTGACCAAACTGGGGCCTATTTCACCAACTTACAAATTGTGATTTACAAGCGTTTTTTCACAAAAGGTGGGTTTCACCAAATTTCTGCTTCACAAATTTTTAATTGTGTTTCACCGAAAACAATTTATTGACGTAGTTTACAAGTCACAAATTTATGAAATTGCCAGTTTTTTGTATGTTTCTGTTTCACCAGAAATGTAATTCACAAGTTTTGTTACATTTGTGGAAACACGAGCAAAGACGTGTGTAATTTTTGCTAAAAATTTTGTTTTGCATCGCGAAATGGCTTTGCGACGTAGGTGAAAAATTCAATAATAATAATAATAAGTAAAAAATAATAATAATAATAAAGTAATGTAGTTCAATTCCTCGAAATTTACTTAAATTATAAAAAGGTATAATTATTAAAATTGTAATTAATATAACTGTAGCAATTACTCCTCCTAATTTATTAGGAATAGATCAAACTTTTATCTCGATTTGTAATTATTTCGGCATGGTTTACTCTGCATTTATTATGTCGCTCTATTTTATTTGGCAAAAATATTATTTTGAATTTTTAATTTGTTTGGCTTTCATTTTATCACATGAAGAGTTTCGGGCGAAATTATTAACATGTGATAAAATGAAAGCTAAACAAATTAAAAATAATCTTTTTACAGCCAGATAAACCCAAGACGAAATGACAATATGCCACATGTGTTTGCGAAATGAAAACAGCGAATTGTCGGTTACCCGCGACGTAGGCATAGTACAAGTGATAGTAATGATAATGTTATTCTTCTAATGATAAAGGCATGCGCATTGCGCATGCCGTGTCTGTATTGATGAAACTTTGATCAACACACATAGGTATGTAGATGCACCGCGTGAATTCAAAACAAGTTGATTGGTCCGGATTTCACATTTTTAAATGCTTATGCGAATTGGCCCGGAGGTGGCCACGATTCAAGGGTAATACGAAGTTTACTTCATTCGCAATTTGAAACTGGCTTTAGGCCTTTTTCTCACGCGCTGTGTTGCTTGGAGATACAGGATATCCATCTAAAGATTGGCTTACTACTCCCATTTTAAGAACTACAAATAGGTTGTAGGTATAATGGATCGATACAATCGAGCACATAAATCAGTTCGAAGAGTTATTGAAAATGCAATTGAAATTTTAAAGAACAAATGTCCTTGTCACAAAAAATGCTGCATCATCTTAAGCAACATTTCGTTACCTCAGTATTGGAGTGATCTAAACGACAAATCCTAGTTTTGAGAAAACGACGTTTGAAGTTTGAATGTGAATAAAACAAAAACCTTAAGCACAACAATCATAGACAAAATCATATTAAAGTGGCAACTGAGCTGAGCTTATATTCCACTTTTTATTTTAATCGGGCCATTAGTTTATTTTTTATCTTAATTTGAAAAATTATAGGGCATGATTTTTTTTTTCAAATTGTGCGGATTTGTAAGGTATGTGGCACTTTTTGACCAACCTATGTGTCATTTAAATACTGAACGCGATTGCGATTTATGGATGCATATGTGTCATATTTTCATACAAAAGTATAAAAAAAACCCATTCTTTAAAATAGGTGTAACTTTTTTCCCCTTTGTTTTTTTTTATTTAGCTTAACTTTTTATAAAAAAATAAAGGTTAGTTAACATTTCAAAGAAAAATAACTCGTAAAAATAAACGCGTTTGGTCATAACGGAGATCTAAAAGACAGAATTTTAAAAGCTTTTTACAGGTACGGAACAGAAGGCGTGTTTTTTTCAAATCTATGTAGACAAAACATGTTTCTGCAACATGTTTTCAATGTAAAATACAACAAAACCTTATCATGGATAACAATCCAGTCTTATTTTTACTTGGAAAGCTTTTTCGAAGTCTATATAGATTTGAAAAAAAACACGCCTAGACCTAATAATTGTACTTATGTGTCACTTATACACTGAAATCATTTAAAATGCTTGGACCTTCGATTCGTTTTGTTCCTATGAAGCATTTAAACACTGAAAAATAATCATGCATATGAAGCACTATTGAATAGAAATTGTATGTATAGAGCATATCAGCACTGAATTATGTGTTTGCAAATAAAGCATATCTGAGCTCAGTTGTACGTATAGGTCATTTAAACCATTTAAAAAATTTCAAAAGAATTCATACAGAAATATGACTTTCCCATACAAACGCTTATGTGGCAGATCAATACTGAGCATTTATTCCCAAAAGTGCGTATGTGTCATTTGTAACACTGATATCTTTTGAAATAATAGAGATAGGAGAGATTTGATAACACCAATCGAAAGATCTTGTTTTTTTCACTAAGAAAACACTCCTAACTCAAAAACGACAAAAATGCACTTATGTCACCCCAATACTGAGGTGACGATTTCACGACAGCCAAAAGACCACAACTTCGAAATGCATACCAACACGATGAAAACCTAAAGAGTTTAGTGTAGACGGTGCAGTTACCTAACAATATAATTTAAACATTTTCTCATAATCAAATTAAATGATAATAAAGTAAAGTGTATTATTATTGTATGTGTTGAAAGTTCAGTACGCAATAAATCCAGGCTCAAAGTGTCCTTACTGTGCTTACTTTTGAACACATTTCTTTTCAAAAGTAAGATTGATAGTCCTTTGTTTCCAAGTTTATCTTGGATAAAATTGCAAATAGAGAAAACATTTTTAAATTTTAATTTCGTTTGTTCGTTGAAAAGTATACCACGTACTCTTATTCTATATTCTCTTTAGGACTAGAGCGTTCATAGCCCAAACTTACTGTTGAATAGCTTGGTGGTAAGTCCAAGTCTTTTTCTTTTTTTCGTGCATCTTACTGCATATTGCATACCTCGAACTCCAGTCTCATCTTTTTTGCAAGTAAATACAAAAACTAGATTTAAACCTTTATAAAACTTCTTTTTACCTTGAAGGAAAGAAGCAGAGTCTTTTGGGGTAAGAGTGCGCTGCGGGTAAGAGTACGCAGTGCCATTTTCTCCATCTGTGAAAGAATTAGCAGCAATCGCTAAATGAGAAAATGTGTGCTGCACTAACCGCCAATGATGAACAACTTCTACGAAAATTTTCCATTTAACAGTACAAAGAAAATCATCAAGGAAAAAAAAGCCGCATTTTGTTAAAAAAAAGTTAATTTTTAAAAGTGTGTCAGGAAAGCGTGGCAACTCGATACCCCATAAGTAGTACGTAGGCATAAACAGTGTATATGTGTGTTTGATTTAGAATACAATTTTAGTGGATAATATTACTCGTTCTTAGATTTTCAATACAATAAAAAAAAAGTAGCGTCTAGGCTCTAGGGAAAGTGTACGCAGTGCTATCTTACCCAATATTTAACTTTTTGTAATAATAACAATTTTTGGGCTCTTACGGTCTGTCGTTAGATGCAACAAGCACATCATAGTCGTAGGTGGTAGGTTGTAGCTCTATCTTTCTGTTTTTGTTTGTCCTGAAAAATACCTCGTATCTACTAAAGACAAACGGAAAGGAAATTGATAACCTAAACGCAAATCTGCGAGGCTAGGGAGCTGATTTTAAATGGAAGCAGTCCATGGAAGGCCGCCGAAGAATTTAATTTGAGTGAAAGCACAGTTTCAAACCTTATAAAGTACGAAAACTGTGACTAAAAATGGCTGCGCACTCTTACCCATACCTCTGCGCACTCTTACCCTGACTTCGGGGCAAGAGTGCGCAACTTGACTTACTTTGGTTTTTTGATCAAAACATATGAAACATTAAAAAAACTATAAAATAATTTTGTATAGTTTTGTTCCTAAAATATAGAGCTACCAAATAATAGGCTCTTTTGTTTGTTATCTGTTGTAAGTTTTTCAGAATTTAAGCCCGAAGTCCAAAATGCGCATTCTTGCCCCGAACGACTATATAACATTTTGCTTGGTTTGTCCCTTATGAATTAATTCCACAAACTCCACAAAATTTGTGAGAAAACACTTGTGGTTTACAAGTTAAGAAAAAAATTGGTGAAACAGTTAATTGCAGCACTTGTAATTCACACAAGTTTTTTCCACATTTTTTTGTACTGACAAATACAAATTTATTAATTTATAATTGTGAACCCAAAATTAGTATTACAAATTTTTAATCGCGAATCACAACTAGAAATTTGTGGTTGTGATTTGTAGTTGGTAAAATAGCCCCCTGGTCCTTTTACACAGCCCGCCAGTAGAAACTACAGATACCTGACCTGATGCCGGCAAAGGTAGTGTCCCGCATCGCAGATAGTTGATATCCGTGCTATTTATGGTAAGTTCCCAAAATCGCAACTTCAAGGGATGCCTTGACCGCATTAGCTACGCCTAACCCAGCCAGCGTGTTCTTTGGGGCTAAAATTTTCCACTATCAAGTATGAATCAACTCAAACTCGTTGAATTCAGCATTTTGACTCAGTTCAAAGAGGTTTTGCATTCTCGAACTATTTTAATACAAATATCCTTCGATATATACTTTTCTTGTAAATTCTGAAGACGATTATGGTAGCTTTAATAGGACGACGCTTTTTATAAAGAACCATGTCTCCTTTTGATATATCTACATTCTCTTATACATGGTCATCCGATAACAGGTGTCATTTGAAATTTTAAACCATTTTGTGTGGGAAAGTTTAGTGATGTAAAGACTCCAACTCGTTTACATCTGGCAAGGTCAGCTGGAAATATCGCTTCCGTCTCTGCGAGCGTGACTGAAAACCCAGGTGTGTCCATTTTGAAACGATCACAGGAGTTAGGCTTATCCGCAACCAGCTAGCACTGCGTTTTGCATAAAGATCTTGGCCTACATGCTTATAAGGGCCAGTTGACATAAGAATTGTTAACAATTAAGATCTCAACACTAATCAAGGCAACAGCAAATATCAACCAAAGTCATCTCCGATTTTGTATATTGGTTGTAAAAAACAGAGCTCAATTTATTGAACACTCGGACATAATACATAACGATTCGTTGTTTTTGAAGAAAATATTGCCGCTGCAGAGGCTTGTATCACTGAGAGCCCAAATATATCGATTAAACGAGCGCATGAAATAGAGCTTTATCCGTTCACTATTTAAAGATTTACGGAAAGTAGTTGTGGGCACCGTAGCGCAAGTGGTTAGTGCGTCGGACTACTGAGCCAGCGGTCTTGGGTTCGAATCCCGCCGCAAACACCTAAAAGTTTTTCACAGTGCCCACCTCTTTCGAATGTCTGACAAGCATCAAAGAGTATCATTTGTCACGATTGAGCTTCTCAACTCGCCGTTCGGAGTCGGCAAAAAACTGTAGGTCCCTTCCATTCGTGCAAAAATATAACACGCACACACAAATGGTTGCGAGAAGCAGGCCTAGGTTCACCTCGAGCTGTAGCGCCAACTAAGTAAGGAAAGTAGTTGTATCATTGGACCTTTTTTCGGTTTAACCTCGTGTTGCCATCAATGGAGCCCGGAATGAATGATGATTAGTGATTAGTACTGAGTTCAGGGCTCCCAGGTTCGTTTCCTGGCAAAATCCGTATATTTATAATCCGAATAGTGGTAATTTCTTCAAAATTGGTCCAGTAGTTTACGAGTTAATCGGTTGAGAAATTGAATTTTTCGACATAAAACTGAATTTTTCGACATGAATTTCTCAAAAACTATGCAACTTACGAGATTCGCTATCTTTGTTTCGTGCCCTTCTAAAGGGTGATTTTTTAAGAGGTTGAGAACTTTTTAAAAAAAAAAAACACAAAAAATTCGAAAAAATGAATGAAATATTTATTTGAATCGATAGTTTGAACCTTGCAATTTAATGTTTAAAGATAATTTCATGCAAATGTTGACCGCGGCTGCGTCTCAGGTAGCCCATCCGCTGAGTCCAATTTTGGCATACTCTTTCACACATATCGGCCGGTATCTCACGAATGAATGCATGGATGTTGGCTTCCAGTGCGTCAATCGAAGCGGGCTTGTCCCTATAGACATTAGCCTTGACATACCCCCACAAAAAATAATCTAATGGTGTTACATGAAATATTTTTCAGAATTCATTTTAATAGCTGTATAGTTGTTTCACAATATTTTTGAGTAAGATGTTGTCCATGTATGTGGACCACCTCCACCGTAATGTATAAGTGTGCCAAATTTCAAGTTTATAGAAAGAACGGTTCTTGATGTTCTTATTGTGACAGACATTTTTGAGTTAGAGCGCACTTATAATGGCTCCATATTACCATATGGGTACGGAACCCTAAAAACGAAAAACAATTAGGTATACAAAAGAATATGTGTGAGCCTCAGCCGTATAAGCTCACGGGGGAAGTGAATACTTATCCAATCCAAAGCAGTTGTGTAATGTGTAATGTGTAAGAGAAGAATAAATTTGTCTAGTACAATCGATAGAAAATGTGTAATAAAATTTAGTAAATATGAATGTAAACTTGACTATATTTTTGTAATACAAATTATGGAAGGAACAGCTATTCAAAATTTCATTAAATATAGAATTTGTTAATAACTCGACTCCCGCGCCACCCATCGGGTCCAGTTTTTGTAGTTTTCTCTTTTGGTACTATACCAACATAAAATTGTCAATATGAATCATTTAATAAAGAAGTTGCTAATAACTTGACTCCAGCGCCACCGGACGGGCGGTTTTTTCACCTAAGTCCTTCCTCAGGTCCCAGACTATCTCTGCCAAATTACATTACAATCAGTTCAGCGCGGTTTAGGCGTGAAAAGGTTTTGTTGAAAAGTTGACTCCAGCGCTCCCTAGCGTGCGGTTTTCCTACCTATATCCTTCCTCAGGTCCCAGACTATCTCTTTGCCAAATTAAATTATAATTGGTTCAGCGGCTTAGGCGTGAAAAGGTTTTGTTAATAACTTGACTCCAGCGCCCCCTAGAGAGCGTGTTTTCCGCCTATGTCCTTCCCCAGGTCCCAGACTATCTCTTTGCCAAATTACATTACAATTGGTTCAGCGGTATAGATGTTAAAAGGTAGAGAGACGGACGGACGGACGGACACACAGACAGACAGACAGAAAGACAGACAGACAGACAGATAGACAGACAGACAGACGGACGGACGGATAGACAGACGGACGGACAGACAGACAGACGGGCCACGGTATGGGATCATTTCGCCGTTATCGAAACACATTTATCGAAATTTATCGTAACGCATTTATTGTAACTCATTTATCCTAACTCATTTATCGTAACTCGTTTTCAAAAACAATACGTTGCTAAAGAAGTATTCACTTCAAAAAAAAATCAGTGTATAAAGGTAATACATTTTACGTTAGTTATGCTAATAAATGCAAGAATTAAAGTGACATCGGATGGTACTCATAAAGATTTGAAAAATTCTGAGCATAAACATGGTGACCAAGAAAAGATTTATAATGAATTCAAAGTCATCCAAGGAATAAAAAAAACAATGTTCGAATCCTGCAGGTAATACATACTATCAAATCACCCTCAGAGGGGGTACGGTTGCGGTGCATCGCGCCCCCTTCCTTCAGCGTGCACGCGCCGCATCAAGCGGTAGGTACGGTACTTTTCTCCGGAATATTTTTTTTAAATGTTTTCGTGTTTCTTTATTTTTTTTATACATAGTATCTAATCAGGATGCTGTAACAAATTTAGAGTATTCCAAAATGTGCCGAAGCCTGAAGAGGCTCTCATCTAAATTTTTTCTAAGATCCCCGCTTTATGTCATTTGCTTTAAAAATCTGGTTAAAAAGTTATTTTTCAAGGAATTTGTTGGGCCATTTGTCATTACATTTGGGCTTTGCGACGATTTAATTCTTGAAATTTTGGGTGATGTGCAGGATTTTGGGCATTGTGACATTTATTTGTTTGGACGTTTTGACCTTGGGCGATAATACTCAACGCCATTTAAAGCGAAAATAAATGCCATTACCCCAAAACCAATGTCAGATCAACAAAATTAACGGGCATTTTACGACAGCAAATTATTTACCTGTTTAAATCCAAAAACAAAACTACACACTTCGTCTTTAACTCAATACTAAAACAACAAAATTATGTACTTGAAATTTTTATATTTTTATTTTATTGGCAATTGTTACGTAGAATTTATTATTGTTATTTTGGTTTTATATTTTTATATATATATATTTTTTTTATTGTATTATTTATATTTTATATAAAAAAAGAGCCTTTAAACTATAATAGAATTTTTTCTCTTCTATATACATACATATACAGGTATTAAATTTATTCGATTTTATATTATTGTAATAAATTCTAATATTTATATAATAGATTTAATTTATGTATCTTTATGTATCTGTATGGAGTTTAGGTACTGTTTTAAATGTATTAAGATATTTGCTTAATGAACTTTATTAATATTAATAATAAATTGTGTTATTCTATGTGCAAAATGAAATAAATACATATGTATGTATGTAAAAAGTTAAGAGGGATTACTTTCAATATAATTTTGTTAATTTCTTTATGTATTCTAATGTACTTATCATGCAATTAACTTATTAAAGACACATCGGATTTGGAAAAGGCTAAACTAGGTTTTTTTCTTTAATTTTTTTTTTATTAATTCAATTTACAAATTTATGTATAAACTAAGTTTCGCACTGATATAATTTTATTTATAATATCAATGTTTCTGTTTTTGTTACTTTTAAAATACCAATTTTATAAAACAAATAGCAATACATTAGTAAATTACTTCAGCTTCTTTTATTTTTGTATGTTTAAGTTTAAAATTACAAATTTCATCGATTCCAACAGTCTTAAAACACGTACAAAAAAAAACAATAATATTTAAATACCAATTGTACATACAACATTCATATGTACATACATATATACCCATGTTAATATTTTGGGAGATACATAATAGATTTAGTTTAATTTAAATTTAGATTAAGAGGATTTTAGGCAATATAATAAGCTATTATTATTTCAATGTTAATTTAATGTTGAATGGTTCGCAGCTAATAAAAGTAAATAAAGTTAGCGGATAAAATAATTATCATAATTCAATGGAGACATCAGTTGAAAGAGTTATTCCGTTCTTTATTACGCAAAGCCTAAACCAATATCCTCCGACAAATAAGAACTAAGTACGAACCACTTTTGAACTTGTTTTAAATTAATTTTAGTTCTTTACTTCTTATTATGTGACCGTCTCTCTTTTTGAACGCATAACCTCGTTAGGGGATAAAATTTTTCATCAACTTTAATAGACTAAAACATATTGAAATGATCGTTGCTTTACATTAAGGAGGGGCTGAGGTGAAAGTTATTATTGGACCAATTCTGGTTTCCCTAATTAATGTCAAATTAACAGAAAATAAAACCAGCACTTGTGTTGGTCTGTCGAGGTGGCTGCCGGTGGGTTAAGGAAAGATTCACCTAACTTTGTAAATGGATACGTCAGAAACAGGTCAGCTGCCACAAAATCTGTTAACTTTCTTCCACTATTGTACTTGAAAAGTAATCGTCAAGAAGACTATGTCCACACAGATTTCTCTAGCCACATGCCTAAGGCGCTAAGTTGTCCACCTTTAGGTTTAGCTAATAGCCGTCTTTTATTATCCCCGTGATCTGATCCGGATCAGATCAGAATAATAAAACAAACTAGATCAAAGTTCTGTGTTGTGGTGATTGTACAAGCTAAGTTAATTTTGACATTTAGTGCGAAGTTGCCATGCGAATGAATATTTTCTTTTAAATGAAAATTGAATGCGCTTGTTTTATTTTTTAGGAGGAAATTGTTAGTTTTGATTAACAGATACCGAATCAGAATAATAATTTGCAGCTATAATTTCAGTTTCACATCGCTTAGATATCATTATGAGCAGAATAATTAATTTATTCGAACAAAATAACATTAATGATATTTGGATTGCCAATAATATTTTTATATTCTAATCTGGCAACATTTACCCTTGGCAATTATCGATAATACAGCAACATTTACAAACGAAAGCGTACCATAGTGAGAAATAGTCGAACTAATTTTTGGATCACGAAAATTGATCTTGACAAGAAGCAAGATCTCGGATTGTTGTTGTAATGCACACAAACTTATTTGTTGATCTGATCCGGATCAGATCACGGGGATAATAAAACACGGCTAACATCTCAAATTAATAACTTAATTATCAAATGAAATTAAGAGGTTTCTAAAGATTGATTTAAAATAGATTTCGGCGTCCTTCAAAGATGTCACGTTTTGTTCTTACTATTAATGATGTTCAGTTATTATTTACAAAACACGGTTAGGTACAACAAATCATCATCAAATCTATTAGAATCATCAACGGCTATAAGCATCTGATCAATTCATTAAACAACTCAAGTGTCAGTTCTGGACATTTTCTAGAAATCGGGTATCAATTATTTTTGATAATTTGATATTTATGTATTCTCTTGTCGGGTTAATTGTTTTAAAGACCTCGTTGTATATTTTAACTCCAAATGTTATTATAGAAAGCATATTAAACACATTAAAGGGTTATACGCACTACGCAGTTAGGAAAAACGAGTTTTCGAGAATTTTCTTCTGGTAAGACATTTTAACTAATTGACGTAAAAATGTATACACATATTGTGGTAACTTTTAACTTTATTTTGACGTTTTGTATTTGCTATAGCAGATCTCCAGGAGTTCCTCTAAAAAAAATACGTCTTGCCGTGAGTACGATATCTCTGGACTGGATCATTTCAAATGAAAAAAACCCAAAATATTTCGTTAACTTAAAGGAATCATTTAGTATTGACAGAATAAGCAAAACTAGTGTGCGCGTGCGAGACGTCTCGCAAGAGAAAATTCAACCCCAAATCCAAACTTTTAATTTGTTAAAATATATTTAAATGAAAGTGCAATTCGTCACTACTCCAGGAAATTCTATTTTTTTTGACACCTCATTTGTTAAGATCGGTTAAGCGTGAGAGCCGCAAATGGTACCTAAACTACAGAAATAATATATGTATGTATATGATATTAATTTTTCACAAAATGGCGGCTTCTCATTTTTGGCTTTAATTGTTTACAAAATGAAAAATATTTATCAGCCAGAAAAACCTGCGAAACAAAAAAATATATTTACAAAGCTTGTGTAAAGATTTAAGACTGATCGGTTCAGCCGTTTTCGAAAAAAACCCGTTCCAAGTTTCAAAAGCCCAAGTGAAAGTCCCATTGCGTCTTTGCTAATGTGTATGTTACTTCGAGAATATTTGTCGGATTGACTTGACAATACGATTTACGAATACGAAATAAAAAAGAATTGATTTTTTGAAAATCTTAAATGCGTATAACCCCTTAAAGAAGATACAAAATATTCAAATATCATTATGGCTACATTTTACTTGTTATTATGTTTCATCCGTCCTCGCATTGGATATGCTTTGCAAGTATGGACACTTTTTTATGAAAAGAATAATATTTATATTGAAGTCATCTAGCTTCTAGCGAAACTTCATTAGTTTTTAACTTTAAGCGCTAGACATTCCAACATAAAGCTCGAACAAATTTAACGTCTGTCACAATGACGGGTTAACAGGGACAACATATCCACATAGTAGCTTATTGAAGATCTTATTGATGCCTCCTCCTATGGATCAAAACAGAATTGCATAACTTGCGTAAATTTGAGTTACTGCATAATTTTCCATCATTTAACTTATGGATGCATGAGTCAATTCACTCCGACACGGTGAACTCTATAATTTAAATGTTAACTTCTTTGACTTGAATCTTAGCAAGATTACACAAAAAAATGTTCTGGGGAGTATCTTCCCTTGAACAAAATTGTAATCAATTATTTGTTTGCAAGTTTATTGAATGTTTATTTTGTTGTTTATGAATGACAATGTTGTAATACTTGTAACATTTCCTAATAAGTGATCCGCCTATGCACTGATTAATCTATTTTCATTATTATTGCTGGGTGAATTTATTCAAAATCTAAACAAAAGTGGCAAGTCTTACCCTTACGTGTGTGTACGAGTACCTACTTTTACATTAATAATTCAATTATCTATATAATAAAAATGAAATGATGATCGTTGGTAAGCGCATATCTTGAGAACGGCTAGACCGATTTGGCTAATTTTCAAATGTTCGATATAGTCCGAATGAGGTTCTAACGGAGAGAAAAATTCAATAGGTGGCGCTGAAGTCAAGTTATTAACAAATTCTACATTTATTGACCAAATGGACTCATATTCAGAACATGTGTTGGTTTGGTGCCAAGAGAGAAACCCACAAAATCTGGACCCGATAGGTGCGCTGTAGTCAAGTAACAGAAGAAAATGTAAATAAAACGCATTGAAGAAAATGTGAATAAAACATTGTGATTTTAAATTTGATGGAAGAAAATAAATTATTCAGTTGACATTTTTTTCTTATTCAATTTAATTTGTCGAACATTGATGTGAACGAATTGAATTTCAAGATTCAATGTAAAATTGGCGGCAAGTTGACAGACAGACAGACAAAGAGACAGACATATAGACAGACAGACAAAGAGACAGACAAAGAGACAGACAGACAAAGAGGCAGACAGAGCGACATATAGACGGATAGATAGAGAGACAGATAGATAGATAGACAGACAGACAGATAGGCAGACAGACAGGCAGATCTATATATATAAAAATAAGTTGATATTTTGTGCGTTTACTTATAACTTACGTACCGCTGAACCGATTGTAATGTAATTTGGTAAAGAGATAGTCTGGGAAGGACATAGACATTAAAACCGCCCGCTAGGTTGCGCTGTAGTCAAGTTATTAACAAAACCTTTTCACGCCTAAGTCGCTGAACCAATTATAATGTAATTCGGCAAGAAGATAATCTGGGACCTAAGGAACAACATAGGCGAAAAAACAGCCCGCGAAAAAAAAGACAGGCAGATAGATAGATAGATAGATGGACTGACAGACAGAAGGACGGATAGATAGACAAACAGACAGACAGATAGAAAGATAGATAGACAGATAGACAGACACATAGGCAAATAGACAGACAGATAGAAAAAAAAATGGAAATTGAAGTTGAAAAATAGAACAGCAGTGATTGCTTCCTACTATGTACTTCCTTTCTATCATACCAGAATAACTAAGTGCGCGGGCAAATTTTGAAGGTTCATTATAGTCCGAATGAGGTTCTAACGGAAAGAAAAATTCGATAGGTGGCGCTGAAGTCAAGTTATCAACAAATTCTATATTTATTGACCAAATGGACTCATATTCAGAACATATGTTGGTTTGTTGCTAAGAGAAAACCACAAAATCTGGACCCTATAGGTGGCGCTGTAGTCAAGCTATTAGCAAATTCTGTATTTAATGATCAAAATGACTCATATTCACAACATATATATGTAACTCATCCCGCAATATACAGGAAAGGGCAGGACAACGTCTGCCCCCGGGCCAACTAGTTTAAAAATAAAAAATAATATGTATGTACATAATTCGAAAAAGTAACGAAACTTTAAAACCAAATACGTAGCGAAGTAAAATCCAGTTGTAGTATTTTTGAAACTCTTTTTACTTGCTGCCATACGTATATTTAGAATTATTTATGCATAGTTTACGGTTAACCTTAAGGATTGAACTACATTATTTGCCGTGTTAAGTTAAGTGAAACACACTTTTCCTCATAAGAAATAGAACAATTCATGGATTTGAAAGATTTGAAATTATCTATGTGAGCATTTGAAATTATAGAATGAAGTACAATTAGTTTCATGATATTGATAAGCAAATAACGATTCCCACTCTCGTCAAGATAAGCACAAATAGGGCGACTGGACACCATATAAAATAAACAGAATAAACAGAAAAGATAGAACACAAGTTTTAAATAGCCAACCTATATAGTTGTATATATAGTATGTAAGGATTTTTTGATTGCTCTTACAAAAGAGTGTTTATTCACAACTGCATGTATTTAGAGTTTAGTTTAGTTAAGCTACATCTTTAGTGTCTCTCCGGTTCCGCAAATTTCTCAACTTATTCAAGTTATTATTTATTTTGCTATAAATTATTAAAATAAAATCATTAATCAAATGAGGATTGCAATAGTATCTGTAAATTTCTTTTATATCTTAAAATAAAATAGACATTGAAATGGATAAGTAATCTGAATTTTATAATTTAAAGCTTTTATTAATAGATTTACATACCTAATCTTTTCTTCTTCATTACAACTATGTAACATCGATCAAAAAAATTCTAATTTATAACATTTAATTATTATATTTTTACATAGTAAATGTTTTGTTTTGTTTTATTTTATTTTTTTGTAAACGGATTTCCAATAAATCTCATATTATATTTTATTTGTATCCATCTTTTCCATTGCTAAAGGCTGAATCTCAGTCTATGGAATGTAAATTTTCACCATTCCTTCTTTTCTGTTATTGTTAACATTGTGATTATTTGTTTATTTTTTATTTAAATTAGTTTCTTCACATTAAATGATACATACATATGTTTATTGGTTTTAATTTAATCATATCGAAATGGTTTATTTATAGCTGACAGGGTTAATATATTTTTTTTAATAACATTTAAAAAATGTTCTTATAAAATAATTTGTTTTGAGTTTAATTAAAACTTGACTAAAAATATAAAAAAGAAAATACACAACAACATCAATTAGATAAGGGAGTTTTTTTTTCAAAAATATACCTCTATCCCTTTATTTATCCAACAACACCTCCACAAGAATACACCAACACATCTTATAATTTATAAATATCTTTGTAAATAGAAAATTTAATATTTTTTTTTAATACATATTTTCAACAATTCAATTCAATTACGTAAGTTTCTTTGATCAAAGAGATAACGTAATAATTCAATTCAGAGGTCGTGTAAAATAAACTTAAATTATTATAAAAAATATGGGGATAGTTTTGTGTAGAAAACCTTTATCTTCTTTTATTAAATATTTGTGCGTTTTTGTTTTGCTTTCAAAAAAATATTGATACTTAGGTACAATGTTGTAACATGAATTTTTCAAAGCTACCGGATAACTCTCAATACCTTCATTCAATTTGTATATGTATATATGTATACATATTTATGTTTTATTTTAGCAAATTGGAATTTGTTATATTGTTTAATTTGTTTTAAAATACTTTGTTTATATTTCTTTTTATTTAATACCTATCATATCACTTGTAAACAAATTAGAGGTACCATCATTCGTATAAAAAGGTAGTCTTATAAGATATACACGTACATTTATATGAAGTTTCCAAAACAATGTTATTATTTATAGACAAATATTTTTGTAACTTCTTATAAATAATTTTTTTTTTTTTTAATAAAGAAATGATGTATTGCAAAATATGTTTAATTAACAAAAATAAAACATTTATAGTTAAATATATATTTAGTTTATGTAAAAAAATTGTATGTTTATATTTAAAAATATTAAGTTAATTTAATTAACATGTTCTTAATTAGATCAATGCCAAAGTACATTGATACGTTATTCCAAAAAATTCTCAGCACAAGTAGCTGAAATACAAGCCAAAAGCTTATATTATTCCAAATTCGTTTATAAGTTCCAAACAAAATATATAAATGTTTAAGAGACGTGTGTTAATTGTGCATTGTGACATTGATTGCTATTAACATAATCATTTTTACCACAAAAAGGACATTACCCAGTGCATAATAAATTTTCCTTTTTGTTTTAAATAAAAAGAGTAATAACTTTGAAGCACAAATACACTCATTGACGTGTTTTGATGAGACGTCACGCCGCGCCGTCTCAGTCAACTGAAATCTAACATAAAAAAAAATGACTGGCAATTAACATATATTAGGGTGAGTTGCTCTGCGTCCGTTCCGTTCAGTTTGGTTTTCACTTTACGGCACTGATCCTCATATGCATGTTTTATAGCAAAAGCCTTAAAACAGATGAAGCATGAATCGATTTGGTGAGAAGTTTTTACTTTGCTTTACATGTGTTATTCTCACCAGAACACACCTATTAAGTGCAGCGAGAAGCTTCGAAAATAGTTATAAATTGATGCAAAAATAAAATGTCGTGAGCAAAAGCAACCTTCTGTCTTCTAACCCAAAAATCAAAAATATACAGTAGAACCTCGATTATCCGGTACAATGACTGGGAAGCGGTTGCCGGAAATTAAAAACACGGAAAATCAAAAAATTAATAAAAATATACCCAGTGAAAATGAACCGATTTTTAAATATCCAGATGTATTTATTCCCATGGTTGCGTTAACGCAACATTGAAAAAATATTTTTTCTCGAACTAAAAACTTAACATTTTTGTTGCAAATCCCAAGAGCCTATAACGAACTCAAAAAAAAAATTATTTAAATGTTCAGATATCCATAAATGAAGTAAAAGTTAAAGTGCATCAAACATTTTAAGTTTTTAGTTCTAACAAAACATATTTTTTCAATGTTGCGTTAAAGCAACCATGGGAATAAATGGGTTAATGACATATAAAAATCACGTGTCACTGTGTTCGTACACACTAATCTCCGAAACCGTCCAACCGATGTCGATGAACTTTTGTGAATCTGTATGGTTGGTTCCAGCTTGAAATATAGGGTAGTTCTGGACTCGATAGGTGGCGCTGGAGTCAAATTATTAACAAATTCTATATTTATTGACCAAAATGACTCATATTCACAATATCTGTTGGTTTAGTGCCAAAAGAGAAAATTACAAAATCTGGACTCGATAAGTAGCGCTAGAGTCAAGTTATTATCAATTGATATATTCACAATCTCTGCACTATCGTTAATTTGAAACCTGACCTAATTGAGAGTGTCTTCCGGCCATATTGAATACGTGAAGGTGCTATTTAAGCAGCAAGAACTATTGAGGTTGACGAAGTTACCTTTCAGATACAACAGTCGTTCCCAAGTGAACTGATGTGTTTCAAATCAATCGAGACTCAGACTGTAGTTGATGAAAACGAAACAGTAGATTATCTGACTGAATTTTCAAATGCACTTAATATTTATATTGGTTGGGCGGTAATTCTGCTTCGTAATTTAAACCTACCCAAACGGCACACGCTTGGTAATCAAACGGATCACCGAAAATGTTATTGAAGTAACCATTTTGAACGGAAAGTTTAAGGGAGAAATCGTTCTGTTGCCACGTATCCCAATGATACTGTCGGGGACTATAATCTTATTCAAACGGCTTCAATTTCCCATTCGTTTGGCATTCGTAATGACTGTGAACAAATCACAAGGGCAGACAATGTCCATTTGTGGCCTGGACTCAGAAGCGTGTTTTTGTACAATCCTCTACTTCAGTAACTTATCAATCAATGTTTAAAACCTTAACAAAAAAAACTAAATGTTAATAAGAAATCAAACTCATGGCGCAACATACAGGAAAGGGCAGAACAACAAATGCCCCTATCCTTATGTATCGTTATGTATGTATTTGCCGCAGAGAATATGTAAATACATAGATATACGTACGGTGTTACAATAACCAGTAATCTAAATATGGAAAGCCACCTTAAGGATAAATTGATGAAAGCCAAAAGTGTGATTAGTGCAACTTGGAAAAGGTGCTTCACAAACAAACTTATATCACACGAGGTTAAATATAAAGTTTTTGTGTCGGTGGCTGAATCTGTGATGATGTACGCAGCACAAACTTGGGGATACGAGAAGTATGAAACTGTAGAAAAACTGTTAAGGTACTATGTTAAAAGATTCTTCCAGCTACCTAGAACTGCTCCCAACTATATGATCATAATGGAAACGGGGTTATCACCACTCTTTATTAAAACCCTAAAGCAACACGTGGACTACCTACTAAAAGTTTTTGGTATGCCGAACGAAAGACTGCCGAAGACTCTAGCATTATATACTATAGAGAAGAAGAATTTATGGTTCGGGAAACTAAAGGAGCTTGCAGACTACTGTGGCCTCAATTTTGACTTAAACCTGCAGGAGAGTAATGGACAGGACAACAGAGAAGCGCTTTATAATCTTGTTGCAAAAGTAGACGAGAAGTATAGATTAGACTGCATTAGCACAGCTATATCTTCAGTGCATAGAGCAATTTACAGCCATCTGCAGCATAATCTATGTGAACGGAACTATTTTCACAGCAAAAATAGTCAAAAGCTAATTTCTGCTATATTCAGAATGAGGGGTGAATTAGTAGAATTGAACTTCATACCACATCGTGAGGATTTAAGTATCTACTGCAGTCTTTGTAATCTGTCTGTGAGGGAAGATGTCGTTCATTTTATCGGGAAATATCCGATCATGAAAGAGATGCGGAGAGCTTTCTTCGGCAGTGATTTGAAATCTGAGACGGAAGTACTGCAGATCCTTAACTGCGAAGGAGATTTAAAACTGCTGTATAATTTCTATAGGACTGCATTATCATACAGAAACCAGATTTTAAACGAAGCTTTTTAAGACTGTCTATTAATTATTAATTATTACTATAAACTGTTGAATTTTTAATTTTCTCTTATAAATTTATTGATTTATAATAAAAACACAAAGTGAAAACAATAAAATGTCAATCGGGCAGACGGCATAGCCATGCTTAAACAATTTTTGTAAACCTATGTATATTATGAATTGTATGATTAGAAAACAATAAAAATCTAAAAATCTAAAACCCTAGATATACGTACGTATATGAATGTTTTTTAAAATATTTGCCAAATTATTTAAGAAAATCAGTGATATGCGTTTGATTTTTAGCTTTATGCATTTTGGAACAAATATTGTACAAATTTTCCGTAATTTAAAAACGTCAAAGTCAGTTTGTTGGTCAGAGAAATACAGTAAGTTATTTGCAGCTTTGAGTGCATGTTCAGCAGATACTCTGTCATCAATGGAGTTTCTTCAATGTCCGAATCTTCCACTGAAGGCTCATTAACTTGGGCACACGGTGAGGCTTCTGTAGCGTCATCTAGATTCTGATAACCTGGTTCATTCTGATCTGAGGTTAACCATCAAATTCAATTCAATTCATACTCGGCTCGAATAATCAATCAGAGGATTCTACATGGATAAGCGAAAGGCCTGGTACACACAGATAAGCAAGAAATACGGATTATTATCGGAACACGAAAAATTGAGGTTCTACTGTATTCCAACTCCAGATTCGTATAACGATAATTTAAGCTGTCCTGTAAATATGTATATTTTCAAAACGGAAGCTTAAAAAATATTTTAAATTTTATTATATATTAAAATATTTAAATATTTTTAACTTTTTGTTCACTAAGCACTAAGTTAGGCAGCCTGTCATATAATGAAATGGAATACTCGCACTTCACTTACAAGAATTCGTGCATATTTGAAACATTGAATTTGAATTGATTCAGTTTTTAAAATTGAACACAGTTTCGAATTTAAGGAATTTTAATTTTAATTGTATTTTACGAGTAGTTAGCAAACAGATGCGTGGCCATAGTTTTATAGGTATATATTTTTATGTATGGATTGAAACATACATATGTGCTCTTTAAACATATATAAACGTTAATTAATAATGATTATAATTAATAAATAGGACAGCTTTACAAAGATTGCATAAAAACGTCACTACTTACATGCAAATATCCGGAAGAATCTGTAGTTCAACATATCGTATAACACTCGTATATCTTTAAACGTACTCTGTTAATTCTTATGGTTCAAACTTCAAACAAATTATTTTAGTTCACAAGAAAAGCAAACAATTTAACTTTCAATTCACTTTTATTTCTAAAGACTAACCAGAGAACATTTTTTGAGTTATAATTTTTTATGTATTCAAAAATACTAATAACTTTTACCAACCATTGGTATTGGTAAACAGTACCTGTCAAAAAATCGGAGGCCCAAATATTTTATCAGTGAAAAGTTGTTTAGTAGAAATTGTTTTGGATTTGTGTGGTTAAGGAACCTTTGAAAAATATAAACCCTTAAAAGTCATCAAAGCAGAAATTTCAATACCTAAAGCAGCCCACAACATCAATAAAAGATTTAAAATTTCATGGCACAGAGGACGTATTATTGTCCTCCAAATTAAGGTATGACAAAAAAAGTAATAATTTGGGTTAACCGTATAAAAAATAAACTTTTTTGAATTTCATTTTTAAAAAGAAATATTATAAATGGAAACAGAAAGTGTCTTTATTAAATTTTCCCTTTTGATGTTTTAAAAATCATAACTATTCATCCGTCTATTTTTTATGACATCTTGTTGTAGCAAATTTTGTGCCAAAAAATGTCGATGATAAGTCGACGAAAACCCTGTGCAATAGTAATAGTACCTAATTTCAAAAATCTGTAATAAACTTTTCGCTCTGCTTTCTTATCACGAAATACTTATTTGAACTTTCTAAAACTAAAGTATGATATAACAGGCCACAGCTAGTTTTTTAACTGTCTTAAACCCAACATATTCGCTTGATTTGGAATATGGAAAAGTTGCGGAGAGGAGCAGTGCAATGTGTAATTTTTTTTTCCAATATGTTATGTCCAAGCCAGGTAAAATCCAAGTGCGTTTCTCTTATACAATTGGTCAAATTTCGACCACAGTCGATACTAGTCAACATAAATGAAAGGGCAGTGAGCTCCAGCAACCAAAGTCGACATGCGCTAACATCAGCAAAACAATTTCCCTGCCCTGAATTCCGGCAACAATAATTTCAGCACAACCAATAGATTGCACATAAAGCTGAACTAGAAAATTAAGCATGAAAGAACACGATGGCCAGAAATACTGAGAACTGTAGGTGGTTTCAAATAGATCTCCTCAATTTCGTCATGCGTCCAAAAGCAAGCTCCACAGTACACTCGAAAGCATGTGTGAAATACATATATGTAGGTTTGAAGAAATGTTTTTGAGTGTGAGTGGGTTGGGTAATTAAGTAAATATGTAGCTCCAGTTGAAGCTAGCACTCAATTTTAGAGCCACGACTAGATTTTAATTTCCGACACTGTCAGCAGAAGAAACTATGAAGTGAAACCTTTTTTTCATATTTCTGTATTTTACGTTAAAAATGGCGTTAAGCGAATCGAAGAACAAAATTGAACCAGAACATATGGCTAAGATGGTAATCTTAAAGAATATTCCAAATTCAACACCGATTCACGAAGCTGCTTCTGAATTTTGGCTACGAATGAAAAAGGATATCCAGCTAAAAAGAGTCATAAGTTTTAAGCCTTAATTTGCATCACAGATTTTATTTAACTTCTCAATTTTACTTGACAAGCCATAGCATCCACACTTATTAGACACTCGGTAAAGCGATACGCGAGGACGAGGGTTATAGCCCCCATACACTGTCCGAAAAATCTGTCCAACATTGAAGTCTGTCAGAAAAATCTGACAGTGGATGGCATTGTCTCTCCGACCGACGCACGGTCTGTCAGACGGTCGGATGAAAATCAAGCAATGTTTGATATCTTGGAAGCGGAGTCAAGCATGTCGGCCGACAGATCCACTTTACGTGCTGTGGCACATAAAATTTGGGTATTCCCCGATATAAAATTGCATTGTTTATTTATTATTATTTTTTTTAAACAATTTTGCTTTGAACGAATGATCGAGTTAAAGTTTTTTTTAAAAACGTTGCTCAAGCCAACAGTTCACTTTCAAGAATTTTGTAAAAATTATTATGTTAAGGGTATTGTGCGTAATTAGTAAAAAAATAACTAATATTTTTTTTAGATTCTTAAGTTAGAACACTTTCATAACAGTTATACCCTGTTTACATGCACTTGAATTCTGAAAACAAAATTAAAACGAAATACATATACAATTTAAAATATCTCGCTTATGTCAAAAATAAAAACAAAAATATATTCATTTTATTTGTTGCACAAAAATGTAATATATCAACGTCAATTAAAATCACAAAATGTCACAATTCCACGCCAATGGTCCAGAAAAAGAAGACCCTGGACCTTTACAAAAGTTTTTTTTTTCTTCTCCATAGTTAGATGAGATTCAATTAGAAAATGTCAAAAATTTGTTTTAATTTCCTAAAATTTATGTGTAAAGCTCATAGTAGAGCACCCATTAAAAAAATTGGCTTTGTTTAATGCATTTGTTTTTTGCTTTTACTCATTTCACTATTTTTAAGTTAAGGTTAAATTTAATTTATCACAAATATTTTAATATAATTTACATTTTGTTTATCTAACTTTAGTGTTTGTATATAATATTTTGTTTTGTTTTTTGTCATTTTTTGGTACTAAATTTTCTTTAAGTATAAAATATTGATATTTTTTTCTCGTATTCTTATGATTCGCATGCTCAATTATAGAAAAAAAATTAAAAAGAAAATACTGTGCGTGCATTTAGTTTTTGTGTGAGTGATTGTGTTATTCCACCATTCAAATTCTAACAAAATTACATCGATAGTTAGGATACAAAGAGAGAAAGAGAGAGAGAGATAAAAGGAGCTGCAATAAAAAGTTGTATACTTTTGTTTTTAGATACAATATTTGTCTTTTTTTCAGTTTTTGTACCTCGTTCAGTGCGGGTTCAAACAAAATTGAGCTCATATCCCTGCTCGATATCCACTGCGACGGAATCAGCGCCATCTTGTGATTTTTTCAATTTAACTTTGTCTTTAGATGCAAATCCCAAAAGGCTAATGCCGCTCCCACGACGAGATGAGAGCCCTAGCTATTCGAATCAGGAATCGACTAAGACATGCCATCGGGCGAGTAGTTCTCCTTTGGCCATTTCTCTGACATCACACCAATGAGCCACCTCCTCTGGTCCGGATGAGTTTAGACCCAGGCTAAACCAGCCGACCATTTCGTTGCGTTTCATATTGCGCTTAGCATACACAGACACCATGAGGGTAACGTCATTCAGTTGGAATAATGCTACCTAAAAACATAGTATAAAATTATATTAAGAAGTTTAAAAAAAAAAAAAATGTACATAGTTGCAGAATACATTGTGGTGGAACCTAGGTAATGCCCTAATATCGGATGCCAGACATTCAAGAAGATGCACCAACATAAAACGATTCTCTTGGTAACCAGTAACAAGAAACAAGAAGACAAATCAAAACCTACCACCACGCAAATAGAACAGCAGCATTCATCTAAGACAATCTATCTTATGTCTACCCGGTAGATGAGAACTCTGAAGATAATATTCACTCTGTCACAATTGACTACGGTGGACTTAGTATTGAGAATGCCTAAGAACCAGCAACTCCATACGCCGATCGCGATGGATCTTCAATAAAAGGGAAGAGTTTTCTAAACAATTGGACAGTTGCATCCACAAGAAATAAACTCACCACCTAGCGCAAACGATATTGCCAACCGTATTTTAAAAAAGTCTCGAACACAAGCGGCACATCACACTCGTACAAAGAAGACTGGTAAGCAGCGGGTCTCAACAGCTGGACTAAATACCCCACGACAGCTAGTGTCGCTGCCACATTACTTTAAAAACAAAAAGAAAAGCATCACCCTTCTAAGTTCCGGAAAACTAGGTGATAAACCTGAAAGCTATCGCCCAATCGTCGCTCTTCACAGCTCCTGCTTCAAACTGTTGGAACAAATTGTATCCGCATCGACTAAGCTGGCTTTCGAACTGGACTGTCTCTGACGACACGCACCCAAGCAGGATATGGGAAAATGCAAAAGAAGAGCATCTGTGCCGTTCATAAACTTGACAGAAGTACATATGTATGTATATGACGCTAAAGGCAGGCTCTAGTTTCTAGTAAATAAGCTTCTGAAGATTCTACCGTGTCAAAAGATAGCTCATCTAGTAAACAAAATGTTGCGACCAGTTTCCACTGCAGCGGATGTATTAGCCAACTTCTCTCTTGGTGGCTTCCTTTTTCCAACTACATACATATCCACATAGATAAATGTTCACCCTGTGCTGGGTGAAATGCGGAAATACCTGAACAGATTTGGAGGAAGAAGACAAGGAGCATATGGGGTTTTTACTGCACACGCTTCGTAACTTGGAGAACCACTCTGCTAAATCTGCCGTCGCTCCTCGACTATATGTTGCAGTCAGAAGAGAATTGAATGCTCATCTGCAACTTTATACCATTACTGCAACAAAAGCTGCGAAGAATAGAAAAGCTTAAAAAACCAGCAGAAGCAGCAGAACCCGACACATGACGCACACCATGATTTGCTAAGCATTCCCGCAAAGGAGTATCTAACGGCAGTTCCGCGGGAAGAATTGCTTAAGTCTGTGTGGGTGTGAGGTTTAGTACGTAGGCGCATCCTCGCACTCCTAGGTCAGGATCAGGTATGTGAATCGTGCACGCCAGCAACGCGGGTTTTTGGTATCATGAGAAGATTCCTATCCCCCTGGCGCAACCAGAAAAAAAGGGTGAATTCGTAAACGCATATGTTGTGCAACATATGCAAAGCATGAGGTTCGCAAACGCATAACTGCAAAGCAAACAGTTCTAAAACGCAGTAGTTTGCGCAAAAGCAAGAGCATCTGCGCAACTCTCAAATAAATGTTGCGCACTTCACTCTGCATTTGCTTTTGTATAAGGCAAATATATGCTTTTGACGTTGCAACTGCGTTGGAACATTTGCTTTGCAATGGTTTGCTTTGCAAGTCCTGCGTTTACGAATTCGCCCAAACCCTGTGCTGGGTTCCTGGTCATAGCGACATGGTTACTGTGAAGCAGACGAACTAGCTAGAAGGCCAAACTTTGAGGCTATGTTAACTACCCATTATTTTTACTTTGAATGCATATCAATATGTTAACACCATAAGGTCAATAGCCAGAATGGATATGTCAAATTATTTGCGAAAGATTGTACCCAGCTACTTCACCAGTAGATGGTTGAGATATGAATTCGAAGAAGGAGAAGTACTGTAAAGTATCCGCGAGAGTCCCACAAGCATCAGAACTGGGCTCATTACTTTGGACTATTATGTACGACGGAGTTCTGCAACTAACGATATCGCCGTTATTACTGTTAGAACATTTGTGAGACATAGTCAGCTATGAGCGAAGCAATCAACCTCATCAAAGACTGGCTTATATCCGCCGGCCTAGCACCAGCAGATCAGCTGTCCTTATAATCAGCCGGAAAAATGCGGAATACGTCGAGTAAGCAGTCAAACTATCAGATCGAAAGACTCTGTAAGATACCTAGGACTAATACTCGACAAAAGTGTAAGCTTTAAGCCTAACATCGACTATTCGGCGAAAAGGGCGTCAAAGCTCGACGGAGGACTTTCTGGAATACTGCCAAACATCGGAGGACCTGGATATGTTAGAAGAAACTTAATATACAAGGTAGTAGGCTCAGTCCTGTTATTCGCTGCCCAAGTTTGTATGGGGAGAAAGTTATCGTCAACAAGGAGAAAGTTATCGTCAACATATCGACTTAGTGCACTAAGGGTAATCAGTGGCTTTAGTGGCAGGGATAGTCCCAAAAGATATCCTAACGGACGAGATCCAAAGAGTCTACAATAGGAGAACTTCTTGTCACAAAGAAGCGATGGTCATCAAAAGGATAAAGGAATAAGAAAGCAATTTCAATTACCATGTGACAAGCTCGGTGGGACACCACCACGAAGAGCAGATGGACCTACATATAGATTGATCCCAACCATTCCATTGCATTCGCTTTCTGGGATGGAGTGCAGTGTTGTTACATTTTTTAAGAATGATATTCATGTATTGCTTATTTATTATAATGTACAGTAAAACTTGCGAATAGTGGAATCTGCGAATAAAAGAATCTTGCGAAAACTGGATAGTGTGGATGTCTATTTTGATTTTCTTCATACAAACTCACTCTTATATAGTGGAAACCTGCGAAATCTGAATACTGGAACATTTTTCAATGAATTTTGTTATTTCCCCATGCAAATTCACTCTTCAATAGCAGAATCAAGATATGAATGCGCCAAAATTCATTAACATTTTGTCGGCTTCATTTTTTTTCCGAGACTTTTGACATTTCAATTGTTTCTTTTCATGTGTGTCTCATTCTGCTAGCGGCTTCATTCAGCAAGTACACATTCTGAACTCCGATATAAAAAATTATCGAAAAATAGTAAAAGAAATTAGGTTGCCGTTCGACCAGTCGACCGCGGTCTACGGTTTGGCCACCCATGGCATATGGCAGTATGGTACCTAGTATACATATATACAATACATATGTATATATATTATATAAGTTGTTCGCATGTTTGTTAAGAGCCTAAGATTTTATTTCAGAAGAAACCATAGTTTGGTGATCTATCGGTACAAAAAAAAACTAACATTCAACTGATTGAAGCAAAGTAACACAAAAGTCTTAAAGTTTGACAGTTGGTCCCGTCTTTTTCGATGCTAAAGTCTTAACTTAGCCAAAGTGGCTGTTTTAAACACCGTGACACAAAAAATTGGATATGATAGGTTGAGACGCAATAACCTCTTTGGCAATGGTTATTTTTCAAATCGTAAAAAAAAAATCTGCCAAATTTTTTGATAACAAAAAAAAACACTTGACAAATCCAATATGCTTACCTGAAATACAAAAGTCTCCTTAAACAACGGATTCGGTTGGCCGCGTCTGGTTGAGGTCTTTGCTCTTGCGATTTCTTGTCCTATACTACTGACCAGACACAGCTTCACATAAGTGTCGGGTGCTTTATTCAGTGATAAACTACGAAAATGGCTGCCTTTCACAATTTCCACTGTTAATCGGCCTGTGGTGCCATTGTATGCTAAGCCTAAAAGTAGCTCTGGTACACCTCCATGTTGCATTGAAGTGGTGGAGCCGGCACTATCGGATCTTGCTAAACTTAATAGATCACTGGATGATCCAACAATCTGTAGAAAAAGAAGGTTAAATAAAATGGATATTCAAGTTTGTATTTAAACTTACCGATGAAGTATTTCTCGGTTCTAGAGGTAGCCACAGATTGGTCTCTAATTCGAGATCAATTGCGGCGAAACTAACAACCGCCTCACCGATAAGGCGTTCCTTTCGCATCCTCTCGCAACCGTACAAACGGATGCGCAGTCCCATTGAGTTCACCTCCTCTGGATTGACACGATGCAAGAGGAAACTTTCCATGAATTGCGGGCTCTCCCCGGATCGAATTTTAGTCTTATGCTTCTGTTTCTTATTCGGCAACATAAGAAGTCGAACCTGTAAAGACCGATGAACGTTTAGTTAAATTAAACATGCAACTAGCTTTTTTGCGGAACTCACCTGAGTATGGGTCTGTTGGCCGTTTTCTCGTGTCGGAATCCCTCTAGCTTGGAGCACATGAACTGTCATCTTTCGCATTGGTGCGTCGTACAGGAGTGATATTTCGATGCTACCACTTTTTCCAAAGCATTGGTTCTGTAGCGCAAGGTCATCGGATTTGATCGATCTCAAATCGCTGGTATCGAAAAGTGGCTCTTGTGATAGAACAACAATGCACTGAAATTGAAAATTTCACAGTTTTCAATGTTCTTCTATCTGGAGAATATTCAAACACATCTTACGTCTTCGTTGTTGTTGCTATTTAGATCGGGAACATCGTCTAAACTGCCCTGGCGCTGTGTTGGGGATATTTTGTGATAGCGTGTTGTGTTTGCGTTGGCACGTCTGTCGATTGTTGAGCGATTGTCTATTCGAGTCTCTTTTATTGATGAAACACTCCCTTCCGATGATTTAGGCGGTATATGTGGTCGATCTAGTCAACAGAATGAGGTAATGAAGGTTATTGACTTTAATAAAAATTACACAACAAAAACAATTGAGCGTAGATCAGTTAACAGTTAACAATAGCTATAGCCGATCCCAGCAACCACAATAACAGCTTCGATAACAAACTTTTTATTATGTGTTATCGATAATTTTTTTTTTCAAACTCAAAGCTATTTCTGAGCTTGTCCCATACTTGGATTTCGAAAGACCCTTCTCGTAGGCCTTTCCAAGCAGAGAACAATTGGAGAAAATTGAAGTATCTACGGACTCCAAGCTCAACTACATGGATGGGTCAAAAATGGAAATAAGTGTACGAGCGGGATGCTTCTCGGAGGAACTAAGAGTAAACAGCTCCATACGACTCCCAGGTCACAGCAGTGTCTTCCAAGCTGAGGTTCTTGCAGTGACAAACGCTGCCCAATCGGTGTCAATGATGGCAATACCACGAGATGATATCACAATAATTTACATTGGAAGCCAGGTAGCCATAAATGCAATAGCTGCTTAGCAAATATCATCTTAGGTTGCAAAGTGTTGCCACGAAGATATAAAGGTTCTTGGTACGCAGCCCAACCTAAAACTCTGCTCGCTCCCTGGTCACAGCGGGATACCAGGAAATTAAACCGCAGATGAATTGGCCAGGAAAGGCTCAGCCGTCGACAGAGAGCAAGCAGATGATATGGTTAAGCCTCCACTCTGTAACCTTAAGGCCAAAATTAAACTCATACATACTGAAGCAAATAACAGATGGAAATCATTAACCACCTGTGAAGTCCCAAGAAGGCTGAGTCCGGAATATGACAAAACGAAAATCAGAAAACTCCTACAAAAAGATAGGAAATCGGTGTCAATGCTGATAGGAGTGCTAACTGGCCACAACATGCTAGGATACCACACGAAAGAATTACGCCTTAACGATGATAGCATATACATAACGTTCCCATCTATCCAGTATTTCGCAGAATACAAAATCCTACCTCCTGTATTTTCCTATGAAAATCCTGTAAAACGTTACACCTAAAAATTAATTTATACCCTGAACTCTTCCAATACAAAACTCACAGAATTCGGAATTATTTCATTAACTTCACCATTGCACTTCAAAATACTCACCACACTAACTTTGCCGTTGTGTTGTGTGTGTCTTCTCTGTGCCGCACTGCTTCAGTGGAACAAGTTTTCGCCACAATAAATAAAAATGGACCGAAGAAAAAAGCACCGAACAGATCGATAACGACTCAGATGACGACAGTTAAAATTTGGACTCAAAATTTGACAGTTGATATTCATTTGTATCCAATGTTAATTTTTTTTTCAAAATATGCGGAAAATCTTGAAAATCTCTTTAAAAAAAAACGGTAAAATCCCAAATCCCTGTGTTTTTGTTAAAAGGAAAAATCCTGTAAAACTCCTGTTTTAAACAAAATAAATCCTGTAAAATAGTGAAGTTTGGTCATTTTATCCTGTATTTTGAATAAAAGGAGATGGGAGCATAACATATGCATGATGACCCATTTCCTCTGCCACTGGCCACACCTCTGCCAACTCAAAAATAGAACCCTGGGCAAATTTTTATTCGAACATGTCGACGAGCTATCGGATCGATCACCATCGGATCTGATAAGTTTGCCAGAAGGTCTGGATGCCAACCAAATCTCAGGTAAAAAAAAAAATTAAAACTACGAAAATTGTCCGGACTTAGAAAAGCTGCATGTTTTGAAAATGGTCATCAATCTGAATGATTTGCGGGCTCGTTCAGATTAACAATTGAAAAAGAAGCAGTGTTCTTCAGTCCGAGTTTGTGATTGAGATGTATATTAAGCGAATGGTCTGTCATTGGTTCTTACTGCTCCCTTGAAAATTGTTTTAATGGAACAATGCGGTAAATTAAGGTCTCATCTTAAGTAGCATACTCACAACCAATATCAGCTGGGTAGACATCCCAAAATTCTTTTGATTTGAAGATATTTACAAAGACGTCAAGATGTAGGTAGGTATGTAGGTATGTAGATATATGGCGTATCTGGCCATATGCAATTAGCGCGTGAGTGCCATTTTGCTGCCACAGCTAAATTTAGTAATTTAAGTACCGTTTGGGATGTACTTCTCAAATCCATCCTGTGGAATTGATGAATCTTATGAGGTTACAGAATTCTATGTCGGAAATGTCTGAAACTTCTTGAAGGAAATATCTGCCGAGTGTGAGCTGTCACGCTCTGGATTGTACCGGGCATTCACAGAGAAATAGTGAAATAGGCTCTCTTGGGTAGACGCACTCTCGCAGCTGCGATAGTGGGAGTTGATGGGATACCTTACCTGCGAGCAAGAGTTCCGATTGACCAATGAACTCGTGATCTTTTGATTAGCTCTAGGGATCTTTTTTCTGTTTTAAATGGACAACATCTTCCTAGAAATGACACAGTTGAGTTTTCTATTTAGAATTCGCTTTCAAGAAAGTGTGTTGGAAGATTTGGCAGATTGCCAGTCCTAGCGGAGGATAATATGTGTAGGAACACGTTTGATTCTTCGGTCGGATTTGACCGCATGGCAGCTCCGGTACCTATACCAGCTGTTTTTTGGACTCTACTTAGTTTAATGATATTGTAGGCTTTACTAAAGACAGCTCACCACACCAGTCAGCCATAGGTGAGGATAGGTCCGTCGTCCGTACTTAGTCCCCACTTTTTAACCAAGGTTTTAATACAGGCGTTAATGCATACTTTCCGCACTCTATTGACTTAATCTTCTCTCCGAAATCCCAGAGCTTGACATAATGTGCGCGATAAATGATCGCTTACAGAAACCTTTATGCTTCGGCAGTAGGTTCGATACAGTGATCGCAAGCCATGAAGCATGGAAGTTTAAAAATCCTACCTTAGACTAAAAAGGTAACAAGTGGTAGATGGATCGAAGATGGACACCGGGATGGGCGCTGGTATATCTGGACCAAACACTAGAAGACAAATTTCCAGTGTATTTCATGCTGATTTTCATGCCATTCAAGTGTGCGCCAACGTCATCCATCTCCGATGGATACAAAGTCAAACTTTGGTGGGTGCCCGGACATGTGAATATTGATGGAAACGAAAAAGCTGACAAACTGGCTAGGAAAGGTTGGCTGAATCGTTTTGCAATATTCCAAATTCAGCTATGAACCTAAAAATTTAAAATTGGGAAAACAACGTCTGTCTCCTATTGGGAAAATACCCAGGGTCTTCGTCAGGCTAAAAGAGCCATTAAACCCTTCCACAATAAATCCATAACTAACCAACTCCTCAGAAGAAATGATATCAAAAGATTAGGGGGATTTCTAACAGGGCACTGCCATCTTCAATATCACCTTAACAGAATAGTCGTCTCTGCATAGAAGACGACGAAACTGCGGAACATATTTAACCTGGCACTTTGTGCCCTCAGGAGACAATATTTTCACAGAGAAATCCGAAACTCCCATGGAGTTCGTAAAGTCTCCACCAGTAAGATCCTCAATTTCATCAAAGGAGTTGAGCCTCTTTTGGTTCCCTAAACTGACTTTCCGGTACCCACAACTGGTGGGTCAGAACCTTTAAAAAAAAAGTTGGTTAATGAGCCACTGTAGCTATGGCCCAAGCGCTTAGCTTAATCAGAGCACTCTCAGTGATTTCACTTGTTTATTATAACTGTGGAACACATCCGCGATACTAGAAGATGTGACCCCAAGATGTTATACAGTAGCCCTTTGTGACAAACTGACAGCTAACTAAAATGTTAACATATTGACATTTGGATACAGCTGACCTTTGCTGCCTAAAATCAACAACTTAACAATGAAACCACAAAGAAATAGCGCATGTGCTATACAAATACAACGAATAGCTTGAAAATTACTTCCTCTTTTTATTTTTACCAACCGTTAGCATCTGTTTGGACTTACAAACTTCAACTTCAAACAATAATAACTGCATTTTGCATATTTGAAAAGGCCGAGTTGTTGACATAAACTGATATGTGACATTTGGATGAGAATCAGAAATAAGACAAACTATTCAGTTGTAGGTCCGTAAATGTCAAAATGTGTATGTATTGTATTTATTTTACTAACCTTTCTTTTCGCCAGTCAAAATTCCGATATTACTGTCAATCGATGCTTCAACTGAATCATTTGAACTGCACTCGCTGTGTGATGATGGTATTCCTACTTTTCCCCGCTCAGCGATGGCAAGCGGATCCTTTGATGAATCTCTAGGTGTAACGGTAATGTGTTGTAATTCACTGAAATTATAATTTTGTGCCAGTGGATTTAGATTATTAATGCCGTATCCGACAAATTGGCCATTTGGAATGCTACGTGACTGTTGTAGACGTAATCGTCGTAGGATTTCTTCTTCAGAGTCTGAACTTGTGTTTTCATAGCGTCGCTTGCGTGCTGTGAACATTATGTTTATATTGAAAAGGAAATGGGTTAAGAGTGGATATATGTTTTGTTTCTTGGAATAATAAATTACTTACAAATTTTCTGAACGTATTTAGATGAGATATTGTTTTCGTCACAACAAGGAAATGCGTGAGCCGAAGCATGGAAACACCATTTACGATTGATATATAAAAAAAATACTAACATTAACGCTACAAGTCCAAAAAGTGCTCCAACGAGGGTGGTTGCTTCAACAGATCCTAGAAAAACATAACAAATTTTTAAATATTTTTTTTTTTTTTTTAAATAGATAATGATTTTAAAAGCGCATAATTCTTTTAAAATTTGTTTTAATCGAAATTTAATTCAGCCTGACGATTTTTACAGGCTGGAAGGTACAATAAATATATTAAGCTATTATAAGTCTGTTTAGCAAAAGTTCAATGGTTTGACACGAATCCATGACAAGCATCAACTCTTAATGCCATTATAACACTCTTCGACCCAATTCTAAGCACATTCTAGTTTGTTCGCGTAGTTTCTAAGATTGAGCGGAGTGGAAATATCAGCTAATATTTGTATAAAGTACAACCAATAATGGCTTGAAAGCTGACCTTTGCGAACCTGAAAGTCGGACAGAATCTCGAAAACCATAATCCCGAAAGTCCAAAATCCCGAAAATCCAGAATCCCGAAAATCCAAAATCCCAAAAGTGAAAATAAAATCTTTTTTGTCAAAATATCTTATCTAATACAAGTTTATATCGAACGCAATCCCCATTAAAATACTTATTTCAGAACGCATGTTAGATACGTTTCGCGTAAATTTTATTTTATTATCTTAAATAACGTAACGTTTTCTTATTCTTTGCTTTTCAAATTATTTTCGATATTATGCATGTTACATGTTTCCACCCGGATTTGCTCTCCACCTAAAAAAGCAATCAGTGAATATACGCCAATGTGTGAACGCCCTGCGAGAACGTTAAGCCGCCGCCGCGCCGGTGCCACGCCTCTACACTCTTCTTTTCTGTTCTGTTCTATTTGAAGTTTTTACAAGCTTTATATTAACTTCACTTTTGTGAGCATGGAATCTGGAAATCGATTTTGCACCCACTTCCAGATATCCGATCATCCTGAAATTTTGCACAGGTATATAGTTCCGGAGACGATACAATATGGGTTATTTGATGACGTTGTAAATCCAATATGGTGGACGCTTTTTTTCACACACTTTCAGATATCCGATTATGCTGAAATTTTGCGTATCCGGTGACAACTCAATATAATATATTTCATGGTCTTGTAAATCTAATATGGCGGACGCCGAAAGATGGACGATTAGCATTATCTTCACGACCTTCTCAATATGGGTATCAAATGAAAGGATTTGACAAGTAGAATACGATTAGCTAAGTGACGTGATTTTAAATTCAATATGGTGGATGCCATAAGATGGCGGATTACTTTTTTCTTCACAACCCGCATGACATGGAAATCAAAAAGAAGGGTTTGACGAGTAGAATCTCAAACAGTATAGTATATTTTATGACGTTGTAAATCTAATATGGCGGACGCCATAAGATGGACGATTACCGTTATCTTCACGACCTCCTTAATATTGGTATCAACTTAAAGGGATTGACAAGCAAAATTAGACTAGCTAAGTGACGTCATTCTAAATTCAATATGGTGGGTGCCCCAAAATGGCGAATTACCTTTTTCTTCACAACCACCATGATGGCATGGGTATCAAATGAAAGGGCGAGTAGAATCTCAAACATATTGAGTAAACTTTCTCATATCCAACCCACCCAAACTAGGATACGTATAGAGGTAAATTTGTAAAAAAAAAATTCAGATACTAAAAAGTAGAAAATAAATATAAAGATAAAAAAATATTTTTTTTAAAAACAAGCTTTAATGAAGTAAATAGTAAAAAAATGATTTTTCTCCGAGTCACCAATGTTGACTATAAATTAAAGCTTGGGGCACTCATGCTCGAGGTAAAATTTGGCTAAATGACGATGACGAGGTTTAACTAAACAGTAACAGTGACACAAAATGTCTTCTGCTAATTCTTCGTCCTCATTGCACATCGTATATGTGTTGTCTTGTGCCTGAGCGCGGAACTCCATATGGTATATCGTATATCGGACCCTCCGTTAGCATTTAAAGCACATGTAGTGTTTGTATGCTAACAATTAAAGGACATTTTTCGTTCATTCATTTTAACCGTTGGGCAACGATTTTTATTCGAGCAGACCTTTGTCGCTCTACTATACGCAATGTATTCCAAGCGGAAATTCATGCCATTCAAGTGTGCGCCAACGTCAAATCGGGAATAAAAGGTGTCCTCATCCATATACTCACGGATAGTCAAGCAGCCTTAAGAGCACTAGGCTCAAACCTGTTTGACTCCAAATCAGTCCTGAACTGCTTCAATACTCTCCAAGACCTCTCCCATAAAAACAAAGTCAAACTTCGGTGGGTGCCCGGTCATGAGGGTATTGATGGAAACGAGAAGGCTGACGAACTGGCTAGGAAAGGTTCGGCTGAATACTTTATCGGCCCTGAGCCGTTTTGCAACATTTCAAATTCAGCTATTAACTTTAACATCAAAAGTTGGGAAAACAACATGTGTATCTCCTATTGGGAAAATTCCCAGGGTCTTCGACAGGCTAAAAGAGCCATAAAACCCTTCCAAAGCAAATCCACAAAAAATCTGCTCTTGAGTAGAAATGATATCAAAAGATTAGTGGGATTTCTAACAGGACATTGCCATCTTCGATATCACCTAAACAAAATAGGTCTTATTTAGGAAACTGAATGTCGTCTTTGCATGGAAGACGACGAAACTGCAGAACATATCCTATGTGACTACATGGCACTTTGTGCCCTCCGGAGACAACAGTTCCACAGAGAAATTCTAACTCCCACGGAACTTCGTACAATCTCCACCAGTGAGATCCTCAAATTCATCAAAAGAATTGAGCCTCTTCTGGTTCCCTAAACTGACTTCGTGGTACAATAGATCTTTTAGGTCGCGGTGCCCTCCGCAACTGGCGGGTCAGTACCCCTTTAAAAAAAAAAAAAAAATTACGCAATGTAAATATGTGTGAATGTATGTACTTCGGACCTATGTATGTGCATATGTATCCCATTACACCATTCGGCGTATTGAGGATTTTCAAGTGAGTCACTATGGCTTCTAACCGATACAATTTCTTTTTCTTAGCTATCCAATCCAGTGAAAATAGAACTAAATACACTAATACTTATATCAACCTGCATACACTAATTTATTCGACATAATAATTAAATCTTTTTCGTTTAATGCTTGCACACTTTTCCATTAAATAAAATATAAAACGTGCGGCGCCGTGACTTAATAGTTTTATCCCAAATTCTCAGTAATTGTTAGCCCACCTTTATTAGCCCTACCCCATTCCAGCTGAGTAGTATTCCCCTTTTGCTCACTGCTGTTGGAATTAACAGTACGTTTACATAATTTATCCCTCGAAGTATTTAGCTACTTGTACTCGTAAGTCTAATGGATTCTTTCAATTAAAATTCATGTAAATGTTGCGGATAACTGTACTGACATACCTATACAGCTCACCATTTTAAGAGCTTTCATTAAAAACAAACAATTCATAAATATAAGACTTTAAAGATGCGACTAACGACCCTCCAGCGCAGCCATAATCATTTCCAAATGTTGTAATTTATGCACGGAAATGATTAGGCTTTGAATACATTCACTGTGTTTTCTTTTCAATGCATTGGATTGCTGCTATTTTTTTAAAAGCATTTAGGTGTAGTATGTACTTACTCGGATACAGTTAAGTGCGGCCGTAGACAGTTTCCCATGGCATATTTTTTTGACACTTCCACAACGGGTTTTATTGAAACGTTTTATATAAATCGATTATCTTTTATGGAAACTCGAAGAATATGATTTCCTTTATTTAACATCATATGCCTTTAGTGAAGAATAAACTATGTGTTACGAAGAAATTAAAATTCTGATATATGTACATTGAAAAAGCCAACCGACAGACCACAAACAGCAGGGAAAGTGCCCAAGCAAATATTCGGAACGTTTTGTGGTGAACTTTAGAAAAGGATCTCGGCCTACATTCGTATAAGATCAAATTGACTCAAGAACTAAAGCCATTTGACCATTTGAAGCGTCGATATTGGTCTCTGGAAATGGTTACAACCGATTCGGAATTTCATCGCAAAATCATCTTCGGTGATGAAGCTCATTTCTTTGGCAACAAGCTTAATATGCATGCGCTACAAACCCACATTTGCTTCATGAGACGAGACTACATCCACAAAAATTGACTTTTTGGTGTGGTTTTATTACCAGCGGCAATGTCATGGTGCCGTAGTTTTTTTTTTATTGGTGATGATGGCCGCCAGTTACAGTAAATCGGGACAAGTTGAAATGTTGTTATTGGCCGCAATTGCGTGCTCTCAATATTGATGAGATGTGGTTTCAACAGGACGGCGCCAATTGCCACACAGCGGGCCAAGCAATTGAGCTATTGAAGTCAAAGTTTGATGAGCATATTAGCTCAAGAAATGGACCAGTCAATTGGCCAAAATCACTCGTGCGATTTGACATCTCTGGGCTTTTTTTCTTTTGGGCTACGTCAAGTCATTGGTCTATGTCAGCAACTCAGAGACCCTTGACTTAGTGCGAATATAGTAGGCGAAATTTCCGGAATATCGGCCGAAATGCGTGAAAGAGTGGTCGAAAATTGGCTCCAATGAATGGATCGCTGCAAGCCCGCCCGTAGTGGACATATGAAAGAAGTCGAGTTCCATTCATGGTATGAGATGTACTTTAGCGGGAAATTTTTTTTTTTTTTCAATGTCTCAAAAAGTTTGTATTTCATTAAAAGACAACAATGTATAGTCGTTAATGGAAAACCCTTTATTTATTAGTTTTTGTATTTTTCGAGATTGCCGACAAAATAAAACTGATTATTGGCATTGGCGACATCCTGAATCGGTTTGGCTTTCATTGGTTTAGTTTTGACTTAGATATTAGCCATTTAGAATACTGAACCTGCTCAACGATATCGTAAGAGCAAGTGTTCGTGGACTGTTAGTGAGACCTAGGTTACTGGAAGTATGCGTTTCCCCGAGAATGGTATGTAACATTTTTCAGACAGTAGATATGGTCTAAGCTGGATAAAGCTGAATTTACATGCCGAAAACTGTCCAACCCCTGTGATTTTCCATGGCCTTTGGTTCCCATTGTGACAGCGTTAGATTCATTTCTGAGCTAGGGTAATGATGAAACATAACGGGTCGCAAACAAAAGTCATTGCTCTCGTACTTACATATTCGAATATATTCGTACCAGCAGTTGGGCTATTGTATTTTATTTGAATAACCCTTAAAAACTGATGATCATGAAATAAAATTTAAGCCTCAGAAGACCACCCAAACTAACTTTGTGAATGAATTTGCACTGAGTTAAGAAGTGACCGGCAATAGTCCTCATTCTGACGTTGACGAGTTAAGTCCAGACTATTAAGGGCAGCTTGCCTGTCAGTATACACAGTACTAATGATTCTGCAGTCTGAATATTGACTATGATTTTAGATTCAAATAATTGGTCAGGAGTTCTGATAATAAATCTCTTTTCAAATGTCGGCATACAATCTTACTACAGTGGAATTTTCAGCAATCGAACTTCTGTAGCTCGAAGTTTTCTACAAGTCAAACTTTTATCATGAATGCTGTTTTTCCTAAGCATTTGTAACTGATTTTTCTCTTTAACTCGAAAAAAATATTTAAAAAGTAATTTTAATGTATACTGGTGGAAGTCCCGTGACGATATGCAAATCATTGACAATGGTGCCTGTACAATGGAATATCCCACTGATGAAGAGGATTCACCAGCCGTTAGCAACTAACCATTACTGCATTAATCAAAATATAAAAAATGAGTTGATTACAAATACAGGGACTTCCTGCAATTGTGGCACCTCCGAAATGAACCGCACTTCATTCATACACTCGGTTTTTCCATTGAACGAACCTCTCAAATAGGGGCAGAATTACTCGAAAAACAACCTCCAAATCCGGACAAAAAGGAAAGAATATCGGAAACACGTTTGTAAAAAAACATATACATATAACATATGTACGTATGTACTTTCATATGCTATTCAACGACCTCTCAAATCAAGGTACCTCCAATTTGGTTCGCATTTTCTTGGAGTGCCCCAACTAGGGGGTTTTACTGTATAACAATTATTTAATTGACACAACTGAGCCACTGCCCATTAATAAAAGTAAATCTGCTTTTCATTAATAACGCAGGCGGAAATGTAGCTAACTAGAGATGCATACTTAATTGTTTTCACATTAAACCGGAACCCCTGCAAACCAAATCCTAGGATATTCTTGACTTGTATACGATTTACCGATCAAGGTATTATCTATGAATATTAATGTTCAATTGAATGGTTTTATTTTTCTTAAATGTCTATTTGGCACCACACGGACTTCTCACTATATTAACTCTCAGTACTAAGTGGCGTACATATTAGAAAATGATTTCCTCTTCCCTCTTTTCCATTTTATCTGTTAAGGAGATCGGGTGGTACCCAAGAACAGCTGCAAGTTGCTTACATATACTTTCATATGTATGTACATTTATAAAGTATATGTAAAAATTATAATTTCAAGATTTTGTATTCGTATTGAATTTGAAGTTAGTAAAAAATACCAAATCTCAAAATACATACATAAGTGTTTGTCTTCGCACCCGACCCGACATCCCAACAACAGCGCCAACTTGAAAAACAAAATCCTGTCAAATTCAAGACAAGATGTAGCAGATTTTTTTGTAACATTTAACATACGTAAGCTCAGGTTTTTGACCATTAACCCAAGATATTGTTTTCTAATAATTCGTTTGTCTTAATTTGCTTTAAAATAAAATACACAAGAAATGTATATGTACGTACATACATTCTTTTTTTAATCGTTATACATATTTGTTTGTACAAGATGTTCATACACGTCGCATATGGTTCAATTGTTTGGGTAATTATGGCGAAATCATATCGTCAATCGAACGTCGCTAGCGGAGCTACTAGTGATACTAGTGATCCTCGAGACCTTTCATAACTTAATAAACGACCTAACAGCCAAACACAATATCGCTATTATTACAGATCGCCAAGCCGCAATTAAAGCCATAAATCAGGCAATCATTTCGTCAAAACTGGTTGGTCAATGCCAAAACAAACTCAATCGCTAGCTAGAAGAGTCACTTTGTTTGGGTGCCAGGACATAGCTTCATAGAAGGAAACGACAGAGCCGACGAACTTGCCAGGCGACGGTCAGCCCTTAATAGCTCACTAGCAAAAAATGTTTTTAGTCCTATAGGTGCTCTAAAGTGCAATTTATTCTTACACTTCCTCAAACTAACCTGTCTCAGGTGTGACAAGTCTCACTAACTGTGTCATGTCCAGAAAGATATGGCCAAGTTAGAACAGGTCAAAAACAAACGAGCTGCTAGAAAGAACCCGCGTAGACATCGCTAGTGTAGTGGCGGTCAGTACAGGGCACTGATCAATAGGGGACCATGCAGTTCAACTAGCGATCCCACACAACAGTTTCTGCCGAAGCTGCAATGACGAAAATGAAAAAGAGTAGCTTTTTCACTTTCTATGCAAATGTGCAGCTCTAGCGAGAGCCAGGCATCCAATACTGGGGGAACTTTTTTTTGACGACCTTAAAGATATTTCCGAGATATCTCATAGAGCTAATCCTCTTCTAAAATTCCACAGGATAAATATAGATGTCTCAAAATAACATTCGATTAAACGGATCACCTGAGGTTGTGGTATCAAAACGGCACGCTCTACGCGCTGTTTGGGTTTTCTTCCATCGAAACCACGCCTTCTATCTACTCTACCAGCTTACGATAGCTCATAGCTGTGTCTTGAAAATGCATGTTCGAGTTTCCTTTCCCCTCGAACCTGAGACCTGAGTTTAATAGATCTTTTTTTGTTGGAGTTAAAGAGATATTTAGCTCAAAACTACTCAAGTTTTGCAGCTCTTTCCTACGTATCGTCGAGCACACAACAGAACTGACAATAACAGTGTCATATACAGCTGCTCTCAAAATTGAGCGTACACCCATCATCCAAACACATTTTTGGTTTTTTTCAATATTAAGAAATATTTTTCTAAATAATTTATTTACATAATTCATATAACACATATTAAATTGTTTCTACGAATATAAAGGTGGAAAGCACTGAATTTCATCACACAAAATTGAGCGTACACCCATGAACACGTGTATGAAAATACCAGGGGATACGAGTAAATCGACGTTTACCGTTATTTTAAAATATAGAAAATGTAATTCATTAAAATTAGTAGTGCGATTTTGTATGTAGAATTTTCATAAGCTGCGTTAGCCAGTTTACCTTAAGAGCATGGAAAAAAAAAAGGAAACAGGCAGACATTTTCACCAAAAAACTTGTCGTTAGATTGTATTGTGAAGGAAATTCTTTGCGGAAAATTGGTGAAATTGGTGGGCGAACACATTCTATTGTTCAAGAAATTATGAACATCTACATACAAAGGTATGCTACAGAAAACAGGTGGAAGGAGAAGCAAAAAGATGTTATCGCCACATGATGAACGATTTATTATTCGCAAAATTAAGTCCAATCCAAACGCCAGCGTTCCAAAGTTAACTTCGGGAGTTTCTATGAATATCGAGAAACTCGTGGCATTAGAAACCGTCACACTCGTATTACGCAAAAACAATTTATATGCAAGAGTAGCACTTCACCAACCATACATTTCTGCTGTAAACAGAGAAGTACTTTGGAGTTCGCCAAAACATATATTATAAAGCTACAATGTTTTTGAGAAAATGTTATGTTTACCGCTGAATCAAAAATATAAATGTATTTGGTTCAGATAGTAAACAAATTGTCTGGGAAAGAACCTAATACAGGGCTGAAAATGAAAAATATTTGCAAAACAGTGAAACATGGAAGAGGATACATTATGTCATGGGTTTAAGCGGTAGCTAGTTGAACCGGGAATTTTGGAATTTATTGGTGAATGGACAAAATAAAGTCTCAGATATTCCCAAAAAAATATCTGCACAATTCCACAGAGAATCTGAGCTTGCCTAGATTTTTATGTTTGGAAAGATAACGATCCAGAAAATACCTCACACTAAGTAAGCAAATAGTTGCTGTAAAATATTTCAAAACAGCTCAAAACTCCGCTACAAGTACCGGACCGAAATCCTATCGATCATTTGCGACAGAAAGTCAGTACCCAGCTGAAAAATAGAAATTGTTCAAACAAAAATAAGTTACAACACAAGGTCGAGCGAACCTGTGAACATACACCCCCCTCTGTCACAAACCAGTAAGTGGAATCCATGCCACGGTACTTCCAAGCAGATTAAAATGCTCAAAAAGGTCATACTAAATATTAATACTTATATGTTTTACATAAATTGTCTTTTAGAGTTGTCTTTACTTGCTTATACAGTGTACGCTCAATTTTGTGTGATGAAATTCAGTGCTTTTCACCTTTTTATTTGTATAAACAATTTAATAATTTACTTTTGTTTAGTTTTGTATCTTATTATTACTCCAAAAGTATGTATATTACTCCAAATAAATTATTTTGAAAAGTACTTCTTAATATTGAACAAAGGAAAAATGTGTTTGGATGATGGGTGTACGCTCAATTTGGAGAGCAACTGTACTTTGCATACCCGAAACCGATTGAATTATCAACAGCTACTATAATTAATCGAATCGCAGTTGACTTTAGACAGGTTCGATCCCAGCTAGGACCCCAGTTGTTGTTCTACGAATTTTCCACATAAATCCTGTCAAATTCATATGAATTTGCAATCGTAACTGAAAATAAGACCCCAAATGTCTCCTTGTCTAAACGATCCCCGAGAAGTGTAAGGTTTTAACCCATGGGACAATTCTTCAATCCTTGTCCTAAATTGTTAACCAATTGAAATGAAATTTGTCTCAAAAATCAACAACTTTAAACATTTACGGAGATTTAAAGCTACATTGAAAACTAAAAAAACAAACAAACAATTTTAAAGTGTCAAATTGGGCTCAAAAGAAAAGACACCATTACAAACGTCATCAATAATAAATTAAACTCTTCAGTTTAAGAGTTCAAATATAAATCCTTACAACACAGTTGTTGTTCCCTCTGCCAAGTACACAATTTCAATTATATCAATGCCCTAGATACGAGTAAGTGCACCCCCAGTGATCCATGAGAAATTCATGAAGAATAAACAAACAATCAAAAGAAATAAGAGCTAAGATAAAACAACATTCTTTGGAAACAAAACGTAATCTTCTATTGTATAACCATTGGATAGTGTTACATGTTTCAAAAGTAAATAGCTATACTCAGATATAGAACAGTCAACGCTCTTTTGAAAATATATGTACTATGTGTGTATGTATGTGATTTATTTTCTTCTATACAAATACTGCGCAATGTACCGTAAAGACATCGAAGAGACGTTTCTATGATAATGAGCGCACTTTAGCCACCCCATAACCATCTTACACATGATTGCCGGTCATTATAAGCGTTACTGTCTTTGACATTTAAAAAAAAATCCAGCAGTACTGACTTTTTTTTGGTAACATATTATCAAAGACATTAATTTGACATTAACCACACAATACATATTACGCTCGTGGAATTTGCTGTACAGATATCTATAATACTCTACCCTGCACACCTTTTACACTCCTTTGAGCTTTCAAAAACAAAAGCACGAGGAAATGCGTATTTAATTTTCAAATGTCTGAAAAGTGTAGCAGTATTCTGATTCTTAACAATTTAAGAATACAAAAGAAAGAGTATTCGATTCAAAACCACATGAGACCACCCGCCAGTACAAAATTTCACATTATCGTAACGAAGTAAAGGCCTAGAATAAATTCAACTTAAAAACAAGAAAAAATACGATACAGGCAAGGCCATAGTGAAATCTCTTCATTTGTTGGAAATGTCATGTGAATGGGGCGCCATTGTGCGTACGTTTGGGCTTCCGCAGTAAATGTCAACTAACTAAGTTTTAGAAAGAACATGATTATACTCGTACATTGTTATCACGAAAGTTTAAAATAGTCAATTATTTTACTATGGCAATGTTCCTCGGACTTGCGCTGGGAGGTGTTATTTTGGGAAAAGGCTATCTTGACATTCTGTTTCCACACATTCTTTCAATGTAAGCAAAATTCCGCTGGAGTTATTGTAGTATGAAGTAAAAATAAGAAACAACTTTTTAAAAAAATATATAAATACTTTTTTTTTTTTTTACCGTAGCCTAGCTAGCCTAGTTTGGCCGATCCTCAAGAAAGGAGACCCCCTCAACTGCTCCAATTACTGAGGTATCAGTCTCCTCAACATCGCCTATAAGATCTTATCTGCCTGAAACCTTGCGTCAGCAACCTGATTGGCCCCTACCAGTATGGTTTCAGACTACGAAAGTCCACCATAGACCAAATTTTCACACGCAGACAGATCCAGGAAAAACCCAAGAAGTCTAAATCGATACCCACCACCTGTTCATCGATTTCAAGGCCGCCTATGACAGCATCTGGAGGGATAAACTGTATAGAGCCATGTCAAGTTTTGACATCACTGCCAAGCACATCCATCTGTGCAGGATGGCGATGGAGAAAGCTAGCTGCTCCATCAAGGTCGGTAATGACCTCACCGAGACCTTCGATGTCAAAAAAGGATTAAGGCAAGGTGACGCACTGTCATGCGACTTCTTCAACATCATAATTGATAGAATTGTTCGAAACTCACAAGCCAACACACGAGGAACGATCCTTCAAAAGTCCGTCCAACTACTTGAATACGCCGACGATATTGAAATCATTGGTAGAACACAGCGAGCTGTCACCGGTACGTTCGCGAGTATAGATATGGAAGCGGCTAAAATGGGTTTAGCGGTAAACGAGGGCAAAACAAAGTATATGCTGTCAACAAAAAGGGACACCCAACATCGACGTATTGGACAGAACGTCACAACAGACAGCTACAACTTCGAGGTAGAAAAGGACTTTGTCTACCTCGGCTCTGCCATAACATCAAAAAATAGCATCTTTTCAGATAACAATTGAGTAGTAAAACCCTTTCACGATCCGAAACATGGACTTAATTGAAAGCGAATAAAGATTTCATTGTTCGCTTCGAGAGAAAAATCCTGCGTAAAATATTCGGTCCCATTTGTGTTGACGGATTTTGGAGGAGCAGATTCAACCACGAACTGTACGAGGTGTACAACGATATCGACCTGGTCAAAAAACTGCACATTGGGCGCTTAAGATGGCTAGGACATGTAGAGCGAATGGATATCAATGCTCCGGCTCGGAGAATATTCGATTCTAACCCGGAGGGTCAGCGCAACAGAGGACGACGCCACCTAAGGTGGCGCGCACATGTAGAACAAGACCTGAAACAATTAAAACCGCGAAACTAGAGGCAGTTAGCTAAGGGCAGGGCTAAGGGGTTGTTGGTTAAGGTCTTGGTCCACCGCGGACTGTAGCGCCACCTAAGTAAGTCAGTAACCCTAACTAGCTTCTCGCAACCATTTGTGGTGCATGTTATATTTTTGCACAAGTGGAAGAGATCTACAGCTTTTTTGCCGTTTTCGGAAGCCGTAGTTCTTCACGATAAATCATTCTTTTGAATGCTTGCCACATATTCGAAAGAAGTTGTGTTTTGCTAAAATTGAACCCAGGACAACATGCATAGTCTAACGCACTAACGCGCCTACAGATCATTAGCACAGAGAGAAAACTAATGGCCATAATATGGATCTCTGAGGGATACCACTGACGATTGACAGAGATTGGTTAACCTTCGGCTTTACAGATTAAAATCTGTGAGTTAAGTATGATAACACTAACTTGACGGCAAAAGACGAGAAGTTAAACATTTCAGACAATTTACGGCACAAAATTGGGTGTCTACCATATCAAAGGCCTGAAAAAAGTAAAAGGACACTTTGTCGTTATCCAGGACTTGCCGATTATCGTCAGAGATACATTCAATATCACAGCAATGGTGCAGCTGTGTTTTTGTCGGAAACGAGTTGTCCGCTGAACGCGGTGTCCGATAATGAGAGATTTCACTGTATTTGTAAAGGATTATTCAATTAATGGTTATAATAGAAATCTGGTACTACTAGGTCAGTTATCCAAAATTGGCCATCAAGATCATGAGATATCACACGATTGGGGTTATGTGAAACAATATGTATACTATACATGACCACAAAGGACGCATTTATTTATGAACTACCGCAATGTTTATGCCGACAAGTAATGGAACATTTCATTTGAAGGGTGGAAGTCAGCAAGGCCGGCCGTGGCCAATAAATTAACACTTATGTACATTTACATCGAAGAAAATAAATAAGCGGGCACTCTGGCGTAGTGGTTAGTACTTTGGACTACTACGAATGCTGCCTCGGGTTCAATCCCCTCAAACATCCAAAAGATTTTTCACGCTGCTACCTCTTTCGAAGGTCAGACAAGTGTTCAAAGAGTATCATTTGTGACGATTAGCTTCTCAATTCGCCGTTCGGAGTCGGCACAAATATGTAGGTCTCTTCCATTCGTGCAAAAATATAGTAAGTACCCACAAATGGTTACGAGAAGCAGGCCCTGGTTCACCAAGAACTGTTTCGCCACCTAAAGAAAGAAGACGACTCGCAAAGCAGTGGTCAGCTTTAAAGTTTAAAGTCCTGCTTTTGACAGGAAAATAATTAAGAAAACTATCCAACAATAGCTTAAGAAAAAAAAAGTCAAGCAATTGAGTTTACGGACGAGTAGATGGCTTGTGGCACCCAAAGTGGTCTCTTTCAGTACACATCCCTCTAGCATGTATTTGTCTACCTAAAAATACAAACATTGCACATACTCTAGCGTTTCCTTTGTTAAATTCTTACAAAAGATTACACTTAACAGTCGTTGTATACACCTAAATATATTTCAATAAACATGCCATGCCTCCCAACGCTTACCCAGAGTCTCTCTCATGCATGCCTATTTAGAACATTTTTTGTTTCCATTTCAAATACAAAAACTTTTAGTTACAACTCGTTCTCATTAACTTTGAGAACTCCAAGAACACACAACCCTTTTGCGCCCGGTCGCTCATGAATAAATTGTGAAGTCTTCACAAAGTTGAACGAATCGAAAGTGAATCGCACTTAAACATCGTCATAGTAATTTCTACTAACCCACATACATGAACATGAACACAACACATGTCCTCATTATTAATAGATGGCTGGCGTTTATAACAGAAAACGCCACGACAGCCATTCCAAAGTAATAAGTCAACAAATGGAATATACATATCTGTGAGTCATATTACCAATAATCAGTATCGAAGCAACGCATTATCCCCGCCCCAGGACTTGGCAAAGGAGTGGGCAGCCTTCTTAACCACATGTTAAGGATTAGATCCGAAAATGTTGCGTATACGCAGCAGTGAGTGAACTGCTGTCAATGACTTTCGTTTCATCGAACAATTTTTTTTTAAGTCGCATTATACAGTAATTGTATGCTCTTAATACACTTACATATACATTTGGGTTATACTAGGTACTCACCATTTATATAGTTATCCACACCAGCAATCAATATCATTTTTTGTTTAAAGACCACAGACACACCGTTCCTTGTTGATTTCCTATTTTTCTACTTTTTTTTTTTGTGGTGTTGGTTAAAAACTAGTTATCCAAATATTTGTGTTTAATCTTCTCCGTAACTGAAAATAAGTATAAGGGGATTAAACATAAGAAAAGGGAGACAAACAGGACAAGCAATGGCACAATATTTTTTAAATTGATGTTGTTGTTGGTTGTTACTCAGAGGATGAGCACACATATACAAACACAGAGTAAATAAATGAAAGTAATGAAATGGTATGAGGTCTTCAGTTGAAATGAATAATCGATATTTCGATTAAAGTGCACAAATACAGAGCGAAAGAGCGAGCGAGCGAGCGAGAGAGAGGGATATGTAGGTACATGTACGAGTCGAGTATCCTTTGGGTGATTTTTCGCACTAAGCAGCGATTTTTTATTAAACATTTTATACACACACCTTAGACTCGTTGATACACAAAACACTTTGATTTCAATTTAGTCGGGTTCACGGGCTTTGAAAATGCAATTTTCACGTAACATTTGTGCTAAGTTATGTTGAAACTGCGTTTTGTTTCTAATCTATTTTTTCCTTTGTATGGATTCTTTTTTTTTCCTTTCGGCAGGACTGTTTTTATATGGTTACTACCGACCGCCAGGAGTAGGTATCTACGTGTGAGTCAAAACGCACCAAAGAAATTCTCTAAAAGATATTTAGGGGAGCTTTTATTTTTTGAAGTGAAAACAGAAAGCTTTAACACTGAACTAGATTAAGGGAAGTGAAAGTCCTTTTTTTGGTTAGTTGCAATATTGTAATAGAATAGATTTTTACGTTAAAAATCACCGAACGGAGTGGTAAAAGCCAGCAAATCCGTGTATTTTAAAACCAAGCATTCGAAGTTTAAAGTTATAATATATAATTTCCCATAGTTTTTAGACCATTAGCTCGTGAGACTTTGTTCTTCTTAATCTCCGGATATTGTCTCTTACATTTAAGACGGTCTCCATCTCAGAGTTATTGTGATTTTTAAGACGCGTGAAAGAGCGTGCTTTCTAACAACTTCTGTAATGATGTCTATTTGTAAGTCACGATGCAAGTCGCTATTTCTTATCTACCAAGGGGCATTTATTATTTCACGAAAGACTTTGTTTTAGAATTTCTGTATGGTCTCTGTATTTGTTTTCTTTGTCATAGCCCTATAATTGGATGCCATATGTCCATACAGGCTTCAATACTTACTTATATAGCATTATTTTGTTTTGGGTAGATAGGTCTGAGTTTCGTTCCGGTAACCAGTAAATTGTTCTATATTTCAAGTTCAGTACTTCTCTTTTCTTTTTGATGTGCTCTTTCCATTTTAAATTCGCGTCCAAAGTATTTGGCCATATTGGCGTAAGGCACAACTAGATTGTTAATGAATATTGGAACATTGTAAAACTTTTTATTTGCAAATATTAATATATGAGTTAATTTCGACTCATTGAGCCATTGCTGCATCCAAATTCGAATTTTATTGACTGCATTTTGCAGGATTTCTGTGGCATTAAAAATGCATTTATCAGGCATCAATATTGTAGTGCCATCTGCAAAGCTAGCCATGAAAGCATTGTCATCTACCAGAATATCCCTAGTGTATAGTAAATACAAGGTAGGTCCTAAGACACTTCCTTGTGGAACACCGGCTTCGATTTTCTTCAGTTCCGAATATTCTTGTTGGTATCGTTCTCTAAAGAGTCGATCTCAAATATGTATATGATTTTAGTATTTCGTAGTACTGTCTAGATAAGTCCCTATGCAGTTTATACTCATGTCCCTCATGCCAAACCTTGGCCTGTAAGATGCTACTTCTGATGGTGGCTTGCCTTGCTTGGGTATAACAATGACTTCTGGTGTTTTCCAACGATGTGGTACATATTGGAGCTTAAGGCATGCATTAATTATGTATTGGAGTTTCTTGAAGGCTATTAGTGGCATTTCTTTCAAAAACTGAGCAGTTATTAGATCTTACCCTGGTGTTTTTTGTTCGATAGCTTATGTTGACATATACTGAAATATGAAATCAAAAACGGAAAAAGACTGAAGCGTTGAAATTATAAGTTTCCTAATGTTTTTTTCAGTATATTGATCCAATGACGCCCACTCGATGGGGTAAATGTTTTTGAGAATGTTCTTCATTTCAGTTTTTAGATCACCAGTTTACGTGGAATGTGGTATTCTATATGTTTTTTTCTGGTTGCACCAGGGAGATGGGAATCTACTTAAGATACCAGAAGCCCGCGCTGCTGGCATGCACGATTCACATACCTGATCCTAACCTAGGAGTGTCAGCCGATATGCGCCCACTTACTTAACCTCACCCCTATACACGGATTTCAACCATTCTCCCCGCGGTACTGCCGTTAGGTACTACTTCGCGGGGCTGATTAGCATCATGCTATACGTCATGTGTCAGCTTCTGCTGCTGGAGAACTGTTATATAGCTGCAGATGGCCGTCCAATTCTCTTCTGACCGCAACAAATGGTCGAGGAGCGACGGCAGATTTGGCAGAGTAGTTATCCATGTAACGAAGCGTGTGCAGTAAAATATCGTGTGCTCCGTGTCTTCTTCGTTAGGATATTCCGGAGAGAATGGTGAGCTCTCTTGTCCAAATCTGTGCAGGTATTTCCGGTAACCACCGTGGCCAGACAGGAACTGAGTATAATGTTAGTTGCAGTCCCCGTGTTTCCAACCTATCCAATCCTTGATTGTCAGCTTGCCTTTTTGTGTGTTTTCCCATCGGGCTTGCCGCATAGCTGCTGACGCTGCCTTTTCTTCTAGTTTTATCATCTTGATTTCATTAGGGTTATGTTGGCCGAAGGCTCTCCTGTTATATATTCTCCTCGTTTCGTTTGCGAGGAAGTCGATGGGGACCATCCCAGCAATAACAAAGGCGGCTTCGTCTGAGATGGTTAGAAAACCGCTGATCGTTCATAGGGCGCAGAGCCTGTATACTGACGACATCTTCCTGTTTGTCTCCTTCGTTTTTAATGCATGCGCCCATACTGGAGCTGCATATAATAAGACTGATGTTGTTACTTTGGAGAGTAAGGTCCTTCTGCTGTATCCAGGCCCACCGACGTTTGGTAGGATACCAGAGAGGGCTCCTTGTAATTGCTCGTTGTAATCTACATGCGCTTTGAGCCGCAGTTTATTATCAATTATTACTCCAAGATATTGGATTGCCTCCTTTGATTTGATGGTTTGGTTGCCTACTTGAAAATTAGCAAACTCTACAGTGTTTCGGCTGGTTATTAATACCGCTTCTGTTTTTTGGTCGGCTTTTTCTAAGCCAGTGAATAAAAGCCAGTCCTTAATTCGTGCGAAGTTTCGTGCGAAACTTCACGTATTTATTTGGCAACGGTCACCACTGCAAGTCGATATGGGTACAGAAATGTAGATCAACAGAGGATGGATGCTCTCCACAATCTTATCAGTAAGATAGAGGGCTTGACATTGAAGGCGCCTTCGACAACACTGGCTATGACTCTCAAGAGTCTCAAGAGCCATTAGCCAAAGAGGAATCAAAGAATCGACCAAAAGCTGGATTAGGACCATGCTGGAAAGTCGTATTATAAAATCTACTTCAGCAGATACATACATATATCGGTGGCGGTGAAGGCTGCCCATAAGGGGGCATCCTTTCTTCATTGCTATGGTCCGTCGTCATCGAGGATTTGCTTGCTGAACTACGCAGCTTGGGCTATGAAGTTCTCGAAAAGACTACACCAAGAAGCTCGATAAGCTTCCTGGATGGCGTATCTTGGTATAACCGCCCTTCAGCAGCTCTAGAAGGTATAATTGACATATCGCCATTACAGATCTTCATTTGGAAGTCAGCCGCTAGAAACGCTATTAAACTACTACAACTTATTCGTAACTACCTAATGAATCCTACCGAGTACGGTAGATAGCCAGGAAAGCATTGCAAAGAGGAAAGAAGGTAATTAACTGGTACCATGATATACGACGGAAAGACAATTTTGGGGGTGACAAGGACATTAAAGTGCTCCAGGAAGCTCGTAGGAAATGCCACAAAGGTCGAACGGGACACTCAATCATCAGTGAGCCCCGTTAGAAAAAACAGAGTGAGGAAAACTCCACCAGTGGCTGACAGGGTCATACACATAATTAGCTGTATTGACCCTTTCTTAACCTCTCGGGAAATTAGGCAACAATTAGATGACCAACATGGTGTCCAAATATCCACCGTAACTGTACGTCGTCGCCCAGTAGAGTATCATCTTAATGGAAGGATCGCCAGAACAAAACCTCTCGTGTCCTCAAAAGCTCGAAAGAGAAGACTTACTTTCACAAACGCTCGCAAGGACAAACCTTTATTCTTTTGGAAAAATATCTTGTGGAACGATGAAAGTAAGTTCAATAGGTTGGGATAAGATAAAAAAAAATGTGTGAGAAGACTTGCGAACCAAGAGTACAATCCCAGGTACACTATTAAGACCGTCAAGCATGGCGGTGCGAACATAATGGTGAAGGCGGCGATGTCATGGCATGGCGTTAGTCCCATAGTTAGAATTTATGGCATTCTTTGCCAGCATCAATAAAAACATATCCTGAAGAATAAAGTGGAGCCATATACCGACGACTCTATGCCTGTTTCGTGGACTTTTATGCATGACAATGGTCCAAAGCATCATTCGCGGTTAATGAAGAATTGACTTTTGGAGCGACAAATTGCCGTGTTTGATTGGCCGGCCCAAAATTTCGACCCGAATCACATCGAGAACCTTTGGATTAATGTTGACTCGATTGTCAAGGACTCCACTCCAAAAAAATTGGAAGAACTTTGGCAAACTACGAAGTCGGCTTGGGAAACAAAACCTTCGCAGAGATGTAAGCTTTAAGTGGAGAGTTTGCCAAAACGTTGTCAGGAAGTAATAAGGACCAAGGCATATCCTACCAAATATTGAAAAAAGGTAGTTTTACGTTAATTTTTTGGATTATTTATTTATTTTGTAAACTGTGCTATTTATATGAACAACTGATTTTTAAGTTTTTGATTTTTTTTCCCCATTGAAATTTGATATAGTATTACAATTAATTAACAAATTAAATAAATATGAAAGCCAACCATTTTCACCTATTCTCAAACACTTGTTTCCTAAAGCGAAGTACACGCCATCATACAAGAATGTCAGCTTTGAATGATAACACGCAAAACTGATAATGTGTACACTCGAAATTCGGGTTGACACTCAAAAATGATGCTCACGAAATTTTTTGCTACTGAGTGACACTCAGCGGCCATCTTTGTTTTTCTTCGATTTTGTGTATAGAAATTTTGTCATCCAAAAATCAAACCCAAGTAGAGAGGGTCGAAAAACAACAACAACACCGATGATTTGGGTTGTCATACAAAACTTATAGTGTGTACGCTCGTTTCATAATGCAAAAACGATATGAGTTTTGAGTGACACTCTTGTATGATGGTGTGTACCTCGCTTAAGGCCGAGCAAAAAGTTTCCTCCTTCCGAACAGTTAATACCTATAAGTTTGTCTAGCATGTTAATTTCAAGTATTTTTACACTAAGTAAAAACGAATTTGAAGTAACACTTTAGTGCTTCATTAATTTTTCTCATTTTTTCTTTTAATTTCCTTGTTATTTCATTGAAACTGACGGTTGTTAATTTCTTTCGTTATTTTCTCTTTAATCCGCTTTTAGTTCATATAAAAATCTGTCCATTTCCTTGGGCGCTCTAGTTTTCACTTTTTTGTTCCTTGTGGTAGTAGGAAATATTAAATGTTTGTCCAAACTGGAAGATGGACTACTAACTGGTATATACGTTTTACTTAGTTGGCGCTACAGCTCGAGGTGAACCGGGGCCTGCTTCTCGCAACCATTTGTGTGTGCGTGTTATATTTTTGCACGAATGGAAGGGACCTACAGTTTTTTGCCGACTCCGAAAGTCCGAACGGCGAGTTGAGAAGCTCAATCGTGACAAATTATACTCTTTGATGCTTGTCAGACATTCGAAAGAGGTGGCACCGTGAAAAAACTCTTTTAGGTGTTAGACCCGGCCAGGAGTTGAACTCGGGCAGCATTGCGTGGTTGTCCAACACACTAACCACCACGGCCACGGCGATACGTTTTGCAAATTAATATCGGAGCAGTAGTTTCTGGTGTTTTTGCGAAATCAGCACTGACTAACGTGGGACTCGACGAACAACTTAGTTTATTTTGATTGAAAAAAGCTTCACCTAAGTTCAACACAATATTTGTTTAGTGTTTTAATTTCAGAGTATAATGTAAGATGGTAACAGCTTAACTGGCCCGGGGAAGTTTAAATGTTTTAATTGTTAAAAGCTATGTTCGGGTAAGGAAACTCGGTTAAAATAAGGTTCCTTTTCTCGAACAGTCCAAAACTACCAGCTAGCTTCATTTTTAATTTGCAAAACTCATGAAATATTATAAACTAATGCACTGATATCATAAAAAACACAGCTGAAAGTTCTTACGTGATTAATTTTGGTTTCAAACCTAATTTTCCCAAACGATCACTGAAACTTTTTTTTTCAAAAAAACAGATCCGAGAGCATTTATTGAAACCCATTAGCAACTTCAGAATTTTGTTGACATAAGATACATTTTTCGGAATGCGATGCTTAAGGTAAGTAAAAAGGGAATATGCATACCTACATATAAATGTGGTGTGACGAAAAGCAGAAACGCTAAATTAACGATAATATAATGACTTTTGCAAAAAGTGTTCGACTACTGGAGCTGTTCGGAAATAAGTGCCACTACCCTTTATGTATTAGCATTGTAAAACGAATAGCAGTTATGGGGTATCCCTAGGTACGAGCTTTTTACATTAAACTTAATTTTTCGTATTCGATTTTCGGCCGCACCGCAGATACATGACATGATTCAATTACGGCCAAAAAAAATGCACTTTTAGTCGAATATCCGTTGAAAGAAAAATAAAAATACCTACGTAACGCAAAAAGTACAACAACCAATTTGACGTTGTTTTCATTTGCTCCTAAATTTTTATTTCCGTTGGTTCTCGATTCCAAATCATTCCAAACATATTTTATTCCACATTCATGGCGTACCTACCACAAATTCAATACTAACTAAAAGTGCTGCCAGGCACCACAAGAAATATTCTTCTATCTTTTTCTTTCAAGTTATTTAACAGTTAAATCGGGTTTTAAAAGTCTATAAAACCCAATAATGGAGTTACAAAGTGATAGTATAAAAGCTATGAATTTTCGGAAGTAACAATATAAATCTGATAGGTGTGTATGTTTGTATAATTTATTACCTTATACAGAAAATTCTCTTATAGAGATCTTAAGGACAATATAAAACAATATAAACAATATAACCTATATAGTCTAAGAAAAAGTGCGCATAAAAAACGAATATCGCAGCTTCCGTTCTCTTTATGTACCCTGAATGCACTGCTTGGCATAGTGGCACTTCAGTTGTAGTATTTATTTTTCTTTGGAATTAGAAAAATGGATATTTATAGTCAGAAATATTTCAATTTAGCTTTAATTTTTTATTATTACCTTTTCTTCTTTGAAGACATCATTCCCTGTCCAATTTTTTTTTATAATTGCCATGACGCCTGGTTGTTTTTGACATTTTGTATAACACTTATCGATAAAAGTAATTTGGTAGCACAGGTTTTATGGCGGCTAAGCTCATAGGCCCCATACACGATCCGACATATCTGTCCGACATTGGAAGTCTGCAGACCAATCTGACAGTGGATGGCCATGTTGGATGGTCTGTCCGACGGTCTGTCCGTCGGTCGGATGAAAATCAAGCAATGTTTGATATTTTGGGGCGGGGCTTAGCAAGTCGGCCGACCGACTGTTCGTGTGTGGGGAAATCTGTCAGACTTCAGTGTTCACTTTAATTTAAATGCTGAAGGGATAGGTCGTGTGGTGTTCACGGAAAAATAAATATACGGGTGCTGAAAATATGAATTGGCATTATGTATTATGATAATGGGGCGCAGAAGTTTGAAAATGCCATTTTGTAGATCTCAGTGAAATAAGCACAAAATATTAAGTAAAAGATATTGATTAATCGCTTAGTTTAGGAGATATCGAGGTTTAAAAATTAATTTTTTCGTATGGAAATTCCATTACAATTAATAACTTATTTTTGCTACGGTACAAAAAAGTGCTGCATACGTCTAGGCATAAACATGCGCATTGCGAACCAGGGAATTGAAGAAACAAAGGAAAAAAATTAAATTTTTTTAGTTTAATTTTGTCAAATTCTGAAATCCTCTAAAACCACTCGATATTGAGCGTACGAGAGCCAAACGAACACTGAAGTCGGTTTGCTGGTCGTTCCGTGTGTGGGGAAATCTGTCAGACCGTTGGATCGTGTGTGGGCAAATAGAAATACGGTCTGCAGACCCAAGTCGGCAGACCGATCTGACCGTATGCCCTACTTAATAGCCGATAGCTATCCACGCTAAACGAATTCTATATAGGTTTAATTTTTATTGTATTTTACATTGAAAGCCCTAGGAACGCATGCAAAAAAAAAACAAGGCTAATAAGATGATGCTTCAAACTTGATTTGATAGGAACAAGTTGGTTACACATATACCTACTTTCCAAAACACGTCCAAATCTCCAGAACAAGAAAGAAACTACTTTTTTAAAAGTAAAATATATGCTGAAAAGCTGAATGCAGCAATTTGCGCGCCATTCCAAACCCAACCGCCAAACTACACAATTCCAATATCATATCATTTCAACCGGCATCGGACAAAGCAACGCACCTAAACGTTACCCAACGCAAATACAAATTCGTTAACATTTTGCCGCCTGTCAAATTACTTATAATTTTTGAGTCGGCCATCACTGTTGCGTGCTCCTCAATTCGTGCATTTATTTTAAATAACATTTGAGAAGTTTACCACTGATTTTCAGTGAAATTTATTAATAAATTATCTTTAATTATAACTTAAGTGATTTTTATATATCAAACAAATCAAAATGTTTTGGGGTAAGTACAAACGAATGTGCAATTTCCCTCGTAGGTGGTACCTTATGGACACCACGTGTCTCAAGGGTTTTTCCATGCGGGAGTGTTTAAAAATGTTTTTCATTCAATATTATTTTAATTCGATTACTTAAAACATCTATTTATTAATTTTGCTATTTCCCAGGACTTATCTTAAAGGCAAACAAAAAATACACACAAACAACAAAACAGGCATTCCATGTATCGCAGGCAGCCCTTGATGTTACCTCGTGTTCCGATGGACCTGTCCAACTCTTTCTCACCTACGAGAATATTAAATATTTGATTTGTACTCTTCGTAAGAACACCGCCGAGCAAGTAATGCTCGACTTGAATTTTAACGAAGGCGATGAGATCTCCCTACAGAGTCAGGGTAAGTACTCAGAAAAAAATCTTTTTTTGTTTTGCCTATACAAATTCCAGCATAAACGCATCGCCGTGTGATCCAGTTTTCAGTTATCTTAAATATATTTTATATGAAGTCGTCTTCACAGAGAAAAAGATAAGATACTAAATTTGTTTGAGATTGGTTGATTGACCTATGTTTATTTTATCTTTCACTTTGTCAGATCACATTTTCGTAAAAACTAGTCGATCAGGATATGAAACTATTGATGTCTCGTTATGAAAATGTAAGGAAAGCCACGCTTCGGCGCCTTGAATCTATTTTACGTTTTCCATGATTTTAATGATTCTAAGCGCTTATTCCATTATTGGACTCGGATCCATTTCTGTGTAGGTGACGCGCGCGCGAAATAAAAAAAAAAGCAGGATTTCGACTCAATTTGAAAGGGAGCACCCCGGCCGGTTTAATAAAATTCTCTTTCTCAGATAACATCCCATGCTCTGTAGTTATCTTTTTTTATTTTGGGGAGCAAAACATTTTTTAACAATGTTGATTGTTTATATTCAGTATGGTTACACGCAACTGAGTTTTAATTTATAGGACTATCTATTAACGGGCGCAAGCAATTTCTCCACTTGAATTCGGTTGAAAATATAATTAATTTGTGGACAGTACTAGGGTGAGTGTCACAAGTCGATTTGTAACACAACTTGAATTGCATTGGTAGTTCGGGATTGGTTTTTGTATTTATACATTTGTTGGTGCAAAACTGCCAGATAAAAAAAAACCGAGTTTTTATTTTCCACACAAATAAGAAGGCACTTATGTACATGCATGTGTACATCTGTTAGAATTTAAGTTCAAGATAATGAGTTTTTCATCTGAGTACATCACATTATGCAGGTATTTCATGTAGAATTAAAAAAATTTACTATTTTGGTTTTATTTCGCTTGTTCAATATTACATTGCTTCTAAGTCTGGACCATCATTACATCGTCTAAAGAAGCAATGATTTACTCCGCCCATTCTAAGCAAATATTTAATGCTACTATAATTACCGCCGGTATGATTATCTTCGTACTGATAACCACGTCGTCATTGCTTCTCCGCCACTGACTTAATCGTCGGTAAAGTGTTCTACATTTAGTTGCTGGACGCCAAAATATGTTCAACAATCCATTGTACGATTTCAAAAATGAGCTCAAAACCGTAAGCAGCATAAAATTGACGTCACTTTCCCGAACTTCATTCAGTCAAAAGTAAACGAAAACAAGGCCAGAATGCAAGAACAAGACAAAAAATGTCGCAAGTATCGAGTTTACAATTTTGGATGTTGCAAGAACTGAGTACGTAATGAAAAAAAAATTGTTTTATCGCAAGTATCGAGTATGTACATATGTATGTACGTGCAAGAATCAAGTTACTACTGTATTTTCAATTTACTTAATATACGTAATAAATATGCGATATCTTAGAAATCACATTGACAAAATGGAGACTTGTAATGCAAATCTTGCATCATTTATAATTCAAATATTGTATAGCATCGTTAGCCACTGGGCCCTATTTTATTAAATGAATTTTAATATTCGTCTACACTTGTTTCAATATGGTACAAATTGTACATGTGTGCAAAGAAGAAAAGACAATAGTCAAAGGGTAGCTTGGATTAAGATACAGATACCCTCCATACCGACTTCATTTACACATCTGCCAAAGAAGAGAGGAGACTGTTGCTTTTATCAATTCATTTGCATATTTATTAAATCTAGCGACTTGAACACACATTGAATTCCAGTTGTTGTTTCAATGTACTACTTTCCATTTCTGGTACAGTCGACTTTACCACTTTATCCCTTTCTGGAATCAAATTTTTCGTCGCACAATTGTTTTTCGCATGTTCTTATTCACTTCAAATTCGTCTATAAATCTGTTGCAAAAGTTAAAAGCGCTTATGTCGAACTAGATCCAGATAGTCCAGAACAGTGGTTATGTAAATTTTGGCCGAATTTTTGACTCCTTTCTAACAAAAATTAAGGTCGGTAACACCATCATAGCTCACTCCCCACCATACCATTATTGATGCGGCATGGTGGCCATATTCGACACTCGGAATGAATTCTGAAGCTTTTCTTGATGAGCGGTTTTAATCTTATTAGAGATCACACGGATTTGATGGCACTCGGAGTCCTTACAGTGCGCCACGGTTTTGAGCTCCTGTATCCTCGAACAACTTCATAGTACCTAAGATACCCTAAATGACGAGTTATTCTAAATGCCCGACACGATTTTGATGTCTTCCAATTCATGATTGTAAATAACTGAAACCAAAATAATTTAACACGGCAATGTTGCATAAATGTCACATGTCAATAAGCAGTCAACATAGGTCTGTTCGTTTACTTGCAAATTGTTACTGATTCTTACTGATTCTTACTGAATTTAGACAAACCGCGTTCCTTTACACGAAAAAGTAGTAAAAGAGAGAGGCAACGAGAGAGTAAAAATTTCCGCTCACTAAAAAATCTTACTATTTCTTACTGGACAAATTTCTTCCGGTAGAAATTGAACTATCTGTCAAAGTCAGCTGTTTCACTTGTTTGAATAATTTGCATTTTTTTATTTTATTTCAAAAAGTAAAAGAATGGAGAGAAAATGAACAGATGAAAGTTCAACGTTCTGAATGTTGAAATTTGCATTTCGCAATATATTGCATACTGTATTGGTTCTGGGAAATCATTAGGGGTGGACTTTTCTGTAAAATCCAAAATCATACAACAACACTTTGTTTACTTTTGCTTCACCTATGTTTATGACATTTCGTTTGTAGCAGCTTTTGTGGTTAATCGCGTTCCTTTACTTTTAGGTGATTTTGCCTTACTCTGAGAGAATTTTACCCCCACTCCTTGAAACTCAATAATTTACTATTTTTGGAGCAAAAAGTAAAGGAACAGACCTCATGTAATGGATGCCGTCAATTTTTCATCCGCCATGAATGCATTTCGTCGTGTACCAGTTAAGTTATTTGTTACTAAACTAGGTATCTTTCCTTCGTTTTGAGAGTATGCTCCAGAATTTAGCTCTTCTTTCACTTTTCTCAGGTGGCATATCACTTTTCTGCCTCACTGGTCACTGCCTTTTCGTTTCTTTTCACCCAACATGGTGCCAATTGTAGAGTTGTTATTTTCACTTAGAATATTGAAGTTAACCAGACACGCTTGGCTCAAGTTGAACGAATCTGGCCTTGTTTCTGAGCTTCGTGAAAACAGCCAATGGTCATGGACGTGGTAAATCTGACTTATCAATACCTTCATTTTTATGTGTCCCCACTTGCTTTGATTATGCGGTGGCTTGTTACTTTGCGGTCGTACTACCAAATTTCCTATGTTTACATTCAAATAGTCAAAACTACGATTGTTAAATATTCATCTACAGTAATCGTAAGTGACTAAAATTTTCAATAAAATTATCCTTGTTCAAATTTCAGGTAACGGAACTATTCACATCTCTGGCTATGTCACCGAACTTAATAATCCGTTCGACGACGATTCCGATGACGAAGAACAATCTGAAACCGAGGAGCTGGAAGTCGCCGCAGTCGAAAAGAAGTCGAAGAAATCTGCTGAATCATTAAAAGCCAACAACAGCAACAAAGCAGCTGCTACGAAGAAGGTTGAAGCCGTTGTAGAAGACGACGATGATGATGATTCCGACGACAGTGACTTCAATGGTGAGTTGGGTAACCTAGAAGCCGCTAGTGATAATGAGGATGATGACGACGATGATGATAGCGATAATGACGAAGAGGACGACGATGATGATGATGACGATGAAAGCGAGGATGAAGAGGTGCAACAGCCAAAGGCTAAGCAACCCAAATTGGAAAAGCCTAAGCAGAATGGCATCGACGCGCAAAAGAAAGAAAACAAGCAGAAGAAGGATAAGAAAGAAGTGTCCCAACAGCAACCAAAACAACAGCAGGCGGCGCAAAAGCAAAAGGGAGGTGAACAAACTCTGTCTGGTGGTGTCAAAGTCGAAGACATTCGAGTGGGTAACGGACCCGAAGCTAAGCAAGGAAAGAAGGCACAAGTCTACTACGAAGGTCGTCTAAAGTCAAACAACAAAGTCTTTGACAGTCTGAAACAAGGTGCTCCCTTCAAATTCGGCTTGGGTCGCGGTGAAGTCATCAAGGCATGGGATGTCGGCGTATCAGGCATGAAAGTGGGAGGAAAGAGACGTATCACTTGTCCACCACACATGGCCTACGGTGCACGAGGATCGCCACCAACAATTCCACCAAACAGTACATTGGTATTTGAAGTAGAACTTAAGGGAGTGCAGTAAGCAAACTTACACAATTTAAACCCGTTATCTTTGCATTTTTTTTTTTTTTTATTGTAAAACCCAACTTATTTTTCTTCTTTTTTTTCGATTTTTTATCCAAAAAGTAATCATTAGTGGATGATGTTAAATAAAGTGTTAAGCAGTTTGTAGAACTCCACGTTAAATACAATCGTTTTTTTAAGTTTGGATACCGAAATAAAACAACTTATTATACAATAGGTTAAAGGAATTGCCTAGTTATTCCGTAAAACTGTTTTTTTTTTTTTTTTTTTTAAAGAATGTTTTTATTTAACAAGCACATTAGTGTATTGAGAATAGTTCCATGGATTGGACTCTTTAAGAACAAAAGCAATCAAAAACTGTAGGGTTATAATGAATTTGCGAGATAGAAGTACAAATTACGAGCAGAAACGACATGATTTTTGCTAAAATAGACAGTTTATACGATATCGTAACCTTTCGTAATGGAAACTGATGAATTCGTAAATGCAAGATTAACAAAGTGGAATATAAAAACCTACAGTTTGTGCCAACAGCGGATGGCGGCTCTTTTTATGGAGCTTCGCCGATATTTTTTTACCACCAAAATCGCTATGCACTCCAGCCGAGAAAATCATCGGGATCCCAGTGTAGATGTAACCACATAAATAGAGATGTAAAACTATTCGCATAGCTTTAACAAATCCACTGGAAATAGAACGCAATTCCAGTTGGGAAGGGAGGAATTCATATAAAAACAATCGCCCCTACTCAATGAATTTGTAGTAGATTTGTGCACGGCTCAGATGTGAAATGTGATTTCTAGTCATCTACACTAGAAGTGATAAAAAAATGTTTCGAACCTGCAGCCATGATCATGATTTTAAACTTTAAATTCCCACACCCAAAGATTATTAAAAACAGGCACCGTGATCCAGTGGTAGGTGCTGGGTACAGACGACCGAGTGTGCTGCCGCATGTTCGAGTTCCAGCTATCAACTAATTTTTGAAGTAAAACTTCCTATTGCACGTTGAAATGTAATCGCCGCCCCGCGAGCAATGGAAGCAATGGCTGAATTCCTAAATGTAAAAAATAAGCATTTTGAATGCGGTTCTCGTATCTAACGATCGACAACAATCCGCAAGACATTCTTTAACTCAACGATTAACGAAATACATTTTGAGCTCAATGTAGGTACATATGTATGTTCATATGTATTTCTGGAGATCTGCGGACCAGTCGCGGTTTTGCAAGGACTTGCCTCTACTTACTTAGTTGGTGCTACAGCTCGAGGTGAACCTGGGCCTGCTTCTCGCAACCATTTGTGTGTGCGTGTTATATTTTTGCATGAATGGAAGGGACCTACAGTTTTTTGCCGACTCCGAACGGCGAGTTGAGAAGCTCAATCGTGACAAATGATACTCTGATGTTTGTCAGACATTCGAAAGAGGTGGCACCGTGAAAAAACTCTTTAGGTGTTGGGGGTTGGGGTTGGGATTGAACCCGGGCAGCATTGCGTGGTAGTCCAACGCGGGGTGAATTCGTAAACGTCAAACGACGATCACGTCATAGTTGCGATGGTCATTTGCAGTGCTGTGACGTAAGTGCATTGAAATGAAATCGAATCGTTGCACGATGTTTTGCCATCACCTGCAGTGGCAATATTTTTTCGAATTGTTGACGGACGTACCAAAACGTTTTCTAATTCTTAATCGTGATCATCGTCATGCAATTGACGTTTACGAATTCACCCGCACTAACCACCACCGCCACGGCGACCAATTGCCTCTGGAACTAGATATAATTAGGCCACATTACAGGGGCATTACTGTACGAATGCGAGGTATTGCGGCAAGGAAGGAGTCAACAAGTATACTTTTCTGTAAAGGCATGAATGCACAACTTCTTTGTAATGTGGTTAAGAAGTAGGTACATACTTCGGAGACAACTTCTGGGTATTGCAGAGTGGAAGCAATCCAACGAACGACGAGAAGGCGAAAACTTCTGTCGAAATAACGGTGATTACCTTAGCTATTCCCATGACCAGAAGCAGTTTTTTTTTTACTCTGCAGTGCTTTTGTTTCTAGTCATTTATAGATGCTGCATTTCATAGAGTTTAATAGGCACACAGTCTGTGTCGTTCTTAAATAAGTTTTCTTCAATTGATCTAACGCCTGAGTGACAATATGGTAAGGAGTAGAAAGTGATTAGAATAGAAGCAAATTCTATCGAAGACAAAAACTAGGCCATTTTTTTATGTACATATATTGACGCAAGGTTTATTCAGCAACACCCAACTTTTATGGTTTAACAGTTTCTCCTTCCGGTTGTGGTGCGCTTCCAAAAAGCGGTTCAGCCTTTATAGTCCAATGATCGGCTACATATGGCAGCCTTTCACTAGGATCTGTACTCCAATGGTGAATTCTGCACCGGAGACGTGCTTTCTCTAGGTTATTTATAGTAATTGTGCAATAGAATTCTTTGCTCTCTTTGTTTAGATCTGGACCTTTAATGGGATGCTCTGGCAGAGTAATACACTCGTCTTTCACATAATAGCCGGCCTTTCGAAGGGATGCTCTGATATGCCATGCTTCTACCTCCCACGGATGATCCTTATTCATCACAACAGCTAATATTAAATTTTCAAGCATGTTAACCGTCTGCAAGAAGAAATAAGGTATACCTTAGCATTACCGAGGAAAATGATTAGAATTATACCCTCTGAGCGTGTGGTGAACTATGGGAAACTTCCTCCTTATCATCCTTCGTTTTGGCATACTTCTTGATGTTTTCTTCGGTCTTATAAGCCGCTAAGCCCGGCAGAAGCAACTTATTGTACACAAAATTCGGTCTCATAGAAACGATGTCTCCCTTGTCGCCGACTCCATCCACAAATGTTTTGAGCACGACTTCGAGATTTGGTTTCTTTTTTATGGAAGTATCCTCGACCAAGTCGTAAATGAAGTGCTTTGCACGTAGTTTCTTTGGGAGGTAACCCTTCTTATGTAAAAGTGGTTCATATTTTCTTTTCAAGATGAATGTCGTCTGGAGGAAAAATTTGTTGGATCAGTTTTGCACATTGGAACGGTTGCTTTTCAAATAAACTTACTCTGATTTGCTGTTGAAGGGGAACAACATTTTTTAGGAAGTTTACATTTGATGTTATTAGCGTTTTCAACATTTTTAATTCAACTTTTACGAAAATTTTTCTGCGATAGGAGCGAAAACCGCGACATGTGAAGAGAAAAATTTAACCCAGATGTTTTTGACACTTGGTTTTACGTTTTATCGGAATCGGTTGAGATGAAATGGAAATGGACTGCGGATTTTCTAATCCTGTTCTCTTTAGATTTGTTTCTTTTCTTTCTAAACTGAAAAGTTCGTGCAGACTTCCATTCCAGCAATATAACGATTTGTACTGGGCTTTTTCAAGAGTTTTCCCGTACTAAGCATTCCATTTTGTTACCACTGTATGTACTTCTGTTCAAGTGTGAGTGTTCAAGCATTATAGAGACTAACATTTTTGTTTTGTCTTATATTTCAGCATGCTTAGGATTAATGCACTTAATATTATAGTCCCGGTACGGGTACATAAAGCTTATATCCAAAGCCGCAAGTAGATACCCACCTATACCCATTTATTGTGTCCCGACTGTGCACCGAAAAAGGCGAGTGGGCATAGCTTATAGTCCCCATACACGGTCCGGCAAATCTGTCCAACATTGAAGTCTGTCAGACAAATCTGACGGTGGATGGCATTGTTTGTCCAACGGTCTGTCAGAAGGTCGTATGAAAATCAAGCGGTTTTATATTTTGGGGGCGGAGTCAAGCATGTCGGCCGACAGATCTGACCTTGGATGCCCTAGACTGCTTTTAAAGTTGCAATTCTTGTTTGCGAGTCATTAGTTTGTGACTCGTTTGTTTGAGCTTTTATGAGAGAAACGTATGTGGTGGCCGGGGAATACAGAATCGCAGGGACTAACCGTGTCGCAGAGATATCGGTGTTTCTTCTTTGTGTTTTTCCTTGACACATTCACTTTTAACATTTTCTTTCATTATATAGTTAGTTCGTCTTAAAAAGCATACACACACCGGAGTGGTACGCGGTAGCGGTAGTGGTAAAGGTTCAACGGTACAACGGTACGGAATCCTATTGCGGTAAATATAGGTGAACACATATACTGGGATGGTATTCAATCACCTGTATTGCGGTATTGCTTACTTACTTACTTAGTTGGCGCTACAGCTCGAGGTGAACCTGGGCCTGCTTCTCGCAACCATTTGTGTGTGCGTGTTATATTTTTGCACGAATGGAAGGGACCTACAGTTTTTTGCCGACTCCGAACGGCGAGTTGAGAAGCTCAATCGTGACAAATGATACTCTTTGATGCTTGTCAGACATTCGAAAGAGGTGGGCACCGTGAAAAACTTTTAGGTGTTTGCGGCGGGATTCGAACCCAAGACCGCTGGCACAGTAGTCCGACGCACTAACCACTTGCGCTACGGTGCCCACACAATTTTGTACCGCAGCAAGTGAGCTCCTTTATGTTGTCTATTTAGTTTTTGATGTTTTTTTCGGTTGAGCGTACCTACTTTTCCCGAATAAATAATTTTCAATGCGCACTGCAACGAAACAAAACAAGATGTATGCACATACTAGATAACAACCGACACTCTCACTCGCGAGCATAAAATGAAAATCAATGTCAAAAAAAGTCGCAGTAAGTTGCATGAAGATTGAAGAGTCGCAACGTTTAAAAATATTTCTGCGTAACGAAAAGAAAACAAAAGAGAATCAAAAGAGAAGACGCGCAAGAATTGCAACGTTCAAAAGTAGTCTAGTAATCTGAGCAATAAATTGACATTTAAATTTACATGAGAAAAGACGAAAGATAATTAAAGCATTATAACAAGCATACACGAATGGTTCTGGGAAACTAGTCATCTACCTATAGGTCCTATAGGACGCTAACACCCAAACATAATATTTATTTATTTATTTATTTTTAAATAAACTGTGTACCTACGTTTAAATCGAACAAACCACCGAGATGAAAACACTTGAAACGCCACCGAATCGAATCATCTGACAGACGTCAAACAAAAATGTCTTTACAGCGCAGTCGAAAAGTAAGCACATCCTTCACACAATTGACAGTTCATTCGAAACAGCTGGTTCGGCTGGAGGTAGTCGCGACTTTATAAAAAGAAGAAATAAAAATTAAATTAAATTCTCTACTTGCTGTATAAAACACTTAAGTATATTTTTTACATCCGCTACGTTATATTTCTCATTCATCAATTTGCAATCGAAAAGGATGTCTAAATCCCTAAACACTTAACCTCTCCCAATTGCTAGTCTGGTGCATCGTTGCAAATAGGAATTAATAAAATAGTAGTTGTCGCTCCCCCACTACTCCTTCGTAGCAGAGAAACCTCTAAACGTGAAAAATCCAAAATAATAATAAAGAAAAAAAGTAAAAAAAAGAAATAAAAATATTGGCAAAACTTGCAAAAAAGTGAAAAGTTGTGCAAATGAAATTACGACCACCCGCGTTATATAAGAAAATATATGATATGATAGCATTTGCATTCATAAAGATTATTTCGTGAGAAGTTTAATTGTTTTCTTAAAAAAACTTAGTAAAAAAACGTGTGTGAGTGTGATTTTTTCAAGTTTTTACAGAGAGCTGCAGCGCCCTTGCAATATGCTAAAGATACTATGAAATTGCAGATTTTCCTTTTTCAAGAGCTTTCCTCCGAGTTGAGTCTTGTTCTTAATCGTCTGCAGACCTAAAAAAAGGTTGGTATGCATAGATTTTATATTTTGTTTTTATTTATGGTTGACAGTGGACTGGCTTCAAATGGCACTCCATTTCCTTAGATTTATTTAGAGGGAAATAGAAAACGATTTCCAGCTGACAAAGGCGCATGCCACAACATTATATTCGTGTTTTGAATACTTTTTCTTTCCTGTTGTTCGTTGTGAGGTGGAGACTGGGGTAATGGAATTTCGGTTCTTCTACTGATAAGAGGAAAGCTAGGAATGGATATTTTTTTTTTGTATTTTTTTTGGTTGAAGAGTGCCTATACTTTGAACTATCGAAGCACGGGTAAAACGCATTCAATTGACGTGACATGTACAATGTACATACATACATATGTATGTAGGTAGGTACTTTTTTTGTGTTTGTTAGTTTTGTTAAGCAGCACTCATTGGGTTAGGTCTCACAAAGCATGCCATTGTATTGCTCTTATCATAAAGCTAATGGAGCACACAATTTGTAATTATTGCCGTCAAAACAAACTTAAGACAAATTGGAAGTCGGATGTTGAGTTCGAGTATGCTATCTGCTGTTTTCTTTTGTGGGATTGTGCAGGAAAATTAATCGTAGATGAGTTTTACCTTAATTATATGCACATTAATTATATGCACATATGTGAGATGAGTTTTACCTTAATTATAGGTCTGTTTGGTGTGCAGTAAATTTACGTAAATTTACTGAACCTGTCAAAAATCAAGAGAATAGAGAGCCAAATGAGAGTGTCAAAAAATTTCCCCTTCTACGAAATCGTGCTAGACCACATCCATGTAGTAGTCCCGGGACATCTATCAAACAGCCATCTGACAATTTGTGAAATGTCAATCTTCATTTTTGTTTGTGTAATTAGAAGTTTCTGAGAAGATTTTCCCCCACTTTTCAAATTATTAACTATTTGACAGATGTCCCATTTGGATCACGAAAAGCACACCAAACAGACCTTATATGCACATATGTGAGAAAAGTTGTTTTTTTCATCCAAGGGACCTTGTCCTAGCATGGCTAAAATAATTGCATTTTGAAATGTCATGTACTAAAATCGGTAATGTTGTATGAGGGTATATACCAGTATATTTTTTAATCGTTGTCCATCCTAAACCTGCGCCTTAAAGAAGCAGACCAGCGATATTGAATTGATCATCACAAGTCATCTGCCTTATTTGTAAGGTGGCGGTGTTACTCTATTGCCAGCTTAAAGCAAGGACACAACCGCAGTAAGTCCAGTTTATCATCGCTCTAGTTAATGACTTAAAATCTAAAATCTAAAAACTATACCTTGTTGCGTAGCTGGTAATGCTATTCGTTCGCTTAGAATTGCTGCCACACATTTTTTGAATTCTGTATTTCTTTTAGTGAATGAACAATTGAGCGACGTGATGTAGTGGTAAGTGCTTTGGACTACTACGCAATGCTGCCCGGGTTCAGTCTCAGCAAACACCTAAGAGTTGTTTCACGCTGCCACCTCTTTCGAATGTCTGACGAGCAATCAAAGAGTATCATTTTGTCAAAGAGTTTCTCAACTCGTTCGGAGTCAGGAAAAATCGGTGGGTCCCTTCAATTCGTGCAAAAACATAACAAGCAGACATAAATTTATGCCGAAGTAGGCCGTGGTTCACCCCGAACTGTAGCGCCATCTAAAGAATGAACAATTGACAGACACCCCGCTCCGAACAGACTTTCGGATGTATTTCTGTAAGGGGCTTCTAATTTTGTATATGGGTTATTGCGAATATACGTTCTTAAGAGTGGAGCGGGAGTGTAAGAAAGACCTATCCTTTACAGGATAGTGGACAGAGGGAGGGCCAAACTCAGTTAAACCAAATTGGGCTCTATCAACTTTTCGAATTTTTACTTAACTTTTATCGCGGTTTTTAAAATAGATAAAAATGTTTTGAATGTTGCCCCCTTCAAGGTATGTAAAAATGTACGGTAGCTCAGCGGCTTGTGTAAGAACTCACCCAATTTGACGTGCTAGATTCATGCTGTCAGCAAGGTTGCCTGTGACCCTGAACCAGCATCTGTTAAAAGCTTAACATATTATATAACACTCTGTGGAATGATGTTAAAGATGTCACATAATAGCGTGTGGACTTGTACCCTTTCTAGGAAAGTTTTATTTCTGAGTTCAACGGAACTGTTCTCGAATTGGATAAGTTTGGTCTGGGGACCATTATACTAAACAAAGCCTTCTTGAGTTGTCATCTACTTTGCTATTTTCATGGGCAGTTATCGTTAGGTTTAATTATTTTTCTGCCTATCAGTATAAAGGTGGCCACTGCCGTTTAAAAGAAGATAACATGCGTCTTAAAAAGCACTGTTCCTTCTTACGAACTTGATGTCGACGGAAACGCTGCCTAGTGCCTATTACTTATGTCACATTTTATGTAATTATTGGCGCTGCAATATGTACGAAACTCTAGAAGTTTGCTTTGCTTAACTACTTATAGCGTAGGTCCCAACATTTCAAATTGAAGAGATCTCGTGATAAAAATACACACATGTATATATGAGAATAAAGCTATAAGCAAACTTAGAATAGATGTATTCCAGTATACGAGCTATAAAAATATATAACTCAGCGATGATTTGAGTTAATAAATCTCACAGTAGCGAGAGCAAACACCTCTTATGGTCAGGTGTATAGGTACATGTTGACGATGTTTACCCACTAGTGCCTTGCTTTACTCAAATAGACAAACAACTCACAGCTGAAGTGTTGTTATTCTAGAGAGAACTGAATTGGCAGAAATAATTGTCAAACCTTTAGTTGCTTACTGAGTAAATGCTATCAAGTTTCAGGCGCCATCTATGGCACAATACTAATGTTCTTGAGATGCATTTTGATCAAAGAAGGTTGGCTAAGTTTGATTCTTTTATATATGTAACCCAACGGTTTCATGCGTACTTACATTTATACATATATGTACGTACTTACACCTACGTACATATGTACATATGATGTGGTTCGATAAGTGCGTGACTTTTAAATTAAAAACTTGTTTTTTTTTCTCAAAATTGAATTTATTTTTCAACTTAGACTTCTATTAGCGCGATACACTTTTCCCAACGATATTCCCAAATATGATTTCTCAAACCCTACAAAATAGACATTCGTTGCATCGATAATTTCTTCATTCGATGAAAATCTTTTTCCGCCGAGCCATTTCTTCAAATTAGGAAATAAGAAATAATCCCAAGGAGCCAATTCTGGAGAAATGGGTGGATGAGGAACCAGTTCATAGCGCAATTCAGCTAATTTTGCTGATGCTACTGCAGACGAAAGAGCCTGGATTGTCGTGATTAAAGACCACTTTTTCTTTAAATGGTTCCGTTCTTCCATTAATTATTCATTAAATTTATCCAATAAATTGGCATAGCACTGTCCGGTAATAGTTTTTCCTTATTCCAAGTAGTTTATGAAGATTACGCCGTGTGAATCCCAGAAAACCTTTGCCCTAACTTTTCCGGCCGACGAACCCGTTTTTGCTTTTTTTGGTGCACGTTCGCCTGGAGAAGTCCACTGTTTAAATTGTTCTTTCTTTTTCTTGCGTGTAGTGGTTTATCCAGGATTTATCAACTGTTACGAACGGCCGCGCCGTAAAAATTCACTTGAATTGCGCTTGTAGAGTTCCAAACTCTGCTTTGAAAACTTAACCCGAATCCGTTTTTGATCAATCGTCAGCAAACGCGGCACGCATCTTGCCGATAATTTTTTCGTGCCAAAAGAGTCATGCAGGATTCGAATGACGCTATCACTTGAAATGGCTACTGTCTCAGCTATCTCACGAACCTTGACTCGGCAATCGTCCAACACAATATCGTGGATTTTGTTGACCATTTCTTCCGTTGTGACGCCACTTGAACATCCGGAGCGCTCCGTGTCTTTTGTGCTCGTATGACCTCGACGAAATTTAGTGAAGCACTTCTTCAGTCTCCTTAATGGTTTTACCGCGCAAAAAGTAGTGCTTTGTCAAAACACGAAACTCAATTTTTTCCATTTTGAGCAAACAATAAACCAAAGTTCCTTCCATCACTTTTAAAAGATCAATGTTTGACAGATCTGTTTGATTTTTTTATATGCCTAAGTAAGCAACGGGTGTTATGGTTCTGTTTCTTAGGGGCGATGTGATAAATGCTGTTCATCTATGCTCTCTCTCTCTACGAAGCTCGTTGAGTACTGCTGACCGTCCTCACAAAAGATCAATGTTTTCTTTTTATTTCCTTTACCCGTGTCTGCATTTTCCGATTGCATTTATCAAAATGTCCACAGAATCATGCAAGGAAGACACTTCTTTTAATTTGAATCGCAGCTAAGTGGGGTTTCTTCTTAAAAGATATTCACGGTTATCCAAAATAGCCACAATGTTGGCCTCAACATCATTAACGTTTGTGTTGAATTTGTACTTTTAAATCTGTCACCTGTTCCAAATACAAGTATGGTACTTTAAGAGTGTCATCTACCGACAAACTGTATCCCGTCACCCAATTGTCTTCTCTCTTCGGATGACATCCAACGCAGCTGCTTAAAAATGCGTTTACTTATCAAGTCATGGCACCTGCTATGACTTCTCGAGAAATTCATTGAGTGCACTGGCGCACATCTTAGCTATCGCATCTAATAAATAAAACAAAAGAAAGATGATTCATTGAATTTGTTTCGAGAAATCCCTGCCCACAGTTCAAATGAAATTTGATTCTATCGGTCAACGCAACCGCGCCGGTGCATGTGTGTGTTATCTTCATTCAAGTGTGTAACATTTAGATCTTCTTTCTAGATACAATGAGTACGTGCATTTATCATTTTTGTTTTTTTTTTTTTTTTTACGAGAGGAGAAATCTTCTAAAATTAGAAACTAAAATTTAGTTTCCAGGATGGAATTGAAAAGAGAATCCATATCCACTTCTATTTGTATTTAAATTTAAAGTATCTAAAGTGTTTCGTAATTTTTACTAAGCTACGCGTTTTCTTCGTTTTATCACAATTAAACATCATCGTCGTCATCATCAGTGTCATAGTCGTAGTCTTTAGTTGTTGTCATTGTCGTTGATGTTTTCATCGCTTCTTCTCAACGTTGTTGTTGATGTCACTGTGTATCTTGTTTCTTCTTTCGTTTATTATGCGAGTGCTCTTGCTTTATTTTTAATGAAAAAAAAACTTTCTCCACCTGCTCCAGCAGTAGGCAGCTCTTTTACACTGTGGATGAATGGCTTTTTGGTAGACAGCCTCAAAACCAAGACGGGGTCTGTTTGGCGGCGGTTTATACAGTGCGGATACTCTCTTTCGGGTATTTGCGTACGCAATTGTGAACCAGCCAAATATCGCTCTTCCTCTTCTCCTTCACCATACTTTGGTGCGGTGAACTGGTTGGAACTTGCCTCTGGTTTGGTTTATTTTTTTAGTGATTCAGTTTGGCAAAGGTCCGCCTTAAGCCGATTTTGGGTTAAATTGCCATTACGTGATTATTGTAACGCACTTTCCCACACACCAACAGCAGCGGTAGTAGCCACAGCGCTGCAGACGAAGAGGAGAAAGAAGTATCTATAAGATACTCGTACATGCGACTTACATTTTCGTTGCTTTTTGTCGTCATATTTATTCTTTTTTTTTGGTTACGTATTTCGCAAAATTGAAATTCCATCGATGGAAAAAAAAAACTAAAGAAGGTTACCCTCGCTGATGATCGACTTGTGGCTTCTCGCGATTGTAGTGTATTTATCATTTGGAGCTGCGCACGCTGCGCATGCTCATTGCGTGTAACCGCAATATTTACTTATAGACTGTGTATAGTATGCGTGACTACTTTTGCATAATATAAACATTTCAATGTGCAAGACGCGCGCACTATTTTTGACTCTCGGCGCGGGTGGATGGCTGACTGAATGCAAAACAATCGAAAGTGATTTCCTGTAATTTGGTTACGGCTTTATAAGTACCACCGGCCGATCGACCAACCCACCGACAGACTAACCGACGTTGCTTTGTTTTTTTTTTTTGTTTTGGGACGAATGAGGGCACTCGCTTTGGATGGACTTTTCGTTATTAATGCCTTCGCTTCTGCTGCTGCATTTGAAGTTGAAGTGGAGGCTATCTAGTTCGTTTTGGTTTTATGTACACGCACAAACGCTCTGATTCCTATTGGGGAGTGAAGAAAAAAAGGGGAAGCCGTCTGGGATGAAAGTAGATAAGTGGAGAAATAAATTTTAGTATCTAGATATTTTATTAGTGAAGATTCTTTATCTGCTCTAATGATGCTTGGACTTATGAGTGGGTTTTTTTTTTATTCCTTCTTATTAATGTTTATTACCAACTACGAAATTTGGATTTAACTAAGGTATACCTACATACATTTTGTACTTATAAAGTGGATGTCCCTTTCTGCGTCTTAGGGCATCCACCACGCCCACTTGCGGTTGATGATAAATGTGTCACAGCTCTAGGTGCTAGTCTTGTTTTTTTTTTTTTTGGTTTTTCGTCTGCAACCCACTCTCTTATGTTGTCTTCGGTTAGTGGCCTACCATGGTGACGATGCAGTGGTCACCTTCTTGTAGACTTGCCGAACAGACTGCAACTTTCGCCATCTACATATATATGTACATACATATGCATGTATTTAATATGTTTAGTATTTTTATGACAATGGCGCTAAATAGGTCTACCTCTACAGTTTTCCTTGAGACAGTATGATGGTCACTTGCACCGATAGTAGCAGTCGATTATTTCAGAGAATCTGCAGATAATCCGGTATGCTTCCTGGCCAAGCGCGGTCTCAATAAGTTGATGTGCTCCATTTAAGAATTGTTCTCTCTTTTTTCATACATTTATGTACATAGGTATATGGGCTCAGAAGCTCGGTCATATGCGAAATGCCTAGAAGCAAACGACTCAGCTAAATACTTCATCCTTGAATGCACAACCTATTCTTGAATCAGAAAGGAAGGTAGATTTTAGAAGATGTGGATCTACTGGAGCTCAATCTTGCTCATTTGCTACGATTTGCGAAAGCGACCCATAGAGCGGCTAACAGCTCCGTAACAAATCGCTTTGGGCACTGAACTAAACTATTCCAACCCATGGGCAGCTACGCCAGTATTTTTCAAGCTGAAATCTGTGCTATCGACAGATGTAGCCAACTCAATCTTGCTAAACGCTACAAGCAGCAATCGGGGCTCAGATCATCAAATCTAGAATCGCCTCTGAATGCCTTGATAAACTAAATAGCCTCGGCGAACGAAATAACATCACCATCTACTGGGTACCAGGACACCTGGGGATAGAAGGTAATGAAGAGGCGGACAAACCTGCCAGGAAATGGGCTACCACACCCTTTGTGGGCCATGAACCCTTCTGCGGCATAGGGGAACACAGTAAAAGAGGAGCTCCGATTACTGGAGAAGACAAACAGGACAAAAACTCAGGGTCTAAGACAGGCGACTAAACTTTCGGGTAATTACAACTTGCAGAGATTCAAAGCTTGCACCAGCCTTGACAAAAATAAATTCCGACATCTCAAGAAGCTAGGTCTATCAAATAAAGGCTCATGTAGATTTTGCAATGAGTCCAGTGAAACTCCAAAACACATACTGGTGGAGTGTGGGGCACTAACCCAGAAAAGATTCAAGTGCTTGGGTAAATACCAAAATTACAGCAGAGGATCTACCACTCATAGCACCCAATCTCATGCTGCAATATCTTCAAGAAATTGGTCTGGATGAGGTGCTGTGACCTATGGAATTCTCACCTAGCCTAGGTGTGAGCGAAGCTCTTTCTCACCAATTCCAATAATGACGAGAGTGATGTACCTTCGTCTAGGACTTGTAGGGGGCACAATAGATCTTAAGGTCGCGGTGCATCTCACCCTTCAATAATAAAAATAATAACAAATCACTTACCTTGGGAGTGGGAGAGGGCGCGGTTTCTCCAATAGATCTACGTGCTTGTCTGTATAGGCTTAGAAGGACCACCCATCTAATACAATGCATGGAATGTGCACTTATCACGTTTCTCCTAAGGCGACCAATTAAAAGCATGCAACAGCTTATTCCGATTTTTAATATTGTATGTTACAAGAAAGAAAGAAATGTTTTTTTAAACTTCTCTGATGATCCTCACTCGACAGCAGTGATGTTGACAAGGGCTATGACCACCTATGACATAACTTTGTTTTAGATCTAAAAATACATGCTCACTCACAATGGTTTTCAATACTTACAATTATTTATTTATAATTTGCTTCTTCAGCTGGGGCAAAGATAACGTGTTAATTATTTGTAAGTGCACACGTATTTCGATCAGACAAGAATTGCTCTTGACGTCGCCGTTGAGCTATGAATGTGCTTTGGCCTCTTTATGATACTTTAAATCTTTAGTGGCCAATATGGATCTTCTGTTATATAAGCACAAGGTCGGGGCGGGGGTAGATTGCTGGGATCTCTTGATCTGTTATGCATTTTGTTTATACTCTTTTGGCTCTTTGCTGCCTTTTCAAATCTTTTTTTTTTGGAATTTTAAGTTGCTTGTATTATAGGTTTGAAGAGAGTTCTTAAAAAATGCTAAAATTCAAATAGCTTGCATTTGCTTCCTTTTTTACCACGAGATAGTTAAAGTGGTACCTTGTTCTTCTGCGTGTATGTATGTCAACTAATACATTTGTACATCAATCAGCAGGTGATCGATTTGTATAGTACTTGACCATCAAGAAACTGAGTAACACTCGATTAATTGCATCTCGTGTTACTTTTCACAGTATTGAGAGCTGGCGCCAATCGGTAAATCTGAATTCCGAAGCAATTGGCTGATATGCTGTGATAGAGTTGGAGGTGTCCGACCTAAACGATTAAGGTGTCATATGTGTATAGTACTTTCTCTACTATGTACCTATGTATATAGTATGTATGAAATTCCAGTGGCCGGAATTACCGCATTATTTAACGACTAAGTAAATGACATACGTTTTCGATATCGGAATGAGGAAGATGACACATGGAAAACAACACTGTGATCTTGTTAAATGCTTGTTTAATTCTGCAGCAATTCGGTTCCAATTTTGTAGCACTATGAGAATTTAACACTACCCAACCGTTTATTGAGAAAAGTTTAATTCTAAGCAGTAAACGGTAACTTACGTTAAATCTTGAAATCTTTTATTTCACAATAAAGGCAGCCATGCCCAACAACAGGCATCCGCCTTTGTTTTTACAAAATTTTGTAACGCATAATGCGGATTAGTATTCCTTAAGCTTAATTTCATCAAAAAAAAAATCGCTTATGATCTTGCTGTTCGATTCTAACCTCCGAAACGAACGATGACACTTTTTGGAAAAAAAACACTTGTTCTTATACATATGATATGTTTGGAATATGATTTTGTTTCAAAAACAAAGTTAAAAGAAATGTTATTGACTAAAAAACAATCAGACAGTATTTATTTATTAATTTGAACTCGGTCATTTTTCTAATATCTAATATCGTGTTCAAAAATACCACTGCATTGGGTCCGTTTTACAATTTCTCCCCTTGATTGATTTGGCTGTATTATCCCTAAAAATTTGAACTCTTTATTATGTTATAAAGGTCTTGCGTTGTTATAGACAAGGTTTTGAAAGTCGTTCGTCCTAAAAAGTAATTAAAATAAACAATTTGCAAAAATGTTCTATTTTTTGTGGTCACCAACAATAATGTCTACTACACGAAGGGGAGCAAATTGGAGCAAAAAAAATTTTCATATTTTGAAAGAAGACAAATCACTTAACACAGGAACATATAAAACTTTGCGGTATCTCACGGGCAACACAACCAAAATGCAAAACTAACATATTTTTTTTTACACTTTTCCTTCCTTCAACCACAGATTAAACAAGAATGTATTTTTTTTTAAAAAAATCAAAACTATTAAAAACACACCAGAGCTTACTGATTCCATTGCCAAAAAAAATTATCTTGATGTATCCAATAGATTAGAAATAACACGCAAATTACTGTACGCACTGAAAACGAAAATACACGTAGGACTTCGATGCAAACAGTGAACTTATTCTTCATTTGTGACGATCTGCCGAAGATCACGTGATCCGGATGACCTTTCTCTCTCGAATTTTTCATTCTCTATGAAATTTACAGCAGAAATAAAACGGGAGTTGAAGATAACGGTCAACTTTGAAATTTGAATTTCTGCCAGCTTAAAGGGTAATTTGCCCCAGTGTGCGACGTTTTGTAGCATACATATACCTACATATACATACATATGTACGTTTACCGTTTTCGTTTCTTTTTTTCGAAAAGTTTTAAAACGGTCGTGTCTGGTCGCCGTGGCCGTGGTGGTTAGTGCGTTGGACTACCACGCAATGCTGCCCAGGTTCAACTCCTGGCCGGGTCTAACACCTAAAAAAAAAAGAGTTTTTTCACGGTACCACCTCTTTCGAATGCCTGACAAGCATCCAAGAGTATCATTTGTCACGATTAAGCTTCTCAACTCGCCGTTCGGAGTCGGCAAAAAACTGTAGGTCCCTTCCATTCGTGCAAAAATATAACACGCACACACAAATGGTTGCGAGAAGCAGGCCCCGGTTCACCTCGAGCTGTAGCGCCAACTAAGTGTCTATCAAAATGACCATCTTATTTACTATTTGTGTATTATGATTACTACGTTCCCCATTTGTGGCATAAGTTTTAATAGATCAGCAAATGTTCTTGCTGTCTCGTATCTGTGACATTTTTGAAGGATTTCAACTTCACAGTTAAAAAAAATCGCGGCTTGACAGTTATGTAACTTTCTGAAAATGGCGCACAATTTAATTTTAAATTATCCTTTATTTCACCAGTTACTAGTTTCAATGTTAATACATACATTTACGGTTTGCGATTTTATCTTGTTCCTGCCCGACTTTTTTTTCGGTTCACTGTATGTGCCTCTTTTACTTAAATTTTATTATAATCCCGTTGAAAGTATAAAGATTGATTTAATTTTTAATGAAAAAGCCGCTGCCATACCCATTAGGTTTAACCGTTTCTTACCTTTTTCTTAGATGTAAGGATATACACATGTATATACATACATGCATACACTATGTCACAAAAGTCTACATACGATTTCAAATAATGATTTTTTTTATTAAAACTACTTGAGTTTAAAACAAACTTTTTTAAATAAAACATTTCACTTATAGTATAAAAAAAAAGTATCCTATAGAAAACAAGTCTGTTTTTGGTATTAACAAAAGTCTAAATACGATGTTCATGACTACTGAATTTGTAGCTAACAGTAGCGTGTTGGGCTGCCGGCATTAGCTCTGATTACCTCTCTTAACCGTGAGGGCATAGACGCTTCGGGTTACTTAGGATGATATTTCGCCATATTCTTCAGCCAAGACACTTTTAAGCATTGTTATTGATGTAATGGTTTTTTCTTCAACTTTTGTTTAATATGAACCAATAAATGCTCAATGGCATTAAGGTCAGATAATTGTGGAGGATGTTCAAGCTTCGACCGAACATGGTTCCATGTTTGTGTGCTCCCGAGAAGATTGGTTTTTAAAATTTTGTGTGTGCGCGTTATATATTTGCACGAATGGAAGGGACCTACAGTTTTCTGCCGTTTCCGAACGGCGAGTTGGGAAGCTTTACATGACAAATGATACTCTTGAATGCTTGTCAGGCATTCGGAAGAGGTGGGCACTGTGAAAAACTTTTAGGTGTTTGCGGCGTATTTGGCTTCCGCCATACTTTCGTCCGTCCATCTCGCCCAAAAACATTAAATAATTTACTTTCAGTTTCCATTATTTCAATATACTAATCAAGTAATTTCGCTTCGTATGTAGACTTTTGTGACATGGTGTATGTAGGTATGTATGCAATGTAATATGTAAATTATTGTACATGCTCATCGCACATATCACGTTTATTCCTTTCTTAAGTGATTCAATTTAAAATAATATCCTGGCATGAATATTTTTAAAATGCAAAATGAGTTCCACGCTGAAATGAGATAAGAAACGAAAAAAAGAAAAGAAATATGAAACACCTGATGGCCATTTATCCGTGTATCTTTTGATTTAAATTCTATACTTTCGCAATTTCATACACGCGCCAGCTAACCAGGATGGGAAGTTATGTTGAAATGGAACAACAGCTATACTAGATGATTTTCATTTCTAGAATCACTGTCACATGGTAAAATTCACTTCCGCATCAAACTAAAGTGTAAAACGGCACGTTTATTATCTCACCGCATCCACCGTGGTTATTTGGCTAATTGTGTGAAGCAGAGTATAATTAACGCTTTTCATTCATTCTAATCCCATTAGCATGGCTAATTTATTACTAGCCTGTAGCTCGGTCCGTGTGCTTCGCATGTGTCGTAAAAGTTATTTAACTTTATTGATTCATTATATTTGACTGATTTAAAATGACAGTTTTTAGAACATTGTTTTCATTCTAATGATTTGAATGACTGCTGAATATGGAACAATCATTCACGTGATGGCGCATTGATCCGTTGTTATCCTGTAAATGTCATAAGCATTGAAATGTCATCGAATGTGTAAACTGTTAAGACTGTCATAAACACCGGCATCTTAATTGATTTTATTTATCAGTTTATCTAGTTTATTTATTAAAAAAAAAACTATGCAATCATTTGAGCTTTTTTCTCATTCCACAAGTTTACTCTCAGATCAGAATTTATTTTCTAATATTTAACTAAGAAATGTCACAATGTAAAAAAATGTGTTTGTTGGAATTCTTGGCGGGTGCGTCAAAAAGTTTCAACACTTTTTTTTATTGTTACCTGTAGCCAAGGAAATGACGTTTTCGAATTTCACATATCATTTATTCGAGACAGACACCGGGGTGTCTCCGCTCTTTAGATTAGATCACCGAAATCTATCTATCTATTTAACTATCTAAATTAAATCGCTAGCGCGAGAGCTTGTGATTCCTCCTGAGAGCTTAATTCTGCATCGATTTCAATGATTCTAACACTGATTGTTCAGTATAAACAATTTTGAGAAAGTGCATGTGCGTAAAGTTACTACGAAAAAACATTATTACCTATACCTACGTTCTCATTTTTTTTAAATTGGTAAACCGTAAGCGGTTGTAGGGTTTCTACATGCGACATTTTTCACACTGCTCCACTAGTTATGAGTAAATGTTCTTTACTTTTTTGCTTGGAATTTATTTGGTCCTTTTGCTTAAGGGGTTATATACAGTTAGAATTTGCAAAAAAATCTTAATATTAATCTAAATTTTTTTTTTATTTCATTTTCGTAATGTATATATATTTAAGTACACGTTAAGTCAATCCGACGATTATTCTGTAAGTTACACAAATATTTGTAAAGACATCAGATCGCTTTCTTTACTCTATGTAAAGTGCTTTTCAAGCTTCAAACGCATTTTTCTCAAAACCATGTTGTTATAGTCGGTGACCACGATTTCTCGGAAACTGCTGAACCGATCCGTCTCAAACTTTAACACAAGCTTCTTAAGTATATTTTTTAGTAATTGTATATATTTTATATATTTATATTTTATATATTTTTTTTTGTTATTAACAATTTAATGCCGAAATTTTTCTTGAGAGGACGCCTTGCAAAATTTGGCTTATTCCTTCGATTAATACCTAGATTATACATTTCTTTAACGATACCCGTTTGGTTTTTTTCATTTTCTATGATCCAGTTCAGAGATTTCGTGGTCACCGCAAGATGCCTTTTTGAGAGGAGCTCCGGGAGATCAGCTATAGCAAGCATCCTTCAAAATTATTATTATATGCAAATAAACAATGTTGAAATACAGTTAAAAGTTACCTGAATATATGTAAACAATTTTACATTAATAACTTTAAAAGTTTTCCCAGGAAAAATTCTTGAAAAATCGCTTTTTTAGCCCTCCTGACTATATATAACCACTTAAAGCTTGTGTCTAGTAGGTGCTTTAATTTAAAAAAAAGTCAGTGAAGACAAAAAAGTAAAAGTGGGATGTTCAGCATTCTTTAAAATCTGTGACAGTCACGTTATTGTACTACTATTTCATATTTCAGACACGGTATTTACATGCATGAAAGTGGGTTTCTAGAAGTCTAATAAGAATTACGGATGAACTTACAGTTTTAAGCAATTTTAGTTATTTAAATATTTTTCGTAGTTCGCTATACTCTTCTACCTTTATTCAACTAAATTATAATCTTCTTGTAAACATGTAAGCTTGCTTCTGAGCAGCCCGTGAAAGATCTAAAACTTAGTTTTCCCCAACAATTGATGATTGCTATGTACCTTCTTCTTTCTTCTTCTTTAAGTGGGGCTACGATTCGGGGTGAGCCGGGCCCTGCTTCTAGCAACAATTTGTATGTGTGTGTTATATGTTTGCACAAATGGAAGGGACCTACAGTTTGTCCGACTCCGAACGGCGAGTTGAGAAGCTGACAAATTATACTCTTTGATGCTTGTCAGACATTCGAAAGAGGTGGCACCGTGAAAAAAGTTTTATGTGTTTTGCTGGGATTGAACCCGGGCAGCATTGTGTATTAGTCCAACGCACTTACCCCTATACCACGGTGCATGATTGCTATGTACCTAGTCTAGTTTTTTGACCGAATAAAAACGACCTACAATTTCACACCGTCATGCGGTATTAAGAATCTTGTCACGAGAAATAATAATTCAAAAACCACAAAAATTGTTGTTTGCTGGGACTCGATTATGTGTGAAAACGTTGAAGAGTGCACCAGTTTAGATATTAAGCCCACACGACACCACGGACAGCATTAGGTTAGGTTAGGTTAAGAGGGGTTCTGAGGATCACAAAACACAAGGCCCATAGCGATCGCTGAAAACCGCCACAATTTCCTCATTGCTATATCGTTGCGGTATCAGCAAATATATGGGCGTGTTTGTCCAAGAGGCAAGGCCCGGATAATATAGCTATTCTAATTTGTTCCTTGCTAGTTCTAAGGATTTCATTAGTTCTTTTATGGTCCAGTGCCAGCCAAAGTGCCTTGAAAACCCTATGTCCTACTATGTAGACCATTTCTTCTCTTTCTTTCGAAAAACTTTCTTTTATTGAATTAATGCTGCAGAACAGTGGAGCAACTTCCCTCCTTTCCTTGCCAACTCATCGGCGAAGTCTTTGCTTTCTATCCCAGAGTGACCTGGCACACAGCATACAGTTTCTGCGTGCATATTGCGCCCTGAGCATTGTGCGGAAACTCCTGACTAGTGCCGATTTGGTAGTGTAAGATTCTATCTCCTTAGGCGCAGCCTGACTGTCGATGTTAATATCAATACCCTTCGTTTTATTTTCAGGAGCTCGGCAGCTCTACGTACGGCTAGAACTTCTGTCTAAAAAACACTGCAGGCGTCCGGGAGTCTTTAGGACACTTTTAGCTCTGGTTCCATGCAGAAGATACCAGATTCCATGCGGTTTGAGGTTTTAGTGTCAATAATTCATGGAGGACGCTTCGTCAAATTTATTTCTTATTAAAATTGTTTATTTTTTTAACTACATATTATTTGATTACCTTTTGCTTCAAGTCCAGTCTCCAACTTTTGGTAGTATTTTCAATTACATTATTTGCTCTGATTATGACCAGAGCCAACTCGTAGTTTGGACTTCCGCCAATTAGTTTGTTGGCTGTCAGAATTACTGTTATGCGAACCGAGTGTTGATTTTATTTGTAGGACAATTGGTATATCGACGATAATTCTTTAATTCGAATGAAATTGTGTTTTAGATTATTTTATAAGATTACAGTATTTTGTTGAATCAGCTTTCACCACGTGATGTTAGCTGTCAAATCGAGTATAGACCATTTCTGACAGCAATGCACCAATACAGTTTATTGTCGCTTTCTTATATCTTTCGTATCGTGTTTAATTATCTCCATTTTCTGATAACAACTTGTGAACAAAAAACAAATATTGTTTGACAACCTCCTCTCTTTTTGACGCCACTACTTCAGGCATATTCTTTTGATTGTTCCTAATGGATAGCGGAAAGTGGTCCTTACCATATCTGCATTTGCAAGCATTTAACAATGGATCAATGCTAGTTTTTGTCACCTGTCATCTGTTCAACTACGCATTTCTAAATATGTTGTAAACATTTGAATTTGTACATCATCACTTCACTACTTTTATAAAATGAAGTCTAAAAAAAAGTATGTATGTATGTGCCACAAAAACAAAACAACCACTGAACGGATTTGAATGCGGTTTTTTGCAATCGATTCTGGTTGGATTCAATCTATGAAATGGATAAAAAAAATCAATATATTTCAATAAAAAACGTCTAAATGAAAAAAATAAAAGTTTATATTTTACTTTTCAGCATTTATTTCGCTCTATCTTGGTTCTTAAATAACATATTAAAATAAAATTTACATATTTGTTTAGATTATTTCACAACAAAGATTTTGATATATATATCTTCTTTGTACATTTTCTGTGAGAAAAGTAATAACATAAAGAAATATTGTTTGTATGCTTTCGCGACAACGATCAGTGGAAATCATTGCCACCGCCAATGCACCAGCGGCAGCGGGTATGCGTGTATGCGATACATGCGTGCGTAGTATAAGTGATTGGGATTGCTTCGTGCTAACGTATATGTATTGTAATTGTTCGATCAACTCTAATCCAATAACTGGATAAATTTGGTTGCGATTGGGCTTGGAACAGATACAGATATGTAATATGTACAGTAGATTCCGCTTTATTGGGTGGCGGATAATCGCTTAAATGGGACAGATGGTCAAGAACCGGACAGAACAGATTGTTTTTTTACTTGATCGCATTATTGGAACAGCTGCTTTATTGGAACAAAATCGGTCTGGACCGAAGTGTCCCAAATAAGCGGAATCCACTGTATTATGTTTTGCCGTTTTGGCGGTAAGAACGTGCTGTAATATTTAAGAAAGCGGAAAAGTTAGATTGGGAGAACCCACCTACGTCACTTTTTTCTTTCATAGTCTATGGAAAATTCTTTATCCAAGCAATTCCTTCAGTCATTTGGTGCTAAGCAAATTGTGAAGCAAGTATTTATGCAAGTATAAGGCGCAAAGACAATTGTAGCATTTAGCTGGAAGTCTCCTTCCAGTAGACAATTTATTACAAATACACATATCTACATAGAAAGAGAATATTTTTGTATGCGCAGCGAAGCGGGTACATCAGCTAGTACTAGATAAACCTGTGTATACATATGTATGTACATATATTTAATCTTTTTTGTGTATGCTATCTATCGGTCTATCGTGCTCGCATGTCGTTCTATCGCATCCATACTCTTTCAATTGAAGTCAGTCTTTTTTGATAAACCTTATCAGGATTTTTATTTTGTTCACTGAGGTAGGTCAGGTTATATGGAATATTGGAATTATATGAGAGTACTTTTTTGACCGTGACTAATTGGGAATAATTGCTCTTTATCTGCTTGGGCAAAGAGCAACAACAACAAAAAGGGATAATCGCTTAATGTTATCTCATCGTGGATGGTAACAAATACTAAGTTGGATTAGCTGCGTATTTCGAGTTATAACTCTCATGAGGTGGATGTTTGTTTCATTGGCAAATGGACTTTATCTTTTTTAAGTAGATAATTTGTGCGGATATACTCAGTTGTTGATAAGGAAGAGCATGTCTATTTGTATATGCTAATTGTTTTCAAGTCAAGTCAAGTGTCATTTATTTTGAACTTTGACGTTTTATGTCCAGGTATATACTTATTTTGGAGGTTTAATTTTAACAAAAGAGCGTTGATAAGTTGAAAAATACGAGTATTACCGAATTAAACGTTTCTAGGCTGGCATGCTGCTCATGCTTAAATAAAAACTCTGACACGTAATATCTGCGCATGTAATAATAAAGCCATCGGGTTAAATAAACGTTTTTGAGTGAATATTATGAACATACATTTAAATTTTCGGGTTTAAAAAATGCGTGTTACAGATCGGGTTTGAAATTATAATATATATATATATATAATATATATATATATTATATAATGGCCGTATTTTATTATCACCAATGATCCATATAGATCATTGGTTTGTATGCGTTACGGCAGCAATACGAGATCTTACTATTTATCAAGATCAATTTTTGTAATCTAAAAATTAATTCGGCTATATTATCTACTGTGTGACGAAAGTTCCAATAGAGCACGACAAAGATACCGTGAGCTTTATCCTAACCTTAACAGATAAATTGAATTTTGTTTTCTAATCATTTACACCACTTTTCCTAGTTAAATTAGGCCTACATACTCAGTTACGTTTGAATCTGGGATGTTAAGGTGAAAATGGTATGGAAATTAGAGTTTTGACGGGTATTCTAATAAATAAGCATACTTTAAAACCTTCGTAAAGTCATAATTTATTTAAAAAACAAATTGCAAAATTATGATTTACAATTGTTGCATTCCCAAGAAAAAAAAAAATAAAACGGTATGATTATTACACATTTCTTGTAGAAAAGCGACCTGAAAACCAAAAAAATGTATGGGCAAGATTAATAATATTGACTTAAAAGTAAAATATCTGGAAAGCAAATAAAGGTATCCAATTTATTTAAACGCAGTTAAAAAGGGTGTTATTTCTTCTAAAATGAAAGCCTTAAAAGAGTTAGTATGGGTCAAGGTACACCAAAGTAAGTGTTTTCTGAAATTCTCGATAAATGATGTCCAAATTGGAGATACACCCTTGCTGTAGAACGATTTCTTTCTTAAATAAACCCAAGAATCAGTTGCCAAAGTATTGACTTGGAAAAACCCTGTATATAAGAAATAATTATTGACAATCCAAATATTATTATGTCCGAATAAATTAATATTCTGCTTGAAATGATATGTTAGCGATGTAATAGTAAAACTATAGCTACAAAATATTATTCTTATTTTGTATCCGTTAGTCCAAAGTAACAATATCCACCATAAAAAATAAAACAGACGCATTAAACTTTAATTTAAAAGAAAATATTCATTCGCATGGCAACTTCGCGCTAATTGTCAATGTAACTTAGCTTTACAATCACCATAACACAGAACTTAACCTTTTTGTTGATCTGGACTGTTTTATTTTTAATGCGTGATCCATATAGATCATAAGTGTTAATAAAACACGGTTAATATGGCCGTAAGTATCAGTTGGAAGAGGTATTTGAAGACCAGCTTAAATAATTGTTGATGAAACTTTAATAGCCTTAGCCCCGTACGACCAGGCAGGTTAGTTAAAAATGACAGGTGTGTGTATCGGATGACATATTAAGGTTGACAAGGAAGGCAGAAAAACTGTCATAAAAGCTAATGTGAATAATGTTTGAATACGGTCACCATTTTATTTTTTTTTTTTGTTAATTTAAACTGCAATTGTAGGTGTCAATTCGCGACATATGCATTGATGACAAAATGGAGGCATCGGTGGCAGTCAATATAATAAAAAGACGGAATGTAGAAGTTCTCAAATTTCTGAATTATATCTAAAAAGTGCTAATATCGCTAGCTAAGGAACTACTACTAGAATCTAGAATCCGTCAGCGGGAATGTTCCACCGAAATTCGAAATTTCCTGTCATTGAATCCGTTGGAAGGAAATCGTTCACTTGTTCACGGTAATGTGAATGTGATTCACTTCATTATTCAAAACGATCGGATCGAATCTTCCCATACATTTGACATCCGGAACTATTTCAGTGCGGATTTGGTTGTTGTGTGCATAAAGGATTAACTGTGCTGAACAAGGTTCTTAATTTTGAATATTTTTTTTTTTACAAAATGAAGTCCATATTATTTAACGTTGTAAAAATAAAAGAAGTACTTATGTTGTTTATTTATGTGTAGTTTTTTTTATAAAATAAAAAACAAAAGAGTTGGACTATAAAGTTCTCATGATTTAATCTTGTATGTGTGCTGCTTCATTGGTGTTTGGCTCCAAATTCACTTCATACTCAGAGTTTACTCTTAAATTCGGACGAGCTCTGCTGCAAATTTCCTCATTTTGTCCAATAAATAGAGCCACAGTAGGTTTTCGTTAATTTTACTTGTTTTTTTTTACAAATAACAAATATTTTCACCGTCAACAAATGCAAAACAGTTGTTTTCGAAAAAATAAACCGACGTGTAGGTGAAGCAGTGCATCCGGCGAGTTCAGTGACACCGACAACGAGTTCACGTGGATCTAAGTAGTGAAGTTAATCTCAGATCCGACGGATTCTAGAATAGGGGTGATAATATTCGTCAGAGAAAAAAAAACCTTTTTAAAGTTATAATAAAACTGTCTTCATAAACTCATAAAGTGACTAGTTTTCCAATTCGAAATTCGATCTCATTTGAATATCCGTTTGGTTTAGTGGTGTGTGGCGCGCTATTTCATATCGTAGATTGCAGTTTTATTATGATTAAATGACTTAGCAGTCTTAATCTTATCTTTTTGTAATACAACTGTAATTATTTGTGCATTCGAAAGATAGGAGGAGACAATGTTTTGTTTGCTTCAGAATTTAATCGAAAATCTTTCACTTTATAGCCCAACAGTCTGACATTTTATTTGCTTGTCGGCAGTGGCAACATTCTGCAGGTTATCAGCACTAACCACAACAGGCCCAAGAATCCATCACCTGATCGCAGCTAGTGCTGATACTTAAGTAAACTAAACACAAGTGTTTGCCAAAAGCGGTGCGTTTCGATTGAAATTAGTTACTTGATTGTGTTCGCAAATCATCCAACCGCTTAAGAAGGAACTAACCGAAGAGGAATTTGCTACGAAAAGTACTGCTCGGTTCGTCGGCTCTTTTCCTGAACACAAACATAAGATACAGAGTATGCCATTTAAAGTGGAAGCATTGGGAACCCCTATAACTTTTGCCAGCGCTTTCAGATCGATTAATGGCATACCCAGGGATTTAATTTAAGATTGATGAAGCCGGATAACCAGTTTCTTTTGTTTTCCATGGTTAACCCTGCTACATGATACAATAAAAAATATTTAACAAATTAACGCTACGAAGCTAAGATTGCTGTAGATTTTAAATGTACAATGAACCCTTAAAACATAACGCCGAAACTGAGAAATAGCAGCCTAGAAGAACTAGAACTAGAACTTTTTGCATCAAATTCTTCTTCGCGTTGAACAACAAAAAATTAAAAATGTATGTGATTTGACAGATTTGACAGTTTTCATAAATTTACCCTAAGAAATCTCTGTGCTAAAATTCGCAACATGGGGAAATGTCTTACTCTCCTTCATGAGCACTCTCTTTTACGAAATTACGAACGAAATTTTCCCGTTCGCCCCAAAACGCTTGCGCCCCGGGGCTATAGCCCATTTAGCCCTGAGGTTAGGGTGGCCCTGGGCAAACCGCGTTGGAAGCGTCAGTCGAAGGAAATTTATATCGTGGAACATTTATTTGAAGTTCAATGTATACACAAATAAGCAAAGGGCTTTAGCACAGTTAAAAGTCAACATACGACCTGAAAACGCCGCTATATCGCCCGAATCATTGCCCAAAACGATGGAAAATGCCGAAAAAATAGCACATCAAGGCTAAAGGTGGCCATTTGCGCGATATCATTTTCAAAAAGTACCTGGAACAAATCTCCTTGAGCTAAAATAAATAGTTATACAAATGAACAGCAAAAAATTGTTTTCTTTTAATGTTTTTTTTTTTCTTCAGAAACAAAAATGCTTCCTTTTTAAAAAGGTAGGCCTACCCTGTGGCTTTACTAGGTGCATAGTTCGATACAGATTGTCGTAGATAGCTTATGCTTCTCCTTCAGTTTTTCTTTATAAGTAAGCTTCTGGGCACAATCACTTTGCAGTAAACAAAGGTTGAATCCATATTTTAAAATCAAAACGTTTTCCATGACCAATACCCAATTTAGTTAATTTTTATAGATTTTAGCATTAACTGCCACAAAGTCGGTGCTTTTGGTCATAGAACCAAATATTTCACCTCCCAGCTCAAAGCTAAAAGAACTGGGCATAAAAAGTGACGAAACCTGTCGACACTGTTATGCTGGCGAAGAAACCCCTGATTATTTATAAGGACACTTTTCCAACAAAGGAATCGTTTAGATTTCAACATTTTTTATTTTATTTTTTATTTATTCCGACAAAGGAAAAGTTATCTGCACGCATATTTCATCGAAGATAACTGGCTTCCATCTGTGAACTCTGATGAAGATATCAAAATCCGAGAACTATCTCCAGAGGGGGCTACAATAGATAGTTTGTAGGTCAAGGTTATGTCATCCCAGCTCTTGCAAGACAGAACTATTTTCAAATAAACAACAGCTGTCTTCCAGTAAACTAAATTGTCTCATAACTACATCTCCCAACTGAATGTAGACCATCTACAAAAAGTCCTAAAGTCTATGTTAAGATTGTTTGGATGTCAAACAGAAAAACAATAAACAGCAACTATAATATTTACTTTTGCACTAATTACAACCTAGCCCCCATGGTCACGCATTTCTCTCGTGATTGTGTGATGGATTCCATTATTATTTTCCAGAGCGCATATCCCATCAGTTAGTAGACACCTTGTGTCGTCTTCGTGAGTGAATTTAATTAACTTGCGTACGGAAAGTTTTGGCGGTATGAAAAAGAAAAACATTCTTTGAAGAAATGCCCTTTTGCCCATATCTAAGTGCCTACCAGGAAATGTACACACGCACGCATTTTAGCCGGGCCTAGTGGCACACTTCGCTATTTTCAAACTGGCAGCACGTATCATTACAAGAAGAAGACCATCAAGAGCAGCAATCCGCAGCACTCCTCAATTCAAATTGTTATCACCTGTGTGCGCCATTGGTTTGTTACGAACGCGACTATCATTGTCATTTGAAAAGTAAAAGTTTTTTTTTCCTCGCCTCCTCCTTCTCTGTTTTCTTCTGCTTTGGTTTTTGTCTTCTTCTTGTCAACTGACACTTTCTACGAAATAATATAATTTGCATTCACACGTTGCCGTCGACGTTTTTGTCTCCGCTTTTTTTTTGTTGTCTGTCCAACTACATTGTAGGTTGGGATGTAATTAAAATTAAACGTGTAGTATACCTAGCTGATTTGAAAAATTACTGTGTCTTACAATAGTGGATCTCTAAAAAAAAATGACCCAAAAAAAACGGTCCAAAAAGAGAGAACAACCACTGTAAACCATTCAAAAAAAAAAAACGTGTTAAACCAAAGACGCGGCGCAGCCCGATGTAATCGCTGAAAATCAGACGAAGACACACCACATGTCCACAGCCCGATGTTGTAAATATGTTAATTCAATCAAATATTAATTATGTAAACTTATCACACAGCAGAAGATCTCATTCAAAAAAAAAAGAAAAAAACCAGCGTAGGGAAATTTTCTTGTCCACCCAGGGAAATCTACAAAACAAAAAAACTCCAATGTGTCTCTGGGAATCCGCACAGGGGTCGCGTAATCACAAGGCTATTATAGATTTCCAATTTTTCGAAATTCGATCAGATAAAGTCGTGCCACGAGGGAGATACACCAGAGGCGCACAAAAAATGCGTGTGCGATTGAAAGCTAGCTGCGACCTTCACCTGAATGCATGGGCAGCAATTTTTTTTTATTGATAGCCGCATCATCTTTGATTACCAATATCAACAATGAAAATTGAGAAAGAAAGTTGATGAAGCATCAACGCGCGCAAAACGATGAATCGCACGGCATGGGAAGACCCATATGGATAGTCCCCGCCATCGCTCTAGGGCTATACTATGTATGATGTCGCATCGCATCCATTCGGTTGATTATTTATGGTTTTATTAGTCTGATGCTGGTGGCTAGCTGACCCATTGGACACTGTCCAAGTTGTGCAATATCGCATAAAGATTCATGGACACATGTTGTGGACAAGTTATGTTTACTACTGATCTTCTTTGATTAACTGCGGCAGCGGCAAAATTAATAATATGGCGACACAACAATGATGACCACAAACGGAGAGCAGGAGCGAGCAGATGAAATTGAAGACTAACCTATCAAGGTTTACAAGAAATTTTGCAACTTTGGTTATTAAATGCAGTCCGTAATGGAACACGGTCCTACCTAGTGTTGGTGCTCGTAAAGATTCAGAAATTACCTGGTTGACATTCGAATTTGTTTACTTGAAGTTATCTAATTAAATTAGTTTTGAGAATATAATTAGTGAAGAGGCACCTAGAGTGTGGATACGAGTAGACATCGTGTCTACCTTGAGGGGAAGAGCAGTTTTGTATTTTTTATTGTGTGACAGATATCACGTCAGCATCGAACGACACTGACTCATATTACATAGATAGATGTTCGTTGCATCGAAACACGTAACAAAGATAGACTGTTTACCTTACCTACAGTGTTGGCAAAAACTATAGCAACTTTATTAGAAACAAACTAAGGGGTAAAATTGATTTCTCCATAAAGTATTTTATAATTTGCAATTAAAATAAAATAAACATTTACACAAATAGTCTACATCCTTTCGGGAAGACAGGCAGCTCCCAAAGCCTTTATACTGCACAGGATCTAACACTGTGTTAAAATCGTTGAAAATCAGACAATAGAGAATATAAAAAGAATACGAAGCCACGAGGGCTTTTAGGGCAGTGAGCTCTCGGATTGTCTAGCGAGAAGAGTGACTCCCGCTCACTGGCGCTAAACCCATTTTCCTCGGAGACCTTAGAGAATTACATGTACATTTATTACATATGTATACTCAAAAATCAGGAAATGATTGGATGAGAGTCATATCGAATACTGACGCAAATCCGAGCGCCATGGAAATTCATCAGTTTAGCTCGTGGAAAATACAAACTGAGGCTCTAGAATGGCCTTAGGTTCCAAACTGGCTAACTGAGTAATTCTTGCTAATACATCTGCAATCAAGGATTATACGGAGACGATTCCTTTAGGCTTTGCGGTGAAGAAGAGGAAAAATAGAACACATATTCTGCGATTGGCATCCTACATCCAAGGAGCGCTCTGGAGCTCTGACGAGATATGGAACATGGATGCTACAGCACAAACAGTAGACCAACACAGGTAGGTCTTTAGCCTACTCGCAGATTGAATTCGGTTTCGTTGGAAAATTATTTTTAATTTCGATACTATCCCCTTGGTATGGTAAATTGTAAATTTCAATCTGGACTTTCTTTTCTGTACTGAAATAAAAGACGACCATGAACAGGTGCCTGGCATATTCATATTCATGGAGCCCTGTTCTATGTTTAATTCGTCATTGATTTCTTAAATGAATTGATTTCTTAGAAGACACTCTAAAACAGACTTTCCGTTAGATTAAAATCCTTGGCTGTGCAGCTGTAAACAATATTTCTGGGGAAATATTTCTTTACAGACCTACAAGATATTTCCTCAACGGATATCAATAAAATATGGAAATTTATCCAACTTTTAAAATAGTTCCAAGAGTACCGGTAAGAATCGGCTCTCGTGGCAACACAATGGACCTGCTTTGGTCTAAGTGAGTCCTACCGAATGCGGTGGATAGCTTATGTTAGGTTAGGTTAAAAAGGAGTTATGATGCTGGGTCGTCATAAAACACTGGGTGCCATAGTGGACCCATCGCGATCCGTTGGTAAAAAAAATTCAAATTGTATTATCGCTAGTTTGGCTAGTCTCTTCCAGTGTCATTGCATTATGTTCATTCGTCACTCTGTTGTGCTTACATATGTTATTACAGAATCTTCATACGTCTGTGTTTAAATGTCTCATTTTTTTGGCATGCTTTCTTAAGAGACAGTGCCCGGAACGTATTTCTATTAAAGTTCTCAACGTTGCCCTATTTAATCCAGGCAAAGAGGCTTGGCCACCCATGTCCCTCTGTTCTTGACCATCTGTGACCCGCCATACTTATAATTGTATTCTTTAATTTCGCCTTGATGCCTCACGATGGTGGTGCTGTGTGCACCATCTCTATGTATAAGGCTTATTCATCCGCGAGTTATTTCACACCACTCTGTTATATCTGCTTAGTATTTTAAGCACAGAGCGACATCCTTCTATAATTGCCGATTCTATGATACACGATTTTATAGAGCTCTGAGCGCGGCCTGACTGGCGATGAAGGAGCTCTGCCTGAAAGACACTATACAGTCATCCGTAGATCTTAGAGACGTGCTTAACTCTGATTCTTTTGAGCAAATTCCAGAACCCATGTCATTGTCGATTTTCGTCCCACCGTAAAGACCGCAATGTGATTTTGCCTTGTACGCGCCATGCTGCCCCAACATTCAAACTCCAGATACAGTGTTTTGTACGGTGTATCGAAGTCCAGAAGTGGGAGGATATCATCCGTTCTATTTTTGGTTATTTAAGGATAAGTCCGTTCGTTATATAAGAATCCTTGAAAACCATTAGAGTACTTTTTTTTATAGTGGGTTATAATGAATAAAGTACCCTTAACAGTTAGCCCTTTTTTATCAGATAGGCACATGAGTTGCTTTTGTTTTGACCAGCCTAAAAATTGATGTAATTTAATGATTTTTTTTTTGTATAATTTGCCCATAAGACTGCTCTGGTCGTTCATTTTTAAAGAATAGCTCAAAACTTCAAGCTTTCAACATTCTGGCTTATGATATAAAATAAATTGCTGAACAAGCACTAGTTTTGGCCAACACTGTACAGGTATGTATGTACGTACATATATGGAATTGATGTTTAACATTACCAGGAATTATTTTCACTTTTGTTTTGAATTATCCAAGCATGAAATTTCGGGTGGATACTTAGTTCATCCATGACAAAAGTCAGAAATTCAAATTACGGTGTGATTCATTAAAATGTCATTACTTTTGTTTTTTGTTTTGCATAGATCGTTTTCCGCGTCCGAATCTTAAATATGAATGTCCCGTCCCGAGTGACTAAATCGCCAACGCCTGACTCAAATGAGTGATCACATTCCACCCATGATGCTAGCACCCATTACAAAGAGAATTCTTCAGAACTCCACCCCTTAGGAAGTAAGGAGGGTAAAATGTATTCTTATGAATTTCTTGAGGAACACATACAACTAATAATAGGAAAAAACTGCTACTCATATAATACGGTCATCAAATATATAAAACCTTCTTCCTCTTAGTCTTAAAAAACAATCTGCCCAAGTTAACCCGATCTTTTGCTTACTCTCTCCAGTTGCTGAGGTCCACTTCCATTTACTGGCGATAGTTAAAAGAAATCTCGCTTTTTGTCCCTCCAGAGCCAGGAGCGTTGGTCTCCACTCGCTCTACATGTCCTAGCCACCTCAACCAATAAATTCGTAATTTTCTGGCCAAGTCGCCGTACAGCCGGTAGAGTTCGTCGTTATATCTTGTCCTTTACGTTAATTGATCGATAATTTTCCCTGTACTTTGATAACAGCGATGGTCCTGCGCCGTAAAGCAAGGCTGAGATGATTATGTTATTCAAATAAATAAACTAATGTGCCCAACAGTAGCCGTTGGAAAAGAGCTAAGCCTTCCTATTACCTTTTTAGCATTTGACGCTAGTTTACAGTGCTCATGACAATCCGTCAAGCTCTATTCACCGTCTTTGCCAGCAATCGGAAACGCAGCGCATATTAAAAAAAATATCTGCGTCTGCAGGCCTATAAGATCCAAATGACTCAGGAATCGAAGACAGCCAGCCATTACAGCGCCTTGACTTCAATGATTTGGAGTACTGTGATAGTAGGGGTGGGTACATTTTCAAATGGGGAGTAACCAGCACCTTGCGCTTTCCCACTCACTGCAAAGTAAGACAACAACATCGACAACTGCTAAGACATTTCGGGTCACCATTTCGGGTCACCATTTCTATAATTTTTTGAGAAACACCAGCTCTCTCAGCCATGGAAAATTCGTAACATTGTCCGAGGTAAATGCAGCAATGACCGCCCCATTCCGACGAGCTAGTTACTGGCGGGAGCAAGCATGCCTTCAGCTTCAGAAACCCGAACACCCTTCCATCTCAACTGCCAGGACGGGCCCAAGGAGTCCTGTGGTTTTGGGTTCTAAGGGTAGCCTATGAGATAGAAGGTCGACTGGAACAGCGGATTGACAGCTATACGCGGGTACAGCACGTCAAAACTTCCGCACCGCTCGCTGATTCCTCAGATCCGTTACAGTACCACTAAGTTGATGGCGTTTTTCGACCATAATCGTCTTCAGCGATGTGGCTGTTTCAACTGAATGGCGGAAGTCTGCAAGGCCGACATCACTTGTTTTATTTAGTGTCGACATTAGATTAAAACTATCTTTTCATCATTTTGGTCAGCCAAACATCTCGTAGTATCCCCAAATTTTAAACAATAAAGCTCAAGCTATTATAGCTCTGCCCTTATCTTCTCGGGAATCTGACAAAAACAAATTCACTTAGCGTTGACTAGATACCAGTCCACGAGGGCTTTGAAGGTAGTAAAGACCTCGACAGATGCTTGTCGTTCACTTACCGATCCGAAAAACCTCTTTGGGATTCCGTATTGAACTACTAATACAATATTGATCTTTTGTACATGTTAACATAATCTAAGGTGTGAATAATAAACAAAGTTTTCATTTGACAAAGAAGCATGAAGGTTAAACAAAGCTAAAGCATATAAATGGATGATTTAGCAAACACATCTGTGGGTGAATCTGGTATCTCTACTGCCTGAAGTATCTCTATCTAATATTCAGCCAAAACCAGAATGGGTGAACAGCGAACTGGGATTGTTTTTTTTTTTTTTTGTTGTATATGAGAAGCTTTGAACAATGTTGGTGAAATGAAAAAAATATGAACATAAACTTTCAAGGTCATCATTTTTCCTTAGCAGCAACCAAAGTGCACTAAACCGACCGAGGGGACATGCAGATGCAATATTTCCACCTTTTGTTCTTTTCTGCTTCATAAAATAAATTTCCCGAGAGCTTTTCATTGTTTTTAATCATGAAAAATATTGAAAATTGCCGTAGGATGGTGCAATCAGGGACCTACTGACCCACGTCATCTGTTGGGAGAAGATGAAAATTGCTTAACCACGACACCATTACATCCGCCCGATTTTCATTTTAATTATAAACCTCAAGAGGTTTTAAGTTATAATCAGTTATAATTATTTTGTTTTTTTATGGGAAGAAGTCTTTTAAACAAATTAACTTTTTTTTATGTTAATGCTAGTCCACAGAGAGAGGGTTCTAAGACTTTGCATTTTGCTCTGGAATACAAATATGAGCTCTAATCAAGGTGTGCGCTGCAAAGCTTTATTAATTTTTACTCCATTCCACCTGCTTTTGACACACCATGGTCCAAGCTGGTAGGTTAGGTTTCGTGGGTCGTTTGCAGTAGGTGCAATTTCACCCAGAGGCTATAAAGGTCCATTGTGATTATCTTAAAATAAATTTGTTTAGGTCTGTAAGCGGTATCTTAGCCAGGTCGCCCAGTGGAAGAATTGTGCCACCATACAAGATAGGCGCCGTTCTTGGAGAGCCGGGCAGTGACATGGAAGGTGTGCTACTGATTCTATTATATCCTCATCCATGCAGCTTCCACAAAAGTCATTGATAAGTGCCCGGTTATAACACCGACGAGCACATGGATTTGGCTTCTTCCCATGGATAGTAGGGATATTGTTCTATTCTGGTCGACAGCGGGCCACAGGTTGGGGGTTATGGCACAATCGCAAGTCATCGGCTAAATTAGTGGTAAAGCAGACTATTAGGTGTTGAAGACCTGTAAAACTTGTCTGTTAGCTAAGGTTATATGCATGTCAGAGCCATTCCTGGTTAGTTCATCTGCCGTTTCGTACCCTTCTCTTCCAACATGTCCGGCTACCCAGCAGAGTAAAACTGAATGGTGTTTTATTGCTCTAAGTGTCGTGGGCACCGTGGTGTAGTGTTAGGTGCGTTGGACTACTACGCAATTCAATTCCAGCCCGAACCAACACCTAAAAGATTTTTGCTAGGTTTTAAGTAGTCCAGTCGTCTACTAAACATAATCACTGTCTATGAATCAGTAACAAAGATGGCATGGTTGTTGCAAAGCTCCGGTTCCCTGTTTCTCACCTTTATGTCCTTTTCTCTTTACTCTTCTAGAGGCAGTGTTGGAAACCTCACAAGGTGAGGCTGTCAGAGCTCTGGAGTTACCTGTTATGATCAACTTAATAGAAAATTCGTAACATCGAAGCAATATTTAAATATGTACTACACTTTTAAAGCCTTAAATTTTATCTGATTGCAGAAAAGAAAAATAAAAAAAAACATCGATTAAAAAACCTCTTTAGCGGTTTATCATGTCGCACTCCTATCGAAACTTTGCTGTTCGAATCTAAAAACACCGGCACCATGTCCATGTCCGTACGAACAGTCGGTGTATCATTTCTGGCGTAATACTTCAACAGATGACGGATTATATAACCTGTAAACACTGCAAACGCGTTTTAATGGATTTTCGTAATCTTTGCAACTCAAAAATGTCCTGTTAGTAAAAAAAAGCAAACCGATTCATGGCGCCACAAAACCAATCTCTATAAACGAACCAAAGTGCTTAAAAATAATTTGGAAAAAAAAACTAATTACAAATGGATTTTTCCAGTGTACACAAATAAAAATTATTTTTGGATAAACCGCACCAAACTGTGCCAACACGAAACTTATATATTTTCTCCGATCGGGCAGAGAATAACGCCCCAAGTTCATCATGATGCCGACATACGAAATGGCAAAAGCGTGATGCGAATCTCATTTTACTCTCAATTTTCCACCAAAAGTAATTTTGGAAATCAAGTCAAACCTCGTTTGGATAAATAGAAAATCTTTTTTTTTTTCTTTTAATTTTCAAGTCCACACATCGATGTGTGGCCATGAAATTGCGACGGCTTTCTGTTTACAAACAAAGTGCAATCATTTTTCAAAATACACATCATACCATTTGCAATTATGTACGTATATTTTCGCCAGAGTCGAGTTTGTACACCTGACATGGAAACGCTGGAAAATTCGATAATTTTTAGTTTTTCCATTTGAAAGTTTGCTAAACGATGATGTGAGGAAGATGAAATCTTTTTCATAGAACCGGTAAAATATTTTCCAATTAAAATTAACACTTAATGGCCGTGTTTATATTAGCGGGTGATTTTTCATCCTACGGATACACCGCAAAGTGGGTGGTTAAGGAGCTCATTTGTTTGGATTCGGAATGATGTAGTGATGGTTGCTAACAGTGTTTTCACAGGAAATATAAATACTCGGTAGTTCTCTCTGTTAAGTTGCATATTTGTAGATTTAATTTATAAAAATAAAAAAATTGAACATGGTTTCGTTTTTAAAATAAAAATAATTGCCAGAGGTAAGAAATCGCTGAAGTATATTGAGGAATTTGCATGATTTAGCACTTTTCAGGCAAACATAACATACTCGTACATACAGTGGCGAGCAATACTGGATAAATAATTTCCGATTTCGTGGTCTTCCATCAACAAAACGATTTGTTTTTCAACGAATTTAAATTATTTGTTTAGATTTCTTAGCTTATTTCATTGTTGAAATAACTTTGTATATTTCTTAAAACTAAATTTTAATATAATATAATTATATATACATATATATTTTAATAATAATTAATAAATAATATATTATAAATACAGTGAACTCTCATAACCGGACACTGACGGTACCGAGAAATTTGTCCGGTTATGAGAGGTGTTCGATTATAGGGGCAAAAAATAAATTGACATCAACGAAACACAATTAATAGACCTATGGTATTAGTTTTATTTTATTACCTCCAAATTCATATTTCTATGGAAATCAAGTTTGAAATTACACATACATATGTACATACACTTAACATACAAACCTATTTCAAAAGGACAACGGAATTTATAAATACACATAGTTCTGGGATGTTCGCGGACAAGACGGCATATGCCCTCATTGGTTAAGGAAATTAGCGGGTCATGATGGCATATGCCGTCAAAGAATTTTAGGTATGTTAGGACAAGACGGGATACCCCGACGAGAAATACAGTTTCTATACTTGCATATTCCGGCATTATTTTATCCTACCAGAGATAAATTTTTACTTCACTGTGACCAGCGGAATCATTTTTATCTTTATACGAAATTCGCATAAAATAATATAAAATATCTCTCAAAATGTTGGAGATATGCGTCATTCTAGCGTTCTGCACCGAAAATTATGTGTCCGCGAGACCGCGAACGTTGTTATCACGCAAAGGCACACTCCACAGTTTACATTTTTGTTTCGTTTCTGTGCAAAGTGCTAAGAAGAGGAAAACAAAAAAAAAACAAAAAAAAGTATGTAAACAATTTGCCATACATAGATGTCTTTTGTCCGGTTAAGAGAGAGCGACGGTTACGAAAATTGGTGTCCGTGTCCGGTTATGGGAGATTTTTTTATATGAAAAATCGAGTTTTTTTTTCCGTTCTTTGTAATCTGTCCGGTTATAAGAGGTGTCCGGTTATGAGAGATGTCCGTAAGGAGAGAGTACACTGTATTATAAATGATGTATTATGATGGTGGTATGGCTGACGAAATTGGTTGCACAAACGATGAATGGTAAGAAACATCTAAAAGAAACTTCTGTGAATCATAAGCAACGACATAAACTCTCAAGAGTACACAAATCTCCAGTTATCCTGGACACCACCCCACATTGGGTACCCGCCCATACAAAGCGCGGCCAAAAATATAATACTTGTTTATTTTTTTTAATTTAACACTGTTATTATTATTTTTATTTGTTTCAACTTACAAAATAAAAAGAAAAAAATTTAAACAAATTCATACAACAAAAAAAATAAAAATTTGGAAAATTCGATTTTTAACAATTCTAATGCAGTTTTTTGATAAAAAAGATTTTTTTTAGTAGGCAATTTTTTTAATTTTGAAAAAAACGGGTCGAAACTTAAAAGTCTTTTCAAAAGGTCCTTATTAGTGAGCGATTAGTCAAAACAGTTTTTTTTTTTTTTTTTTTTTTCAAAACCGAACATCAACTAAATATGGTTCTTTAAACTATCATAACTCGAAAAGGGAAAAAAATACTTATAATATAAAAATGTAGAACAATATTCTTACCTCATTTGTGCCGGGCACTCGAAGGCAAACTAACAGAATCTTTAATTTACTGTAAACTAAGCTAAAAAAAAGTTACAAAATTTATTACATTGACGCTTTAAGTTATTAAATAATAAAATGTATGTTTTTAGAAAGTACTTACCTTCTTGTTTAATATCCATAAAAATTAAATATTGCTCACACTTTCTTAACAGAAGTTATCACTATCACAAGTTCTCTAGTAAAAAACTGCGGCGCAGGGTCATAAGTCCACAAGTCAAAAGTCCACAATGGGCTTTTGACCCACCTTAGTGGGTTATAGGTCCACAAACCAATTGTGCACTTATAACCCACCCAAGTGAGTCAAAAGACCACACGAAATTTCTGTGGACTTTTGACCCGATGATTGTGGTCTTATGGCTCACTAGGATAGGTCGTAAGTACATGATTATTAAAATTTGTTAAATCTCGTATGAAAACGAAAATTCAGTAGTTTTCATTTATAATTTTAAAATGAATTGTTCACTGTTGCTTTATAAGTCCAATGCATTTACCACTACACCACGGCCACGGTGCTCACGATTCGCGCGAAACCTTAGATATGTACTTTGAATTGTTCAGCGCGAATTTTTCACTATTACTTTATAAACTTCTCAAAAATGAAATACTGAACAATTCAAAGTACATATCTAAGGTTTCGCGCGAATCGTGAGCATCTTGGTGTAGTGGTAAGTGCGTTGGACTACTATGCAATGCTGCCCGGGCTCACTCCCAGCCCGAGTCTAATACCAAATAGTTTTTTCACGGTGCCACCTCTTTCGAATGTCTGACAAGCTTTCATTTTACAATAAGCTTCTCAACTTGCCGTTCGGAGTCGGCGAAATACTGTAGGTCCCTTCCATTCGTGCAAAAATATAACACACACACACAAATGGTTGCGAGAAGCTGGACCAGGTTCACCCTGAGCTATAGCGCCACCTAAAGAAAGATATATGTAAGTAATAAGAATAATTGTGGACTTATAGCCCACTTCATTTTTCAAATTGTGCAGTTATGACCCGAAATTTTATGAACTTTTGACCCACCCCGGATTATAAATTCACAATCAGTTTGTGAACTTATAACCCACCCATCCATTGTGGACTTTTGACCTGTGGACTTATGACCCTGCGCCAAAAACTGCACCGATAAGCGAGCTGTATGTTTTATTATATGTTAACTTTCAATGGCGTCAATTTTTTTTGGATTTGGTCTAGCGGGAGTTTAAAGAACCTTATTTACACTTTCAATTATTGATTAAAAACATTTAATTTTTTTTAATTTTGGCCTATGGAGGTACCCACTGTACACCCATAGAGTTAGTTGAAACCTAACATCTGAGTTTCCTACCATTACACAGATCTGTCTGTCTCTCGTTCTTGTTATTAATCTGCTCGCACTGTGTAAAACATTATAAGGGTATTCATAGCCTCTTTAGCATATCGACGGTTAACTATGAATACCTCCTAACTCACATTTTTTGTGAAATTCACTTTTTGACGTAGTTTTGTTAAGAATTTTCATCTGCATAGCTGAATGCATTTATTATACTTATATCAGCTGTCAAAATGTCTTTGAAGCCAACTTTTAATACCTCCTATCATTTTGGCGCTTAAAATATCTCCTATCATCACATTTGCTTCAGACTTTGTGTAGGTACAAGCACTCACCAGAAGTTTTTAGGCTATATCTTATTGAATGAAAGTATTTTGTTTAACTATTTTCTGTTTTGCGTAGAACTTAATATTCCTTAATATCATTGTTATAAAATTTAATGCTTTTATTACAATAATAAACAATTAAACAAGCGCAAAGTATGTTAGGAGGTTTTTTGTTTGGTAATACCGCTAGACATAATCACCCCAATTATGCAAGTCGTATCTCGTATCTCACTTCAAGTCGTACTCGCATCGTATTGTATTTCGTTTGTTATTATGCAAGTCGTATGCGTTGAATACGACTCCATATAAGTTGCTGCATGTTAGCAACGCATTGCGTCGCACTTCAAAATGAACTTTTTCCTGTCAGTACTGGTTTCCTTGCCGGCGAGGTCAAGGAGATGTCTTATTACAACTGCTCCCGAAAGATGTCACCACAAACTCAATAGATTTATTCTTTAATGAGTACATGAAGGAATATCCTTAAAAGGAATTATATTCACAGATTGTTAAGAGATAGTTGAAACGCAATAAGTGCCAAATTCATTGTGTATGTATGTATGTATATGGATGTATTTTCCGAAATTTATATTACAATTTTCTAACTTAAAAAATAATTGACCATTGCAGTTTAATAAAACTATTCTGTTGACAACCATTTGTCCATCTTTTAGATGAACGTGCAGCACACATCTGTCTTTTGCGATGTCGACATTAATCTCCGTAGCATATACCAAAGCTTCGAATTGGTTGCTGTTTTTAAGTTTTTTAGGAAGTAAAAGTAATTTAAGTAGTAAAATATCTTCAATAAACATTAAATCGTTTCCATTCAAGAGCTTACAATTGTTTATTTTCCATGTTTTTGCGAAATTCGTGTAGAGTCACTTAAGAAATCGCAGCCGAAGAAAATACGCCTAAAAACGTTGAAAATACGACTTAATACGACTTGCATAATAGCTGATATAGACCGAAAGTCGTATGCGATGGCATCCGATTTTTGTTGACAGCTGAAAAGTCATTAGCGTACGAGTATGTTCGTAGTGACACGACTTCCATAATAACAAAATACGACTATGTTCGTATGTGACTCTCAAATACGACTTGCATAATTGGGGTGAATATCTCCTATCAACGGATTAGTATTGACATTTTAATGTTTTTTCAGTTCTTAAATTAATAAATTGCCGATTGTAGCACAAATTCTAATTTAAGTGGACCGTTCCTGGTAGGCTTATTAAGTTATAGATTACGAATGCTCTTAAGTAAAATGTGGTCTCGAGCACAGAAATGCCTCGATATGGCGCGGTCTCAAAAGGCTACAACCTTCCCCCAGAACCATCGAAATGACTGTTGAGCCAGTTACAATTACAAGCATCTTCCCCAGTACCGATGAAATGACTGTTAAGCCGGTACTCGATGTGGTATCAGTGGTTGAAATTCATGAACCTACCTTGTATTTGTAATACACCAGAGATATTCCAGCAGATGACAATGCTTTCATGGGTAGCTTTGCAGATGACACTGCAATATTGGTTTCTGATAAATGCATTATTAAGGCAACAGACATCCTGCAAAAAGCAGTCAACAAAGATAGAATTTGGACGCAGCAATGGCGTACCAATGAGTCAAAATCTACTCATGTAAACTTTACAAATACAAGGTTTAACAAAGTTCCAATATTCATTAAAATCTAGTTGTGCCTCACGCCAATACGGCTAAATACCTTGGAATGAATTTGACCGCGAAGTTAAAATGAAAAGAGCACATCAAAAAGAGAAGAGATGAACTGAACTTGAAATATAGAAAAATGTACTGGCTTCTGGGAACAAACTCAGACCTATCTATCCAGAACTAAATATGTAACGCTATATAAGCAAGTACTGAAGCCTGTATGGACGTATGGCATCCAATTGTGGGGCTGTACAAAGAAAACAAATACAGAAACCATACAAACTTTCCAAAACAAAGTCCTTCGTGGAAAAATAACTGCCCTTTGCTACATAAAAAATAGCGATTTGCATCGTGACCTACAAATAGATATGATTTCAGAAGTTGTTAGAAAGCACGCTCTTTCACACAACCAGCGTCTTAAAAATCACATTAACTCCAAGATGGAGACCGTCTTAAATCTAAGAGACAATATTCGGAGATTGAGAAGAACAAAGCCTCACGAGTTAATGGTCTAAAAACTACAGTAAAGTACATATTCACCACTGTGATTAATTCCGACCGGATTGAAAACTAATGGAATTACAAGTGAAGAATTCGAAATTAACGCATTTTTCCAAATTCCTCCCTTGTAAATCCGTTCGTTTTCAATCCGGTCGGAATTGATCACAGGGTGATTATAACTTCAAACTTCCCCCAATAAGATTTAAATTCAAGAAAGAAAAATCATGTCGATCTTTCAAAGATTGCGGTAAGAATCTCCCACTTGGTTGGTACCGATGAACTACCGAGTGTTTTTTGAAGATTTCCACTTGGAGGGAAAGTGAACAATTTTTTTATGTTTTCGTTTAATTTTATTCACCCATATTCCGTAGGGCGTTTATCTTAAACAATTGTCGTTTTTGTGTCTTGTCGCTTTAAAGTATACATTTACACCGACCTGATATTTACGATTTCAGCGAAATGCAAGTTCACACGAAATCCCGAGATTTCGACATGATTTCAAGATGTCACCGAAGTCTCCAATTTATCGTGATTTCCTTAAAACGCCTTACGGAATAAGGGTAATTATTTCAAAAATAATGCTTTGATAGCACACAATGTGAAATAAATAATTGAATTTCTTCTATCAGCATAAAAAGTTTTGTTTTTTTTTTATATGAATCACCCCAATTATGCAAGTCGTATCTCGTATCTCACTTCAAGTCGTACTCGCATCGTATTGTATTTCGTTTGTTATTATGCAAGTCGTATGCGTTGAATACGACTCCATATAAGTTGCTGCATGTTAGCAACGCATTGCGTCGCACTTCAAAATGAACTTTTTCCTGTCAGTACTGGTTTCCTTGCCGGCGAGGTCAAGGAGATGTCTTATTACAACTGCTCCCGAAAGATGTCACCACAAACTCAATAGATTTATTCTTTAATGAGCACATGAAGGAATATCCTTAAAAAGAATTATATTCACAGATTGTTAAGAGATAGTTGAAACGCAATAAGTGCCAAATTCATTGTGTATGTATGTATGTATAGGTATATTGATGTATTTTCCGAAATTTAAATTACAATTTTCTAACTAAAAAAATAATTGACCATTGTAGTTTAATAAAACTATTCTGTTGACAACCATTTGTCCATCTTTTAGATGAACGTGCAGCACACATCTGTCTTTTGCGATGTCGACATTAATCTCCGTAGCATATACCAAAGCTTCGAATTGGTTGCTGTTTTTAAGTTTTTTAGAAAGTAAAAGTAATTTAAGTGGTAAAATAACTTCGAAGAACATTAAATCGTTTCCATTCAAGAGTATACAATTGTTTATTTTTCATGTTTGTCGAATTTCGTATAGAGTCACTTAAGAAATCGCAGCCGAAGAAAATACCACTAAAAACGTTCAAAATACGACTAAATACGACTTGCATAATAGCTGATATAAGCCGAAAGTCGTATGCGATGGCATCCGATTCTGTTGACAGCTGAAAAGTCATTAGCGTACGAGTATGTTCGTAGTGACACGACTTCCATAATAACAAAATACGACTATGTTCGTATGTGACTCTCAAATACGACTTGCATAATTGGGGTGAATATCTCCTAACTTCTTTTTTTATATGAAAAACGCAATTTTTAGTATTTAAAACCATTTCACCTGATAGAGTTCCAATATTGATAGTACTTTGCCAAATTTCACAATCGGGCGTTTTCGTTTTAGGAAAATATGCAGTTTATTGTGTCTCCTGTAAAGTTTACAAAATGCGACATAGGAGGTATTCATAGTTAACCGTCGATATGTGAATTATAAAAAAAGACAGCCTTTTAGCGAAATGGAAGCTTATGATATACTGATATACATAATATGTATAAACCTGGTCAGTAGGTAACCTCAAAATAACTCAACAAGAAATTTACACCACTCGAAGAAATATGTACGTCGACATATTCGCGTGGTTTGTGGCTAAGGAAGTGGCTACATTATGTACATCGATTCGTGGACGATCGCAGCAATCGTTTCTATCGTCGTTAAAGCAGACATCCGAGTATCCGAGTATAAAGCTGAAGTCTTACCTTATTCTTTTTTGAAATCGAAAGAGACGAAACGCAGTTTTGTTAGTTAAGTATTCCCTCTGCATGTATACCAAAAATGCAAATCTATTTGCTTTTCTCGACATTAAAGGCGCCTTCGACAACTAGGTTATAATTCTATTAAAGGCCATGATGGAAAGTCGAATTATAAGTTCTGCACAGGAATCACAGTCATTTAAGGTTGTAGTAAATTGGACGTTCTCTCACTTTTACTGTGGTCTTTAATCATCATCGATAACTAGACCTAGATGATATCTCCAGTGTTAAGCAATGTTTCATTAGAATTATCGCCGAATAATTTTACAGGGAATGACATTAGTACCAATTAGACAGAGTATCGTAAAAAGTATTATTAAGTTAAATGTGTACTAGCTAACACGGCAGCCGATGTGTTAACGGGGTATACTCTCTGCTTAGTGTCTTAATCCCATAATTAATAAGACACTGGTTTTATTCTATAATGGTCGATCTATTATTGCGAACGCAGCAATAATATGGTGTCCGAAAGTACTGAAAAAAATTACGCCGAATAAATTTGAAAATTTACCCAGCAAATGCACTCGGAGCTATAGCTGGGCTCTCGCCGTTACAAGCCTTTATCAGGAAGTCTGCAATTATATTGGAATTAAAATATATCGATACCTTCCCGCAAAAATGTATTAAGCGACATTTTCAAAAGTTTACAGGAAACGATAAAAACTTCTTGCTCAGTTATTTATCGATTTAAACAGATTTCATTTTCTCTCTGGCTCATTTGTATACCTGTTAGAGCAGTCAAACCCAGACCAAAACGTGGCGCTTAGCACAAAATATAAGAACAAATCAAAAAGTCATTTTCAAAATAAAATGTCGCTTAATACATTCTTGCGGAAAGGTATCGAATGTACATATACCTATATTGTAGATACTAATGTCCGCCTTGGTATATTTCACTTTATCCTCAAAATTTTGTTTGAACTGTCTTTGATAAAATGATCATGATCCTCCAACGGTGCGGTGCGGTGGGTCGAAAATTATTTCGGCAGTTGATGCTGGGTCCTTTGGGCTCGAAACCATGACTTCGATTTTAGACTGGGTACTTATCCCAGTGTATTTCAAGCGGAAGCTGCATTTGTTCACGTATTTTTAGACAGTTAAGCATCAGCACTTACAGCTCCTAAGTTCCAAAGCCTTCATGGCTTTCACCGAATTCTCATGACCAAAAACCACCCTAAACGAATTGAAGGAAGTACTCTGATGCTCTTATTAGAGAGAGGTCGCAGGTCTTCGACTGGCCAAATCCTCCGCCGGATACCGAAAACTACTGCTCAACCAGCAACCGAAACGCATTCCACGTATCGCCGTACATATTTCGTTGCTCGCGAAAGGTTTGGAGACTATAACACGAATTTTTTTTAATCAATTTTAATAATTTTGAAGCGTTGTTGAATAGTGTAGCGCTCCGATGACAGCGTTGCCACTTGAAGCGTAAGAGCTGGCAGAGTTCGGACATAGCTATTGAAAAACCCTTTATATAAATTGCAATATAATACGAGTATCTACGTAAAGTAAATCAAAACAAACACAATTAAAATTTAAGCCAATAAAAAAAAACGTTTTAACCAAATTATGACAGTTAATGCCTACACACGAGGACTTTTTTGGCGCCATAATATGGTCGATCTTCTAAGGCGCCGTTATACCCGAATCCACCTCTGCGGTTTTTTTCCCCATTCGTGAAAAAATACATATAACCGCACACACATGGTTGCGAGAAGGAAGGCCCCGGCTCACCACGAACTGTAGCGACATCTAAAGAAAAGTAAAAGGATGGCTTTTTTATTCTGTTTCAGTGCATTTCTAAAACAGCCGCAATTTTTTCTCATTAGTCCTGTGAAGGTGACATTTTGTAGTTATTTTCTGCACTGCACTTTAGCCACATGGGGTAAATCTAATTTATTACATTTTTTTTTACCTACAAAAGCTGTGTATGTTTGCATACTCTCTCTCCCTCCGTGTGCATATTATATTTTCAGGGTTATTTTATGAATAAAACCAACAACCCCAAAGGGGTACCTAGCAAAGTATAATAATGCGAAACTGAAGTATGGTACAATTCCATTATGCATCTCTTGAGTAATTACTGTGTTAAGTGAAAACACATTTGTCTCGATTGTGGACCAGCATAACATCCACTTGGCATAGTGTTTGGCTACATTTTAGTTCCATTAATCGATTTTTGGTTTCGCATGATGATGATGATTCTCTGTTTATTGTAATGAACGGTCTCCAAGGGTTTTGTTGTCATGTTTAACAATAAATGGGGTTTGCTGGCTGACGTACATGTAAACTGTCGTGTAGTCCTTTTCATGGTTCGTTTGAAGATTTTCGATTATTATGGCGTTTTGTGTGGCTCCTCCTTTTTGTTGCTGTTCAAAGATTAGGTACGTCATCTTTATGTGGAACTTGGCAAATGTTTACTTACGGATTGTGGGTGGTTTGACCAACGTTCTGCTATTCATCAATTCTACATGCCGTAGCCATATATTTGTTGATGAAGTATACTTCATGGTGTCATCTTACCTCCTTGTGCCATTAATACAGCTACATAGATCTCAAATGACTGCTACAGAGTATCCTATTAGTTCTTTTCGATCGGGCTCTACTACCCTGATGTATTTTTAAAGCTTGTAGAATCAGCGCTGTCCAACCTAAATGAATGCTTTAGATACCAGAACGTGACATGAGAGATAAGACATTAAACTAAGTTCTTGGCGATTCCTCAAGCAGGCTTTATGAAACTTGCCGAAGTGACGTATCTCCTTCCATACGTCCGCTTTCAGATCATGTGAGCAATGAATATTTTCACAATCTTTAGACTGCCTCCAGCGATAGTTACAGTTTACGAAGATGCTTCTTAAAGCAGCAATATCCACTGACTACACCTTCTTCTTTGAGAATACCGGAAATATTCAGGAACCCTACCAAATACCTAATTTCAAAATACCTTTTTTCGAGAAAAAGTGATTTTAAAAGTTATTTTGAAGGTACTTTTAGATTTCGCCAATACATACTAGACCCAACTCACTCATTGTTGTTCCACGTCGAGGAGGTGGCGCTGACGGTTCCATCTGTTTTTGTTTTTTGGTGGCTGGTGTTGCCTATTTTTTGTTCGTAATTAGTAAAGAAAATTAAAACGAAACAAATTATATAATATATCTTCTCTGTGTATATTACATACTTACAGGATACTAAATATTAGCAAAATAAATAACCAATTCAAGGTAAATTATATTTTAAATATATTTTTCTTGTTTTTGTTTTATTATTAGTAAGGAAATTAATGCGAAAAAAATAAAAAAAAACAATCCCCACTTGAATACGTTTCCAAAAAAGTGTTTTGTCTAAAAGGTATTTTGTCCAAAAAGTATTTTAGGAAAAGGTATTTTGGATAAAGGGATTTTGAGAAAGGTATTTTGAAAAGAGGTATTTCATCGTGGGCACCGTAGCGCAAGTGGTTAGTGCGTCGGACTACTGAGCCAGCGGTCTTGGGTTCGAATCCCGCCGCAAACACCTAAAAGTTTTTCACAGTGCCCACCTCTTTCGAATGTCTGACAAGCATCAAAGAGTATCATTTGTCACGATTAAGCTTCTCAACTCGCCGTTCGGAGTCGGCAAAAAATTGTAGGTCCCTTCCATTCGTGCAAAAATATAACACGCACACACAAATGGTTGCGAGAAGCAGGCCCAGGTTCACCTCGAGCTGTAGCGCCAACTAAGTAAGTAAGTATTTCATCGTCAACCAGAAATATTCGTCTCTTAATATCCGAACTGAGACCAGGATCTAGCGAAGCAGACCTTAAATATGAGTCTTCGGCATGAATTCAGTGCTGATCTGCATTCGAAATCAGCAGCAATTCAAATCAGTATGTTAATACAATTTGCGGCCTCACCTGTTAACTATGACCGCAGTCCGCTGCTCTCATGATTCTGAAACTGGTAATCATTCCTCATTTTCCCACAACTTCAACTTAAAGTCTAGACTTCTAGAGCGTTGTCATCCAAGATACAGAAGTATCTGTGGGTACACGATTCAATGCCCAGAATAAACCTATCATAGAGTAAATTCCAATCAGTCTATTTACTTGTGTTTGAGTCACTCTTAATCACCGTCTTGACACTCGTTAAACTAAATGGCGTAGACTTCTCAACTTTAATGGGAGACATGGGGTCAATGCACCCATCTAATGCTGCGCATTTTCAGAACGAATATTCTAAATAAAAAAATAACCAGAAAACACAATAATATTTTCAATAAACCTTTGCCTTCCATAAAAGCCGGGTGTAATCGTGACTAAAAATAATTGAATTGCGTGATAGTTTACAAACAATTTTTTTTTGCACAGCCCTTGACGTTTATAGTGTCATAAAGTCTGGTGTAGGGCGTAGGGGGGACTACAAAAACCCTAAAGAATTAAAAAGAAAAACATGAGAGATAATTTAAGACCAACCGACGCGACCTCAACGACGTGACCAATTCGTTGCCAATTCTGCCGGTAATGCGTCGCTTTTAATGGTCATTAAAATTAAAGAGCATGCGCGACCCATAAATCTTGATCGGTAGCCTTATGGTGGTAACCTGAGGTATAGACTATGTTATTATTATTTTTTTAAGAATCATTAATGTTCGAAAAAAAATCGATATAAACTGTAAAGACGGGTGCGCAACGTGCATTACAACATTTAAATGAACATAACAGTCAAAGGAAAGGTTGCGTTATTTATTTATTTTTTATTAGTTTTTTTTTACAGTGTGTGCCATCATTTTTTTCCCATGACTGTGCCTTTAGACACTATAAATGGACCGTTAAGTTTGACTTTGGTGTCAATTTTGGGTGAAATAAACCTAAATTAGGTACATGGTAATGGAACCAAGGGCAGAATTACCGCATCCGTTGATGAGTTACTCGTTCTCAAAATGTGACGATTTGGCATTACCGCTTACGTTATCGAGTATCATTTTACTCATCATCTACTCGATCATTCGATAACGAGTCCTACTCACTCACTCGTTAACGGATGCGGTAATTCGGCCCAAGTTTAGTGTTCGCTTACAGAGCAGAGTACATCAATTTTATCAAGAACAAAAAAAGGTTTGTAACTTAACACCGTAGAAAGACTAAACAAAAAATGGCCACAATAGTGCTTACTTATCGTATGCAGGAAAGCGTAAAGCATACAGGGCTACAACCCCAAAAAGATCTGTGTATATGTCACTAGATAAATTATAGTATTGCATGTCAATATCCTAGATTGCTAGAGAATGTTAAAAAATCGGCTTGTCGGTCTATGTTAAGTAGAGAGCCTGAATCATTCTGTTCCATCTAACACCTATCGATATCCTTGGAAAGCGTATGGACGCTGAAGAGGGATTAATCCTGTGAACCTGGTTTCGCAAAAAATAAGAAAATACTTTAAGGTAATAATCACTGACAATACGTTCTGTTAGGTTGACGCCGTTTTAAAGCTGAAAATATGACGGTTATAGTTTAAAAGGCAATGTGGTGTCAGCCAGCCAATAAACCATTTGTATCAGTCTCGTCAATCAACCTCAAAAATGGCAAATAACTGCTGGTCATCTCTTATTCAGATGGCAGAACAGTTTAACATTCACTATTGCTGGACGCTTGAGCTTGCGGATAAGAAAGCGCTTCGACGATATGAGAAGCGGAAGTATGCATCTATGCAAGCTGTGAACTTAGGATGGATGTGGTCAGTAAAGCCAACATAAAATGGGCAATCTACCAAATATTTCTGCAGAAGCTGAAACTATGTACTTGTCCAGCTCACCCGTTTCGATGATCTCGCCAACCTGTTCTATGTAGATAACAGAAGCCTCCTTCGCCTTATCTGAAACTCTAACCGACGTCAACGAAACTTTGTTTGGTCTGAGTATAATGACATTTAATGTCGACAGTCATCCTTTTCAATGAAACCCTCTCCTTTTACTCCATAAGTTTGAGATAATCATTGGTTCCATTCCAAGGCCCGTCCCGTCGAGTATCTTCATTTAAATATAAGGTAGGAACTGTGCCTTTATTTGTTATTCGACTTGTGGCTTAAAGTTCACTTGCGGCTGAGAACGCAAATTTGGAAACATACTTTAGTTGTTTTTTGTTCTCACATTTCAAAACACTTTTTGAGTGATTTGTGGGTAGCCTTATATATTTAAAGTGCAGCCAAACTGCCACTACGCCATCATAGCCAAATAACTAGTTTGTCGCCGCAAGTATAATTATGGCAAAGATTGTTGCTACTGTACCAAGACCATAAGAGCATTAAGCTTCAATGGTTCCAATGGTCAAATACCAATGTTAAATAGTTCGAGGTTAACTCGAGTACGAGTACTTGTTGTGTTAAGAAAAAAAATGTTTGGCATCTTACTCGTAAGTAGATCACTATTTCGGAACATTAAACGATTCGGTAATATGGTGTTCCCAGACACTGTACAAGTTGAACCAGTTAAGCCGACGAAAAAATTCGATTCGACTTTGCTGTTTTTTTTTTTTTAATCTAACTGCCTACGGTACGACTAGTTTACGAATTGAAAATATTTATTAAATGCGTTGTTTTTACACACCAAAGATATGAGCGAAGACTTCAACACACTTCTGTCTACTCTTGTCCATAAGGTTCTTTAAAAAAAATAAGGTTAATCAATTGCGTTTTAAGTATCCACCAGTATCGAAGTCATAGAGAAGTAGTCCCTTATTTCAATTCACGTTTAACAGTTCAAAGACAGCTTATGAGACATAAAGCACATCTTAGAATTGATCATGATGCAAAATCCAACTCTTTTCGATAAAAAAAACGAGTAACAGATTCGTAAAGAACCCTTATGCTTGAACTCCCTGTCTATCGTTCAGGGTCATTCTTCCACTGTGAAACCAAAAAAAAAACCTTCGTTTTGCTGGAAGATCCATTTATCTGTGTGAGCTAAAGGAGTAGCATACTCTACAATGCTTTCCAGGACAACTTGTAGATACACTTTTGTCCCATTTTTATTCCCTTTTTTCAGAGAAGTGGAGAGATACATAAGATGCCTTGATTTCCTACAAAATCATTACCGATGAAGATCGAAGATGAAACATTTTTATTTTTGCTGTTTGCGCATCCTTGAATATACATTTGTATGTACCTAATACCTATGTACATATCTATGTTATCATTTTACATGTTAAACTTTAGTTAAAATATCCAAGTCTATAGACATGATTTTATGCTTCCAAAAAGAATTTCTATGAGTTCGTTCTTGCTACATACGACTTTCTGACTGATTCGAAAAAAACATTCTCAATATTCCAAATTCAAACATAAATTTCGTACTATGCAAGGCGTTTACCTCGTTGCGATTTATTTAAACGCTCCACTCCATGATAGTCTTACTTATTTTTTCATATTTTTTAAACTCTTAACTACTGGACATTTTGTAGCAGGACTAGGTACATACAGTCGACTCCCGATAAAACTTCAAATTATCAAGAGATTCAAATTATCGAGATTCGACAGCACCTATACCTGAGATTATGGCTGTGGACTGGAATTCGGATGGGCGATACAGTGAGCCCATCGCTTTCTCCGAGAACCATCAAAACCGAAAAACTCTTCCACAGACACTCAAGTTCTCGAGAACATTTTAGAATTTATACGTAATCTATTTAGCCTATTTCATCCAGCCCACCTAAGCCACGCCTGAATCGCTTGTGGCTTTATGCACCAAAGTAGGATTCAGTTAAATAATCAATATTTCCTTATTTGTACACTTTGGCTGCAGTTCTTAGCCGTTTCTTATAAAACTAAAGAAACATCAAACATAATAATATATTTTCCAACAAACCATTGCACCTTGGGAACAGTATATGTACGATGGCAGTCCGATAAGTGCTTAGCCTACAAAAGAAAACAAAATTTTTGGAAAAGTGGCGATTTATTTCTCAACATAGTCTCCTTTTAGCTCGATACACTTGATTCGGCGATGCTCCAACTTTTTTAACCCATCCAAAAAATAGATTTTCACGAGGCCTGCAAAGTAGGCATCCGTGGCGGCGATGACCTCCTCATTCGAAAATTCGCGGACAAGCTGGCTTCCACACGTGGTCAAAACAAAACTACGAGTCCGATTCGGCATTACAACTTGTACAACACTAGCGACTCTCCTTTTCTTCGCCATACATACATAGATCGTTCCATGGGAGTACCTCATTCTGACCCATGAGTCGTCAGTCCACAAAATTTTATTCCAAAATTCCTGATAAAATTCCATTCAAATTACCATGCATTTTACCTTTGCAAAGTCTCCTGCGTATTGTGTGTTTCGACGGAGCATTTCTGCCCTAATTTATCATCTGAGATCTTATCTTTGGGACGGATAGTAGTGGATTATTATCTGAAATTATTCTGATTCTTTTGCTATCCCTTTCAGTGGTAACTTTTGGTCTCCTTGGCCTGTCTATGACTTGAACCCTTCCATCTCGATTGGGGGTATCACAAACTTATTGATAGAAGTATGGAATTTAAAAACAAAAAATCCCACACCGTCAAGTGGAAACTTATTTTTGCAACGTCCAAATAAGGAGTATCTCTATCAAAGCAAAAAGCACAAAAAAATATTTGTAAGTTCAGAGACTATGTTAACAGTACTCATAAAAAAAGAGGAGCGAAAAAATCTTTTAAATTTTAGCTCAAATATGGCCAACTTTATTAGATTTTCTGTTGGAAACCTATTTTTGATACACATTTTAGGTACATATGCATGTGATATGTAAAACCGTTTTCGACAAATATATTTTCACAAATTTATGAGTCACCCGTTACGTGTTTAGTTGACCACATGTACCGGTATGAACTTGGAACTTCAGATTACAAATAGTTGATGCAAACGGAAATGGTTAAAAATTGAATACGAGTGAATTCACAAGTCTACGTCCAAAGAGATGCATGTATATTTACATATGTATGTAGATATCGCGTAATTGTGAGGGTTAGAATCAGAACGCTCCTTTTCCCCGAACGACTGCGCCTCTGTAACTTTCATTTTCATACAAACATCTAGCGGTAAGACATATTAATGTCGATAAGAAATTGGAATAAACCGAGGGTCAATAAAGAACACCGTGGAAGGAGATTTTTGTTTTTTTATTTTACAGTGTTGTTGACAAACGTTCTGACATGCATTTTATTGCCAATTGGTTCCGACCTTATACGTCATATCACTAATTCAGCAACAAAGTTTAAGTAGTAGGTACGGAAGGTTTCAGTGCACTGTCGGGATCAAAACACTTTCCTGTAAACCTATATTTAATGTAGTTTTCAACTTGCGTACCTAAAGAAGACGGTAATGGGATCACAAAGAGCAAACCGTATGACTAGTTTAAGTTAGTTAAGTTACTTTATGGAAACTGCTGTGGCGGAGAGGAAGAAACATTGAAACACATATGTAGAAACTACTCAAAACACGGTAATCTATAGAAGTTGCCATTAGACTCAAAGCCATCTCACAGTGGTCAAGTAACTACACCGGTCACTCCACAATACTGGACCATTTAATTATCACCCAAAACATAGACCATTCTGTGTGACATAGACTATAGTGTGACTTTACACTATTCCCAAGAGGTCATTCTGGGATGATTTAGGAGCTACAACAGATAAGTCTGTACACGTCTACACTGATGGCTCTAAAACCAATACTGGTGTAGGAGGAGGTGTTTTCTCAGACAGATTAAAACTCAATTTCTCCTTCCGCCTCCCTGATCACTGCAGCGTTTCCCAAACTAAGATTATAGCGGTTTCAGAAGCACTGTCCTGGATCAAGAGGAATGATATATCTTTTAATGATATTCTCGGATAATCAGGCGGCTTTGAAATCCCTGGAATCAGTCTCATCTACTTCTAAGATCACATCCAACTGTCGTTCACCTCTTATAAAGATGGCTGAGCAGAATATATGTAGGTCTAGGTCAATAAAACTATTGTAAGTTGGAATGGTGGATCTACTTGCCTGGCTTAGACTGGATCTTAACCATTCTAACTACCTTTTGTCCCTAAATAGATACATAAAGTACGATTATTGGTGTCATAACAGGACACTGCCTTATAAGCAAGCAACTACATATGTACTAAGCTTGGTTGGTTGGTTGGTTTGAGAGGGTGAGGAAGAGATCATTGTGTCGCACGCAAAACGCTCTGTGTGTCGTGTAAACTCCAGTGTTTTGAAGAAATCGATGGATCTAAGCGTTGTCAGCCCAGGGAGAATATGTCTTCCCAGGTATATGTGCCTTATTTCACATAAAGCAGGACAATCGCAGAGGAAGTGAGCGATGCTTTCGTCCTCTTCTTCACAACCCGTGCAGATGCTATGTTGCACTAGTCCCAATCATCAGTTTTCAGTTTTATTTGTGCTCTACCTAGATTCAGTACTTTCTTCGCCCGTTGGGGATCATATTTTTGGCAGCCTTACAAGTTTGGATTTAACCCCACATTCTCGAGTGGCGTTTTGCAAAGGACAGACTGTAAGCGGTTTTCACTGCTTGTACCGCCGTACCTATAGTGATAACTGTGAGATTTTCTACGTCTTCACCCCCTGCTCTTGGTAATTAATCTGCTCTTTCGTTCCCAGGTATGTCGTAGTGGCCAGGTACCCAGGGCAAATTCACCGTGCAGTACCTTGCGAGGTTGTTGTGTTTTTATTTGCATTCCTTCACTAGCATAGAGTTAATAATAGGGTGTGCAAGTGCTTTAAGCTTGGCTTGACTGTCCGAACACATGTGTACGCAACTAGGCTTGGCATCCTTTCAAATGACTTATGTAGAAGTTGCAAGGGACGATGAAGAGGAAGAGAGCCTAACACAGCTCTTTCCCGTAGCTGAAAACTATACTTCTTCAACGATCTCAATGACCTAACAAAAAAGACGTCGGAAGCCTATCTCGCTTTATATCTACAAAGCTCCAAATGGTTCTCATGGGTAGCGGAGATACGCAATTCCCCAAGATCTTTGGTATCACAATTGGCCCCTATAGACCTAAGTGTGCTGATACTCGAGTTACTGGCAGTCACTGCAACTTAACCTAACCTAAAGATGCAAAATTCTTGAGCTATCAATAAGTCGTACTCTAGAACTGATTCAAGGAATACGAATGACAAATGCAAAGATATATGTATGTATGTAAATGAAATGTGTACGTGTGACATCCTATTGTATGTATAATGTTTAAATTTATCCTATAGCTGTGTGTAAAGTCATCGAAAAAATGCATTGTCCCCCTCTTAAAAGTTTTGGCGCAAGTCATTATTTTCTTAAAAAATAGCAGCAATTTTATTTATTTATTTTCTTATTTAAAAAAGTGCTATTTTCAGTTATCGTACCAAAAATAAATTCCATTTTGGTATAATTCACCGGTGATGCAATATCCGGTGATGGGAATTGCCCTTGACGTTTGTATAGCAAACAAATATTAAAAGAAAAAAAACTCTTAACAACGAACGCCTCTTGTTAACAGTTAAGCAAAATCTACGAACAGATCTAGAAAAAAAAGCGAGAAATGTTCCAACAAATTATACTTCCAAATTGCAGGGTTTTTTGTTGTTGTATTTAACACTTTTAAGCGACTCTGGTCTTGTAGTTTAGGTGTGACCGAATATTTGCTTAACAAATTATTTTCTTCCTGTGAATTGTTCAGTTTCTGTGGGTCCTCATTGATTTTTTCTATATCTAACACTTTTTTTTGTTTGTTGCCATCTTGTAAGTTTATTCACTTTTTTATGGTAATTTCGACTGACAAGAGGCACAAGAGAAAATAGAGAATTTCGTAAGTCCCACAATGGGCTCAAACAAAAGGTACAGATATAAATTTAGAACCCCCATCGCCCTTTTGGGACAACAGATCGTTTCACCTTCACCTTTTCCTTTTCAGGTGTGCAAGTACGAGTAATGGTCGACTGTAATACAAGTACAAATACAATACAAGTACAAATAAGAATAGTATGAGTATCTAAAATGATTTTTGTTCTTGTAGTGCGTGTGTGCCGTTGGATGGAGTGACAAATCCGCATTTTGAACCATCGCGTCGCGTCCATTTATTAAATAACACCTTACCTCACTGTTGAGATTAATTTATTCGCGGATCGGAATTCAGACTGTTGTGGTCGTCGTCTCGTGTTGTCGGCGGTCGGCGGTAAAGATAAAATAGCAGCTAACAGCAGAAGATTCTTTCTGGTTTTTATGCATAATTAATTTAGCCGCAGTCACAGACTTGTAGTGTCGCGTGGTGTCTGTGATCACAAGTGTGTCGCCAGTTTGTCTCGTGTGTTCGAGCGATTTGTGTCGTCGCGTTGCGTCGTCATCATCATTATCTGTGGTGTTGTGTTATGCAAAATATTAAAAAAAAAAACAATCCGAATATTTAATTAAATCAATTTGTCATTTTATTTGTGTGATGCTCGATACTTAATAAAATTAATTTATTAATTTTTTTTGCAAAAGCCACTACAAAACATAAAAAAAAAAACAAATTAGGAAATAGTATTTGCCAAGTTCAAAAAAAAAAAATATACAATTTTGTAACCGCTTTTGGATAGATACATAAATATGTATGTTTGAGATTCGACTTTATTGTCACAGTTTTGTAAGTTTATTTATTTTTATTTATGGTAAATGATTAAGTAGCTCAAAATTAAATATTCAGTTTATTGGCGGCATCGAGATTATATTACCTTTATATGTAAAATTGATTGCATAAGGATTGTGTCAGTGACTTGGTTTTTGTTTTATCGCAATCATGATTTCGGTTATAATTTCGTACAAACATATGTACATTATATACTGAAGTGGGTTTTAGGAGTGATATTTTAAAAGAAGGTGAAAGAAAACTGCAATATATAGCACATGCAAGTTCAGTCAAAATCACAAAAGCGGCTACTATTGCAAATACTGCTATTGCGGTTTTTGATTATTTATCGATAATAATCGTTAATCGATTATAAATTTTTATGATGTGGATGTCTATTTGACGGCCATTTATTGTTGATTGTATTTTCCTGACCGATTATTAGTTGTGTATGGCTATTGAAACCTTGTAATATATAATTATTTGTGAAAACGAAACTTTAATATGGACATACTTTATTTTTATAATACGACTAGCTGTCCCGTTCGGCTTCGCCCGTGTATCGCATTACTTATTAGGCAAAACGCTGCTCTAGTAATGTGGTTCTTGGTAGAAATAAGAGCGGCCAAATCCGACAAACCTTGCTGAATCACACCAAATGTTCAAAGTGTGAATAAACAACAGTTTCATTTGTCTACTATTATTTGGTTGTACCACATGAATTGTTCAATTTAGTAGCAAACATTTAAAAGCTAATAATAGTTTTTCAATACATTTATCTTAAATCAAAATATAAGACGTTGGCATCTACAACGCTCTTCCGACGTTAAACGTCAGGTATTGGTTTTTTTAAGAATTTTTGAATTTTCAACGCAATTATATCTTTAAAGGATTTTATGGCATTTTGCTTGATATCAGAAGACTATCTGGTTGGTGGCCAAATGACTTCAGACTGACTGAAACATCAGGACAGTGTCGTCGATGGGGAAGAATTTCCAGTCCCAAATATAAGAGTTTTTTAATTTGTTACACGTGAGGTATGGCGTTTAGCATTGCCATGTAATAGTATCGTACTACGTACTTACGTCAATTTCCTTAGAATAAAATGAAAAGTCCGTCAGACTGTTACCATAAGTTAGGAATGTTTTAGTTTTGCATATAATATGTACATCCAACCACTGCCAAGGTCCACACATACTCTGTGTGTTTCCCTTAACATAGAATTTGTTTATAACTCGACTCCAGTGCTACCCATCGGGTCCAGATTTTGTAATTTTCTCTTTTGGCACTATACCAACACATATTGTGAACATGAGTCATTTTGGTCAATTAATATAGAATTTGTTAATTACTTGACTCCAGCGCCACCTAGCGAGCAGTTTTTTCCACCTATGGCCTTCTTCAGGTCTTAGTCTATATCTTTCCCAAATTACATTATTACATTACATTATGATTGGTTCAGCTGTTACCTCATGAAAAGGTAACATACATACAGACAGACAGAGTTACTTTCGCATTTTAAATATCAGTGTGATTATTAAATAAACTGCAATTGTAAATAAATTGCAAATATCCGAATTATCTGTTAAACAAAAGTGGTTCAATGCATTAGTTTAGTTAACTTTGTTGCAAATTTTGATCTCTCTGAGAGAATGTTCATTTTTTTTTTTAAATTTGACAGGTTCCAATTACGGATTCCTCGGAGATCTCGATGGGATTGATATGTCACAGGACATCCGCCTTCGCATTTAGTAATGAGGCGATTTCGGCGAAAACACATCGGAAACGAATTCGAGTATATAATGTCAAAAAATTAAATTCGCTGTCAAATTCGACTGAAACTTCTGAGAGAGCGAAATAAAGAGAAAGCCTATTCTGCTTTCGTCTGAGAACAATACGTTCTTCCACTCTTCAACTGGCAGAAAAAAATATTGGATCATTTCGTCCAGCCCGAGCCCCCGAATTACTCCCACAGCATCGTAGTGCAAGACTTCGGTTTGCCCAAGAATATGTAAATTGGACTATTGAAGAGTGAAAGAACGTATTGTTCTCAGACGAAAGCAGAATAGGCTTAAGAGGACCAGATGGTCGCATTCGTGTATACAGACGACAAAATGAGCGGTATGCTCCATGTGCCATAACCGCAACAGTCGGATATCAGGGAGGCTCGATAATGGTATGGGGAGGCATCAGCATCAGAGCAGTTTGTGCTTATGCAAGATAACGCACGTTGTCATGTCGCCAGATCGGTCAAAGAATATCTTGAAGAAGTCAGTATTCAAACTTTGCCTTGGCCAGCACGTAGCCCGGATCTGAAAAACGTATGGGACAACCTTAAAAGACGGATTCGCGCAAGGATACCAGCGCCAACCAACATAAGGGAACTCAAAACGGCTGCAGTAGAGGAATGGTTCAATATCCCCCAGTCAGATATTCAAACCCTATTGGATGGACTTCCAAATAGTCTCCAAGAAGTCATTAGAGCTCGAGGAGGAAATACGTATTATTGATTATAAAAATTTGATTAAATAAATGCCAAAATAAAAAGGAATAAAAAATGTTAATTTTATCAAAAATTAAAAAAAAAAACAATAAATAGCGATAAAGTTGACGCTGAAATTTTAAATTGTTGTTTTTATTACCCAAACCATGCTCACAATAAACCCAACCAAAAAATTTCCTATTTTGAAACATTATCTACTTAAATCGTAAAATAACTGGGTGGGCGGTTAATTGTGCCTCTCAGTGTAGTAAGGATTGTATAATAGCTTATTTTCTTTTTTTTATAAACCCATTTTTTAATCATTTATATTTTCTATTTTCTTTTCAGGTATGCTATGCTAACGCAGTATATAAGAGTAAAACCAGCATAACCGTCTTCCGAGTGCAAAGGTACGTTCAGAGTTCTTTTGTCTGTCGTTGTTTTAATAATTTTATATTTACATGCAATGTAGTAGAATCGTTTTATCTGAAAGGTAGCTATGAATGAAGATCTTTTCCCAACAGAGACGTTTCGGAGTCCAAATCTAAATCATACTTGAATGATTTCAAAGCCAATTCCGAGAAAAATATTTGACGAAAAAGCAGAGCACAAAAAACATACAAAAAGTAGTAACTGACCTCCGAGGTATCGCAGCACTTATAACAGTGCTAAGTAGCAACATATTTCCACGCAATCGACACTATTTACTTCCGGAACTAAATTGACAGTCAATGTGCTAATTACTGCAAGGTACAATTTATATGTAACATATGAACTGTGACCTTGTCAGTGACGCAAACATCTAATCCGACCATTTCCTGATTGTAGCCCGATTCAGTTTGATAGAATCGAAGGCATACCCAGTCATAGAAACGGCATCATCTTTATTGTGTCTCAAGAATTTTAAGTCTTAAGGCCCCAACACAAATTCCTCAACCTTCAGAATGGGCATTCGATCCCGTTTGGCCTTTATTTACATAGAGTAAGTGCGGCGAATATGGCCCACTTATAAAAATCATGTTTTGTCATCTCATTGCCAGAACAATCTGTATGGGCCCACATTGTACACACAACACATTGCACCCGTGCTTCTCCTCACTTATTTGCCGAACTTACTCCACTCATTTAAAAATGCTTTACACCTCAAGTTGGCGCTAAGGTGTGCGCTTATTTTTAAACGTCTTACTTTACTGTAAGTTTCTGACTACCTCACAATTATAACAGCCTTTAACAGTAAAGTTGGGTCCAAGTCAATGTCATTCGCGCTTGCGAGTAGTTACAGATTTTTAGCAGCAAATTGGAAACGTTACAGGACAGCGCAACACTTTGTCTGAGTCTAATTTTTGGTACCAAAGGTATCGGTGAAGTATTAAGATATTTATACAGACCTAAAATTTTTAAACTAAAAATTGGTCTGCATAGGTCGTCTCTTTTAATGCTGTAATTATAATTATTATTATTATTATCAAAAAAATAATTTATTAAATTACTCTATCCATTCGATTACGTTGAGCTACGCACCGTTAGTTTAAAGATTACTTTCTAATTTAAAGCTTCTTTAAGGAACGTTCCAAATTTATAACATGATCAACTAAAACTCTAAAATAACAACCAACCTAGGTGGTTTAGGTGGTATCGTAACTGGCAGTTACCGGAGAGGATGCTTGTTAGATACCTAATATCCTTCTTCTGAAGTTCAGAAGTTCCTTGTGATGGGGGTAAGGCTTAATTAATAGTCTGGCTTGCCTGAGCCATGTGTGAGCAACGTATACACACATAGATGTGAATTGTTCTTTACTTAAGTGCCTAACCAATTTCTCGCAGAGATTCCTCTTCTCTGACACCAAATGAAAAAACATTCCTCATTTCATTTGCTGTACAATTCATATTGAAAACAAATCGGAATAATTGCGTATAATGATTCAACCTCGTCAGAGTAATTTATTTCCCGATAAAACAGTCTACGAGTAAGCGCCGTCTCTTTGGAATTACTCCGCCAAATACATTGTCTTCAGTATTTGCAATGCGCACTCCAGTCGGCATTTTAATGGGACGTTACCAAAATACCGTCCCGCAGTCTAGATTCGAAATACAGAAATTCTTCACCAAGGAAAAAACTGTGTCGTAAAATACGTATTGGGTACGGGTACTCGTATTTCGTATTTAAAAATAAAACCACACAGCGCCATCCTTCCAGCTACAATTAACATATTTCCATTTATATGCTCCAGAGTACCTACGCGCGATCCTCATGGATTCACTTGAATCCGAGTATGTGCTCGAACATTAAACAGATGACTTTTCATGTGAATTTTCATTTCACTCGATCAAAGCGAAACGACTTCGACGAAATTGATTTAAAAAAAATTCATTTATATTTCCCTCATGCCTTATCCCATTCATTAACGTCATCTTACGCAGAAAACCAGAAAACCCATCTCATGACTCAGCCAGACGGATGATTGCCAAATTGTCATCCAGAGAATAATTGATATTCTAATTCTGATGGTGGCGCGGCGGTCGGCCTCACAGAGTGTTCCAAGTAACCAATTAATAAAAAAAAAATTATTATTGAAGCTGAACTGTCGATTACGTTATTTGCTGCGTTTTTTGTTTAAAAGGAGTCTGTCGCTTCTCCGCACCTATTTCGGGTGGTTGCCGAAAAAATTCGCACGTGATTGAATTTATATCAGTTCGGGTTTTTGTTTTTAAAAATATTCCACATTCCAATGGCACACCATACAGAAGAACTAATAGTTTTAATAGTTTTAGTTGATGCGTTTGTTTGATTTATTTCTTTCGCGTCGCAAGTTACTCGATTGGACGCTGGACGACTACGGAATTAGTTACAAGTAATGCCTAAGCATTTTTCTACGGTGACGCCACCTGTCGCAGTCAGTTAGAAATGCTAAACAGGTGTAATCGTATTACTTAAATAGTGTGCCTGGTAGAGAAAATCATTTGTTATTATATATTAATGCTAATTTATTGTTTTCACTTTCGTTAGCGATACACAAAATAGGAAACAAAAAAAAAAGACCGAAAAAAAACCCAACTAGAACTACTGACCGTGTGTAACTAATTTGTAACTAATTAGTATCGGACAGAATGATACGCGTTTTTTTTTTTTGTATCTTATATTCAATGTCACCAGCTTGAAGTGTTTATACTTTTAATAAATTCTCATTGATAACCTCTAGGTCTAGAGTATGCTTCTAGGGGTTTTGGGATGTCCGCCATTACTAATGGCATCAGTGATTAGCACAGCAAAACACTGCAATGGTGTTAATTGGGATTTATTCTTAATGAAAACCTCCAATAACTATAGATTACAATTATTATTATTTTCTTTTTGCGATATATTGTTAAGTAAATAAAAAGTTGTGAAATAGAAATATACGTATGACGCGATGAGGTTTCTATTTATGTGCGTGTATTTTTGTAGAGCATGTTTGGCCTATTTAATTGTCAACATTTCGAATGTTGCGAAAGTTTTGACTCACTTTGATCCAATGGACTTCGAGCTAACTAAGGCTGAGATGACGTTCTTTTTGTACCTTAGTTCGTTTTGATGTTTTATATGTGTCCGTATGTCGTGCGGGAGTGATTAGTACATGTTTATGATAGCCGGTCTGAAATTAACTTTCGATTGCGCTACGGTTCAGGGTGGACCTGAGTCTGAGCCGATATGTTGGGCGTGTTTTTTTTGTATAGCCTATACATATGTAGGCTTCAAATAATTTAATGTTGAAAACAATAACTAATTCTATATAGAATTCGCAGCCTGGATAGTTATCGGGTATTAGGAGTTAAGCCGCGATAAAATCTGTGCCTCCAAATTACTTTTCTCGAAATGTGTTACACAAAATGTCAAAAATGACAAGACGTCATGTCAATTACGAAAAAAAATTGGGCAGAGAAGGATTTAATTAACCCGAATAAGCCCAACGTGTCCATATGGACACACTGGAAATCGGTGTTGTACTGTATTGTTCTGTATTGTGCGGTTAACGATTGATTAACGGATTTCTACAAAACTGTATGCGTTAGGTTTTTATAATGTACATGTTATAACTAGAACTATTTGTTCTTCACTCAGTTAGTGTTTCTTTGTGTGAGAGGTTGTAGAAAAGTATATAAAAAAAATGACAAAAAGTTCTAATAATCAAGAATAAAAGAACATAGTTTGAAAATTTCTGAATACAAATATGTTTTTTTTAATTATCCAAAGAAAAATAAATACTACAACTGAAGTGTCACTATGCCCAGTGATGCCAGGTGTACATTAGGAAAACTTAAGCCGCGATAATGGTTTATCTTCTGCGAACTTTTTCTTAGCCTATATAGGTTACAAACAAAAACATTACTGTTTCTGTAACCAGCTTCCCTTCTACTTGTGCGCCAGAAGTTGTGTTTCCCATTATCCTACTACATAGATTGAACGCGAAATGACATGTTCTGATAAATCTAAATATCTCTATCAAGGTATTTGAACAGACTATCATTTCACAGACGCCACATCCATTGATCAACCAATGTACGAGGACTCAGCAAAATTTGTCGTTTAATTCAGATCTTCTTCTACCGAACCATTTACCATTCTGCGGCATAGGGGGATACACAGTATAAAACGAGCTCCGAGCACTGGAGAAGACTAACAGTACTAATGGCTGGGCAAAAACATAGGTAAAAGGCAGGCGAAGAAACTTTAGGGTATCTATATCTTGAAGAGATTAAAAGCTTGCATAAGCCTTGACGAAAACAAACTCTCCATCCTGACTGAAGGAACATCTCAGAAAGCCAGGTCTCTCAGATAAATACTCCAGATTTCGCATTGCATCCAGTGAAACTCCAGAGCACATACTGGTGGAATGTGGGTTATTCATCCACAAAATGTACCTACTTGTACCTACTTTTTATCACTGTTGAGCTTATTTAAATATGTACGTCAGGTAGTGATACATTTAAAAGAATTCTCAACTGCATTACGCCATAAGTGCTAATTAAATGCCACAACTAATGTAAAAATATCTCGTAAATTTACAAAATGACAGCTCTACAGCTGACAAAAATTGACGTTTTAACATAAATATTAGAGCTGAATTTTCTTGGCTGATGGTATGTTATTATTGTAATGGAAAATAACTTCTAAACAGAAGTTTCTACAATATATACGATTGTACATACATACATACATACATAGGTATAAAATTACAGTCAACCCTCGTATAATGCGGTACTTTCACAACGCGGATTCGCTATAACGCGATTTATGAATTGGGGCAAACCTTCCTATAACGCGGTACTTCTACAACGCGGTTTCGCTAAATTGTGATTCTCAGTCTTTTCATACGCGAAAAATTTGTGTCACATTCGGGGAATACCCTTTGAAAACATTCACGTGTCTGGTAGATACATACCTTTTAACAAAAAACGTAAACCAAGGATTGGATTGGTTGCTAATTTGGAGAATTAGGTACTTCGCAGATATTGATTCCTCTATGGAACGCTTCAGATTAAAAGGCATTTGCAACGTTCTTTAGCTACATATTTGGCCGAAAGGAGTTGCAGAGAAGTGTTCAGCAAGCTAATATAACGGTTTTTCTTTTTAATTAAAAAGCATATCCAATATGTATGAAACGTGAATTTAAATTTGCAAAAAAGATTACATTCTTCTTTTTTTAAATTGTTAACATAATTGTTTTTATTATTTGTGTAGCGTTTTCGTACTAAAACTATAGTTCAGCTAGTTTTCTAAAAACAATGTAGCAAATTAAGATACATTTTTTCTCTGTGGAGAACGTAACCCCAGCTTTAGTATGTATGTGGCCCAAGTATCGTATTACGCGATTTTGTGTAACGCGCTGTTTCTCGGGAACCTAACTACCGCGTTATACGAGGGTTTCAATTGAATTGGCAAACAGATGACATTTTCTTACGATATGGTGCACCGCCGTCTATAACAACACAAAAAATCCTCTGTGGAAAATTTCAATTCAGATAATAACAAATTATTCGCAAGCATTACATACTCGTACACAGATGGCGAACGAAGAATCTAGTCATAGATGGCGTGCTTTAGAGAATGACCTGCAATATGGCGTCTTTATTAGCCATTTTGAAAGTGGGTTGAGCCTTCAGCCGTGGATGACGATTTTTTTCTCTGGTTTTCCAACAACTTGTGGTAAAAACGTTCCACTGTCAGTTTAAGTCTGCCAAGTTTTCAGTGATAGGTATAAGAGTGGCTATTTACGCTTTGATAAAATAAATCTTGCTTTAACTGCGTGACTTTATGGGCCGCTGTTTGGTTTTTAAATTGTTCACTTAGTTAATAATTTATAATTTCCTTATTCGTTTTTAAATCTTCGTCAGCCTTACATCACTAAACTCTTCGTTTTCTTGTATTTATGCTCATTAACTTTTTCAAAAATTGATGATAGAATATCATTGATCAATCTATAAATCAACCGAATAACTTTACTTGCCGACTCCGAACGGCGAGTTAAGAAGCTCATTGACAAATGATACTCTTTGAGTGCTTGTCAGAGATTCGAAAGAGGTGGCACCGTGAAAAAACATTTAGCATTACGTAGTAGTCGAACTAGGGTTCCCAATCGTCCTCCTTTTGGGAGGACAGTTCTCCTTTTTAGCGCTTTTTCCTCCCGTCCTCTTTTATAGAAAAACTAGCTGTCTAGCCCGGCTTCGCCCGTGTCCAAAAAATATAGTGTTACTTTCAATACATACATTGTCATTTAGTTCAAAGAATTGGACGCTCTGTCTGTCTGTCTGTTTTCCGTCTATCTGTCTGTCAATCTATCTATCTGTCTGTCTGTCAATCTATCTATCTATCTCTCTGGTTGTCTGTTTGTCTGTCTGCCTGTCTTTATTAATTGACCAAAATGTTTCACATTCACATTTCACCTGAAATTACGAAATTTTGTATGACAGGTACTAGAACCGCCGCTTGTTGTGTAACCGCACTGATGCTATGTTGTCTCTGAAAATTTTACCAAAATCGGTTGAGTAGTTTCCGAGTCTATAAAAGGCAAACATAAATACATATGTACATTGTACATACATTCATTTTTATATATATAGATCTAATAAGTTAACTCCAGCGCCACCTATCGGGTCAAGATTTTATTATATATTTTTCTCTTTTGGCACTGAACCAATATATGTATATTGTGAATATGAGCCTTTATGATCCGTAAATATAGAAGTTAGTAAGAACTTGTCACCAGCGCCACCTTGCGAGATGAAATATACTTTACAACCTATTCTTATACCTACCAAATATGTATACACAAAAAATTTCATGAAAATCTGTCGAGCCGTTTTGGAGAAGTGCGACTTACAAAAAAAAATTATCATCAACTCCACACGATTGCCACTGAGTGCTGTGATACACATAAAAAGTCACTCAGCATGCTTTGAAAACAAATTCAGAAACAAATGCTAGAAATATGAAAAGAAGTGCAATGAGAGAACTAAAAAAGAAACTCGTCATCAACGCCACACGATTACCACTGAGTGCTGTGATTCAGCATCTGCTTGAAAAAAAATTTAGAAAAAAAAACGACTTTGGAATGCATTTTCTACTATTATTCAGCTTCTAGTAACTGCACAGATATGATTTTGGTCTTTAAATCTGAATGTAATTAAGCTGAAAATAAATATCAATCACATGGGATAAGCTGTTCTGAAGTAATAGCCGTTTGTTTTAAATTGAATTTTCGTTTTCTCATTTGAAGTCCCTTAAACTCTAAAACTAAAAATTTATCTAATTTAAAGCTAAATGATAAACCTTCTCCGAGAAATTAGTAATCTTATACCAAAAGAATCGTTAAAATCTATTCAGCGGTTCTTGAGATCCTTTACTACAAACGTAATATGACACCGATCGGGACTTTGCTTTATACTATGTAAGGATGTCCTCCTTTTGCTCTTACAGCCAAAAAACCAAAATGGGATTAAAAACTATTTACATTTTTCTTGCTATTATTTTTATTCCACGCACCCATTTTTGATGATTTTGTTATTTGCACACTTTTTCGGTAATCATTCATGTCATTTATCTGTCATTTCCATATTTCGAGAAAGCGTCACTTTTAAATAAGAACAAACGTGCCAAAAGCAATAAGGTATGTATAGACAGGGTGGTCCAGTTCGGGATACAGATATTTTAGGAGCTGATTTATTGCTTTATGCTATGAAAAAATCGTATTGTGGTACTGAGCTACAGAGTGTTTAAAAAATGTTCTTCAGAGAAGTAGCTACTAAAAATTATTCAATTATAACGTCCAGACTCTAGTGTATTGAGCCTAGAGCAACCAAACTGGAGTCCTTCGATAGACAATTGATTAGTGTTTCTTTCTGACAGCATCAAGAATGAAAGGAATATATTAAAAAGTCAATTTTACGCTTCCGAAAATATTGCCAAAGAATTAATAGTTATTGCCTTAGAAGTTGCACATATTTTTTTAAAGCGAAAAATGTATGTAAGTACCTATAGCTTGCCTGTGTTTCGGGAATTCCCTTTTAACACATTCACGAGTTCCGTAGGTTGTTCAGTATGACATATGAAAATTCCCTTCAATGTTGGTTCCAATAATGTCCCGAATTCTGAAACTTACTCCGATAACCTATGTAACTAAGGCGTTATACGAGGGTTGACTGTATTTCCTATAATTTATTACATACAGTGTGTCCCAGTTAAGACATATATTTCTTTAACTGGAGATTCCTAAAGCGTATGGGAAGGGAAGGCTCTATGTTAGCCCCCCTCAAAATTATAGCCTATCGAAGTGGGACACCTCCGATTTGGTGGTATAACCACTTTAAATGATATAACTTCTGAATTATTATAGCTACAGAATCAGTTCTGTAAATTTTGCAATCAGAAGCGCATACAAAATATTGAAGGCTCCTTAAACTCAAAATTATGAAAATTCGAGTTTCCAATTTTTTTTACTTAGAACGCATTTTTCTCAAAACTTTTACTAAATAAACAACCTTTTTTTTATAAAACTTTTATCTTTGACCAATTCTCTTAAAATTATGTTAAACAACTTTTTCACGCACGATTAACAGAAGTTGTAGTAAAAGCTATTTTTTGTCAGACAAAAATGATGAAAAACCATGCCAAACAAAGAATTATTATTATAGTATTTTTTATTTTTTAAAATCGGTGTCCTCCTTTTGTTTCAATCGGAACCCTAAGTCCAACGCAGTTACCACTACACGACGGTACCGAACAACACCTATCTTTTAACCAATTATTGTAGCAAAAATCTACAACGAAATACTTCTTAAGTTCTTAAGTTCAACTGCGGTCACATTAACAAACCGTGTCAATTATTTGTTCTGTGCACTAGTCGAAGTTTATGTAATAAATGGAATGTAAGATGTTTTCGGACTAAGTGGTTTTACACCCACATACTCGTAGATGACATTTCACCCAAATGCGCAATGTTTGAAACTAAGCAGAGGTGATGTTAACCATTTTTATCGTAACGATTATAGTTTCTAGTATTTTTTATTGTCGTTGTTAACTGCTAATATTCTTTAATATCGTAAGCTTATTAAAAACAAAATGAAGTTGCATATTTCAAACAATGGAATATCGTATAACAAATTCACAATGATAGAATACATTGTAACACAGTTTAACATTCTTTGATGCTTGCAATTCTTTGTGATCTTAGTCAAGTTCCGCTCCTTAAAAATCTGCGTTACTTGTTAGCTCCGCTCAAACGTATTTAGACTCTATAATCAGGATGCGCTTACCCTTATTGTCTTGATATATGCCCACCATCAATATTCATAATCGTCTAGTTGTGCAACCGGAGCGATCTTGTAATAATTATTCCTTTTATCTATCTCACATGTTGCATTATTTATGGCTGCGATAAACATACAGACATACCATATGTGTATGTACACAAAAATAAAACAATAATAATCAGTTCATATGAATCGAATACACTTCGAGTATTGGAAGGTGGCAAGCAAGCAGCCGGAGTACATTGGCCGTCAAAAAATTCGCATCGACTCATCTCACGGCATCCTCTTGATCTCTCCTCTACGTTCGACCATGAACGTAGCACAATTTTCCACGTTAATTGTTTTTCGCTTGACTTTGGGTGAAATTAATCGCCAGTCGATGAGTGAAGTTTTCCAGTGAAAATTTGCAATTTGTTTTCCTGTAACCATTCGCAGTTTAATTTTTGTTTTCTGTTATTTTCCTTTGCGATGTTTAAACACACAGCATCACATAAATTCGGCGATGGATGAACATTTCACTTGAAATTCACCTGACGCCTTGCCATGGCGTATTAAAAAAAATCATACTAAATCCAAATGGATTACTAATCGTTGCAGATACAAGAAGATAGATACAAGTACGAGAAAATACATTATAGCGGTTGAGATACATTTAATTAGAATTCTGTTCATGATCAGTGAGTAGGTAAGGAGTGTGCGCCAGCAGATTTGCGCAATTGCTTTGATTTTTTTTTTCTTGTATTTAAATGATCGGTTTATAGATCACTCATTTCACAACTGTCACTTGGGGGCCGGCGGGGTGTAACAGTGTAGAGAATAGAAGAGAACCGCTGGCTGCTGTCACTTGTCAAAAAGATGGCTGTTCAGGAAGTAGTTAACGAATGTACGTGCGCCGAACTTGCCTAGAATACATATGATCGCAGATCAGCTTGGAACGCGACTAGTAAGCGAATTTTCGGAGAACATTGTGAGATCGCGACGAAAATAAAGGGTGATTCCCTACAATTTGTTTTTGCTCCTGCATGCTGGACAGGTGCGAGGCAGATGTTGCGCACTTCTGTGGCGGTGTTCTCTCGGGTTTGGTCAAATCAATTTAAGTTGTTTCACATGTTAATTCGCTTGGGAAGGTTATCGTTATTATCACTCTTCGCTGTGCGTATTTTTTTCGTGAATCATTACGAACAAAAGTTGTTGGAATTTGAATTTTTTTTCTCTCTCTCGACGAGGCGGTAGCGGTAGCCTGAAGATCACTCTAGTTTTGATGATCGCGATAAGTGGTCGGTTTGTTATCTTAGTTTACGGTTCAACTTTGTCCGGTATGCGTCGTCGTGATCGTAAGTGTAGAGAAGTATAGTTTGTAAGGCGGTTGTATACAAGTACTATTAATGAACTAGAGGCTGTGTTTTTCCGTTCTCCAAGCAAGCAAGCAAAGTGATAATACTAATAGTGTATCTTGACTCTTGAGGATTAAGCAAATATCCATTTCCACAGAAGTGAGAAATCCTTGGAGCAGCAGCAAAACATGATTTTTTTCTTTATTTTTAATCTTTAAAGTTTTGGTAAGCTATATTTTTGCGAACATGTATGCACATATGTATGAACATATTTAAATTTTTTTTTTTATTATTTAGTACATACTGTACTGGGGGTATTCGGGTTATCGAATTATACGGATTGGGGAGTACATAGTATGTCATAGGTTAGAAAAAAACTCTTTTCTTTTTTTAAAGAAAACAAATCATATTTATTATTCCTTAACACACAAAAATTAAATTAAATTAATTAATTAAATATTTGATAGCCATTTTTCCACAAAAACTAAAAGAACAATCTGTTGGAATAGAAACTCAGACGCACATGTGTTTAACCATCGAGAAAAGATAGATACTGCACGTATGAACATGTATATAGAAAGAGTAATGTGACAAAATAACTGTGAAAGCCATCTGCATTCTTAGGTAATTTTTGTAGAATTCGGATTGTGGAATACAAAAACTGAGAAGGATCGGACTGTAGAATACATAATGGGAAAAAAGGGTCATTCGGATTAGCGTGGTATTCGGATTAAAGGTGATTCGGATTAGCGAGACTTTACTGTATTTAGTTACAATATTTTTTGCATTTTGTGGGCCGTAGATTATAAGCTCAGACGTAAGTATAGGTTCATCCAACAAGAAGTGTCACTTAAAATCAATAGAAACAGTGCGGCGTTGTGCATGGTCTGCTGGCTTCAATTCTTGTGTCAACTGGATCTTATAAGCATGTAAGCCAAGATCTTTATGCAAAATGTGGTACAAAGTGGTTGCGGATATTCCCAATTGCTGTGACCATCTCGAAATGGAAACACACCTGGGTTTTGAGTTACACTCAGCTACGGCGGCGATATTTTCAGCTGACCTTGTCGGGCAAACAAAAATTGGAATCTTTACATCACTTAACTGTCCAAGACGTTCAATGTTATCGATTAAATTCACTAAAGCGAAGGCGCTTGATGATGACCAGAAGCGTACGAACTTTACAAAACGTTTCCGCGATATTTTCAGTTTGAATTTTCACTGTTTCAGCACGTTGTGCAAGTGTATATCGATCCATATTTAATAATTTCCTAGTTTTTATTTATTATCGCAATGATAGTTGATTGTTTGTTGACAGTCCAAAAATGGGGCTAAATTAAAAATACAAGATGTGTTTTAATAAAGGTGCTAGACTTTGGTGTAAGCTCTCTTAATCTGCAACAGAAATAGAGAGCAGTGTTGGCATTTTGGGGAGACCGTTTGTCAATTTCATTGACGTACAATATGATGCCGCTTGAACTTCCTTCGGCCGCAGACCGTAATTACATACAGTGGTGGAAAACTAATTAGAACAAGTTCCTTGTCTACAAAAATGTGATAACTAATTTGTGTTTTCACACAATTTATGAATATACAGTCAAACTTCGATAAGTCGAATCACCAATATCCACAAAAAAAAGTTCGACTTATCAAGACTTCGAGTTATCCAAATTGCGTAAAACTGAAACATTTGTTAAAATGAAATACTGTATAGTATTAAAAACACATGTGTTTTTATTTATGTATTTTTATACAACACAATAGTTTTTTTGTTTGTTACTCGTATTACCAACAAATACAAATGCAACCAGTGCTTGCCTTAAAATCATATTCACCAAATCGTCTTGCTGAAATTCGCCTTTTCTTTAATATTCCTCCGGAAATTGGAATATTCTGGTTTTTAGCTGCCGTAAACCAATCGATGACTTCTTTATCAATATTTTCAAACACTGGTTTCTTTATTCTTTTGCTTCCTCCCAACGAACTACCAGACTCGATTGATGTGATAATCAATTGCTTATTTTTTAATATTGTGGAAACCGTATTCGGTGGAACACCATATTTCACAGTAACGTCTTTTTTTTGGAACCACTTTCTACTTCTTTAATAAGCTTGAATTTTTCTTGAATTGTTAAAGACTTTAGGACGCGTTTAGTTGCTATTATAAAAAAAAAGTCATTTTAGTAAAATCATTTAATTTTGTGTTCCTAACACCGTGCGGTTTTATCTGTTTGAATATATTGTTCATAAAAAAATATGTATAGGTACTATCAAGAGCATCTATGTTACTACCAAAAATATAACAAATTATATAATGCAGATGCAGAGCCTTGCGTTAGAATGTGTAGAACCTGTCTGTCCGTATGTCACAGTGCTCTCACTTTCCCATTTGTACTCGTATACCTTTTGAGGTGAATTTGGTATACAGACGTGAATCAGTGACCCAGTAACAGAAATGGAGACAGCGAACAGTGAGTTCAATTGCCCCATGCAGTGGGATGTGGTTGGATAGGTCTTCCTACATGCAACAAAATATGCATCGACACCTTGTTGTTTAAAGTCTCGAGTCCCGAGATATTCGCTCTATGAAAACGGACAAAACCTGTCATAGTTATTGTACATATCTACTCTCTATGAATGAGAGGTTATGACCGTCGTATTAACGGCGTTTTCGCATGCAAAAATTTTGAAAACATATTGAAAAAGTATTAATTTTTTATTATTAGAAAATTTCCCTTCCGGAGACATGAACCAGTTCGAAGAACATTTTACACTGCAAACAGTGCCACCTAAACAGTTGAGAAGGTGAAATTACAAAAAAAAAATTATCAAAAAAAAAACTTGCAGTCCTGATAATTTTTTCTCCATCTACACTTTATTTTCAATGTTTGTGATTTTATTCAGATTTTTCTAAGCAGTATTTTTGCAGATAAAGCCCGGGACAGCAAATTTTTAACGTTTTTTTTAAAACGTGTTAAGAAAAAAGTAACAATATTTCATACATATGTATTTTGATTCATGATATAACGAGCTTTCATTCAACATCCCACACGATGCCCTCAAAATTAAATTAATAACGTTTCTTTAAACATCCCATTTATCCTCCCTAATGCCAGTGTTTGAGCCACTGATTGCTACAACTGTTCCAAATTTGAATAGTCTACGTCAAATGGTCTCTGAGAAAAGGCCTGTGACTGACGGACAGACAGACACCAAACTGATTCCATTAGTGTTCCGGTTTTTGTACGGACGGAACACTAAAAATGTCAGTATAAAGCTGAAAAGCACCATTCACAATAACCCCCACAATCACACCCGTTTTCCACTTCACCAGGTTAAATTTTGTATTCAAAATGTCGTATAGCATACTGACAAACATCAACCGTAACAAACTGGTATAACAACTGTTAAAAGTCGAACGCATTGGCATTTCCTTTCAATCAGGGATGTTTTAAAATTAACTTCCAATACTTAAAACAGTGTGAATTTCTTCATCGAATCGAACTCTCACAGCATGAATAAATGAAATAAATGCGTACAATTATTATTCTCAATCAACACACTTATTACGGGTTTTCCTTATTATTCAATCACATAATTTTTCGTAGTTGCCTTATGTCATCGCATGCAGCACGAACGCATAAGCATGGTATAGGAACTAGTATAGCCACTCAATTTGAGTTTTTCTTTTAGATTTGTATTCCATTCCATTGGCAATGACAGTGACTGGCAACTAAACATAAATTTGTAGTTACTTCCGCATTTATATTAACTCAAATCGTTTAACACCTTAACTAATCCCATTGTCAGGGTGCCGCCGCGCGCCGTTGCAATATGTCTATAGACGTGCGCTACTCTTCAAATAAATATTAAAATTAATGTCGAAGAGGAGATGCGGATGGTACGAGTGCGAGTATCTATTTTACTCAAATTAGTGACGCGTCTCAATGCCGAACCTACTCTGTGCATCGGCATATCTATTATTGTATTCCGCATATCAATCTTTCAGCTTAATGTAACATCATCATCATAATCATTATCATCATGTCGTCGGCATAGATTTTTCTTTTTATTAAATGTCTTCTTCCCTCTTGTCTATTTTCAGATTGGTGAAACAAAATTAAATTAAACTCCAGACAGCTTGTGAATAGAGACAGACACCGCTTAGCGTCAAAATTGGTTACATTAAGCGCGCACTGCACATTCAACTTGACCAGTGGCTACCTCTTTTGGCTGAGTTAATCGAAGACAAGTGGCCCATATAGCGCTTCTGTTTTGTTTGTTTCTTTATATACTGAGCGCGGGCTTTTTTTTTTTCATTATTGAAAAATTCAATATATCACATCCGTCATAATAATAATAATAATAATCGGCTAGTAAAAATGATTGGAAGATTATTTCGTGCTCATGGCGAATTTTGTGCCTCACATCCTTGGGAGGTGATTGTGGCGCTGCTGACAGTAACCGCATGCATGTTGACAGTGGACAGAGGGTCAACACTGGGCAATGATACGGGTGGAACACCGGGGAGCACATCATCAACGGCATCTATGCCGAGTAGAAATAGACCATGTCACGGATGGAGTCAGTCTTGTGATGGCCTAGAGGCTGAATACAATGCAGCCGATGTGATTCTTATGACCATAGTGAGATGTTCAGCAGTGCTGTACTGTTATTATCAGTTCTGCAGTTTACATAAGCTGGGATCTAAATATATTTTAGGTAAGTTTTCCGTTGGCTTCTTTTGTTTATGTCAAATTTGGATTTCGCCATTTATTGATTTTTTGAGACGAATTAGTATAAAAATATGACGGTATAATTCAGACTTAATGACTAGTCATACGAAACAGAATAATTCTGGACAAATCCTGGCTAACATCTAGCGGGGTCCTTTGCGCGAACACCTTTACAATTAATTCAAAAACTATAATTTTAAGCTGGCTCTTGTTAGGCAGATGTTTAATGATACGACTTTGAACCGGATAACGACCAGTCGATTAACTTCGTAACTTCCTATTTTCCGATCAACTGCTAATCATACTTCATACTATACATATATCAAAGCAGCAAAGACGGACTCGTTCAATTTAATAGCGCTCTTAACTTTCGCTCACAAGACTGACAATAGCCGTGTTTTTTTGAAACGTAGCTAGCCAGTCGTTCATTAAAACGATTCCCAGCCAGACCCAGCTGACTTACCTCCAAGTTGGTGTGTGTGATTTCGGTCTTATAAAATCAGCTGTTAAGTGTGAACTGTCAATGTATTCGGCATTCAACCAAATTGATTTTTTGTTATTTGTTGTGAAAACAATTAATTTCGATGATTTATTCAATGGATAATTTACAAAAAGAGGTATGAAATCATTACATAGTTGATTATATTTGTGAAACATCATTTAGTAATTTCGTTAAATGTGAAGAGAACAGAACAAAACGCCACCTGACGATGAGGTATCGCAAAATTCTTAGCTAGCTGCTTTTGGCTAGGGATAAAATCAGGAGTTGTAGCCAGCTGGTTGTTGCATTTCTTTTACGTGTGAAATATGACTTTGCTAGCAGCTACTGCCTAGCTACATTTAAAAAAAACACGGCTATTGAGATCAACACCAACCTTCCACTTATTCCACATACCACTCTTCATTCTAACCCATGCCTAATTGCCTTTTTTATCCACTTGACCGATCCCAATGTCAAATTCAAAAATTGTAACACCGCCTCTCCATGAGACATTTCATATGGCAGGATTCTTAGCACGCCATCAAAATGGCTGGTTTAGACGCCATAAATGGCAAGCTTATGCCGATGGCACGCCATCTATAGCAGGATTTTTCGCAAGCCATTGATGGCGTGGTACTTTTTGACATTTGAGTGAAAATATAACTAAGATTTATTCTTTTCGTAATTTTTGGCAAAAAAAAAAACAATTATGGCTAAGGATGGCACAGGATAAAATTCAAAATTAATTAAAAAATCACCGCCAATTTCAATGTTTGTAAAGCTCTTTGTAATACGACGTCGACATTGTAGATAGATTAGATTAGATTAAATGTGAATTTATTGTATCGTTTTATTCGTAATTTTATAAGTTTCACAATATAAGCATTGGCTATTGCCGTCAGCCCAGCGTCGACATTGTAAATGAAATGCTTAGCCATATAATATGCCCACACACAAATTTGACAGTTCTCTCTTTTATAGATTGCCATAAACTCCTGCAATTTACAATAGCACGTGGAGACGCGGTGTAAACATCTGCAATGAGTATGATGTATGAGTTTGAGTGACTGTACTTTATATGCTTATCCTTTTCACACATAGCGGATATTAAAAGTGTTCAAAAGATATTGGAAGGGATTGCTGAAATGATGTTCCGTTCGTAGACAGGACAGTGTTCCAACTTTTTATTTTTATTGTAATCGTGAAAAAATTCGAACTCGACATCAGCATTTCAGTCCTGTCTTAAGTTTTCAGCAGAGAGCTTACTGAATAAAGGTCTAAAATTTTCTTCAAACTATGTTCACACATTTTCACTATGTACATACATATACATGTATGTAACTCGTTGTTATAATTTTTTTGTTATTTAACCCTTTCCTATCTGACGGTACTAATTCGCACCGCCTATTTTTCCGCCAAAGTTTGTAAAATCCCGACCTTTTGGTATATGTACAAAGTTCTTGGGTTTTGGAAAATTAACTCAAAAGTGTAATAAAGATCTAAAAGTAAAATATGCAGTGGGAATGCTATAATTGAGATATTTGATGAGATAAGCGAATGAAAAGAAATTACGAATACTTTTGTGGAGCACTGTATGTTTTTTCTTTTTATATCACTTTGAAAGATTTTAATGCGAAAAGTTATATTTCCTTATTTTTTCTAGTAGCCGTAAGAAAGTGTTAGAATAGCATTGGGCTTCTCCCAATAGACTTCTTCGCAAGCGGAAATTAAAAATATATGGTCAAAAAACTGCGTATGTTAACTTTTGGGCTTGGCCAACGAAATAGGTATGTCCTCCTAAAATATCAATAATTATGTTTTTTTTAAAAAAAATTTTTTAAGTCCACTGAATTGTTGGTCAATACTCTAATGACCTGAGTGTCCTCCATTCTTATCCAAAACTTTTTTGACTTGGCGTGGCATTGAGTCCACCCATTTTCAGTATGTAAGCAAAGGTATGGAATGCCACTCTTTTTGCACTGCTGCCCACAATAGGTCCCTGTTTGGGAAATACTGACAACCTTATTTTTTCTTAAATTCATCTCACAAGTTCTCAATGCCATCGAGATCTGGGGATTGACTGGGCCATGGGATGACAGACACATTTCGATCTCGAAACAAATCTTTCACAAGACCTGCCGTATGTTTTGGATCGTTGTCCTGTTAATAGTGGCATCGGAGAGGCATGTTTTCTTCGGCAAATGGAAGCATAACATTTTCCACAATGTCCCTGTATGCATATTTTGTCTTGGTATTATTTATACGAAATATACGGCCATGAAATAAAGATATTTCCCCCTCCGAGCATGATGGTGTTCTTTCTTCTTTGTATTGCGAGGCCGGTAGTCTTTTCCTTTGGTCGCCTAACATTACGTCCAGAATCGAAAAGAACCAATTTATTTTCGTCTTGTCACTCCAAAGTATATTATGTCCTTATATTATTTACTCTGAACAGCGGAACTATCCTGGGAGATTCGAATTCTGGAGTCTTCTTCGGATTGTGCGTGCACTTATTCCGGTGTCAATTTGTGCACTTACAGTTCTTGACGAAGCAAAAGGATAGGACTTCGCTAAAAGCAAACGCGTTGGTCAGTAGTCGCTGACATTTTTTTGGATCTACGCAATTTCTCGCGCAATTTTATTGGATGAAGAGCATTTGTGACGAAGTTTTGGCATCTTCTTAGAGCATCCGCTATAAATTTATAGGTTTATTAGTATATTCGAATAAACTGCGATATTATTCTAAGCATACCTATTTTTATGGCCAGCTTCTAAAACGCACAAAAATATATGAACCGCTACGGCTGAACAGTATACTCCAAATTTGCAATAAGCCTGCCGTCATTGTATCGGGAACAACAGTTGCTGGCATAAAATGTAAATTCGGGATAGCAAAGCAACTATTATCTATCAACAAAAACAGAGTGACTAGCAAAAAAGGGCACACACCTATTTCTTTGACCAGCTGTGTATGTATTGTAGATACTATGTAGTATTTCGCACTTCGCTCTCGAATACTGAAATCTGTTTCAAAAACAAAACGGATCAGAGGTCGGGATATTATTGTAACTACACGCGAGGCCTTTGCCTTTGCACATGTATGTATATGGCCTAGGTAATGATGTCATTTTTAGTTTAAGTTAAGTGAAACACAATGCTCAGAATAATTTCAGCTTTCTTTCGACTTATCCCATTGAAAACATCCATACACACGTACTCCATGCCATGCAGCAAGCAAGAACAACAAACCACACAAATCCATCTACCGAATAACCAAACAAAATCAATGACGCACGCTTTTTGGGTAATTGATTGGATATCTGGGTCATCAGAAACACCAAGCGTTGATGGTCGAGATGGGGGCTACCATCGGCCACTATGTTAGATATTCATTGGTAATAAAAAAAATACAACTGATATCTATCTCTCTTTCAACATTTTTGTGGAATTCATTATTGTGATGCAACTAATCAATGAAATCAACAACAATAAAAACAACACCTGCAATACAGAAACCATAACTTAAAAGTTCTGCTAACGAGTCAAGCTTTCTGCATCCGTTTCCGATATGCCATATGCATACACACAAGCACAGGCCATATTTTATTTGCCCGAAAAAGTGAAATCTTACATCAATTACTGAATTACTGAATTCTTTCTTTTTTTGTTTTCGGTGTTTTTATGATTTTTTTCTATTTCCTTTCGATTGAAAGTAAAAACAACCAAAACAATTGTGGAGAAATATAAATAAAAGTGAAAATGAATTCGACCCCAAAGAGCAAACAACGATTCCACCTAAAAAAATGGAATCCCCTGTCCGTCCTAACAATGACGCTCAAATTGAACTCGCAAACAAAAAATCATCGCAGACAAAGTGTTAAGAATTCTTACGTAAGCCTGGTTAGAGAATTCTTTAGGAATATGTCACACAAAGATTCCAGTAAGATTTCTGTTTGGCTAGCTGCCAATTTTTTTTACTTTTCGGGTGGCACTTTGTATTGTGGTATTGTATTGTGGTGGTGTACTTTAATAGCGTACTTGTGCTAGATGACGTGTCCTCGCTATCAACTATTCTTTTAGACGATGCACATAAGGGTATTTGCCTCGAAAAACCGATCAAAAATATTTTTTGGTCCTAATGAAGTGATACTTGTCTGAAACAACTTTAAAAGCATTGTTAAGCTTATTTCAGTCACTTTGAGGTATAATTCAATTATAAGCTTAAAATCTCTTAATTTCTCCTACGTGCAAAACGGTTTATTGAGCAAATAGCTCTGAAGATGATCCAGTTTAGCTTCAAAATCATTCTCTTCACACTCATTCATAACATCGTATAACTGTCTTTTAGATATAGTGCACAACCCAACCGATCCTTCAAGCAAAATAATTTATTTTATGATAAAAAGTTTTTGATTTTTTTTTAGTAAACTAGACACACATCAGGGACTTTTTATCACTTTTGTTCCGATGTAGTGCTGGCTTAAGTCTAGTCTTTCGGAAAAACTAAACTTACCACCCACAATCAGCCACTAACGGTGTAATTTAGGTTGTAGTGCTGCGTAGACGTATACGTATTGTTTTTAATTGTTTTAATTTTTACAATTTTTCGTACATCTGTTCTTTGTTTTGAAGGTATGTTTACCATATTCGGGTGACAAAAAATGGTAGTTTGATCGAAAAATCTGTGCAAGTATGTATTTATCATCTTGATGGATACCGGAATTACTCCAAACAAAGAAAATTTGAACTTTGACTGCCTGACATTACGAATTTTTTATATTTTTGACCGTTGCACAGTGGTTTTCGTTCTATGGGAGATGCGTCAACTTTTGAAATAATCGGTTTTGAGAAATAAAATCGACTGTTTTGTCAACAGGACATTATATTTTATTAGAAAATAGTATAATAAGTTAATTACATAAGCACCGTTACAAAAAACAGCCGACTAAGTGCGAGTCGAACTCACGTTCAAAGGGTTCCGTATTCGAATATTAACGAAAGGTAAATAATATTGTAGTTATGCTCTTGACAAATGCATCAAAAGATCATAATGAAGAATGAAAAAGCGTCTAAATAAATCATAAACAAATTTGTTTGTGATAGCTATAAATGATGTGAACTAAAACAGAGAAACTATATCTTCTTTATATATAAAAATGAGCAGTTCGTTTGATACCTCAGAACTCATAAACTAACCATCCCATTGAGCTGAAACTTACACTATATACTTTTTCTGATGTTTGAAGTGGTCGTACATCAAAAAATCTGAAGTTTTCCGCTAGATGGCGCTGGAACTAAAAAAAAATTTAACTCACCGTACGATTAAGCTGAAACTTACACAATATATTTGTAATGAATTGAAAAATGTTCGTACATCAACAGTTCTTAAGTTATCCAATAGATGGCGCTGGAACACCAAAATTTCAAAAACCATCCGATTGAACTGAAACCTACAGAATATATAATATATATATAAGAAATATTTTTAAATCCAAAGTTTTCAAGTTTTTCGATAGATGGCGCTGAAAACCAAAACCTCAAAATTAGTACTACTGCAATGCACGGTGACAGCTAACAGCTAACTTTTGATTTACGTGCACTTCTCGCTTCATAACAAATATATGTCTATGTTTCAGCTCAACCGGATGGTAAGCTATTGAGTTTTTAGCACTTAATCGAACAGGTTGGGCCAGTTCCTATATCTAAACGAAAAGTTCCTTTATCCGTATAAATTTGTTTTTTTTTTTAAATGGTTAAAAAATTAAATCAAAGTATTTATTTACTGCACAGAACTTAAAAATTAATTATGAATTTTAAAATGTTTGAGTTAAACTCGGTCGAAAATGTAGGATATTATTGATTGGACAGTTTTTTTAAGTTCAAATAGTGTTGTATTGTATTGTATTTGGAAGGGGGTTGTCTCCTTAGAAACAACAAGCACGTAGACCTGCAGGCCCATTGTACTTTGGTGAAGTACCACCCCATTCGCTGAATTAGCGATTTGTTGCTGAGCTACATGTCGATCTAAATCTGCCCGTCGCTTTCGCAAAGCGAAGCAATAGGGCAAGATTGAGCTCCAGTAGATCAACGTCCCCTAGGACGTAGCTGCCTAGAGTGGCCTTTCTGATTCGAGCAAAGGCCGGACAATCGCTAATGAAGTGCTCAGCCGTCTCATCTTCTTCCAGGCACATCTCGCAGAGGCCCGAGCTTCTGATTCCAATTTTGTTCAGGTGCTCGTTTAAGGGAGTGAACCCAGTGACCAGTCCTGTGAGGATTTTGAGGTAATTTCTACGAAGGTGTAACAGAAACTTAGTTCTGTTTGCCCTGGGCGCGTCTACTAACATTTTGGCCTGTCGGCATGACCTAAGTTCGTGCCAATGGTTGTAATGCTGTAGTCGCAGCAGTTCAAGAAGCTTGTTTTTAGCATAAGCTAAACTGCAGCCAATAACAGGCTGAGGACCGATAAAAGGGGTCGCTGATCCAGCTCTAGCCAGAGCATCAGCTTTATCGTTTCCCGGGATGTATAGTCAAATAGTCAAATAGTGTTGCCGGCATTTAATTCTCCACCAGGGTCATTAATATTTTTAATGTCAGGAAAATTGATTCAAAATTATCTTTACGTACATATGTACATAATATGTAAGTATGTATGTACATCAAATAGACAAATTTAAATTCGTTCAAATACATTATGGTTACAAAGTCGAATCCAAGCACTTCTTGAACAACATTTGCAGATACAATTCGTGGTTTCAGCTTCCAGATGACATCGTTCGTTGCCCCAAGATCACTTGCAAGAATGTCAGGACATTTTATGAGATAAACACTGTTAGCAATGGGTGTAGCGAAACGAACCGGGTAACCACTAGTAAATTATAAGATTCGCTATGGTTTTCCTTCAATAGGTAGCTATTCCATATTCCATATTTTTGACTTAAGTAGTTCCGTTGAAAAGAGAGAGGGGGGGGGGGGGGTATTTTTTCACACATTTTCGCATTTTTTGAAATCCTGATTATATATTTTTAGTAGGTAACTGCGCATAAAAAATTTAAATAATCTTTAGCTGAAAGCACAGCTAGAACATCCCTGTACAAGCTTTTTTTCTTTTTTTTGTAGTTTTATTAAGCCTGGTATGTAGAGGACCTATACATTTCACCTCTAGCTATTCTTCATTGTTTCGTTCAGGCGCTACAGTCGGAAAAAATCTTCCGCGGCCGTCTACGCTTTCCTGATTCCATGATTCTACATAACTTAACGATTCGGAATGTTTTTTGAGAAAATAAATTTTATTGTACAGACATTCCTCCAATATAATACTGCAACGCAATGGCCTCAGTGTACTAGTACTCGAGTTACTGGCAGCCACTGCTACCTACCCTATATGAAATCAGTCAAACCGCATACACTTTAGGTTTTTTTTGTTATTCAACGCGTTCGTTAACATCAGAGAATTTCACCCCCACTCTTCGAAATTTGACAGACAGCGACTTTTTGTACAAGAAGTACCCGAGATCTATTGCGAGATCGAATGTACTTACATCTATTTAAATTTTGTCTGGCATCACTGAATTCGGCGTAAATCACAAATGAAAGAAAACACAAAATTCATTTTGAATGAAATGGAAAAAAATATTCGAGTATAAATAAATAACAAATGAACTTCATTTGTATATGAAAACCTTTGCGTTCATTTCTAAAAAAAAAATATATATAAAAGAAATCCCAATGCTAGGCCAAAGCCTAAGTACTCTTGGTGCTAATGAGAATTCCATGGCCCATTTTATTTTCCTATTCAATTCAATTCAACGTGATAAATCTGCAATAAGGTCGGCGCCAACGTTCGACACCTAACCCAACAATCAAACAATCACAAATCTAACATTTGATTTTCTATTATCAAACCCTAACAAGCTGGTGTAGGTAGACTTCCTGTTGAGTTTGGAGGAGCGTGCCTCAATTCAATGTCTTCTTCAAGTAGTGTAAAGTCTATTGGACTTATGCACGTGGTCTATCGAAAAACACTCGCAAATAGCGTTAAATCTATGACAAGTATCTTTGGCGGTTTTTTTTAAATCAAGGTAAATTATTACCAAGTTGTTAATTAGGAGACGAAGAAAAAACATACACTTGGGGGCTGATAGGGGCGAGGCCTTAACTAAAACCAACAGACGACAGTTGGAAGTTGGAACCACTCCACTCCGTTTTAGTAGTTTTTGTTTTTATTACAAAAGCAAAGAAGGAAATCATCGAAAGTGAATTATGAGTTGTAAATTAATTGTGAAAATACTACAACACACAAGTCTTGAGAGTCTGGCCAGCGTATTCCAGTTCCAGGTTGATGCTCAATGAAATCGAAAGCGATGGCGAGGTGAGTCCAAAGCATTGCAATGCCCACTTATCATGCATACATACGGTTACGGGCTTACGGCTACGGCGCGCTCGGAGTCTGTATGCTCACATTTTCACTTTTCACATCAAATTGTTGTGCGCAGTCCGGCTCACAAATCGTTTAACAGGTTCGTTTCGTTTTTGTTTCTTTGAATTTTAGCGAAATTGTGCAAGTTTTAAGCCATCAGCTACCGACATATGTACATGAGCGAGCGTCATCATCCGCGTTGTTAGCCTTGACATCGATAGTTGAACATTGTCAATTGGTACTGCGAACATTTCCAAAAATAAAAAATAAACTAATTAAACGTGCAAAACTCTACAAACTCAATCAAGGTCTCGTGGTGTGAATTTTGGTTAAGCCTAGTGCGGCGGCGCTGTGGTATCACAATGGCTTAAGGCTTTAAATTTAAATGTACGATCAAATCTTTGAAGGGACATCTATCTCTTTCTTTTGGTGGTTGTATAATGCACAATCAGGCACTTGTGCCTCAACGCTGACGTTTACGTTGGCTGATGACAGTGGTGGTTATATTTACCTAACCACCGCGCGTATGTCGAGTGTGTAGTTCAAGTTCACATTTGTTTTGTGTCAGAGTACTAAGCACTTTTTCAAGTTTAACGTGTCAAATGTGAAATGTGTAGTACCTTACCGCTGCCGATAGCGAGTACGGAACGGTTACACACAATGCACTAAGACAAAACACTATTTGCCGCCGCGTCGCGCCGTGGGAGATGAGAGGTCATTGATACCTGACAAGCCTCAGGTTGTCATGTTGTTTATGTTTGTTGTTTATTTTTTTTTTTTCTGTGGGGAATGGGGGTGTTTTAATGGTAAAAATTGAATTCGATTGGATTGGAGAACGCCTATGAGTTCGAGGTAATCGATACCCTGCTTTAAGAGAAGGGCTTGAGGCATATTAAGATTCAATCACCAGTTTCCAGTTTTCCCAGGTAACTCTCTCAACATTGGATTGTAGAAGGTCGGAGATTACTTTTATATTTTTTTGGTTTTTTTAATTTTTTCCATATTACTTAACTTTTGTGAAGGTTCTTGCACTGCATAATCGTGTTGTGATATCATAACGCTCAGATTGATTTGATGGTTACGTTCTGCAGTGCTCATAGTCACACTCACAACACCATTACAATATTCATTTATGGCAAGGAATTATATTCGAATTAACTTGAGTTGAGTTTAATTGGGCCTTAATGCAACAATTTAACTGATTGTCGCAATGAAACTTTAATGAGGTGTTGCAAATTGCATGGTTGAGTTGATTGTTGTAACAGTGGCCAGCTCAGCTAGTGTGACTAGTTTGGCTCTTTGACGGCGGCAAATGTATCTATGGAGAACGTAAATTCCAATCAGCTGCTCATTCAAAAGTGCCTTTTATAGTTTGCCACTTTGAATATTTTGTTACATGTCAAAAAAATCTTTCAAAGTCATTCTTTCGATGTTAGAAATTGTTTTCTTACCTCTTTGTCCGGTTCGTCCTAAAGCGGTGCGGGATGAGATCAGGTGCCATTGCACCTTTATTCCCTTTACTCGACGTATCCTCGGCCAAGTTGAAAGAGCACTTCAGGTTGTTGAATTAACATAAAACCGGAGCCAATTATATTTAAGAGAAACATCCCCGCAGAAACGAAATCAAGTTCCCTGTTGCAGATAATAACCAAATCCCGGAATAAAGGATTCCCTTTTGGGAGTATATAATAGCTTAACACTTGCTGATAATTGAGCTTCAGAAAATTTAGTTTGCACTGAGTTGCAAACCTGTTTTTGAAGTATGCGAGAGTGTAACGTACCTAAAGATTTTTACATCGCCGTCATAGAGAGATAAATAAGAATCTTTAATATTACCATCTACATCTTTAATAGTTAGTTGAGGGCCTGGGTACGGTTGTAGATCTGGTTTTAAGGAATACATGCATAATAGTTGTCTAAAGAATACAGGGAAAAGATAGACTTGCAATGAAATAACAATGTTTCATACCTTCTGATCAAATGTGCCCGTAATTGCACATTCAAAGAAACCGCACTTGAGATATGGTCAAAAAAAATTTTTTAGGTTGGTACATCTGTCGGGAATTTGTGCATGATAGATTTGTAAACAGGTCAGTGTTTGTTGTGCTCTGCGAATTTCGCAATGTCAAATTTAGTTGAGCAAAGAGTTTGCCTGAAATTTTGTGTTTCTAACAAAATTTCATGTTCCGAAGCATTGAAAATGTTAGCGGTAGCCAACGGGGCAATGTTGAAAACGCAAACGTACGAGTGGTAGAAAGAGTTTAAGGGGTTACATGGGTTTCACGGATTTAAAAATTCTACAACTCTAGAATATTGTCCTAAATTTTCAAGTCGATCGGAGTAATAGTTTCGAAGATAGAGCCCTTGGGAAGTTACGCGCTCAAAGCAGTTTTATTGTCACTTAAAACGCGTTTGTCTCGAAACTGTATTTGCAAAGCCGGTTGTCAAGATTTCTCGAAAACTACTTACCTACCCTACCGAATCTTGATGAATTTTTGCAAACGTCTTCGAGATATTATTGATAAGAACTTGGACGAAGGATTTTTATTTTTTTTTAATGTACCGTAGCGCGAGTGGTTAGTGCGTCAGACTACTGAGCCAGCGGTCTTGGGTTCAAATCCCGCCGCAAACACCTAAAAAGTTTTTCACAATGCCCACCTCTTCCGAATGCCTGACAAGCATTCAAGAGTATCATTTGTCATACAAAGCTTCCCAATTCGCCGTTCGGAGGCGGCTGAAAACTGTAGGTCACTTCCATTCGTGCAAAGGCTTGGTTCTATCTAGGACTGCTGAAGGCAAATATTATTATTATTATTATTTTTAAAAAAGAAATGTCGAGCAAATTTTACCGAAATTTTTAAATTTTTGACTTCAGTTGATCCTGTCATGAGTTCTGCTGTCAACGCGCAAGCACCATTTTTCCGACGGGTCACCGAAAATGACGTCAAAGTGGCAGAGTTTTAAATATTTTTCTACAAAAATTTCAGAAATTCTTTGTTAAATGTATATACTTAAGGCAGTAAAAGGTTTGAATGAAATATTTCATTTTTTATATAAAAAAAAAATTGTTAAAAATAAGCCGTTTTTTACCCGACGTACTGTGGTTGATGAGTTGGCTCGTTCCGATCGTCCATCCACCAGTATGACTGACGAAAATATCGGAAAAGTTAAGAAAATTGTCCTCGCAGACCGGGTTGTGAGATAGCAGCCGATCTTTGTGTTTCGTTCGGGTCGGTGCAGAGCGTTATGCACGATGCTTTGGGCATGAGACGAGTTAAAGGGGGGCGTTTGTTACGAGAGTGCTGAATTTGTTGCTGAAACAGCATCGCATTGATGTCGCTAAAGAAATGCTTTCTTTGGGCCAAAATGTTATCGATGACATTATTACCGGTAACGAGACATGGGTCTATGAATATGACATCGAAACTAACTAACAATCATCGGACTGGCGCTTTTCAGACGAGCCAAAACCCAAAAAACCATGACAGAGTCGATCCAAAATCAAGGCTTTTCTGACCGTTTTCTTTGATTGCCGTGGCATGGTCCACTCTAAATTTCTTCCGCCAGGTCAAACAGTAAATAGGGAGTATTACGTGAGCATATTAAAGCGTTTGAGGGAAAATGTTCGGCGCCAAAAGGCCAGAATTGTGGAGAAACAACTCGTGGTTCCTTTACCACGACAACGCACCGGATCGCACATCTCATCTTGTACGCGACTATTTGATCAAAAACAACGTTCATACCGCTCCGCAAGCTCCGTATTTACCTAACATGGTTACTTACTTAGTTGGCGCTACAGCTCGAGGTGAACCTGGGCCTGCTTCTCGCAACCATTTGTGTGTGCGTGTTATATTTTTGCACGAATGGAAGGGACCTACAGTTTTTTTGCCGACTCCGAACCTAACATGGTTCCTTGTGACTTTTTCCTATTCCCACGAATCAAGTTACCACTTTGCGGAAAGCGTTTTAAGACGATTGAGGCGATAAAGGAAATTCGCAGGAGGAGCTGAAGGTGATTCCAAAATCGGGCTGTAAAAAGTGTTTTGAAGATTGGAGGAAGCGTTGGAATATGTGTATTGCTGGCAATGGAGAATAAAATGAATATCGATGAATAATTGAACCGTTTTCGTTTAATTGAAGAAATCCAGGTACTTTTTGATCAGAAGGTATAACATGTGGGAGGGTTGGAAACATAATTTTTATGACAAAATCCTTGCAGAATTTATGAAAAACTCATTGTGAAATACATATTATAGAAAGATAGATGCTTGGTATATGTTATTTGTAGATGTAAATAGCCTTGAGCACTTATCCACAAATTCGAATGAAATAAATCGTTATGCCTCCGCAATACTCCTCTGCCCTTTTACCAAAAAAAAACCGGCTATGTTAATTCTCTGTCCATCTTTAATATACCTATATATACATATGTATGTATGTATGTGCAATTATAAAAGAAGAGATAAAATAAAGCAGTCAAGGTGTCCCTCGGTGTACCTACTCGTACATCTTGGAATACCTACAGCGAACTATTTTTAACTTAATTCTTCGTAGGTACTTAAAAAAATATTGAATATACATTATGTATGTATGTTGTTCGTTTAAATATACAAAATATAAATTATCGTTTACCCAGTGCAAACAAGAATTGATGGCTTCGATTAACCTTCAAGCACTTTAAGACCTAATAAGTTCCCTTAGTTTATGAATTCCCTTCGACCAGTTTATAAAAAGTATAAAAAAAAAACAGTGCCCCCCATCGTGGTACATTGAAGTTCAAACGCGTAATTCTTCATCTAGTAAAACACAAGTACTTGTATCGGGCAACAATCAATCAAATTGGTAATAACTTCCATAACCAATCAATGCAAACATTATTCACTTGACTGTAATAAATCTCTTGACCTTCTTTCCGATCACCAAGACCAGCGCCATTGGTTGATGATATTTTCATTTAAAGAAAGGAAGTTCGAATTACCTTGGAAGTAATTTGCAAAGCATGCGAACTTTACAACCCCGAATCTGTTGCATTTAGTCACGTACTCGAACTGGTAATTGGTATATATCCAGCTAGATACCTATACATTGTTTCTCGGGGGTCTTCGAACTGTGCCTACCTTTTACCAAAGCAAAAACAAAAAAAGACAGATTCAGGTCAAAAAGCAGTACACATATGTACACGATGATGGTAGAGAAACCATCTCAACATTTGTCCAGTATCGAAACGCGATCGACGTGGTTTGAGATACAAATTGCTAAATGTATATGCACTCGTGTACTCGCATATCATGGAATGACTCCAAATTGTTGACTTTTGTTTTCTCAATTCGCATGAAATACGAATTAATTGCTTTGAACTTATTTTCCGACACATGAATGTCGATACAATAGTGCGTTGCTCAATCAATTGCATCGTATGCATGCATTCAGGTTTAGTTGAATTGACGAGTACGAGTACGAGTGAGTATCTTTGTTTTACCAGATGAAGTTATATAAAGAAAGCGATTAGTAAAAGTAGGTTTTCATTGCTATCTTGGCTTTTAGTGGAAAACTTCTTTCGAAAATTTGGCAAGACATTTTTGATAACCTCAATTGCACTAAAACGCTTATTCCGGTTTGGTTAAAGCGCGTTAGACATTTAATCCCTTTCGCTGAGCAGAGTTTGTATTTATGAGCACTTTTGATTCCAGTTATGACTGGATTTGGTAGCGGGAATTAAAAAAAATAGATTGTAAAAAGGGTGCACATCTCCTCGAAAGTGATAATGAATTCCTCGCTGTAGCTTCTCATTTCTTTAATGCCCCTCGGTTAAATATCCCATCGAGGTGTCCTTTTTATATCAATTACACTCAACTTCAATAGAGAAACCTCGGGAGCACAACAAAAAAGGGATCTGGTATCTTTTCTTTCTTTAGGTGGCGCTACCGTGCAAGATAAACCAGGGCCTGCTTCTCGGAACCATTTGTGTGTGCGTGTTATATTTTTGCACGAATGGAAGGGACCTATAGTTTTTTGTCGACTCCGAGCGGCGAATTGAGAAGCTCGTTGGCAGATGATACTCTTTGATTGCTTGTCAGACATTCGAAAGACGTGGCACCGTGAAAAAACTTTTTAGGTGTTGAACCCGGGTAACATTACGTAGTGGTTCAACGCACTTACCACTACACCGCGGTGCTAACTATCTTTATACATATATACTTATTTATGGCGACTCTCATAATTGGTATCCCTGGTACCGCATTACATTGACTACACCATATCCCATACTGGTTCAAACACTCTTTGTCAATGACAAACGCCAGCATCTTGAATCGGTCCTTACTCTCTAACTTTCCCACAAGCTAAATAAGCATGGTCTCAAAGACGGACTTTGACTTTCGAAAGTCAAATATAGAAAGATTAAGGCGCTCTGTCTGCGTTAGACCACAAAGGAAATCCTTAGACTAAGCCGGGCACAAAATATAAAAGCTATGGGAATAATTTTCAAGTCCTGCCTTTTGGGAAAACTTTCCAAGCGAATCTCATAGATATGGACATTTACGGATACTCAGCTCAGCTTTTTAGGTCACTCTGAATATCTGGATTTGATTCTAGACAGGAAGAGCTGGAAATTGAATGCACTCGAACGAGAAAAACATACGCTGCCGCTTACTCGTGCAAGAAAGCCTTTGGCTGTAAATGGGGAATCCGTCCCGAGATTATGCACTGGCTCTACACTGCGGTAGACCGTGGACCCATACTTATGTATGGAATTGTGGTCTTGTGGACAGCAAAAGACAAAAAGTCAGCTACGTTAATATACTCAATAAAATTCAAATGACGGACGGTATTGGCGTTGCTGGAGCTAACCACCACTACCGCGGCTCTTAAACCAAAGTTGAACATGCTTCCGTTGGACGTATAGAAACCAAAGACAATGGGAAACCAAACACAATGGGAACTTTCTAGCTTAGAGCTTGCCAGAATGCTTTCAATTAATACCCTAAATACAGTAACTACGGACTTAATGACTCCGCTCCTAGATTTTAACATCAAATATAAGACTAATATTCCAGGAATATGGATGGATCCAAGAAAGCTGATGCTATCTTTTCAGGCCAGCTCAGCCTGGAGTTGCCTTTAAGACTTCCAAATCACTGTAGTGCCTTCCAGGCAGAGGTGATGACTATTCGTGAAGCCGCTAAGTAGTTGTCGATGAAGTCAATGTACAATTGGGACATTCTCATTTACACCGATAGCCAAGCAGCTATTAAAGCACTCAAATCATCAATTTTATAAATTAGTAAGGCACTGTCGCGTATCTTTAAATGAGATATCGAGCAGATGCATGCTCATGTTACTGTGACGCAGACGAAATAGCCAGAAAAGGTACAAAACTGGAGAATTCAACCACAAAAAGTGGGCACAAAATCTTAACGCAAACCCTACAACAGGCTAATGAACTCTGGCATAACCTCGATACGTGTAGGCACGCAAAATAGACTTGGCCTTAGCTAAATGGACTCAAAACCTGCAGGCTGCGAAAAATTAGCAGAGCACATATCGGCAGACACTATGTGGTGTGACACTATGACTTCTGTCACAGCTGAATGGATGAGGAAGAGGAGGAATGCCCCTATCACTTCCTTTGCAGCTGCCCAGCACTTTCCTCCTTAAGAAAAACTATTCTGGAAGAATATTTCTTTATAGATCTGCAAGATTATCGTCCCAGGAAAGCCTTTTTAGTGTGAAACAAATGAAGCCCGCTGGACGGTTTCCAATACGAGCATTGGGATTCTTTTAATAGGATGTCCTTACTTGCGAATCATATTCGTGGTGAGGGCGGACGAGGCTGTTAAAGAGAGAAAGATAACCGGATGCTAAAAAGGCAGAACTCAGCATAAGACTCAGATTTAGCTGGTGCCTTTGACCAAAACTACTACTAGTGGTGCTGTCAACATTTTTTAGCAGCAAACATGTTTCCTGTTTCTTTATTAGAATTTAATATCAAGCCTTTGGTGCTTATAGAAACAAAAGCCATTTTCGTATGACGTGCAACTTATGAATTATTTTTTCTGTCATTTCAGGTATTGCTGGACTCTTTACAGTCTTCTCCAGCTTTATATTTACAACAACAATCATTAAGTTCCTCGGTAGCGATATATCTGATTTAAAGTAAGTTCTTCCACCACATCCTCTGTGTCATATGTAACCAAATTTCTTATTTTTTTTTTTTTTTGCAGAGATGCGTTATTCTTTCTTCTCCTGCTGATCGATCTGTCTAACTCAGGCACTCTTGCCCAATTAGCTTTATCTGGATCGAATCAAGCCGAAGTGACAAATAATATTGCAAGGGGACTGGAACTTCTTGGACCAGCCATTTCACTAGATACGATCGTCGAGACTCTAGTTATCGGCGTTGGTACATTGTCAGGCGTGCAACGTCTCGAAGTTCTTTGTACATTTGCCGTCCTATCTGTGTTAGTTAACTACGTAGTTTTCATGACCTTCTATCCAGCGTGTCTATCACTCATACTGGATCTATCAAGAAGCGGAATGGATATGTCGTTAGTACGTGCGAAAGCCAAGGATTCCATCCTCCTTAAGGCTCTCACAGAGGAGGAACAGAAAAACAATCCAGTGGTGCAACGTGTGAAAATTATTATGACCACTGGACTAATGATCGTCCACATTTACTCGAGGGTTGTGTTCTCTGGAAATGACTACGACAGTGTGGAGAATTCACTGTCGCCTAAATTACAGCAGATGAATGTAAATAACAATAGAACTGAAGCGGGAGAGTTCGCGGAATATATTATTAAGTAAGTGATAAGAGGCTCTGAACCATGTCAAGTGATTAGAATCATTTTATTTTGTTCTTTCTTTTGCAGATGGCTCACAATGAGCGCTGACCAAATCGTGATTCTCATCCTCCTGATTGCATTGGTTGTGAAATTTATATTCTTCGAGAACCGGGAGGAACTCCATGATCAAATCAGACAATCTACTGTCGTGGCAACTGAATCAAAACCACATGGCGTGGCTTCCAAAACTCATTTATCAGTCGATGTAAAGCCAGCATCGCATAGAGTTCCACTGTTCACAATTGAAGAGGACAACTTGGTGAATACGTCCACACAAACTGAAGACGATCATTACACGAGGGCGTATGTAAACCATTACGAGTTGCAGGCAGTCACTCGTGATGAAGATCGTAAGCTACGAACACTTGAAGAATGCTTAGAGATTCTAGTGTCCGATCCCGACTATCTTACCGACGATGAGATAGTGAGTATTGTAAATGTCGCAGCCAATCACTGTCCATTGCACAAGATCGAAACGATCATTGATAACCCTGAGCGTGGTGTACGTATTCGCAGAAGGATCATTAGCGGGCGGGCCAAGATTCCAATGGCAAAGCTAGATATGCTTCCTTATCAAATGTTCGATTATAAGAAGGTTATGAATGCATGTTGTGAGAATGTTTTGGGCTATGTACCTATACCAGTGGGATATGCAGGACCACTGACTCTAGATGGAAGCGAGTACTTTGTCCCTATGGCTACCACAGAGGGAGCTCTAGTTGCCAGTACAAATAGAGGATGTAAGGCTTTATCAATACGTGGTGTGTCAAGCTATGTAGAGGACGTGGGAATGACAAGAGCACCATGTGTACGGTTTCCCAGTGTTGCACGTGCTGCTGAGGCTAAAAGCTGGATCATGAATGAAGACAATTACAAGAAAATCAAAACTGAATTTGATTCGACAAGTCGATTTGGACGCTTAAAGGAGTTGCTCATTGGTATGGACGGACCACAGTTGTATATTCGGTTTGTTGCACTCACCGGCGATGCTATGGGCATGAATATGGTCTCAAAGGGAGCCGAAATGGCACTTAAATGTATTACTAAGGAATTCCCTGATATGAAGATAATTTCCTTGAGTGGCAATTTTTGTAGTGACAAAAAACCAGCAGCGATAAATTGGATCAAGGGACGTGGTAAGCGTGTTGTCACTGAATGTATCATTCCTGCGGCGACGTTGCGGTCTGTATTGAAAACAGACGCCAAAACTCTAGTCGAATGCAATAAGTTGAAGAATATGTCAGGAAGCGCGATGGCGGGCAGTATAGGTGGTAAGTGGCTTATTTTGCTTTTGCTGTTTGTTTGTTTTTTTTTTATAAGCGGATTTAAACTCTGCTTTTTATCGATTGTTTCGTTTAAACTTACTTAGTCAAATCTTTTCTTCATGAATCATTGCTTTTTCAAATTTTTGACAGGATGCTAAACGCAAATGCCAATCAATCCATCTTGCTACGGCTTCTGCACAGGATCAAGTAGTGTTCCAGGCTGGAAAACAAAGGCACTCTTTGCTAATTGGCCATCACAGTTGTTTTCTGTTGATTCTATGGACGGTCCTATTGTTTCACTTTTTTGGTGCTTGATTTGATTATTCACGTGTACAAAATACGCTTTTCTATGCTCTTCATTCGGTATCGGAATTCCCCAATTTTTGCTTCTGCCGTTTGCTGTGTTAGCCCCTATTGGATCTCTAATACGAAGCTGTATGAGTTTCGTACCACTGTCGATTCTACTTTGGTTTTCTTTAAGCTACGACCCATAAACAAGAATTAATCTACATTTATATATTTTGTAATAGGGCTGCACTGATACGTGTGCTTCTAATGACAAAACTAGCCTCTTTTCCTTTTTTAATATATTCTTTGAAATGATATATCTAATTTATATTTCTACTGATTACAAGGTAACAATGCTCATGCGGCTAACATGGTTACAGCTGTCTTCTTAGCCACGGGTCAAGATCCAGCACAAAATGTCACCTCGAGTAATTGCTCCACTGGAATGGAATGCTGGGGCGAAACTAATGAAGATCTATACATGACTTGTACGATGCCCTCCCTTGAAGTGGGCACAGTCGGCGGTGGCACTGGCCTTCCCGGCCAAAGTGCCTGTCTCGAAATGTTAGGTGTGAGAGGAGCAAATGTCGCACAGCCTGGTGAGAATGCCAAAAAATTGGCACAAATCGTCTGTGCCACTGTGATGGCCGGTGAAATCAGTCTTATGGCAGCCTTAGTAAATAGCGATCTAGTCAAGAGTCATATGAGGCATAACAGGTAAGCGAAATAAAATTGCACAAACCACCAAAGGATTGAGTTTCTAATCTATTTCTCTTGGTCTCCTTTTGAAGATCCTCAATTGCCGTGAGCGGCAAAGTAATCAACAATCCATTGAACGTGTCAGTGTCGAGTTGCAGCAATATTAGTTAGAAGAAAATTGCGAATATTTAATTTTTATTATTTTTATTTTTTAATAATTTAAGTGATTATTCTAATTTAATTGTTAATTTAATGTTGTTTTTTTTTAAAGAAATGTGAAAAAAAACTTAAAATTATAATTAAAATGGCCAGAGAAACAAATCAACAAAAACACTCTCTCAGTCATCACGGAAGATGACACCAGAGACACAGTTAAAACGCCAAAGCCTCTCCTTCTACTGTATAATCACAGTCGCAGGAAGACAAACACATAAAGACAACAACGGCCATAGAGTACAGAAACATGTGAACAATCATAGAAACAAAATCATTAGCCAGCCAGCAGCCAAGTCATTCAACTCTGGGAAGGATACATGCCATCGAAAATGCGCATTGTAAAACAAAACAATACAACAAACTATCCATTGAGGTGCTTTTAACAATTATTTTTTGTTCTGCAATAATTGTTGTATACGTGTACACGCCGCTACCGCGCTAAAGGAGCAAACCTGTTGGAAATCTGTTGCAACTCGTGGTCACATCGCACAGAGGAGTATTGTGAGATAATACTTAAAGAGAAAACCATACACAATTGATATTTTTTTTTAAGAAAAACGCGGAGAAGAGATACATATACATATATATAAACACAATGAAATGTAAATCATAGGATATATTTATACATTATTATATATTGTAAAGATTTTTATTTTTTAAAAATAAATTGAGGAAAACAATTATTATTTAATTTATAGCGATACCTTTCTTGACTTGATTAATGCATAAATTTGTATATTTTCGTAAAATATTTGCTTAAGTCACACTTTGTATGCTTAGGGAACTAATGCAATTTAAAATAAAAAGTACACAATCGCATTAGATTGTTCGAGTATGTATGTAAGTATGTATTTTAGTTAATTAAACTGGAATATCAAAATAAATATATAAAGTCGATCTTGAAAAATTAATTTCAAAGATTTCTATTTAAAAATTAAAAAAAAAAACGAAATATATATGTTAATATCGATTAAGAGAATGATGGTAGAGAACTTTAATGGAAGAAAATGAAACAATATACTTAGGAAATTTTACATTATGTACCTAAATAGAATTTCGATATTTTTGTTATACTACGTAGAACTGATGTGTTTTATTTAATTCCACTTGCAGGCAAATAGCCTATCTTTTAGGCCATTCAATTTGCGGACATTTAGATTAAGTTGTTACCTCTGCTCACTACGCTGGACCAAGAAACTAAAGGGTAAGCGGAAAACGGGCGACATAGAACGTCAGGTAACAATTACTCTTCTAGATCACCGTTTCTCTCTTTGAGCATGTGCGGGCGCCCAGCGCAATGAATTTATCAGTTGGCGGACGCCTTCCCAATAATAAAATTTACAACATTCGGTATAAACTTTAAAGTAAGTAAAAAAAAAACATAATTTTCGTTATAGTTAACAACGTTTGTTGGTGTTACATATTGGATTGACAATAGTGACGTATTTTTGATAATATATTGAAAGGCCGTCGCGGATCACAGGTTGAAATTCGCTGTTCTAGATAATTCAGTTTGCACACCTCTCGCTTAAGCTTTTACCTCGACTCGCAGATTTAGGCCCATAGACTCAAGATGAAACGGCAAAATGCAGCTACTTCATCGTTTAGCTCAGCAAATTAAGCGGGAGTAGACAATGGGTGACATACCTTCTAAAATTGGCCCGCGATAAAAGATTTTCTCCTTTTATCGCCGGCCAATTTTTTTTCAGTTATTCTAATTGCACGCCAACCGGTATCCCAGTGATACCCAAATAATCATGTCAGCAGCTAACCTATCTCTTAGATCAGGGCTGTCCAGACTGGAGTCGTGTGCGGGCCAAAATGAAATTGAACAAGAACTGGCGGGCCACCGAAACAAATTACTATTACCTTTTTATAAAAAAAAATCATTCATATTATTTGATTGTTCCTTTATTTCTAACTTATTTCTTCTTTAACAATGTTATTAATGTCAACATCAAGACTCGTTTGCCAAGCGCATTGCGTTAATAAGTGACATACGACGATTTTGATTTAATAAAATTCAGGGTTGAATAAGCACTTTCATAAGGATATGTACTCCCAATCATCGAGTCCATTTTCAAACCAAATTAAAGTATTTTCGAAAAGCGATCATCGAGGAGCTTAAAATAATCAATTCCAACTCTGCTTTTGTAGAACGGGTCGGATTGTAAGTCTCATAACTCCAATTGGTAGTCAGTCCTTACGGTTTCAATAGCCATCATTAATGGATGAGTGAAAAGTGACAAATCGCTATCTAATTCCTTAAAATCTATAAATCGATTTTCAAAATCAAAAATTATCTCGTCAATGTACCTACTCTATGTGCTCAGGAAACTGGCATCTTTCGAAATTTCCCATCTCCATGTAAAGTTCCTTGTAACTTGGCAAAAAAAAAAGTTATTTCTGTTCTAAAGACATTTTGAAAAATTTTAAGTTTACTTTTAAATCCATTTACATTACCTGTCCGTTTGAGTTCGCGATATTTTTGTGTGTGCCTTGTAACTTCAAATTTAATTCGTTCACGTGTTGGTTTCTATTTCAGTGGTATCAGATTTTATTTCGTCTTTCGAAAATACAAGTATCTCCTTTCGCAGGGTAAATAACGCTGCAAGCACTTACCAGCACTTAACCATCTGATATTTGAGTGTGAAAGTAATTTCCGTACGCTGCATCGATTTCGGTTAAAAAATCGGAAAATTTACTATTACCCCGTTTATATGACAACTCATTGCGAATTGAATCGATGCGCATTGGTTCAATCCGCTCATATAAACACCACTTCGAACCGCATTGAAATACTCAATCCGCATTCGTTCATTCCTGTTCATAAACCGCATTGAAAATTTGAAATCGAATTGAAATATCATATAAACACTTTCAAATCGCATTGAAACATTTTACTCTCTCGCGCTCTCATTAGGTCTGTTTGGTAACATGCTAGTTTTGGAAAGTTCTACGTAAACTACATAGAATCTGACAGTTTCATGGCTCTCAATTTTTTTTACTCTCATTTGGCTCTCTCTTTGCGATGAATTATCTGCAAGACCAATTCATCGGGGTGGGCAGAGCCAACTCTGTCAAACCAGCCATCTGACAGTTTGCGAAATGTCATTATCTTTATTGTTAGTGGAAAACAAATACAATTTGATAGGTTTGACCAAGTGTTGTTTGAAAAGCGTTTGTTTACTTTTGTGCAAGTTTTCTGTCTTTGAGAGGAGTTCTCTCTCTTTGAGAGGATTCTACTATTTGACAGACTTCAATTCCGTGTGCCAAAAAAGATACCAAACATAATAATTTTTAATTAATTCATTTTTATTTTATCAAACTGTCAGTTCAATCAGCTGTTTAATAAACTCTCAATTTTCTCACGTTTATTTTGGATTCGGCTTTGAATAATTTCATATAAACACCAACCTTTCTATGCGGATTGAACCAATGCGCGTATGTATATCAGCTTGAATGTTTGCGTTTTCTTTTCTCATTCGTGTAGAAGCGATTTTGTTTTGGTTGGAAATAAGACATGCGACCCACGGGCCTTGCTTCGGACGGCCCTGTTTTAGATCATCCCATTCGCGTACGTTTCGCTTAAGTTTTGACCTTGACTCACCACAGAAGCTCCAATGGAAACCGTAGAAAAAAAAACTACTTAACTATTGATGTTTCTTAAATTTTTCTTTTTTATTTAGGAAGGTTTTGTTGAAAAACAAATTCCGGATTCTTGCTTTCACAAATATTCATTTTCAATATAACTTATGTTTTAAAATTCCCTTTCGATTTTGTTTCTATGATTTATGATTCATTAAATATATCTTTATGATGAAATACAAACCAAACGATATATATAGATATCTGTTTTTTGTTTTTTGTTTTTTTTTTTATTTATTTGTTTTTTGTTTTGTTAGTTTCATTACGGGGAGACAACTTCGTCTAATCGGACTCTGCAGCCGCAGCAGCGACTGATACTAATGACTTTTTGGGACTGGGTTCAGTTTCACCATCGCCGTCAACATGTACACTCTCAGGCGGTGCCGGAATAGCAGCGGCTGCTTCAACTTCACATTTATTTGCTGAGCCGTTCTTGCCATCTTTACTATCATCGCAATCGACGGTTGTGAGCGGGTGCAACAATTTAATCTTTTCAATTCGGTTGACTAATACCTTGTGCAAATTACTGATTTCAGCTGGACGTGCCATTACCAGAAACACTTTGATTTGTCCAGTATTGTCCATGGCTGTTAAGCGCATGGATCTTTGGCTTGGACGTTCAGCAACCATACCAGTCCACACCTTCGAACAATTAGAAAAAAAGGTAGAATCCTTCAGATTGGCTCTGGAAATTGATATGAAATAAACGATTTACCTTTGTATTAACTAACAGGCGTAAATTTCCAGAAGTGCGGAACACAACTCTGGAGCATTCTCTTTGAGTTTTTGAGTCATTTAATCTTAGACTACCACGTCCTCTCTCCTCCCAGTTACTGTTAACGAATGCAAACAACTTGCAACTTATCTGAAATTATTGATAGTGGTGTAAGTTAGATGTATCCAAACGGTGTCACTAAATGCTTTCAACTTACATCTACAATATTAAGTTCATCCTCTTCGCCTGTGAAGGTCTCTACTTCGTCGAACTTCCGTTTTTGTGCCCTACTCTCTTCGTATTCACGTGCGACTTCTGTTAAACTTTTCGCGTCTGTGCTTTCCTTGGCTGCGCCATCATTCTCCGGCTTAGCAGCGGCTTGTATAACGCTAGAGAATAGAAGTGGAGCATCTGCTGATGCAGTGGAATTGTCTGATTTGCTTGTTGATGCTTCAGCGTGAATATTTTCCTAAATGATAAACAAAAAACGATTGGTCACTTGTATGGCATTTGAGCTAAAAAGAAGTTTGTATATTATATATGCTAAATCTCTGACCTACTAGGCTACACAGCTAAAACAAAATTAAATCAAATCGGGTTCTAAAAGTCTTAAAACCATTGGCGCAAATTCATAATCAGACCATGAATAGTGCCTATGGCTCTGACTATAGTTACAGCCGGCTATAAATAAAAAAACCGGCTATAACTTTTCGTTATTCATAAACACACATTTGTGCCTGTATATTAGTTAGTATCGCGGGCACCGTAGCGCAAGTGGTTAGTGCGTCGGACTACTGTGCCAGCGGCCTTGGGTTCGAATCCCGCCGCAAACACCTAAAATGTTTTTCACAGTGCCCACCTCTTCCGAATGCCTGATAAGCATTCAAGAGTATCCTTTGTCATGTAAAGCTTCCCAACTCGCCTTTCGGAGACGGCAGAAAACTGTAGGTTCCTTCCATTCGTGCAAAAATATAACGCGCACACACAAATGGTTGCGGGAAGCTAGGCTTGGTTCTACCTAGGACCTTTTTTATTAGTTAGTATCGACTTTCATATGTTTTTGTAAAGTGATTTGAACGAAAAAACCCAAACGTCAAAATAATATATGAGAAATTTATAGCCGACGTTTGAGTCATTTTAAATTTCGAGCCGGCTATAAGTGACTATGAATAGCAAAAAGTATATTTTAGGTTATGTAGGTGAATAAATTCTTTTGTCGTCTCTATCTGATTCTATCTGACTATGAATTTGCGCCATTGTCAACAAAATCACACACTATACCAGTGTCACCATATCGACAAAATTATTAGCAGAGCCAACTTTATGCTGGGCTTCATAAAACGGTGGCCTAAGGAATTCTCAAACCCCTACGTTAAGAAGTCTCTCTACGTCACCTTCGTTAGGCCTATTCTTGAATATGCTAGCCAAGTATGGTCTCCCTACCAAGTCACTCAATTATCCAGAATTGAAGCGATTCAACGCAGATTCATTCGTTTCGCTCTACCAGGCCTTCAAGGGAACGATATCTATAACCTACCCCCATATGAGAATCGTTTTAAACTGATTAATATGCAACCTCTCGAAATACGTCGTCTCGTAGCGGACAAACTCTTTATCCATCAGCTACTAACCGGTAACATCGGCTGCCCCACGCTCCTCCATACCATCTCCCTTAACACAAACCCACGCAACCTCAGATCTTTTCCGCTCTTCCGCATTAATTTCCACCGTTCCAATTATGTGTATAACGAGCCTACATCTAGAATGCTCCGCACGGCGAATCGATCGTTTGATTTTCAACGCAGCAGGTTTGCACTGAGAAACTCCCTCTACTCAACCTAATTCCCCTCCCTATCTTGAATGTTAAGCATTCTCTCGTTTTTAATTGTTATATTTCAAATAGTTCTAAGTTAATTTAAGTTCATAGTTTATATTAGTTTGTATTATAATTAGTTTGTAGTTTTTGTATTAGCTTGTACTAAGCAGAATTAAAAAATCTTCCACCATTACGCTGATTAGATCCGGTTTATTGGGAAGCTTACTGCAGGTGGCTGCCTTGGCGTAGTGGTTTGTTCGTTGGACTATTACTACTACTATCCGGGTTCAATCTCAGCAAACACCCAAAAGTTTTTTCCCGGTGCCACCTCTTCCGAAAGCCCTAGAATGACCACCTTCGCACAGAGCCAAACAGGTGTACTATAAAAACTGAGGCCCTTTGAAGAACTTCGGATCATTCCATTAGGCTCCGAAAGAAGTATAGTATGTAACAAAAAGATCGATCTCGCAACGAAAGAGTCACCAAGAAGCTTCTTGAATTTCTCAACTCCTCGCATCATTCCCAGTCAATAGCAAAATTAATAACTTCAGCCACGCCCAAGATAGCGGATCACCCGCCACAATACGACATCAAAATATCAGATTGTTTAAATTAACAAAGCAGAAAGCTCCCGAATCGAGCTGTTTTCTGTGGGGGAGAACTGGAAATCTAGACTACAGTGAAAGTGATTACTTCTCTCATCCTCCTCCTCGACCCTACAGCTTCTGCAGAAATCATTGTACGAAATGACAAGCCTTCTCTGCCAATAAGGCAGTTTTTCAAATTCAAATTCGACCAGGGGCCCTACTCTGTATCTCGTTTCGAAACGGAAATTTTCCGAAAACGAATATTTTATACTCTCTATTTCGATAGCGGAATGAAATCTACTACTTTCGGATTTACAATTCCGAAAGTGGAATTTTGATACTCTGTAACTCGTTTCCTAATGTCAAAAGCATTGAAAAACGGAAAATTTCTTTCTACAACTAATTTGCTAACGGAAGGATTTAAAAGTACCTGCAAATGCACGATTTTTAAGAAAATTTTAGTGATGATAACAATTTAAACAAGCAAGCCATTCATGTGTGCTTTATTTTTTGGGTTTATTGATTTAATAAATTATTTTTGATTTGCTCCCGTATTCTCTTAGCAATGTTCTCCATGTTGCTGTTCAATGCTGATTGATGATGAATCATCGGGTATTTTAAATTTAGAGGGACTCCAGTGGATCCCAAAGGAGAATGAAGTTCATCTCGTATGCAATTGAAAACATACAAAAAAGCATCCTTCGAAAGACGAAAGTTCTGAACAAAACTAAAATAATAAATGATAAGTAATGGTGATATGAATCATTGGTACCAACCGAGTTTTACCTTTTATCACCTTTTTCAATAATATTTGATTTATCCTGTATAATTTTCCACTCAATCCGTTCTTAACTTGTTTTTTCGTCCATCCGAAGTGCAACAGAATACATTTTCCTTTTTTATTATATTAAATTCTTCCTTTAAAATTCACAACAATATTATTCCTCCTATTCTCGGTTTATTGATTTGACATATCTCATAAGAAATATATCGAGACTCGACAAAAAAAAATCCTTAAGTGGGAAAATCATCTACTAGTATTTTTTACATTCCGAAAGTGTTACAGAGTACCAATTCAAAAGTGAAACGAAAAGCAATTTCGAATAGGATTGACTTTCGTAACGAAATACAGAGTAGGGCCCCTGATCTGTTTCTGGTTACATTGCACTGACCACATCTGGTTTAAGTAAAAGCTCGGAAGTAGGGAGTGTAATACATTGCGTGCAGCTGATTCCTTCATGTCAGATGTTCGAAGGAACTCTAGCAACCAGTCACAAAAATGCAACCGCGCTGCCGCCCATCGTCTTTAGTTTCACTTATCAAATGTGGGGACGTGACGCTGTCAAAATACGTTTCCTTACCTAGAAAGGAAGCACAAAGTCTACTTTCAGAAGCTTACAATCTACACCTAATGAAAGAGCAGAAACAGCTCGAGAAACCGACACCTGTAGGCAGGTCGGGTTTCTATCCCGACAGAAGCTTTCTCTTTCTCTACGCAATCGGTGGTCTCCTTTATTATCACAAAGAAATTTTATCGGCCTGCAGGTACATTGGCTTCAATGCACTAACTCTCCAGCAAAGATAGAGCATTTACAATAATTTCAGGTGTAGATCGTATTAAAAATATGATCAAAAGAGGAATTCACCTTATTTGCACATCCGCTACTAGATCAATTCAAATTGTAGTGCTTGAAAGCGGCCTACTTCCAAACTAATGGACACCGAAACAGACTGTAGATTATTTGTCGCTAAATACGAAATGCCAATCATTACTATTATATAAAAACTTTAAACAACTTTGTGCGCGATAATCTCCGCATATACTGCACCGATTAACGTGAAATAAATTCTATAATCTTTATTTTCGTTGAAACTGGTTAGGCTGTTTTTTTTTTTTTTTGTTTAAATGTTGTTTGTTCACAAGAAAATGTATTTTTTTTATTTCTATAACTATTTTTTAAAGGGTTGACCCACATACTTTAGCTTTAAAGCAGTCGAATTGGCAAAAAAAATGTTTGCATAAAGGCAAAATATATTCGCATATTTTAAGACCCTAATATTTTATTAACTATATCTACATACTGAGAAATAAATAAATTACTATTTTAAAAACATCCATTATTTTCATTTGTTTACATTGACGACTTCGATTCAATCGGAATGACGAGGCTGCTGCTTTGTTCCATTTCTCTCGCTCTCTCGCTCTCATTCTAATTCCTATTTGGTTGGTTTGGGATTGGGATTGGTATAATTGTATAGAAGTTGAATGATTTTTAAGTTTTTACTCAAAAGTCAAGCTTAAAAAAAGAAAAGAAATTGAATTGAGCTATATGTGGCTGGCTACACGATTATTTCCATACCGATTCTTTTTAGAGAGGTATATTTTATGTGATTTCACCAAAAAAAACCCTTCTCGTTTTAACTCACAAAAAAAATCTACCTGTCTCACTGAAAAGATTCGGTATGGAAATGATCGTGTAGCCAGCCACTATGAAAAATACATTATATTTTTTTTACCGAGTTCTTTGCTTGGACTCAAACTCAATTTATGCATGAATCGAGTGCAATCAAAAGCAAAGACAACGAAATTGAGCCAAACTATCCGCCCTGTTCTGCGTTCCACTTTTAGTGAATTCAACCACTAAAAGTAAAGGTGTTCTGTATTCCGAACGAAATTATGAACTGTGTTCGAAAGTCAATATTTTGGTGTTCTGCATTCCAATCAAAATGATAGTAGTAAATTCGTGTTCTGCATTCCGAGAATCCGTGGTTTTTAGTGAATTGAATTCACTTGCGTTTCTTGACGTGAATTGAATTCACATACCGTAGCAAAGTCAATTAGTTAACTAATTTGATGATCAGAATCATTTCGAAAAATGCGATTAAAAAATAAGACTTTTCATTAGTGTATTAAAATACATAAGAGAGTATTCTCAGGGTTTTGTTAAAGAGGACAAAGCGTATATTAAGGATTTGTGCAGGTGCAGGATTGGTTGAAGAGTGAAGGTCTTCCAACGACTGGATTGGAAAAGATAAGAAACTGTAGTTAACAATTTTTATTAACGAAATGTTGTTTACCAACGGATTGTATATATGTTCTTTACTAATGGATTATTAACAACATAAAACCTACAATTTTTTTAAGGGGTCAAGGTGAATGTTTGTACCATCCAAGCAATTTATAGTCCCCGGAATCCCTTTTTTTCAAAAAAAGGAACATCGTTCTTCTTCCATCTGCATACAGTTTAGTTTAATCCACTTTGAACAGAGCTTGTATTGCAAAATATTTAACATCTCGCTGAGAACTTTGCTGACTGTGGATCCACCAAGGCCAAGATCAAAATCCTTTCCCACTGTTTTTTGGTAACATCCTTCAGCCTTGTGGTTCTCACCAATCATATAAGTCAAAATAAATCCATTTTTAATAAAATATTTTTTTTGGAAATTATTTCAACCAGTTGGCCGATTAGTTTCTCGTCTGTAGCTGGCTTTACAGCTAATTTTGACATTTACAAATGAATTCGAGGTGGATTGCTAAACTCGGAATGCAGAACACTGAATTCCATTTCGAGTGAATTCCAAATTCGATTTCAATCCACTTTCACTCGGAATGCAGAACAGGGCGGTATGTATATAGATAGAATGAGAAAATATGAATTTAAAAAACACAACCGATTTATGATTTGATTATAAAAGGACTCAAACGACAATTTTTTAACTGAAATACGGTTAGTTTTCTTTGGCATTGGTATGGTAAATGACATGATTGTATTCATTGGTACGCAGTAAAAGTGCAGTAGCAGTAATTAATGCAACAAAATCAACAATAATGCTTATAATTCTAATTCTAAAATAATTGAAAAAAATTAATACATATTACAACTTCAAAATTTTAGGTATATTTTTCTATAGTTATTTCTGTGAAATGAATTTTTTAAAAAAAAAAGTTGTCTGCGAAGTAGTGCGAGCACGGGTCTGCTAGTCAAGAATAAAAGCTGTGTCGTCTAAAAATTGCGCCGAAGGTGGTGTCATCAGAAAGCCGTAAACCTTTTAAAACACTATGCACTGTCACAAACAAAATAAAACTTAATAAATATTAGATGCCCGACGGTCTATTGCCTTTCACAAGCATTCCTGTGCCCGAGTTTTATTTTCGCAGGCATGGAAGGAACCTTGTTTCATTGCGGTGTGTCAACGAGTTTTTTCAAATTATGACAAATAACAGTTGTTTCTCTCAAATGCATGCCGTCGGCGGATTCCAGATATCGATGAAACCAAACAGCTGGAGAATGCATTAGAAGAGTTTTGGAACCAAGTTTACGATCAAACCTTGAGATAGCTTTAAAGAAGACCCACCTTCAAGCGATAGAAAGTTCTAACTATTATCACAACGTTTATTTAGTTATCTAAATAAATTCCATTTTTTCATCATACCAAGAGTTAATTTTATCCGGTGCCTGCTATCTCAATGCCTCGGCTGCCTCGACTTGGTGGTCAATTTATGATAAAATTCTTTGATACGCAATGGGAATCAAAATTTAAAAAAAAAAAAACATCAACTCTGATTCACTTCTCCAAGAAATTTAGAAAACATATTTTTATATGTAGATATGTACGTAGGTTCATAATGTACATAGGTACACTGGACAAAAATAAACAAAACTGCGAGTGGAAAAGAAAACAATACAAGTACATTATGTCACAAGAAAGCACATGCTGTGGTCATCGTTCGACTAACAAGATGCGCGATTTTTGTTTCTTTAAATTAAGTACACAGTAACATAGGCATTATGTTAGCTCATACTCACCCCAGTGACACGCTCATGCACATTTTGTCCAAATACGAATCCAGATTTCTCAACTCTGGGAATAGAATTCTTAGCGGCTGCAAACATATTCGCCCGCTCAAAACCATTTTTGGCCAACAAATTCAATGGATCCGGCCTCTGTCGGATAGATAAAAGTTCAGTAAATGCAAACAAGATAATATGTTATACCTACATCATCTTTCTCGTCATCGTCATGCTCGTTCCGTTTGTGGTTTACAGACGACACAGCAGCAGCCTCCTGCCCATCCTCATCGTTTTGCTCCCTCAGAAAAGGATTCAATGTCTGTGCATCGTTACCATCTGCATCGTTGGGCTTTCCGTCCGAATTGACCGCGTTGGATGAATTCAATGATGAGCCCAAAACTGAGGGGCGCAGAACGCCAGCTCTAATGGGATTATTAGATCTGGAAGCCTGCAGAATCGAATCGGGCCGACTATTTGAATCGTTGGAATTATCTGAAAATAGCAAACATACACAAAATTGTTTTCATCTAGGAAAAAATGCACATATATTTTCTGATATCATCACATGGATAATATGTAGAGAATTCTCTCAAATACTTCTTCCCAATTTACTAACCATTGTTTTCAGACATTTTCTATTGAATTTCACGTACGAAACTAAGTTTGTTTTAATACAACCCTAAATTAAAAATTAATAAAAGTGACAACCAGCGAAGGTTAGCGTATGCAGAATGTCAAAATGTAGAGGCACAAACATACAAGCGCGTAGCCATTAGCCGATATTGCAAATTCGCCGAAGTGTTATGTGGACATTTTCGTATAAGCGTGCATGGAATGCACTCGGAATACACTAGTGTTAAAAAGTATTTCATTATTCGAAAAGGTAATATATTTGAATCAATATTTTAAAAACATTTGAGATCTTGCAGTCTGATAGTATTCCCATGGGATTGGTATACTTCCAAATTACAAAAGGTTTACCTAAAACAAACATTTTGACAGTGAAATTGTAACCTTTATTCGGCGAGGTTGGTGCTACTCCACTTTTCTGTCTGTGCGCGTAGTTTGAAATTTCTCTTTTTTAATGTTGAAGTGTCCCACATGCTATACTCAAGGTATTAAACATATTTGGATACATTTCATATATGCATGTTACCTCAAAAATCAAATTTCTAATTATGTTAGTGGAATAAAATAGTAAGAGCTGTGGTTGTAAACCTCCTATAAAAAGTGTGTATATTTTTGAATTTGTTATATTTATTAGGCTGAAAACACACCGGAACAGACAAAACGTTTTTGATTCAGAACGCAAGAAAACGTTTTATATTTCAACACACACCAACCGAAACACGTTGTAACAAAACAAATCATTTTGCTTTTCTGTTTCGTTTGATGTGTGTTGAGAAAAATCAAAACTGACTTTGAGACTTTTCGATAGTAATTTTATTAGCATGGCTTTTATCTTTTTTATTATGTATTGGGATTCTTTGCTCAATAATAATAATAATAATTTCTCTGCATCTACGTCAATTCACCGAAAACTTTAAAATAAATAAAACGCCAGTGCAAAAAACAACAACAATGTAATTTTGTTTCTGAAAAACAAGTGTCCAGCTAACGACAACGAAACACGTTTTTCTTTTTCGCCTTGTTTTTTTGTTTTGCCGCATGCGGTGTGTGTTGCACCATAAGCATGTGTGCTAAAATCGACAACGACACTGGTTTGTAACAGTTTTGTTTCATTCAGTGTGTGTTGGCCGTATGCAAAGCCATGTATTATCGACAACCAGTATTGAAGCGCATCGAAACAAATACAGGTTTTTTTGTTTTGCCTGCTTTGGAGTGTGTTGTCTCATAAGAATCAATGTACTGTTGTTTCAACAGTCACAAAAAAACGTTTTGTCTGCTCCGGTGTGTTTTCAGCCTTAGGCGTGTTTTTTTGGTAATCTATACAGCATTAAAAAAAGTATGTGTAAAAAAAGCTCTTCGGTGATTTGGTAGCACTATGCTAATTAACATTCGACATTTAAACATAATTTTTTTTTATTTTCAAAATGCGGGATTTGCCTGAGCAAAATGTAATTTTTTCTGACGTTTAATATTTCTTCCTCACTTTTCCACTTGTTTTCCAAACTCCTTTGCATAGCATCACGTTTCCATCGCCGCAATTGTTTTCAAATTTGTCACTTTCGATAACATTTCGATAACAATCGACAGAAAATAGGTTGGTAGCACATTTTTTTTGTCCAGGCTAAGAACATAAGACCCGATAGCTATCTGGATTTCGTTATTCTATATAGGCTTAGTTGTTAGTGTATTTAATATGAAAAATATTTTCTAAGGCTATATAGATTACGAAAAAAACACGCCTATTAATTAAAACAATAATTGTGAGGCACCAACGTCCCTATTACAACAACTCATAACGGTTTCAATACGTTTAGCCCGTATGACACTAGCTTTTTTTCTCATTTTTAATCCATTAAAAATGAAACTGGAGCAGTAAGAAAAATGTTCAATACAAAACTCCAATAAGTGTGAATGCGTTCACAAGAATCAAAAAATATACGAAGCTGTCAAAAAAATATATGTATTAAAAATGTACTTCAACTTACTTTTTCCAGCCACTGGCAGCTTGTTTTTTGACGGTATCACATTTTTTTAATAGATTGTTATTAGGCGTGTTTTTTTTTTTTTCAAAACTATATAGGCTTAGAAAATGATTTCCATGTTAATTACACTAACAACTAAGCCTATGTAGGCTTACGAAAACTGTATAATTATCCAGTCTTAGGTGCTTAGCCTGGATAGAAAAATGTGCTACCGAACTGTTTTTCGTCGATACTTATCGAAAATGTTATCGAAATGTCAAATAGGACATGAAAGTGAAGGAAAAATATGAAGACCGGTAGCTTTCAACCGAACTCTGCTGTCATTTCAAATTTAAATTATTTCTGTTCATTTTAAAATGGGTAGAAAAGAAAGAAATATGCATTTATCCGATAAGGAAAAGAAAGCTAAAATGAATTACCTGAATATGTTCCTTATTTTACTACTTAATTGAATTAAATTTGACGAACAAAAATTCTATCCACCAACTTATTAATGAGCGCTTGATAACTACCGGCCTTACTTTCAATGAAAACAATAGGCGTGTTTTTTTTGAAACGTAGCTAGCCAGTCGTTCATTAAAACGATTCCCAGCCAGCCGAACCCAGCTGACTTACCTCCAAGTTGGTGTGTGTGATTTCGGTCATATGTGTGTGATTTCGATCAGCTGTTAAGTGTGAACTGTCAAAGTATTCGGCATTCAACCAAATCGATTTTTTGTCATTTGTTGTGAAAACAATTAATTTCGGTAATTTATTCAATGGATAATTTACATAAAGTGATATGAAATCATAATATAGTGAATTATTTCTGTGAAACATCATTTAGTAGGTAGGTAATTGAAATTATATAATTTTCGTACACGGCAGTCTGTCAAATGTTCTACAAATCGCTTTAAGCGCCACCTTGCCATGAGGTATCGCAACATTCCTAGCCAGCTGCTTTTGGCTGCGGATAAAATCAAGAGTTGTAGCCAGCTGGTTGTTGTATTTGTTTTACGTGTGAAATTTGACTTTGCTAGCAACTACTGGCTAGCTACGTTTCAAAAAAACACGGCTAATGCCGATGTGAAACTGTCAAACGTCAATTAGCATAGTCCTGCCAAGTCACTGTTCAGCGTTTTTTTTCTCATTTTCCGCTAAGCATTTATATAGATTTGAAAAAAAACACGCCTATTTTGTTTACAAAAAAAAAACAGATGTTTAAATGTCGAATGGCAATTAGCATAGTGCTACCAAATCAAAGAAGAGCTTTTTTTTACACATACTTTTTTAATGCTATATATAAACTATATAGGCTTAGAAAATTTTTTCCATGTTAATTACACTAACATGGATAGAAAAATGTGCTACCAAACTGTTTTTCGTCGATAGTTATCGAAAATGTTATCGAAATGTCAAATATGACATGAAAGTGAAGGAGAAATATGAAGGCCGGTAGCTTTCAACCGAACTCTGCTGTCATTTCAAATTTAAATTATTTCTGTTAATTTTAAAATGGGTAGAAAAGAAAGAAATACGCATTTATCCGTTAAGGAAAAGAAAGCCAAAATGAATTACGTGAATATGTTCCTTATCTTACTACTTAATTGAATTAACCAAACTGACTTCAATTCACTCGAACCATCTGTCAAGTTAGTTTGTCAGTCAGTTTTTCTTTGCAAATGTTGATAGACAAGCACGCAGACACTCAAACATGGTATCAGCAACACAAAGCCCCGCCTATAAACTTCCACAAAAATCAAACTAGCTTTGATTTTAGTGAGACCAAATCTGATGTTGGTGAGACCAAAAATTGGTACGCGTACCACTCCGCAAACGATCAACATCAGCTAAAACTTGGTTTGTTTTGCATGTTTACTCGTACCATGTTTTAGTGTTTACAGGCCGCTTAAGACTGGATAATTATCCAGGTTTCGTAAGCCTATATAGGCTCAGTTGTTAGTGTAATTAACATGGAAAAAAAGTTTCAAGCCTATATAGTTTTGAAAAAAAATACGCCTAATATTGCTCACATTTTTTAATTTTCCTTAAATAATAGCTTTAGATAGAGGCTATCTACTAGGTGTTATTCAAATTTGGTTGTATTTCATATAATGCATAGTTATTTAAAACATCAATTTTTGTTCGTCAAATTAAATTCTTTCGTAATTTTCAAGGCACAACGAAAAGAAATGAAGCGAAATAGCAAAATAACGAACAAGAAAAAGAGAAACGTCAAAAAGAGTCTCGGAAAATTCTGCCCGCGAGTCGCGACTCGCACGAGTACGATAAGATAGAAAACAAGCTGTCTTCGATACTTCACCAGTACACACATTCACGCATTCAAATTCACACATTCACATATTGAAGTTCACGGCTTCACGCATTTACAAATTTAGAGTATGAATTTTCACTGGCGGAAGCATAGAGAAAATGTAGAGAAACTGTCATCGCCGTTGACATCCGTTTGACAACGGTTTTATTCTGTTGTCACTACACACATTCACGTATTTAAGTTCACACATTCACATACTGAAGTTCACGCATTCACAAATTGAGATTATGCATTTTCATTGGTGAAGGCATAGAGAGAATGAAGAGAATCGTGGACATTTTCTACGTAGATATTTGACGGATACTTCAACTTAAAATTCAAGTACAACGGAACGAAGACGGCGGATTCTATGGGTCGAAGCCTTAACTCTAAAATATCTGTCACGATAAAAACATCAAGAAACGTTCTACCTAGAAACTTGAAATTTAGCACTCATACATTACGGTGGTCCACTTATTTGAGACAACTTATCAACATTTTTGAGGCACCTTATCAAACTTAGCAAAATTTACGCAAATCGAAATTTGCGCATTCTTGCATGCCTGTGGATACCCACCTTTAGTAACCCCATTTCTAATAATAATAATAGTAATATATTGGGTATGTTCCTTTACTTTCTGCTCCAAAAATAGTAAGTTATTAAATTTCATGGAGTGGGGGTAAAATTCTCTCAGACAGGGGAAAAATAACGAAAAGTAAAGAAACGCGTTTAACCACAAAAGTTACATCAAACGAAATGTCATAAACATATGTGAAGGAAACGTTAACAAAGTAATGTTGTACAATTTTGATTTTACAGCAAAGTCCACTCTTGCTGGAGTCCCAGATCCAATATATTGCGAAATCCAAATTTCAACATTCAGAACATTCAACTTTCACCTATGTTAAAACTTAAAACCTACATTAAAATAAAAAAATGCCTATAGTTCAAAACAAATGAAACAGCTGACTTTGGCAGATAGTTCACTTTCTACCGGAAGAAATTTGTCCAGTAAGAATGAGTAAGATTTCTCGCTCGTTGCCTCTCTTTTACTAGTTTTTTGTGTAAAGGAACGCGGTTTGTCTAGAATGCGTAAAAATTCGTACGAATCAGTAACAATTTTGAAGTAAAGGAACAGACCTATTTTTTCAATGAAACCTCCCCATTTGTGGCTGTGCACTGCCGTCATCTTAACTAGGGTAACCCCAACTGACAACCTGAGCCTGACGCATTTGACGTTTCTCTCAACTAACAGAAAAAATAATCTTATTTCTTACGTGGGAATTCGTTGATTTTTACTATCAATTACCGATGCAAAAATAATGTTAAATTAAGACCATCACCATCATCATCATAATTCGGTTGTAAGTATTATGTCCAACGTTTTACCGGCGTCCTTGCAATTTTCGCTTTTCCTCAAATTGTACACGTATCACAGTTTTCTGTTTACGATAAACAAAATCTCTTCCTTGTCAAAAGAAAGAAAAAGATATAAAATTTTTTCAAAACGTAAAAGAAAAAGTATTCGGTTTTAATGTATTTTTGCATTTTTTTTAGTGTTAAAATCAAAAATGAAAATTAGAAACAAACATCTGTTAATCGCCATTATTCTGGGAACATTAACGCTAATAGTGAGTACAACTGATTTGCAAGCTCCACCGGACCCAACGTCTAAAGTGAGCGAAGCGAACAATGAACCACCTGAAGGAACTCCAACCACGGAGGCACCTGCTGCTGCTGCTGTAGTTACTGAAGAAAAATCCGATAGCAGCGGAAGTAGTGAACCGATCACAATCACAGAGGCAATTATTCAAGAAAATGTAATCATGTCACATCTGGGCCGGCCCTTACTCTTAAAGGCGATGAACGATCAGAGACTAAAGGTTCTGCTGGCGGAGCAGATTACCGATATTGAAAGTACAATGGAAAAGCCTCCAGTTAAGGAATTAACGCCCGATGAAATTGAAGGTAAAAATATGTTGTTTTTTTTCTTAATTTTTTGCAGTTTTAAAGTTCTAATTAAATTTATTGATCTTGATGTTAGATAAATAGTTTGTAGATAACTGCACAGTCTTTATTTTGTTTACTTATGATGCTGACAATGTAGTCGTAGTGGTTTGTGATAATATGGCCTTTTTTATAATTGAAATCTGTTTTATTAATTCTTCTTTTAATCCGAAATTAAATGATTTGTATTAACCGTAAGAACATTAAGATAGCTCTCAACTCGAATCTAGGTGTCGTATACAAAGTTTGATTTGAAAATTTGTGTTTTGGAAGTCGGACCTCTCAGAAAAAAAAAATTTATTGATGACCTCATTCTTAAAGCACAGGCTGACCTAATTTTTTTTGTAATTTTAAGTACTAGAATCATTGTTTAACCATGATTCGTAAAATGTTTATGCACTGGACGTAGAAAGAACCAAGGTAGAAAGTGGAAGCTGTATAGACTGAGAATTTTCATATTCGTTCTGAATTTTATGCTCAAACAGAGAAAATTTACTCCGACTCTCTTGGGTGATATTTAGTTGAAAATTGATACAATATTGAGTAAATGTTGTGTAGACTGTTTTTTCTGTCCCACTTGCGGCTTCTTAAGATTGTGCAGTCAGAGTTTCTATTGTTTTGCTACTTGTCTTTACAGAGCTCCTTCTTACATTCTGCATTGGTTTTCGCTCTTTGAGCTATATACATGTATGTATCTGCAAATACCCCGAATAAACTTACCTGTTTCCTTTAGCGCTCTTTTATGGTCGGTGATTCGGTCTTACCAATTGTACGTCTTCCTTGCGCAGTGTGGTATCAAAACTGCTGACGCATTATATCGATTAGTTTATGTGTTTTATTCGTCTGCCGCTGGAGCGCTTGGGACGACTTAAGTACGGAACTGGATAAAAGCTAGCATAATGTGGTGATATCTGACATTTAATTGGAATTTTGGTGCTGGGCGATCAAACGCCAGATCATTTCGTCATTGACGGGAGTTGGCAATACAAGTGATGTTATAGGATTCTCCTAATGTTTGTTGGCTGGAATTTTAGACTTTTTAGTTATTGCAACAACTGCTACAAACACAAATAGAGATTGACTTCTTATTGTTTCTTATTGATTTCCAGTTAATGTTTTAACCTTTTAAATACTCAAACTTTATGTTTTCTTCATTTCAGCTGAAATAATTTACAAAGAGGCAACTGAACTGCTGGGCAAGCGACAGGGCGACAAGGTCTTGGGGCACCTTAAACTAGAACTAGCAAGTAAAATGAATCACGTGAAAGCACGATGTGACATTGCTTGGGCGCATGTCTTAGGTTTCCGTCCAACAGACTTTGAATTTGCAGCCAAGGAATTTGAGGAGCTGGCCAAATTGGGTTTGCCAAAAGCTAACATGGTATTAGATCCTATTATGTATTAGACTTTTTCATTTCAATGACTTTGATTGTTTTCAGGGTCTGGCATTTTTATATTCAGTAGGAGTGGGTGGAAAAAACATTAGCCAACCAATGGCGTTGATGCACTACACTTTAGCCGCATTAGGAGGCGATGTTTATGCACAAATGGCGTTGGGCTATCGGTATTCATTTGGTATCAATGTGCCGCTTAGTTGCGAAAAGTCACTGTCATTCTATAAGCGTGTTGCGATGATTGTCGCATCGAAAATAACTTTCTCGAGTGGACCAATTGTGCATCGCGTTCGATTGTTGGATGAATTGGAAAATTCAGGAAGTCAAGAGACTGAGCTGGTAGATTATTATCAGCTCTTGGCTGATAAGGGTGATGTCCAGTCACAGGTTAGTGTGAAGGAGTATGGATGACAAATGCTATTATGTAATAATTTTAAACTACTTAGGTGGGCTTAGGACAACTGTACTATCAAGGTGGCAAGTCAACCGAACAGGATCTACAAAAGGCATTGGAATACTTTACTCAAGCTGCCAACGCTGGTAATGCTATTGGATATGCTTTCTTGGGAAAGCTCTATTTAGACGGCAGTGAATACATCAAAGCTGATCACGAAGCTGCCTTTAAATTTTTTAAAAAAGCTGCTGAAATAGGCGATCCAATCGGACAGAGTGGGCTGGGATTAATGTATTTACTTGGACTGGGTGTACCCGTAGACACCACCAAGGCATTCAACTATTTTACTCAGGCTTCCGATCAAGGTTGGGTTGATGGACAGCTGCAGTTGGGCAACATGTATTTAAGTAATTCGATTTAATTCACTATCAACATATGGAAGTATTCTATTTGAATTATATTTGCAGCTGGAAACGGTGTAAAAATGGACTACAAACTCGCGCTCAAATACTTTAATTTGGCTTCGCAATCGGGACATGTACTTGCGTACTACAATTTAGGAGTTATGCATGCCTATGGCATGGGAATGTTGCGTTCTTGTCCAGCTGCTGTAGAGGTAAGTTTATTTGGAAGCCTTAAATGATTGGTGGCTAACTGCCGTTATGTAGTTCTTTAAGAATGTTGCTGAGCGTGGTCGCTGGAGTGAAATGCTTATGCAAGCCTACAACGATTACAAGAAATACGAAATGGATACGGCTTACATGAAATATGCCCTGCTCGCGGAAATGGGCTATGAGGTGGGGCAGAGTAATGCAGCATTCCTTCTCGATCGTAATGAGGTGACAGTATTTAATGATCGTCACGAGGATTTGATTCGTGGTTTCTACTACTGGAAGCGAGCTGCGGCTCAAGGCTATTCCGCAGCCCAGGTTAAGCTGGGCGACTACTACTACTATGGATGGGGGACGACGGTAGATTTTGAATCGGCAGCTGGTTTATATCGGTTAGATGAGTTTATTTATCTTATGCGAAAGTTTATTAAAATGTCGTTTTGTTTTGTTTATTTAGAAAAGCAATGGAACAGCATTATAATGCACAAGCGATGTTTAACCTTGGTTATATGCACGAACAGGGTTTAGGAATGAAGAAGGACTTGCATCTGGCGAAGCGTCTATATGATTTGGCGGCAGAGAACAATGCTGATGCCAAAGTACCTGTTGCTTTAGCATTGCTCAAGTTGCAAATCATTGCTAAACTAGAAGCAATGAAAGAGGTAAGAATCAATCAGATATGAGTGTTCTTGTACTCAATATATCAGCTTAAATTGGAAAGCATTAGCTTTCTATGATAAACTTTAATTTCGTTGGTAGCTTTAAAAAAAAGGTGTTCATTAGGATTTAGCTTTGCATAATAGAACTCTTTTTAAATTTGATAAACAAGCTATCCAAAGGTTGTTCCTTCCTTTTTCTAGCAAAACAATCGGTTATTTCAAAATGTGCCAATGGTAGTAGTTAAGACCAATCAGCACGATCTTCTCTGAACTATTGAAAATTACCTTGCTAGGTAGAGTGTCGCTCAGTCTTTAAGTTCAATATTACAAATGGGATACAACAAAACGATTTTTTTAAACGACTTCAGTTTAGTTGTTCGTGGGGATTCCTTAATTCCTTCAAGTACCCCTTATATAGAGGAAAGATTAGGTGCTGCGTTGAGTCCTTTGTGGGTTCGTTTCTGTAGAGTTAAATATTTTTATGCCTTTTCTCTTTACAGTCACCATACAAATTTATCTTCTATTTGGATGAAAATATTGCCGCCAATTGGGATTTGTACATGATTACGATACTAACACTTCTTCTCGGATTTATAATGTACACAAGACGTCCTCATCAAAATCAACCACCTACACCAAATAATGATGCTGACGAACAAAGACCACGACAGCCAAATCCGGATGCACCTACACCAACACCACCGCCGGATCAGCAAGAAAATTCTACATCAACAACGACTACCCAAAGTGGTGCCTCACAAACCATACCACAACCACCATCGGTCTCATCGGCATCAACTTCAAAGGCAGCAACTAGTGAAGCCAGTAAAACGCAGCAGCAAACCTCGCCTACTCCATCATTGTCAACTCAATCGTACACAGCAGCAGCAACAGCCAAGCCAAGCTCGTCCGTTATATCTGATAACGAAAGACCTGAATAGTCCTAACAAGTTGCTTCGTTTCTATTATAATTCTAAAAGAAGTTCAGTTCTTTGTAAATAATTAAAATTCATTCAAACGTATTTTTTTATTACTTTATTATTATTTGCGGGAGAAAATGCCAATTGTTGTACGTCTTAGACCAGTCTCATTGAATCACTAAATTTAATTATATTTTTCTTTTGTAATAATCTTGTGATTTTTGTTTGTCGTCTCGCTGTCATTTTGTCAACGATTTAATGGATTAATGGATTTGAAGTCACATACATAGCTTGTAAATAATGTGGAATACCGTTAATTGGGTAACTACACTTTATAACCAGTTCGATTTTTTATTACATCGCATTTAATTTGATAAAGACAAAGGCAATTCGGATGGCATTGTGTTCTCGCTTTTGTTCTTGTTTTTCCTATTCATAATGCTTTTCTTTTTTTGTATTCCATACTGAGAGATGTAATTTTCTTTTTGAATAATAATTAAAGTTAAAAGTAAAAAAAATAAAATAATATAAAGCCTAAATGAGATGGAAATATAATTATATTAGTACACTAGTATGCACATTCTAGCTGAAATGAAATAAATAACAACAAAACATTTTGTAAATAACATAACGAGTTAAATGAAACACAAAAATAAAAGACTTTAATAATTTATAAAAAAAAACCGCCCTGTTAGTTACTTTTTTTACAATTGCACTTTACATTCCCTTTCATTCGTGCAAAAATATAGCATGCACGCACAGATGGTTGCGAGAAGTATGCCCTGGTTCACCCCGAACTGTAGGGCCACTACAGGCGTTGTTTATTTCAACCTGAGACAGTAACATAGCACGATGAAGACGAGAAAAGAGTAAAACTCTTCCGAACTTCCTATAAGAGGACAAGCTTTGATGCTACTGAGCAACTATAAAAGGAAAAGAATCATCCTCTGTCTACTCTGAGGCAACAAACACAATTCTCTGAAGAGCACTGTAAAGCCGAGAATCTCCGTACAAGACTAGAAACAGAAAGTGGTGGGATCTTACGCCCTTGGTTATGACGTGGGAACTGCTTCTACTTCTTGGACAATGAGGTAATAACATCACTGCTGATAGTCAGCAAATTCATTTATTCAGCATCTTTCATCGACCTTGTTATTTGCCCCATATGACACCCTCTCATATGAAGGAGAAGGTACAACCTCGATCTCTATGACGTGTATCCAGATGTGGGCTTACATCAAAATATTAAAACTTCGAGCGAATGCAAGAGGATCTTCGCAGTCCCCGGATTCGAGGCGACAACAAAGACCGAACATTGGAAACTTGTTAGAGCGCTCTGCGACTGCTTTCATTGTAATGGAGATTCCACGCATCTCGTAGGGGTTCTAGGGTTAATGATGACTGACGCTAGTTATTTCCCTGATTTATTTGGATCATTTATATAATATATATTTTAATTTACAGCTTTAAACCAAGGTTTTATTTTAAATAAAAATCAAAGTTCTAAGTTATAACAATAACCGTCCTTGAAGCTTGTAAAGTTGAATATACTTCTCGATGATAGATCATTGCTTCGTTCTCTGATGACCGTCTTTTATGCACTTAATCTTGAGTCGCTGCAAAATAAATCTTCACTTTACGCCATCAACTGCCCAGTTACCTTTTAGGCTAACAAAGCATAAGCAAGATATTTATTAAATCAAATTAAATACAATAATGTAGTTACGTTAAATATGTTTTAATTTGTTTATCTTCGCCAGAAAGGGTTTCATTGAATAATTGTTGAAAGTGTTTGATTGCATACAAATACATATAATAAAAAAAGTAAATCAATCGAATAGCAATAACTTAGGCGTAGTAATTCAAGTTGGCCTTCTTCTTAGCTTGCACCTCCATAATGGCGTCCATGAAGTCTTCGTGTGTTACACAAGTCGCCGATCTTCGTAGAGCGATCATACCTGCCTCCACACACACAGCCTTGCACTGTGCACCATTAAAGTCATCTGTGGAGCGAGATAATTCCTCAAAATTCACATCTGGACTGACGTTCATTTTTCTGGAATGGATCTGCATAATTCTGGCCCTGGCCTCCTCGTTCGGATGTGGGAACTCAATTTTACGGTCCAGACGTCCTGAGCGGAGCAAAGCTGGATCCAAGATATCCACACGATTGGTAGCAGCGATAACCTTAATGTCGGCGGTCGAACTGAAACCATCCAGCTGGTTAAGCAGTTCCAGCATAGTACGTTGCACCTCACGATCGCCAGCTTTTTCCGAATCGAAACGTTTTGTACCGATTGCATCCAATTCATCGATAAAGATTATTGCCGGAGATTTTTCTTTGGCCAGGGCGAACGCATCACGCACAAGTTTTGCACCATCACCAATGAACATCTGTACGAGCTGTGGACCAGCCAGCTTAAGGAAAGTGGACTTTGTCTGCGCCGCACAAGCACGAGCCAAGAGAGTTTTACCAGTTCCAGGGGGACCATAGAGAAGAACACCTAAACAATTGAATAATTAACCAAACTATTGAGGTTAATTTAAATTACTATACCCTTTGGTGGGTGGATGCCTAAATTCTTAAACTTATCCTTATGCGTCATCGGTAGTACAACAGCTTCAATGAGTTCCTGGATTTGCTTGTCCAAGCCACCAATATCGGAATACTGTTCTGTTGGTCGTTCATCTACTTCCATTGCCTTAACTCTCGCATCATACTCCGCTGGCAGAGTTTCCAGAATGAGATACGAGTCTTTGTTCACGCCAACCAGGTCGCCAGGCTTCAATTTCTCCGCATCAACCAAGCCAATCACGGGCAAGAAGTACGCCTGACGTGTCGATGTCTTGATGACGGCACATTTGCCCTTGCGCTGATTGTCCAACACCAAGACCGCTCCATCGTCCTCCTCCTCTTGTGGGTCGACATCCAAAAGTTCAATGACATTAGACACCAAATATGGAAGAGTTTTGTTGACCTAAATAAGACGGGCATTAGTTGGGAAATAGGGAAAAGTTGTTTTGTACCTTAATTTTTTCTGTGTTGTCCTTTATTTTTTCATTTTGCGTCTGAATTTCGTGAGTAATTCGCATAACCTCACTTTTCATGATTTTGATTTCATTGTCCATTAATCGAGTGCGACTCACAATCTCATCGGTGGACATGCGAAGTACCTCTTCGCCAAGTGTTTCCTCACCATCTTCCCAGATGGATTTATCTTCTAAAGTTGCAGCCATAACTAAGTATTTTTTCCGGTTTGTAAGGAAAACGATAGATAGAACAGTTTCAATAAATATTCGATGACTTGTAAATTTTGGTCCAAATTCTTTTTTGACAGTGAAACACAGAAGCTTGGTTGACACTTGTGACAGTTGCCGAACAAACAAAAGATGACGAAGTTTCGATAAGGTTTCGCGAAACGAAATGAAATTCGTTAATTTTTAGGTATGTGTTGATGGTTATGTGTTATCGATAACTATAGCAGAGCGGAATGGACATTTTTTTAAATGGGTAGGCAGAAGTTGTAAATGATTGTGTATTGAATAGTCGGAATCGACACGTTAACTCACGAGTCATATGGTCATGACTCTTCTGACAGCTCACTTTTCTGATTTCGTTCGCTGTTGAAGTGGTTACAGCTCTGTATATATTAGTTTTTATTAAGAAATATTGCTTAATTTTTTTATATTTCCTAAAATAGTAGCTTTGGAGGCATCATTACGATTTTATAAATTTCTTTACTCAAATTCTCAAACTTCGATATCTCCTAAACTAAGCGATTAATCATTATTTTTTACTGTATATTTTGTTCTTATTTCACCGAGATCTGGCATTTGCAAACCTATGCGCCCGAGTTAGAGTAATCGTTCCTCTTTGAAGGCTGTGTAGTAGGTATAATGCAAATTTGGATTTTGTAATCTGTACAACTTCAATTTTTTTCCATTATATTCCTATTTTTTTCTATTTTTAGCTAATAGCTAATAAAAGAGAATATTTAATTTAATTTAATGTTTTCATATTATGAATGGCACAAATTCCGCAATATTTCTCGTTTTGTACACTTCCAAATAATTTTTGAAAGTCGTCCCCTTCCATTTCTTTTGTTTTTAAGAGATCTGTCAAACGCCGCACAGCAAAAGTTATAAGTTGGCCAACTCGTACTACGCGGCAGCGGCATACTATGCTCAACTACCTCATTTTGGGCGCACTATGAAAGTTTCTATATATTTCTACTTTGACAGCGCGGCATACTACGCGATCGCGGCATGAATTGTGTTCGAGCAGTAAATGCGAGCTGAGTTGAAACAAGGGTGATTGACTCGACTGAGCTCTGGAGCGGGAAATCATTTGCTTTGATTTGCTTTTTTTGCTAAGTTATCTGTCAGTATAACCACGTTTGAGAATTTTAACTATTCAACTCGGTGTAGAAATACTCAGGTTGAAATTTCAGCTGAGTTTAAACTCAACCAGTCAACCCTGTATGTAAACGTGGTGAAACATGACCCGTCAGTTGTTGACAAAATGCAAAAAAAAATATTTTGAAGAAAAACATTAAAAAGATGGAAAACTCAGGGAATGCACATTCACAAATATTTAATTCTGAAAAAAGAAATCATTTATTATTTTAAATAATCAATTTATTGCTTATTGTTTAACCAATCGTCGGCAAAAGAATAAATAAGAGATGGAGATGGAAGAATTGTTTTCGATTGTTCTTTGTATAGTTTGGGTTTCTCCGGTTGTCAAAAGAATGAATTTTTTCATAAGAATTCATCGCAAAAGAAGAACTTTGAGTTTGGTATCACTTTCACTTATACTTTTATGGTATTTAATATGTAAATTTGCAAAATAAGCGTATACCATATACCTACGCGTGCAAAAAAAAACACAGCTTATATATAACTCGATTTCAGAAACTGATTGGCTCAATTATCTTTTGATTCGATCTGCGATTTTTGGATTTTTATCTTTTCTTTATATCAACGTAAATATTTTTTTCTTTACGTTCTATAATTAAGCTGAAAGATGCAAGCTCATTACCACCCTTACAGTCGATGCATTTCTCACAAAATTTCTTGGTTTCAATTCCCATTGTCCCGCTCTCTGAACCCCTGTTCATTTTAATTAATTTTATTCAGGTGAATTTTTTCAGTACATTTGAAATTGTGATTGCGGGTGTAACGCATGTCGTTTTTGTCGCGCTCCCTCCTTCCGTATTTTCATTTTTTCCTCAGTTTACTTTTTCTTATTTCGTTTTGTGCTTTTATTTTTTATTCTGTTAAACTTGTCCTTCAGTGAATAAGTAATATATTATATTAAATTCCATACAAAGTGTAATCGAGTGCGCACTTTTATTGTGTTTTCCATAAGTGTGAGAACAAATGTCATTGACATTTTGCATATTTTATTCGTTGCCGCGAATATGAATGAAATAAAATAAAAATAATTGTGAAAAAAGGAAAATTCAGTGGACAATTGTTTGAACAAAAAATAAACCCCCATTCTGAAGACAAAAGGAAAAACAAGCTAAGTACGAGGCGAAATGTAAAATGCAAAACCAATTTGCTATTTTGTTATCTATTATTCTTGTTTCTCTCGTTTGGGTATTCTGCTTCCTCGTTCTGCTCCTCTACTGCCTCCGTGTTCGCACCGAACATTGAAATATACTTTAACTATTAGAATAAAATGACGACGAGATTGGAATAAAAAATAATACAAAAGAGGCTATTGAAATGCCTTCGCCCGCACCTAATCCAAATAATTAGTTGTACATACCAACATACGCATGTTCATGTACATCCACACTTGTTGTTGCTTTTATTTACTTATGCCACGGTGAGTTAAGGGCCCCTGACCATTGTTGGCAAACAGTTTTAGAAATTATCCGCCGGATCGGAGTCGTATCTACTATGAGTTATGCCATCTGATGCTAAAAATAAACTGGAATTTTTGATGACGCTATAAAGTGGCAATTAATTATTGCCTATCAAAGGTTTTTATTGGGACACATTTGGATATGTATCTATGCCGGGTACTCCCAACCGGATGGGCCACCTGATTGCGCTCATATGGCATTGTGAAACTGTTTGTGGAACGTGACCATCTGGAACGTTCTTCTTGAGGTGTTTCATTTCGACGAAATAAAATTTCAAAACTCTTATTGTGCCGCAATGTGTGAGATAAGCGGCGTCTAGTATTTATCAGGAAAAGGAAGACCGAGACCCCAGTTAGTTTGTAGATGGGACAAAAAGTTTAAAAGTACTTAAAAATCTCCATACTATATAAACTAATGTAGAATGGTTATTACATCCGACCCTTATAGCTTTTATACATGAAATTCTGGCTTGCATCCCCAATCAGGTCCCCAATCAGGTTTAATATTTCAAGACTAGTTATCCGTATTCTACACCCTGCATTTAAAACAATACCTATGGCCTCTAACATTTATGATTTGTCTAAAACGCTTGGCTTAGCTTCGGAGAAATTAAAACTCTTAACTTGGAAACTATCAGGATGCTCTTAGGCTTAGTCATAAAAAAACGTGTTTGCTTCGCAGTGGTTCCAGTCCAGTCTCCAAAATCACTCCTGCTAAAATGATATCATGGATAAACAACTTGGACTTCATCGAAAGCCTGAATATTGCATCTTTGAGTTAAACACTTCTGGTCTGTTACAATAGAACTTGTTTGGTCGAGTTCCGTTTTGCATGAGGTTTTTGGTCATTTGGAATAAAAATCATAGTGACCAGTGAACATTGTCATCTAAAAGAACAGCGTCGTGGTTTAGATCTGTCGTCGGACCCAATTTGCTTGAAGGGTGACAAACTACTCGCGCATTTTCCGAAGGTTCCCTATGCGTCATTAAGCATTCCACACCGAATTCGTCAGTTTGACAACTCTTTGATGAAACAATAGCCGCCCGTAAGATACCGTAATCTAGAGTTAATCAGCAGCTCTCCATTATCTAATCTAACATGAGTTGGAGCTGTAAAGTTATTTGTTTATTTTCCTAGAGTCCCTAGCTACAATTAACTTTTTTGTTTAATGACATCAAAAGGTTGGCTCGTTTTTGATCCAAATCTATCGTGTGACATGACAAATGTTGCTGTTACTCGACCAACGGTTGATCTTTTCATGCCCTTTTTGTATAAGTAGGTGTTATCATGTCTACCACGACTACGTGCCAGGGTGCCATGGCGATGTGCATAGCAATCTTTGCTGCTAGACGATGTCATAACATGAACAGTTCTCTTTTGAGGTACGGTTCGACTAAAACACTCGAGGGCGTGATCAACAAGAGTAGGTAGTATAGTTGTATATATTCAAACTTATGGCAAAGCTCTAACATTTTGCTAAAACATTGCGTTATCGAACTGAACAGCAGATAGGTCAGGTTAGGTTAATAGGGTTAATAGTACCGCGGTACAATTGATTCGAAAGCCCACCGTTTTTTCATTGTGAATTATGGTGGGAAATTTACTTTAACTGAACTAGTCAAATCTTTGTCTAAATTATCTAAGTTATCTAAGCTGTCAAAGAACTCAATGCCTTTAAAAGATCGTCTTTTTTTTGGGAGTGAAAATAGTGACACCGTAGCGCAAGTGGTTAGTGCGTCGGACTACTGAGCCAGCGGTCTTGGGTTCGAATCCCGCCGCAAACACCTAAAAAGTTTTTCACAGTGCCCACCTCTTCCGAATGTCTGACAAGCATTCAAGAGTACCATTTGTCATATAAAGCTTCCCAACTCGCCGTTCGGAGACGGCAGAAAACTGTAGGTCCCTTCCATTCGTGCAAAAATATAACGCGCACACACAAATGGTTGCGGGAAGCTAGGCTTGGTTCTATCTAGGACTGCTGAAGCCAAATATTTATTTATTTTTTAAAATAGTGACAAAAAATGTTCTATAGGGCATTAGGCATTACGCATTATGGTTAATTTTTTTGTTTGCAAAACTCGGTCGAGAAGATCTCTAGAAGTCTAGCTACGATGTCTATGGTGAAGAGTCTTGTAATAACACTGATAAGTTCAGTGTTTCATTTTAGAGATAACAACTTAGTGCTTCTGATAATACGAGCATTCTTTGGGTAGTACCTAGAGCTCCGGATCGCTCAATGAGGCATTGAATCATTTGGATGTGTTGAATGGTGCTTGCACTAGTCTGCAATGTCTGATCTCTCTTTCTTCCTCTACAGAACGGTCAGATTAGCAGATATGTGGAACAGGAAAGTATAGTTACAACTCTGTAGCGAAATGGGTTGGAAACACTCATTTAATTAAATGCTTTTTACTCAGGCAATGCCATCTACACAAAGATGTGCAATCTATTTTTGTTAAAGAAAACATTTTCGAAAGCCGATTAGAATTGAATTCGCAAAAAGCGAAGAAATATCGTAGTATCAAATTAAAATTCCTTTCCAGATAGATTATAGCCTTTTCTTTCCCTCGCTGTTTTCGATTTAATTTGCCTACACATAATGTACCTGTTACATAAAGCACGTTCAACCATGGGTAGGCAGCCTTAGATATTATCTTTTTTTTCTTTATTCATGAAATTTGCGATTAGATAAAAAAAGAGCCAACAAATTACAAAAATCAACACGAGAAAAGTAGAGGAGAAAGAGGAGGTGGAAAAAAACAACATATTTCTATGTGAAGTTAAACAATTCGCCTATTCACCTAATTAAAATTTTTAATTATAATAATAAATCCACTATAGTTTCTTAGCTGCTCCAAAAACAAAATCGGTGCGGCGCAGCGGTTGGTTGGTGGAGTGTCTGACGAGGTGGGAAGTGCGAACTGCGAGGAAAACAAAACAACACACAAACTCTGCTCATTCTCACTTTCATTGGATTAATTGATTTTCTTTTTGTAGTTTTATTTCTTCTTCTCCGTTATTGTGGTCGCCTCCAGTTGAATGCTGAATTAATTCGCACTAAACAAGTTTGATGTATAGTGAAAAAAGTAACAACAACAACACCGAAAAAAGTGCTAAAAAGGTGTTTGTTTTTTTTAAGCGACAGGTGCATGACAAGTGCTGCTCCCTCCAGTAGCTGTAGCTGCTCATTGCATTGTTTGATCGATCAGTTTGACTTGTTTATTAGTTTGACTTGATGTATTTTTTGATATTGTAAGAAAAAAGTTGCATTCAACACGCGTACGGCCAAATAATATAAACAATCCAGTGGGAACCGAGCCAATTTTGAAACGATCCAACTAAAATGTTTGGCCATGAAAAATTAGTGATGAATGGCAATGGTGGCGGTGGGAGCACAATCGCTGCCACAGTTGCGGCAGTAACAGCCGCACAAGCAGAACCGACAATAGGAACCATATCTGCATCTACATCAGCTATAATTGCAGCAGCAACAGCACCAGTGGGAGCATCAAATAGTTCCGCTTCAACTGGAATCAGCAATGGGATGAATGGGGCGAACCAGATTGCAAACAATCATCGTGGTAAGTTTTATTTATTAATTTTTTTTTTTTTTGCTCAGAAGATACGCAGTACCTGTCATGTGATCTATCTGCATACACATTTGTTAATACCTATATTATGTACCCATGGATACATTTTGTACCTTCATTTCTTTGTGAGGTTTGTTACTTTATTTGTTTAGTTTGGCTTTGTGTATGTGTATTGTTGCTCTTTTTCTGAGGAAGGTGGGTAACCACTGGAGCAATTAACGTGATTTTACATAAAATGCAAAACATTAACACGGAAGATATGTGTTTTTCATTTTCATTTTAGTTCGTGCTTTATGTAATGTTGGACATAACTTTAAACAGATGTGTGTAACATTTATCCCCATACCTACGAGTGTATGAACGACGATTAAGAGTGCACAATCGTATAGATTTGAAATTTATGAAACAAATTCAATTACAAAGTTACATGCTTTTGTATCTAAAACAATGTCTCTGTAGTGTAAATGATTCCAGAAAAGTAAAAAAAAAAGAAATCGAACTTGACAGTACCGAAAAAGATATTATAAACTTTATTGACCAAATAAATTAAAGTTAATGACAATATTTTCCAATTGCCATGGCAATGAGTAATTGCAAATGGTAATGGCATGGCATGATGCAAAACCTTTAATTCTAGCTACTTCTATGATCAGATGAGACTAGCCTGCAAAGAAAATACAATGGACTGGTAGCCAACAATTACGTATCTCTTTTCCGTTTTGCATCTATTTTTAACATGGAGGAAATGGTGCTTAGAGACCTACAGCTATGTGCAAAAAAATAGCACCAACAGTCTTTGACATAGAAAGTTAAGAAAAAAATTGAGTTTGATGTTTATGATTGTTTATTTTTATTATAAAAATAATGTAGTAATGAAACATCACGTTTCCCTAAGTTAATGTAATGTAAAGCAATATTCACTTTAAAACAAAAAAAAAAAATTAAATCAGATGTGTAAAATAATAGCACCAATGGTAAAAACTTGATCAATTGTAAAACAGTTAAACCATTTTAAGAATCAAGATAAACATTTTTTAGTATATCGTTTTATGGCCCCTTATTCTCAAGAGTGGCGGCGCAACGTCGATGCATGGAATCAACCAACGCTGATGTGGTATAGCCTCCCATGCGGATTGCACATAGCAGCCCACAATTCTGCTGTACTCCTTAGTCGTTGTCCTGTTGCAAGACCCATTTGAAAGGCATGTTTCATTCAGCGTAAGGCAGCATTACATCTTTCATTATGCTTACATAAACTTCAGCTGTCATTATCGGTTTAATCCAATGTATAATAGGAAGGTGCCATGATAGGGAAAACAACCCCACACATCGATTTTTGCACCACCGTGTTTTATCGTCTTATGCGTGTGCTGAGGTTTAAATTCCTCACTCTTTGGTCTTCGAACAAGTGTTCTGCAGCCAGTAGTCCCAAATAAATCAATATTGGACTCGTAGGACCATTGAATATTTCTCCATTTCGAAATGGGAGTCTCGATGTTCTTGATCAATTTTTTTTCGATTTTCTATGCCGTTTCTTGAGTTACGGTGCTTTTCTTGGACTTCTGGTGATCAATTATTATGAATTTAAAAGCCTTTTCCTTCGGAAATAAATTTTTTTATAAGCAAACGCTTCTCTCCCGCACAATGTTTGCTACTTCCCATCTTAACTTAAAAAAATAGGTTAAAATAAGGTTTAACTTTGAATCAGTACCCTGTAGTTATCTTACGCTTGACTGCCCCTTATTTTATTCAACTTTGCTAAATTTAAACTACATCTTATCACTTGAATGTTACACAGCGGAATGAGCTGGTGCAGCAAAATGTTGTCATATATTTACATACCATGTATTAACAAAAAAGGATTTTCTTTGGCAAAAAAAAAACAGGGGCCGAATTACCACACTCGTTTAGTTACTCGCTATCGAAATGTGACGATTTGGGACTACCGCTCACGTTATCGAGTATCATTTACTTGCTCATTCGATATCGTATCCTACCCTACCCACTCACTCGTAATTCGGCCCCAAATCTCGGATCCCCAACAGATGATTTAATGACTAAGTTATTGAGCATGGTGCTATTTTATTGCACATAGCTGTATTAAGCGGGCCTTTGAACTTGAGGATCGTTTCACTCAAGTACCTAATGTTGTATAAGTAATCTACATATATACATATGTATGTAGGTATTTATGAGTATATGCCGACAGGCGATACATTATTCTAACCGTCATTTTCGGTTAAAATAGGTATTCCGTTCGCTTTATTAATTTTTTTAAATTTCGTCACGTTTTCGTTCACTTAACTCAAATGTGGTTTAATTTAACAATTGGCACGACAATCATGAAGATTTTTTTTAAAATGTTTGCTTGGTTCATTCAATTATGACATAAGCGCATCAGTAGCCGTGTTTTTTTTAACTTTGTATATAGTGCGGTAGTAATTAACATGTACATATATGTACATAGTATGTTCAACAAAAACAACAATCTTTTCTAAAGCCCGCTTTTAATGGAACTGATGGCTATTTGTTGTTTGCTCATTTAGCATCTAAGTAGGGGGCGAATTCGTAAATGTCAATTGCATGACAATGATTACGATCAAGAATTCGAAAACGTTTTTACACATCACTCAACAATTCCAAAATCTATTGCGACTGCAGCTGATCGCAAAACATCGGGCAACGGCGCATTTGATTTCATTTTAATGCGTTTGCGTCACAAAACTGCAAATGCTCATCGCAACTTTAACGTGATCGTCGTGCAATTGACGTTTATGAATTCACCCAAGCTTATGGCAGGATTTGGAAAAATGGTTTTATTGAAAAATAGCAAACCAAACTAAAATATTTAAGTATAAAAAACATTTTTCTTCAACATTTTATTATATAGCAAACGGAAAATGTTATTTACTAAAAATAATTTAAAAAAATGGTGATTTTCACAGATTTTTAAAATAAAATAAATTGTGACTTTTAAAATCGGGAAATGAAATGTCAAAAAGTAAAAGAGTTAAATATGATTTACATGTATAATGGTTTTTCTTTCTTCAACTTGGCTTACATTAGAGCCCAAAATCTTTCTATCGGACGCAGTTTCGGACAATAGGGGGGCTTGCATCTTTCGGCATAGTATGGTCATGAGCTTGTTTGCAAAATCCAGAGATCCTTTCGCGTAGTAGAATGTGAGCACCGTGGTAAGTGCGTTGGACTACTACGCAATGCTGCCCGGGTTCAATCTGAGTCATCTATCATTTATCAAAGAGCTTCTCAACTTGCCGTTCGGAGTTGGCAAAAACTGTAGTTCCCCTTCATTCGTGAAAAAAAAACACGCACACACAAATGGTTGCGAGGAGTAGGCCCTGGTTCACCTCCAACTATAGCTCCACCTAAAGAAGAGAATGTCGCCATATAAGGCCAAATCGAAGCTTTAGAAGCCTCTTCTGCAAACACTTGATTATAAATATTGGTGTTTATTGTACTCTTCGCTTTTTCGAGGAATTTCTTTGAAAATTTGGATGCGCGTCGAGTTTGGTTTTTGCTTTGACACCACTCACAAATGGTGCGACGTAATACTTGGTGCCTGGTATTTGTCCAAAATCTGCGACGGAGTACGTGTCATTATCCATAATGCAGCATCAAATTTAGTTAAAAATTGTCCACAAAGACGACATGCTCGCTTTCTAGTGAGTTCTTCCTTCACCTCAGCAAGATATGGAACTTTTCTAAGCTTATTCGATGACAAGCCGGGTCAAGTTTTTGCTCGCTCGATTGGAGCTGTGCTTGTTGAAGATTTTTTTGTTACAACTCAAACGGAAATTTTGGGACTGCCTCCTTTCTATGTTCTTTTGAAGGGTGGAGTGCAAAGTTCCAGGCTTCTTACACGAACCTTTCTTTCTCTGAAATTTGAGAGTACTTCTATAACGATTTCTAAAGTCGTATACAGTTGAAACTGCGATTTTTAATTTTTTCCTATTTTATATCGTGGAGTTTTTGCGAAATTGCAATTCTTTGCTTCGTCACACGATGTAACGATGTCAAAAAATACGACTAGTGGGTAGAAAAATCAACTACATTTTTTTAAAAAATTTGTGTAGTTGGATTTACAGTCGAATTTCGATAACTCGAACCATCACTTGCCACAAAAAAAATCGAGTTATCAAGACTTCGAGTTATCAAGTAAAATACAAAATTGATATAAAAATGTATTTATTTGCAAACATATGTATCACAAAATTTGTCTTTAAATATAAAAGCAAAACGCTTAACGAGCTTGCAACCAACTCGGTTGCATCATTGTCGATGTCATCGTTGTTGTCGAGCTGTGCAGATTCGGATTCACATCTGAATATCTCGACAATATTTCGACTATTTTTTCAAAAATAAAAACTAAACTTTGAGTTCGTATCAACCAATATACCAACCTTGTAGTGTGAGTTCTAACCCCTACTAACAAGAAATTTGACAATATTCTTACTCACACACGACGAAATCACGATTTTCTACACGTACATATGTATACTAGGTCATAGGACATACAAACACTGTGCCCCCGAAAGCGATGCATTATATGTAAAACGAACATGTAAAAACACGCAGAATTTGGGAATTCCCCTTCAGAATTCGACTTATCGAAGCTGATGCCAAATAATCTCTTCGAGTTATCAAGACATTCGAGTTATCGAAGTTCGAGTTATCAAATAAAAATTACATGTAAATTTCAGTCTTGGCGCTATTGCCAACCAATTTCATTCGAGTTATCAAATATTCGAGTTATCGTAGTTCGACTTATCGAAGTTCGACTGTATTTGAAACAGCATCGATTTTATGTTTCTCAGACCCCTTCTGGGTCCAAGAGAATATTATGAAGTAACATTTATACAGAGATATCTGCTGATTAGCAGGCCTTTCTTTTAATAATGCATAGACTTGTGTATTTTTAGTTCAAAGTTGTGCTTTCAGCCAGCCAGGTAATGATATTTATTAATTAGCTGAACATTGTTTTTTTTTTTACAAATGTCTGACACAAAAATTTTATAGTAAACATCATTTTAACATTTATTCAAAAAAATTATATTCTTATTCTTGGTATCATATGTGATACCTTTGGCGTCTTCACTTTATTGAGGTCTGTGAAAAAATGATTTTAAAATCATGGACAGGTCTCCTTTGTTGGAGACCTTGCTAGCTAGAAATATTCTTGCTTCTGGAACTGTAATTAAGTTCAGAATCCCCAAAAACTGGAGTTAAAGTCAAAATCTGCCCTCAGGCGATCCTACCTAGTTCATCCTTTGATTCTGGTGAATTGTCGTCATCTACCAGAAATGGCTGATGATAACCAGAGCTCCCACTCAAAATGCCGACTACCTGAATGTCATTAACTGACATTTGTCAGGTGTTCGACATGCGAAATATTTCTTTGCCTTACAAAGAAAAGAAATTGCTTCAATATTTTCCATAAAAAATTATTCTTTTGTTTACATAACTTAATATACATTTACATTTTCTTCAACATAAACAAAAACAAAAAAATAAAAAAAATAGTTTTTTGGTGAGGTAAAGAAGACGCAATGTATCATATTTGAAACCACCCTTTTCTCAGAAATCCCCACCCGCTATTTTTTAGATGGACATTTACTTTAAAATAATCCCTATTAGTGACCTTAACACGTTTGCGGACACGTGATGTTCGGTTGAGGACGCTAGAATGACACACGCATAAAAACGGAATGAAAATTTGTTTCCGGTAGGACAAATAATTCTGGAATAAGGAAGTATACTGTATTTCTCGTCGGGGTATCCCGTCTTGTCCCAACAGACCTAAACATTTTTGACGACATAAAATGACCCGCTAGTTAACTCAACCATTGACAGCATATGCCGTCTTGTCCGCGAACGTGTTAAGTAACATCAAACACATGGTCATTCTGAAACATAGCTTGAGTCTGAGTCAACACTCTTAAAGATTTGCAAATACGAGTTCTTCCAATGGGATTTGAATTTTTAATTAAAATTTGAATTGAATACATTTAACTAAGAAGTTGAATAGAACCCACAGTAGCTAAGTCACAGATTTGCCTTTTTTTTTAAATAACGTAGTTCAGGTACCTACATTAATCAAATTAAATTGAATTGAATTCTAGGAAAAAGGAGAAGGCATCACATTCCAATATAATAAAACGGCTAACCGTAGCCTATGCTGACTAGTTAATTGAGATTGCGTGTTGTGTCTTTCTTAAGTAAACATAATTCCTTATAACGCGGGATGAGAGATGATTTAAAAGAACTAGCTGCTGTCCTTTGAAACTTATAAATGAACAAATTTCCTATAAATTAACTGTTCGACGTAAATCTCTAAGCGTCGGCAACCGCTGTTGAAGCAATCCAATCCACTGGTCCTCTGATGTAACTAATGCTACTTAATTCTTTTCAAAAACATGTTCAATATAAATCTTTATGTCCTATAAAAATAAATTTAGAAATCTGTTCCGAAGACGACATCCAATAAACTAATAACGCTATGTGTGTTCTGAGATACCTCTTCGTAGGATGTCCGTGTTGTTTAATTACACATTTCTAGTGCACCTCAAAGTGTATAAAAAAGAAAACCCAGCAAATGAGCCTCGACGGCTGACTCTTCAAACGTCAACGTTAACCACACTTCTTGTCAAATTGCTGGGCGTGGAACCGCGCCGCCGCTAAAATTGTATCTTTTTCCCGCATCGGAAGTTTATATAAATGAAGCGGTTCCGAAATTAAACTGATTGTGAGACGAAAATAAACAAGGGAAGGGAAAATACATAGTTTCTTTACATTTAGATACAATTGCCAGAGTGATGCGTGTTATTTTCGGAATCAACAGCGACATTGTTTGTTAGTGAGTTTGAGTATTATTCTCAGGCGGCTAATGACACGAGATCACTAGGGAAAATACTGTTAAAACCAACATTCTTATCAGCAGAACCGAATCGAAATGAAATAGACTTTTTTTTGTATGTTTTTTGCTAATATGTACGCCCATTTTTTCCCAGTAACGAAATAGTTTTTATTTTTTTTTTTAATTCGAAATGAAAGTTCATTACATCGTCGGTCGTAGTATTATAGTCAGGTGGCACGCAAAGGTAAAGGAAAGACGACCGGCATTCTTTTGCCCATTTAAAGTCATCAGATACTAAAAAAAAAGAGAAAAATATAAATTCAAAGTCACTTTGAATTACCTGGTCATTAACTATATTGAGGTAACCTGTTATTCGCAGTGGTCTTGCTTCCAGTGGAAACGAAAGCCGCCAGCCAGCCAACGATCTCTGTCTTAGATGGCAAAATGTGAAATGCTTATTTCTGCATTTACATACTGAATGCATACATACATACATATGTATGTATGCCTCATGCCTCATGTCTCATGATTAAAGATTTTATAGCGAGAGTATTAAAAGCGATTAGAGTATTTTCATTGCGTATTCTTAGGGAATTTATAATTACCAATATTATTGTATTCATCTTTGTTCTTTGGCAGAAGGTAGGTAGGTAGCTTAGTTGTAATGGACTAGTTCCCAGCCAGCGCGCAGTGGTGGTAGATAATTCCTATTGCATTGACGGTGGTTTAAAGAATGGAAGGTTTAAAGAAAGAAACCGTTGGGATTTGTGTGTTTTTTGTTTGTTAAATGTTTAATGTTAAAATTAACCTTTGTTCCGCATGAGAACGAAAATGAAAGATATTATTAAGAGATTAACAAACATACTCAACAAAAAGTTCTGTTAATGTTGCCGAGGATTTTACCACACAGGTTACAAAGAAGTTGAATTCATTTTAAAAAAGTTTGAATTCAAAATTAATAAACCATAAAATCTTAATTTTATAAGCTGCTGAAAGCTCAAAACGGTCATCACTGATCCACTTATAATTGAGGATTAATCCCCGACCTGCAAACATCTAAAGTTTAGAATCTAGACAGTATCCCTCTCATGGCAATGATTGTCAAAGGTATCCAGCTGTAATTCGTTTTGAAATATCTCGGCTCCTAATAACACCTCTCTAACTTCTAATCGAAGTTCCAACGATTCTGTACAAAGCGTTTGAATTATGAAAGCGACTAAATTGCACTTACATACTTACTTACTTACTTAGGTGGCGCTACAGGCCGGGGTGGACCAGGGCCTCAACGAACAACCCCTTCCAGTTAGCCCGGTCATTAGCTAACTGCCGCCAGTTGCGCACTCCCAGTTGGTTGAGGTCCTGTGCGGCTCTCGATAAAGTCCATGCTTCAGCTCCATATAACGACTGGCATGATAGAGTCTCCTAAGTCGATCAAGAAATGGCTTTACTACTCCTTTACTACGCCTTCTTAGCCCAAAGAAAAACTGGGGATGTAGACCGCAAATAATACTATGGATGTACTGTGCGATAGTAAGACCTCCTACTTACATATGGAGGATTGGTCTGGTGGCAAGCTGCGGTCAAAACAACCAACCTCAAAGATATGACCAAAGTACAGAGAATAGCATGCACTGGAACGACCAGTGCGATGAGAACAACGCCAACAGCGGGATTGGAAGAAGTTCTAAACCTTCTGCCTCTGGATCTCTATATGCAGGAGGCTGCAGGAAAGAGGTTAAGCCAGTCAAAGCACTGGAGGTCGAATGCGTATGGACACACCAAAATACTTGGCAATTACCTCAACGGTGACATCAACTCAGACTACACTGTCCCATGACTTTGATAAACCTTTCTCGTGGGCTTTTCCAAGCAGAGAGCAATGGGAACAAAATGAGATACCACAGAACGCCAAATACATCTACACCGATGGGTCAAAGATGGACATAGGCATAGGAGCGGGGTGCTTCTCGGAAGAGCTAGGAATAAGCATCTCCATACGACTCCCAGATCACAGTAGCGTTTTCCAACCTGAGGTTCTAGCATTGACAAAGGCCGCCCAATTGGTATCAATGAGGACAATATCGCGAGAGGTTATCAATATTTAAATTGACAGCCAGGCGGCCATAAAAGCATTAGCTGCTACACAAATAACATCGAAGCTTGTAAAGTGTTGCCGCGAAGAGCTGAAGGTTCGGCCCTAGATAAAGTACAAGCAGATGGAACGGTTAAACCTCCTCTCTCTAATTTCGGGCCAAAATCGAACAAAGATCAGCAATTGAAGCAAGTAACAGGTGGAAATCCCAAACCACCTGCGAGGTATTAAGAAGATTGTGGCCAGAACAAAACAAAAAAATAACAAGAAAATTCCTACACAATGACAGGAAATCGGTGTCAATTCTTATAGGAGTGCTAACAGGGCACAACGCTCTAAGATACCATATGAAAAACCTACGACTAAGTGATGACGATATTTGCAGAGAATGCGGTGATGAGGAGGCACATGAGGACATAACCCATTTCCTCCCCCAAAGAAGCAGCGATTGGCAAAAGTAATCCTTCGTTTGATTTCCGAAGAGATGTCATTTTGTGATGTTATAGCAGAGCCGAGGTAGACAAAGTCCTTTACTACCTCAAAGTTGTAGCTTTATATTGTGCCGTTCTGTCCAATCCGTCGATGTTGAGTGTCCCTTTTTCGGTGACAGCATATATGTACTATGTTTTGCCTAATTCACCGCTAAATTTATTGTAACCGCTTCCATTTCTATACTCGCAAACGCACCGGTGACAGCTCACTGTGTTCTACCAGTGATGTTAATATCGTCGGCGTATGCAAATAGTTGAAGGGACTTTTGAAAGATCGTTCCTTGTGTGTTGGCTTGTGAGTTTCGAACAATTCTTTCAAGTATGATGCTGAAGAAATCGCATGACGACGTACTGTCTTGTCTGAATTCTCATTTGACACCGAAAATCTCGGTGAGTAATTTACGCTAAAGAGACAAAAATGAGGAACCATCTGTCCGGTACTGCCTACCGGGCGTAGTTTTACACTCGTTGCATATTAAGGGTTTATGATTTTACAAAGCAAATATGAAGAGTATAATACTGTCTGCGCTTGGGTCTATGGACTAAGGTTCGAAACAACCGGCACCTGAACTAAATTTGTGTTCGGGAATGCATAAAAAGAAATAAGCATGCCACAAATATCTACTCGTACTTCCTTCTAGAGCTAGACTATCTTAACACTATAGCTTACACACCGGTATTGAACTTCTTTTAAATCGCATACACTAAATTATTAGAAAACCGATCGATGATGACCTTGCCGACTACCTACATGACCAAATCTTAGGTTCTGCAATATAAAAATTCACGTGCGGTTTATCAAAAGCGCTAACGCGTTTCTAAAGTAAAAATCTCTAAAGGTGCTCAATGCACTATTTCGTCTCTTTTTACTAGGAACTTGTCCATGTTCTGTTCTGTTAGAAGAAAAATAAAACTGCCAACAATGTATAAAGTGGTCTGTTAATTAATATGTATGTGTGTGCTTAAAAATCGTTTTGATAATTTATAACAGTGCAATCAAAAGACACATGTATAGTGTAGAGAAATTATTTTATTTTATTTAAATCTTTTTTTAGTCTCTTTTAATTTAAGCAAAATATTTATAAAAATCTATTTAAAATCATCATTTCCTTAAATCAAGACAAAGGAACGTAATCCGCGCCGTACAAAGAAAAGAATCTCCGAACCAAGAAACTTTTGTCGCCATGTTTGATGCCATTTAAAGCGTATCGCACTGAAGTCTTTGCTTTGCTATAGTATAATTTATTACACATACACTTGTGTTCGTACAATAAAGTCAATTAAGTGAGACTACAAGTATTTTATAGAAAATTTAAATTATGTTAGTACATATTACCAAAACAAAGTAAGTTATTTTTAAAATAAAATTAATATTATATTAATTCGTTTCTTTACTTTATTCATTCTTTAAATTGAAAAAAATAAAAATTTGGTTTTGTTGCCTTAGGGCTAGTTGACATAAAATTAAGTCACCAGAAAAAGGGACTGGAGAACTGGAATATGATTGAATTCTACCCAAGTTCGAATATGCAAGCTAATCTATCTAAATATATTTATTTAAATATTCTTGGTTTAAATGGGTGCTAGAAATGATTTTGTACATCTCTCCAGTCATTTTTTTCGATGACTTTTCATAGTTGGTTCAATGACAGATGAGGTAAAACACCCCCAAACTACTACCATGCTTAACCGTTTGTTTTTGTGTAATTCATTCAATGGGGATCGTCAAACAATGGTTTCCCAGAATTCCCCACTCTAAACAATTAAGGTTTAGGTTCTGAGGAAGATGTTCATTGGCAAAACGTTTCTTCTATCGTCAGCATGTGTGGTTTTTTGCGGTGTTTTTCGTGGAAATCAGTAAATTTCTTTAAAAAAAACCTAGGATTTTAGTTACTTCCCCAACACTTTTCTGGGTTTGAAAGAATTCCCAGATGATTCTCCTCTCGCATGGTGTAGAGCTCTTTTCCTTACCCATTTAAAATTCTAAAATGTATTTTTACAGTATTAGGTAAAATCAGTAAATTACTAATTTGAATTAATTACAATAAACTTCGCATCAAGAAAATAGTCAATTTTCTTTTACGAAATTGCATGAATATAAAAATAAACAAACCATGAAATATATGTACAAGTACCTACATATACAGCTCTGTGTAAAAAATTAAGACCAGTAGGATAATTTTATGAGAGATTGACTTTCAACTTATGCTAGGTTTCCACTTTTCGATTTGAAATTGACAAACGGACGTATTTTTAGGTCATTTAGAAAATTGGCAATTGGAAATAATGGTAAATAAGCAGTTTTTCATTATTTCCAGTTTTCTAATTGACGTAAAAATACGTCTTTTGTCAATTTCAAATCGACAAGTGGAAACCTAGCATTAAACATTTTAATTCTTTTTCAAAACTAAAAAAGTAATTAGATATTCAGCTGCATTAATTTAAAGACTGTTTTCAACTTAAGTTCAAAACCCTCACCTGGAAAAAAATAAGAACAAAAGTGAACAATTATCCTACTAGTGTTAATTTTTTACACAAGACTATATGTGTGTATGTAAATAAATTTGCTGAATAATTTTCACCTTTGCCGATACCCTGTTGTCGATATTCAATTATCTTCTAGCAATCCCCTTGTTCAATACATATATGTACATTACAAAAGGATGCCTTTTCATCAGTCGGACTATCCAACCATTGGTTATAGTTTAATCTTTGGTTTTCTGTTGATTATTTACTTTTTCTTCAGATTGGCTACAATTTTTTTCTTGGTTTCTTAATTAATTTTAATAACAAAACATTTTAAAGAAAAAGTAAATAAATTTAAGAGAAATTGATATTAAAACAAAAAACAATCATTTCCTTTTAGATAAAAATACTGATTAAATAAATTTAAGTGTTTTTTTACGGATTTTTTTGCATACATTAATTTCGTACTCGTATACTAAAACCATAATGGGGGGAAAAAAAAACAATCAACGTCTACGTTCGTACGAAATCATATGTATGAACCGATGATGAACTTCAAGCAAAATATGTAGCGGTTTTGGTAGCATTTTTATCCATCTTTCTATCTATCTCTCACATTCATTGCAATAACTAATGTTGCATCTATAATTTACATACCACTGTAGACGGCACTTATTCAATTTACCTTTAGGTTTATAAATTAATGATTCATGGGTAAATTTTAAATTTTAATAACTTACATTTTTAGGTTAGGTTCATCAAGTGCGAAATTATTCTTAGGTTCTTAAGAAGACCTCTAAGGCGGTGAAGAAACTTTAGAATTTCCCATTTAAAATTTAAGAATATACGGGTCTTATCGCAGAAATTTTATAGTCGCAGAGGGTCGTACTTCGTCCGTTCCTCCATTGCCATCCCCACCGAAGTAAGCTTGCACCTATTGTAGAGTGGCTCCACTAGCTTTCAGTGTTCGAAACTAATCTTCCTGGTAGTGATCATAATGTATTTTCTGATGATATGTACTAGTATTTCTACTACTACTCGTATGTACAGAATCTGTAAGTCTGGCATTGTCTGATTAGGATCACCTCCAGATTCTAAGATTAAAAAAAAATCCAAACAGATATTAGAATTTTATTTGTTCGACATGTACGTATTAAAACAACCTTTAACAATGTTCTATTACCAGTGTTCTTATGCAGTATTCGCAGGTAGTACGTTGTGGTACAGTCTGAGTGGAACAGAGATCATCATTGAGCCAGATTGGTCACTGCATACGGGTTGTCTGTTAGAGTTGTTTGTTTTATTAGGGGGTTCACACGATCCAACATATCTGAAAGACATGGTCTGTCTGACTCAAATCTGATAATATGAACGCAAGAAACGACGGTCAATCAAAATTGGTTAGGCGCAACTCTTAACGAGATATCGCGCAGATGCATGCTCACCCTGCGGTGGGTTCCTGGTCATAGTGACATACCAGGTAACTGTGAAGCAGGCGAACTAGCCAGAAAAGGTACATAACTGGGGAATTCTACCACAAAAAAGTGAACCCCATGTGCCAATAGCAACGATAAACAACAGCATATTCGCGCAAGCACTGCAACAAGCTAATGAAAGATTGCGTGACCTTGATTCACGCTAAACAAACTTTGCCTCAGCTAAATCGGCGCAAGACATACAGCCTGCTAAATCTGAGGAGAGCACATATCGGCACCCTAGTTGGGATAGTGACAAGTAACTGTGCAATAGGCAGACACGCCAACAGATTGGAAATCCTCGCCAATGACTACTGTCACATAACTGCATGGATGAGGAATAATCCCCCTATCACCTCCTGCCCGGCACTCTCCTCATTAAGAAAAAAGATTCTGGGAGAATATTTCTTTACAGACCTACAAGATATTTCCTCAAAGGATATCAATTGACTATGGAAATTTATTCAACTTTTAAAACGGTTCCAACAGCATCGATAAGAATGTGCTCTCGTGGCAACACAATAGGCTTTTTTCTTTTTTAGTTCAGAGCAGAGCTTGAGTTGTCAAAAAAAATATTCGTGTTTCTTTTTTTAGCTCAGAGTGTTCAGAGTGTGGAACGTAGTGGAATGGAACGTGTGTTTCTTTATTCGTTCAGAGCGTGGGCTGAGCGCGCTCGATGCGCTCAGAATAAATTGACTGAGCATCCTGAGTAAAATGCTGAGCGCAGCCAAAACAACATTTGACAGATAGGAAAAAATCGAAAACAATTGAAATTGCGGGCGAGAATTTTTGTTTGGCGTAGAAGTTACTTAATACAATTTAATAAATGCATTAATTAATATTAATAACTAGTTTGATTATGCATAAACTTAATTTAAGGTTATAAATGGATGAAAAACAATTTAAGGTTATAAACGATTGAAAAATCATATGACAGCTAAGTGCTCAAGTGTGTTTCAAAATGAAATCAGAGCGTTCAGTGCTCAGACGCGCTCTGAACACAATTAGTTCAGAGTGCGCTCGATTCGCTCAGACTCTGTTCAGAGCCTAATGGGCATACTTTGGTCTAAGTGAATTCTACCGAGTACGGTGGATAGCCACCTAACCTAACCTAAGTCTGTCAGATACATACTACGTGGGCTACAAAGTCCAGTTTTTAATGAAAACAAGCGTCTTTTAGGCAAAGTTATATTTGTTCCTCAACATAGTTCCCTTCGAGAGCAATACACTTGGTATATCGAGTTTTCAACATTTCGATGCCCTTTCTGTAGTAAGAGACGTCTAAGCCTTCGAAATACGCCTCGGTTTCCGCGATACTTCCTCATTCGATCTGAATCTCTTTCCCTGGAGCCACCGCTTGAGGTTTGGGAACAGATAACAGTCGCTGGGAGCCAAGTCTGGAGAATACGATGGGTGAGCAACAAATTCGAATCGTAACTGGTCCAATTTGGCCATCGCTTTCAAAGACGTGTGTGCCGGTGCGTTATCATGATGGTACATAACGTTTCTCTTCGGCTTATGAGGCCGTTTTTTCTTTATTTCCTCGTTCATTTTGTCCAATAACGCTGCATAATTCTGACTGTTCTTCCCTTCTGCAGATAATCGATGAAGATTATGTCATGTGCATCCCCAAAAACGGAGGCCAAAACCTTCCCGGCCGAGTTTTAGTCTTTTGGTCGCTTTGGCCGGCTTTCTTGGATTTCCAGCCACTCTGCAGGCTGCCGCTCGATTACGCTGCAACAACGCTAAACCGGCCGTTGGATCATCAACGAGCTTCTCTTTTTGGTCTATGTTCTTTCGAAATACCCACGGCTTCAGCTAACTCGCGCAACTTCACTTTTCGATCACTCAAAACGTTTCGATGCACTTGCTTGACGATTTCCGCATTCGTTGCCTCATTTGGCCTTCCAGAGCGAGGTGCATTTTCGGTGCTTGTACGACTCATTTTAAATTCACTAAACCACCGGTAAACTGTTGTTCTCGAAGGAGCAGATGTGGGATAACATTTCTGCAATTATTGTAATGATTGATTGATTGATACATAAACTAGTGATGAACCTCTCGCGATCTCATAATCCTTTCCTAGTGGTGCCGGAACCCGGAACCGTTCAGCCCACGTAGTATGTTGACCGTGTAAACCCCTCTATTTTCCTGCCTCATAGAACACAGTTCCGAAAGCACTGCCTGACAGGCAGTGTATCATAAATTCCGCCATTCTTAGTAAAATCCGCTAGATTTTTGAAGTGAAACTTCTTTAGCAGCGGTAGGGCAAATTTGGCTGAATCAGACGAAAAGTGAAACGCTTTCCCTTCTCCAACTTCAGCAGGCAGTAAAATCTATACATAGTATAAAAGGAAGTCCCCAAAATGTGGCTAGTCTCGAGAACCACTAAACGGATTTAGATGCGGTTTTCTCTATTAAGATCTGCAGTTCCTGACGGAAAATATGGGTGTACTCAGACTATTCCATTACTTATAGGAGCTGAGAATTTGAGATCGAAGTGGCAGAAAATCAAATTTTCTTTACACTTTCACTTCTAATGCGCGAGAGTCTCACGCACTTTTTTTTCATTAAAACGTCACTATAAACAGCAGCATATACCAGCCACTTCAGTGAGGTAGACGGGTAAAAGAAAAGGGTACTGTTGTAATTTACCAAAAAAATTCTAGACCTTTATAACTAATGACAATGGGAAGCAGGCGTCATTTTGGTCGATTAATTTCCGAAAGCCAGTTTTAAGTTAACGAGTTTATCGGAATTTATCAATATAAAGTTTTTAAAAATAACAAAATAATCTACGTTCTTAGATACACTGGAATACACATTGGCTTACGTAACGTCATGCAATAAAACAGTTTGTATAGCTTTAAAATATATCCGTAACTCGTGTTACGGACAGTGATGGTAACTAAAAAAAAGAAAAGTACCTACCAACAATGGAAAAAATCCCTACTTTGCTCTACACATTCGCAAAATTTCCACTACAATTCCCAATACGTGATTTTTCAAAAGGGAGAATTTAGCACAATGTGTTCATCAAATCAAAAAGGCTTAAAATTCTTAATTTTATTTTATTTCTTTTCATAACAAACCAAAAACAGCACAAAATCAAATTTAGAATAAGGAACGGAATTGCACTAACAAATGCAAAAAAAAAAAAAAATTGAAAATAACAATTCGGATTTGAATCCTGCAAGTATGACCGAATGATGCAAATCGAACTGAGATTTGTGTGACTTTTAGATACATATTTTGGGGGTCAGGTAACATTAAGGCATTCATGAAATCATAAATTAAAACTCTGGAAGAATTCAAATATGAACATAAAAAATAGGCGGGAGTTTTCAATATTGAAAGTCCCTACAAATTCGCTTATTTTAAAAATCTGTCCTTTTTTCCCTACGCGTTCATTTTTGAGCTCAAAATACCTACATGTAGGGATTTTCCCCTACGTTTACCATCACTGGTTACGGATCACCCTGTCTACGTCAATTGCGCCATTGATCTATTGTTATTGATGATGGCAAAAGCTCACTGTCCAAACGTAGTCAGCCGTAAACGAACCGAAAATTGGCTTTTACACTCCTGCCCCGTCACAAAGATCACCTTCGTAATTCCACCTTTCATCTGCTGGATCCATTTCGCTCCATTCCATTTCAATTTGTTTAAAATAATAATAATAACAAACAAAAGGCATTCATTAGCACAGTACAACAATACACCGCGACAGTACGACATCGCTCATCGCGTGGTGACATAACTTTTGTTTTGTTTTTTATTTTGCGAAACTGAGATTTTGTCGTCGTGCATTCAAAACGAATCACTACTACGAGTACGTGATGTCATGCGTCGACTATTGATTTGTCAGAGGCAAAGTTGCTTCGTTGCGGAGTTGGCTGGCACAAAACTGCATCTAGATACGAATTTTTGGCACAAATCGTTAGTCGTTTGCAGGAGTGCCGCAGCGACAGAAAAAACTGAAAAAAAATCGTTATTAGACGTGTCCTCGGAAGAATCGGTTATTTGTCTATCCTCGCCGTCATCGTCGTTGCTGTCATTGTTTTGACTAAGTAAACAGCGACTGTTTGACAATTGAAAAGAAGGTGTGTGTATCGGGATCGGGACATTGTTGATTGTTTGGCATTTGTTGTTTTTATGTGTCTGTCTGCTCCGGGGCAAACGCCCTTCTAAAGGAAGCACTGCCCTTTCTTTGTATCCAAACCAGACACGGTCTGGCCTGGGAAATTCCTAATCGGTTATTGAATTTGTTTGTTGTTGTTTTGTGCGTGTATTTTATTCACAGACGTGTCTGTTGGTTACGACGTTAAGATTTATTGCTGTTCCTCACATGCCATAGTAAGTTTTAGCCCGAACGGTGGTGGATTTCGAAAAAGTGCTGAAAGTGCAGGTGTAAAAATGCGACTAAAACAACGAACCTAAACATGCAACAGTGTATAGACAGTTAAGTTGTAGTCGTCTCCATGTGGCAGGAAAAGTGGATCTCGTGACGTGACGGTGGTTTATTCATTTTACGAGCATTCGTCTTCATTTCTAAATGTTCGACGGTTAGTTGTTATTTTCATTGCCTACGCACACACATCACACACATACGCGGTTAGAGAGAGGAGAGGCTTTTGGTAAGTTGCATTGCTAATTTATTGCTACAAAGTTGAAGTTTTGTTAATTAAATAGAAAGGTGGGTCAACGTGTCGGTTGTTCCATTCATTAGATTACCTATAAAAGCTGAGTGAAGTTTTTAGTTGAGGGCTGGCCTTATTTGTCGGTAATAAGGAGGAACAATGATGGGAATAAAGTACTTTTTATATGCATCATCATAGATATTCATTAGGAAAGAATGTCAGACAAAGCTGATCACCTATACGGTGTACCTAATACAGAAGAAGCTCTTCGATAACTAGTTTTATGCTTTTCCATTAGCATAACAAGAAATAAATGAGTTTTTTCTTCAGGCCATGTATTCGCGCACTTGTTTTGTCATAACCAGTGTAGGTGGACTAGTTTGGATTCCATTTATGTATGTATACCTTTAATTAAGAAGTTGGCAATTTTTTGTTCTTAGCTTTCTGCAAAAATGTCCGTTTGAAATTTAAGTTACAATCTTCATTATTTCATAGGGGAAGACAATCGTTCCTAGAAATTTGAGGAGGGGGTACCCGAGGCTTGTCTTCTGAGCTTAGTAATCGAAACGCAATAATATTTTCTCGCGTTTCAGGTTTTGCGACTTTTAGGCAAATTAGTTCTGTTAATTTAATTTACTCTTGAAACACGAAATTATCGGAGAAAAGGGAAGAACATAAATTATAGCATTTTTTGGAACCGAATGCAATAGAACAAAAGGAATAGGAGTAACTATAGCTTTATTTTCGGTCATATTTGGCAAAAAAAACTACATCTACACAGTACAAGCAATTAAAGTGTTGCGAGTTTCAAGCCAAACATGCCGCCCATCAAGTCCTACTCCGTAGGTTCATCCTGCACGACTATTTCGATGGGTGTATGCGCTTGCGTGTGTCCTACTCCTGTGCACGCTGCTTACGTTATTCCATTTACGAACTTTTTTCAAGTGCTATAAAAAAAATCGTGTGCACTCCTTTGATACAATACGCACACAGATCTGATAGTGCAACACAAACCGCGCAGCGACTCAATTACTCAAACCGTGTAAGTTTTTGCGACAGAATATCTAATTTTTAAATGGAATCTTTAGTTTTGAGTATACGTAGGATAGAGTATAATTTTATTTTATTTATCTTCTCATAGTCAGCAAAGATAAGAATGTCACTACTTTCTATAAACAATGGAACAACGTTTATACAAGATTACAAAAATGGACTTAGGTGATTACTGGTAGCTTGAGGTAGGTATGCCGGATTCTGTAAAGAGAAATGTGATAGGAAATCTCTAAATATTAACTGATAAAATCTTTGCTTACGGTAAGAGACAACCCATAAAGTTGACAGAAGCGGGGAACCTTCCTACTTAAATAAGAAAATAGGCGACTGCGATATTTAAGATTGTTATCCTTTTCATGCTGTGGCAAGTATAAACTCCATTCCAAGATTCGGCAGATTTTGGCAAACCCTTCTAGTATATAGTATATAGACCATAAATTTAATTCTAAAACCTTTGTATAATGTTTTACCGTAGCAACTTTTCACGTTTTTCTGGAATCTAAAGCTAAACCAATGATTCATCGGTAACGTTGACTTTTTTCGCAGACATTTTCGACATGTTTTACGGTCAATACCTATCGCAATGTCACGGTAACCTATGTTCTTGATTTCAGGTTTCTACACTCCTTAGTCTTATTACGGGCTTTTTCCGACAAAATTAACAAAGTCATTTTATTGTCCTTTGTCGACGCTACTTTGTTGTGTCTTCTGCCTGTTCCATCGTCGACATAAGAACATTGTTAAAGTGCCATACCAAAAACAAGAAACGGAACCATTATAAGACCACTCTTGTCTTGTGTCTGTCTGTTTGTCTGTCACAGGCATTTACATATCTCAAAAACCGTTTGACATAGAAACTTAAAATTTTTTCATGGTTGTTCATACATTATGTTGACCCACTTCTTTTTCAATACTTATAACTCGAAAATATTGTGAAGACAATTACAGTAAAACCAGAATAAGTGCATTAGCAGAATAGTTCAATGTTGTGAGGTACTTTTCCGTGATATGCAGTTACGAAAACCCGCTTAGCTGCACAGAGGTACTTTGTCAACAAGACAAGTCTGTAAAAAGGCGAAAGATCTTCACAACCAACAATCGAAAAGTGGCAGCCAAGAGAAAACGTCAAAGTCTTCTTAAAGTACTTGAACTCACCACATTATCTACTAGATTAAGTGTACCTTTTGTTCTGTTTCGATTCTAGTGCTTTATTAATGTAAATTATGACAAAATGAAAGGAAACAATGAGAACTTAAACGGGAAATGTAGTTAAGCGATATGTACTTAAAAGGGGATTTTAAAAATAATTTTACTTTATAAACTTAGGGTTTCAAAAAACCGAGGATGCTATGTGGTTTTTTGCACTTAAGAGGGTGGTTCTTAACCGGGTTTCACTGTTCCTCCCATCCTCAATTCTCCGAAACTACTGAAATAGGTTTGTAGCTTAGCAATAGTTTTGAAACAATTTGTACGGACGCCTTCATCCGACTCGTACTTTTTTAATCCACTTCGACGGTCGGTATTTTTGGATGAACATTTTAAAATCGATTTTTAAAGAGACAAGGAAATTGCCTCATAACCGCTGCAACTGATTTCACTTTCTTATTTCCCTATTTCAAATAAACAGTTCCTTTCCAATCAAGTCCAGACAGACAGTCCATCATCTCTCTGAGTAAATTGTCTTCGTGAAGATACGAGAGTAGTATCGATTTCATTTAACCCGTTGAGGATGGTCCCAATCCATCACATGCATGATGATACTGACGCGCCGCAGCTAGAGCATAATCGATTTTTAATTACCGCTTATGAACTAACCGTCTCGATAATATCAGTTTCCAAAGTAAACTGTTTAAACGCAGACACGAAAGGAAATTACCAGAGCCCGCATACTTACAGTACTAGAGGAAGCGAATGGACAAAATGCCATTAAACCTATGTATGCCAACGCCAGCATCTTCTGCATCATTATTCGCATAGTTGTGGTCGATGGCGTTGCACTCGCACCCGTGGAGATACGAGTATAAAACAAACATCATGAATATGTTTGTTTTTCAGAGAGCAGTAGGCACTTCCTTTTATCGCCGCGTCACCAAAGCCCCTAAGATAAGCCGCGCGGATTTGGTAGTGAAGGCACTTTAATTTCGCTTTGTTGAATGCGTGCGCAATAAAGATTTAACGACTTCCAGTCAGAGGCGCGACGGCTACATACTAGCGGCACCGGCATGGCCGACGTAGTCACAGATGCTGCTGGTACGAGTATCTTGATGAGTTAATGAAAATTGTCGGTGTCGAGTTTTGCACTAGCATTGTCTCTTAGCACACAATAAATATGTGAAGAAACACTCAGAGCCAATTACTTTGACATAGCATAAATTTTACGAAGTTAAAGTAGCATGGAATGGAATTTAATCAGTCTATGAACACATAAAGGTTTTCACGTTTTTTTTAAAATATGTCTGAAATTATTTTGAAAATAAAGTTTTTAATAACGAGTGGGGCCTTCTTTATTTTCTAGCACATCTGTAATGCGGTTTGGCATTGATATGGTAAGGCTTTTAAGCTCAACAGGGCTGATTGACGTACAAGCCTCCTGTATACATAGCTTCTTTAAGCTGATTGACGTAGTGGAACTGTCTGCCATATGAGTAAACCTTACATGCCAGAATCCCCCACAAATTTTCGATAAGGTTAAGGTCTGGACTTCGAGCCGACCACTTCATTACCTCGACATTGTTTTGCGAAAACGGACCTTGCGTTGTGGACTGGCGCGTTATCCTCTTCCAATATGAAATTTTCTAGAAGAATCTTTTCGGACATAATCGCACTACTGAGATCTAGCACATTGGTGTACAAAGAAGCGTTAGAATTACTTGGTAACCACGCGATTTGTGATGTTCCCGCAGAGCAGAAAAAACTACGCAACTGTTCAAAATCAAACTTCCACCAGAAATGCATTATTTCCCAACAAATTCCAGTGGCCGCACTAACGAAGCATGAGAAAGCTCTTGTAACAGACAGATGCTTTGAATGTGCTTTGTAGCAGGAGTTGCCACCCGGGTGTTTTAAATGGAATTTCGGTTTTTCGATGGGCACTATTCATAATCGAACTTCCACTACTGTATATGCGCTTTCTGATAAATGTCACTGACGTAGAGAAGTATCTAAGAACTAAACGAACTCGAGCTGAATGTCGTGTTAATTAGGCAGTGAGCTAGTATTAAGGTAGGTATGTGTTTGATAGCATACCCGGTAGGTTTGAAGTAAGACTTGGTCCTAGTCTGTGTTCCTTAGGTCTTCGATGCTTGCAGTGATTAGGTATGATAAGATATACTACATACATATGTATGTACTGTATACATATATAGATTTTTTTTAAAGTTCTTTCAATTTACTGTTTTTTGAATATGGATGCCCAAACATTTGCAGACGTCTAGTTATATCGCACCCAATATTGTATGTATCTTCAAACAACTCCGATGCGATGATGTTCTTCTCTTAAACAGCGTATCCTTCAGAGAGAAATCCTCTGATGATAACCAGGGAAACTGTTTGAGTATCTAGTCAACTCTCGGCTCGTTAGGCTCTCGCTCTCTACGAGTGGATATACAGTAGATTCCGCTTTATTGGGACGGCGGATAATCGGGACAGCCGCTTAACTGGGACAAATGGTCAAGAACAGAACAGAACAGATTGATTTTTAACTTGATTGTCACAGCGCATTATTGGGACAGCTGCTTAGTTGGGACAAAATAGATCTGGACCGAAGCGTCCCAAATAAGCGGAATCCACTGTAGAAAGAAGACAGGTTACACCGTCTGTTAAACAGACTGATATGTTTTAAGCTGATTCCATCCCTCTTGCCTTCGGACTGATATACATATAGTATTACAATGTATCTAGAATAAATATAAGGTGCAACTAGCCCATAAAACCTTTTAAAGCTAGCTTCTACAGCCATTCATGTCGGTTTTAGTCGTTTCTAAATAGTGTTGGAAAGCTTATCATGACACATTAGCACGATAAATAAACAGTTGTAACCGAACAGCGTATTAACCATGTTCCTATCCAATTGATATTCCTTTGATACAAATATGTTCTTCACACTGTAATGGCAGTCAGGGAAACCAAATTAAACTTGAGCTTTAATTTGGGTGAATACAACTAAGTAAAGTACCTATAGTTGCTGTGATGCGATTAAAATTCAATTTTTGGTATACATAAGTACATATTTTCTTTATCTTTGCCTGTATAGGTAAACTTTGTCAAACTCAAAAAAAAAAAAAAAAACTATAAAAAATACAAACCATAAATTGATGAATCTATCTAAACCGTCGCTGAGTGTATGAAATAATAAAATAGTCCTTCTCTGTGACATTTGCAATAGTCACCGGGAATGAATGAATTGCGTTAAGTTTAGAGTTCAATGTCCCACTTAAATAGAAGGTCTTCCATCCACAAAACGTTTTCTAAAGCGAAAAGACTTATACTTTCAATTTGAGACACTCAACGCAATTTCATTGCGAAAAAAAGGCGAAGAAGTGGAACAAGTGTATGGAGGAGACAAAGCAGTCACAGCACTGTCGTATTTTAGCAATCACATTTCGCAATCTTTATGGCGAAATTTTCTTCTCTTATAAATAACATTGAAACAATTGTTCATACATATATATTTGTTGTTAAATAAATAAATAAAAAAAGACATATAGCGAAGTTTAAAGATGGCACGCATGGAGGACCAAAGAAAAGATAGAAAGATAAACGAATTCCATGTGATTATTATCTAATCTCAGTTTAATTACACTTTCGAGTGGGCCAAGGTCATTAGCGTTGTTCACTTGTGTTTATCTTTTGTACGCATAGCGAAATTAGTTACACAAATATACACTTCAGTTGACAAGAGAAGATAAATGTTTATACTCGTGTCGTCTACGGCTCTACGCTATCCCGTATATAGAAATAACGTTTTATTGACTTTCTACGATTCATTTATACAAACATACATAGATACTTGTATTTACTTAGTGGCAGTATAGGCTATCTAAATCTGGGTTGTTTAGATTTATAGATAATAAATCATCCATCAGTTACTGGTTTTAAGTGAATGATTTAAGACGCTTTTCAGATGAACTGATTCTGAGAAAGATAGTTTTCTGCAAGTGGAACACAAAAGTGGAGTTTGGCCCAATTGATCACTTGATGTGATACCATTTTGGTATTTTTTTTTTAAATTTGTTTTTAATTGATTTCTGATGCACAAGCTGAATGTGGTAATGACTATCACAATATTTTCAACTGTCAGTTTAAGTAAATAAGCAATTAACTATAGCTGCGTGTTTTAGCTTCTAGATTGTCACTGAATTGAGGTCGATGTGTGAGTATTGTTTGGCATACACTAAGACAGTAAACGATTAGATGCCAGACCGCCTGCCAAAAGTTTCTACAGTCTTGTTTTCAGGAGTCCAAACCCAATTTGCGAATGTTATTCAAAAAGTGCTTGGAATCGGATGTGTAAGCTAAATGCATCTGAATGAACTTAGATTTCGTCTGTTTGATATAAATAAATACAGGCGTCTCTCGATAAATTGAATCTGTGGGAACCTGACAAAAAGTTCAAATTATTGAGAGTTTTATTTAACCAAAGTTGTAATTATCGTAAGAAACATTTCAAATTTTCGAGAGCATGCACATTTTTTCAAAAATAATTGCATATTTACCTATAATGTCGACTAATTTCTTTTACACATCTTTAAACCAATGCACAGTGGTCCCCCCCTGGCCTTAACTCAAAAAAATCAATAGTAAAAATTTGAGACATTATTAATGTTCTGTGACAGCAAATGTCCAAATTAAATAGAATGATAAGAATTAACTGTGTAACCCTAACGGTACTTTTGTTTTTGGTAACGAAAGTGAACGCATCAACTTGCTTGCTGAGCTGATATGCCAATACGACTCAATAAGTTATGCAAGTTTGCCGATCGCGTACGTTTCTGTGTTGGTTGTGTTAAGTTATGGAGTTCAAAGAACAGGGTATGTGCTTTCTTTTAATACAAAAAATTTAATAATAACCCAAATATTAATATATATATGACGGAAATTAAAAACTTATTTTTAAGTATAGTAAATAAAATTGTTTTCGATTTATGATAAGACTTTTAACAACTTTGCCGGCCTCTGCCGAAGATATATTTAGTGTCAAAAGAAAGCTCTGAGAATCTGTAGTTTATTGAAAATAAGAAATTAGCTGCGTCGAGCTGCACTTTCAGTCTCCAGAGCATTTCGTAGACTACATCTTCAATAATTCCTTTAATGCATACTGTTGTATATCTGCATCATACTCTTACATATATATGACAGAATATTAACCGTTTTCTATTTGACGACACCGTCAGACGTCTGCTTGAGTAAAAAAAAAATTGATCTGCAAACTTTTTCGCCTGATTTTTCTAATAGCCTGGCATTTAGTCTGATGAAGGACACGGCATACAAGCTAACGCCCGTTTTTGAATGATTCTTGTGCTTCAATTAACTTTATACCAGGAAAACTGTAAGTCCCAGGTAAAAACTTTGTATCGGGAAAGCACCCTTTCCCGAGATAACTGCGATTTTTACAAAAATTGGTTAAAGAAAGATAAAAAAAATCTGTGTTTGAAGACCAATATCTCGAAAATGAAAGTAAGCATGGTTATGTTCTTTAACTGTGATAGGTACTAACCAATTATCTACGAAACGAGCCTACTTTGGTTTCTCTAAGTTTAATACGTTTGAAGTTATAATTGAATAACTGTTGGTACATACCTCTCTGAAGGAACTTTTTTAAACACCCTGTAGCGTAGTGGGTGTCCATACGATTTTTTTCATATCATGAGCCAATGAATCAGATTCCAAAATATCTTTATCCCAACCCGGACCTCTCTGTATACCGTACCGTACCGTACCGCACCGTACGGTTATCTCGAAAACGTGACGTGATAGAGGAAAACGGATTGCAGATTCGAAATCAGCTCCCCCAAATTACTGCAACACGAATTCATTTTGATTATTTTCCAATGAGGAAGTAGTTATGACCGCCTTTGTTCGAGAGTGGGACCACTGTGCAATGCTACGTAGAGCCAAGCTACATACATCATAGATCACGGTCAAATACAAACTGAATTACGTAGAGAAAAATGTATCATTTCTCAAGCTTCGAACATGCAACTATTCCTCTAATGTTTTGTTTACGTACATTAGTTAGTTCAAATTATCGAAAAGTCGCCGTGTCTACTTTACTTTGTAGCGTGTTGTGTGGGAAGCAGCCAGCAGAATCGCTTCAAATTAACGAGTGTGGGTAAATAGATAGGATTTGTTCAATTTACCGAGAGATTTTCAAGGGATCAAATAACAACTTCAATTTAACGAGAGATTCGTCATATCAGGAGTTTTATTTATCGAGAGTCAACTGTATTATTTTAAAACAATTTTCCAGACATTAAAAATAGTAATGACTTTAGTGGTGGATTAAATGCAGGCAACACAATTTTTCCATTCGCACCAGCACATTCCTGGTGTTTCACCTTTGTACTTTAGAGCTTTGCAATATCGACACAATTTGTTTATTGGTCCAAAAACAACTAATGCATGTTCAATATAGGTAATTTCCGGAAAGGTCATCGAATACAATACATTCGAAGACAAATAAAGCAATAATGCGTCGTCTATTGTCTGCAATTCGTACATTTACCACACATTGGTCATGCACTTCGTCTCTCATATGCTCGTGTTACAGTCATACGAATTCATAGGCTTTCACTACGCATTGCACAAGACGTACGTCCCAACTTACCTCAGGCATGGAGTTTCAAAGATTTTAGTGCCATCTATCGGGAAACGTAAAAACCTTTGATTTGCGAACACTTCTCACTCCAATCCACGCGCTGGATCCAATCCTCGAAACATCTTTTATGATCCGAATTTGGTACAGCCATCAGAGCCATCTTTGTCTTTTCTAGTATCTTCTCTCGGCTACTAAAACGCGTTCCCCAGAGCGGTTTCTTGACTGTTGGATGGTATTCATACTGTTCTTGGGCAAAAACTCAGGAATAAGGATGGCATTGTGCGACGGTGCATAATCGTGGCGCGAAACCCACGAGTTGTTTGCCCACAAATCCGGTCTTATATAAACCTTGTTGACTGTCTGATCTTGTGGCAAAAATGTATGATGCTCAACAATTGTAATCGATGAAAACCGTGAGCATCGCCTACGTTCGTTTTTGTCGGTCTTGGCTCATTGTTCAAGTCCTCTGCCATTAGAGGTCAATTTGCAGTTTTAGGTCAACATTTCTTTGATTTTATTGATGTTTTCGTCGGTATTCGCCATCTTGTTGGAACCACATACCGCTGATGTCAAGTCCATCCAATTCTGGTCGAAAATAGTCTTCCAACATGGCACGATAGCGAACTCATTGATCGTTGCGTTGCGTTGTCTCGTTGGCACAGGAACATTCAATAGTGAATATGTCGGCTCGAAGTTATCCACAGCGATTATTACCACCAAAGATTGGAGTAAGCCGCTCTTAAAGTGGCGACCACCGACTCAGAATTTTGGTAGTCATTTTTAATAATTTCCAAACGGTGCTCGTTCGTGAACTTCACCATTGTTAAAATTTTAACATTGCCTGACGTTTCGACATTGACCACCAACAGTTTAGTGGGTATAGTGGCTACATTTTTGAAAATCTTCCGTCCGCAGAAAACATTTTTAACATTTTTTTAAAATAGATATCCAAAAGCCTTTCTTCATATCTTTCTATTCCCACTCAAAGATTCCTCATCCGCTTACTGTATTATTTCAAACATAATATCATCTAATAAATTTTAAAACGAGAAAAAAAAAACAGCCCAACATCAAAGACCAAGAATCCCATGCTTACATTCTTCCAGCGCACAGACGTACATCTGTAATCCATTTCATTGGTCTGATAATAATTTACGAGTTCAAAAAAACGAATACCACCACATTTCCAACATGCCCTATACGATCTCGATTCTCGAGTTAAGCCAGACAGATTTTCTTTTCTTTTTTTTAACCGAGAAATATTTTGGGGGAGATACCGAGCTGCTCGTACCATCAATAGGATTTCAACGGAAACTATAACAATTCACTTGGGAACCCAAATATCTGATTTTGGTAAAAAAAACAATGACAATTCTGTGCTGCATCCGGTTCGGTAACGTGAAGTAGTCTGTAGAGTCGTAGACTGATTGCTGTTTACTTTTAAGAGACTGTGAAAAGATTTATTTGGATAACGTGTTTTTTTTTGTTTGGTTAATCACATTTTGTGGGTCAAGATCATCAATAACAGATCATTAAATAGCTTTTGATTACGTTTTCGTAGACAGTGTGGATAGTGTATGTAAAATATGGACAATTTCCCATGTGTGTGATAAGATCAGAAACACTCGAACGATTAACTCGTATCGGTCAGATTGCATTTAGAATTTTAAGGCTTTGATGCAACAGATGGTGCCTTTTAAGTGATTTTTTTCAGTAATCTTATCTTTGAGAAGAAACCGCTTATCTATTGTGGAAGATAATTAAATTATGAGATTGTTTATTCTTTTACTGATTTAAAATTGTTAAGTGCCGAATTTGATTTCTTTTATACATTGTATAATTTATGAGTGTGGTGGCGGCTTAAATGTTGGTTGTCCACCAAATAATGTCAGGAAACCTCGTTCGTATTCTGTTTTCTATGGGTTTATCAAAACGGTGCAGGGAAATAACTTCACAAGGGAATTAACTTCACCTTAAGTGGGAAAGGGCTTTTAACCAGAAATTCTTAGTAATTATTTCTCACCCATGATTTGAATTTTTGTTCTTAAACTACCGGAGTGCCGTGAAAAAGAGCGTAGTGAAAATAAGGCCGAATTCGCGCGAATTTCACACTGTTACTTTATCGAATGCTCAAAAACGAAATATGTACAGTAAAACCTCCTCAGTGGGACCCTCTAGCCGTGTTCTTTTGAAACGTAGCTAGCCAGTCGTTCATTAAAAGGATTCCCAGCCAGCCGAACCCAGCTGACTTACCTCCAAGTTGGTGTGTGTGATTTCGGTCATATGAAATCAGCTGTTAAGTGTGAACTACTTTGACAGTTCGGATCAATAATTTACAAAAAGAGGTATAAAATCATAACAGTTGATTATATTTGTGAAATATGATTTAGTAATTGAAATTATATAATTTTCGTGCACGGGTAGTCTGTTAAATGTTCTACAAATCGCTTTCAGCACCACCTGCCATGAGATAGCTGCAAAATTCCTAGCCAGCTGCTTTTGGCTGAGGATAAAATCAAGAGTTGTAGCCAGCTGGTTGTTGTATTTATTTTACGTGTGAAATTTGACTTTGCTGGCAACTACTGGCTACATTTAAAAAAAAACATGGTTTCTGTAATTGGAGCACCTCTGAAAGAACCGCACTTCATGCATACACTCGGTTTTTTTTTTTCATATAAGCGAACATGCAATGATGCATAAAAATAGGGGATTCCCCCGGAATGTACATACGTAACGTATGTACCTTCATATGCTATCCAACGACCATAATTGCGACAAATTGAATCTGGCCCAATTTCAAATCGGGAATCCTTCAATTTAATTCGTAGTTTCCCGGTCCTCTGGGGTGCCTCAATTAGAAGGTTTAACTGTAAAATTAAATTAATGCCCATCTTTAATGAGAAAAAAGACAAAGACCACGGAAGTTCATAAGGAACATTAATATGTCTTTGATCCCATGGCTATACCCTGAACATCATCGTTTTGTTTCATCTTGTGTCGAACTTTTCAGTTAGTTTTTCCCGTAGTCGACAGTTCCCCTCATTTTCTTGCCACCTTTTCAGCAAACTATTTGCATTCTATACGCGACCGCGAGTGACCAGGCACCCAACATAGCCTTACCTGGTTCTGCGTGCTTAATGCCCTGACTATTGCCGATTTGGCAGTGAACGATTCTAGCGCTTTAAGCGCAGCCTGGCTGTCGATGTAAATATCGATATCAATACCGGAAATTCGTTTCATTTCAGAAGCTCTACAGCCCTAAGTATGGCTAGAACTTCTGCCTGAAAGAAGCTGCAGGCATCCGGGAGTTTTAAGGATACTTGTTCCATGCAGTAGATACCCGACCCCATGCCGTTTACACTTTTTGATCCGTCCGTGAAGATTGTAGTGTCTGTATGCCGAATAACCGTATTATTCGTCCACCCTTCCCGCACAGGGCACACAGTTTTGTTGGCTTTGCCATAGCCGGGTATGAATAGAAAATAAATAATAAACAACAACACCAAAGGAAAAAAAGAAACCAAACTTGCCGAGAAACGCATCTGGGATCCATAAGGGGAGAAGCCGACGCACTATTTCATATACATACACATGCAGAGGTTAGACATATTAATGTCAATAACTTCACATTCCCACAAAAAAGTCAAACAATTCTCTACTTTCAGTGAGAAATAATTTCACATCATAAAAAGTGCATTTATTTTCGACTTAAGGTGAAGTTACATAATTCCTATGTGAAGTAAATTCCCGTGAAGTTATTTCCCTGCACCTATCAAACAGGTATAAGAAAAACCTTTGCTTTGGGAATTTGCCAGCTTGGTATGGTTTTTTAATTTTAATATTTTAAGATGAAGATGATTCTCAAACGCCCGCTTTATTGTGTTTTAAAAAACCAATCAGCAAAAGCTGACACAATATTGTTTCCTGTTTTTGTGAATTTCCCACTAATTTTTGTTTTTGTGTTTTGACGAAATCCCCAGCCATTGGGAATTTAACTTAATTTTTATAACCTAATAAAAATGCGGAAGAAGGAAGTGTCATATGGATATGGCCCCAAAGAGCATAAATTTGTATATAGTATCTAAATGACGTACCCTAATTTTGGGTTTAACATTTTTGTAGAATAATACCAATGAGAATACAAGTACACAGGGCCGGTTTTAACAGTTTTGGCGCCTGGCGCAGGAAAAAAAAAAGCCCCAAAAGCAACTTAAAAAATGTTTGATCTTTTATACATCTCCCGAAGAGAGAGAGTAATTGACGCGTTGACTTCAACATAAAATTCAACCCTAAATCTTTCTTGATGGTCTAAAATAACCTTATTCCTATCCTCATAGGAAAACTGAACTACTCTTTTTCGGGACCGTTAAGTTGAAATTGCTGGAAAAGGAACTTTAATTTCATTTGCTATAAGTCTCGCCTTATCTATAAATTCAAAAAAACTTGTCATTAGTTCTTAGTTCGCCTAAAAACTTTTTTACTGAGCACAAAATTTCAACTGCAAGCTTAAGGCAAATACTGCTTTGTGTCTAATATTGTGTACCAAATAACAACACAACAAATAAATTTAAATTCGCTTAGCTTGCTACCAAGAGATTGCGGCATATTTCGGAATTTTTGATCATAATTTTCTGAAATGTCAACATAAACATCTCCCAAGTATAGTTTTAGTGGTTTTATTGCATCTTTTCTGATAATTTAAAGCGCGAGCTCGCGCAAGCAAGCGCTTGTATTACACGCTTGCTACATATATGTATAACCGCAGCCTAAGAGTCAAACTACTCAGATGTTTTTCTTAAAACCGACCATCTGCCTACAGAACTTGAATAGAAAACATAGATACTCTCAACTTTATCGAGGAATGCAACTGCACAGTAGAGCATTGAACATCATCAAAGCTCTAGGTTCCAAAACCTTAGTTCTCGCTTGCATACCACGATGTTTCTCTCTCATATAAGTACCATTATCATACCCTTGTCCTCTACAATTCACTAATAGAATATCCAAATCCGCAAGTTCATTCAAAACTAAATCAGTTAAGCCAGACCCAGTTGTTTTTTTTCGCAACAATCCCAAAAAATATTCTCTAATTTTAAACTTTTTCGTATTTTGGTCCACTATTCTAACTACTAAAGTTAATTGCTCCTTTCTACTTATGTATATCAAGCGTACAATCTACATACTATAATCGAAGCCAAGGAGAATCAAGGCATTAATAAACGCAGGGAAAATTTAATATAATATTACATACTAATTTTCAAAATTTTTAAAAATGTGCTATCTACCACTTGAAGTGCTAATGTTCTGAATTAAATAATATATTTTGTTTTCGTAACCGCAGGTTGCATTTTTTTATGTAGTCCTGTTTTGTTATCAATTAAATATTAAATGCACAACATATAAGAAGGAAATGTTTTCTTATTGGTTGAAAACCCGACAGTGCAAAAGGGATCCAAAAAAAAGCAAATGTGCTATCTTTCTGTCGCGATCTGTACATACATAATGTAACAATAAATTTTACTTCGTATGACCTGAGTTTGACTTTCTTTCTCTTTAGTCAAATCGAACGTTTTGATATATCGAACAAGGTTGCGAAACCAAATTTGAAGTTCGCATCGTTTTAGGTAGGCGCATTGCCTTGGCGCAAAATTTGAATCCTGCTCCACAACTACCGACATGTTTGATGATTTGTATGGATTTTGGTAGGCGCAAATGGAGCGGTATGATAAGACTGCTCCACAGCATGTTGGCAGTGAAAATTTCGCTTTTGGCAATGGGCTGAAAGGGTCGACTGGATATTTAATATTAAACAGCAGAGTCTACTATGGTTGCAGCATAGACAATGTTTGTCTCTGGTTGTAGTTGGATACAGATAAAAATTCTGCTAACTGGTCTGTTATACCAATTAGCAGCTATGGAGAGAAAAAGAATAAAATGTTTTGGGAACGGGAAGGGATAGAAAAAAAACATTATGTGCATATTTATGTGGAAATTTGGTGATTTTAATGTGTGTGTATTTTTTAAAGTACAGTGATTAAAATGTGTGTAATGTTATTTGAGAAGTACGGTGAGAAATATTTGTTTGTGCAGAATGTAAATACATATTAGCAAACGAGTAGATCTGCTTTTTTGGATAGTAATTTTTTTAGTTTTTACGCCTCTTGCTATCTAGCGCCTGGCGCGGCTGCGCCACTCGCTCCTATGTAAGGTCCGGCCCTGCAAGTACATATGTATGTATTTACCGCGAAATAAATCGACCACACGCTAATTGATACATGACATGCAGCCACATCCGATGAACAAAGTTTACGTCGAACAAACATTGACATAGTGAAAATGTTTAGGTTGCAGTGGCAGTATTAGATTGACTCCTATGAAACTAGTCACACCGCCCGGCCCGGAGGAAGGCGAGCTACTAAAAACCACCCGCATCTCTGACGAGCTGTTCGTAAATTTATGTTATCGTATAGCGGAATAATAATAATAGAGATAAAATGGACATCACGATGCAATAGTGGCAACAGTATCAACTAGGGTTGCCAGAGACTAGATAACTTTAATTTTGTTGCACATGTAGCCAAGTATCCATTTGGACAATTCTATCAATCATCAAAAGATTAACACTAATATGATTAAGAATACATACAGTGGAGCCCCTTTAATCCGGACCCCGGCTAATCCGGTGATCTCTGTAATCCGGACGGGCACTCATAACGTCTCCAGTACTTTTCCACAGCAACTTCATTCAGTTCAATTAACAATTGTATGTCAGGCACAACACATGCCCTTTTCGAACGCGTGAATACGTACAAAAATGCGTTTTGAAGAATTTTCTCGAAAATTAGCTTGCAGTTCTCAGAAATCTATTACGGACTATCTAAATCGTAGAACAAACATTTAAATGTTACGTTGGTTTTATAAATGATGTAGCCGATTACATTTATGTGTTTATGTGTAATAATAAAAGACTGGGGTTTCATTTTAATTTATAAATCGGCATTTTTCTCTCACATTGTATACTCCGGACACCCCGTTAATCCGGAACTGCGCTTGTTTTAAGGGGCCGGATTAACGAGGTTGCACTGTACTTCCAATTAGAAATGGAGCTAGATGGGAACAGTTGCTGAATCAATGGAATATAACCGGAAAATGATATACAGTTACGGAGAAAACAATAAGACCACCGAACATCTCTTGGAAACTTATGTAACAAACTAAACTAATTAATAAAGAAAATTTAAATAATTACATTAAGAAACAAAATTAGTTGAGTAACAAATAAAAATTAATACCCCTATTACGGTTAGCGAATCGAACGTTCGACTTGAGACGAACTCCCAGGCGAATTTCTGCTGTCGAGGTATTACGGTTAGCGAACCTTTTCACTCGCTAAGAGAATTCAGGGCTGTCTGAGGAAAAACTTCAAATATCAGCTGTGAAGTGTCAGAGAGCAGAATTGTTTTGATTGTTTGTGAAATAAACTGCAATTTAATTTGAGATAAAATTTTAAATTGATTTCGGTGGTTAAAGAAAATAAATAAAATTATTATTTGTGATGTTTTTGTCCCAGAATTTCACGTCTCTAAGAACGTTTAGTTACTTTCGCAGTTTCAGAGTTCATACACTGGCCGCGTCTCTGGTCAGCACATCACCGGACTGTGGAAAGCAAAGCAAGAGCAAGTAGAAAAACTATTATCCAAGTTCTACAACGATGCCTTATTATCAGAAGCACTTGGAAAAGATCCTAAATTATTCGATCCAGGGAAACCAGTTACACCATCACAAATATTGTACTAATGTTGTGTTTATTTAAAAAAAAGAAATATATTGTTCTATAATTGTTTGGTAAATACATATTTATACGTGTATTCAATGACATCAGAAGGAATGCCTAGTGTAGCAATAAGATCTTTGGTTTCCATAGTTGGTTCTATCTCGAAAATTCTCCAATTGACGACTCATTTCCAGATGTTGATCTCGTCTTTTAGTTCTTGCATCTATTCTTTATTCACAATTTCCTTGAGAATGCCAACAGGTCCTTCTTTTAAATCTGGCAAGTGGATGTTGATCAATACAACGATTTTTCAAACTGGCGAGGATGGTTTTTAAAACATTGAGATACATATTTCAACACATAATTTTATTGTTAACAATATTATTTAATAGTAATTTCATTAATTTTTAATTTTTCTTCCACTCATTACACTGTTGCACTACCTAGTCACCAGAAAATTCCATTCGACTGATTTTGACAGAAGAAATTGATTTCTAGTCGAACGTTCGCTAACCGTAATAGAGTGAAGTCACAATTCGCCTAAACTCTGACATTTGAGTCACATGAAATCTCGGCGAGTCGCTAACCGTAATACGTAAAAGTCACATTCGCCAACTTTTTCGTTCGACTCGCTAGCCGTAATAGGGGTGTAAGGACAAAAAAATAAGACCACTTCAATAAACTTGGGTTTTTCTCATGTCTTTTGATAGCAAAGTGGTTTTTCGTTAGTATTTTGTAGCATGCCACTTATTTTTAACTACTGCGCAGATTTTTTGGCAAAGATTCCACCAAAGTACCAAAGATTAGCAGCTTGCTCCAGAGTTCTTCTTTATTTCGTGATTTTTCTTCACCATGTTTATTTTTTACAATCGCCCACAAGTTTTTCAAGAGTTTCAGGTCTGGAGATTGGGAGGACCAACTCATCATATCAATGTTGTGCTCCTGAATCCACCTTTTTACTCTAACCACAGTTTGCTTAGAATCGTTATCCCGCATTTGATATGCGCATATCTGCATATAAAAAGATGACCTCTTCTAATATTTTAATGCTCAAATTCTGGTCCATGATCTCTTTGATCAAAAATATTGGACTTACATCATACCAGGAAAAACACCCGCAAACCATTGTACCACTCCTCCTCCGTATTTGATGGTTTTGCTTCTATAATGAGGCTTGTTTTCTGGATGCCTGCCCTATGCCATGACCCATGTTGCTATTTGATCTTATAGAATTTATTTTGGTTTTATCAAACCAAAGAATGTTTCGCCATTTTTTTTAATTTTCCTGGACTATCCATTCCAGATGTTCTTTGGGGAATTGCATCCTATTCTTTCGGTGTCTAATGGTAACGAGTGGCACTTGTCAGTGACTTCTTCCGAAGAGATGCTGCTCTTCAAGTCTCCTTCGTACGGTCCTGGAGCAGACTGGCAGGCCCAACTCACGTTTTACGCGTGCAGATGACTGAAACGGGACAGGCGTTGTGCGCGATGTTTTTTTGGCCGAACAGTTGGCATGTGGGGTTTCGGTGGCTGCAACGCTTTAAAATCAAAGTTTTTGATTTTCTTATGAGTTGCGACTTTTCTTCCTGAGTTATAAACTGCTGCTACAACAAAAGCCTTTCAAAATGATATCACCATTGAATCCCTTGATTTCTGGAAAACAATGGCTGTTTTCAGAATCTCAAGTTGATTCAGTTAAAATATTGTTTGTATACGTTCGTCGCTGAGTCGTGATAGAGGAGAACGATGAAAATTTATACCGAATCTTTTATGTAAAGCATGATGTAGCTAAACACATCTGCCACGTACCAAGAATTACAAAGCGTACTCCATGCAATCCACTGTATAAGTGCGGAATATATGTGCTTGTATTATCATTGCAATATTTGTAATTTGTATTCAAAAGATGCACAATGACAAAGTGTTCTGTTCTGCAGTTGCATGGTGCATAAAAATGTAAGCCTTCTTAATGCCCCAGCCTTCAAGACCTTATTTCTCTTTAATGCATTACACTTTTGTAAGAAACCAGTCACGCATGCATTCAAACTTGTGGCGCCATAGAAAGCACGATACGCATATGTACATCCAGAGTGCACATAAGTTTAGTTGAAATTGGAATTATCTATCACGACACTTGATAGCTCTGAATTTCTATAGAACGCACCCGACGTATTTCACATTACCCGTTTCCGCGTTGTGCTGGCATTGCCTGATGGATGATTCTAAAAGTGTTTGCATCATCGTCATTTGTATGATTACTCGTTAATAAATCCCTTCTAATGATGGGAAGTCACTTGATCAAGATAAGAGTATACGAGAGTTTATCTAATTGAATTTAAAAAACCCCAAACGACAAATGTCACGTTCCCTTCAATTTAACATCCAACGTTATAGTAGTCCCGTGACAACTCAGATTGTAGTCTCCCCTTATCACGATCCGCCTCTCTTTTTCAATTACCTGCAATTATATTATTAATACCCCAATGTGCTATGATATGTTATTCTCGTTGAATGTGCAACTGATAAACAAAAATGGCGGAACAAACTCTCAACCTGTCATAGAACTGAAAAATTCAAAAAAAAAAAACAAAACAAACAACGCTTGCGCAACATTTAATTACACGATAAAAATGTTAAATGATTAGATTTAGATTTTTGAATTATTAATGATATTATCTGTTTTTTTTTAATTAAAAAAAAATTATAGCAAATGTAATTAATATACACAGGTGCTGTACGCAGTGGGCTGATGTGGAGTTCTTCTCGATTTGTCACCCTTTTTCTATGAATTATTTATTATGCCATGGAACTCATATGTAGAAGTGTCAACCTTTAGAGATAAAGTCCATGGCAAGTTAAGTTGTTTTAAATTGTCTCAATGTATTATAAGTGGTAACCGTTATTTAGCCTTGAATACAGAATATGTAACTGATATCTGTCATGACAACTGCACTTGGTATTGGTATGAATGTAGTGGACGTTCCGGTATAACTTTCATTCTTTGTAATTTTTAAATATTCGAAAAACCTAATCGTGTTCTGAAGTACGTTTTAAGCTTTTTTCCTTTTAGCTTTTTTTAATCTAAAGGTACTTGTGATCTTCATCTGGGGTTTGTGTTAGTGTTTTAAGCAGTATTTCATTTTTCTCTATGTTCTAAGTTGTGACCGATTCACAGGCACTTTTAAATGTGTATTTAACTTTTTCATCTAAAATTGTTTTTTTTTATGTCAGTGGTACATTCTATCGATGATTGTTTAATCTAGAAACACCGTTATTTTTGGGGCGAGGTACAATTCATATTTAGGATTAATTGTTTCAGATAGTTTACACAAATACTACCTACTTATGGAATACAAATTATTGCTTCTTCGAATTCGAACGGTTATCTGTAGGAACCAAATAAATAACGTTGCACCTTATCCGACGCACTGATATTTATACAGTAAAACCTCCTAATTGGGACCCTCTGTAATTTATTTATTTAGCTTCATACAAGCAAACAAAAAAACTTAAACAAACTAAGAAACTTAGCCCTGAAATGCAGTGTGCCATATATGGCACAATCTAGTTATGTATATTGTTATGCAGTTATACTGATATTGACATGTCAGCAAAAAATTGATGTTAATGTATCGAGTCCGACATTTGGCACATTAGATGGATTACAAGGATACAATTTTCATTTGGGCCCCTTAAGATTTTTCTAAGAAAAACAGGTATATGTGTGGCGGTTATCATTTTTAACTAAAAACCTGTGCCTTCTATCAAAATTACTTTTTGCAAAGTTACTATTAACCTGCATAATATAATATTATAATACACTGGTCCCTCGCTTTGCGCGACTTCTTTTTGCGCGGTTTCACTTTTGCGCGAAATACATTTGCCTACCAAAATTCGATATGCGATATGCGATATGTAAATGCTTACATTTCATTTTTCAGGAACGCAACAACCTAAGTAAGAACACCCTTACTTACTTAGTTGGCGCTACAGCTCGAGGTGAACCTGGGCCTGCTTCTCGCAACCATTTGTGTGTGCGTGTTATATTTTTGCACGAATGGAAGGGACCTAAAATTTTTTGCCGACTCCGAACGGCGAGTTGAGAAGCTCAATCGTGACAAATGATACTCTTTGATGCTTGTCAGACATTCGAAAGAGGTGGGCACTGTGAAAAACTTTTAGGTGTTTGCGGCGGGATTCGAACCCAAGACCGCTGGCACAGTAGTCCGACGCACTAACCACTTGCGCTACGGTGCCCACGCAACACCCTAAATTACATAAAATTCATGCTTCGCTTTGCCCGAGACTTTTCATTCCCCTTACATCACTAATAACATTAACACTTAACATATGTTGATTTTAATTAATTTTAATTTTATGATGCCTAAATGTGCCATATGTACATACATACATACACCATGTAACAAAAGTGTACATACGATCCACTAATATTCACACTTTTGTAACATAAAAAAAAAAAAAAAACAACTTTTCATAAAACAACCTGAGTTTTGTTATTATTTTTGCGAATATTAGACTATATTTATAACTATACTTACTTTTATTATTTTGAGAATTAGTAGACCGTATGTACACTTTTGTTACATGGTGTATGTCACAAACAATATTTAAGCAAATTATAATTATACAATTTGACAAAATTCAAACATTTTGATGAGAATGTGTTTTTAGAGTCAATACATAATCAGGATAATTTTTTTTCCAAGTTTTGAAAAATCATGCATTTAAGGGTTAGACTAGACTTAAAACTAACATATTTTATACAAATGTAAACTAAGAAACTTGTGTAATATTTACAAATTTGAACAAATTTATAAGAGAAGAAGTCGTGAAGAGGAGAGGGATACTTAAACTAACACTTAGGACGTAGACGAGATTTCTAAGGGAGGGTATACTGGAATTGAAGTCAAGGGTGTTCTGTGCGTTGTTGGCCAGACTTAACATTCTGGAGATTGGTCGTAGTTGGTGCGGTGGTGAAGAAGCCACAGACACTAAGGTTACGTGGGTTTGTGTAGAGGGAAATAATCTCTAGTAGTGCAGGAAAATCGATTGTACCTATTAAAAGTTGGTGCACGAAGAGTATATCTGCTAACTTCGCGACGTTTTGCAAGGGTTTGCAAGTTAATCAATTTTAGCCGATCTTTGTAGGGTGGAGACACGGGAGACCTCGTAAGGTAAAACGGATAAGCCTGCGTTTCGATTTTAAGGCAGTGACTGACGTGAAATGGTGACCATACCTGGCAGGCGTACCTAGGGGTCTGACAAAGGTTATGTAAAGAGATTTTGTAACGTAAGGATTCGAGAATTCTTTGGACCAGTGCGCTGCAGCGTCTTAATAAACTGAGAGAAGAATTGGCCCTGTGTATTATTTGATCAATGTGAGAGCGGAAGTAAAGCCAAAATAATACCAAGATCGCGTATAAAGGAAAATGAGGGAACGGGCTCGTTACGAAAGTAATAGGTTCTGAAGGGTGAGGGGTGCCGTTTACGGGAGAAGGTTATGGCATTAAGTTCTAAAAAGTTTTTGTCGCATCATGCATAGAATGAATTAAGGTCATCCGCGTTAATAGACAGATCGGAGTTTTTTTATGAAATGACCAACATCATTTATTGTTAAAACAGAGATCAGTGGACCGAGATGACTACCTTGAGGAACACCTGAGGTGGCATTGATGCGGACCGACACTGAAAATCTGAAAAAGACCTTATACTGGCGATTTTCTAGGTAAGATCTTAGCCTTTAAATTGAAAACAGTGGAAAACCGAGAGCTTTAAGTTTAAGGTAAATTGTTAGGTGACAGATCTAGCCTCTAGTGCTAGCAGCGCTTTAGAAACGAGTTCGGTTAGGTTATAGTCGCTGTGGACCTACCCTTTAAGAAACCATGCTGTTGAAAGGAAAAGATGTATTTGCAATGAGAATACAGTGAGTCGTACGTGCTGCACTGAAAATGCTGCCCTACGTTCGATGTCGACATCGGCACTGGTTCCGCACTGGCTTTGCCCCGGGTATTTCGTCAGTCCAAAAAAAAGGGCTGTTAAAAAAAGTGCAAAAATTCGTAAATTCGCAAAATTTGATTTATGTAAAGTATTCCAAAAAATGACAGTTGTCAAGGCAAGCTGTTTGTGTTCGGTGAAACAAGGGTCGCACCGGGTTTTTGACAACCACGAAAATACACTGACACTAGTCAGTGCGCGCTAGGTATGCGGACATCGAACGAAGCTATTGACACGTATGTACATATGTATGTAGATAACTATTTTTGTTTGAATTGTTTTTATTTTTAATGACGTCAAAAATATACATGTAGGTACCTATCCTGCAATTGTCCTTTTTTTTTAAACAAAGAATTCTGATAAAGGACATTTATTCTTCAATTTTACGTATTTAAACAAAAAAAAATTGGAAACGTTATGTATACAAATAGGGGATTCCCCGGAATATCGGAAATGCGTTCGAAAAAAAAGTTCATTGCTCTCATTCATTTTCTTATTTAATAATTTTTAGTGGTTAGTTAACACTTCAGGAATATTTTATTTCAGGACTATAATTGGGACAAAATGATTATTGGCCCTATTTGGAGGTCCTCTCAAATCGGGGCACCTCCAATTTGGTTCAGATTTTCTCGGTCCCCTGGAGCTGTATTCTCATTAGAGGATATGTGTGGATAAATGGTCCGAAATGAAATTTGTATTGTTTCTTAAAGAACCATCCAGTTATGTCTTCCCAATGTAGGACGCAGAGAATAGTGGGGTACATACGATACGACCGATCTGACAGACTTGGCCTGTCCGATCAGATCTGGCAATGTGTACGCTAGAAACGACCTACCAAGTAGTTTTTCAGTCGAAGTTGCATAATCTGAAAACGGGCCAATTGGACTACCACCTTATCGGGTGTACCGATTACAATCACATAATACCCGTAACTGCCACTGTCCCAGTTCCTCACTGCTGCCAATTTCAATTACAAGTTTTTACCTATGTATAAAAATCAAGTTCATATCAAAATGCCAGCAGGGAAGACATAAATATTTCATTGTCGATGCAAAGCTTTGAATAATAACAAACTGAAGTATGAAGTACTCTGGTAGCAATATCTGAGGGCATTCGATTCAAATGCTTACCCAATAGCGCATCGAAAAGAAACCGTAAAACCATTCAGTCGTAACACCGCCACAACACAATAAGGAGGCCACGCTTTTTGTTGCCTCCCTGTCGTCTGCTCAGGTTTGCCCACTTGGCATTGCACTAAACTGCACTGACGATGATGTCGATTGCATAAGACGCCCATTATCATCCTCATCGTCCTCCAGCTCCAGCATGTGTTATACTGAGACTTTCATTTTCATCAAGAACCACTTCGATAAGAACAAAGAGCCAGAAACTAGGTTAACGTTGCATTACGAGTATGATGGGTGTTCTGGTTAAAATCGAGTGGATCCCATCAGAATGACAAGAAGATTTGAACCACTGTAACTGCCCGCCCCCACTGAAAAACTTTTTGTAAACCTTGCGTGTGAGTATGGAGAAAATGGCCAGGCCACCACCATGAGTCAGACTCAATGTCATAACCCCCGTCTAGTGAATCAGTGCGAGAGAAGTGCAACTTTCATATCCCATTAACCACACCGCGCCGTTGGTCAGAGTCAGAGCTATGGTTAGGGTGTTTAATGGCCAGCCGCCGCAGTTAACGCAAGTGGTATCCATTAAGTAAACAACCGCTCGCGAGTTAGGTGGTAACTTTGAACTTATAAATAACATCTCCCGTGTGACTGTGATTCATACCGTAAGGAATTTGCTAAAGGTAAGCATTAGCAAAAAAATGTTATCGATATCGATGTCGATGTCGAAAAACAAGTTCAGTTAATACGTTTGTGTCAAAAAAAACAAACATACACACCATGATATATCGTTATTGTCATCGGCGCGGTATGTTTACTTTTTACGCTGTCCGCTCGAGTGAGGTTATACCGAAAACCAGTCTTGTGGTTATCATTAATTTCGGTTTCCGAGTGTTTATTTATTTATCTTTCATTAGGCTTTTCGATTCCATTCGATGCCAAGCCTTGTTAATGCGATTTGATTTAATGAAGGTCTTACTCGTACACGTATGTACATTTTTGAAATTAACGAAAATGTATCTGCAATTTTAGCAACAGTTTTGTTCAAGGCAATTTCGATAGATTTTGTTTTTATTTTCTTTATTTTTCTATTTCAGATCTATGTGCTTATTTCTATGGATGAAAATGTAACACGTTTTGTGCATGTACGTAGAAATATGTATCTAACGATTCAGGTTTTTTTTTTTGCGGAGTGAATGACCATTTGAAGCAAATAGATAGACAAACAACTTAGGGTAGAAATATTTACGAGGCCGCGTGTTTAGTTTTCGTACGTATTGTGAGCTGTGAGTGACTGTGACTGTGTTCATGAATTGAAAATGGTTGCGTTCTACGAAAGTTACTATAGTTACAGTGCTTACTTGCTCTCTGTGTCATTGAAAATGGGTGGGATTAACTTACTTTTAGGGTCTCCACCACCGACCCGTGAAGGCTCATATATACATACTACTATACCTAGACACGTTCTGCATTATCGATTTTGGCATTGTACGGGTATAGGTTTGGCGTCATTCTATGTAGATGCTTCTCCGGAAGATTATCATTAAATTGCTTCTCGATTTTGTGTGATGGACATTTTGTTTTCTTCATATTTGGCAATAGGAAAAACGTACAAGTATACAAGTACTTCGACTTCGATTTCTCGTTTTAAGGGATTTGTTGCAGATGCAGTCATTCAAAACTTACTTTCTGGCCAATCAAACAGTTTTGAACTTATTCGGAGCACGCTTTCCAGAAGAAAACTACTGGGGACTCATTCCGTAAGTCGATTATCGCCTGATGATATTGCCTCGACGATGGTTTTATATCACTTAAATCAATAATCGACGAAGCGATTATCATTAAGACGATAACCTGCTTCACGTATCTGAATAATCGACGTCAAGACGACAGCGTTTGCGCGATAGCTAATGAGGTCTCGTCTTGCATTGATTTATATGCCTTTCTTGCGTGTGGTCTCTTTTTCGTGAAGTTTACCAAATGTTTCGGCACTTAATTTTTTTGGATTTAGAAAGTGAAAATGAAAATAAAAATTACAAATTACAAGCAATACGAAGACGAAGACAATTAAGAGATGATTCAGATCCTTTATCTCTTCCAACCCAAATCTAAGTTCCTACATATGTATGCACATACAAACATTATAAACAACTCCATTTACCGCTATTCAAATAATTTAACTGACCGCAGTTTTGTTCAACGATTTCGACTATCAAAAGAAACATTTGTATTGGTATTGGAAACAATAAATATGCCAGCTGGTTGTCTTGTAATATATGTATATTTCTGCATTACGAAGACTTGCGGGTACGCTGGAGGTTCTGGGTGGAGGAGGCTACCAGTGGTTGACTGGTACCTGATAATTTTCGAGTTGCTATCGCCCAAAGTATGCTATCAAAAATTGTTGCTGAGACTATCAGCATTATAGAAACCGAAATTTGTCCTTTATGGATAAAATGGGGAATTTCCAGCGATACCGATAATGCTGAAATAAAACAATGGTTTTACCGATACATCCAAAAATCGTAAATAAAAACTCTGTTCCCTTTATATGTCCTTAGTTGTTAAGTGCATAGACGGTACACATCTTTTTGTACAGAGACCACGATAAGATGACCAATTGTACATTTTTATGGGCAGCCCATCGGCATATAAAATTGATGCCAAATCAGTGCACAGATGCTCCTCCACACAGTTGATCAAAATTGCTAATTGATTCAGCGTAGCTGACCTTTCAATAACATTTAAAGAAGTTTTTAATTATTCAAATAAATATAAGCAAATACCAATTACCTACATTTTGCAATCTGTTTATAGAATCACCGGCTTCAAACACAAAAAACAATCAAAAGTATAACACAAATATCATTTAAAACAGTTTAGATGACGTTAAGCTTCTATTTCGCCCTGCTTAAGAGATTCTGAGAGGCACTGAAAGTTCTCAAGCTTTGAATAAAATAAACGATAGACGAGACGACAGTCATTGAGTTACGTGAAGCAAACTGATGATGAAATCGTCGGCTACTATCTATTGGACGATTATCGTCCTAAAAGTTACGGAATGAGTGCCCTGCTTTGCTTCAACTTTAGTTTCTGGAGTGTGGTGATAGATCAATGTTTAACGGTTGTACAACGTCGATAAAACTCATTTGAGTTTCAATTACAGATCGATTCCATTTTTGGACAATTGTGAGCAAACGCATTACCCATCTTGCCAATAGCTGTCTTATAACCAAATGTTTGAAATGTGCAAACTATTTGAGATGTTCACCATGTTGGCTATCTCGCTACTCTCATCCAACACAGTATAGGTGGTAGTTATCGTCGCTTGTCACGCTGAAGATTTACGGTTCGAATCCAGATGTCTCAGAAGGATTTATAATTAAAATTGATCAGTTTCAGAAGTTAATATGTAAAAACCTACTGCGAAGGCATAACACTGGCAGTAGGATAGTGGTATGGCTGAAGAAATTGATCGCTTAAACAATAATAAGCAACATCTGGAGAAAAACTTCTGTTAAGCATAAGCATGGACAAAACTTTCAATAATACACAACTCTCTAGTTATCCTGAACACAACCCATAGAGTTAGTTGAAACCTTATATCTGAGTTTCCTTTCACTACGCCGATCTGTCTGTCTCTCGTTCTTGTCCTTCATCTGCTCGCGCTGTATGTAAACATTATAAAGGCACTCATATCCCCTAGCGTGTGTAAATTATAAAAAAAATGTATTGATTTCATTGATCATTTGATGTTCCGGATCGATATATACGTATGTATGTACATATTTCCTGTTTGTACGAACACATTCAAATGCAGTACAGCAGGATGGGCACTGGGTTTCGCACGTAACAAAACTAACTTTTTTTAAATTCGCATATGTTACACTGCCCTTTTGTTGTGAATAATAAAACTATCTCGTCGTTTGCAACATTACAAAGCGAAAGTGAACTTTTTTTTTCCGAGCTGCAGTTGCAGGCTAACTACCTATCTCTATCTATTATCCTGTGAGTAGGAGGGGTTTCTCCACTCTCCTTAAGCTACCTATCTATTTACACATACAATTTCGAACTCATACGCTTTCAAATGGTTAAAAATTTCCTATTTGTTGGATCAACTTGTACGTTTTATATTTATTAAATTCACTTTTGCGATTCGAACGCCATCTCTCATCAAAGTCACTTTAAACAGCCCTCGTAATAGAGTGCGACCTGGACTGGGCTAACACTCGACCGCAACCTACGTTTCTGTATTTTCTACGACGAATCTGCTCTTTAAAATGTGCAGAAAGGTTTTAAGCAGCCAACTTCACAGCTGATTACTCTCAAGTCACAGCTTATGGACGTTGTTCTTTAAACTACTGAAGGATAGTTTAACTTTAAACTGGCTGATAGAACTTTCCACATCGCAATTACTCGTATGACAGCATTTTTGAGTTTTAGCATCCCTACCCCACGATCTTGGATTTTATGTGACTTTTCCACCATCATACTCAAAAGAATTGTGCGAAATTTATAGCTTAACATCAGAGGCACAATCTTATAAAAAAAAACTGTGCAACTACTCGGGTATGCTGATGCCATCGACTGAATTTGATGATCTCTGTTTTTATTTTTTCTCCGTGCCTTTTGTAACCCTTGTTATATTTTTATTGCCTTACATTGATAGTTTGAATATTCTATTATTTTTATGCTATTCAACCAACAAAATAAAAACCAATAATCCACAAACAAAACGCATATAAGTAAATCATTTCTACATTTCTTTTTTCCAGGTTCCGATAGTAATAAACGTAGAAAATCAAAAAGTCGCAACTCAACCGTCCCAAATTCGTCCACATACTCAAGACATCATCTGGATGCATGGCTTGAGACATGTCTAAAAGATGCTAGCTCAACACAACTGTCATCTTCATCAGAATTCCTGGATTATAATCCTTCAAGTAGTTTTCAGTCGAGTAAAAAGACTCAACCAATACAGCCCCCACAACAGCAACACCAGCAGCAACATCACCACCAACAACAGCAACCGCAACTACAACCAAATTATCAACAGAAATTCCAACAACAATTTCACCCCAAATATCCTGCTCCATTCAGCCAGGGCTTCCAAAAGGTAATACCATCACTCCTATTTGGTTTTTCTTAACTGCACGTGCACCATCACACCTTTGTATATGTATTTGTAATCCTTCTTAACACTTTCCAGAGTGTGCCAACATTTTTCAAAAACTCATTGAATAATCGCTTTGCTTTCAATCCAAACAATCTACTGCAGCATACCGATGGTTCAGTGGAATTCGCCAGTCTTCCGCCAATCGTTAACATCTTGGGATCGGAGAATGAAAATAACTCAACAGATGTTCTCGATGGCAGCAGTAATCCAAATATGAGCAGAGGGTGAGTTTGTTTTGTTTGCTAAAATTGTATTTTTAATTGTGTTGTGAGACAGTTTCAGATTCAGTGATCCATGTTTACTTAATCCGTCCGATAACGATTCCAAAGTAAGTGGCCAAGATACACCAGATCACAGGAATTACACCAATCCAGGCGACATGGAGAATAATAAGTTCTTCACAGCGCTTATGGAACAAATTAACTTGTTGCACGAAACAAATTCGAAAATTTGCCGAAATCTTCACGAGACTAAAGGTGAGTCATTACCCACTGATATACGGCAAAGTAAGAGTCACTCTTCATCTTTTCATTACTTCATATCACACTTACACTGTCGATTACATAAGCTGGTATATTTTGAGGGCTTGTAGTTTATGTTTATTTATTAAATCCATTAAATTTTAAATTGCTTTCTTTTTTGTCAATTTTATTATTTTTATATCTATTTTTATTTTTGTCTGTTCTTCTTATTATTCATCCTTTGTCTTGGCATCGTTATTTGTGAAAATTCCGCTTTTCACATATTTTGCTGTTACATACCAGCAAGTTTGCTGTCCTCATAACTGCAAGCAATTCCTTACGGACAATGATCAGCATAGGATTACAATTGTAATCATGTTAGGTTAGGTTGAAAGGGGTTATGAGGCTGAGCATTCATAAAACACCATAATGGGCCCATCGCATAATGGTACCTAAACCGAAACATTTTCGTCCAAACATTTAAAATTCTAAGATTTGATTGTGGCCAGTTTTGCCAGCTTCTTCCAGGGTATTAAAAAAGTAATTTCCTTAAAATTTCTTTCGAAAACGAGCAATGGCCTGACAATCACAAACGATATGCTCGATGTCCTCCGATATACCTATATCATTGTAGTATCTGCATTCGTCCGTGTTTGAAAGTCCCATTCTTTTGGCAAGTTTCCTCAAGGGACAGTGGCCGGAGAGTATTCCTTTTAGAGTTTTTAACTTTGCCCTATTCAGTCCAAGGATTAGCCTGGTTCTTTTGCGGTCTAAGACCGGCCAAATAGCCTTGGATACCCTATGTCCCTCTATTCTTGACCATCTGTGGTCGGCCATACTAATGATTGTGTTGTCAAGTTTTGTCCTAAGGTCGCATGATGGCGATTGGATCTAACGTCGTATAATTTGTGGCTTTGGGAATATCCTCATTTATAACTTGTTGTTCCGAGAAATCCAAGTTCGTTAATGAATATTAGGACATAAATAGCACATGTAATCCTATCTACGATGAGTATTTTCTATGTTAAGAAATAGCTTAGCAGTTGAACGCGTTTTGGGAGTTAATATCATGGGTGGGTGGTGTATTGTATTTATAAAATGTGGGATTATTATATTCAATACACATTTTCAAGTTCATAATCTGTGCCTTTATGCATCCATTTTGATCTGAGTACAGAAAAGTAGTCTGCAAAAGTAAAGGTAGCAAGGGTGGGTGGGTATAGTCTTTCCCGCAGATAGAAGGTTAAAATGTATATGGGAGGATAAGGGTTAGGTTAGGTTAGAAAGGGTGTGTGATTATTCGAGCAATTATTTCCACTCAGAGACCAGACGGATTAGCGAAGGTCCATTGTGAATGGAGTAATCGGGAGTGATTCCTCTTTTTACCAACTCGCAAACCAGTTTGTGCACTTCGTGAATCTTAAACGTCCGATATCTTTAAATTTCCGAGCTCTGTTATGTCTTCCAGGAATCTATGACCTCAAGTACGGAGGCGTCATTCTTGGAGGGCGGGGCAGTAGCAGATTAGATGTTGGATTGGTTCGGTTTTTTCCTCACCTCCGCAGCGTTTACAGATATCGTCGGACTCAGGTAGCCATTTGCTTGTCATGTGACCTATGGCGCAGTGAGATGTGATTATCCAGATGTAACATCGTCTTTGTCCTATTAAGATCAAGCTTTGGTCATTAAGAACGAAATGTGACGCAGTCGGTTCATGTGAGCCGCAGAGCTTTGATCTCTTTTTCGGTTGTATGGTCGATTATGCTGAACAGTGTTTTAATCGGTGGCAGTATGGAGGTGTCAGCATCACCGTTGCTCATGGCTGATCCAGCTCCAGTTAGTTTGTCTGCTATCTCGTTCCCTTCGACATTGCTATGTCCGGGTACGGTGGCATTTAGTGCATTGACACTGCATGTATCCGGTAGTCTGAAAGATTCCCGTTTATTTAGTGTATCTGAGAAGAACCATGCTCTATGACTTAACTCCATTAGTGCTATTTCTTGGTCTCTGATCACCTTGTTTGACAGCCTACTGGGAAATAGGATTGGTGCATTCAAGTTGAAGTCATAGTGAGGAGTAATGTAGTCTGAAGTCTTGGTTAGATTTTCAGGGTTACATCTCGTCAGTTGCTGTATTTCTCCGAGTATCCCCGCATGTTTATACGTGGTTTGTTTTAGCAAATCGGATTCTCTTAGTCTGAGGGCTCTCTTTGCTGCTGCGCCTTTGATGAACATGTCAAAGGGAAGGTAATAAAGAATCATATCCAATCCCGTTTCTGGTGTACTTCTTATTGCTCCTGTCACGCCAAGTGCCGCTAATCTTAACACTTTGGTGTGCTTATTTATGTAGCTTTTTACTTTTGTAGCAGTCCACCGTACGTTGAATCAATAGGTGATGATGGGTCTGATGATTGCAGTGTACAGGATAAGGGCAAGGGTAGATAAGACCTTTATAATATTGTATACTTAAAAACCGGGATATTGAATCCAACTGACTTGAAAATGTACTCGTACTCATGTATATCTACATCAAGAATCCACTTAATCGCACTTAGTAGGTTCCCAAAAATTTAAGTTTGAAGTGAAGCGTCTGGAAATGTCGACTTCTGTCAGGAAGTCAGTTTGGACCCAATCGTGTTTGAAGATGTTTAAATTATATCCTAACTTTTTAGTCTTATTATACCATTGAATATTATTAATTTATTCACTGTATAGTTTATGTTGCTTTTTATGTTAAAATTAGTATTTAATCGCTCGTCTTTGTCAACATCATACACTGCAGTAAAACGCCAAAAAGAAAAACATTACACACACTCACTCGCATTTAACATACTCGTAAATCTTGTCTAATTCCAATTTATGTAAAACAAAAAAAATATTTATGTATGTTCCTCTTTTCTATCTTCCAATTTTATTTTTATGTAATTTTTGTGTTTATTTATTTTTATTTGTTTAAATTTATTTTTGAAATTCCCGCTCCAAAATAAAAGTTGATATTGAAGCTTTAAAACACGCACCTAATTGGGGTTTGAGACACCGTAGAGATAGCTTGAGTGGACTAAGCACACACAGCCAACCTCTGGGTTTTGGCTTTGGCACACAAAGTCCAGCGCCAACGTATCACTCAGGTACAGATGTTAATGCTAAAAATGATTACGTATAATTTGTGTTTTTCTTTTGTTGGAATTCCATGTGCAGCTGAGTTCAATAAAATAATTAAAAACATGTATTTCTAGGAGCATACACACCTGGAATGATGACAGATGTTGTTAGAGAGGTCAAGGAAGCCGCGAGAGTCAGAGAAGATGCTTTATTGAGCAGGTAAGTTGGATAGAATCTCTACCGATCAGAATAATAACATTATTCGTATTCTTTCTTCACACAGGGTTAAATCAATGGTAGAGGAACGTTCGTGGTCTATGGGTGAGAGTAGTTTACGAATGATGCGTGACATCGAAGAATTGAAGGTAAATATTAGACATTGGATAATTCAGTGATTCTAAGCAAATCAAATTCATCTGCAGTCACAAATTCAACATCTGCGAACAGATCGTAAAGAGACCAACAAACGTATCGTTCACTTGGAAACAGAGAACAAATACATGCGCCAAATGTTAGCCTCAATCCTGAACAATCGTGGCAATGACATCATATATGAAAACGAAACTATACGTTCCACACCGCAGCGTAAGAACTTTCAACCAGCTGAGATACGTCTACCAAAGCGTTCCAATAGCCTGAATCTCCATTACGGTGTGATTCATCAAGCATCCGAGGAAGAGGAACCAATGAATGCACTCCATATTGCCGAACAAGGTCCTGCTGGCGTTGCTCCCATGGAATCGTCAGACCAACGTAACTCCCTCTCCAGCTCTGATGGCCAAACTTCGATCATTAACTCAACATCAAAGAATGGCTGGCCTGAAGAGAGATCCTCGAAGAGAAGCCAAAAACCAGTCGCCGCTGAGGAAACAATAGAACTACGCAAGGAACTGCAGGAGGCGATAGCTGCTCGGAATCAAGCCGACAATCGTATTATCGCGTGGGTGTAGTAGAATTTTTGGTCCTAGATTAGTTACACTGTTTTGCCTTTTTGAAAATCCCTTACTAACTCTTAATCTCTCTCTTTTCAATTTCTCCGGTCATGTTATGTGTTACACGACTACGCACGCACAGTCTGGAGAATATGGTTAAGAAGCTTCAAGTGAAGCTTCCGAACGGTGGGGATGAGCGAATGATGGTAGTTGTTGGTGGTAATAATCACACGATGGGTGGTAGTAAAAATGGTGGTGGTGCTACTGTCGCTCCTGGTTACAGTTTTCTCACATCATCTGCATCGACATCGTCATCATCGCCGGCACCAAAAGTCAAAGCAGATCACTCGGCACCAACAACCGCATTAGTATCATCTGCATCTTCTGCCTCACAAATTTTCCAAATAAATAGCTCAAACCAAATGCATATGGGACATCAGCAACAGCAACTACAACACCAACAACTCCAACTCCAGCAGCAACAGCAACAACAACAGCCACAGCAACAAAGTCACTTATCAGCTAAATTGAGCTTAGCTGGTCCAATTACCGATTTATAGTTTTAACTATCAGAAAGACACAATACCAACAACAATAACACTGTAGACAGGCAGCAGTTTATTTATTTAATTTTTGTTTTTATAATTTTTAGTCTAATGCTAATTTTTGTTATAACTGTCTCAAAAAATTTAGAGATTATTAATTTTTATTATTTGGTATTTAACACGCAATGGAATGAGTTCATCCGATGGGAGGAAACGTTTTAGTAGTTTTTTTTCCAGACCGATCTGACAGGTATACTCGCAAATCATGAATCATTCTCACTCATTCTTCCATACGCATTCGATTTTTATGAAGCGTAGCGCTGTGGTAACTCTTTAAACTTTTTCTTTGCAATTAATCACCATTTAACTTGATATTTTATAGTATCTCATCAATTTCATTGAAACATTTACTTTTTGTCACGCTGGCGTAACACCTTAAACAACATTCCATATTCTTCCTGTGCATAATCGTGATTATTGAGCTGTCATAGAACTTCAGCGCTAAATGAAAAATGCGATGAGTGCATCAGCCCAGCTTATAGCAGTCTCAAACCTGCTAAACGGTGGTATAAAGTCAAATGTGTGAGCGCAGTCAAGTCAACCGCTGAAACACCGACGATTGTTTGATAGTTGTTTTTATAGAACTGCTAGAAATTTCAACAGAATATATAGAAAGAGTACTTGAATGATGTGCCTTAGTAGTTGCACACCATTGACTTATGTGTGATTTGAGTGTTTCGGCATTGAGTGTTGTGTAGCTGCCCTCAGTGAAAAATAATTCAAACGTCCGAAGTGGGTTTCAGGCGATCTATCCCTTATTCTGATTCCAAAGTGCTGAGATTGAGTTTTGTTTATGTAATCCTCAAGCCACATAAATAGTAGCACTTGGAAGCATATATTGTCCAGACATTACTCTTAACTATTAGCATTTGCAGAATGTGGGTCATTCTATATTTACATACTTAATGGTGGCCATTTTTACTTAAGACCAGTTTTGGAGAAATTATAATGGGTACAGACATCACAGAAAAGAGTAACGCATTACTAAGCAATTGGTATAATAACTACTCTGTCCCATATCCAATCTATTAACTGAACTTATTCCAAAGCTACCTTGTAAGGTCCCAAAGTTTCCTGTTAATATGCCTTTTAAAAAATCATTTTTTCTTGGTGGCAAAATGGACCTAAACGGATTTGCAAAACCTTCTTCTCTTTAGCTCAGATTTCAATTTTTAATGGAAGTAGTCGCGGGGCTAAATTTGTAAGGTTGATTTCTTGGAACGATTGCCCGAGATTTACTTAAGTAACTATAATTAATCAGAAGAATCTGTCGGAAATCTAAAAAGATTATTGCCATCATATTTTTTCTTACTTAGTTGGCGCTACAGCTCGAGGTGAACCTGGGCCTGCTTCTCGCAACCATTTGTGTGTGCGTGTTATATTTTTGCACGATTGGAAGGGACCTACAGTTTTTTGCCGACTCCGAACGGCGAGTTGAGAAGCTTAATCGTGACAAATGATACTCTTTGATGCTTGTCAGGCATTCGAAAGAGCTTGTACCGTGAAAAAACTCTTTTAGGTGTTAGACCCGGCCAGGAGTTGAACCCGGGCAGCATTGCGTGGTAGTCCAACGCCCTAACCACCACGGCCACGGCGACCAATATTTTTTCATTGACTGGAAAACATTGGCGAAGCGGTACACTTCGAAGAGCAAAAAAAAGGTGTTCATTTTCAAAGTTTTGATTTTACATATTAAAATTAATTGAATTAATCGACGAATAAAAAATATTATTATTCGTTTACACCGACGCGACTTAATCGATTGACATACCACCAGGACTAGTGTTATTATTAGTTGTAGATGTTGGTTGTTTGAAGGTGTATTTTTCTTGACTGCCGATTTTGCAAAGAAGCTCTGGTTGAGTCTTCAGAAAATCCAAAAATTCGATGCAGCTATATTCCATGTTGTATTTTACACACAGAATTGATTTTAATGCCGATACATGAAGATTTGCAGACTACTTTCCATATTTTTTCAGCTCTAGCAAAAATACGTTCGACTGGAGATGATGAACCGGGTAAACCTAACACGTATTCGATGATTTGAGAAAGTTTCATATATGCCACGCTGTGGGCGTTCATATGTTTAAAAACTTCCACCCACCGTTCTGTTGTCGCACTGTGAGTGTGAGGTTGTGTCTTTCCGTTCCCATTTCGTTCGCTTATGTCGCCTGTGTACATTTTGGATCGTTTACGACTGCGCGCAATGTTTAAAAGATGAATGTGAATAGCAAAGTATTTTTTTCCTACGAAAAGCAGTGAAAATTCCTTAGAAGGACAGGAAGCAGAAACCCAGTACATACTGTCCTTTCAAAAGCAGTACGGTTGGCAACATTAGGCATGACTAAAGCTAGAACCACACTTTTCTCGTGTCGCTGTGTGCTGTGACGCTATGGCTTGCATGTATATTTCATGGTTAGAACCACACTTGTCTTTTGTGGTGTATATTGACGCCATCACTCGTTTTTGTGACTTAAATTTTGAGCTAAATCTAAATTCATTAAAGAAATTCGAAAAATGTTATGTAAATATATAAACATTCACTTAATCTACAAATCAGCCCATACATTATGCATATATGGCCACGTTCACTTTTTGGGGTTTTCTTTTTAATGGAAAAATCAAACAAACCTTCGTTTTCAAATATATACAACAGAATGAAACCTGCATGTGCTGGCGTCACGGCACACCACACGAGATAAGTGTGCACAGCTAGCGTCATAACACACCGCACGAGACAAGCGTGGTTCTAGCTTGGTATTAATTCCTTTTCTGGTATTCAGGGTATTCAGGTTTCCTTGGAAATTTTATTCACGATAGGCCTGATTAACTCCCTTTTGGGCAGGCGATCAATACACAAAACCACATTCATCATCTCCAGTAATAATCGATTCCCAGACCGCCTTTGGATGGAGATTGTAGTCACTCAAAAGTTGCAATCGAGTTAATGACAACCTAGTTTAGGTAGAGTATTGCAATACAAGACTTTAGCAATCGAATTCGATAAGTCTTTACCTTCTGAACTTTGCAACGTATGGTTGAAAGAATCTGGCAGTTCGAAATCGATTCCTTCCACCGCATAGCTCTATGCATATGTCATACAAGTTACATCAAGTTTTTGTTATCCTTTTGCTCTTTTTGTCACGTTTTTTTGTTTTATAAAAATACACGCTTAGATAATATTATAGTCTACTGCATTTTATGTTACTGTTAATTGTTAAAACAAATGCTACTCCTATATACGTGCATTTATAATCTAAACACACAATTTCTCGAATATATAAAACTGTATATGTTCTACCAAACAAATGATATTATTCCATTTAACACAAATTGCATAGCTTTTGTCTGTTTTATTTGTTAACCACTCTCCGTTACTGAAAAAAAACCTATTTTAAAATATATAACAAAACAATAAAAGTACCTTCAAATAGAAAATACAAAATTAAATCAAATTGAAAAATATATAATATACATATTCAAAAACCGAATCAAAGCATTATAATAAAAGAATACAATAAATTATATAATTAATTGAATATAGTACTGTTAAAGTAGCTTAAGTGCCATTTACATAAGCAAGTGAAATAGTATATTTAATAATTTATTTTTTTTTTCTATTTCGAATATGCAATGTTTTTCCAATGTGTATTTTGTTAGTGTTTAATTTACTTTACCAGAATTAGGCTTAGAGTTTAATTAAATAGTAATATGTAATTGTTTTTAATTTATACATAAGCGTTCAAACTTAACAGGAGTTCACTCTTTGTAATTTTAATCTTCTAGTTTTGTTTTATTTCTTTTTTTTTGTTCTTGTGAAAGTTTGAAGTTCTTGCGGGTATATTGTTAAATTTATCACAATAAATAAACGGTTTTAATAAAACAATTTTAAATCGATTTTAACCAAATAACTATGGGTTTTTTTTGTATCGTTTTGCACAGCGTGTGATGTATTTCATCCTTCTTTACAGTTAACGTTGGTGAACACTAAGATTCGGTCCACTTATCTGCAATCATGTTATGGAACATCTCTCCGTTTATACGATTCAGAAGGTTGACCAGACTAAAGGAAGTCAAAAGAAAGATACAACACACCAAACGCATTACCTATGACAGTTGCGGACTAGGAGTAAACCCAGAAAAGACCAATCTGGTACTCCTCCTTAAAAGACTTAAGATTTCAGAATTTAAACCCTAAGGGACCATGTAAACTACCTAAGGGCTATTCTCGATAAAAAGCTACCTTGGAGAAAGAAATTAACAAACCCAAAAGAGCCTTCTGGATTTGCCTTCGGCAACATGTGGGGTTTGAAACTAAAACTAGTTCAATGGATCTACTCCTGTGTAGTCAAACCCATCTTACTCTACGGAGTGTTAATATGGTGGCCTGCTGTGAACAACAGCTACACTGAAACACTACTAACAATTCCCCAACGAATGGCGTGCGTAGGGATTACCGGAGCCCAATCCAGCATACACGGCAGCCATGGTAACTATTCTCAATATTCTTCCTATAGAACTTGAGGTGAAAAGGACAGCGGGGCTCTCTACAATCAGACTGCGGACCCTGGGTCACTTTAAAGACGAGAGGCTCACAGGACCAAGAGCTATCCGGAAGGATGTTTCAGAGGTCTCTGGACTTGTCAGCAACCCAAGTAATCTCAGAGAAAGAAAACATTTTCAAAACCGACTATACATAGAGTCAATTTCCCCAGCCGCGAAAACTGGACACAAGGCACGGCTATTGCCGAAGTAGGAGGTATAGTAATATACACGGATGGATCACATTCACATATTAACGGAGAATCGAGAGCTGCTGTACAATAAATATATCCATTCATTTAGAACCCTCGGTGAATGTTTTCCAGGCGGAAGCAATTCTATGGAGGGTAGACAAACTCGTCAATGCCTGTACCAGAGACACTTGCGTACACATCTGCTAGGAACAGGTAAGTACTGAAAGTACTGAATACACACAGAGACCAAAAAGTCTCCGTACAGGTATCACTTCTTACTTCTTAACTCATAAAAACATCAAAGCACAGTGATTTAAGATAAAAGTTTCACCTTAATTTGAGGAAATACATCTGACGATATAGTTAGTTAACAAAGAAACAATATTTTAGTAAAAAAGACATACAAAAAAAAAACAATTAATTAAATTCAGTGCTTGAATAAAGCCAAAAAGTCTCCGTACAGTGGTTAGTTTTCTTAAAAATATAAATAAATATGAAAAAAAAAAATTAAAAATTAATACGTAGTTGGTCGGTTTCTATTATGGATGACGTCTTTTAATTGGTTTCACATGGAATGAACCAGCTTTAATGTGATGTCTTGTCCATTTTTTGTCCATTCATACATTAAAATTGTTTTGGCTAATTGTTATTGCTTATAGAATGCTGGCTAATTTTATTTTTAGTTATTCCACAAGTGCTGGATGGGGTTCAAATCAGGTGACTGCGATGGGTGTTTCAGCTTCCTTTGAACATTGTCAAGTAACCAATCTCTTACCAAACGTGAGGTGTGTTTGGGGGTCATTGTCTGGTTGGAAACATAAAATTTTTGCCAGACCTTGATTTAGCTGTGCTTAAATGTAGATTTTCTCTGAGTATATTTAGAATTGCACATTTATCCACTCAGCAATCGACGAAAACGAGATTTCCCATGCCGGAGGAGGCCATGAAACCCCAGACCATTTCGTATCCACATCCATATTTTACTGTGGGCGTTAAATGCTTGATATCCATTTCAGTGTTGGGCTTTTTCCACACCATACGACAACCATCTGATCCAAAAATGTTAAATTAAGCTGCCATAGCTGCATATTACCGTGTCTCAAAATGAATTATCCCTGTTAATAGTCTTAATAGCGTACTGCAATTTGGCTTACTAGTTCTATTTCTTGATGAATGGTTTCCTGCTACTGACCCGACCATTAAAACCATTTCGTTTCAACCCATTTCTTAAACAATTCTTATTATCTATTCACAAACATTAAGTTCATCACTTGTTTGAAGATTTGCAGCTATTGCACAGGCATTTGTTTTCAAAACCTTGTTTACTACCCTCATAGTTCTCTTCTTAAGCGATGGTAAATTTTTCTAAGTCGTCCAGGATCTTGGTTTATTTGTTATAGTTTTTTTTTTTTTTGTAATAAATGGATGACATATTGCACCGAAGAACCCATTTTGTTAACAATATTTAAATTTTAGCTAGAGATTTACCTCTTTCCTTTAGATAAACCATATTTTTTAGTTGCGATAGAAATTTAGTTATTTTTTTCCTCCATATTAAAAAAACTCACTTTTTTAACCAAAAATGGGAAGAACGCAATTGATCGTTTCCGAAAAGCAACTTTCAGCATGACTTATAATACAGAAAACACCGTAAGACCATTGGAAAGGTACCTGAACGGAGACTTTTTGGTTCTGCAGAAACGGCCGTACAGGACGTTTGCGTTCATAAACTTCAAGTTATAATGTGAAAGTAAATGCAATTTGGTAGAAATAAAGAAGAAAAGATTCTCTTTCATAGAAATGTTTCTTTTTTTATTTATGCATTGTATTTAGATCTCATTGAAGCATTTATTTTGGGCATGTGCCGCTGTACGGAGACTTTTTGGGCTCTGTCCAGGTAGAGCACAAATAAAACTGATGATTGGCTTGTACACGGGCCACATCACTTGAACAGGCAAGCGAACAGATTGGGACTAGTGCAACATAGCATCTGCCATACTCTCACATACCCCAAACCCCTTCTTTCTCAGCTCAGTTCCTGGTGGGAACACAACGGGCCCGACTCGAGGCCTACGTGAAGAGAACGATCTCTTCCTTACCCTCACAAACCAACCAACAAAAAAAAAAGTATTGTATGTATGTTTAAATACGATTTTTTTATTGATTGAAAAAAAAATAACAGTTTGGCAGTTCTTGAGTTATTTCAAAAAAAAAGTAACAACACCTCTTCACTTACAATAACAACAAACAATTTAAAAGTAAAAGTAAAAAAATACTTTAAACTTCAGAGACAACTTTTTCTTTCTTCACTTTCTTGGGCTTTGCGACTTGGACCGACGGACAAATCAAATTATTCAGACATTCATGGCATTTTGGTTTAGTCGGCGTACAAATAGTTTGGCCAAAGCCAACTAACAAGTGATTCACTTCCCTCCAGCGATCAGATGGTAGCCAAGATTCCAATTCCTTTCGGGTATGTTCAGGTTCTTTAGTTTCTTTTCGCACCCAACCAAGACGATTTGAAATACGATGAACGTGTACATCAACACCTAAAATATTTACAACATTTAGATAAACAAATGAAAGTAACGCCTTTTAAGAGGGTTTTACCAATTCCAGTTACAATATCCCATGCGGAACTCATACAAAGGTGTGCCATTTTCGGACCAACGCCTGGCAATTTAATCAGTTCCTTAACATTTTTCGGTATATCCGAGTCGTACTGCTCTATGAGGATTTCTGATGTGTTCTTTAGATACTTGGCTTTGTTCTGTTGTAAATTAAGAGTATAATTTAAGGTAGTTTAAGAAAAAGGTACTCACTTTGTAGAACGAGACTGGGTATAGAAGGTTTTCTAGTGTCTGTGACTCCATATCGGCAATAGTGTGTGGAGTGCAGATGTTTTCCTTCAAACGCTTCATAGCCTCGTACGTTACCTGATCTTTAGTTTGACTAGAAAGCATCAATGCCACTAAAACGTGGAATCTTTTTGTCTAGCGAAAGAAAATAAAAAGTAAAGTTGAAGCTCGACTGAAGTTAGAGACTCACTTTCTCATCAGCATTCTCATCAGAACACTTATCGCATCCCATTGTGTCGACGGGGGCGTCTGCATTTGCTCGCATCGTTTTGATATTCTCGAGAATTTCACTCCAATTGCTCGGTTCCCATTTTTCTAATTTTACTTCTGGTAGCAGCTTTGGTGAATCTTTCGATTTTCTTTTCCCTTTAACCGCCACTGGCGATGGCGGCAGACGTTCTTCTTTCACTGGTATTTCTATGAAATCATCTGAGGTCGATTTGGTTTCAACAGCTTTTGAAGGCTCTTTTCGCTTCTTTTTCGTTAGCAGAACCACTAAGTCTTCTTTTACCTTAGCTTGAGACGATTTGGCTACTTTTTTCTTGACTGTTTTCGGTTCTGATGATGTGGTGTCTTTCTGTTCCAGTACTTCCAGAGGACCTTCCTCATTGGGTAACTTCTTCAATCCATCTAAAAGTGCTTTAATTTCAGTGGCTTTCTTAGACTGTTTTCTGTTCTTTTTGGATTTCTCCTCAGAGAGAGATTCTAGAACGGCTTCGTTTACCAACGATGGAACTGGTTTTATGCCGCTTGGCTTCGCGATTCTTTGATTTCTGGTTTGAATTGGTGAGAAATACGGAGACTTGGTGCCTTTTATTATATCTTCAATGTCCTACATTGGAGAAGGTATTAAAACATAATTATTACATAAAGTTTTCAACAAATTCGTTTCATACACGGATAGGTTCCACTTTGACCTCCTGCTGGATAATTTTTTCAGCTAGTTTTTCGGTTTTCTTCGACGAAGCCATTTTCGTGAAAATACTGCCAATTTTCTTAAATAAATTCATTAATATTACGGTAAATAATAGAATGAAATAAATAAAATTCGAAAACTTATTTTAAAAATAAAAACAAAACCAATGAAATGTCAAAAGTGACATGTGTTCAAATAGATGATGTTCAATGAACAAGTTTTGGTGACGAGAATATAGATGGCGATAGCTATTAAGTTAATATCTTAACCAATTGTGTCATAAAAACATTTGGTTGTAGAATTGAGTGTCCCAACGGCTAGGACAGTTCGTGATTTGCTATAGATATTCGATTTGAACGAATGATTCAAATGCAGCGGCGGAGCAAGGATTCGTTAAGACTCCCGAATGATTGCAGCGTTTTCCAGGCAGAAGTTCTAGTCGTACTTAAAGTTGAGCGGCTGAACTCGGTACCGACGAAATGCCAAGGAAAGGAGAGGAACTGCTACTCGCCGATGCGATAGTAATTGCACCGCCTCCATGTGGTATTAAAACAGATGTAAAAGAGAGATTTGCCAGAATGGTGGACATTAGATGGTTGAATATAGAAGGGAGTCCAGAATCCATAGTAGATAGTTTTAGTGATCCTGATGCTGAGGAGGAACATAAACCAGCTGTTGTTCATTGTAATACCATCCACGCTTCCCAAGCTTTTGAACATGGTGCTTCGAGCCGGATCTATTACCCGAATTCTGATTTTTTCGATCTATTTATGTAACGTTCAGAGAAACAATGAGGAACAATTTCTGAATGAATTCTCATTCAAGGCATACTTTTACTTTATTCTAAAAGAAAGAATTCCGATTCGGGTTGCTACCATGATGATGATGATAGTGGTGGCAGTGGTTAGTGAAAACGGTCGTCCGATTGGCCAACTTAACTCTGTTCACCGATATGTATTGCGTAGCTTGCCATGTACACAATTAGCCCGTGTGCTCCATTTTGTTGCCACAGCTTAATTTGGTAGTTTAAGATTGTTTTGGGATGTACTGCTTAAATCCATCCTATGGAGTTGAGGAATCTTATGAGGTTACAGAATTCTATGTACGTCGGAAATTTCCATGTGGAAGTATCTGCCGTCTGCCGAGTGTAAGTGAAATAGACTTTCTTCCGCAGATGCACTCTCACAACTGCGACAGTGGGCGTTGAATGGGATGCCTACCCTGTGAGCATGAGCCCCAATTAGCCTATGAGTCGTACTTATTTCTGATAATATAGATGGCTTTTATAGTATTTTCTGTATTTGCTCTTTTGTATCAATTAATTGCATAAATTTTCACACTAAACACAAGAAAAAGTAAGTGGTTCAAAATAAGTAGGTACTATCCACCAAAAAATAAACATAAATGCTTGTACCTATTGACACTAAGCAATCCTTATTTTTATTCACTCAAAGTCGAACACAACTTGGGAATTTGTATTGTCAACTGCAGAAATTGCTTTTATTCACTTGAAGTGAAGTTGACTCGCTCAACTTTGGATATTCCAAAGTGTTGAGAATCTGCAAAGTTGGCAAACTTTAGATTTGTTCAACTCCCCGAAAAAGTTGAAGTTAAGGCAGCAAATAGGGAATTATTCATAAAACTTTGGATGTTTGCTTCAAATCAGTTTATTCACTGTAGTTTTTGACTGTTTGCTGTTGACATCGAATGTGTAGAAAAATTAATAACTAAGGTCCCCGATCTATGAAATTCTTTGATGCGTTGTTGCGACGTTTTTAGCTGACAGATAGATAGAATACACCAATTGGTCCATAATGGTCAACAGATATATGAACTTCGACGGCTGAAGTAGGTTTATTTGGTACTTTTTAGTCCGTTGATTTCTTGGCAGTTCACACATTCACGCATTGAAGCTGACGCATTCATATATCGAAATTCACGCATTTACAAATTAAGAGTAAGCACATTCATTGGTTAAAGCATTGAGAGAATATTGAGAAACTATCATTGCCGTTGACAATCGGTCATCTGTCAACGTAGGTATGCGACGTCGACGGATTCTATGAGTCAGGGCCTTAAATTGTAAAACTAGAATAATGAGAATTGACCTACATCTTCGACAGTAGTTACACGACTCATCGATCGGATCCGTAGCATATTGCTACATATGTAGATACATGCATACATACCTATATATGTATATATGTACAAACCTCGTCGAAAAATTAAAGGCCAAATCCCAAATTTTGAGATTTGGCCTTATGTCACGGCACTTACAAAAATAGCATGCAAGTTAAAACGACGACCATCCACGATATATCTCAAAAACGTGCATATGTATAATCTTACTTGCCGAGCATATGTATGATCTTACTGTCATTCTCGAGAGCAGCGCAGCAAGCGATCATACGTTGCTAGGTGCACGTTGAAAAAATTCAGCAGAATTTTGATTTTGTTGTCAAATCTCTCTTAGCACTAGAAAGCTATGTTCGTCGATTCAACGACAGTTCATTAAATAAATTCAAAGGAAAAAAAACGTGAAAAAAATGAATTATGGATAACTTGGGAAGCTTAATTTATATATGCATTTGTGCCGAGCTTACTAGTTAATAGTAATTTATTTTATATTGAAAGTGAGCAACAATTATACATTAAGCGCAGTAAGAATGAAAAACATGTTCGATACGTCTGTTACGAAAAAGATTGCAGACTAAAGGTGGGTATCCGTATCCACAGGCATGCAAGTTTGCGCAAATTCATGAATACGCACTCAAAACTGCCTATGGATAGCATCCAAAATAAGTGTTTCGGTTGCCAAAACTAGCAATATCTGGAAAAAAAAAAACTAAACAATATGGTCAATAATGAGGAATTTATGAAATAGGGTAAGGGCACTAGTATCCGGACAGTGTTAGTGTCCGGACACTTTGTGATTTTCATGCGATTGATAGGTACATCATACTTATGAATGCGAATAAAACAACAAATACACATTCGCTGATGTATTACTCAAATACATGCAAAGTTTCAAGCAGATAACATGAATGGATTAGGAGATATACCTAAGTTAAGTGTCCGATATAAGAGGGTGAGGTTGTGAAGTGGTTTTGTTTAAGAAAAAAAATAGTGGAAGCATTTGCAAAAAGTAAGTAAATTAAGATCCATTTATTAATTTTTTACAAAAGAAAATTGTTAGTTTTGAATAAATATGATAAATTTTGATAATTGATAAAAAAAATGGTAAAAAAGTTTTATTTTTATAATATTTTTTAGTGTCCGAATACTAAAACTAAAATTTAAGACTTTTTTAGTTCCCGGACACAGTGTCCGGATACTGAAAATAGGATGGTAAAGGAAATATCTCTTTTTTAGGCTCTTAAATGGTAGTTAGAAATATATTTTGTGTTTTAATGAAAGAGAATTGCATTTCTCTCTCAATGTTTCAGTATTCGGACAGGGTTACCTAAGTTAAAATGCATGTGTCCGGGTACTGAAAAATTAGATTCAGCTTAAGTTTTGTACGCATTCCCACCGAACACAACCCACATCAGAAGTGCTTCGACGAGCTGCAAATTGATGTGATACCCGTGCCAGATGGTTTCATCTCAGCTGTCCTTCAATGGAAGATTTGGGATATGAATTACTTACTTACTTAGTTGACGCTACAGCTCGAGGTAAACCGGGGCCTGCTTCTCGCAACCATTTGTGTGTGCGTGTTATATTTTTGCACAAATGGAAGGGACCTACAGTTTTTTGCCGACTCCGAACGGCGAGTTGAGAAGCTCAATCGTGACAAATGATACTCTTTGATTGCTTGTCAGACATTCGAAAGAGGTGGCACCATAAAAAAAACTTTAAGGTGTTGGACCCGGGTTGGGATTGAACCCGGGCAGCATTACGTGGTAGTCCAACGCACTAACCACCACGGCCACGGCGACCACAGATATGAATTAGCATCGAAAAAAGACTATAATTGCAAACATAGCTGTGATAGCAACAACAATTAATATTAAGATACCTATATATAAGAAATAAGATGTGTATAGAGTATATTTTTGTTTTTTATTCTGTGAATTTTAAAAAAAAAATATTGAATTTTTTTAGCAAGCTGTTTTAGAAGTAACCTAATTATTATTTTTTCTTACATAAACATACCTAAGTCCTTATTTGTTATTGTTTTAATGACAAGTGAACTGAAGTATTTATGTATTTGGTATTAATTTTTTTTTATAAGCATGAGCTGTTAGTGTGTCTTTATTTTTTTTTTTAGTTTAGTGATAACTTTTATTAAAAAAAATAATTTTTTAACCTTTAAACTTTAAAGGTACCAAATTGAGTTATTGTATTGTTTATTTTTGTTTTTTTCCTTGTACACTATTTAAAAAAAATATATATATATTTCAGTTATATTTTTTCAAAAAATAACCCTGTTTCATTTCATAAAGACGAAAAAGAACTATAAATTCGTACAAAATTGTCGTGTCCGGATACTAAAATAAAATTGTCCGGAAACTAAATTTTGCTGTCCGGATACTAGTGCAAATCGACTTTTTTAAGATTTTTATTTTCTAAATAATTATGTTAAATTTGCAAAATTTGTTTTTTTTGTGATATCAAAAATTAAACAAGCTTTCAGATACAGTATTACAATATTTCGAAGCTTTCATAATAAGTCGACGAATCAAACTCAAAGATAACAAATGTGTTAAGTGTCCGGATACTAGTGCCTTTACCTAACTAGAATTAATAAATCTTAATAGGTATATAAAAATTTGCATGGACGTAGTCGATTGGACATATTTTGTTCGTTTCTAAAAGCATCATCGGATTGAAGTACGTCGAACCCGGATATAGTCACATCAACCGGGCAGCCAAACTTTGTGACTATAAGCGGGCTGTGCTATTATCGGGAAAAAAATATAACTACATTTTTAAAAGTATATGAGACGGCACACATCACCATAGTTTTCTTGATCATTTTCCTACGTTCATCCTGCTGATTTCTGATTAGAATAAGGATACATTTTTATTTATTTTTATTTTTATTCAGGGGGCAACAAATCAATTTGAATATGAAAACAAAATCTAATAAGTGGCAGTCCTAAGAAAAAATATACAGAGAATGTAAGGCGAAGTTCAAGGTTGTATAAGATTTGTTCAGTGAGTAAAAACTAGATCCGTGAAAAATGTCAGATCAAAGTAAGCACAGAAAGCCCATATGTCAGTTGTCAAAAATTATAACTTCACTCGATTATTGTACTTATGTTTTCCAAATAATTTATATTAGCTTACAATAAGTGGAGGCCCTCTTACCAATTGAGTTTCTATCAAAATCATATTTCTAATAATTTTTAGATGGACACTGATTTTGATTTCTTCCATTTGGTAAACTTATTTCGTCGATTCACTTTTCACTTCGAGTAAAAAAAAAATTAAATTTACAATCACAGCTGATTTTGACATCCTGTACACCGGTCTGTTCTAACTCAAGAGTATGTGGATTGCGCAAGCTTTGCTGTATTTTTCTGTTCTGGATAACCTCACTGAACACAAAACAGACCAGTTTTGGACAGACATATTTTTCACTGAACACTAAACCTTGTACTTTCCTGTACTATTTTCAATATCTTCAATTTAGAGTCGGTTCTCTTTTGCTAACATCGATGGTCTATGTTTTGTTATTAACATCAATTGTGCGATATTTTACGTACTTCAACTTAGATGTTAAAATATCGATGTTTAGTCTCTCAACATCGATGAACATCGCTTATCCCTAATCTCTATGACATACCTACATATGTGTTAGCTTTGACTACAAAAGCATATAAATAAATTATACTTCCAAGCCAATATGTGTGGCAATTGCATTTTCTATAATAATGTGTGATATTAAGCGGAAAAATTTACTAAGAAATAATTTTGTCTGGCTTATTTTTGAATGACTCTATGCGGGTTGTGATATTAAACGAGATGCTATAAAGCGGTTTAGTTCCAATACAAATTATGTAAAAAAGACATCTGGCTTAAACATTTTGTGATACAAAGCGATTTGTGCTTCTAAGCAATGTGATATTATTCGGGTTCGACTGTATTTCCAGGTAATCGGAATCGATTCTTTGGTACCTTGGCCTGACTTCTTTTTGCGGTATTCATTCAAGTTGCTGTTAAATGTGATACGGAGATTCGATCATTTACCCTTGTAATCGTTAAGACTTATACCGATTGCATCCACAACTTCCTGTCATACATTTTCCAGTTGGGCAGTTAGAGATGAGATTACAAAAAATTCTCTCTAAATGGATGTTTCTGTTATTATAGCAATGTACTGCCCTTTAGGTCCATCGGTTTGATGTGTGCGTTGTCTGTCAGTCAGTCAGTGAACTGTTTTATACATAGAGCTGACCCATTCTTGCCTTGCTTCGCCCACTCCTGCTACTTTTAAGAGAAAAGAAATTGTTTTATTCTAATACATTTCTATAGCCTAGGTGCAGCTGTTGCTCGCCTACCATTACCCGTGCACTTTTTTAAAATTTGAATTTGCTTTTACATTTCATATTATAGTAGTAGTAGGCCGGGCACAAAGCATCAATTGAATGCTATTTCAGTAAATACGCAGAAATTCAAATATGCCAACACACACTATGACGTCACCACTGCTGCACGGCTGTTGGCTTCGGTCACTGGAAAATGGTTGGCAATGACTACATGAATTGTTTTGTGTTTTTAAAATATTTATTTATTTATTTCTCAGCATGTACGTAGAGTTAAGAAAAGATTCAGGTCTTAAAATTTGCGTATATATATTGACTTTATGCAAACGTTTTTTGTTTGCCAATTCGTTTAACTGCTTTAAAGTTAGGAGTTAATATGTGGGTCGACCTCAATAAAATAGGTATAAAAAAATAAAAAAAAAGATATTTTCTTGAGAACAGACAACATATAAACGATAAAAACATAGCCTAACTGGTTTAAACGAAAATAACGATTATTATAGAATTTATTTCACATTAATCGGTGCAGTATTTGCGGAGATCATCGGTAACAAAGTTTTGTAATGATAATAATTACTTGTTATTATCATATTATCATATATCTTTGTCGCTATGGTTGTTTAATTTTTATTTTCACAATTTTATAAATGTTCAATCATTATCATTTTTATACGCTCACAAAATAAAGATCTGTTAAAACTACCATTTATTATTTTCTTTCGAGTTTTTGGCGAATCCTTTAATTGGCGCAGTCGGTAAGATGCTAAGTCATTTAAAAAAAAGGACTACAAGAACACAAGGAAAAAAAACATTTTGAAGTGGTTGATTTTAATCCTTTAGTTCTGACCTAAGTTAAAGAACTTCGCAATTAAAACAAGAAAAGAAAGAACCAAGATCGTAAGCTCGGCGTTTATAATATATGAAGCTGACGGATCACATGGATTGATTTCTGGAGCTGATACTGAATTGAGTAAGGGGTGAGTCGAAATTAATTGCTTTTATCAGTGATCCCTTATGCCTCCCATGAAAAAAATATATATAAATCGTAAAATTAGAACCAGTTGCTTTTTAAATTATAAAAGTTGGTGCAGAGACTCGTTGAAACTGTTTAAAAGTTTTAAAGGAGATTCGCGAAACAACGTGCTCAACTCTAAGTTCAACTATGTATATTGCTACCAAGTCTAAAACAAACGTGTATTCTGATCCACGTCGAAATTCCAATTCCACAACCCAGAAATTAATTTATTATTTTGATGGATTAATCGGTACCGAAATTATGAAAGATCTTGGTACCAAAATAGATCTAAAGTATTCATTTCTTGAAACCGATGCAGTGGCTCGAATGTGTTGAAAAACCCACGAATATATCCGCAAACAGTAAAAATGTATCCACGATAAAAACATTTTTAAACACTCACAGAAACAGACGTGCAGCAAGCAGCCTTATCCATAAAGACTAAGGCATTCCGGAAGAAGATTCCTAATGCTAGGATTCCACTTGTCGATTTGAAATTGACAAACGACGTATTTTTAGGCCAATTAGAAAATTGGCAATTGGAAATAATGATAAATAAGCAGTTTTTCATAATTTCCACTTGCCCATTTTCTAATTGACGTAAAATATTAACGATTCTGGGATATCATGCGTAGTAAATATGATTTGAATGGTATCGATAGAAATAGAACTATCCAGGTTATCTCTGGGTATAACAACAAGAAGTCGAATTCCATACACTTCACCCATCATCTCAAAATAGTCCCACGAAGTCGCTGCTTCACCGCTTGAATTATTACGCATTTTGATCGTTTTATAAGTGACCGACCAATAGATTAAGGAACTTTCTGTAAATCTCGTCCTGGTCAAATGGGAATGTAGGATCCTCGTCTATAATTTTCTGCAACACCCTCTGCTACAGAACTGGTGATTTTTTGCGCTTGCTAGTAAAATCTGTTTCATACTGCAATAGTGCAATCTGCAGCTCGCAAGCAGCCTTTTCCTTACGTGCGTCCTCTTTTTTTCACTAAAAAACGAAACAAAATTAAACAATAATTAAAGAAATACAAAATTTGTTTCTTACTTCTCGGTAGGCTCCATGTTTTGTTTGCACATGTCAAATAAAAGCATCGAACAAAATATCGATGCGCAGTTTGCTTAGTTTATGCACATCAAAAATTTTCCTGTTTGAGTTTCGGAACTTATGAATTTGTATCTAAAATGCATCTGATGCATAATAATAAGTATATAAGCCAAATGTTGAGGGAGTAGTTTTTCCCTATATTCTCGTAGGCCGAATCGCCCGAATGCCAAATATGCTCCTCCAAGGCACTACAACAAGCCGATGAGTGACGAATAGCAACGAAAAAATCAAAAGCGAGGTATAAAGAGTATTAAGCCCGCAGTACACGACATGTAAATCGTTCCATCTACATGCGTAATTTACATGCGTTCCATCTACATGCGTAATTTACATGTCGTGTAATACCCATGTGTCACAAATATATGTGAGCCCATGCGACAACCTGCGATTGCATGGAAACATGCAGGTTTTTACATGTCGTGTAATAGTAAGTCGCATATAATTTGGGACTACATGCGACACTTTGTCGGTTGGCTGCAAGAAATGCCACATGCAAAAGACATGCGATTGCACGAATTCGTACCGTTGCATGTATCTATTTCACATGCAACCACTATTTATGAAGTTTTTGAATTAAGGTTCCCAAACAGGTGCTGCATTTACTGTCAACAACAAGTTAGTTTGTAGTTTGATTTTTTGTTTTTCATTAATTTTAATTTTTTCTTTGAAGTATTTTTTTTTTAATTTTTTGGTTGCGTTGCCAGGTTGCGGGATTTTTCCCCGTTTTCGGGGATTTTTAACCCAAAAGGGGAAACGGGGAAAAAGATTTCAAAACGGGGAAAATGAAAAATTTTTCCATTCTTTGACATTTTCAAAAAATAAATACTATTTAGATTGAAATATCACAGGAATACATAGTGCGTCAATGCAAACAATTTTATATACACGATCTCAAATTTGCATTTGACTGAAGGTTGCAACAGCGCATGCGGCACTGACTACAGCCCTTTTTATGTATCTGACAAATGATATCTTGTTTCATTTGAGAATGTGTTTTAGCTCCCTTAAAGTATATTAATACTAGGTCTGTTGATTGAGGCTATCCTGGGCAGAAAAGTTCAGAAAAGTACATGGATTTGTGTTCAGTGAGGAAAATGTCTGTCCGAAACTGATCTGCTTAGTGTTCGGTGAGGTTATCCAGAACAGAAAAATACAGAAAATCTTGCGCCTACTCTTGAGGTAGAACAGACTGGTGTACAGATGTCAAAATCAGCTGTGATTGTATATTTGATTTTTTTGACACGAAGTGAAAAGTGGATCGACAAAATAAGTTTACCAAGTGAAAGAAATCGAAATCAGAACATATACTCTGATCGAAATTCAATCGGTGAAAGGGCAATCAGTTATTGTAAAATGCTATAAATAATTTGGAAAACATAAGTACAAAAATCGACCATGAAATTGTCATTTTTGTCAACTAAGATAATGGGCTGTACTTTTCTGTGCTAACTTTGATCTGATATTTTTCACGAATCTGTGATTTTCTATTCTAGTTTTTCTTCGCTGAACAAAGCTACTAAAATAAAGTGATTAATGAATTTCCTCTTAAGTTGTGATTTTTAATTTTTTGTTTTTTATTTTAAGTTTTATATTTTGTTATCTTTATACCCACCCATAGATTGTTGAATGAAGTTTGTACATTATGTTTTATGTACGACTTAAATGGTTTTTTTTCAGTTTACTTTTTTATGTTGTTATTAAAAATAATAAGACTGTATGAAAAGTAGTGTTTTATTTGCAAATTACCGAAATTGAAAGTAAATGAAAAACGGGGAAAATTAAACGTTAAATCGGGTAAAAAAATTATTTTTCATGCAAAAAAAGGGAATTTTTTCCACCAAAACCTGGCAACGCTGCCAGGAGGTGCAGGAATCTTCAAAAGATACCAATGGTCCGTACCATTGGTTATGCCCGATTCATATATCTGACAATGCCATCAGTGCTAGTCAGTATATGCCTACGGGCTAAACCTCACCCCCCACCCCCAGAGAGGCACTATGAGAACCGGCTGCGCGTACTCATAGTAGTAGGAAATGAGTATGAAGTATGAAGAAATAATGGCAGAACAAAATTCAGGATTCCAGGATTCACCGAGAAGGCAGATTTTGTGCCGCCGAGTGGGAGAGCGACAGTACGCTGTCGAAAATCCAGCGCATGTGAAAGAAAAAGCGTACATCCATGGACACCAGAGGAAATCTTTTCATTGATCGGGGCAGTGGAAAAGCGTCGCGACGTGCATCGGCACCGAAGAATATAAATTGCCCAAATTGAACGGCTGGCGCGAAGTGTGTGAGGAACTCAGCATTCAAATCGACTCCAAAGAAGTGAAGGCAAAGTCGCCTTCTCTTCGCGTCAGCTTCAAAGTGAACTTAATTATAGGAAAAAGAGATGGAACACCTACCGTCACCGTGACATGGCGACACATTCAGTCAATGCTGTTGTTATATTTCAACGACGTGAGTCAATCAACTCAGTCCACGATGAAATTGGTAATTTTTTTCTAGTTCTTAATTTGACCGTACCTAATGATTTCGATCAACTCTTCATTGCAGCCATCTGCTGTCACCGATCAATCGCTTTTGGATGAACTTATGGTGTCCATTGAGCCGACGACGACATCTGTAGCTGCAGTCTGCAATCATCGAAAACGTCGAAATACTTCAGCGCGACACCCACGCCATCGGTGTCACCAGCTCCATCAAATTTGTCATTTTCAGGGATACTGAACAGCGGTGGCTGCGTTGCAAACAGCTGACAGCAAGCATTTATGCTCTAAACTTAAAGCGCTCTCAGAGGCCAAAGCACTCGATCTACGCCGCGCCTTAAATAGAACGTTGTGGAATTTTTTGGACAACGATTAACGCGAAAAGAGATGTCAACGATGCAACTGTTACCAGTTGAATATGTTTTTACCAGAAATCGACGGAATAATATCTTATATAAAAATAAAAAAGAATATATGTATTGTGGAAGTTTTGTTTTTTATATTGTAATTTTTTTTTATTACATATTCATATGTATATAATCATTCAAAGGTGTTCGTATTGCTATTCAACTTCACCTTCTTCGGCAAAGTACATATGTATATGTCGTAAATTTTCTTTGAATTTCTCTGCCATCATCTGAGTTTTGTCGCGGTGTTTGGAGAGAGAACATCGATGTGGTTCGTTGCGCCATTCGCCTCAATTGATGATATTTCCCTCGGCATTGTGTTGGTCAAGCGACGTGCTCGGCGTCTACTTCGCCTTATTTGATTTCATCAAATAATTATGAAGTACACAGCAGGCAAGTGAAACTTCTTTAGCCGCGGTAGGGCAAATTTGCCTGAATCAGACGAAAAGTGAAACGCTTCCCCTTCTCCAACTTCAACTGGCAGTAAAATCTATACATAGTATAAAAGGAAGTGGCCAAAATTTGGCTAATCTCGAGAACCTCTAAACGGTTTTAGATGTGGTTTTCATTATTATGATCTGCATTTCCTGATGGAATTTATGGGTGTACTCAGACTACTCCATTACTTAAATGAGCTGAGAATTTGAGATCGAAGTAGCAGAAAATCAAATTTTCTGTCATTACGCAGCCCTAACTCAACAATGGCGCTTATTGGATTTAAAACTAGTTTCACTTCTTACGCGCGAGAGTCTGACGCACCTTTTTTTTCAGCCTTTTCGGCATCCAAATGTATTTGTTTCTCTAAATTACACTCTTAATTGCGCTGTCATTATGCCGAAGACAGTTTCGATAATGCGGCGAGTTGAAAATTCTCTGCAAAAACATCAAACCATGTTGTGCATATGTTCGGTCGCATAGCGAATGCATCGTCTGCTACGAGGACACACGGAACGGCCATTTCTCGGCCAGGCAGTGCTTTCGGTTGTGCTAAGCGCAACTGTTTGGTGGCCAACGTTTTGTCAAATGTGCAGCGGTTAAATACGCCTCCATCAGAAAGTCGACCATTGCGACCGACGCCGACATACAATAATTGGTACATAATCCGCATCCGCGACTCCCATCAATACAACCTTCAGAGATCCGAATCACCGATCCAAGAAACAGTCAACATAACATAATATGTACATACATACCATTATATTCATAAAATACGGTGCCTGACGTCTACTGCATCAATGGCAGTTCCGGAATTGCCATCGTTCATTGAACTGCTGTGCTATCGCCCTTCCATTTTCTTTAGAATGGATGCGATGGATTTTATGGGACAGCTCTTTCCAATTCCATTAATACTTCAACGTTTAACGGAACGACGTTGACGCATTCTATCGGTCGGGCCCTTTAGAAATTAAATAAATAATAAGATACAAAAAATAAATTTGTCAACCTGCCTTCTGCTCATTCAATCACGAATACGGTGCTTCCCCCCCGAAGTCTCTTCTGTTAAATATTTCGTCAATCTCGTGTGAGTTTATTAATTTGAATAACTCTTCTGACGATATTCGGCACTCCTCCAAGGCATTGATTCCATCCATGGAAATTCCCCCACTTAACCCTTTAACCACTGAAATCGAAATACGAAGTATTTTTTTATGAAAATGTTGGTTGTAGTATGATTTTAGACTGGAAATGATACTCTCTGATGATTGCCAGACATTCGAAAGAAGTGGCACCGTGAAAAAAATCTTTAAGTTTTACACCCGGGCTGGGATTGAACCCGGGCAGAATTTCGTAATAGTCCAACGCACTAACCACCACGGCCACGGCGCCCATTTTCATTTCTGATGATTGACTGTGCGCCAGATCATGGACGGCCAACGGATCGTTTTTCAACAGCAGCTCAGAGTTCTTTCGCGCTGCTCAAGCTAAATTCGTACATTGTCATTTTTTTATCTTTTCATCATTATCAGCAGTTCGAATTTTTTTAGCGTTGGTCTTCGATACAAATTCATTTGTTATAGCCATTTAAGAAAATGGTTACAAATTCATATCCTGTGCTTTGATTTAGAGTCCAATGCGACTCATATACATAGGAGTCCATTATATCGACAACGCGCCCATGTGCGCGTTGTACTTCCGGATAATTTGTGGACAATCAATGACATCGTACGGTTATAACGAGCAATTTTTGATGATTGACTGACTGAGTGTCAACATACTTCTCTGGAAAGGTTTAGTGTCAACATACTTTGACATCCTTCCTGTCCTTCCACAAAACTGTGGTAATGTCGACGCGAATTCTTTTGAGCCAATTTTCCACATCTCTTCCACACATATCGGCCGTAATGTGGGCAATTTCGTGTTCGATATCGTTCCTAAGCTCCTTTAACGTTGTCGGTATAAGCCAACGACTTACGTTAAATCGCATAAGCGAGCTAGCTATTCGACCGGAGCGTTTCTCGAGATTACACGATCACCGAACTTCGCCTTCAATAGATCAATTGTTTGACCAGCTGTTTGGCATGTGGCACCAATTTGTTGGAACCACATATTACTGATGCCAAATCCGCTCAATTCTGGCCAAAAATATTCTTCTTACATGGTACAATAGCGAACTCCTTTGACCCTAACATGGCGATCATTTTCATCTACGAGAAAATACAGTCTAACCACACCTCCACCTCCGACATGAAATCCACACCACACGGTCACTACTAGTTAGCTTAAAATAAATAAAGTAAGTAATGAGAACCAATAAGGTCATTTACAAAAAAGCTTAGTATAATTATTGTTATTTTAAGTTTATTTAAACAAACAAAATCTGTTAGAGTTTAAGTGGAATAAAATAAACGTATAAAAAAAAAAAAAAAAAAAAAAAAAAAAAAAAAAAAACTTGTGGATGCAATGTAGTTTCTTGAAGCACATGTGGTTTTTTTTTGCTGTATAATAAGGTATATTTTGCTAATCAACAAAGATCATAGAAAGAGTTTAGGGGGACGTTATTATTAAAATACAAAATTGTTATGTCCCTATTGAAAAACAGTTTACATTTACATATGAATGTATGTACCACCAAAACCATAAACATCGCTAACAATCACAATTTTCCTCCGATTTGGGTTAAATCTGAACCAGATCGTTTTCCAACATTTTAGTAACGGTATCTAAATGTATCAGATGACATTTTTATTGATGACATTTTTATTGTGCTAAGCCGTTTATTGTGAAGGTTATGATTATATGTAAATCACTAAAGTTTTCTGAATATGCTCCCCCGCTAGCCATCTCGAAAAGGCTTAGGCCACTAAGACCGTCTACAGACGGTCTTCACAAAAATTCGATTTGAACAAACATTTTTATTTCAAAAATCAAACTAGCAACAAATAATCAAAATACAACTTCAAAAAACTTGGCAACAAAATTCCTGAGTCGATTGAGCTGTTAGAAAATATTTTTTTTTAAATTCAAACTTGCATCAAAATCGCAAACATTTTTCACGTCGTTTTTCACAAAATTCTTGGCAGAAATGGCTGTATCTGTCATACTATTATTCAACTATGTACGTTCAAACTGGCACCGTTCGATACGTAAATTCAACCGACGAAAAGCGGTTTTGGCGGTTAGAGCGCAAAAAATGTTAAGTTGGAATAGAATTGGATTTTAGTGATGACCTTCTGTAGACGGTCTTAGTGGTTAAAGGGTTAAGTATAAGTCTTAACTTTCACTTTAGACATTTTTAATTTTCAGTTTTTATTTTAAATTCACTCACTGACCTTCACTCACGAAAGATTCACAATGCAATGTAAAAAAAATGCAATAAACAGTAGATACAATTTCCGACGACAAGAATGACTCATTCTTAACCCGACAACAAATTGTTGCGCGAAGATAAGATTTGTTGAAAATTCAATAATTTATTTTGTTGACTGAACAATTAATTTTTGATTTGATAATATAATTTTCAAACATCAATGTGACGAAGCATTCTTTTCCACCAATTTTTTTTTATTTTAATGCAACTATTTTAATTGTTAACAAATTAAAATATTAATTTAATTAATATTTGGATGGAGAACAAATTCTTTATAATTTTTATTCTTGAAAATTTAAAAATTTCGACTGTTGTTTAAAAAAAAAACATTTTTGATTTGAGTATCCAATCTCAAAAAGAAATATTTAAAAATGAAATATAGGTACTTGAGAAAACAATTTTCTTTTAACAATTTTGGTAAAATGTTAACACTTACAAATATTTGTCCTAAGTATGAGATGTTTAAAATAACAACGTCAAACCAAATATTTTAAAAATATATTTTTTGCCACAAGAGCTTATACTTACCTACTGGTAACAATTTTTAGCTTACAATTTTTAAACAATCGAAAATTCTTTTTTCAACAACCTTTGAGTGCAGAAACAGAAGCTGAATGGAACATGATTGCGAATGGATATAATGATCGATGAGGTTTCCCAAATTTTTTGGATAAATTATTGGATAAATTACTTCAAATTCCAGGACATTGTACTTTACCAAATAGCGAAAAAACACTACCATTTGTTTTTATTGGAGATGACGCTTTCGCGGTGACAGATAATTTTATAAAACCGTACAGCCAAACAGGCTTAACGCATAACCATGGAAAAAATAATTTTCAATTATCGACTAAGCCGTGCACGGTGTTTTGTAGAATCCCTATTCGGGATTCTGGTTTCAAGATTCAGTGTATTTCAGCGACCTATTCAGTTATCTCCTCAGAAAACTCAAACAATCGCCTTAATCCTAAGCGTGTTGCTAATTTCATAATTATTTAAGAAGAAACCAGCCACAAAAATATGTTTCAAGGTGTACCGTAGATACTGAGAACATAGAGTCAGGGAATGTCATCGACGGCGAATGGAGAACGAGTAATCAATTAACAACACTTTAAACTACTTACAGCAGAAATTCAGTTGCTAGTGCAAAAGCTGTGAGAGTCAGAGATAGCTACTGTGATTTCATCAACAATGAGAGTCAGGTTCCATGGCAACATAAATTTGTATAGTAAAATACAAATCAACAATATATGTTTTAATACTTACTCTGCTATCTGTTTGTACTATTTAATAATCCTTCAGATTCTTGTGCTTCTGCTTGGTTTATTGTTTTGATACTGTTTTGCGACGTACACGGTTCCTCTTGGTTTTTGAGAAACTGCCAGAAGGTTAGCTCTACTACGTCGTCTACACACTACAATGGCACCACTCTTTTAAGAGTCAGAAATTCTTTTCAGTTCTTTTCTGAAATTATTCTGAAATTCTTTTCAGTTCTTTTCTGAAATTAGCGGTGCGTAGAGAATTGAGATTTTGAACCAACTGCTGTTTATCAGCTTCCGGATATCTTTCGTTTTTTTTTACGATTTACACAAACCAGAAATCAGGGCGTATTTCCCAGGCTAGATCAGTCCAATCAGGATGTTCAGATAAATGCTCACACCAATATGCACGTCAAATTTTACCGATGAACAACGAACAAAGTTTTTCGTTGGGTACTGAGAATTGGGTGAGTTTACAAGACAGTGGGAGTTCATCAGCAATACCATGCATCTTACATAAATTGGTTTATTTAATTGTTTTTATCATTTTTTCTTTTTAATATATGTACAATATATAATCTCGAAGATGTGTAAATATGAAATATTTTCACTTAGCAACTAACATAATTTATATATTTGTAGTATTCTTATACTGAACTTACTCTAATTTAAAAGATATTGTATCTTACTGGGTAAAGTCTCTAAATAAATAAAAATACAAAATACAAAATGAAGGAATTTCAGTCGAAATACCGCTATACAAGGGTCGACTCAAACCGAAAATATAACCTTGCCGATAATTTTCTTTAAGATGGTATTCCCGTTCGGATTTACTTACTAACTTAGGTGGCGCTACAGTCCGGGGTGGACCAAGGCCTCAACCAACAACTCCTTCCAGTTAGCCCGATCCTTAGCTAACTGCCTTCAGTTGCGCACTCCAAGTTGCTTGAGGTCTTGCTCTACTTGTGCGCGCAACCTAAGGCGCGGCCGTCCTCTGCTGCGCTGACCCTCCGGGTTGGAGTCGAATACTCTGCGTGCCGGAGTGTTGGTGTCCATTCACTCTACATGTCCTAGCCATCTTAAACGCCCAATGCACAGTTTTTTGACCAGGTTGATATTGCCGTACAGCATATCTTCATCCGCTTTCGATAAAGACTATGCTTCAGCAAGACTGGGATGATAAGGGTCTTATATAGAGTCTCCTTAGTCGATCGGGAGGTACCTTCTTAGCCCAAATAAACAGCGATTGGCAAGAGTAATCCTTCGTTTGATTTCCGACGAGATGTCATTTTTTGATATTATAGCAGAGCCGAGGTAGGCAAAGCCCTTTACTATCGCAAAGTAAAGAAGAACGCCAATTTGAGTAATTTGTTCACAATGTTATGATCTGCAAGTCTTATGAATGGCCAATTGGCCAATGAAGTAGGTCAAGGAAGCTGTTACAGAGTATGCGTTTTAAAGATAATTCCTAGTGATTGAAATGCATCTCACACAGCAGTCAAAGATTTGGGTCAGGTTTCAACTTTACCCAGAAGTGAATTCAAATTTGATAGTGCTATACGTAGGTATAGATAGTCTTATGTCTGGCTACAACAAACGTGATCAATGGTCGTACACTATTCACATAGCGATTGTCCAGAGAATTGTAACTTAACCTCATTGTTCGATGGCGTTCAGATTGAGCCTCCATACTGGTCAATCCAAGTCGTTTTTTTTTTTTTTATAATCTACACACGCTAAAGGGGATATGAATGTTTACACACAGCGCGAGCACATGAAGGATGAGAACGAGAGACAGACAGATCGGCGTAGCGGTAGGAAACTCAGATGATAGGATTCAATTTCAACTTTGTTCAACTTTAAACAAAAATTGCCATCAACAAAGATGATTTCTATCCACACCCGCCTACCTTCGTTCAATATCCATAAATTTCTCTTATTAATCAGATAACACATTGTTGGCAACTGTACGTATACAAATGTAAGGATTTACGGCAAAAGGTTCTATAATTAATAAAATTGAAAACTGTTTCTTACTCCTCCCACTATCTTCTCCAATTTCAACTCGAAAGTCGAAAGCATCCCCAACCAATTCAAAGTGTGTTACAACAATGCCAAAGCTGGAAACGCAATCTGACACTATCCCCAAAATGGTATTTACTAGGAAATGTTTATGCTTATTGCGCTTTCATTATGATAAATCGACGAAAATTTCTAAAACTCAGCAAACTGGAAATGGAAAACATTGCCAATATTTATGGCATCCACTTTTACACCTAATTTCGTGTTTCTTGTATCTACAAGTAAACGTTGCTTCCGTTTGTATTTTTGTATTCATAAACTAAATAAACTCACCCTTAGCTAGATGAATGGTTGTACTGCTGTAGTACCACATAAGCAGTCCGTTTCCAATTGCTTTTATTCCCCTTCCAGAAAAAATAAAAAAAAAAAAAAATATTCTGATTGGAAATTCGTTCCGGATATTTTGACCGATTGGTATCAATATTTTGTATGTCTTGCGTAACATTAAGTTACGCCATTACGCGTTACGGATGATGTTGTTCTTTTCTCCTGTTGTTTGGTTTTAGGATCAAAAAAAATGAAGCGAGACACTCGAATTCGACAACCGACAATAACAATAGCTTTGGCCAATGTCCTTCCGATTCCAATACAAATGATGGTGATTTCTAAGATAATGGGCCTGCGATTATTTTATTGAACATATTTGTTTGGATTACCAAATTTAGCTAATAATTTGTATATGACAAGATATGTTGGCAGCTATTTGTCATTTTGACGCACAAGGGGTGAAATGGAAATAGACCACCTGCATGAGTTTTGTCATGTTCCATGGGTGCTTGGGTGATATTCATGCCTACTTCAAGTAAATGAAGTTTTTTTTTTCAATGGATCACAGTTCACAGATCAAAACAAATACAGTGAAATCTCTTTTAAATGGTCAACCACGGTACCGGATTTTTTGTCCGGTAATGAGACCTGTCCGCTACAACTTTGAGGTAGTAAAGGGCTTTGTCTACTTCGGCTCTGCTATAACATCAAAAAATGACATTTAGTTGGAAATCAATCGAAGGATTATACTCTTTCCAGTCGCTGTTTCTTTGGGCTAAGAAGGCAATGGCGTAGTAAAGTCCTTTCCTGATCGGCTAAGGAGACTCTATATAAGACCCTTATCATCCCAGTCTTGCTATATGGAGCTGAAGAATGGACTTTATCGAAAGCGGATGAAGATATCCTTGGTCGCTTCGAGAGAAAAATACTTCGTTAGATATTCGGTCCCATTTGTATTGACGGGTTTTGGAGGAGAAGATTCAACCACGAACTGTAGTATGAATGTTAATTATGTACTTTTACAATTTTGAACTTCGTTTTCTTAAAGTTCTTAGTAAATGGACTTTTTTTGTTTCTTTTAAGACTACCTTAAAAAATATATCTAAGAACTACTTAACCTATCTAACTACGTGATCCAATATGCGAGAGGTTATACCATTTCATCGCCATGTTCAAACGTAATTGTCCCGTCTTGTGATTTCCTCTGATTTCGTGCTACAACTTTTTCTTGGAGTTTGTGAAATATCAATCACCATTTGTTAGCGAAATAAAAGAAAATTAGTTTTTCGTAAAAAACATTAATTAGTTAAAAAAAAACTATTTTAATCATTCAGTAACTATCAAATGGGGCACCGTAGCGCCAGCGGTCTTGGGTTCGAATCCCGCCGCAAACACCTAAAAAGTTTTTCACAGTGCCCACCTCTTCCGAATGCCTGACAAGCATTCAAGAGTATTATTTGTCATGTAAAGCTTCCCAACTCCCCGATCGGAGACGGCAGAAAACTGTAGATCCCTTCTATAATCTATTCGTGCAAAAATATAACGCACACACACAAATGGTTGCGGGAAGCTAGGCTTGGTTCTACCTAGGACTGCTAAAGCCAAACATTTATTTTATTTATTTTTTAACTATCAAATATTCCTATTCAAAAAAAGATTAAGATTTCAACACAAAGATACAGTTACCCTTTCAACTGGTTTCAAAAAAAGGAATTGCTCACAGCAAATGGGGTGTCAACATTTTTAAATGGCTTGGAAGGAATTTTATGTTATTTTTTAAATTTCTTCATTGTATCCAGCAACTGTTGTTGCATTGACCTCTTTTTAAATAGAGTTATTTTCCTTGTGTTATATTGTGTGAAAATCATTAAAATGGCACAATGTGGGGTTAGGATTTATGAAAAATGCTAATAGAACTAAGAAAACCAGCACAGGTACCGCATATGAAGGCCAATGTGTACATAGTTATCAATGAAATTGGTAACAACAAACTTCTCGAATTTCCGAGCGATCCTTGTCTTTAATTATAACGAAAGGCATACACGTACTTTAGTGAGTGGAGAGCACTTCGCTGAAATAATCCATAGTTTATGAGATGCCATCAAGAAGAAATCGCGACGACAACATTCTTATTAAAGGTTGTCCGCCTCCTAACTCTCGGTACAAAGACTGTGGTTCCTTAAAATTATCCATTCATCCTATACATCCTAGATTTAGACTGTCATTTACCATAATTTCATTCTAGGCTAGGCTATACACTATAATTCCAGAAATGACATTTCTTCGAAAATATTCTCAATTTTGTTGAGTTTATCGTTTTGATTTAAAAAAAATGAATGAAAGAAATTGCTTGTGTATGTCCCAAAGAACGACGTGACTTGTACAACAATTAATAAATTCCTCCAAAAGTTATTTTGGATCATTATTTTAAAAATGTTGCTTCCGAAACACATGCAAACTCGACTGAAAAATGCGGAATGATGAAATTTGCCTACACATTATCATTTAAAAGCGTCATTTCCCTGTCATTCTGGCAAAATCCATCATTCCAATCGAATTTTTTCATTCCAAGCTACACACTGTCACTTTGACATCATTCCAGCAAGAATTTCGTTTCAAAAATGATAGTGTGTAGCCTACTTTATAGAGAACATGACATCCTTACATACATACAAACAAACAAACCTAGCCTGTTAAAATCATAACCCTAAAACGGTTTTCAGTGCTATGTTCGCCCATTGCTCGGATATGGTTTAGTGTTAATTTTTGATAAACAAGCTACCTATACTTAAAATTAATAAACATAAAGTTTATTTGGAAATAAAATAAAAAATCATCTATATTACACATACCCACTGTTGGGCGCAATACGTTCAAAGGTGTGGAGAATAGGAGGTTGTAAAAATATGATTTTTCTTAAATCTTTTTGTTTGTTGATCAATATTTTAAAATTGAATATAATTACATACTTTACTTGAACCTAGTTTAACTAGTTTTTGTGTAAAGATGCACAAAAAAAAAAAAATTACACGCCAATAGCCTATTTCTTCAATTTCTTGGAAACTTCAAGGTTATTGAGGGAGCCAAAAGTACTTTCCCAAAATGAAAACTATAGATGAAGTAATTAATTTGAATCGTCAATGCAACTTTTGAGAACTATTAGACATGAAAATTCTAAAGTTGAAAAATATGACACACCCTAATACCTATTCTACCGGAAAAGAAGAATATGCATACGTATGTGCGATGTATTGTATGCCCCTTGCTACTTACAAGCTATCACTCTAAACACAGTCTTGCCTTGCCTTGACTACACAAATCTGGCCCAGACTGTATCCAAACCGTTCTAACTACCTTCTGTCCCAAAAAATATTAATAAAGGGTTTTTCAATAAGAGCGCTACAAAAGTAAAAAAGTAAAAACAAAAACGGTTTTGGATATCAATGAAATTCTTTATTCCTGTGAAAGTACGATCGATGCCATTATGTATGGAACTCGATTTCTTTTGCATGGCCACCACGGGCACGCTTGCAGAAGTCCAGACGCTGAACCCAATTTTCGACGGTTTTCAAGCATAAATCGGCCGATACTGCTGCAATTTCACGTTCGATATTCGTACGAAGTTCATCAATCGTCGCTGGCTTGTTGGCATAGACCATAGACTTGACGTAGCCCCACAGGAAATAGTCTAACGGCGTCAAATCGCACGACCGAGGCGACCATTTCGTGAGATAACACGTTCTCCAAACTTGGTTTCCAATAAATTGATTGTGGCATTCGCTGTGTGGCTTGTGGCGCCGTCCTGTTGGAACCACATGTCCTCCAAGTCCATATCATCCAATTAGGGCCAAAAATATTCGGTTATCATTGAACGGTAGCGATTCCCATTCACAGTAACGTGCCGGTCTTGAACATCACGGAAGAAGTACGGCCCAATGACGCCGCCGGCCCATAAACCACACCAAACCGTATTTTTTCGGGATGCAATGATGACTCATGGAGTACGTGTGGATTGCTGCCTGACCAATACCGCATATTTTGTTTATTGACGAAGTCATTTAGCCAGGAATGAGCCTCATCGCTGAAGATGATTTTTCGATGAAAATCCGAATCATTTTCAAGTTGTTGCTCAGCCCAATTCACGAACATACGACGCTTCTGGTGGTCAAGCGGCTTCAGTTCTTGCGTCAATTTAATCTTGTAAGGATGTAGGCCAAGATCTTTTCGCAAAATTCGCCACAGCGACGTCACAGAGATGCCCAACGCTTGAGAACGACGTGTGAGAGACACATTTGGGCTTTCTTCAACTGAAGCCTCAGCGGCAGCAATATTCTCGACACTACGGGCAATTCTTTGTCTCACTGGCACGGGAACATTTTGTACTGTGCCTGTGGATTCTGTGGATTTTTCCACTAGACGCTCAATTGTTGATCTGCTAGGACGATTATGACGACCATAAATTGGACGTAGCGCTCTTAACGTTGAGGCCACTGACTCCGAATGTCGGTAGTAAATTTTCGTCGCTCTACTTTTGTAGCGTCCCTGTTGAAAAACCCTGTATAAGCGCGATTATTGGTGTCATTACTGGACACTGTCTTATAGGCAATCATGCAGCTAGGCTTGGCATCCTTTCAAATGACTTCTGTGAAAGTTACAGAGACGAAAAAGAGGAAGATAGCCCAGCACATCTCCTCTGTTCATGCCCAACTCTTTATCTTAGTAGAAAACTACACTTAGGAGAATACCTCTTCAATGAACTCAGTAATCTAGCCCAAAAAGATGGTGGAAGTCTATCTCGCTTTATAAAAAGCTCCAAATGGTCAGAGCAGAGAGACACTCCCCCAATATCATTGGTATTACAATGGGCAGTTATATGCCTGAGTCTGCTGGTACCACGGTTGCCACTCTGGTAAATTTTAACCAAACTTGGTAGTCTTTTTTGCTGTTTTAAATTTTTGGTAATTTTTACTTTGCTTTGGTATTTATTTTTAAAAAAAATTAGTTTAAATGTAGTATTTATTTCGTTCATATTTTACAATGTGTTTTCGCACAATTTACATAACTTAGTTAGTTACAGAGATGTGATAAACATAGTTACATCTTTCAACTGGAAAACACTTATTTTTTTTTAGAAAGAATAATAATTATTGCAAGCAAAAATATATACTGAGGAACTTACTTACTTAGTTGGCGCTACAGCTCGAGGTGAACCTGGGCCTGCTTCTCGCAACCATTTCTGTGTGCGTGTTATATTTTTGCACGAATGGAAGGGACCTACAGTTTTTTTGCCGACTCCGAACGGCGAGTTGAGAAGCTCAATCGTGACAAATGATACTCTTTGATGCTTGTCAGACATTCGAAAGAGGTGGGCACTGTGAAAAACTTTTAGGTGTTTGAGGCGGGATTCGAACCCAAGACCGCTGGCTCAGTAGTCCGACGCACTAACCACTTGCGCTACGGTGCCCACTATACTGAGAAAACAACGGTAAAAAAACCTCATAATTAAACAGAAAACCAAAAATAAAAAAAATAAAATTTTATGTTATGATATATGTATACATATGAATGTAAATTTTTTTTTTTTTAAAGAATACCAAAATATTTATACGAATCAAGAGTTTTCAGTCAATAATGGAGTTTAGTAATTGAATGCGCACTTGTCCACCTAGTGCAAGCGATGATTGTATTTGAGTGAACGCATTGCACCTCCACAGAACATGTTCCATTTCAGACATTTCTGAATGCACTCATTTAATTTTCTTCTTTTGGCAGATGTAAAGATTTACATGCCCTCTAATTGGGGCACTCCGAGGGAGTAAGCAAATGCAAACCAAATTGGTGGTGCCCTGATATGACAGGAGGCCAAATATCATTTCGTCCCAAATATTATCCTGGAATAAAATATTCCTGAAGTGTAAACTATCCGCTGAGCTTGACTTTTACCAATTCCGAACTCTCCGCAATTTTTCTGTTACTGATTTATTTTTTCTTTTTTTATAAAATAATAATGATTTCTACTCTTTTTTCTATAGAACTGATAAGGCATATCTTCTATTCATTTTGCAAATGTCTGGAAATAGAATTTGCCTTCATAAAATCTGTGAGATAAACTCGTACATTTAGTAAATTACTTTCCGTCACCAAATTCAAAACTGAGACCAGATTAAAATATCCAACATTTTGTGGATTGTGGCATAAACGGAATAAGATCTAGGTGTGCTTTTACAAATGAATTTCCGACATTCCGGGGAGTCTCAAATTTTGTTTGCATCATAGCATGAACTACATATGTACATACATGACTAAATATTTTTGTTTTACGCAAGCTGCATCTTTTTTAAGTGTTTTATCATCGTTTCTAGCTTTAGAATGTTTTGGTAATTTTTACTTCGTTTGGTACAATTTTTTTTTACATTTTTGGAAGCAATTGTTTTTTCTAAGTGGCAACCATGGTTGGTAGGTACCAACTCGTGTTACCGGCAGACACATACGGGCAGCATCGTTCGAATAAAATACCTCAAATTAGACGGAGAGAATGCGCTTCCTCAATAACAATCGTGGTGATCCTATGTACAGTGGTGGCCACAGAATTAGAAACGATACCCGCCAACGCATATACGTAATGGGTTCTTTTTTTACAAGCTATATTCTGATGAGCTAGTACCGTTAATAGATTACTGTTGAACTTTTTATTATTTTAATATGTTTTCATGAGATCAGGTGGTTGTCAAACTGGCACAATTGCAGAAAGTTCGGCTATAGTTACAATTCGCTGTGGACAGAGAATTAGAAACGATTTTTTAAAGTGAAAACTTTGTACAAAATACATTGATTTCCGTGATGTAAAAAATATTTCTTTATTTGTTTAGGATTGCTTTGTTAATATTAATTAAAATAGAGTAAAAAAATTGGCAAGAATAAATCTTGTACTCCAGAAATCCGAAAGCTATTAGTCCATATTTAACCATGTATTCCCAAATTAATTTTTTAAATATTAACGCCATAGATGAGTGATAAAATATCCCCTTAATCTAAGAAAACATTTAATCTGATAACACTGCCAAGAAGTCACAGAGCCGCTGAGCTCGAAACATGGCCCACCAAAATATGGTCCAACCATAACATTAAGCTTAGATGGGCTATGGACATGATATCCTTAATCCCACTCAATGTCTACTCATTACAAAATGTATATGTAAAGCAAATTATGCTAACATTTTCCATAAAATATCCGCGGGTGGTCCATTATTTCAGTTTCAAATATTTTTTTTTTTCATTAAGAATTTCCCAAAAATTATGCCAACTCTCTTCTTGCAGCCCTTTCTGGCGTCTTCTTCATTATTGTTTCCGTTGCCCGTGCATAATTTCATAGAGTAATAAATTATCAGTATTTAAAAAAATGTTTATCATATAACACTCATTTTCCTTTGTAAATTCTGGGAAACATCTTCGAACGGACACCCTGCAACGCCATTTGCATATGGCTCGCCGAACACGCCGCTCCGCACGGGGATTAGAGAAAAAAATTTCAATTAAACCCGAACAACCCCAAACGAAGCTAATATTCGCCGTGAAGTCAAAAATTATTATTATTACTGTTATTTTGTTGTTTCCTTGTTACGCTTGATTATTTAATAAGGAATACTATGAAAACACTGTAAATTACGATTACCTGATGGCCCTAAGTTTGTAGAAAAGGAATCATCCCCTTTGTGTTTTTTTCTTTGAGATTTTTCTCTGGTTTTCAGTTTTCACATTTTCCCGGAGTCCTTTCGCACGTCAGCGTTAATAAAATTCGTCACAATGTTATAATTTAGTTCATTGTAATCATAATTAAAATTATTACGCGCTTAATTTTAATGTCATCATTAAAATTAGAGTAAGAGGCGAGGAGACGAAGTTACGAGTCCTTTGCTGGTTCCTTTGGGCTGCAATATGTCGACGAAAGAATAACTTTTGACGGGTTCAGGGTTTTTTTTTTTTGGTTTTTCTATTGCAAGAACAAATCAAGGACTCGAAATTGTCGATTGAGGTTAGCGAACGGGTGCTTATTTGTTAATGAAGGATAAAGCTGAGCCAAGAGAGGAGGGTTCTCTAATTAGTCGAGCGTTTTATGTAGATTCCCAACGAGTTGGTTGCGCTCCTTTTAAGGAGTCATTCACTTAATTGTTATGTTCGATAAAGTGTTTTTTTTTTTAATTTTTTGTTTGGTTTGAAGGTTTTACGAGTTTTAAGTGGCAGCAGCTGGTGGTTTAGTAAACGACTTTGGGTGATGGTTCTGCTGGGAAATAATGTGACTGATGAGGTGGTGACACAACTTAAACGGTTTAGTGTGACTTTTTGTGTAACGAGAAGCTAATTGCGTTAGTGGGTGGTAAATTATTGCAGTTATGAGGATGACGGGCTATAAATTAAATAAAAATCCCATATTTTTGAAAAATGGTTCGTTGAATACGATTTTTAAATGGATGAAGAAATTGATACCAAATAATAAGAAACGTCTAGAAAAAAGTACTGTGAATCGTAGGCAACGACAACAATATCAAATAGTAGAAGGAAGCTTAATGTTGCATACAAAAACATAGCTCGGTATATATACGACCTCCGAAGATACAATCATGTTTCTGCCTTTTTCGAAACGAAAATACGCTCATTTGATAGGCTAATACAATTTCGCTCATTATGCTGCATGCTAGCATGCACAATATTATACAATCACGTCAACCTGAGTATCTCATAGCAGATTAGAACTTTCCCAATCGCGAAGGACTTTCACATTAATCCAGACTAGATATCTGTGCTCTGAACGACAGTTCTTTGTACATGTTACTCGTCTGTAGAACTCCCTACCGTTGAGTTAAGAAGGATCAGAAGCGGCGGAAGTTTTTAAATGCGTCTCTTGAACTACTTGGCCAGTGAATATATATTTTAATTAATTTTCTTTTGTTAAATTATTTACTTTTTTTTTTTATACATTTATCTATTTTCTTAAATCTATTTTCGTTTTAATTTATCTGTATCCAATATTGCATAATAAGGTATGTATTTAAGGCTTAGCTATTTTATAAGATTTTATCTTACGGTGTAAGCTACTCGAATTGAATAGTTAAATAAAAAATAAATAAATAAAAAAAAGGACTCCACAGTTATCCTGGGCACAACATTTTATGTAGAGTTTGTTGAAACCAAACACCTGAGTTTCCTACAATACGCCGAATATTCTGTCTCTCTGTTTGTCTTCACTCTTTCTATAAATGGGTTTTAAGCTTTCAAGGATCCTAAGCATTTAAACGTATTTCAACACAATCTAAATGAGTTTCTGAGCCGCGTTGTGGATAAAATATGAATCTATCACTTCACTTCAAAAACGAAAGAGCAGTAGAAGCAGATTCTGCAAAACGTACTCTAAAAATGTCCATAGCGGTTCCATCCACCAAGAAGGAAATGGGTACAATTTTCTTTCGGGACTATCGTTTATCACCGAATCAGTAAGCAGACACAATAGGGTCAAACTATGCTGGGTGCCAGGACACTCTAACGTACAGGGAAATTAACTTGCAGATGAGCTAGTACTGCCTATAACCGAGATGGTTATTAAGAACATAGTATCGCCATAATGCGGCATCAGGGCAAAACTTATCAACATAATCATAGGCATGGCGGACCAGAGATGGTCAAGAATAGAGGGACATAGGTATCCAAGGCTCTTTGGCCGACCATATATCGCAAAAGAACCAGGGTAATCCTAGGACTGAATAGGGCAAAGTTAAGAACTCTTATAGAAGTACTCTCCGGGCACTGTCTCTTCAGGAAACATGCCAAAAAATGGGTCTTTCAAATATGGACAAATGCAGATGCTGCAATGACATATGTACGTCGGAGGATATCGAACATATCCTTTAAAACACTAAAAGAGGCTGCCCAAACTGGCAACGATAAAGTCCTAAAATTTTGGAGGGAAATTAAATGCTTTGACGGAAATGTTTCGGTTTAGGTACCATCAAATGATGGTCCCATAATGGTGTTTTGTATTTGATGGGTCAGGCTGATAACCCCTATTAACCTAACCTTACCTTACCTTATCACCATTTGGCGACTTCTAAAATCTCAGGACAAGAGACGACTATATATCGAGAAAAATTTTTGGAAATTTTTGGTGACCCGATCTAGTAAATATCCATCACCATACTCACATTGGTTTTTTTCTTACTGAGCTTGAGTTCATAAATAATTGTTTTTGTTAGAAAATTATTGAACACGGTAGCAAAGCAATATAAATGAAAATCGGACAGCAATAGATTTTGTCCGATATTATATAAAACTGTATATATTTATGCGTCCATGTATGTATGTACATTTTGTATTCATATGCAATGAACCCCTTTACTTGATCCCGAGATGACAAAGAAAACTGAACTCGTTTTAAGAACAAAGCTATTCCGGATGTCAAAGCCCTTGGTTTGGAAAACTGGAAGCAGCGTGCTCAGGACCGAAGAAGACAGAACGATGTCGTGTCTAAAACAGGGGCCCTCCTGTAAGTAAGTTACTTACTTACTTAGTTGGCGCTACAGCTCGAGGTGAACCTGGGCCTGCTTCTCGCAACCATTTGTGTGTGCGTGTTATATTTTTGCACGAATGGAAGGGACCTACAGTTCCGACTCCGAACGGCGAGTTGAGAAGCTCAATCGTGACAAATGATACTCTTTGATGCTTGTCAGACAATCGAAAGAGGTGGGCACCGTGAAAAACTTTTAGGTGTTTGCGGCGGGATTCGAACCCAAGACCGCTGGCTAAGTAGTCCGACGCACTAACCACTTGCGCTACGGTAAGTTACCTGATCCTAAATGACTTTTTACACGACTTTTTTTTAAACAAAGATTCTCAAATGTCTAGTTATACACCTTTGTTCTTCGGATAATATTTTCTACGGCGGCGTTAGCTCACAAACCACCCAACTGTTGCAGATATGTAGTTGACCTTAATCTTAGGTTTCAGATAAAATGTCAAATACAACAATAAAATGGAAATGGTTGGGAAATTTAAAACAATTTGATACGTCCAAATTGGAAGGGCCAGATGGCCCTTTAACATTTATTTTTGATTTGTCTCTCATCAGTGGCGATTTCTTAAATTAATGGAAGGTCTCGTTTTTGTCTCCTACCTACAAGGTAATTGTTCAACAGAGCAAAATCTACAAATAACGCTCTAGATTGGATCTCATATAAAAAGATCCTCGGGAAATTCAAAAGCATTCTAAATTTTTTCATTCTGTGAGAACATTGAGAATTTCTCGGAAGCATCTAGGCTTCGGAAAACACTCTGTTCCAGTTCAAGTATTCATAGCTACCTAATTAAATCGGATGTATCTCGGACATCTTCAAGCTATGAAACAATAGATCTTCAATTGGATACACATTTCCCTGGAAGCTCCTCTTCTCCACACATTACTTACTTAGTTGGCGCTACAGCTCGAGGTGAACCGGGGCCTGCTTCTCGCAACCATTTGTATGTGCGTGTTATATTTTTACACACATTAGCTTGCCTAATAATACGCAACTTGCTCAGCCCACACAAACTACATAGCCAGTTTGATCACAAAGGATAAGTTGCTTTGGCACTACGAAGCTTCAAACCACACAAATCCATGGGACATGACTGCATAATACCTTCTGAATTCTAGTCAGTCACAGACATCGTTATGCCTTGGCTGGAAAACATACTTATAATTTGTATAAATAATATTTACATTTCCAAATTACGTTTGGAAAGTCGAAGTTCTCAGCCGAATCCAAAAGATCTGAGACCCATTAGTCAATCATCATTCTTCCTAAAAACTCTGGAAAGACTGATCGATACCCACCTTCATACCAGTATCGAATCAAGATTGCTATCTGAATCCCAACGTGCATACTATAAAGGCAAATCAGTGGAAACTACACTACATTCCCTACATTGAATTTACAAACAGACATTATTTTTACTGACTTTGTAAAAGCGTTTGACAGGTAAACCACAAAATTCTACTCCATAAGCTGGCATGCTTGGGCTTCCATTCCATGGAAATGGATTAAATCTTGTTCGATGGTGTTTACCCGCATTTATCTCAGCGATCGAGTTCAGATTGTAAAAATCAATGACTACTCGTACTTATTGGAACGTATCCTTGTGCCATCTGGTGTTCCGCAGGGAAGCCATATCGGGCCACTATTATTTCAACTACAGTGAAATCTCTCATTAGCGGATACCCTGTTTAGCGGACAACTCGCATCGACGGACACCTGTTTGGGGAACCGATTTCTAAATTCGCATATAAAATGCGTTATTATAAACGGACATCTCTCATAACCGGACACACAACTCTGGTCCCGTGGCTGTCCGCTTAAGAGAGATTTCACTGTATTTATAAATGCTATCTCCTCAATTTTTAAATATTCAAATAAATATTGTTTGTTTACAAAATGTTTGCAAAATCTTCGCCGTCCTCTTTGCAGAACCCAGCTGATGAACTTTCAGCGCAGATTAACCTGTGCCTTTTTACCAAAATGACATGCGTATCCGTTGTTGTGTTTTTAATAGAACCTGGATAAGTTCCCGATCACAACCGTGAAAGTCCTTTTTGGAAGAAAAACTCCCCCTCACTACGACAAAACTAACTACAAAAAGCTCAAATATTAACTGTTTAAACTTTTTCGTATTACTTACAATACCTGCTTGTTGATTTATTAAAACAACAAAAACCAAAAAAGTTACAAATAAGTCGCATCTGGCTTTTTCAAGTTTCCATTTCTAATATACGGCTGGGCGAGCACACCTTTGGAAAGTAATTAGAAAGTTAAAAATTATTGTATTTTCCATCCTTGTCTTGCTCTTCGTTGTTCATTTGTCTTCATTTGCAATGTTTAAAAATTTACAAATCCTTTTTGGTTTTTTCATTAAAACCCAGTTACTCTGAGCTTATCTCGTCTTTTCCTTAGGGAATAATATGCAACGGCTATATTTCATTCCTTTAATCCTTTTTAAAATGGTTTCTATCCACCCATAGCTTAGCTACAGTTGAAAAGAAAAGTCCACGTAAAAAAGGACGAATTAAAAATGTATACAGGATGGCTATAAAGTTATCAGCAATGAGTATCCTTTTTGTGAAGAAAGTTTTTTTTTTTTGCAATCTCATGCCAATGATTTCTGCATATTTCCCAAAGGACAGGTTTTCTTTGCTTTTTCCTTTAACCGTTTATTAGTATTGCAAGTGGGGGGAGGGGAAATCAAAATCCTTAATCATTATTCTACAACAATCATCGGCATCACACATGAAAACGACAAGTCATTACAATCGAATGGGGTCGGTCTTAAGAATTCCCAATGCTTCGTAGTGAATTGTTAAATTCCCAGAAGCGAAAAAAAGGACATCCTTGAGGAGTATTGAACTTTTTACGCATTAGCCTCATGTCATGTCGTCGCAATCAATCACAGTAGTAACCTTGTTAAATACTCGTACTACAGCAACAACTAAGAAGGAAAGAATAACATTTTTTCAGGATACGCGCTGATTGTGTGGGAGGATGCTCTGATTACGTGCAATTTTGATATGAGCCTAGAATTTCAATGACATTCGCTTATGACATTGTGTTCCGCCTTTTGGTGGAAGGATATTGGATGAGTAATTGTTTCAGTCTTTTGGGCTAACACTGTTCTTGTGGCATTGATACAGTTAATGATAATTTGAGCGTTGATTTTAAGGATGTCTTCAGGTCATTTTTTTATGGTAATGCGTAGCTATTCCATTTCCGCAGCTTAACAGCAGCGACGTGTATCTGGGTGAACATATGTAAAGGCAAGTATATTATCGTCAGCAAAGGAATGTATTTAATAAGAAGACAAAGAATCTTTCATGAAAATGAGATTCGAAAAGCTTTAGAGAACACCAGCTTTTATTTGGCGATTCGCAAATTTATGTTGGTCCAAGACAACTTGTGGCCCAAATGCTCCCATTTGCGATAAAAGAACCTGTTGACAGATTCTGTCAAATGACTTTGATCAATGAGTATTCTGTAAACTGTACGAGTTTGAATGTGGATTTGTCTAATGGAGTATTCAACGTACACATATACGGAAGCAAATGATAATCTGAAAGTGAAGAGATGGCTACAAAATGTTGGCCTTGTCTTAAGAGTTGACAGCTCAAGTCTTATTGCAAATGATCGTTAGGAGTAATGACAACCCAATTGCCTCAATTTTAATCATGAAATAACTTGACACATGGAGTGTCATTCTTGACTCGTACAAATAAGGTCTTACCCGCCAGTTTTTCAAATTCGGAGAAAATAAGTCGAGATTTTTGACCGAACTGAATGGCCCAACGGAGCAGCATTCTAGTATGGAACACTGGCGGATTGCAAATCAGTACCTCTGGAGTTAGTGCTAGGGTCTTTTGGACCCAACTAGTTTCAATTTCACTAGGTACGTTATGTTATGTGTTTCAAGCTAAAATCCTAGCATTCGAGCTGTGCGTCCTGATCTGTTTAGAACCATCAAAGGGCCATTTTCTTTTAAGGCTTATATGCAATCCTTAGCCAGCCAAAACAAAGTAAAACTTGTGAGATGACAGGTTAGGTGATTAGGTTTCTAGGGACACAAATCTTTTGTGGTAAAAACAGACGTTATCATTTTTCTTCGAGTTTACATTTTGCCACTCTGAAAGTAGTACCTTTCGTTAACTGCGTACCGACTTACGACCCGAAGGCTTCTGCAGCTGCTTTCTATTTACTTATAAAGCTTAATGCTCAATGCATCAAGCTTAAGGTAAAGCTTAAGATTTACCGCTTGTTAGAGTAAAAAAATCCGTCAGTGTTAAAGGTCTGAAACTGAAATACGTAGTAGTATGTATCAAAATTGTGTACTTAACGACATGTTCATTGTGGAGAAAGGTGCGTGCGCACCCTAAGCGAGTGGCTTTCTCCAACGACTGATAGGCGGAGCCACGTATTACTAAATTAATAATTTGTCTTTGTCACTCATTTATTTGTCTTTTTTTCCAAGAGGCGCTAACTGTGCGCACTTGCCTTTTTTAAAAATTAATCAAATCAATTAAACTGTTTGATCTATCATATATTAATGTATATTAATCACTAAAAGAAGACTAATTAAGTAACAATGAATTTGTAGTATGAATTATGTAATGAATTGTATCATTTTGTATTAATAAAGAATTTGTAACTCGGTCACCTACCAGTTAACAAATGAGTCTTTAGTTGCAGCCGCATTTGCCGCAACATTCATAATAATATATATGTATGTGCATATTATGTATGTATATATTTTTGTTTTGCTAAATAATAATTTTTCTACTCGAAACTTTATTCAAATTGCAGCTCGTTTTTAACCCAAAATCGTACGTCATCTGTTCCTAAGTTTTTTGCCATTATTTTGTATGTATGTATGTACCGCTTGTAAAAAAAATGTATTGAGTTTAATAATGCTCCAACTATCATTTTACAAAATTTTACAAATAGCACTCTTCAGCGACGGCTTATAAATGGACTTAGGTACTCGGGCAGGGTTCTACTCAGATACACTAAATAAACGGGAATCTTTCGGACTACCGGATACATGCAGTGTCTTCCAGGCGGAACTACTGGCGATTTAAAAGGCCGCAATATTCATAAAAGGAAGCGACCTTCCTCCGTCGGAGATAGCCATTATGGTGGATAGTCAGCCAGCTCTTAAAGTAATAGGATCAAATACAATAAAATCAAAGGAAATCCAAAAATGTCGCAATTCACTAAATGGCATAAGGCACCGTACCCGGACATAGCAACATCAAAGGGAACGAGATAGCACACGAACTAGGTAGAGCTGGATGAACTATGAGCAACAGTGATGCTGAAACCTCCATACTGCCACCGATTAAAAAAAACACTGCTTAGCATATATCCAAAAAAGAGACCAACGCTCTGTGGCTCGTTCTTTATGGCCGAAACTTGATCTTAATAGGACAAAGACGATGTTACATCTGGATGAATCCTCCATACGCTTAATCACAGGAATAATCACAGGACACTATGCCATATGATAAGCAAATAACTACCTGAGTCCAACGAATCGATCAAACATCTACTCTGCTGCTGCTCCGCCCTCCAAGAATGATGCCACGGAACTTTAGGTAATAGATTCTTGGCAGAGCTCGGAAATTTCAAGATATCGGATCTTCTAACATACATCAAGAGCATAAACTGGTTTACGAGTTGGTAAGATGAAGATTTACTCCCAAACTATGAGGGGATTCACAATGAACCTTTGGGTCTCCGAATGGAAATTATTGCTCGTTCAATCACACACCCTTCTAAACCTAACCTAATCTTTTCATTTTATCTTCGAATGTTGGAATCAGTTCGAGTCCCAATATGGGGTTATTATTAATACAAACTTTACAAGCTAGAATGTGGCTTAAAAATAGTGACATGGATGAAGTAGATCCAATGGGCTGAAATATGTAACAATTTTGAATATTAAAAAACCGATTATGAGAGATCTGGAAGATTTCCATTCCCCACCATTTCTGATATAAGACTCGGTCTTTACCAAGCAAACTGTCATAAGCTCGACTTAATCTGACTGACACATTGAATGAAGTCAAATCAATAATTTGTCCATAAAAAAAAACACTCTCCAGTCTGCAGGCATAAAAGCAACCGAAGAAAAAAAAACTAACAAAGAGCTATTCCACCCGTAATAGTTATAGGGACGATAATGTGCTTAATGAATATAATTATTATTCCAAGGACTATAAAACAGTCATACAATTAGTAGAACAGACTTCAAAAGTAAACGCGCTACTTAAGTTTTGTATGGCACCATTCTTTACCTAACGCAAATGCAGGATGAATTTCAAAATGTCCAACTGGCCATCCTTCCCAGTCCACAGCGCGTACAAAAAAAAGAGTTTAAACTCTTTCCAAAATGACAGAAAAAAATGGCCCCCATGGAGGTACTTGTACTTTGTCTTTAGTGGAGGTGAAGGAGAAAAGGATACTGAAGCGAAAGAAGAAAATCTTCATTATTTCGGATATTTTAATCTGAAATTTACACCACCGCCACATCGTGGAATCTAATTGTCTGCTTTCAGTTCTGTTTTTTCCGTTTCTCTTTTGTTTTGTTTAAGCAGGAATCGCGCGATCAAGGCGCATAAAGTTCACTGCCACGCTATAAAAACGCTTAACGAATGAGAAAGGATACGTATATCAACCCCCCCTACTAAGTCTTCTGTTTTTTTGTTTGCTTTTCCATTTTTGGTAATGAGATTTCTTCTTTAATTTGCATGCAAATAAGGAAACACGGCTGCTGTTGGCTTACGGACATCCTCACCAGATGGTGCAAGGACATCCACAAAAAGGGTAATCGAGACGGTGACGATGCCCTAGGAAGTTGTAAATCTTCTCTAAATGTACACAAAGTCACTTTGTTTGTTTTCTTCTTTTTTTTTTTTTCCTGTAAAGGATATGCAAATGCAAAATGAAAATGCATGAAAGGATCGTAATTGCCATTTTCAAGGAAAATTCATTAATTGCTGATTGATATTGAAAACGCATAATTCAGACAAGGACCATACACAATTCAATTACACAACAGATGTTGGAGTTGGTAAGATATCCTTTTAAGAAAAATGTTTTCCCCACCGTTAAACGGAGACTTTTTCAAAAAAAAAAAATTCCTAGAAATCAGCCCTCTAATTACGTAACGGTATACCGTATAAGATACTCGTACTCGTACGTGTCCTTGTGATAGATTATTAAATTAGCATTTTTTTTTTCTGCGCTGCTTTCAATTAATAAACAGAGGAGCGGCCAACACAGAAAAAGGACCGACCGATGACTTTGAAAGAATACAAAGAAAAATTAAATTACTGGTCTACTTTCACCCTTCGTGCGCTCGACGATTTACACGTAACGCATAAAATATTCAAAGAGCAGAAAGGACCAAACAGGACATAAACATATTTTCCAGCGAATTCAATTAAACATGTAATTACGCTGTTGCCTATTTTTTTTCACCCTCCTTTTTCGGCTTTTTGTTGTTGTTTTTTTTTTTTATTTATAGAGGAAAAGTTAAAATTTTATTTGATTTTCTAATTGAGTGTGTCCTCGATGCGATAAGGAAGGACTCCTGAGACGTTTCACGGCCCCCCTATGGACTTTACTGGTTTTTTAAAAGATGTAATTTTCCCTTTCTTTTCGATTGTTGTTTGCGAGGACTAATTATGGATGAAAGAAACAAAAAGAAGGATGTACCTTTCGAGTTTTAATTATTTTATGAGCCATTTAGAGATGGATAACTTTTTTTTCTTCAATTTTGATCTTTCGTATTTTTCGCTTGAGTGGGCTACAAATGGGGTGGTTACCGATGGAAACAAAATATTAAGTAAAACGAATTTTATTATAATGTTTATTGTCCTCCAAATTGGATCTACATACATTGACGACAATATTTGATCTTTTGAAAAAGTGGTTTCAGATAGATAGATAGTCGCAGTTTCTAGGACTTTTGTCTAACTTCTTGCCTTCAAGATACTGGAGATACTAGATTACGTTTAGAGAAGATGTGTACTCTTGGTTTCGAAACTGCGTTTGGCCTCCTGTGAAACGCTTCAATGAACTTTATCCACATTTAATCACACGATCTTGGAGGCCAGGCCCATTTCTGGATACAATGCTGCCATCGAATGTTTTTGTTGTTTTGACGGCAGTACAAAGACCATGGTTATACTTTGAACATCATCATTTCGCCTCATCTTATTTCGTACTTTTTAGTTAGTTTTTCCAATAGTCGGGTTTTAGTTTTTTTTAACTTGATCTATTATTTACAACTTTTTAGTTTCAGAAAATATGTAGAGTGTAAAGCTACAAGCAGACGATATGCAAAAGTCGCATATATATGCGAGTCTGACGTAATTTTTACGTCATCATATGCGATTAATGCTCGCATATCGTCTGAACACCTATTTGGGACAGTCCGCATATGCTCGCAAAGCATATGCGGACGATATGCGACACCCAGATCGCAAACCAATTTGCGACTTTTCCGCATATCGTGTGAACACTTTCGCATATCATCTGTGACAATTTGCGAGCATATGCGATCATTTGCAAGCGTCCCAACCATATGCGACCGGACGAAAACCTTACATTGCATATGACCGCATATTTGCGAACAAATCCGAGATCTCAAAAGTTTGAAAATTTAGTTTGGGGTGTGTGTAGGTACATTATTTTTTTATTTTTATCTTACATTTTGCTTTGGTTAGGTTGTGTTGTGAGTTGTGACAGTTAAATTGTGAAGATAATTATTAGGTCTGTTTGGTAACACGTTACTTTTCGTAATACTTTGTAAAATTACATAGAATCACATGAATCTGTGTTTGTTAACTCGAAAAAATCACGGTACATCGCAAGCTGAGAGCGAAATGAGAGCGTACAAAATAAAGAGCGATGAAATTGTACGCAACTTGTGATGAGCTGGACAACTCTGTCAAATCAGGCCATCTGACAGTTTATGAAATCTCATAAATCTTCATTGTTAGTGAAAAACAAAAACAAATCGAAAGGTTTGACCAAAACTGTGTTTGTTTACTTCTGTGCAAGTTTCCTGTCTTTGAGTTATGCTCGCTTGTGCACAAAAAAGATACCAAACAGACCTATTATATGTAATTGTGTAAGTAATCAATCCGTAGGCTACCTAGCGGTACGTGTCGCCATGTAATTATAGTCGAAATAGTAGGTCTCTTTGTCTTTGGTAACTTTTTTTTGCACAAGGAATTGAGACCTGTCAAATAGTAACATCGTCTCAAAGATAGAAAACTTGAACAAAAGTTACCAATCGCTTTTGAAACAACACTTGGTAAAAAAAAATTGAGAGCCATGAAACTGTAATGATTCTATGAAAGTTTACATAGTAGGTTCGCGTACTTTTTGCACTTAATATGGGTTTTCTGTCAAATCTCGAAGAGTGGGGTTAAAATTCTCTCAAAGACAGAAAAATCACGAAAAAATAATCGAACGCGAAAACTGGAATACGGAAATGGTATTGCAAAGACCAAACATTTTCGTCAGTGGACAAGAAGCGCAGCATCAGCAACGGGCCATCTGACGCGGGAATGCTTAATCGCATGTTCCTGTCCGTTTTTTGAATTCGCGGTTTTACCAAACTTAGTAGATGACCAAATTGATCGGACGACATGCGAACGAGACCGTGATATAATTCCGGTTCATCGCACCGCAGTTCTAGCAAAAATTTTGCGCAAAAGCCTTCAGTCTCGCGAAGTCGCACCCAATCTTTGGCAAATACACGGCGAATCCTTTGCACTTGCACACTCGCTTCTTCGTGGCTTCCATCATCGTCGTCATTTTCCATCATATCTATTGCCAAAATAGCAATAGCAGCCCATTTCCTTTTTGACATTTTTAATATATTCCCACACTTTAAATTGTCATAAATCACCAACACATTACAGAAAATACAAAACGTCAAAAGATTGATAATGCTCGCAAATCTGCATATGATTGAAAATATGTGATCTGCAAATTGTGTCGCATATCGTGTGAACACCTCGCATATAGGCCACAACATTTGCGACCCCATTTGCGAACATATCATATGCGAACACCGTGTTCGCAAATGCATTTGCGAGTTTTGGGACAAAAGTCGCATATCGTGTGAACACGTCTATATGCGAGTTTGCAAGCAATGCCTACTTTATAGCATTTGCGATAAATTTGCGAGTTTTTTCGTGACGTCAGCACTCGCATATATATGCGACTTTTGCATATCGTCTGCTCGTAGCTTAAGTATGTAGGTAAAATGACGTCACTTAGGTTATCGTATTCTACTTGTCAAACGCTTTAATTTGATACCCATAAAAGAGGTTATAAAGATAACGGTAATACGCCATCTTGGAGCGTCCGCCATATTGAATTTAGAGTGACGTCATAGCGTATCGTATTCAACTCAGCAAGCCCTTTCATTTGATACCGCTATCAAGGCAATTGTAAAGAAAAAGAAAAAAAAAACGTAATCCGCCATATTGAATTTTTCTGCAACGTCATATAGCTTAGGACATTATCCGGATCAAAACGACACCTCATTTGTTGAAATCGGTTCCATAGTTTAGGCTGTTCGAAGTTACATCCTTACATACAAACAAACAAACAAACAAACCCAGCCTGTGAAAATTATAACCCTTCCTTTTCCCTTGTCGGGTTAAAAGGCATTAGAAGCCTGTCTCGCTTTATGCAAAGCTCAAAATGGTTCTTATTAGTAGCGGGATACACTTTCCCAAGAGCAATATTGTTATCCAAAGAATATAAACGGTGAAGTCGAAAATTGAATCTTGCCGTTATATCGTAAAATGTCACAAAATTGTACTAAATTATACTATTTTACTGTTCTAATACTGGAGGTTTGCACCAGAACTAGGAATAGGGGCGTCTTGCAGCAATGCATCGCCATGCAGTTAAGCACATTTGTTTCAGGCTTATGTATATATAAGTATGCACGTAGGTAGGCTCAAAACTACTTATGTATGTTAGAGAGAAGTAAAGTATAAGAAAAGTAAATGCTTAAAAAAGGGAAAAACATGTGAAATTTTTAGTTTTACTAAATCTGACTTTCAAGAACACAAAATTGGTATAAGCACGAGACATTTCAAGGGTGTTTTACTGGAAAAGTTGCTATGAAAATGTCTTAGGGAAAAATTGATTTCTGTAAAGGAATGCTTCCGACTTCCAGTGTTAAGTGTATTGGACCTACCCTAGTTACTATACAATAGAGTTCTTTAAAGAACAACTTTTAATTTTTTAGCCAAGCATGCGACACGGAATTTGACAGCCAAAAAGGGGACTCATCAGCGTTCCCTCCCTTGTCGTTAGGCAAAGTTCTCATTGCGCTAGAAAATGGTACTCCAATGGGTCTGCTCAGGGCCGGACCTTACATAGGAGCGAGTGGCGCAGCCGCGCCAGGCGCTAGAAAGCAAGAGGCGTAAAAACTAAAAAAAAATTACCATCCAAAAAACAGATCTACTTGTTTGCTAATATGTATTTATATTCTTCACAAACAAATATTTCTCACCGTACTTCTCAAATAACAATACACACATTTCAATCACTGTACTTTAAAAAATACACACACATTAAAATCACCAAATTTCCATATAAAAATGCACATAATAATGTCTTTTTTTTTTCTATCCCTTCCCGTTCCCACAATATTTCATTCTCTTTCTCTTCATAGCTGCTAATTGGTATAACAGACTAGTTAGCAGAATTTTTATCTGTACTCAAAACCCAACTACAACCAGAGACAAACATTTGTCTCTGCTGCAACCATAGTAGGCTCTGTTGTTTCATATTAAATATCCAGTCGACCCTTTCAGCCCATTGCCAAAAACGAAGTTTTCACTGCCAACATGCTGTGGAGCAGTCTTATCATACCGCTCCATTTGCGCCTACCAAAATCCATACAAATCAACAAACATGTCGGAAGTTGTGGAGCAGGATTCAAATTTCGCGCCAAGGCAATGCGCCTACCTAAAACGATGCGAACTTCAAATTTGGTTTCACAACCTTGTTCGATATATCAAAACGTTCGATTTGACTGAAGAGAAAGAGAGTCAAACTCAGGTCATACGTGTTAAAATTTATTGTTTATGTATGTACAGATCGCGATAGAAAGATAGCACATTTGCTTTTTTTTTGGATCCCTTTTGCATTGTCGTGTTTTCAATCAATAAAAAACATTTCCTTCTTATATGTTGTGCATTTAATATTTAATTGATAATAAAACAAGACTACATGAAAAAATGCAACCTGCGGTTACGAAAACAAAAGATATTATTCAATTCAGAACATTAGCACTTCAAGTGGTAGATAGCACATTTTTAAAAATATTGAAAATTAGTATGTAATATATATTCAATTTTCCCTGCGTTTATTAATGCCTTGATTCTCCTTGGCTTCGAATATAGTAGATTGTACGCTTGATATACATAAGTAGAAAGGAGCAATTAACTTTAGTAGTTAGAATAGTGGACCAAAATACGAAAAAGTTTAAAATTAGAGAATATTTTTTGGGACTGTTGTGAAAAAAACAACTGGGTCTGGCTTAACTGATTTAGTTTTGAATGAACTTGCTGATTTGGATATTCTATGAGTGAATTGTAGAGGACAAGGGTATGATAATGGTACTTATATGAGAGGGAAACATTGTGGTATGCAAGCGAGAACTAAGGTTTTGGAACCTAGAGCTTTGATGATGTTCAATGCTCTACTGATGCAGTTGCATTCTTCGATAAAGTTTAGGTCGGTTTTAAAAAAAAACATCTTAGTAGTTTGACTCTTAGGCTGCGGTTATATATGTAGCAAGCGTGTAATACAAGCGCTTGCTCACGCGAGCTCGCGCTTTAAATTATCAGAGCATTTTATCTCGCACTTGCTCGCGCTTACTCGCGCTCGTAAAAATTTGTTACACAACCACCATGCTCTAATAAAATGCATTTAATTTAAAGCGCGACCAAGCGCTTGTATTACACGCTTGCTATATAACCGCAGCCTTAAGCAGAATAGATGCAATAAAACCACTAAAACTATACTTGGGAAATGTTTATGGGCTCTCGTTGAAATTTCAGTAAATGGCGACCAAAAAGTCCAAAATGTGCCTCAATCTCTTGGTAGTAAGCTTAGCGAATTTAAATTTATTTGTTGTGTTGTTATTTGGTACACAATACAAAGCAGTATTTGCCTTAAGCTTACAGTTGAAATTTTGTGCTCAATGAAAAAGTTTTTAGTCGAACTAAGAACTAATGACAAGTTTTTTTTGAATTTTTAGATAAGGCGAGACTTATAGCAAATGAAATTAATGTTCCTTTTCCAGCAATTTCAACTTAACGGTCCCGAAAAAAAGTAGTTCAGTTTTCCTATGAGGATAGGAATGAGGTAATTTTAGACCATCAAGAAAGATTTAGGGTTGAATTTTATGTTAGCGCGTCAATTACTCTCTCTCCTCGTGAGATATGGAAAAGATCAAACATTTTTTAAGTTGCTTTTGGGGCGCTTATTTTTTTTCCTGCGCCAGGCGCCAAAACTGTTAAAACCGGCCCTGGTCCTATTGTTGTTTGACAAAGTTCAAAAGATTTATTGAAGTACTAGCTGAACCCGTTCTCGCTTTGCTTCGCCCTCTAAAGGCTTTCTCATGCATACAAATATGTTACATCAGTGGTAGCGAAGTAACATTAAAGTAGTAGTACACAAAATTGTGTAGTAAGTTTTATCGATTTATTTCATTTTATCAATGTTGTTTCAATGTGTAACTTTCAGCCCCTGAGTCCAGATTTTTACTATGGTAAAATTTGTTTACTTGTGCATAAAAAAATAAATTTTTACTTTCGCTGACACGGGAAAAGACGTATAATTGACAGTGTGCGAAGTAGCCGATTGCGAGGTCCACGCCCGCGGTACACAGTGTTTGTTCATGCGACCTATTTATCGTCATCGAAATCGAACAAGCTTTTAGTTTTAATTTATGTGATGGAAGGCCTAGAGCAGATAGAGAGCTTACATTTTTGACCAGATAGCTGCTTGCTTCTTCTTGATCAATAACCCGGTTGATTGAAATATATTCTGCACTTCAAATCAACACATGTTGATGTTATCTTGCTATTAGTTGCTGCAGCTTGATCAAAATAGCTCGCTCACGAAGACAAGAATTTTCGCAGTTTGTTAGTTGCAATATATCGCGTAAACGGATGAGAAAAGTTCTTCGGTAGAAGACACTGTTTGGCACAAATAATGCGATGAATTTATTTTTCCATTTTCCTTCGGAAGCATTCTCTACCAATTTGTGTAAATATGAAATATTGTCACTTAGCAAATAACTTAACTTATATATTTATAGTATTCTTATACTGAACTTACTCTTATTTAAAAGATTTTGTATCTTACTGAGTAAAGTCTCCAAATAAATAAAATACAAATAAATACAAATCTGAGAAATGTTGTGCGTTTTGGATTGCCGCCTGTTCGTGCCCGCATATTGACGGTCAAGTGCATTTGAATAACACTGGACCCCAGAGACTTGACTTTTTACCCGACTACGCAGAGGAAGGGTTATGATTTTAACAGGCTGGGTTCGTTTGCTTGTTTGTTTGTTTGTTTGTTTGTTTGTTTGTATGTATGTAAGGATGTCACCTCCTACAGCCGAAACTATAGCACCGATTTCAACAAATGAGATGTCGTTGGATTTGTCTCGAGCCGGAGAGTGTAATAGGCTATGTGACGTCACAGAAAAATTCAATATGGCGGGCGCACCAAGCAAAATGGCGGACTACCTCTAGTGGTATCAAATGAAAGGGCTTGGCGAGTAGAATACAATACGATATGACGCAGCTGCGCCAAGCGCTAGAAAGCAAGAGGCGTAAAAACTAAAAAAAAATACTATCCAAAAAACAGATCTACTCGTTTGCTAATACATACTTATGTATTTATATTCTTCACAAACAAATATTTCTCACGGTACTTCTCAAATAACAATACACACATTTCAATCAATGTACCTAAAAAAATACACACACATTAAAATCACCAAATTTCCATATAAATATGCACATAATGTTTTTTTTCCATCCCTTCCCGTTCCCTGTTCCCCCAACATTTTATTCTCTTTCTCTTCATAGCTGCTAATTATTGGTATAACGACCAGTTAGCAGAATTTTTATCTGTACTCAACTACATACAACCAGAGACAAACATTGTCTCTGCTGCAACCATAGTAGACTCTGCTGTTTAATATTAAATATCCAGTCGACCCTTTCAGCCCATTGCCAAAAACGAAATTTTCACTGCCAACATGCTGTGGAGCAGTCTTATCATACCGCTCCATTTGCGCCTACCAAAATCCATACAAATCAACAAACATATCGGAAGTTGTGGAGCAGAATTCAATATTTGCGCCAAGGCAATGCGCCTACCTAAAACGATGCGAACTTCAAATTTGGTTTCACAACCTTGTTCGATATATCAAAACGTTCGATTTGACTAAAGAGAAAGAGTATCAAACTCAGCTCATACGTACCCATAATACGTAGTAAAATTTATTGTTACATTATGTATGTACAGATCGCGACAGAAAGATAGCACATTTGCTTTTTTTTTGGCTCCATTTTGCATTGTCGTGTTTTCAACCAATAAAAAAACATTTCCTTCTTATATGTTATGCATTGAATATTTAATTGATAGCAAAACAAGACCACATACAAAAATTCACCCTGAGGATATGAAAACAAAAGATATTATTCAATTCAGAACATTAGCACTTCAAGTGGTAGATAGCACATTTATAAAAATATTGAAAATTAGTATGTAATTCTAATTATATTCAATTTTCCCTGCGTTTAGTAATGCGTTGATTCTCCTTGGCTTCGATTATAGTAGATTGTACGCCTATATACATATGTAAGTAGAAAGGAGTAATTAACTTTAGTAGTTAGAATAGTGGACCAAAATACGAAAAAGTTTAAAATTAGAGAATATTTTTTGGGATTGTTAGTTGCGAAAAAAACAACTGGGTCTGGCTTAACTGTCCTAATTCTGAATGAACTTGCTGATTTGGTCATTTCATTAGTGAATTGTAGAGCACAAGGGTATGATAATGGTACTAATAAGGGAAACATTGTGGTATGAAAGTGAGAATTAAGGTTTTGGAACCTAGAGCTTTGATGATGATGATGTTCAGTGCTCTTCTGATGCAGTTGCATTCTTCGATACAGTTAAGAGTCTCTATGTTTTCAATTCAAGTTTTGTAGGCAGATGGTCGGTTTTAAAAAAAGCATCTTAGTAGTTTGACTCTTAAACAGAATAGATGCAATAAAACCACTAAAACTATACTTGGGAGATGTTTATATGGCTCTTGTTGAAATTTCAGAAAATGATGATCAAAAAGTCCAAAATATGCCTCAATCTCTTGGTAGCTTAACGAATTTAAATTTATTTGTTGTGTTGTTATTTGGTACACAATATTAGACACAAAGCAGTATTTGCCTTAAGCTTGCAGTTGAAATTTTGTGCTCAATGAAAAATTTTTTAGTCCAACTAAGAATTAATGTCAAGTTTTTTTTTGAATATTTAGATAAGTCTCGCCTTATAGCAAATGAAATTAAAGTTCTTTGCACTTTTCCAACAATTTCAACTTAACGGATGAGGTAATTTTGGACCCTCAAGAAAGATTTAGGGTTGAATTTTATGTTAAAGTCAACGCGTCAATTACTCTATCTCTTCGGGTGATGTGGAAAAGACCAAACATTTTTTAAGTTGCTTTTGGGGCGCTTAATTTTTTTTCCTGCGCCAGGCGCCAAAACTGTTAAAACCGGCCCTGGGTCTGCTGAAGGTAGTACGCAATAATGTACATAAAACGGCTTTATGGTATTTTCCAATTAGAATCGGAAATTATACATTTTCAAATATTTGTTTTATTTGAACACCCATTTGTTATTCATTAAAAAAAATATCACAAAGAAAAAGCTTATTTTAATTCAACATTATATTACTTCAGTTCATTCACAAAAATAAAGGAATATGAAACCTTTAGAGGTTTATATATGTACCTATCAAAATTTAAAAATAAATTATAAGTTATTGTTATGTAGTTTAATAGGTATGTATATAAAAATAAACGAAAAAGAAAAACTTGTATATTCCACAGTTATTTTAACATTTAACATTAAAAAATGTAATACAAGTTATTTTTTATAAAAGAAAATAAAGTAGAGAATTAACATTTTTTTTTTTTTTTTTTTTTATAATCTACACAGCTAAAGGGAATATGAATACCCTTATAATGTTTACACACAGCGCGAGCACATGAAGGACGAGAACGAGAGACAGACAGAATCGACGTAGTGGTAGGAATCTCTGATGATAGGTTTCAATTTCAACTAGAGTAGAATCCGCTTAAGACGCTATCCCGCTTTTAACGCTTTTTTTCTCCGGTCCCTTCATTTTGATTAGAATGTGTATGAAAAATAATCTGGTTAACACGCTCTATTTCCCGCTTAATACGCTCACACAGCTAAACAATCACTTCGTAAAACTTGTATTGCATTGGGATATACGGCGGCGCCGACGACAACCGCCGTTCTTAAAGGGATTTTTTGGTTTTCGCAAAGAAACCATATGAAGCGTGTGGTTTTTGTGGTCGTTACTTTTGCGAGTTTTGTTTCATTTCTTGTGTGCGCCTTACGCATGCACATACAGGCAATAGAATTTGATTGCGTTCAATGGTTAGTATACAAGGGATGGAAGGAAAACTATCATAATACATGTATACTTTCAAACTATTTTTATAAAATAACCCCTTTTTGAACTGGAAGTAATTTTTTAGTTTTTCCCGCTTAAGACGCTATTTTCTGTCGGTCCCTTGAAGAGCGTCTTAAGAGGATTCTACTGTAACTCTATAGGTTGTATCCAGGATAACTGGAGAGTTGTGTATTATTTTTGTACTTGCTTATGATTCATAGGAGTTTTTTCCAGATGTTTCCTAATATTAGTTTGTGCGATCAATTTCTTCAGCCATACCCACCATCGTACTGCCAGTGTTATGTCTTCGCAGTAGGTTTCGATATTAACTTCTGAAACTGATCAACTTATTTTTATTTCGTGAGAAACAAATGCTTCGAAGACATCTGGATTCGAACCGTGAACCTTCCGCATGAAAAGCGACGACGACTACCACTACGCCACGCCCACCCACATATTCATATCAGAATTCAATATAGTGAGTGCATTTGTAGTTATAGATCAGAAAGTTCATGTCCTGAAAAGATAAATTCCCTCATGATATGTCTTATAGACCAAGGGCCCACAGCAAATTTTGTGTGTGAAATATAACCGAAAAAATAGTAGATGAGATGAAAGCTGGTGTAAGGCTAATGCTATAAACGAAAGTTTTGCAGTTCATGGTCGCGGCTTTAGTGAGTAATACTATGTTGAAAATCCATGTTTTTCCAAAATTGAGATAATTGATATAACCAGTCAATGCTAGTTTTATTGTGTAGAGTACTGTTATCTCATCTCAAAAATGTAGGTCCAAGACGTTTCAAGTGTGGCAAGACTTATGCCAGACTGTTTCAAAATTCAAGAAAATCAGTTTTCGAGATAATTGTTATAACCGAAATTGGCTAATGCCGCGACACTGGTCATACTCCCCAGATTACAGATCTGTGGGTCCAAGACCATTTCAACGTGGCTAACACCCTGCCAGACAGTTTTAAAATTCTAAAGAAAACTTCTCGAAATAATTATTATACCCATTGAAATGTGTCTCAATATTTAAAAAAAAATCTATCTCTGAGGCAGGAAATGTCAATCCAGGAATTGCAGTTAGCTAGTTTTTAGTCACTTTCAATTTTAACAATTTATTTTTATTTTTTCACTTGTTCAAAATATTTAATTTTGAATGAATTCTGGCTGAGCTTGACTGCGATGTCATAGGGAGCAAGCGCTTACCATCTCGCTTCCTTTTGCAGGCCTTCTTTCAGGGGTTACCAGCAAGTTTTAAAAGTAGGCCTTCCTATAACCCTTCTGGAGAATCATTTATTTCATAGGTTATCAGGAAGGACTTAAAGCAGACCTTTTTATACCGCTTCCAGCGAAGTTTTGTTTTCATCGGTTAGCAGTAAGGTATTAAAGCCTTCCTGTTCTCTGCCCCCTTCCAGTAGAGCCTTAGTTCCAAAATTAAACCAAATAATTACATTCAAGTGCTTAGGTACGTTATAATGTTTGTATATTTAGCCTCTTCAGTGTCGAGAAAAAAAAAATTAGAAGAAAATATGTTTTTTTGTTTGTTCGTTCTTATCTATTCATTATTGCAGTGAACATGAAGACGGGTACGAAGTTTGCGAGCAAAGTTTGTTACTTCGTCCCTCACGGTAGCAATTCCTAGATCTCTGTGAATATCACTATTCCTTATATACCAAGGAGCATTCACGATTGCTCTTAGTATTTTGTTTTGAAATGCTTGCAGTAGAGCCATATTGCTTGGTTTGGTACAACCCCAAAGTTGTATACCATATGTCCAAGACGGTTTTAGCACTTGCTTATACAGAAGCAGTTTGTTATATGTGCTTAGCTTCGAGTATTTCCCGAGTAACCAATACATTTCTCTAAATCTGATTTCGAGCTCTTCGCGCTTCTTTTTAACGTGTGGTTTCCACTTAAGTTTTGCGTCTAGGGTCATTCCTAGATATTTTGCCTCGTTTGCGTACGGTATTTGCACCGAGTTAATGTATATAGGTAAGTTGTTTATCTTTCTTAGCGTGAAATTTACATGCGTTGATTTTGTCTCATTGAGGACTATTCGCCAGGTTTTTGTCCATTCGAATACTTTGTTCAAAGCTCGTTGGAGTTTTCCCTCTCTCTCTACTCTCGCTCTACTGCAAGCATTTCAAAACAAAATACTAAGAGCAATCGTGAATGCTCCTTGGTATATAAGGAATAGTGATATTCACAGAGATCTAGGAATTGCTACCGTGAGGGACGAAGTAACAAACTTTGCTCGCAAACTTCGTACCCGTCTTCATGTTCACTGCAATAATGAAATAATCCGTACTATGGACGTGACAATTCTTGAGCGCCGACTACAAAGAACAAGACCTTTCGACCTAGCGCCGTAAGGAAAACCGCATTTAATGACGGTATTAGTAGGTGCTTTCACTGGAAAGCTACCTACCTAACGCGATTAACACTACAGAAGCGTAAACTACTTGTTAAGGCAACTTAGTCGTAGTCATCACAAAAAATGAAGAAATGAGAGGGACGAATTTCCTACTACTATGAGTACGCGCAGCCGGTTCTCATAGTGCCTCTCTGGGGGGGGTGAGGTTTAGCCCGTAGGCATTGTCAGATATATGAATCGGGCATAACCAATGGTACGGACCATTGGTATCTTTTGAAGATTCCTGCACCTCCAGGCGCAACCAAAAAAAAAAAAAAAAAAAAAAAAAAAAAAAAAAAAAAAAAAATGCGTACTAAGAAGACTTTAATTACGAAATATACATACATTACATTATGTATGTAGTATGTATATAATGGAATTGCAAGTTTACTTTAAGAAACAAAAACATCAATTCCATTGAATTAAGGCATAAATATTGAATCAGTTCCTTCCAGAAAGTGGTTGATCCTTACAATTTTCTCATTAGCATTCGCAAATAATAAATCAACCTAAGTCTTATCGGAATAGACTAGTAATTAAAGGACGCGCACTTGAAGAGCCTCTTAGTACACATACTGTACCTAATAGAATTATCAATCTAACACATCAAAGGAAAGGGAAATTATAATACTTGTATCGTACATATAGTCAATAACGTAACCTTATCCGTAGTTTAACTATTATCAAATATTTGCATATCCTTGCAAAGGATCTAAGTAAAACTATGTATACACTCACGTGCATGTTGTTTCTTAGTACAAAGTAATCGAATTTTTGCCCAAAACAACCCTCGGTTGGCGGTAACCACATCCACATGGAAACCGTTTTCTTAAAGGAGTCTCATCTAACATCCTGTCACCATGGCTAATCGAATATGTAGTTTCCTTAACTTGAAATATCCTTGTAAAACTATAAAAATCCTGTTTACACAGCTCAAAATAGTTATGTCACTAGCTGTGACATTAATTGGTGTAAATCTCTAGGGTGACACGTCCTGTTTGATCGAATCCTTTCATAATGTTTGATATAAAAAGGTACATATGGATACATACACAACGGGAAAGGCACAAGAGTTTATTTGAATTATAGCTGGGAAGGGGCACTAATTAAAATCGTTTCTTGTGCGTGTACCGTGCTGGATGGAATTGTGTGGTGAACATGTTTGTTATTGTGATCTACAATTGGCATCTAAAGATACTTAAACACATACAATTATTTTTTTCATTTAAATGCACCCTTTTTATGCAAATTATAGAGATTTTAAACGCTATCCTCCGAGTGGTCTTTTTTGCAACATCTTGTGAAGACACTACCTACGAGTACATATGACAAAGCAATGAAATTGAAATGTACACCCGTATTACGGTTAACGAGTCGAACGAAAAAGTTGACGAATGTGATTATTTCGTATTACGGTTAGCGACTCGCCGAGATTTCATGTGACTCAAATGTCAGAGTTAAGGCGAATTGTGACTTCACTCTATTACGGTTAGCGAACGTTCGACTAGAAATCAATTTCTTCTGTCAAAATCAGTCGAATGGAATTTTCTGGTGACTAGATAGTACAACAGTGTAATGAACGGAAGAAAAATGAAAAATTAATAAAATTACTATTTAATAATATTGTTAACAATAAAATAATGTGTTGAAATAAGTATCTCAATCTTTTAAAAACCATCCTCGCCAGTTTGAAAAATCGTTGTGTTGATGTAGTCGGTCGAGTAAAACTGGCAAACATTCAACATCTACTTGCCAGAATTAAAAGAAGGACCTGTTGACATTCTCCAGGAAACTGTGAATAAAGAATAGATACTTGAAAGCAACCAAAATCACCAAGGAAAGATGCAAGAACTAAAAGACGTGATCAACATCTGGAAATGAGTCGTCCATTTGAGAATTTTCCTCCGAGATAGAACCAACAATGGAAACCAAAGATCTTATTGCTACACTAGGCATTTCTTCTGATGTCATTGAATACACGTATACATATGTATTTACCAAACAATTATAGAACTATATATTTCTTTTTTTTTTTTAAATAAACACAACATTAGTACAATATTTGTGATGGTCTAACTGGTTTCCCTGGATCGAATAATTTATGATCTTTTCCAAGTGGTTCTGATAATAAGGCATCGTTGTAGAATTTGGATAATAGTTTTTCTACTTGCTCTTTCTTTGCTTTCCACAGTCCGGTGATGTGTTGACCGGAGACGCGGCCAGTGTATGAACTCTGAAATGGCGAAAGTAACTAAACGTTCTTAGAGACGTGAAATTCTGGGACAAATCATCACAAATAATAATTTTATTTATTTTCTTTAACCACCGAAATCAATTTACAATTTTATCTCAAATTAAATTGCAGTTTATTTCACAAACAGTCAAAACAATTCTGCTTCTGACACTTCACAGCTGATATTTGAAGTTTTTCCTCAGACAGCCCTGAATTCTCTTAGCGAATGTAAACGTTCGCTAACCGTAATACCTCGACAGCAGAAACTCGCCTGGGAGTTAGTCTCGAGTCGAACGTTCGATTCGCTAACCGTAATAGTAAATGAGTTCCACATGTGAAGTAAAATTTTATCTCAAGCAAAAATATTGTCCTGTAATCAGAAGGGACCGCGAAATAAGACCCAGGAAATAAGACCCCAAAAGTAAAAATGAAATAATGCCCCAAAAATGCGCATGCAAAACAATAACAACAAAAATTTGCTTTAAATTGGGGTGGAATTTCACTTTTTGGGGCTTTATTTAATTTTTTTATGTGGGGCTTAATTTCATAATGAAATAAGGCCCCAATGAAATAAGACCCCAACATTATTTCTGGGGCCTAGTACCCCAATTTTGGGGCATAAGTTCATTTATTTTTGGGGCCTTACTTCATTTTTTTTGGGGCCTAATTTCCATTTGAAATGTGGGGCATAATTTCATTATGAAAATGTACCCCAGTTTTGGGGCATTATTTCATTTCATTTTTTTGGGGTCTCATTTCCTGGGGCCTTATTTCGCGGAGCCTAATCAAAATATTGTAGCTGTAACCCGGTGCGCTTTGCTACACACATTGAGAACCGTTTTTATGTCGTAAAAAATGTCAATGTAATGTTTATAATGGGCGAAATCCCACGAGCTGACAACACTGCTGCAGTCCTCGCGAACGGGTCTAAAACTGTAAACGGCACGGGGTCTGGTATCTATTGCACGGAACTAGAGCTAAAAGTGCCCCAAAGACTCCCAGATGCCTGCAGCGTCTTTCAGGCAAAAGTTCTAGCCGTTCTTCCCGATAATGAATCCAGCAAGGATTTTGTTATTTACATGGACAGTCAGGCTGTATTTAAGGCGCTAGAATAGTTCACTACCAAATCGGCACTTGTGCATTATGCTGTTGGAGGTAAGACTATGTTGGGTGCCTGGTCAGCAGTGTTCTCATGAAAATATTTCGACAAATCTGCAAACATGAAAAAAATATCTGCAATGCAGATTTCTATGAAAATAATGTCGAAAGAACATCCGTATATTTGTTTCGGGAAACTGGAAACATGGCTGCGCCTGCTCAGTTTGAATACGTAACGAGCTTTATTGTTGTACGCATCATTTAGTTTTCTCCTATTGTCGTATCCTGGGTTCATAAAGATTTCGCAACCATACAGTAGGACTGGCAAAAGCAGACTTTTAGCCAGCATCAGCCTAATATTCATTGGAATGAAATGCTGAGTTGCCCAAAGAGTACGTAGTCCATCATAAACCTAATCGAAAGCGGCGCTGATATGAGTCCCCCAGGAAAGAGTACTATTAAACACTACGCCAAGGTTTCTGGCAGGATCAATCCACTCTATTGGGCACTGTTCTAGAAGAACTGGAGGAAAAGTTGAAACATCAAGTACCCCTCGGTATACAGCAAGTACTTTCGATTTATTTGAATTTAACCGTAGGTTATGTCTTAATGGCCAGGCAGTTATCCTTGAAAGGTCTTCGTTTAGCTAGCAGATGTATTGTATTGTCGGTTTCACTAATAGGCGCGTTTATTTAAAGTTGAGCATCATCAGCATACATTTGAATTGAACAGTGTTTTAAAACTCAAGCCAATTCGTTGACATAAAGGGAGAACAGCAAATGTCCGAGAATGGACCCCTGTATGACTCCGCTATCGAGACTAAGAAGCTCTGAAGAGCGATCTCCAGTTGTAACGCAGTGCTGCCTGCCATCTAAATAGGAGTAAATTAAATGCGTTGATGGCGCAGAAAAGTTAAATTCCTTGCTTAACTTTCTACACAAGCCAGAGTGGTTGACAGTGTCAAATGCTTTAGAGAAGTCGAGAGGCGTAAGAAATGTGGTATGGTTTTTGTCCAAACCATTTCGTATCTCATCAGCTACAAAGAGTCAGGCCGTCTTGCAGCTTCTCTTCGGTCGAAAACCGGATTGATTTGCGCACAGAAGCTTATTGGCATTGAAATGTTCCCGTATCTGTGTTTAGAACTACTTTTTCGAAAACCTTCGACAAAAATGAGAGGATGGCGCTTGGTCGATACTCCTTAACATTACAGTTTCTATTTTTTGGAATAGGAATAATCTTTGCCTTTTTCCACTCATAAGGAAAAGTTGTAGATGTTATTATAGAGTTAAATAAATAAGTAATGTATGGAAGTAGAAAAGGCAGTAGAATCTTTAAAATTTAGGACTTACTCCGTCAAGACCAACAGCACTTGATTTTATTGAAAGTATAGCTTGTACCACATCTTCGTCCAGTGCTCTCGTAAAGTTTTCGGTTTCATCATACGGTTGTAGCTCCATATCAGAAATACAGCTTGAATCTACGCTAGAAAAACTAACAAACGTAGAGTTCAGCATATCGTAATCGATATCACTTTCGTTTGCGGCTTCAGGTTTTCCAAAACCCAATTGGCGAAGCTGTTTCCACATAGACTTTCCCGGTGTAAGGGAATCAAACTTGTAACTGTAGTAGCTGGTTTTCGCTGACCTTACTTTAGAGATAGCAGCGTTACCATTTCGTGGAAAAAATAACACGCACATACAAATGGTTGCGAGAAGCTAGGCTTGGTTCTGTATAGGACTGCTGACGCCGTACATAGCACTAAGTATGACCAGTATGACACAGAATATGAATCTAAATAAAAAGACGCACTTCCCAGATGTCTAACGGTTTTTGTAAGTTGAGATGATGGTTAATAAAACTGCGGCGGATGCTTGAGATTGCACTTACGGCACAAGAAGAAGCGCATGTACATACAGTGAACCAAAAAAAAAGTTGGACAGGAAGAGAATGCAATTAGAAAATTGAATAAAATTGCAACCCGTAAAGCTATTTAATTCAATGAAAGTGCAAATGAAACATAATTTTTTAAGCTTTCCAAATAGTTTTAATTCATTTTTCTTATATACGTTTTTTTTATTTACATAACTAAATTTTTTGTTACATTGGGCGGTGAATCTGCCCATATATCCGGAAGGGCGCCTTTCAAGACATTTTTGCTGCATATGGGCCTTTCCCTCAATTTTTTCTCCATGTGCACTCTCAGGTGCAATAGCAAAGCAATAACTATCGCTCATGCCTAGCTTAGTAGCCGTTGCTAGCAAATTGTTTTTGGGGATGTTAAGGTAGTCTATTTTCTTCATATTACCTTCAACGCACACCATGTTACTTACTCCACTCGAGCCCATTGCACCCCATACCATCGCACTGCCTCCACCGTGTTTAACAGTGGCATTTACATGCGCCGGATTTAAGGCTGTACCTTGTCTCGTCGAAACAAATCGGCATCCATCAGACCCAAATATGTTGAATTTGGACTCGTCGCTGACAATTACCATGTTCCAGAACTCCAAGGGTTGACAGAAGAACATCAGGGCATATTCCAGGTGTTTCTTAATGTTTCTTGCAGACATAAAGGGGCTTGTTTCGGGGGGTGTAGGCTCTCGAACCCATTGAATGTAATAAATTTCTAACAGTCTGTGGGTGTACTTCTACAATTGCATTTTCCTGTAGGTCTCTAGCAATGTCTACCGCAGAAATTTTGGGATCGTTAACGACTAATCGAACAATTTTTCGTTCTGTTTGAGAAGTCGAAATTTGTTTTGGTCGTCCACGACCACTAGGTGTTTGCAAAAAACCATTTTTCAAGCACTCAGATGGCATAATGCACTGTAGATCTAGGTTTTTCCCCAATTTCGGAAATTTCTCTCACACTTTTGGTTTTCTCCACAACTTTATTGGCAGTTCCTTAGTGTCAATAGATGTTTGCTTTTTACCCATTTTTTTAAAACAATCGGTACTGAAAATACGTCTTATCACTACAAACAGAAAGATTAAACAGTGACTCTTAAAAGAACGTACAAAAAAATGTTAAAATAGGAAAATGCGTCAGTTATTAGAACAAGGAAAAAACTTTCCAAGTTTTTTTTTTTGTTCTACAAAATTACATTTGCAGTTTATTTGACTTCAATATTCCTACAAACTGCAAAAATATTTAAGTTACAACTGCAGTGTAGCTGCCGTCCAACTTGTTTTTGGTTCACTGTATGTGGGGTTGATACAAATGTATTTGGGGCTGTTATAGTTGTGTAGGGATTCTTTTCATGCGCGCTGGTGTAAACAACGCGTGCAGTTATGTGCATGTTCATACAAGAGAAAAACACTGAAATATCATTCGTGTGAGCAATGATAAATCATATAAATGTAGTTAAGAAGAAAGTGCACAGCTACCTTGACAACTACCACCAAAAAGGCAGCGCGAATTAAAAAAGGCAATATGAGTAGATAATAAAAGGCAAAATAGGCAAAAAAGGCAAAGTCAAAAAAATCCGTTCCCTGCTAATAACTATAAACTTGAAATAAAGTGCGTCATATTTGAAAAAGGTGAAAAGGTCACTCGATGACACTACCTTTGTATTGTGAACGATAAAACTGTGGTCACTTTACAATAACGAGTATGAGTGCAATAGGGTGTCAGCTCGCTGCTCGCTGTTTTTGCTAGCCTGAAATGTCCAGTGCATTGGTAAATTTAAAAAAAAAAATTGTATTTTGAATTTTAGTTTTCCCTTCGAAAAGTTCTCCAATTGTATGTAATTACATTAGCTAATGGCTAACAATAATAATTACTTCACCGACTAAATAATTCATTCCACTCTAATTGCGTTTCACAACAAAGTCATTGATTTATCCCCGAATTAGAAACTAGTTAACTAAATGAATTTTAATTTATGTGTGCTCGACCAGGCGAATGTTGGCATGGAAATTGTATAATTAAAATCAATTTACTTTGGCAAGGATCAGTGCGGGCATTTCACGAGCCAGTAGTCACAGCAGTGTGGTGATAATGCCCGCGCGCAATCCTCAAACGCGATTAAACGCAAATGAAAATTGCGAAAATACCATTCATCCACTGATTATAATAAATTTAAATATTTGTATTTATTTATTTTTGTGTAAAATTTTAATTTATTCACTCGATTCAATCCTGTTGCAGGATATACTCGTATGCGTATGCCCGCAAATAACGATAACTTTCACTTAATGCAGCTTTGCTCAGTGGGGATGGGATTGAAGGACTCATCAATTGTTGTAAAATTATCACGAAAATTATAATGATAATAATTCCACTTCACTTTCGTTATTGCGATGGAGTGGGGGGGCGACGGGGACCGAAATCTCGCAAAGTGATTAAAATTATCGCACGAATATCCTTGATGATGTTTTCAAACCACTATACTGGTGTGTGAGTGCTGTGAAGGGGTTATTTTAATGAAATTTCCCGAAATTCATAGAGTTGCAAGGATACCATCAGGCGAATGTTTCCAAGGGCACCCGCCCTTTATGCATATGGCTTTCGAATAATATCATCATTTCATTTTAATGCCTTAATTATTTCGGTGTCTCCAAGCGGCGTGGCGGGCGTGGCGGCTGTGTTTTGTTGGTGGTTCACCAGAATGTGTAGCGTCACGGCTGTTGCCGCAGGATTTCATAAAGAAATGTCGAAATGGAATCCTTCCGCAAATTCGGTATGACGCGGAAGGAAGTGTTCAACGCGACATTTTATTGCGTTTTAAATTGCCTCCCATGTCCCTGTCGTGGTGATGGAGGCGCAAAAATCTAACAAAGCGAGTTGCAATCGTTAAAGTCTCCCGATATTTATGTTCACATGCCTGCGTGGAACGAAGTTGTTGGACTCCAAAGATGGATACATTTACGGTGAACGCTTCAAGGAACTGAGCCGATAAAAACTCATCGAAGCGGGGGCTAATTTTATGGCATTATTTTTATTGACACGCTGTACGTGAAATGCTATTTATATTGGGGAGTTTTTTTTTTTTTTGTTGGTTTATAGCCCCTGTTAAGTTTGTCGCCAGTCCGATTTATGCGCGGTTATACAAAAGGACATTCTTGTTATCGTGCAATTTTAAGGATTAGCGATGAGCATAAAAATGTAACTCAATTTCAATACATGATTTGTGCAAAGCTAGGTGTTGGGACTGGGAGAGAAAAAAATGTTTATATTTATGGATCGACTTTGAATAATTTTTATAGCTCAATACGGTTTCATTTTATTTGGTTTCTTTTTTAGAATATGATTCATACAAGCATACTAGCCGTTGATAGATTTTTTTTAATTCTGAACTTAGGACCTTAAAGCGAAGAACACCACACACAGAAAAGCTGTAAGTAGGCCACAAAATTAGAAATCACTGGACTGTCTCAGGTGTTTCACCATGGAATTAGTATTCTGGATCAAAGATTGTTTCTGGATCAAAGAGTGGTCACCTCCTGTTGCATTTCCTCTTCCAAGCATATGCTTTTGACCGCCTGTTTCCTTTAAGAAACAGGGAGGTGCTTATCTCGCTTGACAAAGGCCAATATTAATGAAAACAGCCACTACAGAGGCTCAAAAACTAAGCACCTCCCTGCTACTGAAAGGACTTGAAGGTTTTGCCGTGGGACTTTGGCTTAGCTTCAATGTCTTTCGCGTTGGAGGATGTAGCATTTGTCTTCTCGTATTTTGCTACTATCTTCCGGTGCCTCTTAATGAGGTCCTTTCTCTACGGTCTAGGGGATAGTGACTTTTCCTCCTTAGAGCTCATTTTTCTGAGGTACTGCAGGGACCTCCTATAGCCCTCTTTGCTTTCTCTTGTGCTGTTTTTCCTTCCCCTTTTTTCTTGGACTTTTCTATATCCTAGCAATTGGGCTTCTGTTTCAGAGTCGATATTGTGGCTTGCCTGTGATGAACTCAAGGTTACTTCGTCGGCAGCGGTATCGATTCTTATCTCTCGAAGCTTCGATTCCAGGTCTTTATCTGGACCTAATGGTTTGGGGATGTTGGTAGTCGTGGTTGTATTTTGGGGTGGTGTGGTGCCGTGATAAATGTCACTGGCGAACTCTCTTCTTTCGGAGCCAAGCCCGGGCCGGCAGCGGTGGCTTCTACCGACTTTGAGTGATATCCCCACTCGATTTTTATTTCCTTCGTTGTCAGCGACAACTTGTCACTGTTCATGGTTTTTATTTTCCAGTTTGCAGATTGGTTTTTGACAATTGCTTCGGAGATCTCAGACAAGACCTGTTCGACGTGGGAGACCCTAAAGAGGGTGAGTTACAACCCGCGTCGACATAGCTCATAAAACAAGTAGAATTTCTAAATGTAAGTCTTGAGTATCTGTTCACTAGACATGTTCCATGTAAAACCCGCAGATTAAAAACAAAATCCTGTCCCTGGTTTTCAACTATCATACTGAATGCTATAAAAATTAGAGACATATTGTACCGACGATGGAAAAGATTTCGTTGTACAGAAATGCATTCTGAATATAAAGCTTCTAGGAATCGGGTCACATGTGTGATTAAAACTGCGAAACTTAAATATTATAGTGCTCAATTTAATTCTGATCGGTCGTCGAAATCTCTTTGGCACCGAATTCGCGAAATTGGTCTCTGCAAAAGAAAACTTTCCGTAAATAACGAAGACATTGACCTAGATGAGTTAAATAACAATTTCATCACCTCAGCTCCTGCTGTTGCTTTCAATCCTCCACCTGTTCTAACCCTCATAAATAACAGATTGGATAGCTTTGCATTAGACAGAGTTGATATATACACGGTTGGAATAGCGATATTGTCTGTGAAATGTAAATCAGTTGGTTTGGATAATATCCATCCCGATTTTGTTAAAATACTTCTTCCTCTAATACTACCCCACATTACCCATATATACAACACAATTCTTATGATATCCACATACCCAACTGTTTGGAAAAAGCTAAAATTATACCTATTCCGAAAAAAGGTAATGTTCCGGAATACAGACCAATCGCTATTCTTCCTTTTCTCTCCAAAGTTTTCGAATCCATCATGAGTCATCAAATAAAAGAATATATAGAAAACAATAAGTTATTAACACCTATGCAATCAGGTTTCCGATCAGGACACAGTTGCATAACAGCTTTACTGAAAGTATCTGAAGACATTCGGCATGCTATTGATGGGGATAAAACTACTTTATTGACTTTGCTTGATTTCTCAAAAGCATTCGATTGCGTAAATCCGTCGATTCTATGTAACAAACTGTTCTCACAATTTAACTTTTCTGTTCCTACTAATAAGCTAATCTTCTCATATCTTACTAACCGTGTCCAAGCTGTTTCTAACAACTCCAAAATGTCATCCTTTCGTGCTGTTAATAGTGGCAAGGATCTATACTTGGTCCTTTACTTTTTACCATGTTTATTAATGACCTCCCAACTGTGTTGTCTTACTGTAACTTCCATATATACGCGGACGATGTCCAGCTTTACCTAAGCTTTCCTATTGGTATGGTGGAAGACTCTGTAGCGAAAATTAATTTGGATCTATGTTCTATAATGAAGTGGTCCACAGAAAATTCGCTTATGCTTAATCCTGACAAGACCAAAAGTATCCCTATCTCTAAACATAAACCTTGTCTTTCTAATTTCCCTCCTATTCTACTATACTCTACCCATGTGGAATATGTCACCCATGTAAGGAACCTTGGTGTAATTTTTAATAGTGAACTAACATGGAACAACCATATTTGTACCATAGTTTCCAAAATATATGCATCGCTCAGAGGCCTCTCAGTAAGCAAAGAAATTTTACCTGTCGAAGTTAAATTAAAACTTGTAAAAGCACTTATCTACCTGTACTATTTATAAGTGTTTTGCTCTTACATGTACAGCGATTATATATCAACCAATAAATAAATAAAAATAAAATCATGGGCACTACTTTAGCCCCAGCACCACGTTGAAGTGGATAGTCGTCGCTGGAGCAACGAAGGATTACTCTTGTCAATCACTGTTTCATTGAGCTAAGAAGGCAATTGAGTAGTAAAGCCCTTCCCCGATCGACTAAGGAGACTCTATATAAGACCCTTATCCTCCCAGTCTTGCTACATGGAGCTGAAGCATGGACATTATCGAAAGCGGATGAAGATATCCTTGGTCGCTTCGCGAGAAAAATCCTTCGTAAGATATTCGGTCCCATTTGCGTTGATGGATTTTTGAAGAGAAGATTCAACCACAACCTATACGAGTTCTGCAGCGACATCGACCTGGTCAAACCAAATTGGAGTGCGCAACTGGAGGCAGTCAGTTAATGAGCAAGCTAATTGGAAAGGGTTATTGGTTGAGGATTTGGTCCACCCCGAACGATAAGTAGTAGGTAAGTAAGTAAGTTAGTACTGTTGGAAACTCTATACAGCTATGACCACTTTTAATAAATCCCCTTAGCCTGACGTAACATCACCATCTACATTTCAAATGTTGCGTCTTCAATATTTATATGTAAATCGTAGGTAGACAATCATAAATTGCTTGTTATCCTTCCCCGTCGGTTTAGTTTCAAATCGGGCAAGTCCAAAAAAACACACTGCTTTGCTATACAGTTTGGAAGAATCTCTGGTTATATAATATATATTTGGCTACAGCAGTCCTAGGTATAACCAAGCTTAGCTTCCCGCAACCAACGTTATATTTTTGCACAAATGGAAGGGACCTACAGTTTTCTGCCGTCTCCGAACGGCGAGTTGGGAAGTTTTACATGACAAATGATACTCCTGAATGCTTGTTCAGGCATTCGGAAGAGGTGGGCACTGTGAAAAACTTTTAGGTGTTTGCGGTGGGATTCGAACCCAAGACCGCTGTCTCAGTAGTCCGACGCACTAACCACTTGCGCTACGGTGCCCACGGTTATACAAATCGATACTTACCATCCTTTCATCTAAAGGATGTCCCCAAATTCACGCAACATTTGCTTTTTCGCCATTTGTGCGGTAGTGTTGCCAAGGAAGACAACGTGAAAACTGATTGTTCAGGGTTATTTAAAATGGAGTGTTACATGAAAGAACACCCCTTTTTTATTATTGAGCAATCTAATCAGCAATTGTGGCATAAAACGAGTCAAAGGGTGTCGTATGTCGAGATAATGACGATAGATTTGGTCACAGTATGAAGAAGCCAAGTGAAAGTGATAACATCACGAGCTATTTGAATGGAATCCTCAGGCTGCAGGGCGACCAACAAAAACATGTACATGAACAGTTTTGTCTGAAAGGGTCCTTAAGTAAAACGTTGTCACATCAGCTGAAACATCTAATTGTAGGCTGAAGATAACTGAAGGGATTTGTTACCGTCATTAGCCTCACCTAGCGTTAAATGGAACATGGTGATGATGATTCCTCCATCGGTAGGACCTTCCGACACGCGCAAATACGATTTGGATCTCAATACCATTCTTTCGATATCAAGTATTTTAAGAATCTAATGAATTCGGTCTATTCTTTGTATCGAAATAGAAGTACGGTCGGTTAAGTCGACTTCCGCTTACTCACTTCAACCATAACATTTGCTGAGAAAACGTCAACTACTCCTACTCTGCATTGCGATTCTAATTAAATTTTTTCAAGTACATATGTTTATTTCTTTTTAATATACCATAATGGACAAATAAAAGTTACCACCTCCGAGTTTTTAAAAACTATCGCTACAACTATGATTTAAAATTTTTGGAGAGTAAAACTATCAGTAAATACTTTCAGCAGTCGTTGATGGTTAAACTTGTCATAGAAATTTTTTAGAGCAATACAATAATGTGTTAATGTAATACAAAATGTGAACTTAACATATAAGCATCACAAACAAATATGATTGCAATTCGACAAAGCCATTTACTTTTATTTAGGATTTTAAATCAGAAGTACGTAATTGGAGGATGACAAGTTGATTAGTACTTTGTGTGACCACCGCGGGCCTTGGTTACAGCTTGAATTCTCCGTGGCATAGAAGTCACTAGATTTTGACGGTATTCTCTTGTTATGTCATTTTTCCAGGCTTCCTGAATTGCTGTTTTAGGTTCTTCTTTTCTCTTCGGGGTCCTGAACACTACTTTAGCCTTTAGAGCCCCCGCACACTACAGACTTTCTATCGGCCGATAGTTTGGTTGGGTTGGGCTGGTTAGTGCGCACACTGGGCCAATTAAATAGTCGGGTTGGTAGTGAGTGCGCACACTAGAGAAACAATTGGCCGACTGTTCTTCAACGATTTGCTATTGCTAGTCGCTAAACACATTTTGCAGAGAATAGTCGCTTAATGGTAGCTAATAAAAAATGTTCCAGAGAGGTAATCATTGCTTTACGCCCAAATATTTCCATAATTCCATATTTAAATGCGAGGAAATATCCAGAACTTAAAGAAAATTAATTTTAAACTCAGAGTAAATTGAGCTATCGAAAAAGTCGGCCGACTTTATAGTCTGTAGTGTGCGCACGTAGAAGAGCGCCGTACTGATTAAGTAGTCGGCCGATAGTTTGCCGATACTCTAGTTTGAAGGCAATCGTGTAGAGAGTGGTTCCTAACCTTTTAGAAGTGAGGGACCATTTTACTAGATTTTTGTCTTGCTACGGACCACCAACTTTTTGGTGGAAATATAAAAAAGTTATTAAATTTTTTCAGAAGAGAAAATCACAGCCATGCATATTAGGTATGTTAGATGTCAAAAATGACAACTTCATGAACAATTATTTTACTTACTGTTTTCCAATTATGGTGTGTATTGGGAACTTATACAAAAAATGTTTGCCTTTTTTCCGATTGAATTTCGATTTCTTCCATTTGGGCTTATATCTCTCAAAATTTCATGTATTTTCTGTTCTGACAACCTCACTGAACACAAAGCAGATCAGTTTCGGACAGAAACGGTTCTAACTGAACACAAAACCTTGTAATTTTCTGAATTTTTCTTCTGATTACATACTGTTGACCAACTGCTGAATACTATTAACAATGAAAGGATTGCGGATCAGTTTCAGAATACCTCTGTCCTCGGAGTCAAGAACATAGCAATTGAATTTATTTTTAAGTTTTGCAAATGGAGTGAAATATTCTTTTGTATTTCTCCTTTAATCTCAGCATCAGCACACTGTTCGTCAATAATTGGATTCAACTTTTCGAACGCAGAAAAGTTCTCTCTTTCGACTTTGCTGATCTATAGGTAGATTTTAGCAATAAACGCACTGATTTTATCTTCAAATGCAAATATATTGCTTATGCCTTCCAATTTTATATTTCCTGACCCTTGCAGCTTCACTTAGTTGTGCGAAAAAATCCACTAAATAAGCAATATATATTTAACATTTGAACAGACAGAACTGATCCTGTAACTCTTTGTTCTCCTTATTAGTTAAGAATATTTTCACTTCCTCTCTGAATTCGTACAATCTTGACACCATGTTTTATTTGGAAAGCCAACGAACTTCGGTAAGAAAAAGCAGCTTTTCGTAATCTGAGTTCATATCAGAGCATAATTTTTTGAAGAGGCGAATATTAAGTGCACTCTTCTTAATAGAGTTTGACTATATATTTTGTAGCTGTTTTAAGGGTAATAGCAAGGCATTCCGGGAGCGTTTCGGCAGCCAATGCTTGATATATAAAATACATATGTAAAAGTAGTTGGCAGTCATCAAAATAAGGACTACATTTTATCTTGTCAATAATTTGTTCCTCAATGTTGAACCAAAACCAGGTATAAAATACATGTAATGAGATAAGCTTTGTTCGATGATTGCTCTGAGCAGTAATTTGGAAAACAGAAGGCGTTCGCGTACTTTTTGCACCAAATATGTGTTTTCTGTCAAATTTCGAAGAGTGGGTGTGAATTTCTCCCAAAGATAAGAAAATTACGAAAAAGTTAACAAACACGTTAATAACAAAAAATTTAAAATGTATGTGATTTGACACAATTGACCGTTTTCATATAGGTACATACACATCTGTCAAAAGAAATTTTTTGGGGTAAAATTCGCAACATGAGGAAATTTCTTACTCCCTCGTGAGCACTCTCTTTTACTTAAAACTACGAAAAACTACGAAATTTTTGCGAACGGGTTTTTCGTAACTTTTCGTAGTTTTGGGAGGGTACGCGAATGAACCTAGTTAAGTACAATAGACGACAATGAAGTTGTCATTTTGACAACTAAAATATGGCTGCAATTTTCTGTGCTAACTTGATCTGACATTTTTCACAAATTTGTGCTGTTATGCACTGGCTATAAATTAATTTTAGGATAACTTCGCGGACCACTTCGGTTGCTTTCAGGGACCACCGGTTAAGAACCATTGGTAGCCTATCAAACTTATTTAACGGCCGATATCGAATCGTTGTAGTGTGCACACTCTCATATATTTTCATACTGATTAAGAGCCCGACTAAACTGTCGGCCGACAGAAAGTCTGTAGTGTGCGGGGGCTCTTAAACTAGCCCAGCAATTCTCGATCGAGTTCAAATTGGGCCTTTTTCAAGGCCAATCCAGTGTTTTTACACCGACGCTTGCCACAAAAACCTTCACCTAGAGACACATAAGATACAAAATTATGGATAAGTTACACCATTTCATTTCTAATGCTCAATCGTGTTTTATAATGAAGGAACATTCTTTTTTTGCTCGATGGCATGGTGAAGAATCATCCTGAAAGACAGGGTCAATAGTGACAGGAAACAGGCCATCTATGAAAGGCACTAAATGGTCGCTTATGACATTCATATAGCTGTCTCCGTTCATTGAATCGGTGCAAAATACTAATTCGCCTTGACCGAAGTACGAAATGCTCGTTAAAACGCACTCTTTTTTTAAATCTTCTCCGCGCATCCGCCGTACGTACCGGATACAGATGAATTAATGTTACTTTTGCTCTCATCAGTGAAGATAACAGCTTTCCAGTCATGTTCGGTCAAGTTTTGATGAGTCTTAGCAAATTGCAACCTTGCCGCTTTCATTTTTGAGGTCAAAGATGGTTGCTCATTTTGTATGTGTTTAAGTGTTTCTTCGAAAAACTCGGAATTCACTTGTTTTGTAGGTTTTCTTCGATTAGCGCATGAAATTCTTTTTAAAATCCGGTCTTCCCTTTCCGTCGTCTTCTTAGGTTTATCGGTGCCAGTTTTCCTGGCAGAAGTTTCATAAACCAATTTGTTTTAGAAATTTTAAAACTGTGACATGGCTGCATCCAATTCTCTTAGAAATAGCTCGGGATGAAAGCCCTTCTTTATTTAAAAACTCAATCATACATTTTTGCTCAGTGGCGAATTGTTTAACCATTTTGACTACACTGCACTAAAAGTGGAATTGAAATGAACTCATTTGCAATTGATGCGAAAAAACATGAAAATGTATCTGTTTTTCAACCGCTACCTACTTTAACGTAAAACTGTTTGCGGATGTGGGTCAGAAAGAGGTTAAATTAGTATCGCTACTTAATAATTGTGGGAAATTTCAGGGTGGTAACTTTTTGTGTCCACTACGGTATAGTACATATTATGTATATAAACTTAAGGTTTCGCGAAAGTAAATTCTCTTTGTCCAACTTTCTTTTTTAAAAATATACAACACATTCCACAAGTGTAATAATAGTCCTTTCCATATCACTTTTCATAAATAAAATCCTTTTAGTTTCTCGATTATTAAATTACACTCGTACAATAGAGTCCACACGTAAGAGCATCCCGTCGAACCACACACGATGGCATAACTCATAAATTCAATAATTCCAGATCTAGGAAACACCCAAAATATTCCCAAATCGTGCATAACACCACTAATGTCCTTCGGACAACCCTTAGCGCACATACGCGTACTTCGCATTGGAAAAGATACCATGACGCGCTCTGAAAGGGTGGTTGACGTCATATGAATGCTCAAAGGACACTCATAATTTGAACATGTTATAAAAGGACAAACTAAGTGAAAAAAACCACGCTGCATAGAATGAAAGGATTCACAGCGGTGTAAGGGTGTGATAACCCCAATGCGTATATGCATGTCCCAAGCGTTTGTTTAACAATTTAACTATTTTAGATTTATGAGATGTGACCCTTGATGCCAACGCCTTTGCATAAAGGACAACGATTGCTAGCAGAAAAAAAGGAATACCAAAAAAAGAAAACAAAAGGATAACAAGCGACGCACCATCGCATTATATCCCAATAAACATAACTTTTAATATGTGCAATCATATGTGAGAAATTTATACTTTGTTTACACCGCTTAAATGTGCGAACGTAATTTTTGATTTTGGTAAATGGGTCCTGGGGTTGCTTGAGTGGAATCTTCGTAGTAATTCCGAAGGGAAATTCGTTAGTATTTTGTGAAAGCAGGCACGGCAATATTTCGAGAGTATTTGTAGAGGTCTTCTAAGAGGCTTTGTGAAAGCATTTTAAGTCGTTTTTATTACAAGTGTCTACATTTAGTACGGCCGCGACATAACATTCTTTTATACGAATTCCATCAGTACTCGGTTCATTTGATACGATTGGAGTATTAGGAGTTCTTATACATACATATGTATGTTATGTAGCTATGCAAAACGCTAGCTTCAGCATCACGTCTGCGAAAAGTGTTCACACGATGGATGAATCGCCAGCTACCACAAAATATACCGTCCGACAGAAATCTGTATCTCTACTAACTTCTATCCAAACCTATATCAGCTCAACCTTATATTTCTAGTACCTTAAAGAAGATTAAATTTCACTTCCTATCGGTAGTGTTTCGTGGCAGCTAGCGAAAGTAGAAGGATTACCTATAAATATAGTTATTTGTTGGGAGCGACAACGAAGAAGACGAAATAAAACGAGAGAGTGACAATGAACAACTAACTTAAATTTTTATTTCTCTAAAATCAAAAAGGTATCTATCTTAAACAACGTAATCGTAATTCTAAAGCGGGAATGCTTGCGGCTGCGAATGCTGCAAGGTTGCATTTTTGCAGTGACATGCATCCAGTGCATGGCGTAATATAAGATTAAGGTATGTATCCAATGCATGGCGTAATATTAGATTAAGACATGCATCCAATGCATGGCGAAATATTAGCTTTTTATTAAGTTCTTAGAAGAGGAGAAGAATTAATTATTGGAATAGTATTCCAGGAATTATTTATACGTAACACCTCCCCCCTTTAGACTTTTGCAGACCCTGCAAAAGGGTCAATGTGTGGCAGAACCCTTACATCTTCTCCGAGTTCCACCACATTCTCATCTTCTAATTTCTCTTCTTTTCGATTTTTAATTTCTAGTTTTTTGATTACGAAAAAAATAACAAAGATTATAAGAAGTAAGCTTAAAATTGTAAAGCTAAAATTAATAACATTTGTTGCATTATGCTTATATTCTAAGTACTTAATAATTTCTCTGTTCTCTATGTTTTCCAGATTTAGATTTTCAAGTGTTACATTATTGAATATTTTTGTAAAGTTAACATGAAATGTTTGAACAATAAACTTATCGGTATAATTTTTTACTTTATTTTTAAAAGTGTGATCCATTATTTTGATCGTACAATTACTAAATTTAATTAAATTATTGTCATTTATAATCATTTCTTGCTTGATACAATTGTGTTTTAATTCGGTAGTATTAACATTTTTTGTTATTACTAAATCATCAAAAATTTGTTCAATCGAAGTTACATTATTGGTTTTCAATTGACATACATTATTTTTTTGTAAAATGTTTCTTATACATGTGTTGACATGTGGTTTTAAATCTTTCTTTGCTACAATTTCGTCTTCACCGTTATAGGCGTTGTTTCTTTGTATAATTACTCTTTTAATTTTTACATCTAGTTCTTCAAATTCGTTGTTTGGGAATGGGATTATTAAAGCATTGAAATATTTTTCTTCTGTAAAATTAGGTATCATTATTACAAATATTAATGAGTTATCATTGTACATAAAACTAAGACGGATGTAAGGTAGAATCATTGGAGATATTTTATATTCAGAGATTTCTTTATCAGTCAAAATGTTATGGGCTAAAATGTTCAGTTTACTCATAAGTAATATGTCTACTATTCTCTCTACTTGTCTATTAATAATGCCTATATCTGCGTAAATTTGAAGTACCATTTTTGATTTAAATGCATTTCTAGAGTTATTATTTATACTATTTAATTTCGCGTTTAATTCCGCTTGCTGTAAATTTACATGTTCTACTACCTGTTTGAGATTTTTAATTAAAGCGTTGTTAATAATTACTTGCTTGTTTATTTGATCCGTAGTTTGTTCGGCATTTCGGTCTAGGTTATTAAGGTGATTGTATATGTCCGTTGCATCTTCATCGTCCATTGTTCCGGCTAAAAATTTTAGTCCTGCGCCTAATAAATTTAATAACCCGCGTTTTTTGCGTTTATTGCTGTTGTGTGTTTGTGATACTAAGGAGTTTAATTCATGCTTTAGCCAATTTAGTTCTCTCTCTAGTAATTTGTATTGATTACTGCTTGAGCTCAAATTAAGTGTGTTTATGTTGCTTTCTATGGAGGTGACTGCTTGTTCGTATTCGTTTAAATTTATTATGTTGATGATTTTTGTATAATTCTCCACCAGAAACCTTTGATCCATTTGGAAAAGAGAGTATCCATTTGGAAAAGAGAGTATCCATTTTCGGTCTTTATGTTTATTACCTCAATGGACTGTCCTGGGCACCGTAGCGCAAGTGGTTAGTGCGTCGGACTACTGAGCCAGCGGTCTTGGGTTCGAATCCCGCCGCAAACACCTAAACATTTTTCACAGTGCCCACCTCTTTCGGATGTCTGACAAGCATCAAAGAGTATCATTTGTCTCGATTGAGCTTCTCAACTCGCCGTTCGGAGTCGGCAAAAAACTGTAGGTCCCTTCCATTCGTGCAAAAATACAACACGCACACACAAATGGTTGCGAGAAGCAGGCCCAGGTTCACCTCGAGCTGTAGCGCCAACTAAGTAAGTAAGTAGGACTGTCCTGAGATGTAGGTGAGTTGCAAAATAAGTGTTAGGAGATACATCCTGTAAAGAAATGAGTTCATTCTTGGTATTTAAATGTTCTTTTCTGTTGGGTTGAGTTATATCTAATATCACGTTTCCTACTGGTGTCGAATGTGTAGTTATTTTCTTTTCTATAATTAGTAAGCCTTTTATATTTTGGACTGTTTTTTGCTATATTTCTGTTAGAAACTACATTTTCATTCAGTTCATAGTTACATGTGCGGAACCTGTTTAGATTATTAGTTTTACTTATTTTATTTTGCTCGAATTTTGACGCCAGTTCTTTAACGTCATTTCTGTCATAATTTTTTGTTATAAATTCTATTGGGCGTAATTTTGTTGTTGTGTGAATAGTATTATTGTAAAAAGTTATTGCCTTAAAAATGTTGGTATCGAGGTCGTCATTATTTTCGTTATCTGATTTCATTATGCGTAGATGTTCATTAAGAGTGCCATGCAATCGCTCTATGTCAGCGTTGCCCGTTTTGTTGCCAGCTGTGGTAACATGTGATTGTATTTCGTTTTCTTTAAGAAAAAGTTCTACCGCATTATCCAAAAAAACATCTTTCGTTATCGTAGACTAACTTCTTCATTTTGCCTAGAAATTGTATTCTTTCTTTTATGGCTTTCAGAATTGAGATCCATGTCCTATCGCCTAATCTATGTATTGTTGCGTACTTACTAAATTTGTCAATTGTTGTTAAATACATGATGTTTCGGCAAGGAAACCAAATGTCTATGTGCACAATACCATTAAATTTATGCGCCGTCTCTGTTATTTTAAAAGGAATTTTTACCGGTTGTCGATCATGTTTAGCCAGTATGCATGTTTCACAATTATTTATGTATTTGGTAATTATTTTTAACAAATTTGGGTGGTAGTACTTTGGCTTTAATTCATAAAATATTTCTTGGATGCCTCTATGATTGTTTCTTAAATGTTCGTTTTTCATTATTGTGAGCATTTGCTCCTTATCTGTTATATCTGTTAGTTTAATACCGGACTTAAAAAGCTTTAAATTTTTATTATTTGTAAAATTTTGTACGTAAATATCTTGAAATTTGATAAATAGTTGATTATTTCGCAATAAATGCACATTATCCCTTTGTCAATCAATAATCCCTTCATTATTTCTAATAGGTTACTACTGTTCTCTATGATAATGTGATTTTGAATTTTTCCCTTTACAATTTTTTTATACATTCTTTCTCGGTTGCCTATTTGTAAGTAGATTTGGTTCTTGTAAAGGTTAATAGCTTTCTCGGTGACGTATATGTACTGAGTTTCATCTTCTATTCCACTGTGAATAGAAGCGTCAGTAGACCTTACGTCGTCATTTTGTTTACTAACGCTGCTCATTGCATTATTGAAAATGTAAGGCAACGAAGTTTCTTTTTCTATTTCATAATTTTGATCTTTGTGATTAACATATCTGCTTAAACCGTCGGCAACATAATTTTCTTTCCCTTTCAAGTATTCCATTGTGAAGTCATACTCGTTTAATTGAATTTTCCAGCGTTGTAGTTTCATATTAGGTTCTTTGAGGTTATTGAGCCATACAAGAGGTTTAAGATCTGTACGCAAAATAAATTTTCGTCCGTAAATGTATGTCCTAAAATATTTAACTGCCCAGACGATAGCGAGCAATTCTTTCTCTATCGTCGAATATTTAGTTTCATGGTTATTTAATGTGCGTGAAGCGTAGCCTATAGGGTGATGATTTTGACTGAGTACCGCGCCGATTGCATAATTAGATGCATCGGTCGTTAACGTAAAAGGTTTAGTAAAGTTTGGGCTTTTGAGTATAGGGTCACTTGTTAACAGTAATTTTAATTTATTGAATGCATTGATGTAATCGGGATCTGATCTATTTATTTTCATGTTCTTTTTTAGGTATTTAATAATAGGGTAGGCCACTTTCGCATAGTCTTTAATGAACTTACGATAGTACCCGCTGATGCCAAGAAATTGTTTTATTTCTTTGACTGTAGTAGGAAGTTTCATTTTCTGAATAGCTTCTACTTTTTCGTTATTGGGCTTAATACCACCATTAGTTATTATGTGACCAAGATAATTAGTAGACTCGTCGGCAAAGTGACATTTATCAATTTGAATTTTTAAATTTGCTTCTCGTAATCGTTGCAATATTTTTCGTATTGAAAGTAAATGTTCGTCAAAGCTGGTAGAAAATATCAAAACGTCGTCTAAGTAGACAACACAAATTTTGTTGATAAATTCTTTTAGAACACTATTCATAAGGCGCTGAAAGGTCGCTGGCGCGTTTTTCAGGCCAAATGGCATACGAATGAATTCGTAGTGGCCACTTTTAGTAGAGAATGCTGTTTTAGGACGGTCTCTGGGTAACACCTCGATTTGGTGAAACCCCTTGGCTAAGTCTATACTAGAAAAATAGGTACATTTTCCGAGTTTATCAAATAACTCATCAATGTTTGGCATTGGGAATCGATCGTCAACTGTTTGTTCGTTGAGCTTACGATAGTCAATGACGATTCGCCATTTTTGTTTCCCAGAGTTGTCAATTTTTTTGGGTACAACCCAAATAGGAGAGTTATATGGGCTGTTACTATGTTTTATTATCTTTTGTTGAAGCATGTCCTGTATTTGTTTATCGACTTCTTTTCGATGGACTTCAGGGTAACGGTATAATTTACTATAAATGGGCATATTATTCTTTGTTTCAATTGTATGCTGTATTTCATTAGTAAATGAAAGATGATCCCCTTCCTTAAAAAACACATCTCTAAAAGAGAGTAATATCGACTTTAATCATTAACATCATTTTTATTTAAATGGCTGGCAAATCTTTCAACTGGAATATCGTTCGTGTAGAACTCGTGACTAAAAACTTCAGCTGAATTATCCGTGTATCTACTTTTGGCGTATAATTCTTCTTCTTCATTTAGATAGAATGGTATTGTGGCTGCCCGTGTACGTAGTAATCGTTCTTTATAATCGATTATCGCATCTAAATCAACCAGAATATTATTGCCAATTATGCCATCAAATTTTTCGTGGAATTTGTATTCCGTAAATTGTGCATAATAATTATCTTCTTCGTTAAATTCTTTAAATAAAGGAAAACTATACTGAGTATTAATTCTAATGGTATGATCTAAAACTTTTAAAAAACTGTTAGTTGGAGTAATCTTCCATTTAGGATTACAGATAAAAGGGTTTATTATACTGTGCTCTGCACCGCTATCGATAATAAACTTCATGTCACATATTTTGTTTTTTATTATTATATACGGAAGTTGTTTTCGGGGTCTATCTGAAAATTTTGGTGGAATTCGAGGCTTTGATTTGAATTTTCGTTTAAGGAAACGTCAATTGGTTCTAACATGTTGTCCCGTGGAATGTAATTTTGCTGCCTATTGTTGTTAAAGTAATTATTTCGGTTATGGTAATTATTATTATTGTTATAGTGAGGTTGATTTGTTCGGCGCGTTTGCGCACTGGAATTATTATACGATCTATTTGTTTGACGAGTTTGACTACTTTGTGCTTGTTGTCCTTGATTTTGTGTTGCATTATGCACGTACACATTTGGATTAAAAGTTGTGTTATTAATATTCCTCCTGAAGTTATTGTTATTATTATTGGATGCTAGCCCTGTGTTGTAACTATCCCTATTAAAATTATTATTATAATTATTGGATGGGCTTCTGTAAGAGTTATTTTCATTATTATTGTTTCTATGATAATAATTTGCCCTATTCTTAAAATGTTGATAATTTCCTACCTGAATTCCGGTAAAATGCAGGTAATTATTGGACGCTATAATTTGGTATGCATCATGTAAAGTTTCGGGATTTCTATTAATAACTATGCCTCGTACGGGTTCGGGCAAGTTATCTTTGAAGACCCTAAGGGCGATTCTGTTGTTTGTTAGTGCTTGTTCTGCAGTCATAGTGTTATCGAGTATGTATTTATTATTTAGCCTAACTAGCAAACTATTTTTCTCATTGTAAAACGTTTCTATAGTAGAATGACATCGGCATAAGGCGATTCTATCTAATAGAGATTCCGTTGATGCCATTTCGCCATGTTTACTAATTAAAATTGCCTTTAGTTGTGGCCATGTATCTATATTACCCTGTGTTAATACGGTCGCGTGAGCTTTACCAACTATTTTTTCCAGAATGAGGCCCAATACTATTCTTTTAAGCTCTACACCTAGAGATTCTACGATTGGTACTAATGATTCAATCCTTTCTATAAAATTGCCTAAATTTGGGCTACCGCCGTTAAATGGAGACATATTACTTATGCATTTCATTGCAAGGTGAAATTTATCAATCTGATTTAAATTTTCCATTATTACAATTTTTTTTTTGTTTTTCAGTGCTTTAATAATCCTCACAATACGTGGAATATACGGTTACAGAATAGATAAAATACAATTTTATAAAAAATTTACTCGTAATACTAATAATGCACTTTAAAAAAAATATAAGGGTACTTGCTAGTATGCGCGTGAAACTCGTACATATGCGTTCTTCTTTTTGTTCTGGTCCACTTCCTCCTGAGTTGCTTTTTTTCTTCTTCTATTTTCTTGATTCACTTCTCTGCTGTAGTATGCGTTCTTCTATTTTCTTTTTGTTTTTGTTACGTTTTTCTTCTATGTTGTTATTCACTTTATTTTTTATTTTATTTTTCGTCTTATTTTCTTCACTATAGTAAAGGCGTTCTGTTTTCTTTTATTTTATTTTTCGTTGACTTTTCACTGAGGACAAACTCAATCTTATTTTCGACTGACGAGTTGTATTTACTCGTATACACTTTGTATTTTGTATTTTTGATTATTTAGTATGAAGAGTTATTTATAATAACACTTGATTAGTTATTAGTTATGATAAGTTATTATTTTTTTCTTTTTAACTTTCAACAAAAACTTTTTCTTTTCGAAATTCTTTTTTTTTGTTTACTTTTCACGACTGCGCCAGTTATTTGTTGGGAGCGACAACGAAGAAGGCGAAATAAAACGAGAGAGTGACAATGAACAACTAACTTCAATTTTTATTTCTCTAAAATCAAAAAGGTATCTATCTTAAACAACGTAATCGTAATTCTAAAGCGGGAATGCTTGCGGCTGCGAATGCTGCAAGGTTGCATTTTTGCAGTGACATGCATCCAGTGCATGGCGTAATATAAGATTAAGGTATGCATCCAATGCATGGCGTAATATTAGATTAAGACATGCATCCAATGCATGGCGTAATATTAGCTTATTATTAAGTTCTTAGAAGAGGAGAAGAATTAATTACTGGAATAGTATTCCAGGAATTATTTATACGTAACAATATAATCAATATATGCATCGGGTGCAGTCTCTTAATGTCTGAGCGTTCGTGGATTGTTACTAGTATCCTAAAATATCCACCATATATCAACAACTAATGCTTTAGAGGTCACCATGCTTTTCAAGTAGACCTTTTATCATGATTATGGTGCGAACTATTTCCTTCTCTACTACGCCAAAATGCCCAGGTTGACGCCAGGATCCTGGCAAGGTGATCCATTTGCAGTACATTACTATCTTAAATTTGGTTGCTCCAAAAGTCAACTAGCTTCGGTCTTCCAGCGAAGAAACCCATATCCATCCTGCCGGTCTTACTTCAAGTGCGAAGCTGCAAACGGTCCAGAAGACGAAACTTAATTTAAATACCTCAATCACAATCACCTTTGGAGAAACTAGAGATTACAACTCTCCACTATGTAACCACAAAATTCGGGTTGGTTACAATTGACCGCATTTTAAAATCTCGTTTTCAAAATCTCGCATAACAAAATATTACTTACTTACCAATGCCTCAACCAACAAACTCTTCCAGTTAGACCGGTCGTAAGCTAACCGCCTCCAGTTGCACACTTCAAGTTGGTTAAGGTCTTGTTCTGCTTGTGCGTGCCACCTTAGGCGAGGTCGTCCTCTGTTGCGCTGACCCCCCGGGTTAGAATCGAATATTCTCCGAGCGCTCTACATGTCCTAGCCATCGTAAACGCCCAATGTGCACTTTTTCGACCAGGTCGATGTCGCTGTACAGCTCGTACAGTTCGTTGTTTAATATTCTCTACTCCAAAATCCGTCAACGCAAACGGGACCGAATATCTTACGAAGGATTTCTCTCGCGAAGCGACCAAGGATATCGTCATCCGCTTTCGATAAAGTCCATGCTTCAGCTCCATATAGTAAGACAGGGATGATAAGAGTCTCCTTAAGTAGGATGTGTCTTCCTAGGTATTTGTGCCTTATTGAGCATAAAGCCGGACATTCGCAGAGGAAATGCCTGATACTTTCGTCCTCTTGTTCGCATCTCGGGCAGGTGCTGTGCTGCACTAGTCCCAGTAGTATACTTCCTTTGCCCGCTGTGGGTTTGGGTTTTCTATCATTTCCTTTGGCAGCCTTGTATGTACATATTGATTGAGCGCGAAATGTTTTTTTGATTCAAATTATATGAAGTTTATGTAATAGGTGCTTCAGGGCAGCCTAACCTATTATAGGGTTAAGCTTATAAGATGTTCGATTTAAATTGAGCTAGTTAATGCTCTAGTGAAAAGCACAAAAAGTCGCTATTTTTAAGTGAAGAACTTTTATAAACAGAAAGGGTGTGGTTGAGATACATATGTACGTATTTTTTTTTATAAAGTATCCATCCCATACACAAATTACGGTCGTAATTAGGTGAATATCACCACTTGCACAAAATGCTTAAGGTCGATAAAGAACGGTTTATCTGATATTACCGAATGACTTAACTGGTACTTCGTACCTCCTTGAAGAAGCAAAGGCATCAGCATAGTTCCTGATGCAATGAACGTACATTGTGGAGTCCCCCAGGGATCATTACTTGGGGTTTTATTATTTTTAGTGTTCATACATGATGCACAGTTGTTTATATCCGCCGATTCCGCTGATGATTGCATCGATAGGATTAACTATGATCTAACTAAAGGGGTGAAAAAAGATGCCAATAATCGAGAGAGTGTGTTCGAGTTAGAGAGAGTGACGACTTAGAGGGAGTTCGACTTAAAGAATGGTTTTTGTATGGAAAATTGAAGGGAATGATAAAATATGGCGAAAAACGTCGAGTAAGAGAGAAATTCGATTTAGGGAGAGTCCACTGTAGTTTCAAAAAATGATAAAGCCTCCAAGTTTCAAAACTTTTCTTGGCAGCAATTGTCAGATTAGTTTAGTCATAGTATATTACGGTTAAGGCCGAAAGGTAATAGTTTGTAATAACATTATTTAGCATAGAGCGCCCCCTAACCGCCAGTAAGCTACATTAAGATATTTTAGTAGTTTTGAATTAGATTTAAGCATTTTTGTCTAGTATGTAAGGCCATATTGAAAATAGAATAATAAAAAAAAGGCATAGCAGATACAAAAGCTTCGAATTGGTTGCTATTTTAAGATTTTTTAAAACGTAAAAGTAATATACATATGTGGTATGATAGTTTCGTAAAACATTTAATAGTTTCAATTTAAGAACTAAGAATTGTTTACTATTCATGTTGTTTTTTTTTTTTTTTGAATTTCGTGTAGTCACTTAAGAAATCGTAGCCGAAGAAAATACCACTAAAAACATTGAAATTACGACTAAATACGACTTGCATAATAGCTGATATGCCTATGTCGTATGCGATGGCATCCGATGCCGTTGAAAGAAAAAAAGTAATTTGCGTACAAGTATGTTCGTAATGACACGACTTCCATAATAAGAAAATACAACTATGTTCGTATGTGACTAGCGAATACGACTTGCAATTAACAATTTCACGCCACCACCAAACAGTTCTTAATTTCTTCGTGGATTTTGTAATATTCTTGTGAGCAGTACACTCATTCCATACGATGAGTTTGCATTTTTGCAATACTTTTTCGATTCCAGATGTCTTAAGGATCTTGCGTGTAGGTTTGTCGGTTAACTGCATGTTCAATGGCAGTTTTAGTGCAGAGGGTGCTGTATTTTGTGTTCGTATGGCTGCTAAAAGCGCCAGGATCTAGTACAATCTAATTAGCCTCCATTTCGTTGACTCTCGTAAGGAGTTAAAAGCAAGACCGAAATAGAAATACAACTGCTTAAAATATTGAAAAAGAATTCAAACTCGGAACTAGGTTTTTCGACATTCGGTTAAGTTAATTTTTTGGAATTCTCCAAGCCACATTAAAAATTCGATAACAGCATATTTACTTGCGACATACGTTCTATTTATTATTTAATCAGTAACTGTAATAACTCTTTCACTCATCTCGTGCCTGAGTGACATTTATTTGGTGTAATTAACCAAGTCCTTCGTTAACAAAGCAAACAATACCTTGTATGCGTTCTCCAACAAACAAACAACCCACTTGACGTTTGCTCGTATAAATACAGTTCCACAGCAGTGTCATTTCTTTAGTTTCATTAAACCGCTAGCTCTGTCACAACTACGATGGCTCTCGTATTACTAATTTGGTCTCTTGTATTGGTTTTAAGTTTTGCTAACGTCAAGTGCCGTCTACAAGTCCCATTAGATTCGAATAACTCGTGGCGAACGAATTCGGCTTGTCAAATTGCATGTGAAACTAATGCCCGCGTCACACTCGTTTACGTGGCAGACGTCGATGCAGAGCTCCTAAAATGTCTCTCAAACGCTCATCAACCACTATTTACCTACACTTCAATTGGTGTACCACAAACTCGTAACTACACAACAATGAATATTTTTACAATCGCAGAAGACACTTGTCTGAGATTGACAGAAATCGCTAACATTTTGAGTTGGATAAGCAGAAGCAAACACCAGTCAAAGTTTATTCTGATTTTTAAGATGTCATGTGAAGAGTTTCTCGATTATTTCTTCAAATCGTTTTGGGATAATGGATTCCTTCACGTTATCGCATTGTGCGACATCAGTCAACAGATCTACACCTATGAACCATTTACAGAAGGCGGCTTTAAGGTTGTTAAACGGACGAGGACCATGCAACTGTTTTATGACAAACTAAAGAATTTGCATCAGCATCGCCTGAAAGCGTCGCAGTTTAACGATCCAATACGATCGCTACCTATCGAAAATAGCACCCGTTATCATGGCGTCGATGGAATCTTGGGGGAAACTATCATTAAGTTCTTAAATGCCACTATGGAGATCGTTACACCAGCAGAAAACGAGCGCTATGGTGCGATATGGAACGGAACTCCTACTGGAGCCCTTAAACATGTACTAACAGGGCATACAGTAATCAATTGGAATTCACGTTTTGTCGACGATTCATATAGGCATTTAGTTGATTCTCTCTACCCCATTGGAAAGCGGTTCTTCCTCCACATTGTTGTGCCCAAGGCAAGTGTGGTTCCACAATATTCAAACTTCATCCGAATCTTAGATGGCCTAACGTGGTGTATGCTGATATGTAACTATTTCCTAGTTGCTGTCATCTTTGCTGTCACGCAACAGATAGCGCTAAAGCTACCTTCCGCTAATCCGAATTTGAAGATACACTTACGGAGTATCTTCGCAATGTTCTTTAAGACCGCTATAGGTGATCCGGTAGAAGGTTTCCATCGAATCAGTTCACTTCGACAGTTTCTCATTTCATGGATACTCTTTAGCTATATCATTAGTTCCATTTATTTCGCCAAAATGGAGAGTGTATTCATCCGACCAGAGTACGAACAGGACATTAATAATCTCAGTGAACTGTGGCATCTAAAGGTGCCGATCTATACGAATCCGATTCTTCTGGCCACAATAAAGTATTCGGTTGATCCCAAAGTTGCTGAAATAATTATCTCAAAGCATCGCCTTTTACCTCAAAGCGACGAAGCAGAAATCCGTGCAATGACACAGGGCTCGAACAACAGTCAGGCGTTTATAATGCGTCGGGAGCGGGCAATTGGTTTGATCGCAAGGACATACGATCATGAATCAAACCGCCCGTTGTACCATTTGGTGAGACATTACCTCGTTTCACTGCCAATGACGTATATCGTAACAAAGGGTTCACCGTTTACTGAGAAGTTTGAGGAGCTGGTCGTTCAGTGTGTAGAGCACGGTTTGATGAAACACTGGGACGTAATTTCGAAGGCAGAGGTAACTGCAGAGCCTACAAGTGCTAATCCGAAAGAAGCTACCGACGAATATTATGATGCTGGCGGGGAAGTCAATGGACAGGAGAATGTTGGCAGTCTAAGTGTGAAAACAGCGATGGTTTTGAATATGAATGTTCTACAGGGTGCATTTTATTTTTGGACCATTGGGATAGGTGTTGCATGTTTGGGATTTGCCATTGAATTGGGCTACTGGAGGTGGAATCGAATACGGAACCGTAATATGTCATAACAATTTTTTTTTATTTTTTAACATGTTTAGTCAATAAATCGATTTGATGTACGATTTTGTCACATTTTACTCTTTTAAGTAGTTTAACTGACATCAGTTTTAAAGGTTTTAGTACTGCCATCTGCTTTTGGTTCCCATCTTGCAATATTTCATTATATGGATTTTGTTTTAAGAACATGATATGTAGATGCACCAAGAAAAAACGAAGCAACTCCCGTCAATACTACCAATGTGGAAAAATGGGTAAAAATTGATTTTGTCTGATTTCTGTAAAATCCAACAAGCGAACAAGTGAAAGTGGAGAAGGAGAATTCAGCAGAGGTAGCGCCACTTTCGGTCACATTATTCACTCTTTTAAACCCGGGTTAAAAATTACATCCGGGTTGAAGTAAATTCAAACAGAAATTTAAGCCCAACTCCATAATATTCACTCGTTTAACCCGCACCGAAAAAATTTTAAATTCAATTTTAAATCCGAATAAATTTAAACTGCCCCTGACAACGAGTTTAAATACTTTAACCCGGGTTAAAACTTAATTTCATAATATTAGCCGTGTTTCTCTGCACGCGTATACACGCTTATTTTGCAAATTTACATGTAAAATAGTACAAAAATAAAATAAGCTTAGCTAAGCGGATATAAAACAGTGATACCAAATCCAAATTTCTACCTCTGCTATGAATTCCTATAAAAAAATGCATTCTCTTGACAAGCGGAGAATCCCAAACGTAAACAACAAAAAATCGAAAACAATTTTTCCATCTCTTCTTTATTCTTTTGCTGACGCGATGATTGGTTAAGTCAATAAGCAATAAATTGATAATATGAGATAATAAATAATTTTTTTTATCGGAACTAAATATATTTGAATATGCATTCCTTAAGTTTTCCATCTTTATAATTTACTAGCGGACCCGGCGAACTTCGTCCCACTCAAAATTTATTTTTTTATTGAAATAATTTCGAGCTATTTGACTATTCGACCCGAAATCTGATAATTAATGCTCAAATAGTAATTGCAATCAACTGTAGCAAAAACAGGTCAATGTGAAATGCACAGACTATCTATAATAGATGGCAAACTTGCATTTCCCCTGCTCGCGCATTGTCGAAAATAAGCGGAGCCTAAATTTTCCTGTCTGTGAATGCATATGAATGAGCACGTGGCCAACAACTGCCTAAAAGTTTAGCGTGTTGTTTGTTTCTTTCCTCTTGAACACAAAATTTTGGACAGTCTGTCATTCCCTTAACAATAACAAAATATACAATTATGATCTAAGCAAAATGGCTGCGCCCATCTTCCACCTACTTGTAAGAGGGAGTGAGGCTCCCATTTGATTTTTCTGGAACGTCAGAATTCATTCTAGGTGGAAATGGACCAGTTTTAACTTGGTGGAGCGAATCTGTCAAATGCATCGAAGTTTGCCGTCTAGTAAGTCCGTCTATGGTGAGATTAGCAAGCAAAAAGTGGACTAACAGCGCCATCTATTATTGACTATGCAAACACAATCAAAAAGAAGAAGATGAAGATTCTGTCTCCTCCTTTTGAAACGCAGTTGTTGACACTTGATACTATTAAATAATATTTGTGTCGATTACAAGATGCTCGATTTGATCGGCGAACAGTGTCACTGCATGATTCTGTATAAGACGCTGATATTGCTGCTTTGCATACTACAGTTTTGGCTTATTTGTTGAACTTTCAAAACCCTACTCAGGTCATATGCCTTAGGTGAAATTGTCTTCCTACGAACCCCAGAAAGGGCTCTTGTTCTATTTCACGGACAAAAAAAAATGTCCAAAGATCTGATCTTGTCGACCTGCTCGATCCACTGTTTTACGAAAATCCCTTGCCAGATCAGGACAGTCTGCAATAAATTCATCGGGGCATGGAAATTAAACCGCGTGAAATTAGGCCGCGCATGGTTTTGTATGGGCGTTCAAAATTCATTTTGAAAATGAAATATGGCCGCGATAGTGAAATGAAATTAGACCGCGCATCTAAAGTCATGTTGTCTGATGAATTTAGACCGCGCGGTCTAGTTTCATTTTTTGATCGCGGCATAGATTCACGCGGTCTTATTTCACGGAGCCAAATTTCTCCATGGAAGCGTATCAGAATCCCGTCTTTTAAATCCCCATTTTTTAAGAATCCCGCCGTAATTCTAAATTTTTTTTTAAATACTGTCGTTAAAATACCGCTTTGCCCGTTTCTCAGAATCCCACTTTTGTATTTCAACTACTTCATCGTTCGAAAAACTTGTTTTCTATTTTATGTCATAATTTTATTAGTTTCAATTTTATTTTTTTAACAAAGAAATAAGAAAAGTTAAATTAAAAAACAAAAATTATGAAAAATAGGAAGATTTTCCAAATCAGGTTTATAGCGTTGTATCGGCCACAATATACAATTGAACTAACTGCATACAAGAAATTTGTTTGCTGCATTAATATTTCTATGTACATTTTGTATTATTTAAAGAAAAATGTCTTGCCATCTTGTACGTGAAACAAATTTTGGATGAAGAAACTTTCGGCCATACTACTAAATCTACTAAATTTGTTGTTGGCGTAGCTTAAACCTAAAAAACTTCACTTTTAAGACTGGGTCTCCAGTCATCAAGCTCGACCGTAGTTTGAGTCCGTACCAATTCATCTCCTGCCGTTTCATAGACATTAACAATAAGGACAGCAGCTCCAGTTATATTGTTGATCTTGAGACTGAAAAAAACTACACAAATTGCAGCACTATTTGGAGCCCATATCTGAGATCTGTTTAGCACCTAGTTCAATTATGGAGGTTCTTATAAGAATTTAGTTTTTTTTTTTGTTAACAAGAGCGGTCACCTGAAATTAATATACAGTAGAATCCGCTTAAGACGCTCACGCTTAAGACGCTCACGCTTAAGACGCTCACGCTTAAGACGCTCACGCTTAAGACGCTATCCCGCTTTTAACGCTCTTTTTCTCCGGTCCCTTCATTATGATAAGAATTCGTATGAAAAAAATCCGGTTAATACGCTCTATTTCCCGCCTAATACGCTCACACAGCTAAACGATTAACTTCGTAAAATTTTTATTTTCTTCTTTTTTAATTTTTTTTTCCAGAAAACCCATTCGATGCATTGCAATATACGGCGACGCCGATGACCACCGCCATTCTTATAGGGATTTTTTTTGTTTTTCGCAAGCAAATTATATGAAGCGTGTCGTTTTTGTGGTTATTACTTTTGTCAGTTTTGTTTCAGTTCTTGTGTGCGCCTTACGTACATACAGGTGGTGCCAATGCATTAGATTTTGAGTGCGTATAAATGGTTAGTACAAGGGATGAAATGAAAACTATCATAATACATACATGTATAATTTCAAATCTTTTTATGAAATAACCATATTTCTAACTGGATATGATTTTTTAGTTTTTCCCGCTTAAGACACTATCCCGCTTAAGATGCTATTTTCTATCGGTCCCTTGAAGAGCGTCTTAAGCGGATTCTACTGTACTACTAAACTACTAAACCTCTTTGCATACGAAAAACAACGAAAACTTCAACTACTTTGAAAGCGTTTGAAAGCTTTTTTAAGTCTATTCAGATTTACACAGGAAGTATGCATAAGGCAAAGGAACGGAAATATTGACGGCCATTTCTCGCGTTCAGTGAAACTTATGATGAAAAACTATAAGGTTCTGGTAAAGAATTGCGGTATCATATGATCAATCAAAACTCGTGCAAACCGCTTGTGAAAACTAATAACTTGAACAAAACGAAAACTTGAAATCCTGCCCAAAACAACAAGTCAACCTAAATCGCTAAGTTGAAAGACTATAATGTCTAAGGACTGAGTAGTTCTAAAAACATCTCAGAGTCCCACATGAGCTCGAATTCACTATTTTGTTAATCAAACACCAACTCCCATAGGAATGCACTTCAATTGCGTATTCATTTCTCCAAGAAAGAAGCCAATGAATACTCAATTCGCGATCCCATTTGGTACATCTTCCGTACGTTACTACGACAATAACCGTCACCCCTTCGCATCTCCAACTTAAAATCGAATTTCCGCTAAACCAAAAATATTTTTCCAAACAAAATTACAAATTTCACCCAACCAATCTGCGTTGTATCCTTTCTTCAAAAACTTGAAAATATTCCTAAAATTGAAATAAACTCACGTTCAATTTACGAAAATAAAAAGTTGAACAGGTTTTGATTTCACAAACGTAATTTGCGTTTTCCATTTTTCAATTTCCCCTTCCCCTCACATCCACTTAATAATTCCACCAACGGAATAACAGGATTCCAATGTACAAAGGGGTACCTGCATCTCCTCTTAAATAGGACAAATCTAAAAAAAACACACACAAGGGCTTTGATGTAAAAAAAACGAGCACGGTTCACGATTTAGATTTAGAAAAAAAAAAAATAAGAAAATTCGCGGTTTATTAGGTTTGATATCCTTGCGAAGGACCCACTTAGCAAACAACTTTCGTCTCGCAATCACAAGTTTACGGGTAGAATATGTTGTTATCCTGTGAGTGCACACCGTGTGTATTGCGTCCTGATGAAACTCGCAAATTTAATTCCGCTATTCCATTATTATCCTTTCGAATGGGATTATTGTCAACCCTTCGTTTCGCTGCGTAATGAAAGTTTTTTCTCTCTCTTTTCTTTATTGAATTCCGACGAAAGTAGAAATCTATTTAGGCTGCATCTTAACAAAGGTATTCACCCGTTTTCCGGACTGCGAAGTAAGGAAGAAAACAGGAAATTATTTGAATTACAGTGGAATATGCTATTTGGAATATATCAAGTGAGGGGAGTGGGGCCAGGGCACCAGATTTATTGATATGTCAATCGCGCGAGGCAATGAAGATTTATTCAAAATTTGGGCTAAATATTCTGATATTATCGTTGAAAACAGGGGGAAGGGAGGGATATAAATTGAGCAATGCGACGGCGGAAACAAAACATTGAATACAACAATATTCAACAATACTGATTCAATATGAAATAAAATAGGCCTTTGGTACATCAACAGTGCGTACTGATGGGAAATAGATCGCAAAGGATTCGTCGGGGTATGAGTAACTTCTGGCAATAGATTTGTCAAAAATTAAGAAATCACTGCATATCAGTACAAAAGAAGAAACCATTGTCACTTAACGGCCGTATTATTCATTCACTTTAACCCAGGTTAAAACTTACATCCAGATTCAGGATAAGTGAGTTAACCGAAAATTAAACCCAACTCCATAATATTCACTCGTCTAACTCACATCTAAACCCGTTAAATCCGAATAAATTTAAATTGCCCCTGGAAACGAGTTTCAATACTTTCACTCGGGTTAAAACTCAATTTCATAATATTTTGATGAAATCACTTCCTGGCATGTTTCTGGTGCAAAGTTGAAATAAATCAAAGGACGAATTTTTAGAAAAGACACTTGAGCAATTTTTAGGACAAGGCTCGGCAATATAGGAGGCACCACCTGATCAAATATATTAGATGTCCCATATGTTGTTGGTGTCGTCTCTTCGACACCCGATCGCTATCAACTGGTGCGAGTCCTGCAATCTTAACTTGCAGAGAAACTGCATATTTTTTTTAACGTGCAATTGGAGTCCAACGATATCTGTAGAAGCTACGGAGATGAGGAAGAAAGCGAATCGACCTACATTTACTCTGCTACTGCCCCGCCCTTCAAGAACGACGCCTCCGTACTTCAGGCCTCGGAAATTTAAAGATATCGAATCTTCTAAGATCCACCAAGAGCACAAACTGGTTTACGAGTTAGTAAAAAAGAGAATTTACTCCCAAACTAAGAGAAGGTAACTGATTGACTTCCACTCCCATCCCATCAAGCACCCTTTAGTTATCATTCGAGTGTCTCGAGATCGGGTTTCAAACTCAATTAAACGTGATTTGAGCCCGGAGTGAATAAGGGCTCAGTGTCAAATCGCCCAAAACCAAATCGCCCAAAATGCAAAAAATAAAAAAATGCGATTAGACATTTTTATATTTTGGGCGATTTGGCATAATGTCAAAATACCCAAAAAAGTGATTTTGGGCGATTTTGTGTTTCGGCTTTTTTAAGACGGATCTGTGTCATTTCGCCCAAAACCAAATCACCCAAATCTGAAAAATGTTACATTGCCCAATATTTTTGGGCGATTTAACACTATGACAGATTGACCAAAAAATACAAAAAATGTCAATTCACCCAAAGAACAAATGGGCGTTTTATCGGAATCCGAAAAAAACAACATATGTAAAAAAATTAAAAGTGACACACACATTTTCTTCAGTTAAACACTTACATTTTTTGGTACTAATAATTCTGCCACTTTCTATAAACAGATAAACGGCTTTTCATAAATTCCTCATCCTGTAGGACTTTGACGACGAATTTGAGAAAGATTCCTTTATTATTCCGCATATGTCCAAGTACACCATTGCATTTTAAAAGCTGAGCAATGTAATGGCCCGATCTGAAGTAAGTAATGAAAAGAAAAACAGCTTTAATCCGAAATGAAGGATTGAAGAAATGGATATATTGAAACAAAAAGTCAGGCTCCACTTACAATCTAGGGGAAAACAAACGAGGAGGGGGGGTGGGGGGCGTCTTCGCGTAAGCGCCGCGCCGGTCCGCGTGCGGTAAGTGTGCTAGTCTATATTTCCTGAACAATGGATCTATCTATTTGTGAGCACCGTGGTGTAGTGGCAAGTGCTTTGGACTACTAGGCAATGCAATGGTCCAACACCAGCAAACACCTAAACGTTTCTTTATGGTGCCACCTCTTTCGAATGTCTGAAAATCATTAAAGAGTATCATTTTTCAAGGAGCTGCCCAACTTGCCGTTCGGAGTCAGCAAAAACCTCTAGGTACCTTACATTCGTGCAAAAATATAGCACGCACACACAATTGGTTGCAAGAGTAGGCCCTGGTTCACTCCGAACTGTAGCGCCACCTATGTAGTTAAAAAAAGAAAAAGGGGTCTATCTTGGAGTTGGTTTGTTTAGAACCATTCTTTAGGATTGGCAAAGTATTCGAAGCGCATCTGGCCGACGAGTGTGCCACAAAGGAACACCGGAAAATATGATGCCACTTCTATGTGTTATCTTCCGGTCTTGGAAATTTCGGGTCTTTTGGAAGATGATATCTGTGAGCAATGGCTGGGTACATCCGCACAGATATCTTAGAAATCTTTGAAATTACTGGAAACGATATCACTAATATTAAAATGGATTTCCGGGAGTTCTGTGGAGAGATCCAGAGAGTCTTTCCGAGTAAGATGGCTTGTGGAAGAAACACCAATAGAGATCCAATATTGAACGTCTCTTACATACAATGCTTCGTCGTTTTCAATTGAATTTTTTAATACTATGCCAAGTCGGTGATTTGATAGTGATCTTGTGAAACTCAAGACCTAATCCTTCATGCCGGCAAAGGACAGACGATTTTAATTAGATTTAAGATGAGATTCGAATTATGCTAAAACAAATAAATGGCATCATGCCATTGCAACCAGAACAAGATATTGAGTTAACAAAAAAAATGTGGAAAGACCACAATGTGGTGTACCACCATGTTGAACTTCGAATGACGTCACGCCAGCGTTTGTCAAACCCTTTCATTTGATACCTATATTAAGGAGGTCGTGAAGATAACGGTAATCCGCCATCTTTGTGGACCGCCATGTTGAATTTCAAATGATGTCACTTAGCGTATTGGTGATTTTGTCAAAGTTGTCGGGTTGTTTGAGAATCGTTAAGTAAAGCCAATCTTATATTGAGGTGGTTGAGGAGTTTTTCTCGGTGTGAACCCACAAACCTAACCTAACTTTATTTTAATAGCACGGAGTTAAAATAAAAGTACCCAGATACTACGTATGCATGAATAAAATGTAAAAATTCGCGAACTGAATCATATTTTTCCATATCTTTCGGCCAAAATAATATGTACATCTTCTACCGAACCGCGTGTCGCCATTTGTGCTCTAACACAGTTCTTACCACTTCCAACCCAACATATTAAGCCATCTCCTCGAAATATCCGTCCGGTTGCCGTGACACTATAACGAGCGACTCCTGTTCTGTATCGGAATATTTAAATCAAGTGACAGAATGATTTATAGATTCACACCGTCTAAGCACGCGTCTTCTAGCAGGAAAAAAAGGAGAAAAGAACAACATCCTTGAAGTGGGAGAATGAAAGAATTTGGCAAAGAAAAAAAACCTAACCAAAGATTTACGACTTTATAAGGACATTCTTTTGGCTGCCAAGTCCGCTCACATCATGTGTCCTCGAAAAAGGTGAAGTGGGTACCGCTTCATGTACACGCTAGTTGGGTGGAGATGAATGTTCATTGCATGCACATCGAGGCAGGATTTACGAGTATGTACTCTGTAGCTGTAGTCCTTTAGCCGTTGCGACCTCATATGCATATGAGTCGACTCTCGTTACGGGTATCTAAGCATGGCAATCAAAAGGACTCTCCTCTCTATTAACGTGGAACTTTATCAGATTCGATTTCGGTCGACAAGTTTTTTTTTCTCATTTTTATTCCACCGAATCATGTGTGCGATTCGAAAACGTAATGACATGCGATACGCGTTTTAATTTGTATGCAAACCCAGTAAGGCAACAGGCTTACGATTCACTCCCGACTACAACGACGACGACGACGCCCATGTCGCATTGTCACAGATGAGCAAATATGAAAGGAGTTGTCTCAGTTGAAGCGATATGTCGCTGTTGGTTGCGATTTTGTAATTTCGCACAGGGAACTTTGAAAGGATTAAACCGGATGATTGTATGTAGATTGCGTGGTGGCTGGTGGTGTAGTACGTGACATATGAGTATGTGCTATAGCTGCCGAACATAATTTAATGCTTCATTAGTCCCTCAGAAGTGGAAGCTGAGCAAAGCGGTGGATGGATGTGTTTTTGTGAATTTACGAATAATTTTTCCAACAGTAGATATTTTACATAATGTATTTTGTGTATGTAAATTGCGAACGGACAGGAGCACGAATTATATTTTAAATTTCAATGCGAGATTTTACATACATTGTTTTTTTTTTACAAAAATGCACATGAAGAGGAAACAATGCCGATTGCGGATAGATATTCGCTTGAGCAATGACAACGCATGAGAATATTTAAAAATTGAACAGTTTTTGCAATCCGTATCAGTTTCAAAAGCGCCCTCTAGTTGTTAAATTTTAAACTCAATCGATAAATAGGAACGTCTTGCTGAGGAACCCAATTCATACTCAGGCATCCAAATTAAACAAAGTGCTGCCAGTGATGCTGCATAGATTCTACGATTTGGATATTTAGAAGTCAGAATATTTCCATGATTACAAAAATCCGAGAATTACACGATTTTTTAAATAAATTGTTAATTTTACATTTTTTGAAGTGGAATTTTTTTAGCCGCGGTAGGGCAAATTTGCCTGAATCAGACGAAAAAGTGAAACGCTTTCCCTTCTCCAACTTCAAGTGGCAGTAAAATAACTTCTAAAAAAAATACACATGCATATCGAGCCACAAAATATCAAAAGTACACTGGTCCCTCGCTTTGCGCGGGGGTTAGGGGAATGGAAAGTCTCGCGCAAAGCGAAGTATGAACCTCATGTAATTTAGGGGGTTGTATTCCTGAAAAGTGAAATGTAGCTAGTTATAAGTTTTTCCAAAATACTTTATTTAAAAAAGAACGATTAAAAAAAAAACAACAAACTTAAAATAGTTATTAGGACAAAACAAGTTACAAAATGCATTTAGTAAAAATAAAGGATCTAAAAACATTCTTATGTCACATTTTGTGGAAGTTTAAAAAAAATTGTCACTACAGATTGCTTTACTTTTGTTAGCCAGCCACAGGCGAGAAACTAATCGGCCAACTGGTTTACAGACTGATTGCAAATAACCTGAGTGTAGGCAAGTCTAACGATGATTTGAACGATTTCATCAAGTCTGCCAACCAATTGTTGATTTTTCGGTTTGTGTTTGAGATAACAACTGAATTTTGAAGATTGGTCTTTGCATCTGTAGGTAAATGATAACAACCAGTCTGTCAACCAGTTGGTCGATTAGTTTCTCGTCTGTAGCTGGCTTTAGGTTTTTCAATGTGCAATTTCCGGGAAGTTGCTAAGGTAGTCCTTTCTGCCGTACACACATATGCAGATGCAAACGAGGGACCAGTGTACAAGCAAGCGAAGAAATTAACAACAAAACAGGCGAAGAAAATAAAATTCTTATTTTCAACCCCACCATGCAAACATTGGGCCACCGCACACGAGATGATTTTTGCCGGCAGAAAATCGGTTTTGTGGGCGAAGGGACTGAGGTCTGCGGTAAGAAATGAAAATCTTCTACCGAGTTTGAGCGGTTGAATGATGTAGGATTGTAGGAAACTAATGCATACCTACACAATTTTCAAAATATTTTGCTCCGAAAAAATACTACCACAGTGAAAAGGTGCCGGTAAAAATGTTTTCATACCAAAATTTTATATGAGATACGACTTCTTGGGTTTGCATATTCTTTGGTTTTATTCCTAAATATATGAACATTTTTATAGCTCAGCGGCAGGTGTTGAAACTTTCATAAATGGGAATTTTTTTACCGCGTATTCGTATGTGCATACAACTTTCGATCTAACTATCTATACATAGTATAAAAGGAAGTCACAAAAATGTGTCTTTCTCTATAAACACGCTAATATCGATAACCACTAAACGGATTTAGATGCGGTTTTCACAGTATGTATTATGATCTTGTAGCAGAGAAAATTATCAATATATCATTTTCTTTAAATTCATGCAATACTTTGGCACTTGATGCACCTCAGACATATTTTAGCACTTCATGCACATTGTACATACTTTAGCGCTTCATGCACTTCATACTTACCTTAGGCACCTAATGCACATTATAATACGAAGTAATACTAAATAATACGAAAAAATACTAACTAGTACTAAACACTACTTAATTCTAATACTATTTTCATACATTATATAATTCACACCCATTTGTTAGAATTTAAGTAAATAATCAATAAAATGTACAATTGTCACCGAATACGACTACAAGATTTAACAAAGGGGTTTTTCTTACGTCCTCCGGCGCGATTCTTTAAGGGTTCGACCAAGATTTGGCCTTCCCCAAAGAATTGGAGCTTTTGGTTCTGTATCTTCTTTTTTACTTTTCTCTATCCTCCCGCCGTCGATTCGACCAACACTTGGCCTTTCGCTCCGGAATTTCCACCCCATCTGGCAATTCGACCAATACATATTTGGTCTTTGCACCAGAGAAACCATCGGTCTTAAGCGTTTCGATCAATACTTAACCTTTCGCAGTGTAGGAGAAGTCATCAGCCTCGAATAAGTCCTACACAATTGGCTCATAACGTGGAGGCACGAATAACTCCCCTACAAATAGTACAATCTGCATTTTCTGGCAGCATTTATAGGTATATATAGGAGCTGAGAATTCAAGATTGAAGTAACAGAAAATCAACAATGGCTTATCGGATTTAAAACAAATTTCACTTCTAACGCGCGCGAGTCTCACGTACTTTTTTTTTATACATTGCTTGGTAATATTTAAATGTTGCTTCTACAAATGTAATGTAACGTTACAGCTGTACTTAAATTTGGATCAAATAATATTTCCATTGACAAATTTTATCTGTAGGTTAGGTGATCGAGTAATGATTTCCACTCGAAAACTTCAAAGTTCATTGTAGATCTCATCATAGTCTGGGAAATCGAACCTTCATACATACATACTTAGGTGTTGAGGTTCAAGAGCAATTGAATGCATTCAAACTTAACGGCTATGATGTTAAAGCATTTAAATAAAGTTTGTTATATTTTTATCGCAATCCTAGTAAAAATCTGAATCTCAAATGGGCCATTAACTCGTTCCACCCCTTTAAAGCCTCAGGTGACAACAGATTTTTTCCGGCTCTACTTCAAAAGCTTCTTCTTCTTTCTAGCTTCTCTTATTAACATTTTAAAACTATATCTAGATGTTAACAGCGATTGCAAAACGTATTGTTGAGTATGCAGGTGTGCACATTGGATGCAATTTTTTTTTCGGTTGCGCTTGGAGGTGCAGGAATCTTTAAAAGATACCAATGCCCCGTACCACTGGTTATGTCCGATTCATATATCTGACCTGAGAGTATCAGTATATGCCTACGCGCTAAACCGCACCCCTCAGAGAGGTACTATGAGAACCAGCAGCGCGTGTTCATAGTGGTAGCAAAATTTGTTCCTCTCATTTTCTCGTTTTTGTGATAACTACGACTAAGTAACCTTAACAAGTAGCTTACGCTTCTGTAGTTTTAATCGTGTTTAGATTGGTAACTTTCCAGTGAAAAAAAGATTCATTTCTGTAGCTTATAATCTAACAATATTTATTTCCAAATTTCAGAACAATGCGTAAAAATGGAGACGAGAAAGAGAAAAATTAGTGACGAAAGGTCGGTTGAAGTTCCACCGCCAACACAGAAAGAAATTCGTTTTGGCATTCTCTTCGGATTTCGACGCCGACTCACGCCAGTCAAAATTCTGCACGAATGCCAAAATGCATACGGAATAAATGTACCATCTCTTGTTACTATTTTAAAGTGGTTTCAAAGATTCCAGACTGGCTATTTTTCTGTGGAGGATGAATGTCGTGAAGGTCGGCCGAAATCCTCGACCGGACGATACAAATGTGGCTTTAGTGAAGGCTGCCACAAAGGTTGATAGCAGATGAACTGGGCTTGAATGCCATGGCTGTGTCACGAATTTTAAATCATCACCTGAAATATTCGAAGAAGTCAGCTCGATGGGTTCCAAAATTTTGAATGGAGACCAAAAAGAGGCTCGTGTTTATTTTGCTCAATATTTCCTGGATAAGTTTGAAAATGGAGAGTCAAGCTGCTTCAATAAGATCGTTATAGGTGATGAATCTGTGTTTTACAAGTACGGCCCGAAAACCAAACGGCAGCACATGATATGGAGCCCAGAAGGTGAAAATCCCCGAGTAAAGGTCAAACAACAAAAGTCAGCGATAACAGTTATGATGTCGATGTACTTCACCAGCGGGAAATGGTCATTGATATATGCATCAGAGATGGAAAATTACATTTTTGAGTTGTACTTAAACCTGTCTTAAGATTGTACTGAAATGGAGCTAATTGTATTGAAAACTATTTTTCGCATGAAAAGATGATAAAGTACTCAGAATATTTTATTTTCAGAAACATAAACAAACAAAATTAAAGTAATAATACATTAACATAAATAAACATAAATAACTTCATAAAAAACCATAAACAAACAAAAATACTTAAGTTTAAACACATATTGAGTTAATAGTTAAGTTTATGAGCTCTTCAGACAAGATATTGAGTCATTTTGATTCAGTATTTTTTCGACTTGAAGTCAGTTTCGACACTTTGACTTAATTAGCGGCTTTGTTGAATGACGCTGTTCTGAACAGTTCAGAACAGAAAATATCAGGATTTCGCTGTTCAATGATAAAAGTTTCTGTCCGGTAATAATCTGCTTTGTGTTCAATAACTCTGTGCTGGACAACTTTTCTGCACCTACAGACTTGTGACCTTGTGAGAAATGTCAAAATCAGCTGTGATGCCATATTTGATTTTTTTTACTTGAAATGAAAAGTGTATCGAGGAGATTTAAGTTTAATAAATAAATAAATAAATATTTGGCTTCAGCAGTCCTAGGTAGAACCAAGCCTAGCTTCCCGCAACCATTTGTGTGTGCGCGTTATATTTTTGCACGAATGGAAGGGACCTATAGTTTTCTGCCGTCTCCGAACGGCGAGTTGGGAAGCTTTGCATGACAAATGATACTCTTGAATGCTTGTCAGGCATTCGGAAGAGGTGGGCACTGTGAAAAACGTTTAAGGTGTTTACGGCGGGATTTGAACCCAAGACCGCTGGCTCAGTAGTCCGACGCACTAACCACTTGCGCTACGGTGCCCACAGATTTAAGTTTACCAAGTGGAAAAAATCGAAATTCAAACGGAAAATGGCAATCAGGTATTGTAAAATGCTATAGGTAAATAATTTGGTAAACATAAGAACAATAATCGAAAATTAAGTTGTCATTTTCGAAAACGAACCTATGGCTGCAGTTTTCTGTGCTGACTTGATCTGTCGTTTTTCACAAATCTGTGCTGCTCTGCTCAGCCTTTTTTGTCATTTTGCTATGTAAGTGAAATAGAGAGAACGGCATGAGCAATTTTCATTAAACTAATTATTTATTAAATTTATTTCAATCCAAAAATCTGAAATTGAGTAGTTTTTGAATTGCTGAATTTGTATGCAGTCGGCAAGTGCTCTATATTCCTTGATTGATAAAATGTATCGAATTTATGCAAATTGTACTTTTGTACTCGAACAAACTCATTTGTATCGAATTCGATACAATTGTATCGACTTTTCCATCCCTATGTATTTGCCACTTGTGTTAATAGCATATCGATCAAAATGAAGTCTTAAAACAACAAATATTTCCCATATGAATCTCAAATAGCAAATATATCAACCAAAAGGAATGAACTATTAAAACAACAAACACTTCCCATATGATTTCCATCTGTCAACTGATGAAAATCATACGGGAAGTGTTTATTCTTTTGGGAGTTTGGGTAGAATATTTGTTTTGATTTGTTTTTTAATTTGTTAAAATTAATAAAATGAAAATGCAATTCGTCACTGCTACAGGAAATTCTTTTTCTTTTGACACCTCATTTGTTAAGATTGGTTAAGTGTGAGAGCCGTAAATGGTACCAATACTTCGGAAATAATAGAAAACATAGTTTCGAGATAATCGCGTTTAAAGCATTGTTTACATGTAGGTTCTAACTCAGTCAATTTGGCTCGGATCTACTTAAAACTTACAGAGAATAATTTCAAGATGCTATACTAAAAGAATATACAAAAAAAAATTATTTTTGAAATTTGTGACTGCCCTAACCCCTCAAAGATACTCTTTTTATTAGTATCATAACGAAAGGTATAGTGCAATATATTGTTCCTAAATTTCTCCTGTGCTCTATATAAAGCAGTGTTACCACTGAGAATTTTCAAAAAGTCGCAAAAAAAGTCTTAAAGGCTCGCAAAAAGTCGCAAATGAATATTTGCATATTTCTGATATCTTATTCGGGATCAAATAAATTACGAATAAATCAACAAATATTTGTTTCAGAATTGATTGCTAATTTACTAACAAACAAATTGGGCAAAGATAAAAGTTCAATAAAAAAAAAATTGTTTAAGTAAAGGTTTTGAGAAAAATGCATTTTAAGTAAAAAATTGGAACAGCAAATTTTAATAATTTTGAGTTTAAGGAGCCATAACATTTTTGTCTTCAACATTTTAATATAGAAAACTACTTTTGTAGCTATAATAGTTCATAAGTTATAACATTAAAAGTAGTTGTACCTTCAAATCGGAGGTGTCCCACTTCGACGGGCTATGACTTGGAGGGGGTGAAAAAAAGATCCTCACTGCCGAACGATTTTTTGTTCGTCAGAACTTCAGAAATCTCTACTTAGAAAATTATACCTCTTAGCTGGGGCACCCTGTAGTTATAAACATTTCGCAATGGAATGCACAGGATTCATTGATATGGTTTATAACTTGTTTGCATGTATTTGGTTAAGTGATAAAAATTCAGAAGTATGTTGCGCCTAATAGTGTATGATCAAAAAATAAAATAGTAAAATAGATGTGTTCAAGATATTTATGTAAAAATAAATGCATTTCGACAAAAAAGTCTCAAAAAACTATAAAAAGTCTCCATATTTCTATGAAAAGTCGCAAATTAGTGGTATTTTAAAAAAGTCGTATCAACGTCGTATCAAAAAGTGCCAAAATGCGACCTAAGTCGCACAAAGGTAACGCTGATATAAAGTAACAAGAAAACACCATTACAGTTGGCATTGTAAGTCACGCCATTACATCCAACTTCTAAATGACAGCAAGCCATCTTGAATGACAAATGTCACATTGGAAGCCATCTCTGCTTAATTTGTGTTACAATTTATTAATTACTGAACGTATTATGTGATCAAAAGATAATGATGTCTCCTTCTTATCAATGACTGTGCACTTTCTTTATTTGTGATTTTTAATTTCTCACCGAAAGTACACAAAACGGAAATGAACTGTCGAACGAGATTATAATTTCTCCTTTTTTTTGCTGATTCGAACTTAATTGTATGTCCGCCAGATACACTACCACCACCACCGAATTACCAAACAATAATTCCTCAAATGCAAACAACCAAACAGCCAAGCAAAGTCCTTTACCATGGCAATGAGCTGCACAATGTGTTTACACAAGGACGACTAACAATAACAATATTTTGAAAACTAAAAAGCGAAATGAAAACCGAGAGTGTCTGTCTCCGTTAGAGTACTACATACATACATAGCAGTAGACAGTAGAGGGTAGAATTATTTTCCAATTAATAATTTTCAGTTTGACTTTATCTCACAAACAGGCGAACAGGAGAACAATGGCCATTGCTCAAACAGGATTAATTAGAGAACGTGAGAAGATGTCCTGCTGATGCAGCAGTGCTTCACTTGTTTGTATTCCACCCCACCCCCGCACTCCTTAATTTTTGATATTTTCATTTCGATAAATTTTATATCGCGTAAACTTTTCTTTAGGTACGAACAACGAGTACCCTCTGAGGATAACTGAGAAGGGTTTTAACGCTGTAATATCGCACTTGAAAACTATTTTGCGTTTCCTTATGGTTGTCAGCTTTAGATTCCTTCTTTGGGTAGAAACTACTATTTAAAGATACCTATTCGCCGAATGATATTGCAGACATCATTTTGAGGGAAGAAAAACTCATTTGAACGGCGAATAAAGGTAGCGCGCTTTTTTTTTTGCACAAACATATAAATATGTCGTATCCTTTTGCGGGAACAGTGCTTTTGAAGTTTTCCTTATCCACATACTGTCAAGCGCTAATGGAAGTTTTGGTTGGTTTTTGGCTTATTTCACGACACGATGACGACAACGACGACGACGACGACATGTAAAGGAAACGACAGCTGAATGTGTACATCATAAGGATGCGTCTGATGTCGTCGTCGTGTCAAGAGTCACGTGTAATTTTCTTGCGATGTCAGTTCAGGAAGTCATCCCATTAGTTTTTATATCTTCAACGGTAGTAAATCTTTATTTTGACTTTCCTTTATGACAAAGTGCTGTTTTATATCCGTTAGTATGTGGGTGCTTTTCAAATGCGATATGGTTTCTGTTCAATTTTATAGTAGGATTCTATGGCATTGCCAACGTCTTATTTTGGTCCTTAAAATGTGTAGCTCAGCTTTCTAAAGTAGCTGTCAAACTGTCCAAACCTCTTTTGCGTACTAAGGGGGTACCGACTTTATAAAAGTAGTAGATGATGGTGAAGGGAAATAACTTCACGGGCAATAACTTCACATGGGAAATAACTTCACTTCGAGTGGGAAATAAATGGACATTTTTTATGTGAAGTTATTTAATCAGAGATTTTGTGAAATTATTTCCCAATTATGATTTTTTCGAAAAACACAGGGGTACCGTGGAATAAAGCCGAGCGAAATAAGGCCGAATTTGGCATTATCTCTATTTTGAAGTGGAAATAAGGCCAAATCAAGAAAAAATTGGCATTTGGCTTTATCTACTTAAAAAATTTCCGCGAATTTTTCACTTTTACTCTATCTTATGCTCCAAAGCTAAAGAATCCATTTAAAAATTAGATATTCAATTTTTTAGCTTGCATGGCCAAGACAAATTTTAAATTTAAATATGTAGTTATTTTGAAATGGAAAATCTTTAGTTTTTGAGCATAAGATAAAGCAATTACAAAAATTTCACCCGAATGTGTAAATAATCTTCTTCACATCAAAAATGTGCATTTATTTCCCACTAGAGGTGAAGTTATTTCCCATGTGAAGTTATTGCCCGTGAAGTTATTTCCCTGCACCGCAGAAGATCTACTATTTCATTGACCTTCTAGTGGGGACAAATGACCTAGACCCTAGCATTAACATTTGTTACCTCTATTCTACCTACAGAAAATAGAGGAAAGTTCGCGATCTTCCCACTCTAAAAGGTTTCCAAATCAAAAGAACATTTGCAGCTGGAAATGAGAGGTCATCAGCACTATCTTCACATACATATAGGTTCATATGTAGGTCCAGTGCTTATCTTGATTCGCGAGAGCTTTTAAAGTTTTATCATGTCTATAACCTTTCCATTGAATCTTTGGATCCAATAGCAAACGAGCTGTTATGGTACAGGACTTCAACTTGTACGAATGACATTAACCATGTGAGCGTATGAGTCTCCAACTAATTCGTTGGCCTTTTTGTTTTCCATGGTATCTAGAGCGCAGATACCTGCGGTAGGTGGACATGCAAGACATTTGAATATATGTATGTACATCATATAGTGCTGTTCGAAAAACTTTGCGCAAACCTTTTGTTACTCTCTCGGATGGCAGTTCTTGGAATTTATTTGGGCTTCGATGCTTTTTGCACTTTGTAGCAGAATGTCGTTCAATTAGTTGCACAAAAGTCGATATAAATAAATAAATAATTATGAATTAGAGGTGCATTTAGCTCGTGATAGCCGTCCAAGATGAACCAAAGTAATTAAAGAACAACAAAATGGGAAAATTCAGTTCGGAGTGCAAATCAAATATTTTATGTCTATTATATTTTTTATAATTATATTTTCATATTTTTTTACTTTTTAGTTCATTAAAGCTTGTTTTAAAAAATTATTTTTTTACCTCTATATTTATTTTCTACTTTTTAGTATTTAATTTTTTTTTTTACAAATTTACGTCGATATGTATATTAGCTTGGGTGGTATATGAGAAAGTTTAGAATGTTTGAGATTCTACTCGCCCTTTCATTCGAAAGAAAAAGGTAATTCGCCATCTTGGGGCGCCCACCATATTGCATTTAGAATGACGTCACTTAGCTAGTCTAATTCTGCTTGTCAATCCCTTTAAGTTGAGACCCATATTAAGGAGGTCGTGAAGATAACGGTAATCCACCATCTTATGGCGTCCGCCATATTAGATTTACAACGTCATAAAATATAGTATATTGGTGAAGATTCTATTCGTCAAACCCTTCTTTTTGATATTCATGTCATGCGGGTTGTGAAGAAAAAAGTAATCAGCCATCTAATGGCATCCACCATATTGAATTTAGAATCACGTCACTTAGCTAATCGTATTCTACTTGTCAAATCCTTTCATTTCATTTGATACCCATATTTAGGAGGTCGTGAAGATAATGGTAATCCACCATCTTTGGGTGTCCGCGATATTAGATTTACAAGATCATGAGATATACTATATTGAGTTGTCACCGGATACGCAAAATTTCAGCATAATCGGATATCTGGAAGTGGGTGTAAAATCGATTCCCAGATTTGGCCCTCACAGAAAGTGAAGTTAATATAAAGCTTGTAAAAACGATTAGTTTGGGTTGAGAAACATCTTAATTGGATTCAAGACATGTGGAACAATGTTATCTTTTCCGACGAATCCAAGTTTATGCTGCATGTTGGAGATGGGAGGATTCTTGCGCGAAGAGAACCAATGGAAGACTGAGCTCTGAATACGTCTTACGGATGCGTGCAAAATTGAGAAGGAAGGAGAATCGCCTCTTTAGAATCGAAAAACACTACTACAGTTTATCTACGAGTCCTAGAATATGAATTAGAGCCCTCCGCGCCAGAGGTTTTTGATGGCACTTGCAGATTCATTTTTCAACTGGACAGTGCTCCTAGCCATACAGCCAAAATTTGTAAATACGAAAAAAATAACTTACTGTGGCTTAGATACTAGGTTGTAACAAAAGAAAAATGTATGTAGATGTGTTAATAAAGAACTGCACCACAGGGACGTAATGTTCTTCCGCCGACTCTATAAGAATTTTGAATACCTTCGGATCTCATTTTTGTCCAAAGATCCTAACTCTCTCCAGCTCAGATCACCCGATCCTGCAAACAACCTTTTCGGTTCCGTCCCAAAATTGGAAAAAAAATTACTTAAAGGTACAGCTATCTGCCATTAGATGGACCAAGACAGAGAATTCAGAAACATATGGATATTACCAGAAGATGCAGCTGTTTGGTTGATTTGCTTCGTTTAACATACTAATAGCAAAGGCACAATCTCCTTTATATGTGAACGCAACAGTCATTCCCACAAGGTAGACAACAGTCTACACAATAGAAGAATGTAGGCGGACCGAACTTGTAGATTACTCGAATATCAGATTAGAAAGCAAATTACTCATGGGGCATCTCTTCTGAAAATACTTTGGGTGAATGGCAGAGTAAACCTTGCTAGAAGGTCGCAATGTCATAGCTGATAACAATTTCCACTGGAAATCTTATCTTTCTTTGCGATTAGGAAATTATTCCAGATGTGCACTTAAAATCACCGCAATGGGACTCGGTAACTGCAATCTCGCCATTGACGAGATAGTAAACAGTGCAGTTGTGTAAACGGAAGTCATTATCTTCAACAAGTTCATATGTACGCTATGGCCAGCTGTTGGATCTTGATAGTCACCGTCATCGTTTCCAGCAAGGAGTTCATCACATAATTTAGGTCTTCAAGTTGATAACATCCCTAAAAGGTGAAACAAGAGCACAGACATTCCCCTGCCACAACTCGAAGGAACAACAATCAATTTCTCAAAGGAGGCGAAATACTTAGGAACTATTTTAGACTCCAAGCTATCCTGAAGACAACATATTGAAGAAGGGACCTTCGGGAAAAGATGGGGACTGCAACGCTACATCATCAGACCCACCATCACCTATGGATCCACCGTATGGTGGACTGCTACAAAAGTAAAAAAGTTACATAAACAAGCTCACCAAAGGGCAAAGATTGGTGGCACTCGGTGTGACAGGAGCAATAAGAAAAAAACCACAAGTGATATTGAATATGATTCTTTATTACCTTCCCCTTGACATGTTCATCAACGGCGCAGCAGCAAAGAGATCCCTCAGACTAAGAGAATCCGATTTCCTAAAAGAAACCACACGCGGTGATATTCGGAGAAATACAGCAACTGATGGATGCAACCACGAAGTTCTAAGCAAGACTTCAGAGTACATTACTCCTCACAATGAGTTCAACTTGAATATACCAATCCTATTTCCCAGTAGGGAAGACTGGCTGTCAAACAAGGTAATCCGAGACTAGGAAATAGCACTCTTTACCGACGGCTTATAAATGGACTTACATAGGTACTGGAGCAGCTCAGATACACTTAACAGACGGGAATCTTTCAGACTACCGGATACATGCAGTGTCTTCCAGGCGGAACTTCTGGCGATTGAAAAGGCTGCAGTATTCATAAAGGGAAGCGACCTCCCTCCGTCGGAGATAGCCATTCTGGTAGATAGTCAGCCAGCTCTAAAAACAATACGATCAAACACAATAAAATTAAAGGTAGTTCAAAAATGTCGCAATACACTAAAAGCCATAAGGCTGGGTACCCGGACATAGCAATATCGAAGGGAACGAGATAGCAGACGAACTAGCTAGAGCTGGATCAGCCATGAGCAACGGTGATGCTCATAGCTGATCCATACTGCCACCGATTAAAACACTGCTCAACACAATCGACCATATAACCGAAAAAGAGACCAACGCTCATTGCGTCACATCTCGTTCTTTATGGCCGAAACTTGATCTTAATAGGACAAAGACGATGTTACATCTGGAGGAATCCTTCATACGCTTAATCACCGGAATAAACACAGGACACTGTGCCATAGGTCATATGACAAGCAAATGGCTACGTGAGTTCAACGATATCTGTAGAAGCTGCGGAGATGAGGAAGAAGGCGAATCGATCCAACATCTACTCTACTACTGCCCCGCCCTCCAAGAACGACGCCTTGGTACCTCAGGTTATAGATTCTTGGCAGACATAGCGGAGCTCGGAAATTTAAAGATACCGGATCTTCTAAGATTCACAAAGAGCACAAACTGGTTTACGAGTCGTTAAGAAGACGCTTTACTCCCAAACTATGAGGGAATGAGCCTTTGGGTCTTCGAGTGGAAATGATTGCTCGAACAATCACACACCCTTCCGTATCTAACCATTGTGGATGACAGTGAGCATTAACATATTTGAAGTACTTTATCGCTAGAACTAGCGAGGGCAATATCACCAAAGCGAAACAGTAATCAAACGTCTTGCGACAAATTTAGGTAAAATAGTTTAGCCTACTAAGCCCCTCCTGGTAAGCACTAAAGCTACCAGTCACTGGATCCATATGAATACATGCGAAATAGCTACGAGTAGATAGAACTCTTTTGGCGCCAAGACACGACAAGAAGAAATCGGTCTCTCTAATTAATCTCAGCCGCAAGAACACACGTTCCGTAGCTAGTATCACTACTGGGCACTGCGCCATTGGGAATCATGCAGAATATCTCGGGATCTTTCCCAGCAACTTCTGCAAAAATTTCAGGGCTGAAGAAGAAATTGAATCTGTTCATCACCAGCTATATGACTGTAACTTCTTTGCTGAGCTAGAGAACTTAAGCAGAATTGAGCTGAGAAACCTCCTGAGATTCATATCTTTATCTGGGTGGTTCTGAATAAGCGGTCTCTTCTAACGGGAACATTGGATCCACATCCACACAGTTGGTCTAAGTGAGCGAAGACTACACATCAGGGAGTAGTCATCGAGTTGTCATTTGAAGAAGTATCGCTTCTAGTGATTTTTGTCCCCTCTCAGGAGTTTCATTTGGCTTTTTCCATTCCATGGACAGTGACAATATAGTACAGTGTACAGTTATCGGTTCAAGATATGAGCTGTCAAGTTGACGCAGCCCACCTAGTCCAATCGCCAAAAGGGTACCAGCCCATAGCATTTCGTCAATATTTCATTTTATATTGCTCATAAATTACCACCCATTCTATCTCAAGACGGCCACGGTCACATAATTTCTTATCCGTAGTTCAAGCTATCGCTGGCTGGCCTAAAATATTACCTTGTTGCCATAAAACACTAATTCTCGTCAACTGTCAGAAGTTAAATAACCCTGACAGAGTTGATGTGGTCACCATCGCCACCAACCAGTACCTACATATGTATATTTCTGAAAGCCACTCCACAAATGCTAGCAGTGATAACACCTTCCTCTTATCAAACAGAAGTACTCCTGTCAAGTGAAACAGTAATCCGCCCGCTCCAGAGGTAAATCCACCCGCAGCACGACTGTCAAGCGCCCGTGCTGCCACAAAGCTTCACATTGATAAGTTTGTACGTGCGAGGCAATTATTACGTTTACGTGAGACTTGACAGCGATTTGATTAGATCGAGGGGAACCATCCGGTGGCAGTGACTTTTGGAAATTTTGTAAATAAATCGAATTCGACCTCCGACGGCGACGGCGACGCCAGTTGCTAGTTGGAACTTTTAATTTTGTTAGGAAGAAGCACGAAGACCAAACTACTCGAAGGTTGTCGTTGTCTAGACAAGAGGAATTATCAGCTGGTGGTAGTTTCAAGTACCATCGTATGAGTTAGATACGAGCTTATCAGTTCCAAGTGCATTAATTGTTCAATAGAATTTGAGTTTAGAGAATTATGGCATTAAGCAGACAAAATGAGCTACGTGCAGTGTAATCTGCGACGTACGAGTACGTGCTCTGTAGCAAAGTATTTATTTGCTGAATATGATTCCACAATCGGAATTGTAAATCCACTAATGAACTTTGTAACAAATGCAACAATACAATCTTTATGAAGTAAGACTGCGATTGTTGCTACTGTGCTGATGGGCGATGAGTTATCGCTTTCTGACGCTATGGGATTGGATTTATTCCGATTAGAATAAACCAAGCCAAGAAATTATGGCCCGACTTTTTCAAAAATGATTGCATTTGAATCTTAAAGAACTACTTGGAGACTTTTGGACCCCTTTTTGGTCTAAACAGATACTACGGTATGTAGCACATGATTTAATCTCAAGAGTCAGGAACCCAAGTGACTTAAGTCACAATTGAAAATATAGTTAGTTTAGGTTGGGTGGCTGTGGTCAACTCCAGACCGTTGACATACGTACCAATAGATGACATCCATCAGGAGGCTCTCACACCAAACCACTTCCTGCTCGGTACGTCTAATGGATCCAAGCCAATCGGTGAATTCAGTGATGATAAACATGTCCTCCGAAGGAACTGGATGACAGCCCAGTGTTACGCGAACGCCTTCTTTAACTCAACGAACAAAGTGGTTTCTACCAGCGAAACCAATCGAACCTGGGGATGTCGTAATCATCGTAGATAATAATTCCCCACGGAATTCCTGGCCAAAGGCTAGAGTGCTTGATGTCAAAACCGGGAAAGATGGTCAAGTCCGGAGAGCGACCGTGCAAACAGCGACTGGGGTGTTCGAAAGGCCAGCTGTTAAATTAGCCGTTCTCAATGTCCGTGATAAAGCGGGTATTCCGCCCTCAAAAGACCGTCATACCGGGGGGGGGGGGGGGGGGGGGGGGGGGGGAATGTCACTAGTCCTAGTGTGACCCGGACACAAGGGAAAAACGTACTTGTTGTCCCACTGAGAATGGGAGAAATAATGTGCGGTTTACTTTGTCTATCATTTTTAAATATTTCATCACATCAAAGCGTGGCAACGAACAAAGGAGATGTATTAATTTTATGTGAGCAAAAGAAAATTAGATTTAATTTAAGTTTCAGTTTGGATTTTACTAAAAGTAAGACTATTATTTTAATTAAAATTTGTAATTAACATTAATTCTTACAGGAATTTAAAGCAAACCAAGCTACATGCTATAATAAAGTTTCGCTAAGAATTAGTAAAGAAGTCATTTTTAATTTTGAGAAGAAAGTTAGCCAAGTGCGCTAACAGTGGCTATCCCCCGTACTCGGTAAGATTCCCTTAGACTAAAGTGGGTCCATGGTACTGCCACGTGAGACGTTTCTTATCGGTGCTCTTGGAACTATTATATTTTGAGAGTTGGATAAATTTTCACGTTTATGCATTTATTCATATTTATTCATTTAGCTCAAGTGCTCCATAATAGTTGATCGCTACTCCGCCCTTTCGGCTATGATAGCGCGTCTTCACCGATGAAAAGAAGTTAAATTTAGATGGACCGGATGGCTTTAACTTCTATTTTCACGATATGCGCAAGGAACAACGATTTCTTACGCGTCATCATAAACTTATTTTCATCATCCGCCCTCTCGACTAAGATAACGCGTCTTCACCCAAATGTTCAGAGCACTAAAATTATGGGAATTACTTACAAAGGAATATTGGAGTCAACTTTCCCTAAGTTGAACGAGTTGCTTGGACCTTTGCCTTGGATTTGGTAACAGGATAACGCACCAATCCATACTGCGCGCGTAGTAAAGTCGTTTATTGTAAGCCAGAAAGTGTAAATGATGAACTAGCCGCCATATTCAACTGACTTGAAATGTTTGGGTATGGCTAACTCGCAACAAATACAGCAGTGCGACAATAAAGAACCACTTCTCCGGGGTATTAAGTCAGCTTGGGCCGAAATATCGCTCAATTATATGAAATCTTTGTACGACTCACTTCCAGACAGCATATTTGAAGTCATTTCAGAAAACGGTGGCTAAACACATTATTAACTTCTTTGTTGAATTATGAATTATGGTAATAACAAAAAAAAAAAAAATAAATGAAATCAAAATGCACAAATTTTCCTTAATTATTGGCTTTGTCCTTATTCATGTGAACCGATTTTATTGCATACTTTTCCGAATCTTTTTACAAACTTTGGGAAAAATCCCGTTACTTTGTAATGGAAAGTAATTTTTGTAAGTATGTTCTCTGAAGAGATTCTGAAACTTTGTTTACAATCAATAATTATAGTTGTGTATCGATTTTCCTGGCCATAACTCGCTGTTTAGTGAAATTTAAGTGTTGCCTTTATTCAAGTGAACCGTAGTGTATGTAAAATTCCGATTTTTATTATCCCGTTTGTTTTATCCCTGTTTTCTATAATATCGGTTTTACAATCAAAACAATTTGTTTCTTCGCTCAAAATTTGTAAAATAAAAAAAGATGCATCAATCTTCTATTAATTAATAAGTTGTATTGTTTTAACAAACAAAAAATATTAAAATGCAAACAAATATGTATAACAATTCAATAAATAAATGTAAATAAATAAATAACATTAATTGAGGTACTAAAAAAAGAAATGAAATAAAATTCAGAAATTGTATATACATAAATATATACAATGAATTATTAATGGAACAAACGAATTTCTTGTTTGCAGTTAGTTCAATTGTATGTTGTGGCCGATACGACGCTAAAAACCTGGTTTGGAAATTTTTGTCCTATTTCTCATAATATTTTTTTTTTTTTTTTTTATTTAATGGAACTTTTCTTATTTCTTTGTTAACAAGAAAAAACTTAAAACTGATAAAATTATAAAAGAAAATGGAAAACAAGCAACATTCAAATTTGTACAATAAAGTGGTTGAAATACAAAAGTGGGATTCTGCGAAACGGGCAAAGCGGGATTTTAAGAGGACAGTCACAGTATTTAAAAAACCGGGATTTTAAAAGACGGTATTTTAAAACTTTTTCGGCGGGATTCTTAAAAAACGGGACGTTAAAAGCGCGATTCGTACGCCCCTATGGCGGAATTTATGGCAGACTATCCTGATCTCGCAAGGGGTTTTCCTAAAACAGCGAATCGAGCAGATCGACGATCTTTGGACACATTTTTTTTGTCCGTAAAGACAATAGAGCCCAATAGCGAATAAGAGCCCGTTACTGAAGTTCGTAGCGAAACAATTTTACCTAGCACATGTCTAACTGCTGTTATGTTTGCTCTTTACCGCAAGACAATCTCAAATTATTTTTGTAACTTTGGTTAAATACAGTAGAACCTCGATTATCCGTGTTCCGATAATCCGTGTTTCTCGCTTATCCGTGCGTACCAGGCATTTCGCTAATCCGTGTAAAACCCTCAGATTGTAACTCGATTATCCGGGCCGAGTATGTATTTTGCATTCAAAATTCGGGGAACCCACATGGTAACAAACAGTATTTCTCAGTAACATGCACTTACGTGTTTGCTTTTGAATGTCGTTTTACCAGTTGTATATTTGAGAGGCAGGTAATATTGTAGTGGGTAAGCAACAGTTGTGTTTCTGCATATTTAGAGGTGGGTTATATCTATTTGTCGGTAAGCAGCATATTATTGTAGTTTAATATTACGCTGCAATTTTTTTTTTCGATTTTCCGGCAACCGCTTCCCGGTCATTGTACCGGATAATTGAGGTTCTACTGTAGTCCATTTAATTAAGCAATTAATTTCGTCTTGTTGGTCGCGCGCCTTGGCGTTGGCGCTACAGCTCGAGGTGAACCTGGGCCTGCTTCTCGCAACCATTTGTGTGTGCGTGTTATATTTTTGCACGAATGGAAGCATAATCGTGACAAATGATACTCTTTGATGCTTGTCAGCCATTCGAAAGAGGTGGTACCGCGAAAAAACTCTTTTTAGGTGTTAGGCCCGGCCAGGAGTTGAACCCGGGCAGCATTGCGTCCAACGCACTAACCACCACGCACTAACCACCACGGCCACGGCGACCACATCGGCTTATCGGATTGGAAAACAGAAATTAAACAAGAAAAGTTAATTATTTACTTTTTAAAAAAATTCTTGCAATAAATAATGCAAAATAATGCAAACGAAATTGAATGTAAAGCTTAAGTCATTTCTAAAACGACAGCGCTGATCATCATAACCATTTGCGGCGCTCACACTCAATCAATCTTAACAAATGAAGTGTCAAAAGAAGAGAATTTTCTAGAGCAGTTTATAAAAATATTAACGAATTAAAAAACGACCAGAAACAAATATTCTACCCAAAATGAACTCCTGTTCTTTTAAGAGTTAACTTTGGCTCAATATGTAGGTACCTAAAACAGAAAGTCAGTTTGTGGTAAAATACCTTATTTTCCGTTGAAATAAAAAATCTACTGTGAGCGATATCAATCCACTGCATTTTTTTACAGAATCGACTGCGAAAAAATAATGAAAATAGTCAAAAGTGGCAACGCACACGCACAATCAGCCAACTGAATTTGCAAATACAAAAAAATTAGCATATTCTATACAACAAAGCAACTCAATTCGATTGCAGAAAAAATACTCATAAGCCGATATTTTCCGACTTATTTTGGCTCATAAGAGAGCGTGTGCTAGATAGAGAATAACCAACCCGAAAAGCACGAATGAAAAGAAGAGAAACAAATGAAAAGTTGGCTGTCACTCAATAAACTCCACTGCACAGTGCAGTGCATAAGCCGGAAAATTTCGGCTTATGAGTATTTTTTCTGCAATCGAATTGAGTAATTTTTGCAATACATGCTAAATTTTTTTTTCTCATAAATGGAATGAAATGATACAAACTTGTACCGTGTGCATGTGAAATTCGAAATTTATAAAGTGAAGAATTTGAAAAGGGAAGCCGATAGGAATCGTGTTACATGGACCCGAGCCCCACGCCACTGGTACCTATAGGAATTTGCTATACTATATTATCTGGGAAGTATATTAGCTGTTCATTTACGAAGCCAGCGTGCCCTTGGCTGTGGCGTTCGAGTCTTGTTTGACTGTTGTCTAATTGTGTGAGACGAATGCACTATGGCACACCTTAAGGATATGACTAAATGATAGACCGCGGGCGTCATTATAGTGTTATTTTGCGGAGACTTTAGGCAAACGTTATCAGTAATGCCACGATCAACACGAGACTAAATGCCTTTCTGAAAAAGTCAAGTCTCTAGTCCAGTGTTACTCAAATGTACTAGACTCTAGACTATCAATATGCGGGCACGAACAGGCGGCAATCCAAACGCACAACATTTCTCTTGTTTGTTACTTAGAATTGGTGGGGGAACGCTCCCGGAAGGAAAAGGAAAAGTAAGTTTAACACTTTAATTGTGCCAAACAGTGTCTTCTACCGAAGAACTTATCTCATCCGTTTACGGTGATATATCGCAGCTTACAAACCGTGAGAAATCTTGGCTTTGTGAGCGAGCTATGATCGCCTCGGAATGATCAAGCTGCAGCAATTAATAGCGAGATATTGGCACGTGTTGATAGTCCGCTTCGCGATGACGAAAATAAAGCGCAGGGACAAACACTATGTACCGGGGGGGTGTGGATCTCACAACCGACTGCTTCTCATACGGTCAATTATATGTACGCGTCACTTTTCCGTGTCAGCGAAAGTAAAAATGTATTTTTTTATGTTCCAGACTACACAACCTCAAGCACTATTTACAAAGAAGCTTTGTAAGAAAATGTACCTACATACATTAAAATACAATCTATTATTTATAGTAGATGACATTTTATAGCATTTTAGAGCATGTTGGTTTTCGAGAACTATGAAATCTTCATAAGGGCTGAAAGTTACACATTCAAACGACATTAATAAAATGCAATTAATCAACAAAATTTGTTAAACAATTTTGTGGACTTAGACAAATACTTTGATTTTTCTTCGCACCATATTTGTATGCATAAGAAAATCTTTAGAGGGCAAAGCAAGGTGAGCACGGGTTCAGCAAGTCTTCAATAAAAACCGCAATTGAAATATCAAAATACATTTTACAAAATACTCAATCCCAATCAATTTTCTTTGGCAGCCGTAAGCATACAACAGCTGATTGCTCACAGTGGTCATAGTAGTCGAAACCAGTATGACGATTGAATTAGAGGGATTGCTCACACTTATGGTGCTACAAGCTACACTAATTTAAAAAAAATATTGTGTTACGTTTGTATGTACCATTTAACTGAGAAGCTGTAGCGGAGACAGGCAACTTTTTTGTAAGAAAAGGGAACAGTCAAGGAAAAATTGGAGAACTGTGGGTCTTATGACCTGAATTGCTTTGAAAGCTCAACAAATAAGCCAAAGCTGTAGTTAGCATACCTCAAGGCAGCAATATCATCATCGTATAGCGGTAAGTTATGATAGCTAGAATCGGAAATGTTTTGCTCCACAATTTTTTGTAGCTTTCTGGACTCCAGTAACCATCCCTCACCAATATGGACCAAGTCTTATTTTCATAGATTCAGATGGGTATGAGTATGTCAAAGATCTGTAAAAATTTTGTTTACGCTCATTTGGCTCTCTCTTTGCGATGTATTTACTGCTACATTTTTTTCTTGTGGTGAGCTGGACAACTCTGTCAAACCAGCCATCTGATAGTTTGAGAAATGTCACAATCTTCATCTTTAATGGAACACAAAAACAAATCGACCAAAAGTGTTTGGAGTCTTTTGTTCAAGTTTTCTATCCTTGAGAGGATTTCTCTTCGAGAAAGAGATTTTGTGTAACAAAATTTCCAAAAATGTTTGTTTATGTACATTTTTGGATTGTTTATGCTTGGTATATGTCAGCTCATTTCAAAAATGCTAAAAGTTCTTCTTAAGTGTTAGCCATTGCTTCAGAATTTTAACGAAAAGTTGGTATTTTTGAGCATTAATGCACTTTTGTAATTAAAAAAATATATAAAAGAAATCTGAATTCAAAATGTTACTGAAAATTTCAATAACCTATCATATATCTGAACAAAACAAAATAGTGGCACTTCCATATGCATTTAGAAGTGCAGAGATTTTCTTGTTTTCCTACTTTGGACTTGCCCCTTTTTAGGTGCCAGACGTAGTCGCCCATCATATTGGCATCCAATTTGCGCTGGTACCGGCCCTCAATTGAGCGATGTCTTAGGGAAACGTCTCAGCATGCTCTTCACTAATGCTCCCCACGTTTTCACTAAAAAAAAATCTAAATGATAGTAAAGAACATGTAGTTTTAGCGACATCCTGCATCCTAATATTTATATTAAACCTATCCACTACGTTTTCTACTAGTTCTACATAATTTTTTTTTTTAATATTTCCTCCTTTTATTTTCCTGAATGCTGCCCAATCATTACGTTCCTTTGATTTGAAGCGGGGGCATAAGTACTTTTCCTGAATCCACCAATAGGTGGAACTTCACGTTTTTTTTTGCATCAGGTATAGTATATATAAAGGGTTCTCTTAGCGGCCATCTTTTCGTACGATAGTTTTCAGTGTCAGCACGACTGTTCCATAATTCAATGAAGCATTTTTATTTATTTTCTTAACTAACGACTATTCACATTCACTTGCAGAGGTCGAATGACAGGCTTGCTTGGCTTGCATCTCCGTTAACACATTTCACGATGCTGTTACCGTAAAGCTAACAGTGAGAACGAATGAATACTCAAAATGTGCTTGACATATCATAAGGAAGCAGAAACTAACAAAAAAATAACATAAACAAATTTTTGTTACACAGTGATTATTTGATAGATCTCAATACATTTGACATAAAAAACACACCAAACAGACCTAATAAATTAAAATTAATAAGGTTTCTATTCTTAAGTCACACTACTTCTTTGCTGAATTCTCCTTCGTATAATTTTCGTTCAGTTGTTCGCTTTTGGGTTTTGTAATAATATGTTAATATTGGTAGTACTGAAAGTTGTTTTTTTTCGGATGCAGATGCCAGCACTTAAACCTTTAAAACTGACACCATCCTACTTAAAAGAGTAAAATGTGACAAAACGTACATCAAATCGATTTATTGACAATTTTTTTTTTTAAACAAAGCATTTATGACATTAAACAATCAACGGTTCTGAGTTCGACTCCACCTCCAGTAGCCCAACTCAATGGCAAATCCCAAACATGCAACACCTATCCCAATGAACCAAAAATAAAACGCACCCTGTAGAACATTCATATTCAAAACCATCTTTTTTTTCACACTTTGACTGTCAACATCGTCTTGTCCATTGACTTCCCCGCCAGCATCATAATATTCGTCGGTAGCTTCTTTCGGATCAGCACTTGTAGGCTCTGCAGTTACCTCTGCCTTCGAAATTACGTCCCAGTGTTTCATCAAACCATGCTCTACACACTGAATGACCAGCTCCTCAAACTTCTCCGTAAACGGTAAACCTTTTGTTACCATATACGTCCGTGGCAGTGATACGAGGTACTCTTTCACCATATGGTACAACGGGCGGTTTAATTCATGGTCGTAGGTCCTTGCGATCAAACCGATTGCCCGCTCCCGACGCAATACAAACGCGTGACTGTTATTCGAGCCCTGTGTCATTACACGGAGTTCTGTTTCGTAGTTTACAGGTAAAAGGTGATGCTTTGAGACAACCTTTTCAGCAATCTTGGGATCAACGAAACGCTTAATTGTAGCTAGAAGAATCGGAGTCGAATAAATCGGCACCTTTAGGCGCCACAGTTCCCTGAGATTATTAATGTCCTGTTGGTACACTGGTCGGATGAATACACTTTCCATTTTGGCGAAATAAATGGAACTGATGATATAGCTAAAGAGGATCCATGAAATGAGAAACTGTCGAAGTGAACTGATTCGATGAAAACCTTCCACCGGATCACCTATAGCGGTCTTAAAGAACATTGCAAAAATACTCCGGAAGTGTATTTTCAAATTCGGATTAGCGGAAGGTAGCTTCAGCGCCATCTGTTGCATGAAAGCAAAAAATACCGCAACTAGAAAATAGTTACACATCAGCATACACCACGTTAGGCCGTCAAAAACTCGGATGAAGTTTGAATATTGTGGAACTACACCTGCCTTGGGCACAACAATGTGGATGAAGACCCTTTTGCCAATTGGGTAGAGGAATTCAACTAAATGACTAACAGAACCGTCTATAAAACGTGTATTCCAGTTGATTACTGTAAACCCTGTCACTATATGTTTGAGGGCTCCAGTGGGAGTTCCGTTCCGTAGCGAACCATAGAGCTCGTTATCTGGTGGTGGCACGATCTCCACAGTGGCATTTAAGTACTTAATGATGGTTTCTCCCAAGATTCCATCGACGCCATGAAAACGGGTGTTGTTTTCAATTGGAAGCGATCGTATTGGATCGTAAAACTGCGACACTTTCAGGCGATGCTGATGGAGATTCTTTAGTTTGTCATAGAACAGGTCCATGGTCCTCGTCCGTTTGACAACCTGAAAGCCGCCTCCTGTAAATGGTTCATAGGTGTAGATCTGTTGACTGATGTCGCACAATGCGATAACGTGAAGGAATCCATTGTCCCAAAACGATTTGAAGACAGAATCGAGGAACTCCTCACATGACACCTTAAAAATGAGAATAAACTTTGCCCGGTGTTTGTATCTACTTATCCAACTCAAAGTGTAACGGATTTCAGTCAATCTCAGCCGAGTGTCTTCTGCGATTGTAAAAATATTCATTGTTGTGTAGTTGCGAGTTTGTGGTACACCAATTGAAGTATATGTGAAGAGTGGTTGATGAGCGTTTGAGAGACATGTAAGGAGCTCTGCATCGACGTCTGCCACGTAAACGAGTGTGACGCGGGCATTAGTTTCACATGCAATTTGACAAGCCGAATTCGTTCACCACGAGTTATTCGAATCTAATGGGACTTGCAGACGGCACTTGACGTAAGAAAAACTTAAAACCAACACAAGAGACCAAATGAGAAATACGAGTGCCATCTTAGATGTGACAAAGCCAGCGGTTTAATGAAACTGAAGAAATGACACTACGGTTGAACTGCATTTATACGAGCAAGCTAAGTGAGCGGTGATAGGTTGTTTTTCTTTATTTGTTTGTTGGATATTGTATTGCACTGTTTGTTTTTTAATGAAGGACTTGGTTAATAATTACACGAAATAAATGTCACTCAGGCACGAGATGAGTGAAAGAATTGTTACAGCTTTTAATTATATACTGTTATCGAATTTCCGAAAAATGTATATTTTAAGTCTGAAAATCCAGTTTCGAGTTTGAGAACTCTTTTTATATTTTACTTATGTATTTAATTTGTTTGCTGAATATAACTAGTCGTATTTAAATGGTTTTTGAATAGCTTTGTTCGAACGTTAACAGCCTATTGCTCTGACGTTTCAGGTGGCAATACTGTCATTCTTTGACGATTGTGTGTCATAGTCACCATTTTACTATGAACCGCTACACCATTTGACAACGCGACGAAATTGTTAAAATTTATTATAAAAATTCGTGTTCTGTTCACTAAGCTTTTCGCAAGCTGCGAAATATTCATCCCCGAAAATAATCATCTAACCGAGCGAGCAATTCAACGAGTTATCGTGCAAATCGGGTTAAGCGGTTCGGTTGCTAATCGAACAGTCCCTGTACGACGCCGAAATACGCGGTCAAGTGAGAATATTGCTGTTGTTGCTGAAAGTGTGGCTGAAGACCCAAACCTCTCGATCCCTCATCGTGCACAAAGCACAAGTAGTTGGCCTTATTGCGAAAAGACTTGGGCATGTACCTATCCGTATAAGATTCAATTGGTACAGGAACTGAAGCCCCAAGATCACCAATCTCATCGGACGTGCGTTGATTGGGCTATTGTTGTTGGAAACGGATCCAAATTTTGGCGGAAAAATCATCATCAACCGTTCCTGAACAAGCAAAGTTGCCACATTTGGGGAGATCCATTGCAACCAGAGAAACTCAGTGTTTGGTGTTGATTTTGGTCAAGTGGGGTCGTTGGGTCATATATCTTCCGAAACGAGAATGGCCAGACCTTGACTGTCATTGCGAACCGTATTGGGCCATGATAACTGTTTTTTTTTTGGCCTCATTTGAATAACATGGATCTGGACGACATTTGGCTCCAACAACACAACGCAACGTACCATTTATGTCCCGAAGAGACGACGTGGAATAAAGGTCGCAGAGATCGTGCGATTTAACGCCCTTAAATTTTTTTCTGGGGCTACGTTAAGTCGCTAGCTTAGGGCAACGAACATTCAAACCATGGATGGGTGAGATCCAGAAACAGAGTCATACAAAATTAGACTTCTTGGATCGAGTACGAAAAAAAGAAAAAGAACCCAACGCTCTGTGGATTGCAAGAAGTGTCGGTGTCACATCTCGTTCTTTATGGCCAAAACTAGATCTTAAAAGAACAAAGTCGCTGATGCAACACCTAGACCAACACTCTATACTTTTAGTTATATGACCAGCAAATGGCAAGCTGGGTCCAACGATATCTGCAAAAGCTGCAAATAGGATGAGAATGCATCGATCCAGCATCTTCTATGCAATACTGTTCAGCCCTACTAGAACGACGCCTTTTGCAAACTCGGCCACAGATTCTTGACAAACATTGCAGAGGTGAAAAATTTCGAGTTTTCTAATTCACCAAAAGCACACACTGGTTAACGAGTTGGTAAAGGTTTAGAGGTACTTTTTTCAGCAAGGATTTTATGACAGATCACGGGTGAGTTATGTCAAACTTTCGTTGTAATTTTGTTCAGTATTGCTTGAAATTGCATCATGGAAAGACTTAGCCCGGCACAGGAATGCGTGCGCTTATGGTCTACATGATCGGCCTACCGAGTGCATAATTCGCTTTACCATCGAAAAACTTGAAACGCGATTTTCATTATTAAATAATGAGCACCAAATAAACCACATCCGTGGACCGTGATAAATCGATTCGGGTCATTCTCAAAAGCTCGGCTTGCCGTAGGCAACAACTTAGGCGTAAGGATCTTGGTAATGTCACCGTCTCTTGAAAAGCTTGAAGGAGATCGACTGTTTTTGACAAAAAATTTGTTCAGCGATGAGAATCATTTCTGGCTCAATGGCTGCGTCTATAAGCAAAATTGCCGTATTTGGACTAAAGAGTAACACGAAGACGTTCAAGAGTTGCCCCTACATCCAGACAGAACAACGCAATGGTTTGGTGTGGCTTATGAGGCCACCACCACTCTTCCAAAATGAGGCCGGTCGGAAAGTATCTATGGATGGCGCCCGTTATCGACTATTTGTGGCTGCCTGAAATTGAAGTTCGTAATCTTGACAACATATGGTTCCAATAAGACGACCGACGCTATTTGCCACATAGCCTGTGAAACCATGGCTTTGGATGAATTCTTAAACATCAATTCGAAAATATTTTGACACGTCCGTCAAAAATCCGAGCACAAAATCTATATGGATAAGCCGGCTACGTTAGCAGAATTGGAAGCCAACATTACTCGCGTGATTCGCGAAATATCACTCGAAATGCTCGAATGCGTCGGAACTTCACAATGGACCATTTTAACCGCAGTTACGGTCAATATTTGACAGAAACTATCTTTTAAAAATGAACTTTCAGAATGGTTTTTATAAAGATTTCCCGATAAAGTTAAGTTAATTAATGAATCACCCAAGCTAGCCTAACCTAACCTAACCCTCAAAACGAAGATCTCTGTGTGATCAAAAGCCATGCGTCATCACTCATCACGAGTGATGCCAGTCTAAAACCAGCTACAATCTCTGTTCAGGTTATAAAAATTAGCACACAGCATTGCTAATTGCAGCAGCAACCGTTAAATCGGCTACAAACGTCTGCTTACCTCTTAAGTGAATACGTACTTAAATCCAACTACAATGTACGTGTGTCAAAAATATTCCACGACATTTGAACTGTTGCAAATGCATTTTTAGTTGATCACATAAAACTGTATAGTACGTCCTGTAGTCTTTTCTCATAAAATTCTGAATCCAACTACGAATATAAACTTATGTGTCCTGCAATTGAAATTGTCGCCAGGACTTCAGTTTCGGTTATATGTATGCATTTCCTCGTTCAAACGTGTATGTGTGTGCTTCTGGTTATTAATTTTAATAACATCGAAATGTCAGAAGAAATGTCAAAATAATTTATATGCGCTGTGCTTTTATAACCACACCGCCACCGAGGTCGTAAACCATCAACTGAGTGACTGTCGTAAACCACTAAACAGGACGAAGGATGCTCCAGGAGATATAATAAAGATTCAACGTTATATTATTTTTCTCTCTGTATTTTTTTTTTATGACTAACGCAGTATTAATTTCTAATTGCATAAATTCAGCGCGCTCAGGGGGATGAAATGAATGTAGCGATACTATTTATGCGTAACGAGAGTGTGGGGAGTTTACAATCGCTCACAACAATGAGTGATGTGACATGGTTATAAAAATGCCATTTGGGGGTGGGCAAGTGGGTGAGTTGCTATGGGGTTGATTTGGCACGGTTGACGGAAGTAAAAACATCAAACAAGCTTAAATGTTTTATTTGTCATTTCGGAGATCATCACGAAAGCGAAATTGTTTATTTTTTTTCTCTCTGTTTTTCTAACGGTAGCTGTATCCACATAGATAACATTGATATTGAAATCGTAAGCAGGTTATATCCGTTGGCGGCATACGGACTTGCGTCGAAATCCCTGAAGATATGTATACGCGCTGTTGAATTGAAAACAATAACATTCGCCGAATGACGATAGGTGGATGAATTTTATTATGTTGGCTGGTTTAGATGGCTCTTTTTTTAATTTTACCGAGCATAAACGTGCGCTATGGTAAATTTAACAATGGTGATACAATAAATAGGAATATTTGCGACTTGTTTTTATTGTGGTGATAAGTTTTGAGGCAGCTATGTAAGCCGAACATTTTCGGCTTTCAACATCGTAAAGTGTTACGAAATACATGGAGCCCCCGATTTACGTTCTGGGCGAATACAACGTAAACCGATAAAATGTAAATCGAATGTTTGAGGCAACTAAATCCGAAAGAAATAACAATTGCTTTACTTGCTTGACACACACTTTTAAAATATGCGTGTGTACATTCTTTATACATGGTTCTTTTGAAATATGTTTTCACCAACAATAAGTAAAGTCGTTTGGGGGTAAGAGTGCGCAGCGGGTTAGAGTACGCAGTGCCATTTTCTCCATCTGTGAAAGAATTAGCAGCAATCGCTAAATGAGAAAATGTGTGCTTCACTAACCGCCAATGATGAACAACTTCTACGAAAATTTTCCATTTAACAGTGCAAAGAAAATCATCAAGGAAAGAAAAGCCGCATTTTGTTAAAAAAAAAGTTAATTTTTAAAAGTGTGTCAGGAAAGCGTGGCAACTCTATACCCCACAAGTAGTACGTATGCATAAACAGTGTATTATGTGTGTTTGATTTAGGATACAATTTTAGTGGACAATATTATTCGTTCTTAGATTTTCAATACGATGAAAAAAAAAGTAGCGTCTAGGGAAAGAGTGCGCAGTCGCTCTGTGGGTAAGAGTGCGCAGTGCTTTCTTACCCAGTATTTAACTTTTTATAATAATAACAATTTTTAGGCTATTCCCTTCTATCGAAAGATGCAGTCGTATGCGGTAGGTGGTAGCTCGTAGCTGAACTATTTTTCTGTTTTTGTTTTTCCAGAAAAATGCGTCGTATCTACCAAACACAAACGGTAAGGAAATTGATAACCCAACGTTGATTTAAAATGGAAGCAGCCCACGAAATGCTGCCGAAGAAATTGGTTTGAGTGAAAGCACAGTTTCAAGCCATTTAAACTACGAAAACTGTGATTTAAACTGGTTGCGCACTCTTACTCATACCTCTGCGCACTCTTACCCTGACTTCGGGGCAAGAGTGCGCAACTTGACTTACTTTGGTTTTTTGATCAAAACATATGAAACATTAAAAAAAATATAAAATATTTTTGAATAATTTTGTTCCTAAAATATAGAGCTACCAAATAATAGGCTCTTTTGTTTGTTATCTGTTGTAAGTTTTTCAGAATTTAAGACCGAAGTCCAAAATGCGCACACTTGCCCCGAACGACTATAATGAAAAAACAAAGTCAAAGGCAGGCAAACAAAACGAAATCCTTTCATCTTTCGATTTCGAAAATCTGACGTAATATGCCCAATGTTGCTGTTTTGGGGACTTTGTCACTATATCTAGTGGAATTTTCACTCAGTTAATGACAAAAAAATTCCCGTGTCACTAGATTTTTGTGGCAAGCAAAAATATATTTCTTTTTTAATATTAAGGCCCTGGGGCTGTCAAATCCCTGACATACGAGTTTAATTACACACACGTTCATTGGAATGACGGTCCTTTCTAGCAAGTCAAGTCGATTTTGTTTGGAGTTGGAAGAAGAAGTGTAGCTTGTATCGAGAATTCCTTCTGTTTTCAATTTACTTAAAATCTAACTGTCTCGCTGGACACGACTTTTAAGTTTTAATTCCATATACATGCAGCCCTCCATAAGCTTTAATACTTTATTTTTGTTAAGTTGTTCTTCGTTTGTCTAACTATAATAAAAATTAAAATAAAAAAGAGAAAAAGTATTTTTTATTTTATTTTTTCTGCTACTTTTTTTCTGATGACTTGTCTTCAAAATTTCAGCAAATCTAGTAACTTTTGGAGTTTGGCCTAGTGACTTTTTAGTTCAGCCTGCGGCAACACTGAATATGCCACCATTCAGCAACGAAAATATCGCAATAACGTACATATAACGTAAAACGTAATAATATGGAATAGACATGACTGTATTATGATTGGGATGATGGTCAGTTTAAGATTCAAAGTACAGTAAGACTTGTGAATAGTGCAATGCTTCGGTGCACATTTATTTTCTACTATTCGCAACATTTCTACTATTCGCAATTTTTTCCATAATCGGCAACCTAATTTCTTGTATTATTTTTCGATCAATTTTTATATTGGAATTCAGAATGTTCACCCCTATCTTGGAATCCGCCGGATAGGAGATTCCCTTCACTTGTTCGACTCACTTTCACTTCAGCTTGGTATCGTAGAATCCGTCGGGGAAGTTTCCTTACCGACGTGAATGTCTAAAAGGAAGTGTCTCTGTCAAGTAGAATTTATAACAGCAAAGTGAATTTGTGTTTTGGAATTGTCCTTTGTTTTTTGCAATACAGAAAAAACATACATACAAAATAGTAAAATAAATAGTAAAGCTCTATTCCTGTATTCGTCAGCTTCAGAACAATCTTCAGAAATAAAAATACGCGCATGCGTAGGTGGAGCAGTGGGACAAATTTTTTTAAAAACAGTTTAATCTTGCCGGTTTATTAAAAATGTGCAACTAAATAAATCAAATTTTTCATAATAAGGGGCAATCGGATCGTTTTCCAATTCTCCCAAAGTGAAATTAGCAGCTTGCATATAATTTTTTCTGAGGGAAATGACCAATAGGGTGTTAAAGCACTAAATTAATCAAATATTAGACTTTTATTTAGTGCAAAATACATTTTTTGTAAAGTCTGTTTGTTTACTTACTTACTTAACGGGCTCCCGACCCGTGAAGAGTTTCTGCCTGAGACACGGCAGCCTTTCACTCTCTTCGATCCAGGGCACGCTGCTTCCAGTCGTCTAGACCAAGCGCACTGGCAGCCGTGGTAGCTTGGTCCTTAAACCGGAGGTTCGGTCTTCCTTGTCGTCTCGAACCTGGGGGCTGTGATTCGAAGATCCTCTTTGCTGGAGCATTGTTGTCCATTCGCTCGATGTGGCAGAGCCAGTGTAGTCGACGTCTTTTGGCTTTTCGGACTACATCCACATCTTGGTACAGCTCATAGAGTTCGCGGTTGTATCTTCTCATCCATTCGCCCTCCTCGCATACGGGACCGAATATCCGACGAAGAATTTTTCTCTCGAAAGTATTCAAAATCTGCTCTGCTTTCCTGCTTATCGTCCAACACTCGGCTCCATACAGCAGAACTGGCAGGATCAATGTTTTGTAGAGCATGCATTTTGTCTTCCGAGTTAGGAGTTTTGAACCCATTTGTTTTGCCAAACCGAAGTAGCAGCGGTTTCCTAGGGTAAGTCTTCGTCGAATCTCCACTAAGGTGTCATTCGTGGAGTTGATGTTTACTCCGAGGTAGGTAAACTCCTTAACCACTTCGAAGTTACTGTTGCCAACAGTGAAGTTTTGTCCTAGGCGGTGGACAGATGCTTCTTTGTTTGTTGACAACATGTATTTGGTTTTGTCCTCATTCACTTTATGGCCAACTCGTTTCGCCTATTCTTCAATTGCCGTAAAAGCCTTTAAGACGGCGCGCTGTGAGCGACCGATGATATCGATGTCGTCCGCGTATCCCAGTAGCTGGGCAGATTTGTAAAAGATAGTGCCTTCCGTGTTTACACCTGCCCTGCGCACTATCTGTTCCAGCACAAGATTGAAGAAGTCACATGACAGCGCATCTCCTTGCCAAAATCCGGTGTGTTTTCCAGCGTCACGCGGCATAGCTGGATCAGTTTAGCCGGGATCCCGAATTCGGCCATCGTCTTGTAGAGCTCAATACGATGAATGCTATCATATGCGGCTTTGAAGTCGATGAAGAGATGGTGAGTCTCGACTTGAAATTCGTTGGTCTTTTCCAGGATCTGTCTTAGAGTGAAAATTTGGTCGATCGTCGATCTGCCGGCCCGGAAGCCATACTGGTACGTGCCGATTAGTGTGCTGCAGAAAGGTTTCAGACGTTCACACAGTACGTTGGATAGGATCTTATATGCGACATTGAGCAAGGATATGCCTCGGTAGTTCTTACAGGACATAGGATCGCCTTTCTTGAAGATGGGGCATTTGTTTAAATTATCAAATTATCAACAGTATGAGATCCGCAACGTTTGAGCTGCGGATGAGAATATTCATATTTTGTATGGAGAGATCCGATTCGATCGTTTTCCACGATGCCGTGAAACTCATTCACATTGCCGACAAGGGGATGATTCACTTCGCCGGATTCAACGATACCGATGCTCAAATTACAGTGAATCTTTCCCCCCGACGGATTCCACGATTGGGCTGGTGTACTTGCTGAATGTAGCCGCAAGCAGAATGAGACACACACGAAAAGAAACAATTGAAAAGTTAAAATTCTCGTAAAAGGAAACGAAGCCGACGAAATGTTAATACATTTTGGCGCATTCATTTTCATAATTCTGCTATGGAAGAGTGAATTTGCATGGGAAAAAAACAAAATTCATTGAAAAATTCTCCAGTATTCAGATTTCGCAGGTTTCCACTATATAAGAGTGAGTTTGTATGAACGAAATCAAAATTGGGATCCAAAAATGTCCACTATCCAGGTTTCGCAAGATTCTTTTATTCGCAGATTCCACTATTCACAAGTTTTACTGTAACCATACCAAAACGGTGACAAGTATAGCCGCGTTTTTTTTTTTGAAATCTAGCTAGCCAGTCGTTCATTTCAACTCTTCACAGCCAGCCGAACCAAGCTGATTTATCATTTAGCATTTAACCCTAGGATGGGCAACTGGGTCTGGCCAGACCAAATTTGGCTTTATCGTAAAAGAACTTTTTTTCCATCCAATATAAAAACCTGAAACTTCTTGACTTCTATAAACATAGTTTTCTTAATCGAATCCAGCCATTGTGGTGGATAACGGATAAGTTTGTGGTAGGAACTTTTTTTCAAATAAAATAACTGCTAATAGACCACTTGGTCTGGCTGGACCACAACAATTTTTCTAGGGACATATTCGTGCATATGTACATAAAATAATCATATTTTACGCAGAGACATGTCAGACATCACGTTTGTGATAATTGCTAAATTTAACGAAATAATTATTTTCTGCATTTTACCGATTTCCTACCTTATCCGGCGTCATTTTGTACTGATTCAAGAATTACAAAAATTTCGTTCATTAATTTTGTTTTTTTTTTACTTTTTTTTCTCAAACTTTCATGAATAACCAACAGGCGTGTAATTTCTAAAGCTGTTACCAAAAAATACAAATATGTAAGTCCGAAGCATAATAGTACAGCTGGCAAGTCATCGTATCGCAAAATTCATAGCCAGCTGCTTTTGGCTGGGGATAAAATCAAGAGTTATAGCCAGTTGATTGTTGTATTTGTTTCAACTACTGGCTAGCTACGTTTCAAAAAAACAAGGCTTATCTTAAAAGAACATGCGCCAGCAGAAAAGAGAAGATTAATATCAAAAAGACATACGCAACTACATAGTTCTGTTCACAAGGAGATACAAAATCCCATCTTGGATCCCAACAAGCTGAGGCACGCGCCTCAGCATCTCCACCGAAAACAAATACCTGGGCATTATATTCGACTCAAAACTAAACTGGAAACGAAACACAGAAAGAAGAATGAAAAAAGGACTCAATGCATTCTACAGCTGCAGGAATACATTCGGGAAGAAATGGGGGCTGGAAAACCGAGAAAAGAACTGAAGCAGGGAAGAACTATGCATAAACCAGTCTTTCCGACTATTTAGCCGATTATTGCAGCGTCTTCCAATCAGAGATATGTATATGAAAGCAGCACCATCCTAGCAAGGAAATTATTACTTTTACCATGTTGAGCGGAAAGGGAAATACGGACAACGAACGAATACTTGTGACAGCAGGTATAGATCCAGTAAACGCAGTCGATGACGACAATTTCTTTTTGATCGAAGATCCGCAGGAGAAGGTTGAGACTATAGGAGCGACTTTTCAGGAAGTGTATAGGGTGAATAGCAGTATTTGCCCGAACCATGACCTGGAGAATCGAGTCCTTGTGCACAACTTCTACCTTCGAAATGAACTACAGCAATGGCGATCAGAGAACATCGGTTTCACCGAGTTCAATGAAGACAATAGGGCAAATAATGCCATCGCCAACGAAGGGATACATCCCCCGTTCTTATCGAAGGTAGAGCTCCAAGCGATCTTCGAATCATTGAGAAAGAAGAAGTCAGTGGGAATCGATGGAATATCTAACATTGTGCTTAGACATCTCCCTCTAGAAGCGGTAGACATTTACTGCATTTTGTTTAATAATGTGCTGAATAATGCACATTATCCAGCGCATTGGAAAACAGCAGTAGTACATCCTATCCCTAAAAGGGGTAAGGACAATTCCAATCCGGCAAATCTCCGGTCAATAAGTCTCCTTCCGAACATCAGCAAGGTATTCGAAAAAATGGTAAATAGAGCCCTGACTAAGTGGGTTGACGACAAACATATAATTCCAGATAACCAATTCGGATTTAAGGCGGGGCATGATACCATACATGCCGCGTCTAAACTCGTATCGGATATTCAATGGAACAAAAGCAAGAAACAATGCACGGGTGCCTGCCTGGTTGACTTGGAGAAAGCCTTCGACACCGTTTGGCTAGAGGGACTTTTTTACAAGTTGAGCAGGTTGAGCATAAGTAAACCACTGCTGTACATACTTTATAATATGCTCACCAGTAGGCGGTTCGTTGTGAAAAATGGCAATGTGACCTCTGCTGGTATTTTTGAAATTAAAAATGGTCTACAACAGGGTGCGGTTAATTCGCCGATCCTTTTCAATATTTACACAAGTGATCTCGTAGGGTCTCTTCACCATGCTATTGCGTACGCAGATGACTTGGTCGCGTACAGATCAGGGCCAAAGATCGAGGTCATTGCAATTCTCTTGCAGCGTGACTTCGATAAGATTCAGCGATATTGTGACCACTGGAAGTTGAAGATCAACCTCCAGAAGTCAGAAACCATCTTGTTTCGGACGCCGTTGTCTGGGGCCTCATGGGACACCAGAAAGAATTGGCGAAAGTTCGCAATCGTTGGGCGACATGGGCGGCCACTTGCATGTCGAAATGTAGTCAGATACCTCGGGCTCTGGCTAGACCAGTATCTGTATTTTAACAAACATATAGATGCTGCGCTTTTGCCCTTACAAAGAGACTGTTTTATAGCAGCCAACTCGATGCGAGGGTAAAGGTTATCTGCTACATGGCCCTTATACGGCCAATGATAGCATATGGTTGTCCCGTGTGGTTCAACGTCAAGTGCGCCTTAACGGCTTCGTTCCACCAGAAGCGTTCCTCTATTTTGACCAACAGGGTCTGATCCAGGATAGATCAGCGGTACCGCTAATCTTCCATGTTGCTCGCACGACTGTGGATAGGCGGCTCAACTACGACAGAGACGTCGCACAGAGCCAAACGGAGCGCCTCCGGTTTAGTAGGTCGGTTTCGGGGCGCGATGGGTACGATGTTGAACAGCAACATCAGAAATTCTGGTGGCCGTTAGAAGCAAATGGAATTCCCTCGTCGATGCCGTTCGATCCGGGGTAGACCCCAAGGCATAGTTGGCCGCCTGTTATATTTATTCATGTAGACATGCCGTGGCCGGCTTACGTAGGTTTAAGTAGGATAGGTCGATTTAAGTTTTATAAAAAAAAAAAAAAAAAAAAAAAAAAAAAAAAACAGCACAGCACTTTGCTAACAAAAAAAAAATATAAAAACAAATAAAAAACCACAAAAAAATTTTAAAATAACACAGCACAAAAAAATTACGTATTTAATTACGTAGCTAGAGTTAAGATAGGTTAAGTAGTTGTAAGTTTTATTTAAGGTAGTTTTAAACAAAAATTAAAATGTTCTTTTGCTAAGTTTTTTTAAAAAAAAAATTTTCTTAGCTTTTAAATTGTAAGTTCAATAAAATTCAATACTTTAAGTTAGGTTACGTCGAAAGACATAGTATAAGTATTAAGTTTAGCTTAGAGTGCCCGTGTGGGGCCAGTAAGTTAGTGTACGATAGTTAAGTTAGTTAAGCTAGTTTTAAGCACTTTTGTCGAGCATGTAAGGAATACTTGAATTAACAAATAAAAATGCATTAAAAATGAATGAAATGGGATTGTGGAGGTCAAAGTTGAGTTTGCTGTAGATCATTTTATATTGCGAAGACTGTGCTTTAAGTTTGCATCCTTTATAAGTAGAGTGGATTACTCTCTCTCTAATATTTCATTAAATACGTTTCTTAAATTTGAAAAGTTTATATTGGATGAAATGCGCACGTTTACACCCTTTCATGTCTATCACTTTCAGGACGTACTCAAAATGCAGCTTAGCGGTGTCTAAGCACAATGGTGGTGCTGTAGATTCTAAATACATAATATAATTTGGTGTTCAAGTTGGTAACCAGATAATTCGTTTTAAAAAATACCCGAGGAATTGTTCTAAGTGTGCGAATCTTCAATATCCCCCTACTTGGGCCCGTAAAGCAGCTGCAGCAGTCGATTGGGAAAGTTTGAGTTTCAAACTATACATATGTATGGTATACCTACTTAAATGTATTTACTATCAATATACCGGTCCCGCACTGAAGATCTGGGCTCTCATCACTCAATTTCACCGACGATTAGCGATCACACGACCGTACCAAACGACGTCGACGAAACGATGCTTCCCGAAACACTACCAGTCTCGTGTCGTCCATCACCTTCGTCTTTTTCCAGTTCGAGAACCACAGAGAACAACATTTATAAGCGATTTGACATTTGCTGATGAAGTCATAATTTGATATTGTCGTTTTGGCGGCATTTTTATATTTCATATTTATTATTAATTAATATTAATCATTTACAATAGACTAATGAAATCTTTAAGTTACATATATTTAATTTTTTTTTTAAAGAAAAATGACAGTAGGCAGAAAGGAAACTATGCATTTTCACTTTAAATTCGTTTTTTGGGAATTAGATTTGTTATTTTACAAACGAAGTTCGTATTTTTGCCAAAGAAACCAAATTCAATTTCCAAAAAAACGAATTTAAATTGAAAAAGCACCGAAATTGCATTAAACACAGGAGGACGACAGCTAAATAGCTATCGTGCTATCATGCTCGCCGAGACGATTGTACTTGACAGATTTTCATGTTACGTGAAGTCTCGTGAAGACGATCGGTCGCTCGTCGTTTGAACGAGCGAGCATTTTTATGCTAACGGGAAGCATCGCTATCGTTAACGATGTCGAAAACGATGACGACTGTCTTACGTGATGAGCGCCCAGCTCTTTTCGCCTCAGCCAGTTTGTTCTGAAAATGTTTGCTCATGTTGAGATACGCCGTGATCTAAGATTAGAAATGCAGTCAAATTCGAGATCGGAAAGCTGCTGTTTTGAAAGATGGATCTATCGACCTAAAAGCCTCCATTCAGCATTTCTTTTATTAGAATCCTGTCAACCCCACTGCTTTCAAATTCAACCGCGCAACCAATATTCTTGTTTATTGTTTTTTTTTTTATTATCGGTGAGTGTGTGTTTGCTTATGCAGATTATCCCATCTTTATTATTAAGCAATAAAACCAATTTCACTTCTGCTTTGTGATTGTGAGTGCTGTGCGTGTGCTGTTCATGCTCTGTTTTTTTTTTTTATTTATTATTTTTTTATATCCTTTTTATTTCATCATCATATCAGTGAGTTCCCATCGGGCGGGCGGTTTCTCTATTTTTTGATGTCACATTCGACAAACGGTGTCGAATGTCAAAGATATGCGGTTAGAGATTGTACCGATACAGACACGAGTAGAACGACTGCTCAGGAACGTGTTGAATAAGGACTTTTCGGGAGTTCAAATATTGGGGGAAGGAAGTAAACAAAACAAAAAAAAAAGAATTAAAAAATACTGCAGGGCAAGAGGTTGTCATAAAAATCGCTCTACTTGAAGTTATGATCGAATAATATACCGCAAAATGGGATTTGCTTTTATTATGTGTATTTTAGCAGCAAGCAAAAATAAGGGAGTAATGTTGATGCTGATATTTGATGTGTTTGTTTTTTTTTGCAAAAATGTTAATTAGGTTCTCCTATAGTCGGTGAATTCACTGAACATAATACATAGGTACTTTATTACTAGATTTCCAGATAGCTGATGGATGTCTTTAATATACACCGCAGGCTTCAAAATTGCTCCCGGTTATCTATTTATCTTAGAGTAGAGTGAAATACAGGACCCTCTACGGCGCCAAGTGGTTTATGTTGACATAACATCATGAACCCTTACAACCTAGACTAAACTTAAGGCCGAAAGAACTCAAATCTTAAGATATCGATATTTACTAAGCTGTCAACAGTTTCTTACACCAATGTTTACTTTATCTGGTATACGAGAATCGGGAGAAGTTGGAAATATTTGAAATATTGTATCTACTTCCGATGCTGACTTGAGAATTCCACACAATCGATATCGCTTGGTCTTCTCTGATCTTCCCGATTTTGATCTGTGGCCTATTTCACCAAACTACAATTACAATCACAAATTTGTAATAGTAAACTACAATTACAAGTTGTAAACTACAATTACAGATTTGTAAACCTTATTTCTGTTTCACAAACTGCAAACATATTTCCAGTAAATTTGTAACAAAGAGGAAATAAATTGTAGAAAATAAAGATGTAGTTTATAACTACAAAACAATTACGTTGCACCGCTTATTTGCCAGACTTGTAAACTACAATTTTTTCTCACAGATTTGTAAGAGTCTGACGAGTTAATAGCTATGAATAAGCAAAGCAAAATGTTCGTTGTAAGTTTAATTCGTGATAAAAAAGAAGTATTGTTCACTAAATTTTCAAATAAAGTGCACATAATGCCAAAATAATTGAGTGGCAAAAAGTTTATGAAACTATTTCATGGTATTTTAGTTGAGAAAGATTGGAAATATCGTCGAGACGTTGTATGGCATCTATTGACATACGCTGATTAAAACTCATTGGGTGAATCAATATTAATTAGTGTTCCGTGGATAAACACATGGCATACCTTTAAAAAAATTAGCTAAATTTTAAACTATAATTTTGTACATATTTATATACATTCTGTCAAAAAAGTACGGGGAATTGGTCAGTAAAATACAAAATATTTATTATTCATTCAAATTGTCTTCAACGTAGTCCCCTTCCAAAATATCTAATACACTTATGCCAACGAATAATCCAATCATCTAAACATTTTTTAAACTCATTTTCCGGAACCGACTTCAGTTTGTTTTATGTCTTATATTGACCGAAAACGGGTGTCTCGAAGTGGTAATTTGAGTTTTGGAAAGTGAAAGCTGGAGCCATATCAGCTAAATACGGAGTTGAGTTTCTGGCAAGAAATTCGATCACAATGATATCCCCACTTAAGAAAAACGAGCACTGTAAACAAATTAAAGGACAGTTGACGCTCAAACTCCACGGATAGAGGTCAGTTGTGCCAAATTAGCGACAAAAAGAATTTTCACAATTCCTTTAAGCGGGCTTTTTAAATGAGCGGTACTTTTTTGACAGAATGTATTTACAAAAAATAATATTTACCGGCAGTATTATAGAACCGTTCACAGATGTTTTCGTGTTCCTCTGCCCAACGTACACTATTTTCATAAAAAAACATCAACGATGGCTGCACAAGCAGGATTGACACATCTGCATATCGTAGATTTAGATTTCAGACTTATTAGCAATCTGTGTCCAATAATTGTTATTATTTCCTCTGCCTTTATAGGATTTAGGTAAAACTTTTCGTTGAAGGCAAAAGAATCTGAAATTTCGTAGTTTATAGCCGAACGATAAATTTTTCATTATCAAAATAAATCAAATATTCACTTGTATCACTATCGATGCTTCTATGCCTACGCCGAAAAGACATTTTTACTTTCAAAAAGGGATTTCTATGTACGCTTTGTAATTGTAATTGTAATTGTAGATGAAATTACAGACGATCTTTCATTTGAAGAATTTTTTTCAATAACTGAACAAATTTGTAAAGTACTTTCATTTGGTGAAACAGAAAACTACAAAAAATATCAATATTCACAAATTTCTAACTTGTAAACTACAAAAGAAATTGACTCTTGGTGAAACGAAAACAAAAATATTTCTACAAATTTCCCTTTGTAAACTACAACTACAATTTTGTAACACCAAAATTTGGTGAAACCGAATTAATAGAATTTTTTACAAATTTGTTAAAAAACCACTTGTAAATTACAATTTGTAAGTTGGTGAAATAGGCCACTGGTATACAAAGAGCCTTCAGCGCATGGAGTTCGGAGTGAAAGTGTCGTTTGTGGAGTTAATGCTGATAGAAGCTAACAGCGATATCGTGTTTCAATAAATAATGGCAGTCCAAACAACTCAACCCATTAAATATTGTATTTGAACATGCCATCGCGCAATATCTGTTTTATTCAAAAAATCAAATAAAATTGTACCTGCATACATACACTCCGCGCCACTTGAATAGAAACAATAATTTTTCTTACAAGCTAACCGTTTAGCGCTTTGGTAAGCTTAAAACGCAGCTTTATTATTTATTTTTCTAAAAGAGGAATCTATACCGAAAAACAATGCATACTCAGAATAATGCATAGTTTTCCACTTCTTGCCTAAAACCGGCAACAAAATACACGCTGGCGGGATTGCGAAATTCATTGCAATTATTGTGAAACTATCCCGAATGTAAGATTCGTCAGCGAAAATCATTTTGTGTGATCATTCAGTGCATTATTGAATCGGAATATTTAGTTGTAGAGGCATCAGTCTTCTCAACATCACCTACAAGATCTCATCTGCCATATTGTGTGAACACCTGAAACTTTTCGTCAACAAACGCACCCTATCAGTGCGGTTTTAGACCAGGAAAGTCCACCATAAAACCAAAAACCCCAAATCGATACCCAACACCTGTTCATCGATTTCAAGGCAGCATCTGGAGAGATGAACTGTAAAGAGTCATATCTAGTTTTGACATCCCTACCAAACTCATCCGGCTGTGCAGGGTGACGATGGAGAAAGCTGGCTGCTCCGTCAAGGTCGGTGATGACTTCACCGAGACCTTCGATTTCAAAAAAGGATTGAAACAAGGTGAAGCACTGTCATGCGACTTCTTCAACATCATACTTGAAAGAATTGTTCGAAACTCACAAGTCAACACACAAGGAACGATCTTTCAAAAGTCCGTTCAACTACTTGCATACGCCGACGATATTGACATCATTGGTAGAACACAGCGAACTGTTACATGTGCGTTCGCGAGTATAGGAATGAAAGCGGCTAAAATGGGTTTAGCGGTAAACGAGGGCAAAACAAAGTATATGCTGTCAACAAAAAGGGACACTCAACATCGACGAATTGGACAGAACGTCACAAAAGACAGCTACAACTTCGAGGTAGTAAAGGACTTTGTCTACCTCAGCTCTGCTATAACATCAAAAAAAATTAAGTTTAAAAAACTAACACCCGACTACGGGAAGAGCCAACTAAAAAGTACGAAGCAAGATGAAACGAAACAATGATTTTCAGAGTACAGCTGTGGTCGCATGCCGCTTTGTCCAATGAATGCGCAATAATATGATCACGTTATTGTAACGGCATGCGACCACGGCTATACTCTGAAAATCATTATTTCGTTTCATCTTGTTTCGTACTTTTTAGTTGGTTCTTCCCGTTGTGGGGTTTTAGTTTTTTGAACTTAATTTTTCATTTAGAACTTTTTAGTTTCAAAAAATATGTAGTGTGTGTACATATATTCTACTCGCCAAGCCCTTTCATTTGATATCCATATTAAGGAGACAGTAAAGATAACAGAAATCCGCCATCTTAGGGGGCGTCCTCCATATTGAATTTAGAATTACGTCATATCGTATTGTATTCTACTTACCAAGCCCTTTCATTTGATACCACTATCAATGCGGTTATAAAGACTAGTCGGGTAAAAAAGAAAAAAAAAAGGAGAAAAAAAAAGAAGAGGTAGACCGCCATTTTGCTTGGTGCGCCCGCCATATTGAATTTTTCTGTGACGGATAAAGACGAATCCAACGACACCTAATTTGTTGAAATCGGTTCCATAGTTTAGGCTGTACGAGCTGACATCCTTACATACATACAAACAAACAAACAAACAAACCCAGCCTGTTAAAATCATAACCCTTCCTCTGCGTAGTCGGGTAAAAAATTACATCTCGTCGGAAATGAAACGAAGGATTACTCTTGCCAACCGCTGTTTCTTTGGGCTAAGAAGGCAATTGAGTAGTGAAGCTCTTTCCCGATCGACTAAGGAGACTCTATATAAGAACCTTATCATCCCAGTCTTGCTATATGGAGCTGAAGCATGGACTTTATCGAAAGCGTATGAAGATATCCTTGGTCGCTTCGCGAGAAAAATACTTCGTAAGATATTCGGTCCCGTTTGCGTTGACGGGTTTTGGAGGAGAAGATTCAACCACGAACTATACGCGCTATACAGCGACACTGACCTGGAGAATATTCGACTCTTATCCGGAGGGTCAGCGCAACAGAGGACCTCGCCTAAGGTGGAGCACACAAGTAGAACAAGACCTCAACCAACTTGGAGTGCGTAACTGGAGGCAATTAGCTAAGGACCAGGCTAACTGGAAGGGGTTGTTGGTTGAGGCATTGGTCCACCCAGGACTGTAGCGCGACCTAAGTAATTAAGTAAGTAGGTCTTAGTTTGTTGCGGGTATCTGCTGACATATGTAATTGATACGCGTCGACATTGGAGTTTATATAAGCCACCAATTAGTACATGCATCTAAGGCACCTGCAACTTATTCGTTGGTAATTCAGTACCCAGTTGAAAATCATTGCCAATACGTCCTGCCTTGCAACATACGAGTATTGTGCATGGATCAATACCAGATATTTGATCTTGGAGATTTGCTAAGGCTTTGAATTTAAGTCTGACCCAATGTCAGTTATTCTTTTCTTTACACGTACTTCGAATAAGGCTACTTTTCCATTTCCGCAAATGCAAAAAAGTTAATTTTTTTTTTAGTGTACTGTTGTTGAGAAACCGTAGCGCGAGTGGTTAGTGCGTCGGACTACTGAGCCAGCGGTCTTGGGTTCGAATCCCGCCGCAAACAGTTAAAAGTTTTTCACAGTGCCCACCTCTTTCGAATGTCTGACAAGTTTCAAAGAGTATCATTTGTCACGATTGAGCTTCTCAACTCGCCGTTCGGAGTCGGCTAAAAACTGTAGGTCCCTTCCATTCGTGCAAAATATAACACGCACACACAAATGGTTGCGAGAAGCAGGCCCAGGTTCACCTCGAGCTGTAGCGCCAACTAAGTAAGTAAGTAAGTAAGTTGTTGAGAAACTCCAGAAAAAACATTAATTTCCTGCTTTTGAATATTACATCTGCAAAGATTAGAGCGAATCCACATAGGTTGAACAGCAAAACCTATTTAATTTCTGTAGCAACAAACCATGATGAAAGAATACTTCACACTGAAGACCAACAACTATGAAGATGTTTGTTACTGAATCACTAGTATAGGTATGCTTAACAACCCCCATAGTTTTACACTAAGCTCCACATGAATGCCAGCTAAAGCCCATACCGTCAGTGATAATAATTTCTTATTCAAAGGAATTGAACACCAGTGTGCTGTTCTCGAAATTCAACAAAACAGATGCAGACCACACCATACCACTGAATTTTTCATTAACTTTAAGATTTATTTCAAAGGAAATCCTTTTCGATCCAACTTCCTGGCTTTCCCATCCCCAGCCCATCGGAAAGCAAAACATTTCCAAAACTCTTAAGAAACTCTCATCCGACAAGCCAGCCACCATATCCACAACTCAACAGTACAAAGATGCGAGTATTTGCCTGCGACAAACCAAAATCAGACCCTCAGATCAGACTTAGACCTAAGTAACACGGCAAGGATATAAATTTTCCGACGGATTCCAAGGATTTGCCTTTTTCACCCCTTTTATTTGAATTGAAAACCTCAAGACATGGGCTGTTCCGTAAGCCACTAAATAAAGAGACAACAACTTGAGCAACAAGACAACAATTCTTCGAGCAACAGCCAGTGAATTCTCCCCGCCCCGCACTGCGACTTTTTGCTGATTTATTTCTGCCGAGTTTTATTTTTAATTTACGACCACCCTTTCTTGTGAGGGCGGTGCGGCGCGGCGGTGGCGGGCGAATGGCGGGACTTTAGTTCAACAATGGTTCTGCCTTACATGGGAAATAATTGCTCAAACAATGCCCAACAGAAAATGGTGGTGGGGGGAAGGAGGACCAATGTCTACGTATTTGTTTACGTTTTCTTTTCCTTTTGGTCAAGGCGAAGACGATGCCTTGCCGGCCTCACTCCAGCCGCCACCATCCTTGTATATCCTGCACCAGCAATCAGATGTTTCACTTAACTTAATGAGTTTGAGTAATTAGACGGAACATGTTGGGTGTTTCATTGCGTATCTTCATCTAGGACAATGTCGAAGATATTTATTGCTTCGTGTCATATTTCGTAGGGTGATGAAAAATTGCCTGGATTCGATCAGATTTACTGCCAGGACAACAAACCCGACACGGGGATGGATGCTGATAAATGATGGACAGTGGAGATAGTGGTCAATCTAAGGAGAGATTCAAGGGTGTGATTTGACCAATACAATTAAAATGATAATAGTACAAAGTTAAGCCTACTGATTAATTGATGGTGAAATGAAAGTTAAATTAGAAAATTGTATTAACGGGTGTGGTGAGTATTTGATTTGAATTACAGTAACCGATTAGTGGGTGAGATGAGTATTTGAGTTTAAAAAATATAAACTTATTGCTGTCGGTTTGCATTCGAATACTTATTAGTACCAACAAATTTAAAATGAGAAAGTCGCTGGGTGACTCATAAATAATGATACCAACTCTTGCTAGATGAAACCCAGTATATTTAGTATGAATACTTTTTTTATTATTAAAACCCAGTATAAATCCAGTATATTCAGTTCAACTATTTTTTTATTACCTCATTAAAAAAAGTACAACACTTTTTTTTATTAATCTGAGTATGTACTCAATTCAGCGAACTGCATTGACATCAAACTAACATCAGCTGACTGCGGCTCTGTCTGCGTTTGTTTGAAAGCATACTTGTCCTGAGACGAGATTTTTCACAACAAATCATTGGATCGAATAAAACCGCTATTGAACGTTGAACGAGAACAAAACGATAAAAAAAACATGCAATAATTTACATTTGACAATCACATGTGTGTACAGCTTTATTTGAAATCTTTGGTCTGTTTGGTAACTGGTATTCGTACGAATTCTGACAAATTCCTGCTTGTTAACCCAAAAGATTCGTAACAATTCGTAAAAGAGAGAGCCAAATGAGAGTGTCAAAAATGTCCCCTCAACTAAGAAGCCTTACGAATCTGGACCTCGAATCCAGCGGTGGAATCGGCTAACGCGATAGTTGATAGTTGATAATCAAAATCGATACTTTTGCTCTGTGTAAGGTGATCATCAAATCGACAATCTTTTTTTGCGTTAATCTTAAGTGATAGCTATTTAGGTGTCGTTTTCATACATTTATATCATTTTCCATAAAGATTTTGGTGCGGTCGACTTCGAATTGGTTAATATATTAAGAAAGAAACGTATGTTTTGAGGATTGACATATTTTCTATAAATGAAATTAGTTCAAGTGCAATGTTTACATCATTTGCAATTTTCCAAAACGCAAGGACAAGGATAGTGAGGAGTGACTGATAAGAATAAATCTGCGAAATAGAGCGAATATTTTGGAGCTACCTGAACCTTTGTATGTACGAATCTGTATGGATATCCTTTAAACCATTTCTTAGTACTCATAATGTGAAAATGACACTTAATTCTTCAACAGATTAAGAAGTGATGCTAATATATCAACAATTTTTTGCGATCGATTTCACCTCAGTATGGTACTGGAAAATCCAGTATAGTTGGTATCATTACTCCTAAACATAGTAAATTCGTTAGGAGGTATCGCAAAAGTCTCTAGAACTTCTCAATTTGTCTTGACGTATCAATCTTGTTGGTTGGTTTTCTTTTTTAACAAATTTGTCAAGGCATTTTATTTTTGAATCCTACGTTCACAAGGATGCACCAAATAGGTACTATACACAAATTGAAAACCACTGAGCGTATGAACGTTGTCGAATGTCTAATTTATGACAGCGTTCAGTGTTGACCATGAAAAAATTATTTTTGTACTTATAACATAACTCGTATGTACATAATGCAGTTCATATTCTTAGTTTTTGTTAGGTTCCCAATACCACATTTAGATCAATGTATACAATTTATTGTGATACGCCCTTTTTGCTGTTCCCTTTTTGCGAGGATGTCTGGCGATAGGATTCTTTAATAAAATTCCAGATATTGTTCACGGGTTTTACGTTAATTTCTTCTTGATCTTGAAAGAAATGTCTTTTAAGAGTCTTATCAGGGATGAAAAATTACATTTTTGAGATGAACTGTTGTAAGATTGTACTGAAGGGGATCCAATTGTATTAAAAAATATTTTACTCAAGAAACAAAAATATAAAGTAATCTCAAAATAGTTTTTTTTTGAAAAACATAAACAAGCAAAAATAGATTAACAATACATTAACATAACTAAACATTAATAAATTTATAACAAAATATTATTTTATTAATATTATATTTTTCGATTCAGACCCGAAAAGAGTTGGGGGCGAATTTTTGTTTATTGCATAACTCTTTTATTTTTAAATTTACAAGAAAAATGGTTATCACCGAAGTTGTACTGTTGTATATGTACTTGGAAATTAACAAATAATATAAAAAAATATCGATCCTAGGGAAAAATTGATAAAGACCAAAATTGTAGGCAATTTAATTCCAAACAACTTTGGTTATGACCATTTTTCGTGTAAAATTGAAAATAAACACAAATTCACCCTCAAAATCAAGATGGCGGATGACGCAACAGGGTTGGAATCCCGAAAACCGAAATGAAGACTGCCAGTGAGCGGAATTTTTTCCGTGTCAGCCCCTCTTTTGATCTAGTTCGACTGGGCTACATTGTCGTGGGCAGTGACAAAGAAAGTGGAGAGTGTTCTCAAAGACTTCGTCGTCAAAGTACATACATATATGTAACTCCTCTGCACAGATCGTTTTTATTCACGCTGAGTTTTCTTTGTTTTTTTTTTCTATTTTCGAGAGATTTCCGAAACAGACCATTTTCGTATCTCTTCCACAAACTCAATTTTCGATTCAATTCTTAGAACTTTTTTTTGGCCCCAACGCTACTACTCATGTCAAGGTTTCTCGATTTTATTTTACTTTTTCTCCGAGAAGAGCCGTGCTATGTTATTACGCCTATTATCGCTGAGGCTGACAAGTTTGAGATAGAGTTCTTGTCCTTCAGTAGGATCTTGTTGGTCTTGTGTTTAACCTAGAGTGGCCGTAACTTTCTTGTTATTCAAGAGTTAAGTGCTGCCCATTTATTTATTTGCATCTAGTCATTCTTATTCTATTTCTAGTTTTAGGGTACAAAGAGGGATTTTTACGTTCATACTCGTATTTAAAAAGCTTGCGTGCTCCTCTCCCTACCCCAAACTTGCATTGAGGTTTGGAGTTTTCAGTACCTCTAGCTTAGAATATAAAGTACTAAACAACGGACTATCCAACTGGTGTTCAACCGATTTTCGTAATACTCGCCTCGCAAGGAATGCTCATCAGTTTATCCACAAGCCCAACCTTGGACGTACATTGTTTCATAAACATTCTTTCTTAAACTGCCCAACACGAATATGGAATACTTTATCAAACACGATTTTTCTCTCTCATAACGATCAAGACTAATGTGTGACCAATATATCTCCTCTTTCATCGTCCTTGTTTTAGTTTCGTGGATTGATGGGAATGGTCACATCCTCATCATGCTCAGGTCCATATGGATCCATTATGATACCCGTAATATGTTCCCTCCCTCCTGGTATTAGTGTCTTGGCTCCAACCATTCGGAGTCCTGGTAAATTAAAGAAGAAGAATAAGCCCAAGGTTCTATTTCTTAGTTGGAAGAGGTTCGGGCAGTCTCGTCATGAGCCTCTTCGACACCGCATCCCCTGCATATTTCATCATGGCTCAGGCGTAGTTTTTTAATGTGATATCTTAACATGTTGCGTCAAATTTTCACTCCTATCAGCATTGACAGCGATAGGAGTTTCCTGGTTCTTTGACTGGCTTATTCTGAAAGCGTTCTTTACTTCGGCCTCCTGCATATATAGATCATCCTCCTTGCTGCGTTGTGCAAAATATTTTAAGGGTATTCATATCCCCATTAGCCGCTTGTATATACATAAATACAAGACACAACGGTCAAAATAAATTTTCACAATTTTCACAATTTTTAGATTTATCACAATTTCGTCCTGCGTCTAAGTCAAGCGAATATAAAGTCGACAGTTGACAGCTGTCAAAGATGATAGCTCCATCTAAACCATCTAAGCCTTTTGCTGAAAGCAATTTTGACACCTGTCTAATACGAAGTTTCTAACTCGAATTTAACAAAAGACAACACAAGAAGGTAAATAAATAAAAAAAAAAAAATGACGTTTCAAATGATTTTTGGTTGCTCATTGTATCCCATATTCAACTGCATCATCAGTTTGTCGAATTAGCACTCAAAAATTAATTCGTTTTGCATGTCTGTGTCAAAATGTTTTAACTTCTTTGACACTACTTGGCTCATTTACACCCCTCCTCCGGTTCCTAACAATACAAATGAACTGTTCAAGCGTTTTGGAAATTTATTATTCATCTATTCACCTCTCATTTCATGTTCCAAGATGAAATACCATAAGAACGGTGTCTTGTACTCTCATGAGACCTACTCATCCATTAAATTAGAATAAATTATTTTGCTGGCTTCGTATTCTTCTTCTTTTCCAATTCAAATTGTACAAAACCGTTTCTAACCAAAAAAAAAAGGTGAATTCAGAATGCCCTACGAGTATAAGTGTTCGGTTCGGTGTGCCCAATGTGAAGGAACCTATCCAAACCAGACACCATAAATAATAATTTCCAACGCGCTGCCACCGCCATCACCACCGCATCCTTAGTAGCTGCCATTAGCAGTCTCGGTACTCGGTATTCGGCATGATAACCTTCATTGGGGCGCTGCGCCCGCATCTGATAAATATTTTATGAATTTTCAAAAATCTTCACATTCAACTATCGCAGAATTTCGGAATGTTAGCCAGTGGTGTGTGGTGGCTGTGGCATTGCGGCGCTAAATTTTAATATTCAATTATCGAGGGTCCTTTCAAGGAAAGTTCCACTTGCATACCGCAGTCGCTGATTGGATTCATAGCCGCGGTACGATATTTCCATTCAAAAAAAAGGAACAACCGCACAAAAAAGGATATAAATCCTATCGCTGCCGTACATATTGGAATCAGGCGTAAAACATATACTTTCGAGTGTTACCGGGAATGGGGTGTGGGTGGCGTCATTCCTTTTTCTTCGACTTTTCTTTTAATGTACGTCTCAGCTATTAGCGCGTACATATTCGAGTCCTTTGGAAGGTCTGTTGTTGAAAGGATATTGCCCCGTGGACCATGTTGTTGATGATTGGACACGGAGGGTGTGCAATTAACATACCGCCCCCTGGTTGAACAAGCAGGACACACTTCTTTTTTTGTAACTTCCCTTGAAGGATTTTTTTTCTATCCCATTCAATGGTAAATTTTATTGCTTTGATATTACGTTCGCAATGTCATAACTACGAACGGTTTTTTTTTTTTGTTGTTTTGGGTGTTTCCGGCATTTTTTGATGGCGCGATTAGTTTTCCTTTTTTGAGACTTTTAAATTTCTTTTCAATTTTAATATCGCACGTAACGTGTTTAGTTTCTTTTTTTGAGTTGAAAGTGAAAGGTGAAGAATTATTGCCCGCCTGTGGGAGATTTATGAATGTCAAAATGTATTTTAGGAGGGGTGTTGCAGCAGATTAACACATTTTTGTTTAGCTGTTCAGAGAAGGGATGATAAAAGGAATGTCAAATGAGTTGGAAACGGATACATTTAGCTGCAATTGTTTTTCAATTTTTGTAAATTTATGTTTCTCTTCCCATATTTAAGGGTGGATCTGCGTCGTTTGTTGAATTATTATGCTTGGAATGCTTCTGATTATCATAACCACGGGAGAGCTGATGAAAGTTGAAATGTAATCAAAAAATCATGAGTGGGAGATAGTCACCCAAACATTTATTAATGTTTTGTCAGACTTGCAGTGCATATAAGTTAATTATGTCGAAGGCACTTGAAAGGATATCTCAATAGTAATAAGCACTATCTTCAAATCAATCAGGATTTCGTGCTAACACAGTTGCGTACTACTGCGTTGATCAATATTGTTGAAGAGATTGAAGAAAGACATAGATAATGATAATGACTAGGGTTCGGATTTTATTGATCAAAAGCCACAAATGGCAAAATTATACGGCAGAAAAAGGCAAAAAGTGCATTTAATAATAAAGACTTTTATGCATTATTATTAACATTGTAATAGCACTGCGCAACCCAAAACATTTTGAGGTTCTCTGGTATAATCGGCCTGCGATTATCTCTCAGGAAAGCCTTGAATGAAATAAAAGATCCCTCAACATAGGCAGAACCAAGTGGAGCCAAGATAAGAGATGTCACGTCGACTTTAATATTTGAGTCCAATTTGGAGTTTGCACCACTATTTCGTTTATTTGCTGAAAAAACCGCGTACAATTTTTTCATCACATCCTCAGCTACTGGCCGCTTAGCGTGTTTTAATTTCTCCTCGAGTCCGTTCAAAGTCTTTAACACCTCTTCAATGGGCCTTCCTAAACACGCATTGCACTAAGATCAAATGCTCAAATCAAAATTAAAATTTGTAAGCTCTTTAACACTTTAACTGCCAAGTCACACGTTTTCGTGCGGCACCTAATATTTCCGACACCTAGTACTTCAGTTCAGGCCCTGTCATACATTTTTGTGCGACAGTATATTATGGGATTTTGTATGGGTTTCGGATTGTGTGGCCTCTGTTGAACATTTTTGTCTTACTTACATGGCCCTAGGATAATTTTTGTGAGGAAAAAAAATATCTGCACGAAAAGTTGCGACACTGAAAAACCGTTATAGTTTTACAATAATGGCGATAAACAACTGGAAATTGGTTGGGAACTACTTTTTAGATATTAATATAGACAAAATTAAAACGAAAATACCTTGGCCTAGGGCAACCCAAACGTCAAAACAGCTTGGCAGTCAAAGTGTTAATATGTGCTCTTTCGGGTCGACTAAAAATATTTTTCCAATTTCATCACAAACTTTTGCAATTGGCTTGAATCTGTACACTGTCTTGGGGCATTTTCACTTTCAATGACAAGCAATAAAATATTTTGGGAACAGCACTGATTTAAGCGCACGCAATATTCAACAGACTAGCACTAAGTATGACCAGTATGTTACAGAATATGAATCTAGATGAAAAGGCGCACAGTTACGGAAAAAATACTTCCCAGACGTCTGACGATTTTTGTCAGATAAAAAGATGTTAAGTAAAACTGCAGCAAATGCCTCAGATTGCACTTACGGCACAAGAAGTAGCGCATGCATGTACATAAATATATTGAGTTGATACAAAAGTATTTAGGGTTGTATTGGTGTGTAGAGAAATTTTTTTTTATGCGCGCTAGTGTAAACAACGCGTGCAGTTATGTGCATGTTCATACAAGAGAAAAACCTGCTCTCATACGTGTGGACACTGAAATTTCTTTCGTGTGAGCAATGATAAATCGTATAGGTAAGAAGAAAGTGCACAACTTCGTTGACAAATAGCACCAAAAAGGCTTTTGACACTGTAAATGTAAGCCAAGATGGGTAGCCAGTATCGTAGCACGGGTCATGAGCGCCACTGGCAAGGTTTGAATTCTGCGCCCCCCAAGAGAAACAACACAATAACTTCGAAAATGTAATTTCAATTATGTATACATTTAAGCATAAAATTAGTTTCTACTTACTAATATGTAGAAAGGGAAACAATACAATACGAGTTCGTTCATTTAGGCATTGTAAAATCTCGTAAAGCTTACTTTTCAGACTTTTTCTGACGCCAATTTGTCAATAATATGATCTTTCAATCTCTTAATACAACTATGTAATTGGCTTTCAAATCATCTTTGTATTTTAATGCTAGACCAGCAGCGTCTTCAGTGGTTTCGTGTCACGAAAGTCCTGTTAGGAAGCCAAAATCAGATGCAACAGCAAGTAAACTTTAAAATTTCCATCCGTTGCTGAATACGTGTGTCCAGTGTATAGTAAGGAGGAATTTTAAACTTTTGAGGTGGTGTCATTATGGCCGCATTTTCCTTGGCCCTTTTGTCAGACATTTATTAACTTTCGTTTATGCTTTTCAGAAAATTACGGTTCTATCGACAGCTCGCTTACTAAATTTGTTGCTGAATGTATACACAGCTCTATTTGAGTTTTTCTAAAATCCAAAGTCTTGAAAAAAATCTACAAGGCAAGTGATGATGAGGTCTGATCTCATATCTGTTTAAAACTGTTAGAACTAAGATATTCTATCGAAATCAGTTAAATCCAGTTCCCGTACGAAGATTTTTCGTAGTTTGCCACAGAAGAGAGATTTAACAAGAGAGTAAGAAATTTCCGCATGCTGCAAATTTTAGCCCAAGAAATGTATGCTTTCCATTTTTTGTTGTTCAATGCGTTTCTGTACTTTTTCACACTCTCTCAAAAAACTATGCGCGGCCTAATTTCACGCGGTCTAATTTCCATGCCCCTTATTCGCGTTCTATTAGAACATATGACCTCGTACCAATGCGCTACACATTCTATTATCTGAGCGCTAGTTCTTTGGTCATGCGATTCGAATGAATTTCCCCGATCTATTCGATTAATGAGCTGTATAACACTGTTCAAAAGGAAATTCAGGCAATACTCAGAGACACTTGAATGATTGATGATTTAATCATATATCCATTTAATTAATAATTTTCTTATTTAAAGTAATGTTAATTTTTCTCTATTTTATAAATTATAATAATCTTAATAATTACATAAAAACAAAGTCGGTTTAGTTACACCATTTATAACTCAAGAACGGCTGGGCCGATTTTTATGATCTTTGATTTTTTGGATGTGACTCCGCCCTGAATAGCAGAATAACTATTACATCTTGGGAAAAATTCACGAAAATAAAATGTATGAAGAAAATGAATTTTCATTCATTCATTTTCTCATAATGTATTATATTTTGTAAGAAACGGCGATATCATGAAATCTCGAGAACGGATTGACAGATTTGAGCTGTCTTTTTTTTTGTTGCGTTAGGCTCCGGCCAATAGAAACTTTTTACAGCAAGAAAACTTAAAAATTTTTAAGGAAATTTTGAAAATTCGGAAAAATCGATTTTCCGGGGAATTTTCTTATTTTTTCATTTTGATCGTAATATTACAGTTCAAATGGTTGCAAAAGTTCTAAATTGGGAAAAGTTTCTCGGAAAATCTTTTTTTTTTATTTTGACGTAATAATACAGTGAAAATGATTGCAGAGCTCGAAATTTGGAACATTTTTAATTGAAAAAACCCTTTTCCAACACATTCACATGCAACATTGGCCACACATTAGTATGCTATGTTTTTTGGTTTGCAAGATCGCTGTTAGTCCACTTGACATTGCGCAGTTGACAGGTGTCCTTTCTGCTTCGTCATTTCACCATAAACTAACTATAGGTATATGTATATTATAGACAGCAAACTTCGATGCATTTGACAGATTCGCTCCACCACGCTAAAATTGGTCCATTTCAACCTAGAAACTTGTATGTTTTCTGACGTTTCAGCTAAATCAAATGGTAGCCTCACTAACACACTCTTATGGCGGGTTATTTCCGTCAAACGCTTCCTGTCAATCCACGATCAACAGCAACCGATGAAATCATAGCTTGCCTTAAGCTTTCGTATTTTTGTAGCATTTTGTGAAGAAGCTGCGGTTGACGACGAATATTTGAGTTGCGTTGTAAAACGATCCGTCTGCCGAGATTTTCTTCAATCAATTGTTGGCGATTGGCAACGGAGAAGTCCCAGTCAACGTTTCCACTGGATTGATTTCATTCCCGCCGAATTTCTGCCATTTAGCAACAACGAAAGAGGAACTCATTACGAATGTGTTCCCAAACATCGTCCAGAATTATGTTAACCACGATTGGTTGAATGCCCGTGCGATTTTGGCATCGACAAATAAGAATGTCGATGATTTGAATTTCGTAATTCAAAATGCAATTGCGGGATTCAATAACATTCATTCAAATCAGTAAATTGTGTGACTAATCCGAACAAGGCAACCAATTATCCAACAGAGTTCCTGAATTCCATGGATTTGCCAGGATTACCACCAAATAATTTACAACTGAAGGATGGATCTGTTATTATTATTATATACCATGCTCTGGAACCTCAATCAACCGAAACTGTGCAATGGAACAAGATTGCTCGTGAAGCAATTCAAGAATAATGTCATTCAAGCAACGATGCTCAATGGCAAATTCAAGGGCGAGCAAGTGCTCACTTCGAGAATTCTACAGATTCCAAATGATCGTAAACGTTCCACCAAAAAAATTAATTTCGAAAGGAATAGTGAATGCTCGAAATTATTTCAATCAAAAAATCAATTTTGGGCGAGACGAAGTTCGCCGGGTCCGCTATAGATAGATAAAAGATAGAGTTGTGAAACCTCCTAACCACTTTGTGTGGTTCTTAATCCGCGGTCTCCTTACAAGTTCCAGGTTGAAAATTCAAATGGTTTGAGTGATGGGCCACCGCGACCCATCTACCTAATCTAACCTCACCACATGAATTCGATCTACCTTACCAAATCTTACCTAAAATGACTATGGTAGTGAGAATGGAATCTTGGTAAGTGAGACCACTCAAATTAGGATTACCTTAATCATCAATTTTATATAACATAGTGAATGAAGGTCAGGTGACATGAGGTTAGATGGTTAATATACTAGCAAACAATTGGAATTAATCCATCAGCCGCATGCACACTCCTAAGGATTAATGACTTTCGGTTTTTTTTTTTACATGAATATTTTATCCAATAAAGTGATTGCTACGGAATAAAATGAGCGTTGAAACGTCGACTTGGTCAGTTTGAATAAAGCACTTGCAAGAGGATGAACGAGCCGCTAGTTTCGAAAATTTGCTTTCGCTATCACCTCCAAGTCCTTTGGACGGTATACAGATATATTGGATTTAGCCACTTCACTTACCAACCATCCTCGAGAAGGTTTAGACCTTCAAGTAGTAGTCTGTAATGTCAGAAGTTAAGTACGTGTACAACATAAAAAATAGAAACGATATGATAATAAAACCACTTAATATTAGAGAGATAAAACAAATTGTATATGAAACGTTACCGAGGCACCTTGAAGGTCTAAACCTTCTCGAGGATGGTTGGTAAGTGAAGTGGCTAAATCCAATATATCTGTATACCGTCCAAAGGACTTGGAGGTGATAGCGAAAGCAAATTTTCGAAACTAGCGGCTCGTTCATCCTCTTGCAAGTGCTTTATTCAAACTGACCAAGTCGACGTTTCAACGCTCATTTCATTCCGTAGCAATCACTTTATTGGATAAAATATTCATGCAAAAAAAAAACCGAAAGTCATTAATCGTTAGGAGTGTGCATGCGGCTGATGGATTAATTCCAATTGTTTGTAAGTATATTAACCATCTAACCTCATGTCACCTGACCTTCATTCACTATGTTATATAGAATTGATTATTAAAGTTATCCTAATTTGAGTGGTCTCACTCACCAAGATTCCATTTTCACTACCATAGTTATTTTAGGTTAGATTTGGTAAACTCAGGTATGTTAATATAAAACTGGAATTTACCTATAGATGGCCCTAGCTTTGAATGTAGTTAACGCCAAACCGCGTCATTGGCGCCATTGTCTTGTTTTGACATCTGATAAAAATTTTCAACTCACAACAATACAAGTTTCATACAACAACAAAGTTTTTAAAAACGTTGAAGATGTCAAATTTAGTTCCTGGAAACTACGATTTGCGGATAGCAACGATTTTCTATTATCATTTGAGGAAAACTGCAGAATCGCATCGAATGCTTCACGAAGCTTATTGTGAGCATGCCCTTAAAAAATCGCAGAGTTTGAAGTGGTTTGAGAATGGTGTGATCTATTATTCTGAACAATTCCGACAACAAATGATCGATTTGAGTTGAAAAGCAATTTGAGCAAAAAAAAGTGAGTTTGCTTCATTGTAATGCACCATCAAACAGAGCAAAACCGGCCAATAAATCGATTAAGGCGTTTAGTTGGGATATAATTTCACATGCTGCTTACTCACCAAACTTGGTTCAATTCGATTACTACTTATTTGCATCGATTGGGGCACGCACTTGTTGAGCAGCACTTCACTTATGACGAAAATGTACGAAAATGGCTCGATGACCGGTTTGCGTCAAAAGAACAACGCTTTTTTTTGGCACAGCACCCACAAATAGTCAAAGAGATGGGGAAATATATAGCTAGCGTCTAGCGATGGGCAATACTTTGAATAAAATATTTTTTATCATTTCCATAAAAGTTAAAGAGTATCGCTACCTTGGAGAAATCCTTACACCTCGACTTCAGGCAGAGGTTCTGGCGGTACAGAGAGCGGCGAAGTTGTTAGTGACGAAGCTGATATTAGATAATGATATCACCATCTATGTACATATGTGCATCGACAGTCAGGCCGCACTCAGAGCACTAGAATCGTATATCGTTAAATAGGCAATTGTATGTGGTAAGGTTAAAAAAGGTAGATGGGTCACCGCTCACATAAACCAAACGTGCGGATCCATTTGAACTTTTAACCTGGAACCTGTAAAGAGACCGCTGATTTAGAACCACCAGGACAAAGTGGTTAGGAGGTTTTTTAGCTCTATCTAGCTCATCTTGGAAGTTGTATGTGTTTCATTTTTGAAAGTATCAAAGGGAAAAGAATCTCTAGTGCAAGATCTCTTCTGTTCTGACAGAACAGCTCTGACCAGCATGTCATATTCTGAATCTCCGTGATCGTTCATTTGATCATTGGTGCGCTAAAGTCTTACTGGAAAGGGTTTCTTTATTAGAGTTTGGTATAGGAATTATTGGTCACTGTGGTGGTGCATGCCGGGTTAGGACCGTATTCCCTCCAGCAAACAACTACTACTAATTAAATGGTGCCAGATTATTGCGATTTATGTATCCATCGCCATATTTCGACGCATGAAACGATACGTTTGTATCGTCGGCGTCGCAAAATAATCTTATCTTGAGCGCAGTCGTTCATGAACGTTGCCTGCATTTGGAACCGAAATCAGCAAAAGAGGTATTGTTGGGATGGTTCTATCCCCTGCTGGTTCCAAAGTAAAATCACGTTGTATCTCCGGTATAGTTCGTAGATCAGAAATAAAAAAACCAAGTATAAGTTTGGTTAAGTATATGTACAATTTATTTCTTTACGAGAGACACGTCTTGCTCGGTTGAGGGTTAAAGCCAGAAGGAAGTTTTGGTGTACAATGTGAATACAATATGGAGGAAAAATATGGAGAATAAATATGGAGTGGGTTCCGCAGACCAAGCGTATTATCACTTTAGTGACATCTATGTGACAAGACTAATTTTAGTACTAGAGATGAGCAAATACTCTTTTCACCTGAACAGGTATGATATGCAAATATGTACATTTCTTATTTAATTTTTTTTTTTTAAAAACATTTTATCAAAATCGCAACTATCCAATTTAATTGATTATCAGGCTGTGTGGTTCGTTGTATAGCAAACGAGTAATACCAGCGCTTGGAGTTACAAGCTCGCGCGCTTGCTCAAGCTTGTAAGGTGTTCGATTGAAATTGAGCTAGTTCACGTTTCAGTTTCTGTTTTGTTCTAGTGAAGTGTACAACATGTCGCTATTTTTAAAAGAAGAAACTTCTATTTTTATTTTACGGACTGGCATTTTGATTTAACAAAAATGAACGATTGGGACGATGACACTAGGATTTGGATAGTGTGCCGTTATCGTGCTTTGGAGTCTGTAATTTTAGTCCACAGAAAATCATTCAAACGTTGGAAGAGGGCAACAATATGTTGAACTTCATCTTTATGCCTGATGAGGCCGCTTTTGATTTAAACGGCAAATGTAAACAAGCATAATTGTCAAATATTAAGTGACTCTAACCCGGAGATACTCCATGAGACGGAACTGCATCCAGCTCGAGTCACAGTGTGGTGTGCAGTTTCATCAAGCTGCGTCGTCCCATACTTTTTTTTGAAGAAAATGGTCGCACTTAAATGGTCAGTGGAGACCGTTATTGAAAGATTTTGCATGAGTCCCAGAACTAACCCGAATGAAAATCTCTTTCAACTATGTAGTTATAGTGAAATGGTGCAACTTAACACATAGCCAGACCTGTCATTACAGAATTGCAGCGAAAATTCCCAAATAAGCAGATATCCAGGACTCCACTTTAGGTTGGCCGCCCAGATCTTCTGACTTGACTGCACTTGACTTTTTTTGTGGGGTTATTGTAAGCAGAAAGTCTGCAAAACTATACCTCTATATTCACTTTACAAACTCATAATAAGTAATTTTATTCACTGTGAGAAATTGAATAAACATTTAGAACGCGGCTGAGTGTGTAGCGGGTCAATTACCCTTTTTTGCGCTGTGCTACCGAGTTTTGAGGTCCCAGGTTCGTTTCATGGCAAAATCTTTTATTTAGTTCTTTTGCATGGCAGCACAGTTTCAGATAGCTTTTATTTTTCCCAAAATTATTGTTAATCGAATGATGGTAATTTCTTCAAAATTGGTCCAGTAGTTTACGAGTTAATCGCTTGAGAAATTGAATTTCTCCACTGGAATTTCTCAAAAACTATACAAGTTACGAGCTTTGCTATAGTTTTGTTTAAAAATATAGTTAATCATCTAAAAACTATGATTTTTCATATTTTTGACTTCAGTAGTTTCCGAGAAAACAGTGGGAGGCTTTTGGTATGATATTTTTCACACATTTTGGGTAATAAAGTTTCTAACAGAAAAAATCAAAAAAAAAAAAACATTTTTGGAATCTTTGTTCCTTTCGAATGATGTCCCACATGATATACTTTTTAGATTTTTTTTTTTTTTTTTTGAGATTACATTTTACCCACCCTGTATAGTTGTTTCACAATATTTTAGAGTTATATGTTGTCAATGTATGTATGTGGACCAAAGTAATATATAAGTGTGCCAAATTTCAAGTTTCTAGGAAGAACGGTTCTTGATATATTTATAGTGACAGACGTTTTTGAGTTAGAGCGAACTTATAATGGTTCCGTATTACCATATGGGTACGGAACCCTAATGAAGCAAATCCCGCTGCAATCCTAAAGGCATTAATGAACTATACATAGTTTTTAATAAGATGTCGCACATGTGTCAGCGATCGCGGTTGCCATTTGAAATCAGTAATTTTGAAAAACCATTAAAAAATATAATAAAAATGAATTACCTCTAAAATGAACTTGAAATGAATAAATTATGTAACTTGGAAAATATCATTCATCAGTTACTCTATATAAAAAACGGTCAATAATAAAAAAAATGAAAAGCCACAAACAACGCGGTTTCGGAACTTCGATTATTAATTGTTTACTATCCATCTTCGGTTGGTATCAATTTTCGCGCTTGCTTACCAAAGCCTCATTCATGTATCCATAGTACGTTGTAAACGGGTCTTGTCAGCCAAATTGGTTTTTTACCTTTATACATTTCATATACAAATTTGAGCAAACGCCCTTTTCGAGCATAGCAGTTGTTAAAGCTAAAAAAATGTTTCCAACGAAATTAATTTTTCTAGTCAGTTTTTATTAACACCACATACTTTAGGCAACTATTAGAGTGTTCACGAGCCACTACCCCACTTCCTCTGCGAATATCCAGAATTTGCTAGTAGAGCAAGCATTGCAACATTCCATCAGCATATTTCAACAATTCCTCGCAATTTAATTATCAGCACTTATTAACCTCTTAGAGCGTAACTACAAAACCCTCTTGCCTGTCTGATAATTAAAAATTACACATTTTTCGGAAACCATTCAATTTTGAAATCCTTAGAATATTTCCATAAAAAAATTCCAACCGATTAAAATCCCATTCCATTCTAATGAGTTTATTAACAGCTAAAAGGCCGAGCATGCTTCCACGTCCAATCCAAATCATCTGTCCCGTCCTTAAAAAGTCCAAAAGGATAAAACTTTCAACAGAACTCGTGCAAAATTAGAATACAAATTTTCGTGAATAGTTCCATGACTACGTGATTAATAAAAGTATCTGAACTGCACTTGGATTTCACTTCAGAGTTCAGGGCTGCTCGTCATCGTCATTAGAAGTGAAGTGAAATTGTTGTAAAAGTCCTTTGTCTGATTAGTAACTACTGTGGACTAACAAAACGCCGCCGGGCGGAAGGACGAGGACCAGGATACTCGACGAAATTAGAACTGCATGAGATCATCGCAAAAGTATTTTTTAATTAATGGAACACTGGGACATGAGTGTTTGGGATTATTTTTTTTAAATCCTGCGGGCATTCAGAGCCCTTATTTAAATTTCATTAACCCCTTATTTATCGGATGAATGGTCGACCGAATTGCATGACCATCAATGTGTGGACATTGGGCAGTTTTTTGGTTTCTACTTTTCTGGTGTGGTTTGAGCCGATGTGTGAATGATTGGGAGGGGGGGTGTGGGCATCCTTTGATGGGTTTTGAAGTTTACAGAAATTCGAGAGAATTAATTGCAAAATTCTAAAAGTTACAAGTTCGACCACAATCTGACGTTACAGGAGACGTGATTCATTGCAGAAGAGGGTTGAAGACTGCTGAGTGTTGGAAGGTCAACATGGGGTGGGTTAAGCAAATTTACTTTTTTTTTTACAGTGGGGTGAGTTGATGTCAATCACTGGAATAAATCCTACAGCAGAAAACTGTACCAACATTTTAGTATTAAAATAATAAAATACCAACAAAATGTTGTATTGATATGTACCTATATGTACTCACATACACCCGTGGACAAAAAAAACCCTCGTACCATTATGTTACTTCAATCTTCATGAAAAAATCCAGGTTGTTCTTATGTTATAAAATTAATTTGTTAGTTTAGACAGAGTAACAAACATATATATTAGTCGAAATTTGACCACACAATTTAAATATATTTGCATTTGTATGAAAAAAGGGAATTTTACGTTTTATTTAGGCAAACAGTTTTATTAAAATTTGATTACGTACAGGTGCAACTATAAAAAAAAAAGTAAGTAAATATTAAATACAACCTTAAAATAATAAAATAAGAATTCATTTAATATACAACTAACCCAATATTTGGTTATTCCACTTTTTTTCTTAATGACGTCATCAACCCAGTTTGGCATCGAATCAAACAATTTTTTTATATAGGTAGGAGATTGTTAAATCTTTATACCAGATGTCTTTCATTATACTTTCCAGTTGAGTAACAGATGTTGGCCTTGTCTCTCTATTTTTTTTGCCCATGTAATGCCAACAGTTTTCTCTAGGGTTAAGGTCCAGGCTACTACCAGGCCATGGAGGAGAAAGAATCCCCAAATAATCCGTGTATTTAGTTTAGTACCCAAAATTAGAGTAAAGTAAAAAAAGTTTATAAAAATGTTATTTTACGGATAATACGCAGCAGAAAAGCTTAGCGATTTTAATCCATGTACAAGACCTGAATCGTCCTGAAAAATCATACTACCAACACTGCGGCAAAGTTGCTATAAAGTAGGGACAACATCGTTTTCTATAATTTTTTGTTATTTTGGGCATTTACTGAGCCTCTAAGGACTACAATTTATCCAACACCAAATCGGGTTATTGCTCCGCCATACGCATACCATAATACACTGGTCGCTCGCTTTACGCGACTTCTCGTTGCGCGGTTTCACTTTTGCGCGAAATGCGTTTGCCTACCAAAATTCGATTTGCGCGGCTTAAATAATTGCTTACATTTAATTTTTCAGGAATGCAACACCCTAAATTACATGAAATTCATACTTCGCTGTGCGCGGTTTCGCATTTCGCTAGACTTTTCCTTCCTCTAACCCCCGCGCAAAGCGAGGGACCCGTGTATAAGGGGAATGCTTAACGGTGGGTAAAATGCAATTATCTGAATACCGTTCACCTTTGCTTCGGTGGACCACGGAGTTTCCGCCTGGGCCAAATAAATTGAATTTGGTCTCATTCGAAAATATCGCTCTTGCCCTTTCGGCCTGGGTCCAATTTGTATAAGTTTTTGCCCATTCAAGCCTTAGTTTTTTCATTCGCGGTGTGAATTGTGAATTATTACCAAATGAAAAAAATACAGAGCACTTACCAGTTGTCTTGAAGGATATTCAGATAGTTAAAATATTGGTAATAAGAATAACTAAAAAAATAAATGCTTATAAATATTTTCACCATACATAGATTGGCTCCCATCGTTCTCAAAGCGTAGCCGTATTTTCTCTTGGGTTTTTAACTAATATGCATTACTCTAGCAGTAAGGAAGTTAGTGAAAATGAAATAAATGCTAGTAACGAACTTCAGTTCATAGCAATAAAAATAAGGAAGGATGAAGCAATCGGAGCACTCACCAATAAATACGCAGCAACATTTGGTAGGCCTGTTGATGCTAAAGGTTAGCTGAAAAAGTCGACAATATGAAGGCAAGACTGAAGAAGAAAGCGGACTTGAAAAAAACTGGAAACAAAGCGATCAAATTGTTGGATTGGGAGAAGCGTTTACTAAAGGCTATGGAAGGTGACAGCAATCCAACTATTGGGAGAATCTGTATGATTTTCTTCTGGTGCCTCTTCAACAGGTTCGATGTCAGGATCGCCTTAAGTTTTAGCGATATTATGGAGAACGACACAGGCAATTATTATTTTTGGTATATTTTCCAATTTCACCCGACAAACGTACTGTAAGATAGGAAACCGGCGTTTCAGTTGTCCAAAACATCGTTCTATAATTACTCTTTCTTTTTTCAAAAGCATTCTAAATTTTTCTTCCGCACCAGAAGTAGGATTTTCATATGGAGTCATTAGGCATGGTTCTATCCCATATCCGCTGTCACTGTCAATGAGCAAAACATTGTTTTGGTTTCGTAATTTAAGACACACTTCTGAATTTTTCCATATTCTCGAGTCATGTACGGATCCAGGCCAACTAACGTCAACACTTAGTAAACATTTCTTTGGCATCATCAGTGGCTTGAACATTCAGAGTAGGTTTACCTTTTCGATTAATGAACTCATCTTCATAGAGTTTTGGTTTCAGTATCCCTACGTGGGTACAATCGATTACACCAATAGCTATCGGAAACTTAAACTTCCTTTGACATAACTCTTTTGCTTCCGTTATTTCGCGATTGATAGTTGGAAACTTGACCCAATCAGTTGCATGTGCAACTATGCTGTCAACTACTGCATTCATAGTCCGAGATACCATAGCTTGATTAACACCAAGTTGTTCACCGATACCATTCTGATATCCAGGATCACTGAGATATCGCAAACATGCCTTTATTCTGTGGGCAGTTGACAAGGCAAGGCACCTCCACGAGTTTCTTCATTCATACCTAAAAATCGGTCGGCAGCCACTGTAAATTTCTCTCTTCAAAACGGTATAAATCTTTAAAATCACGAACAAGTGTAGATAATCGGGTCTTGTAATATTTAGTATCCCTCACTTGGACAACATCTGCCATCGCGCTGAAAGTTGGATAACACAACAATTTACTACCGAAATGAGTCTGATACTGACCTAACTCAGAATTTTTGAAGGATTTGCTTTTTATTTAAAGTAAAGGGTCAAGTTTATACATACTCATATACTTTTATGTGGATAAAAGGATATGCTCTTACTCGAAAAGTATAAGGTTCTGCTCGAAATTATTATGAATACATGCAGAAGGATTTCCTTCAAGTATAAGCATATCATTTTCTTTATGAATACGGCCCATTGTCCAAGCTTCATAATTATTTAAAATTAAAATCCTCTCACTCTTATTGATAGAGTCTTCCTTAATGTAAAAATGGGTTTGTCCTCTGTTTAAATGATTCTATGGAAGCATTTTATTCAAAAAGGCTCCATCCATCGTAAATTCTTCTCCCAGTTCAAAAACTTTGACATCAAAAGATACCCCTAGACCCGATTTTTTTTTTTACTTTCAAGCTGCTACAATGTTAACCATCAACTGTTTTCAAAACTGAAAAGTTAAAATGGGTAACTCTTTAATCATTATTAACGCACTATCACATACCATACGATGAACGATTATTGATACAACTGGTTTGGCTAGTCTAAGATAAAGTGAAGATTGTAAGATTTCAAGGATTCAATATCTAGCTAGACCGAGCCAGTAACCATAGCCAGGCCGGATTCAAATAGCTTGAAGGTTTATTTATGATATTCGTTAACTGAAGAATACATAATCAGACCATGTATTCAAACACAGTGAGAATATGCTAAATGGATACAGAAATGTAATTTCACCCACCTAACATAAATACCCATCTTTATCGACGAGGAACATTCTACATTCGTGTAATAAATATTCAGCTCCTCCCCCTTATCTTATTACTAAAATAATTCTCATTTACACACTTAAACAGTTTATGTAAAATTTAAACTACAAGATATCGCAATTTTGCATATTCTTAACGTAATCTGGTCTAATGCGTTGCCATCGCGCGCGCCGTCGAGTAGGTACGCTACGCCATGCTAAACAACACCAGTCCCACTCCAGTGTATTAATTAAGTATCTCGCTTTCTCTCACTTAAATTGGTAATTTTAAATCTTGTTAACGACGAGAATTTGTAATTAAATTTTTACTTTTCACGCTCGGACCGCTTTGCATTCCAATTGAACGTACGCACACGGCCCACCCGACTGGAAAGAAGGACGAAATTTCTAAATTTTTACCAAAGATACTCGAACAAAAAGGAGCTCGCCGCGCCGAGTGGATTTAATCCGTCCCCCACACCATCCCCGAAAAAAGGATATAAATTAGCAAGTGGATTAAGGAGTGGGGCTTCACCTTCAGGGATGCCAAATATTTTACATGAAATCCTGTTGGGATGCCGTCCAGATTTCGGTGTCCATTTTAAGTTTGGAAAATCGCATTTTATCGGCAAACACCTTTTTGTGTTGTTTTAATTGGCAATAAAGCCAATAAAAGGATTCAAGTGTAATCAGTTGTATCGTACTTAAGGTGGTTGCATTGTTATCTGGAGTAGCTACAGATAGCAAAGTGGTGGTACTTTAAAAATTATTGTCACGATAAATAAGGATATTTTACAAGAAACGTACATCTTTGATGGTTGTATGTACATTTATTTTGTTATAAAAAAAAAACTAGAAGAACTAAATGTAAGGGTGGGAGAAAAAAGCAAACTTCTGAAAAGTTATGTTTGACGTGACAAAAATAACAAAACTGTTTTTGAAGTGAAACTTTTCTGCTACAATTTTTAAGCATAACGAAAATTCCGATCGCAAGGGGGGAATAGCTAGGTACGAGATGTGGGAACTTGTAGAGGAGAAGAGTGCCTAAACTACTCAACTGATTTCAGCCAATAGAGTGTCGTTGGATTCGTCTTTACCCGGAGAGTATCTTATGTTATATGACGTCACAGAAGCATTCAATATGGCGGACGCCACAAGATGGCGGATTACCGTTATCTTCACGACCTTATTATCATGGATATCAAGTGAAAGAGTTCTATTTATGTATTTATTTATTTATTTATCGTCGATTTTTCATATTGCTTTAACGATGAAACAAGATTGACTAACACGATTCAAATAAGAAAGCTCAACAAAATACAAACATAAAAAATACTCTGTCTGGCACGATTAGAAATTTGATAATGCTTTTGAATTGAATTACTTTTGTAGTCTGCCATTAATATGTGCAGTCACCCCTCGTATAACGCGGTAGTTACGTTCCAGAGAAACCGCGCGTTATACAAAATCGCGTAATACGATACTTGGGCATACTAAAGCTGGGGTTATGTTCTCCCAAAAAAAAAAATGCCTCTAAATTTGTTACACTTTTTGAAGAAAACTAGCCGAACTATAGTATTCATACGAAAACGCTACACAAATGATAAAAACAATTATTATGTTAATAATTGATAAAGAGGAATGTAATCTTTATTGCAGATTCAATTCATGTTTCATACATATTGGACATACTTTTTAATTCTTAAAGAAGTCCATTATAAGAGCTTGCTGAGCATTTCTCTGCAACTTCTTTCGGACTTCAAAATATGGAGCTAGAGAACTTTGCAAATGCCTTTTGAAATTGTTGGAGCGCTCCATAGAGTGCTCAGTACCTGCGAAGAAATTCTCCAAATAAGCAGCCAAATCCAATCGTTGGTTTATGTTTTAACCATGTTTTATACTTTATGTTAATACGTATCTACCAGACATAGCCAGACACGAAAAAGCGGCAAAATAAACAAAACCGGACAAGTATTTCAGTGAGCCAACATTAGGCGTGTTTTATTATTCTCATGATCGTTTTATCCGGATGATCGTTTTACACGCATTACAAAAACAAAAGAAGATCTTCCTTTTTATCGGGATCTCTTTACGTGATCTGGCGATTAGTTCACACTATTCGCCACCAGGTTTCGTTTTGTTTCGTGAGGGTTGGTATGCTGTCAAAGGATTTGTCAAACATGGGTATTGCCAGATCAGAAATTAAAATTTAAATAGAATGCAAAATGCTATTTATTATTTTATCAGTTTATAAAGTGGTGGGCTGTGCTTTCCAATAGGTTAACCTGAATTTTCACTTTTGAAGTGAAACTTCTTTAGCCGCGGTAGGGCAAATTTGCCTGAATCAGACGAAAAAGTGAAACGCTTCCCCTTCTCCAACTTCAACAGACAGTAAAGTAAATTTTAAAAAAAATAACATACACGTAGCTACATATCGACCCACAAAATGAGAAAACATTTGTTTATGTGCTTAAAACAGTAATACATTTTTCACAAAACCATACAAATCTGCACAAAAATCGAACAAATGTTAGCAAATTTGACATAAAAATGACTTGACAGGCTTTTTAGTGTTCCGTCCGTACCAAAACGGAACACTAATGGAATCAGTTCGGTGTCTGTCTGTCTGTCTGTCTGTCTGTCTGTCTGTCACAGGCCTTTTTCTCAGAGACTACTTAACCTAGACTATTGAAATTTGGAACAGTTGTAGCAATTAGTGGCCTTAACACAGACCAGAACTTAAAAAGCTGAATTTCGACTTTGGGGGGGTAGTTTCTTAACAAATTTTCACAAAACGTTACAACTTGCTGTCCCGAGCTTTTTCTCCGAAAATATCGCTCAGAAAAATCTGAATAAAATCACAAACATTGAGAATAAAGTGTAGATGGAAACATAATTCTCACGACTGCCCTACTTCAACCGTTTTTTTTAAATTAATTTTTTAATTTCAACTACCCTACTGTTAACATACCCAGAAAAATATCACAACGCCTAAAAATAGATACGAGAGTAAAAATTGAATAATTGATGGCAAAAGTGTTATACCCGCAGCGAATTTTCGTGGCATATTCCTACCGGATAACTATTGACCTAAGACTTAAACCAATGATACATAATATAACACATAAAGGAAGCTTGATGGTTTCCTATTATAATGTAGGTGTCTCTACTTTTACTATATTGGAAAAAATTGAATTTGTGTATATACAGCCACAGAGAGGGAGACAAATCGCAAAATACGCAGTTAATGCAATTGAACGAATAACGAGACGAAAAATTAAATCTGATGCACAAGCGTACATTTCTTGTAAATACATATACATATGAACATATTATGTAGGTATATATGTATGTATGTATATACATGCTTTATTTGTTGTTTTTTTTTTTCTTTTACTTTGTGTGTGTGTATAACTATTCTTCTGAGCAGATGAGAAAGGACATCAGAGACATATGTACATACATACATGCATATGTAGGTAATTTGTTCAACTTACTTGTTGGTATACATTTATGTAGGTACAAATTTGAATTTATTTTTCGCAAATTGTGCTCAATTTATTTGTATTGAAATGTGCTGTGCACCATAAAACTATGTATGTAGGTACACATGTATTTTCTTGTGTCTGCAGATATACAAGTGCATATGTACATATATGTACCTATATATGTTTTTATGTTTGTACATATGTATATGTGAGTATCGAACAAAGTATCATTGTATCTTTAGTAGAAATCGTATCGTAAAGAAAGGGTTCATATAGATCTATCAACATAAATCTATGACATACATATGTATGTAGTTAAAATAACTGATACAGTACGGAACACTTATTGCGCAAGTATAACTTGCACTTGACCGGATTTTTTTTATTGCGTTCACTGCCCTGCCTTAGTCTGTGCTGCACAACTTATGAAAAATGCAATGAATTTACGGCAGCTATCAGTTTATTTCTTTGTAATTATTTCACCATACAATATTCTGCATTTACTATCTACTATTTACTATTTATTTTATTTGGTAATATATTATTTTGTGTTTTTAATTTGGTCGTTTTTCATTTTATCACATGTACAAAATTTCGCGCGAATACAGAATATTTTATGGTAAAATAATTACAAACCTAAATGAAAGTTTGCCAAATAAATAAGAAAATGATACTTTTCAGTTTTTCGAGGTTAGAATTTCGAAAATTTAAAATTTTTTTTGGATTTATTTGTTATTTCCTTACATATTTTTTTTTGTGTTTTAGATGTCATTTGGGACCTATAAAAAAATTGTTTAAGTCCGAAGGTTGACCTGTTGGAAAGCGGCCCTCTTATATAAACACATTTTCAAGGTTATTATTGTATCTAAGCTATGTTTTTTGTGTATCATAAATAGTCGTGTTTTAGTTATTGATATTTCAATTAAATTGGTAATAAGAAGTTATCATATTTTGTATATTTTTAGTAAAATATACGACATTTAATTTCATTAAATACATCAAAAAAATATTTTTTGGTGATTCGCAAATTACAAATGGTAGCTCCGCGTTTTTTTTTTAACTTCGCGCCAAACACGAAACTGTCAAATGCAAACAACAAAAAAATCATCTTCAAAAGTAAGCAATGGAAAACGACCAAAAATCCAAAGTTCAGGTAAGAAAATTACAACATACGAGTATGTACATTTTTTTAGATCATTTTCAGGGTGGAAGAAGCTGAAAAAGCAAAAGGAAAGAAATATCAAATTCTGCTTCTTCGTCCATTGTTTTTATTTATGACAAATGTCAATGTCAAACTACAAAAGCAGTTGTACCAATCTTTAAAAGTTTAAATTTGAGATGATATGGATCGTTTTATTTTAAGCACTTGATCGGATTAGGATCATGCGAATAATAAAACACGGCTATTAAAAGAAATTTTTAATTTTCATGTATTATTGAACAACCTATGGATCACTTGAATGTATTAAAAGGGAATTCCCCGAAATACAGTAATGCGACACACACTTTTCGCGTTAGAAAAGACTGACCGCGTTGTAGAAGTACCGCGTTATAGGAAGGTTTGCCGCAATTCATAAATTACGTTATAGTGAATTCGCGTTCTGAAAGTACCGCGTTATACGAGGGTTGACCTAACTAGTATCGCCTGTGGCCGAAATTCGACCAATTGTGCGAGCGAAACAACTTATTAATATTTATTATTTTACCTGGTTTTTATCTGGCTTGGGCACAATATATTTAACAAAACAACCTTTTTAACAAAACAAAAAGCAAAAGCCGTCAGCCAGATTGACAATTTCATGCGTGGATACATTTTTGCAGCTAAATTCATTATTTGAAATTACAATTATTGAAATATATTTTGAACTTTAGGATGGCAATTTTAATGATTTGCAACATAAAAATAGGGGTATCTATTCCTCCAAAAACTGGTTCTCGTCTCTTGAAGAGTTGGGCATTTTCTTCCTTTTCACGCAAGTTACATAAAGTGCAGAGTGCTGGAAGATCTTCCCTTTACGGCCTGAAATTCAGATGTAACAATTCTCCGAACATTCGAACATTATTATATTATTACAATTCTCCTCGAGTGTTGAAGATAAGGCTTATTCAATTTATTAAAATAGATTCGTGAAAGTGGTTCAAATCCATCAAACTATGGCTTAATTGCTTATAGATTAAGCGTTATGAAGAACATAAATCCTTGGTGAATCTTCCCATTTAGTTTCCGCAAAATGTAATAAAGGGCCACAGTCCAGCTGGATCTATCTTCCCATTTTAAGGACAACTCAACTCCTAGTTCCTCGCACATTTGCCTCCACTTCTGGAAAAAGTTCGCTCTCCTTAACTTTTGGAAGCCGATGATCAGGAAGCTGGATGTTTCTTAAATCATGCTTGAAATGGAGCCTAAAGGCCTAAAGGAATAGTCGTAGGAGAGGCAGACCGATTTCGAAATAGAGCATGTATGTTGGTGGTGGCCTGAACAAGTGCTTGACGAAGAATCTTTGCAGCTTTTCAACTTCTTCGTTCTCATCGTTTCCCAATATCTGACTTGCGTAACACATTACAGATCTTGCAGTTGCTGCGAATAGCTTGTACTTTGCATTGACTGGCACATCTTTTCGACTGAAAACATTTTCTATGAGCAGCTTAAAGCTTTCTATGGCAGTATTTTTTTTTTAAATGTTTGAGTTAAAAAAAAAAATGATCGAAAATGACCCCAACGTAGGTCTACGGTTAATTGTTTGAAAACAAGGTGTTAAAAATCAACTCAGTTTATTTCTTACAATTCCTGTCCCGCGCAGCGCATTGACCTTAAACAAGGTATTATTGTACTTTGGATTTATTTTATCAGGATATTATTTTTGTCTTAGAGGGTGCCGTGAAATAACGCCAAGTGAAACAAGGCCAAATTTTGGAATTTGGTCTTATTTCACTTTGATAGAGTGAAATAAGACCAAATTTTAACGTTTGGCACGGACACATTTTTTCAATAAGTAAGTACGCTAAAATAAACTGATAAAAAATCGTTAAAAACACAAATAAATAATGTTCAGTTACATGGTCGTCATAAGCAAAGTGCACGTAATTAACAGCTGTTTATAGCCGCAAGATGAAACCACACTGAAGGTGCCATCCAAAAGATAGTTTCGGGCGGATGCGTCTGATAGTTATTGGATTGCAGTCGCAATGGTCGGAGATAAAAAAATGGAATGGTAACAAAAAGTTTCCTCAACGACTGTGCCCCAGAAAAACGGCTCCCCATTTTGGTATCTTGACATACCAAAACTATGCATAACGCCTGTCTTAAATATGTAGGTTCCACACCTTTTTTGCTGTAACTAGAGCTTTAGAAAACGACATACCTAATATTTATAAGTTACTTCTGCAGATTTGTAAAAACAGAAAATGTGAGTCTGACCGTTTCGTCGATTACACTGTGGCAATTGATTTGGCCTTATTTCACTTTGGATTAGCAAATTCGTTTGGCTTTATTTCACTTTCACAAAGTGAAAGTCAAACCCTTTCCGTCAAAGTTATCGAGTATGTTTCGATTTGTCATGTAGGTCACATAGTTCATACTTTGATAAGGGATTGCGCTGCAAAATCTCAAATTTTATTTTATTTCAGTCACTAATCAAATACTTTCTCCTTTTTCATCATCATAATTACTACACAAAGGGACAATCCAAACAAGAGATGTATAGACCGCTCACCAATGGAGTTCATTTTCTCCTCCTTTTGCTGTGGCAAATCCGAGTAAACACTTCAAAAAATGAAACTACAAAAGTGAAAATCTTTCCACAATCCGAAATGACCGGAAATCAAATTGTATCCTGCTTCGTCCTTTGGCCCATTATGAAGGTAAAGTGTACATAGACAGAGCGATACGCACGCACAATGTCAATCGAAATGATATGATGTCCTACATGCTAAGCCGGAGATCAAACAGGGGAAATGCTATAACTGTTGACATTTCTTTCCTATGGTCAGACGAATGTCCTGTTTCCATCATTATGGTACGAGTATCTCCTTAAACCACTGACATGTTGATTGTCAGATGACATAATTTCTCTTCAAAGGGCGAAACATACACATTCAGAAACACACAAAAAAAATAAATCAATTTAAGGATATTAAGTCCTCGGGGTGTTTGAAAATTTTGAAAATAGATTACAAAAGAAGGTCCTGTGTACTCTGATTATTGAAAAATTTTACAACGAATTGGGTATGACAGTAATAATGCGTGTATTGGAAAATTGTGTGGTGCTCCTTTGTGCAAAACTTGGTGACATGCTAGGATGGGGTAAAAAGGTCTTTTAAATTGAAAAATTGTTACGACCAGTACCACAACAGGAGGTGTGAGATATAAGAGAGACTATGTCCTTTCTAGGAAAAAAAATTAGTGCAAAATACCAGAGGAATGATGTCCTTTTTTAGGGGATGGGCGTCATACGAGTATAGTCCTTTGGGAATAGACAAATGTTGTGGACACCTTAACATGTTTCAATATAAATCGGCAGGCCGCAGGGCTCTTGTGTTGTTTCTATGTGGCGTGAAAAGGACATTTTAGATTTTTTTTAAGGTTAAAAATAAATCGAAAGAGGGTTCAAATTTGATCAGCAGATGGATTGACAAACATTTTTAAATTCAATTTCAATGAAAACCGCATGCGGTTTTTTGGGTTTCTATAGCGGAAAATATTTAGGAAATCATGTACGAAAATGTGTCAAAGTTTCTGATTTAAATGGATAAGCTCCTAAATAGTTTAGACGAACGTAACGGAGCTAAGGCAAGACGAACCGAAATGCCACTGTGGTCTTACAAAATAACTATGTCTAAATTAAAAACCTGGATCTTAAGTCAGCCATTTTATGTCCTAAAAGATTATGCTATGAACTGAATAATGGACTACATAGACACGCAATATTTGAACTCGGCTAACTATCTGCAGATACTTACAAAATGTTAGATTTACCGAATTTGGAGAGATACTTTAGCTCAAGATCACCTCGGTGTGTTGATTACCTCTTTTTTTCTATTTATTCAAGTTTACTGTAAACAAAGGGTTCACACAGTGACACAGCTCTTCTTAAAATATTTTTTTTTGAAGAGCTTACCAATTTGTTTTCGTGCTTGTCAGTGTTGCAATCTGTTTATTCTACAAACCGCACAGGAGAAGAAATTTAAACGATTAAACGGGCTGACACCACTAGTTACAGCCAAAAATACCAAAGATTAATAGATGAAGTGTTACGCTTTCAAAATGAAGCCAAGATTTCAAACAAGAATGAGAGAGGATAGAGTACAATCCTACCATATAATAAAAGGGAGCAAAAAGAAGATACTGCGGGAAAAAAATGAATTAAACCCCACTTGACTTAATTACAATTCACATACCGGTGGTCGATTTTTATCCAGGAATTGGTTTCATAAGGACTCTTGTTCGGCAATAGGGTAACTTCGGGCTTTATGGCGCACTTTTTTTGTTTCTCAAATAATTTCAACGTGAAAAGCTTTATTATTAAAAAACAAAAACAGTTAGAAAACATAAGAAAATCAGAACAAAATTACGTTAAATAATTATAATAATTCAATGATTTAAACAAAGAAAAAGTTAAGTTAAAAATGTTTTACAAAAAACCATAATGCCCTATGCATAGGGCAATATGACGTGATGCTTTAATCGCGGTTTGATTTGTCACAGCTATCAGAAGTGTTTTTGAATGAAGAACATGAGTCGTGGGACCCCCTATGACTAATTATAATTGTGACTTGGCCTGTATTTGTCTGCCTGTTCAAAGCCCATTTAAAACAGCTCTTTTCTGTTAGGAACGAATCCATACGCTTGTAGTTTCCTTACATGGGCCACAATTTTCTGCTCGTTTTCTACTCCTAGGCATGTGGGAGCACCTAAACATGCTTCCTGTCGTCATCGTTCTAGAGTCTTAGTATAATTTTTTTTGTACATGCTTTACATGCGAACTCCATAAGGGCCAAGTGCGCCATAATGCCCCTACGACAAGTGCGCCATATTAAAAAAAAGACACATTTGCACTAAACTTAAAAAAAAGCCAGATTCTCTTTTACTGTTACTAATCAATGCCACCAAAGGAAAACTAACATGATTCACTTCACTCCACTGTGTACACTAACTCCGCGCGTTTTATACTTAAGGAGCTACTACACGCAAATTAAAAAGAGCCGAAAATATATGTTATTTTTTATTATTTTTTGTGACTTGTAAAAAAAAATTGCAACAGCTTTTTATTAACTTAAAATGGCACTCTATCAAGGAAGACTCAAGTTTTCCCATCGTTTTATTTTCTATAAGTAAACCGGAAATGTGGTTTTTACAAGTTGCGCCATAATGTCCCCTGCGCCATAATGCCCGAAGTTACCCTACAAAAATATCTAGCCCCCCGACCCAAAATAAAATCAAAGAGTCTCGTACGAAACCCAGCAACCCAGCCAAGCCACTGGAAAGTTATCTTAAAAACATTTCTCAAGCTTCCCAATATTTTGAGGTTATACTATACCACAAGCTCACAATCACAACGCAATCATCTAAACTTTATGGTCAGGTCGCAATGTGGTCTGCGCGTTGAAATATTAAGAAGAAACCACTCAAGCCAAATTTCGCGTTACAAATTTTGAGGTGGCGCGTTTATCGTAAGCCGGTAGAAAGCCATTGTGATTCGTCCATAAAGCCCAATTCACAATGTCGCGTTCGGGCGCTTCGCTCGAGCGTTGACATGAGTAGAAACAATGCGCACATATGCAGTAATCTCAAATGTGACATGAGGTTTTATATCGTATATATCGTAAACGATTCTACAGCTCCTGATTGGTGCCACTTTCTACTAGGTCGCGCAGTTTGACAGCTCCCAGTTGTGTTGACATTATACTATTCGTTGGCTTGTTCGATCACCCGTATGCACCCGTATGCCATAAAATCTTCTTTCTGCCGTGAATTCCCGTATGGGAGATTTGAGGAAAAAGAACATATTATCTGTCATATTCGCAAACCTTTAACCACCCCACAATCTGTTCAAGCGGCATTTCGTTTTGTAAATTCCGAGGTCGTGCTTTGGGCAGAAAATATCATCAAGTCCAGTGGTGAAAGCAGGCTGCTCGATTTCTGAACCGTTTTTACAATAGTCCGAAAATGCGGTTTCCAGTAAACACAATCGAAGGTGGAATACCTCTGCAGAATGTAGGCACCCTAGGCGGAAAAGACTGCAGCCAACTTACTGCCAATTTTTCCAGGCATTACGCCCTTGCCTTTATAAGGAAAACAAATCTTTCGGGATATCACTCATGAGTGCTATATGCCACAGTCAAGGGTGGAACTGGCAAACCATATTTATGCACTTGGTATATTGATTGCTTAAGAGGACTGGAAGAAATCCTGAATGTATTCTCCGACTCCGAACAACGAGTATTTAACCCTAAAAATATCTTCATTGACAGGTATAAGTTTGAGGTTCCAGCTGGTTAATGTTATAACCTCCGTCTTAACTCTACAAACTAGGTGCTGTTACATTCAACTCTTCCTACTAACCGCTGCTGGGTAGATTTAATAAACCGAAAGCCGAGAGAACAATTAGGCATATTCAAAACTCAATTAAAAGGTTGAGCAACTGTTATGATATTGCATACCTACTGCTATAATATACTCCTCCATTAGCACACTGAATTTCGCCACTAAGTAGCCAAAGTATCGAAATAATTCGATTAATGTGATAAAAGCCTTTGTTCAAAGTTTAAATGCAATTTGCCTTCCGAACAAAAGCCGCCGCCGCCCAACTCCTTCTCCGGTCACTTAAAAAGGTTTCCTTTACCAGTCAGAGGATTCTGGAAAATCAAATGATAGACACTCCTTTTTTCTCTGCCTCCGGTTTGTGTATCTCACCGTCTGAGTCTAGACTACTTCATCCTGAATGAAAATCAATGCCAGTGCCAACCTCACTCACCTCTGATCCTTTTGACCAACGGCCACCTCCTAAATGCAAGAGCCGCTTAGACATCTCCGCAATGCAAACAGAACCACCCTTCCAAATCGATTGCAATTTTGAATATCAACGTGAATGCATACTACCAGAGATAAGAGCACTTCCTAATAGTTGCACCCTCTTCTGACCAAATGTACTCGTATGTGTGCTCAGGCATATTTGACCATCAAAAGCCAATTAATTGGAATTCCAGCTCATGACCACGTTTGCATCCATAGCAACAAGAAAAAGTACAACAACCTAAAAGCCCGATCATCGAGTAAACACTGTGTGTTCAATTAAAATAAATCAAACAGAGCCGAAGCCGAGTCTGGTTTGATGGAACACAGCCCACAGCACTGGTGAGGCAGAAATGACCTGCGTGGGGAAGGGAACTTTGGCACTCAATGACTTCCAAACGCAAATGCGAAACACGAGTATTAACCTTCAAAGCTGATAGCAGTGTTTGATCATTAAATGGCCCTGTTTGTTTTGGAATACCCACTAAAACGCAGCGGTAATCTGAAAAAGAACAAAATGAACTAGTGCGCCCTTTTTATCAGCTAATCCCATGGAACGTTGCAGAACTCGCAGTTTAATTCAATTTGACGACCACAGAAACGTCTTTACAACGTTACTAATCGTTGACAGCAGCCATTAGGAACCGTTAAAATCAGTCCTCCAGCATGCCAGTTCCAGTCAAATGCTTCTCCGTCTCCAGTTAGTGGCAAATTGTCTTCCAAAATCGAGTCGTAGAAGACTTTGTCTTATTGCCACCCCTCCGCCCATCCACCCACCAGGGTTACGACCAGTGTGGCGATGGCGAATTAACGCACATCCTTTTTGCTGGCATCCTTGTACGTCGTATACCCGTACCAAATGTTAATTTCATTTAAACGAATCGGACGTGGCAGCACACAATGTTCGTTGTAAAAATGTACTTTACGGTGGCGATTTAGCTCGAACAATATTATAATCCTGCAGGATACGGAATTTAATGGTTTCATTGCGATGCCTCCTGGTCTTACGCTATCTGGAAGACGAAGCTACAAAAAAAAGGACGAAGACAATAATCCCATTATAAGTTAAATTGTCTGGCGGTATTGCAGCCAGCCACATGTACATATGTACGAGCCCTGTTCTCGAAAGCCATGTGCTAAAGTGCAGTTAACTCTTTTTGGTATCGCATAAAAAGTGAGGGTGTTTCATGCATAGGAAATGAGCTCGATCCCATTTAGACAATGTTGCAGTTGCATAAAAGTTGCCGACATTTTAAATTGGAGGATAGAATGGCGGAAGACATTTGAATTCGTTTAAGGGTTTCAGAAGGAAATTCCTGAGTGGCCGCTGTAACTTTGTTGTGCTAACTCGCATCGGCAATCGCTGGATCTTCTCTATTTTCCTTCTCTTCTTAAACTAAATGAATGGGATTTAAATCGTGGAGTCGTGAGCGCCTTACCCCATATTCGTTTAGAGTGGTACAACAATTGGGTTTAAGGTCAGATGATGATGTGCGGGATTGCCGCAGGCAGACGGAACACAAAAAAAATATATTTGTCACTATAATTGTGGAAGAACCACAAAGTACTGCATAGGCACCTGCCCTGTTTTGAAGGAAATGCGACGAGCTTATTTTGGAACAGATCTCTTAGACGCAAATGAAGTCATAAGGATATTGAACGGAGGTTGTTGGACCTAGCAGCATACTGCCACGTAGCACTCAATTATAGAAATGCCATTTTAAATCAAAGCTTTAAAGTAAACTCTTTTTGATAAAGCTTTAGAAGAGTGTTAAATATTTACATATAATTGGTTATATTTTGAAATTTTATAAATAAATTATTGTCAATTTATGGCAGACGGCAAAGCCATTGCTTAAATTGTACTTTTTATGTAGTTTTGTATTTCAAATTAAAATTAAATAAACTACCTATAACTAACTAACTAACTAACTACTGCAAAGCGGCGTTAGGCAATAACTTACTTAGTTGGCGCTACAGCTCGAGGTGAACCTGGGCCTGCTTCTCGCAACCATTTGTGTGTGCGTGTTATATTTTTGCACGAATGGAAGGGACCTACAGTTTTTTGCCGACTCCGAACGGCGAGTTGAGAAGCTCAATCGTGACAAATGATACTCTTTGATGCTTGTCAGACATTCGAAAGAGGTGGGCACTGTGAAAAACTTTTAGGTGTTTGCGGCGGGATTCGAACCCAAGGCCGCTTGCACAGTAGTCCGACGCACTAACCACTTGCGCTACGGTGCCCACAATAGGCAATAACGCCCAAGGAAATAACGCCCAAATCGATTTGGAAATAACGCCCGAAAAAATCTCGAACAATTTGCTGTTGTAATTTTTTAAAGTCATTTTGGGTGTAATTTCCTAGTCAGGGTTCATTTTATAATAGGCAGTAAAGCCCAAAATAACAAGTGGAAATATTTGAAAAGGAAATAATGTCCGAAAAAGGAAATATCACCCAAAACAATTAAGACAAAATGAAATAACGCCCAAATAAAACTAAGAATTGAATGGCAAATGCAACCCACTCAAAGTTCTATTTATTGCAATTTATTGCAAGCCTATTCGCAGTTTTGAATAAACTGGACTTCACAGTTTGATTGTTTTTTTTAAATCAAACAACAAGAACGATTGTACTAAACTAAATGATTCCCGCGGCGACCGCTTGCCGTGGCCGTTAGCGCGGCGCTTCATGTCGGCGTGTGACCCGAACGGTACGCGGATGGTTAGTTTATGAGTTATGAGGTATCAAACGAACAGCTCATTTTAATATATAAAGATACTAGCTGTCCCGCCCGGCTTCGACCGTGTACTAAAACAGTCTCGTTAACTATCAGTCAAAACGCAATTTTCTTTCTGCCTTAGCCTGAAAAACGAAAGAAGAATCATGAATGTCGGCCCAGCGGTTATCGAGTTATAACGTCATCGAGTTTCACGCCGAAGGAATTATATATGTACATACATATGTATATAGAAGATATGCAGTTTCCTTATATCCCTATATATCCATATATCCAACCTCGCATCTACTAATATGAATTGAAAATAACGCCCAAAAATCTGGAAATATCGCCCAATTTTTACAAAAATAATTCCCATTGAAATTTTTTGGGCGATATTTCCCTTTTATAACTTGGGTGATATTGAGTTTTGGGCGTAGGGCAAAGTCTTTTTGGGCTTTATTAACATCTTCTTGTTTATTTTTGGGCGTTAGAAATTTTTTTGGGCGCTACTTCCAAATCGGTTTGGGCGTTATTTCCTTGGGCGTTATTGCCTAACGCCCTGCAAAGCATCCAACGTTCCAGCGATCCGAAGTGACTAATCTTCGATTATCTGCCAATCGTACGTAAAATCTTAAAAATATTGCAGACTTTATGGATTTCCTTTTTTTTTTCTAAATGAGTGATGCTGCCCCAAGATACTGCGACCCAAAAGATCCATTGTATCATAAGATACTAATTAGTCCAAGAGACATACCATCTTTCTAATAAAGACCTTTGGTTGGCGCATTTTTTAAATCATAGGGTCCGAGGAGTTCTTTGTGTAGTGTACGACGTCTGATCCGAAAAAGTGCCGGGCAATCACAAAGGACGTGCTCGGGTCTAGGGTGGGTCCGGCCGTTTGACGTTCCCCAATATGAACTTCGGGTTTTCTGCCAAAGCAGTGTCCACTAATCAAAGTATCAGCGACGGTGCAGAGCATGTCCTGATAGGGAATATTGTTGATAATGCTTAGGTGACCCGTAAGATACCTGGTTTGAACTTATGAACATGTTGTAGTTTAATAGCGCTTCTAGCGGCTGACTTTCTAGTAAGAGACTTTAGATTGCTCTAGCTTCAAATTTCGTAGAAGTTGTGACATGCGTATTCCTTTGTGTGATTGGGTGAAAAATATTCTGTACCTGATGAAGTAATAACGTGTAGCAATTATGAAATAAGTAACGCGATTGTATTCCACCTAGAGGAGGAGCTACCATCAAAAACTTAAGTACTAAGAGTCCTGCCAGGACGCTTAAAATCATAGCAATTCCTTTCCAATTAGTTATTTTCGGATGCCCTCCATGAAATAAGCTAAAACAAGAACTATGTAAGTTTTAAAATAATACACCAAAAATGTTTTGACTTCCTTGAAACACTTTAGTTTTTTTTTTTTGGCAGGACACTGCAGGGTCCGAATGGGAATGTCTGTCGAATGTGTAACGATGACGAAGAAACCACGAATCATATTCTCTGTCACTGTAACTGCTTAAGCCCACGCGTAAAAGAGACAGAAATATTTTTGCACGAAAAAGGCCAATAGAACCTGTAGCAAAAAAATACACTCCTCGAAAAAAAGAAGACCAAATTAAATTAAATTGTTTTTTCTTAAATAATGAGAGGGCAACCAATTGTACACATAATATTATTATATATTTAACCAGTTATTGTGTTAAAGAACTTAAAAAAAAATTAATTCAAAAGTTGTTTAAAAAAATATAGTAAAAAAACAACTTTTAATTGAACGAAATAATGATAAGATCCAATACCATAATATTTACAATAAAAATATAAAAAAAAAATCGATAACTTTGGTAGTATTAATAGCTCGTAGATGATTACTTGTTTGTAATAGTTTACTGCAAATGCATTGGCATTGAATTTATAAGGTCTTGGATCTCATTTTGATAAATGTTTTCCCTTAAATCTGGATTGCTTCTTTCAGTTACCGAGCGCTTTCCAACTTTCAACCTAATATAGGTTATAAATAAAAAAAAAGTATTATGTTTCATTAAAAACATGCTTGCTAACAGAAAATTTACGGGCCATTACAATTATTTTATTTAAAGTGCAAAAAACCACTTGTGGTCCATCAATATTTCGCACAGTGATGCTTTTTCTTTCCTTTTAAAAAAATAATGGAAACAGTAAATAAAATTAACAAATAAACAAATACCATTACATAGTGCCAATAAGACCAAATGATGGAATACAATTTACCACGAGCAATTATCTTTACATTAAAACGCATAACCAACACAAACGTTTTGGTCCTTTTTTTTTGTTTTGCGGAGTGTAAACGAAATAACAATCTGTCAAAAAAAAGGGAAAACGTCAAAAAACAAGCTGTCAGCGGCTGGAAAAAGTGAATTGAAATACATTTTTAATGTATTTTTCTTGGCAGTTTCGTATGTTTTTGATTCTTGTGTACGCACTTCTTATTGAAACTTTGTATTAAACATTTTTCTTACTGCTCTAAGTTCATTTTTAATGCATTAAAAAAGGGAAAAAAAGCTAGTGTCATACGGGCTTTAGCAAGAACACGTCTACGTTTCCTATAAGCCTTACCTTGAGGTTGATGACATAACTGTCAGTTTGTCTAAAGCTTCAGCTGAATTTATTAATTAATCCGGTTTCATGAGCCAACTTTAACACGAAGACACAACAATAGCCCCAATGTGCCCGAAGTGATAAGGGTTATAAGTCCCACCTCTTTAATCAGTCTAATCTAAATGATCATAGGTGTTAGATTTTAAGTTTCTATATTCAAATCACAATTCATTCTTCCAATGCTTTTAGGCATCGAATGTTAAGTAACATAAAGTAACACAAAGCGCAACGAACAAGAATAATAAATAACAAACAAAGTGCAACGAATGACAATATATGTAACATAAGGATAGAGGGTATCCAAGGCTCTGGCCTGCCTTAGACCACAAAACCTCCTCTTCGACTACTTACCTTGACGCTGGTGGGGAGGCTCAGTAGGACATTTTGACTCCAGAGGGCGATTGCAGTAGGGCTACCCAAGCTGTAAGGTCTCTGGATGAGGGACCGAAGCCAAAGAGTAGTCATCCTGATTCCAGTGGTGGTGTGAGCGCATAGCAAACCGTGCCCAAGGATGCAAGGCTGAGGGTTAAATCAGTCTTTAACGAGCTCCTTCAGGCGCCCTGGCAAGGGCCTGTCGTATTTTCGCCCCACCACAGTAAAACCGGCTATGCTGTGGTGGCACTTGTTTCACCGGCTTACTCGTGGGATCCAATTAATGAATGATTTAAACACCAAACAAAATACAAAACAAGTTTTGGGGGAGACCCCAAAACGCTCGATGGAGGAAGAGGGGAAAGCCCCACTTCCAGAACCGTCGATAGTAGTCTCTTCGGATGGAGAAAGCGGTGGAACGATTGACATCGATCTAGAGAATCTTCTTCTCGACGACGATGACAGTCGGTCGATCGCTAGCTCGTCCAATTTTTCCCTGCTAGGGCTAGGGAAGAAGAAGTGGGAGGAGCTGTCCAGGAATGACAGGAGGAGACTACAAAGTGCGCGGGATTTCCTGCGGGAGCCGTCCTCAAGAGACAGTGAGCCTACTGCTAGCTGCTCGAGAGTAGCGGTGACTGCGGAAGACTCGTGCACCGTAGAACTAATGGGGCCGCCCAAGTCTGTGACTTGCCTTAGCCAGTCGGGACAAGGGTCAATCCCATCAGAAGCTCCAAATGTTAGTGAGGCTAGTGGGGTATTAGCTAGAGACAGGGTGCAGGACCCTACTGTGAGGTCGCCAGACCCTCTAACCGGGATTAGCAGCAAGTCTCCTACTCGTACTAACCTGGCTGGGGGAGAGGGGGCATTACAGACGGTGAGGGTAGGAGAAGAGCATGACAGCGCCTCGACAAGCCTACGCTCGTCGGGTGAGGTCTGTGCACCGACCCTATCATCACCAGGGGAATGCGCAGGTAGCGTAGACAATTGGAAGCTGCTGCACTGTTGTTTCCGCGCAGTGCGATTCGAAGCGCTGCCAGGACTTGGGTATTCCCGATGCTCCGAAGGCCGCTGAGGAGAGCAAGGCAAAGGGCACAGGGCAGCAAGCCCCCCAGCTGCTGATATCCAGCAAATCTAGGAAGCTCCGGCAGAGAGCCAACGCCAAAAGGTTGTTAAGGCGATTAAAAAAGAAAGACCCCTCATCCTACACGGAGAAGGACAACCGGGCGCTAGCTAGGGCAAAAGAAATTGTAGGGCCAGCTGTAGTAAGGTCAGCAGGACAAGACAGACTACCTAAGGCGCATGCCTCGGGTAAGCCAGTAGGACAGGCTAGATCACCCAGGGCGCTTGCCTCTGGTAGGGCTAACGATAGGCTGGTCGCGGCGAGGAAGGGCGGCCTTCCGCCTCCCACCTCTGCCGCGGGCGGAACTTCGCAACCCCCAACTGCTGCAGGTAGCGGACGCGAGTCTAAACCTGAGGAAGTAGCTGCGGGAAGCTCAAAAAGAGGTAGGCAGGATGAGACGATCTCTCCATCATTGCCTGGGAAAAGAGTCAGAACCCATGCTGACATTGTCAGAGGGAATCTTCGGGTAGCTATAGTCGACTATGGCAACCCAGATCGGAAGCTCACTGACGATCAATGGAAGCTTCTTGAGATCAGGATCCTTGATGGTGTGAATGAGGCTCTCCTTAAAGGTTTGGAACCATATCCACTTTTTGGACAGCTGACCACCTTCAAGGGATTCAAGGTCATGGAGAAGCTACCTTGAAATGGCTAAGAAAGTTCATCTCTGACACCAAAGCTCCGTGGGATAAATCCGACCTGAGGGTGATCGAGAAAAAAGAGCTGATCCACCTCACTCGACCAAAAGGTCGCTTACTCCTTACGGGTCCTTATCTCCCGAAGGATAGGATAGAAAGGTATTTAAGGTTACTTAACCCAGAACTCCTTAGTAAGGACTGGGAGGTCATTGAAGTGGGAGAACACACTGAGGCCGGGATGGAAGTTACCATCCTCCTCAGTCAGCGGTCAATGCCATTGCTCCGCGATGTAAATTACAAAGTACGCGTTGGGATTACCCGATGCAAGATTAGACCCATTGCTGGATCAGTCCAGCAAGGTAAAGAAGGAGGCTCCAATTACAATGATGAAGGTATTACAGATAAACCTTCATCATAGTAAGGCGGCCAGTGCCAACCTTATCTGCCTTATGGGAGACAGGGATATTGACGTTGCTCTCATACAGGAGCCTTGGACTGTCCGAGGCAACATTATGGGACTAAACGCAAAAGGCCTGGAATTATACAAGACCAATGCACCGAACTCTGAAAGTAAGATCAGAACTTGCATTGTTGCAAAGAAACGAATTAAGCTATTTCTTCTATCCAGATACTGCAACAGTGACCAGACAGTCGTAAAACTCGAAAGGCAGGGAAAACCCTCACTTGCGATGGCATCGGTGTACATGCCATACGACTCCACGGATGGGCCACCATCTGAGGACGCACGCAGACTGGTGAATAAGGTGGAGGAAGTAAAATGGGACCTGCTCATAGGATGTGATGCAAACTCCCATCACACACAGTGGGGCAGCACTGATATCAATCCAAGGGGTGAGTCTCTTTTCGAATTCATTATTGAACATAATTTATTGATAGCGAATATTGGGAACGAACCCACGTTCATAACCAAGAATAGGCGAGAAGTTTTAGATGTTACCCTCACGAACATCTCGTATTCTTTTCATGTGAATCAGTGGAAAGTTTCCACTGACATATCTTTTTCAGATCACACAATAATAGAATTCGTGATAGACGAACCAAAACCCCCGCAGGCAAAATATCGGAACCCCAGAAAGTGTGACTGGGATCTCTTTGCCAGCGAGGTGGGAAATAGTGAACATAATTTACTAGAACAAACAGCACGAACACCGCAAGAAATTGATGCCGCAATTGAGGTGCTATGCACTACCCTCAATAAAGCATACCTAAAGTCATGTCCTATTACGAGCATGTGCAGTAAAAAGTCGTCGCCGTGGTGGAATAAAGAGCTTTCCGACATGAGGAAAGAAGCGCGGAAACTCTTTAATGCGGCTAAAAGACTCAATACTGAAAGCGACTGGGAAATATATAAATCCAGTCAAAGGAAATTTAAAAGCGCAGTCTGCAGCTCGAAACGCACCTCATGGCGTACTTTCTGTAGCAATGTCGAGCATACTACAGAAGCTGCGAGACTAAGAAAGATCCTGGCAAAAGAACCGTCAGTACCAGGTTATCTCAAGGATACTGATGGTAACTGGACGCAATCCTGTTCTGAGTCCCTGGATCTTCTGCTTAGAACACATTTTCCGGGATGCGAGGCTCCAGCCAGCAATCTGGTGACTGATAATCGACCAGAAGAGATGATGGTACCAATAGGAATGGTGACTGAGGAAAGGATTATATGGGCAATCGAATCATTTCAGCCCTTCAAGTCACCAGGAACTGATGGGATTTTTCCGATCATGCTGCAAAAAACTAAGCACCTATTGGCACCAATTTTGCATAAAATTTTTCAGAACAGTCTTAGGTGTGGGCACATACCCAGAGTGTGGCGGGAAGTGAAAGTTGTTTTCATTCCCAAAGCTGGGAAAGCCAGCCATACTACCGCAAAAGACTACAGACCTATTAGCCTCACTTCGTTTCTGCTAAAGACCTTTGAGAAGCTGTTAGACGTGCATATACGTGGTAAACTCAACCACATGAATATGTCCGCGGCACAGCATGCCTACACTAAGGGTAAGGGCGTGGAGACAGCGCTACATGATGTTGTCACCACGATTGAAAAATCCCTACACTTTAAGGAATACACGCTGGCAGCTTTTCTCGATATTGAAGGTGCTTTTAACAATGTCGAGACGCATGCGATTGAAAAAGCGCTCGAAGATAATCATGTTGAACGCACCGTGACCAAATTGATAGTTAGCCTTCTAAATAATAGGCACATCATCGCTGAACTCGGGGGAACCCGTCAAAATGTGATCGCATCTAGAGGCACACCTCAAGGAGGGGTCATATCCCCACTTCTTTGGATCATGGTCATTAATGAATTGTTAACGAAATTTAGATACAGTGGAATAAAAGCAGTAGCATATGCAGACGATGTGGTGCTACTTGTCACGGGGAAATTCCTAACCACTGTTAGTGAACTAGTTCAGCAAGGCTTAACCACACTAAATGTTTGGACTAAACAATGCGGACTGGGTATCAACCCTCAGAAAACCGAACTAGTGCTGATCACTAATAAAAGAGTTATACCAGCCTTCACGCTACCAAACATTGAGGGTACCCCCCTTAAGTTGTCTGAAAGCGCAAAATATTTAGGCCTCATACTGGACAGAAAGCTTAACTGGAAGCTGAATATTAAAGAAAGGGTAAGAAAGGCATCCGTCGCTTTCTATACCTGCAGTAGATTCTTCGGAAAAAACTGGGGCTGTAGACCGCAAATAACGTTATGGATGTACTGTTCGATAGTAAGACCCATACTGACATACGGAGGATTGGTTTGGTGGCACGCTGCTGCCAAAACAACCAACCTCAAGGATATGACCAAAATTCAGAGAATTGCATGCACTGGAACGACCGGTGCGATGAGAACAACGCCAACAGCGGGACTGGAAGCAATTCTTAACCTCCTGCCTTTGGATCTCTATGCAGGAGACCGCAGCAAAAACTGCCCTCAGGCTAAGCCAGTCAAAACACTGGAGGTCAAATGCATACGGACATGCCAAAATACTTGGCAACTACCTTAACGGCGACATCAACTCAGACTACATTGTCCCATACTTGGATTTTGAAAAACCCTTTACGTGGGATTTTCCAAGCAGAGAGCAGTGGGAGAGAAATGAAATACCACAGAGCGCTAAGTCCATCTATACCGATGGGTCAAAGATGGACATAGGTATTGGAGCGGGTTGCTTCTCTGAAGAACTAGGAATCAGCGGCTCCTTTCGACTTCCAGATCACAGCAGTGTTTTCCAAGCAGAGGTTCTAGCAGTGACAAAGGCTGTTCAATTGGTGTCAATGATGACAATATCACGTGAGGATATCAATATTTACATTGACAGCCAGGCGGCCATAAAAGCGATAGCTGCTACGCAAATAACATCGAAGCTTGTAAAGTATTGCCGCGAAGAGCTTAAGGTTCTCAGTACGCAGCACAATGTAAAACTCTGCTGGGTCCCTGGTCACAGCGGGATACCGGGCAATGAAGCCGCAGACGAACTGGCTAGAAAGGGTTCAGCCCTAGATAGAGAACAAGCAGGCGGGACGGTCAAACCTCCACTCTGCAACCTTCGGGCCAGAATTGAACAAAAATCAGTAACTGATGCGAACAATAGGTGGAGATCGCTAAACACCTGTGTGATATCGAGAGGATTATGGCCAAAGTATGACAAAACAAGAACTTGAAAACTCCTACAAAAAGATAGAAAGTCGTTGTCAATTGGGGTGCTAACAGGGCATAATACCTTAAGATACCACATGAAAAGATTACGATTGAATGATGATGACATATGCAGAGGATGTGGTGATGAAGAGGTACATGAGGATACAACCCATTTCCTCTGTCACTGCCCTAACCTCTGTCAACTAAGAAACAGAACCCTAGGCAAATTCTTCTTCGATCACATCGAGGAGCTTTCTGATGGATCACCATCTAATATACTTGAGTTTGCTAAGGCGTCGGGTTGGATGAAAGCATAGACATTGATACCACGGGTAGGACCACACTATGGGTATCACAATGGGTCCACATGGACCTAAGTGTGATGAGGACACACACATCCTCATCAGCCCGAAAACCTAACCTAACCTAACCTAGACCGCAAAAACCGAATACCAAAGTAATCAGTAAAAAAATCAGCAGACAATGTCAAAAAAACTATTTTTGAATATCTGGCCGTTGGTCGTTCTCGCATGACATTTTGAGGTAGATGCTTGTTTGACACACTGAATGAGGCTGGCCAAACTGACAACGGTAAAATTAACGAGATTAATTAATTAATTAACGGAAATGCTTTGGTTAAGGTACCATCATAGGATTTATTATTGTGCCTGATGTTTTTATGATGGCCTGGTCTGCTTTTAATTACTACCCTTTTATTACTTTTGATTACAAGAGCGATCCTATGGTAGCACTCGACACAAAGTCTGTAGCATGTTCATTTTATTCTGCACTAGCTGACCCGGTGAACTTCGTACCGCCTCAAAATTAATAAATATTGTGTCAACTTATAAGCTGAATTAAATTCGGCTTTTTATTTAGGTAAAATAAATACTCAAATTTCATAAATGTACAAAAATCAAAATGAAATGTCTGTCTGTATGTCTGTTTGTCTATCTATCTGTCTATCTATCTGTCCGTCTGTCTGTATGTCTGTCTGCCTGTATATCTGTCTGTCTGTCTGTCTATCTATCTGTCTATCTGTCTATCTATCCACCTGTCTGTCTATCTGTTTTTCTGTTTGTCTGTCTATCTATCTATCTGTCTGTCTATCTGCCTGTCTGTATGTCTGTCTGCCTGTCTATCTGTCTGTCTGTCTGTCTGTCTATATATCTGTCTGTCTCTCTGTCTGTCTATCTGTCCGTTCACTAATCCAGTCGAGATTTTAATAAAGTCCAATTCACAATGTCGCATTCGGGCGCTCTCGCATTAATGGGCTTTATATCGACTTAACGATAACTTCTGTCCAACAAACGAAGTCGAAATTTGCAAAACTAAATACCGCTTCAAGCTTCAGGCGTTCATGGTGTTATATATGACAAATAATATGTTCTGTTTCCTCAAATCTCACATTCACGAATTTATGATAGAAAAAAGATTTGAAATGTATTTCTATTTATTTGTATTGTTTTATTGAAAAACACAAAATGTGAGAAATAACTTTGCAAACAATACTGTGCGAATATGTGAATTTAAAAAAAGACCCCACACAATTAATTTGTGTTGAAAAAAATTAATTTAGCAATTTAAATCTATTACACATATCAAATGTTAAAAAATTGTACTTTAATCGAACAGGCCATTGAATAGTATAATGTCAACAACAGCCGTAAGTTTTCACAGCGCACGCCCTAGTAGAAAGTAGTTCTACTCGGCCGTAGCCCAGAACTTAACGATATCTACGATATAACGCTTGAAGTCACATTTAAGAGCACCCCATATGTTTGCATTGTTTCTACTTTATCGGTCAACGCGAGAGCGTGCGAACCGGAATAATTGCACACAAAATTCCATACATTTCGACTTTTCCAATTTTCCGAATTTTCCGGAGGGTTTTCCCAAAATTGAGCCAAATCGGCCCAGCCGTTCTCAATTGATGAATTACTATACATATTTTCACACCATTTTTATATATAGAGAGAACCTGACTCCAGCGCCACCTAGTGGGATGAAATATACGTTACGACCTATTCTCATATCTACCAAATATACAAAACAAATTTCATAAAAATCGGTCGAGACGTTTCGGAGGAGTGCGATCACAAACACCGTGACACGAGATTTTTATATGTATGTTCACTAACAAACGAAACTATCAAGGCACAGCTGCACAATTCTTGAAAATTCTACACAAATGCATTTAGGTCCCTAGGGGCCTTGTAGCTTGTATAACGCTATTGGGACTGTCGCTGATAGGAGGGCTAAACATACTTTAGTAGAGGTCGCCCTCTGCTGGGCTCAGGACCCTATATGTCAATAATATTTAGCTGACACCTTGTGGAGATATTCTCAAACTGTAGTTGCATACTGGACTCAATGAAAATCGTTTTCTTAGTAGAAGCTTAATTTTGAACTTTCGAATGAAAACTCAAATGGTCTTTAAATGTAAAACGAAGTAAATATGCTCCGAACCGTTTAACAGTCCTTCAACTGGTAATTACTAACAGAAAATCATAAAAGAAAACTCCATCTGCCATCTAAGAAGAATGAAAATAGAAAACTCAAATTAAAGAAACATAAAATCTCATCCGTAAGTAGCTTTCGTGAATTGCGCTAATGTGCCACACCGTTTCGAGTCGTTTCACATTACTACTTCACAAGTCAACAAACAGCAATAAGGATCTGCAACAAACCACAAAATAGAACTGCAACAAAACGAATACACCCAACCCACTCGAAGTTCAGTATTTAATTATATTCCTTTTACTAGGGGATAGCCGACATCTTTTCTCCAGACTTTTCGAGGTTTCCGTCAAAAACGGCCGCTGGCTACCTTCAGTCATTAATTTTTATGTTTATTGCTCTTCCCAGCGTACACTGTGGTCCATTGTGTCGACGACAATTACACCCGTTTCCTGAGATGCCCGACTCATTCGTTACAGAGAAATTAATTACCGTACGCCGTAAAGAGCATAAACTCCAGAACAGCACACAACAGAGGGGGTTGGTCCACTGGGCTTCTTTAAATTGTCTTTACACAACCCCCCCGTTGGGCGCCATTTTAAGTAAATTTCAATACTTACGCTGCTGGCGGCGGCGGTTCCATTACACATACTCGTACATAGGTCGATGGCTTGCTTCACACAAAAACCAAAATTTTCCAAAATAATAATCATAATAATAATTCATAGTGTAATCCGTTTTCAAATGAACGCGCGGCGGTATACCTTATACTCGTACTCGGTCGATGTGACCATGTGCCCGAGTGCCATTGTCATAATTGGAAGCTGTTACCTTGGGTGAAATTAAGATGCGATATACGATGCTAGTGAAAGGATACGAGTACTTCGTATCGTATTTGCATATAAGGACACCTACTCGTAAGCAGACACACACTTAGCAATGTGGTGTGCTGGGGATGGTCTTTGAACTACATTTTATGACCCTCAACTGGGGTCGGGGGGGTAGTTTTTCGCATAACTTACGGTCACATATGGCGGGGATAGTGGGGTTACGTAATTACTTCGTTGGCTGTTATGGCTCATTGAATGCTTCTAAGATTGCGTCGTAAATTTAGAGAGAGTGCTTGCAGCTTCAAAAATGGCAAAAGGATGGAAGTGTAGCTTGGGGGTTTTTAGTTTTAAGGAAATTGGCTATTTGAAGGCAGTTTTGCGGATGTCCCTAATGACGGGAGTAATTCTGAATTGCTTTTACGGTTTGCGTTTAATGTCGCATAATAACGTGGAAATTATAACATTGGCTGCGTGGCCTAAATTGACATAGAGTCATAGACAATAAGCTTATGGGATTACAGAGATAAAATATACATAGGTAATGGACATATGGCATTTGAAAGGCGCCGTATTACCCAAGTATTCACTTACACCTACATATGCCTTTAGAAAGGAGTAAAACCCATAACCCAACTACTTTAGGGGCTTGGTGGGTTCAAAATTCAATAACTCAATAGCTCCAAACATTTATTTTAAACAAATTCGGTGTGACTTGAAGTTCTGTTTGGAGATTAGTTTCTATATTTTTAACATTTGCAGTTTTCGGAATTTTTAACTTTCAAAATCCCGATTTTAAGGCGTTTTAACTACTAGTGGGTTAAATGATAAAGGTCATCAATCGAAATGTTTTCAAGAAAAACATCAGAATCAAAGCCCACATCGAGCTCGGAATACGTGGAAATAATCTTCGTGTGAATTATCTAAAAGTTGCTGTTGAGTTGGGCATCAAACTTTTTCTTTTTTTTATAATTTTACACACGCTAAATGTGGTGTTTGGAACGATTCGGGAAAATAACTCCACGGGAATTTACTCCACATGCGAACTTATTTATTACACATTAAAAAATTACACTTATTTCAAAAATTTCTTTATTACTCTACTTAATCCTTAAACCCTACCCATCGGTGGAGAACCACTATAACTACCCTGGGGTCTAGATGACACCAACTTATTTATGTTCGTATTTCAAAAATTTAAAAAAAATTTGAATTAAAATTAATTTTTATTGAGATTGCACTTCGTCTAATGATTAAAATAACTTAAAGTTCAGAATCGAGGCGCTCCTGGCGCACCGTCCGGACAGTATTTTAAATTATTATCTTTATGCACTTATTAATCAAATAAAATTTATTTAATTTATCCATTTACCAAGCAAGCGTATTAAACAAAAAAAGAAAATACGAAAACTTGAAAATATTACAGTATTCCTACCCTGGGGTCCAGCGGACCCGGACGTTGTTATAAAAACGACTATACCGCACATGAACATATGAATAGCTGATTACCGGCTGCCTACTAACGTTGTTTGAGATTACTTTGAATGGCGCCACCGTAAGCTTCGTAGTTTTAGAAACATTCACTAAAGCTTAGTTTGATCATCACGCTGGACCCCAGGGTAAGGTTTAAGGGTTAATGTGGAGATATTTCTCACTTAGGGTGGGCATAGTACTACTTCATTGTGGGCCTTCTATAATTTCCAAGGACCCTTTTTTATTTTTAGGGTTCCGTACCCATATGGTAATACTGAACCATTATAGGTTCGCTCTAACTCAAAAATGTCTGTCACGATAAAACATCAAGAACCGTTCTTCATAGAAACTTGAAATTTGGCACACTTATACACTATGGTGGTCCACATATATGGACAAAATATTACTCGAAAATATTGTGAAATTACAGGGTGGGCAAAATGTAATCTAAAAAAAAAAATCTGAAAAAGGACATCATTCAAAACAAAGATTCCAAAAATATTTTTCTTAATTTTTGCCATTAGAAACTTTGGGAGTTATTGCCAAAAAAAGTGTGAAAATATGATACAAAAAGCACCATATTTTTTTCTCAGAAACTACTGTCCCATATATGGGACACCTCTGCTGTCCATTGTTTGTTATGTTAGTAGGCTATATTCGAAAAATGTTTGAAATCTTTTTAATTCATTTGAATCCGTTCCCTAGTAACCAATAGCCAAAATCCAGTGATAGTTTGCTCATTTTATTTGTATTTACTATTTGTGAGTGAACTGATGGGATAATGTCTTAAAAAAAAAAAGTTTCAGGAGAATGAGGGTCAAGTCAAAAATATGAAAAAATTAAAGTTCGTAGGTGAATAACCATATTTTTTAAGAAAAATATAGCGAGTCTCGTAGGTTGTATAGTTTTTCAGAAATTCGCGGCGAAAAATTCAATTTCTCAACCGATTAACTCGTAAACTACTAGACCAATTTCAATGAAGCTATCACTACTCGATTAACAATAATTTTGGGAAAATTAAAGGCTATCTAAAATTGTGTTGCCATATAAAAAAAATAAAAAATAAAAAAAAATAAATAAAAATACGGATTTTGGTTGGAAACGAACATGAGACCTCAAAACTCAGTAATAATAAATAATAAATATACGGCGTCAGCAGTCCTACACAGAACCAAGCCTAGTTTCTCGCAACCATTTGTGTGTGCGTGTTATTTTGTCCACGAATGGAAGGGACCTACAGTTTTTTGCCGACTCCGAACGGCGAGTTGAGAAGCTTCTCATGACTCAGTAATACAGTGCAAAAAAGGCTAATGGACGCGCTTCAAACTCAGCCGCGTTCTTAATGTTTACCCAATTTCTCATTGTGAATAATATGTACATATTACTTAGACTTACTTATTATAAGTTGCTAAAGTGAATATAGAGGTGGGTCGCTTTCGTTTTTTGTGCTAACAAAACGAAACAATTATACCTTATACAAAATATAACTAGTTTTAAAATTACGGAACTTTTTGAGCGCGAGTCTGACTCGCACTTGGCCGGTTTTTTAGTTCATGCTTAGTTGATGCATGTCACCTCAACAGTGGCTTTAGTTGTAAGTAGCAAAACAATGTGCTCAAAGATTTTTTCGTTCAAATCAAATTGTTCAAATATTTATTCATTTGAGTATGTAGTTAAATTTAAAAATGCTAGTGTAGGTACTAGTGCGGGAAACCACGCATATTAAAACCCTTTAATACGGTTTACGAATGAAATGGCTACCTACTGGCACCTAGGTGCAAAAAGTAGAAGCTAATGTCCATGGTCGTTACCATGATAATTATTAAGAGTAAGTTTTAACAAATTGTTAATATCTATAAATATTATTAAACTGTAGAGGTTTTTCTGTTGGTTACCTAATGGCGTGAAAACCGCCGGACTGATTTTGATGAAACTTTTTTTTAAATGCTTCTTAAGTACCCGGGATGATCACAAGCTATGTAATTTTTTGCTCAGCCTACTGGGTCTTACATAGTAGTCAAAATAACTGTATATCAGAGAGGAATATTATCATTACACAGCCCTAACTCAATAATGGCTTATCGGATTGAAAATCAAAAAATAGGTGAAAATAGTAAATCTGTCGCTGATTAATTTGAGATATAAAACATCCTCATGCGTTATCCTGAAGCTGAGCAATGTTCAAAACAATTATTCAAAACATCGCCCACAATTTTCCTTCAGCGGAGACCACCACCAGCAGTCGTGCAGCAGTGGGTATCGTTGCAATAGTGTCTGTGTGAGTATATGTGCACGCTCTAACATGATCATATGCTTTGTACTTCAATGTACTACAATCATTATCACCATTTGCGGGTCACACACTCAACCAATCTTAACAAATGAGGTGTCAAAAGAAAGAAAATTTTCTAGAGCAGTGAATTTTATTTTCAGTTTATAAATATTATTAATGAATTAAAAAAAAAAACGATTAAAAACAAATATTCTACCCAAAGTGAACTTCTGTTGTTTTAAGAGTTAGTTTTGGTTCATATATGTATGCACATATGTATTTGCTATATGGAAGTCATCTGGGATGTTTGGTTTACAGTGCTATTTTGCCGAGACTTTAGGCAAACGTTAACAGTAGTGCCACGAGGCACATCCGAACGCACAACATTTCTCTGATTTGTTATTTAAAATTGGTGCAGGAACGCTTCCGGAAGAAAATGGAAAAGTAAATTTATCACAAGGTTTAAGGTGATATATCACAACTAAAAAACCGTAAGAATTCTCAGCTTTGTGAGCGAGCTATTTTGTTGCCTCGGAATGATTAAGCTCCAGCAATTTACAGTGAGATATTTTCACGTGCTGATGGTCAAAGTGCAGAATGTATTTCAATCACCCGGGTTGTGGACCAAGAAGTAACAACCAGATATCTGCTCGAATTTTTAAACTCTCGCTTTCGCTGCCATCACATAAATTAATACTAAAAGTGGGTGTACCTACTATTCTTCTAAGAAACTTGAGCCAGCCTAAATAATGTAATGGCACCCGACCTAGAGTTACAATTTTGCAATGACATCTGGTAGAGGCGGAAGTGTTGACGGGCTACGGTGCGGTGCGGTTATTGAGAACTATGAAATCTGCAGTTAGGGACTGAAAGTTACACATTGAAACGTTTTTGATAAAACGCAGTTAATCAACAACATTTACTAAACACTTTTGTGGACTTAGACAAATACTTTGATGTTTCTACGCTCCCACTGAAATTGCATATTTGTATGCATAAGAAAGCCCTTAGAATGCCAAGCAAGGCGAGCATGGGTTCAACTAGTTTATAAAATAAGATTGCAATTCGTCACTGCAGGACATTATCTTAATTTAGACACCTAATTTGTTGAAATACATTGAAATAAAGTTTTTTTCGTAATAACTTTACTCATATGTACTTTTTGAAAAGTTATATTACTGATGAACAGTTAGTTAGTTGATAAGCTTTTGATCAGTGTTGGAATCATTAAAATAGGTGCAGAAATAAACTTTCGAAAAGAATCACAAGTTCATCCGCTAGCGATTTAATTATATCAAAGTTTGGCCCGTCTTGAGCTTAATACGTAGTAGTAAGCTTTATGTGACCAACCGTTCTGAAAAAATCTAAATCATTGTGGAATTTAAAGGCAATTTATACCGAAAGACCAACTTAAAATTTTGTAATTGATTCAGAATGATTTTAATCACTCGAGAAATCAAGCAACGAATACCATATTACCACATATAATATAGTATATAATATAGTATAGCTTTTGGTTTCACTTTGCTGGATATGCGCATTTCTCGCCTATATTTGGAACAGATGGCTCTCTTGTAGATATGTATGTATGTATGTACATATACATTTTTCTATATCACCATTCAACTTATTTAGGCTTGTCAAGTAAAACTTGCAAGTCTCATGCTTACAATTCTTTGAATTGCTGAAATCAGAGCCCAAATTATTGAATTAATTGCTGCGGAAGATAAATACACCTTCAAAATAGAAAAGAAGACCGATGCCAATGTGGATTTGTAGAACGTTGGTAACGATTGATTTTAATGTTTGGTATCAGGTAACTGTGAAGCAGGCGAACTAGCCAGAAAAGGTACAAAACTGGGAAATTTTATCACTGAAAGTGAACCCCATGTACCTACCAATAGAAATAATAAAATACAAAATCTGTACGCAAGCACTGCAACAGGCTAATGAAAGGTGCCATAACCTGGATACGGCCTCAGCTAAATCGACGTTAAATTTACAGCCTGCTAAAAATTAGCAGGGCACATATCGGCATCCTAGTTGGCATATTGACATGTTATTGCGCAATAGGCAGACATGTCAGCAGGCTGGGAATCCTCGCCAATGAATTCTGTCACAGCTGCATGGATATGGAGGAGGAGGAAACCCCCCATCACCTGCTATGCAGTTGCCTAGCTCCCTCCTCATTAAGAAAAAAGATTCTGGGAGAATACTTCTTCATAGACTTTCATGATATTTCCTCAACGGATATCAATAAAATATGGAAATTTATCCAATTCTTAAATCGGCTCATGTGGCCATACAATGGACCTGCTTTGGAATCCTACCAAATATGTACTGGCGCATTGTACTGGCACATTGTTTCGTTCTTTTGATCTGCATACATATGTATGTACATATACTGAAACCACAAACGTAGTAAAATTGACGACAAATAATTGTATATCATTCCGAATTTTCGATCAAAATTCCGAAATCCATTCCGCGAAATTTCACCAAAAGTAGTTCGCCGGATTAAACTACACATAGTTTGTTCTCTGTCTGCCTCAATGGCTACTCTGATCTATGCTACTTAAACAATATTTGTCCACGCTTATTTTTTGTTAATTTTACACTCGGTTACCAAAAACTATAAATAGATCTCTAGTTGAAGTTAAATGCCAACTAAATATTGTCCAACGATATTTCACCACGTACCATTGTCGAACGAATTAACTGATGTCCACATTTTGTCACTGTTTGACACTGAAAGCCCTAATCACATTGTGCAAAAAAAATAAAACTAATTCACTTAGCAACTAAAATAAAATAACGGTTCTCTTCAGAATAAAAGTCAACAGTCCTAAGCCTATTTCAAATTTTTGTATTATGTATCAGAAAAGTCAAATGCGGAAGCTTCATTAAGTACGTATACTTTTCATTTTTCAACGCGCACGAGCGTGATTTTCCATTTTTCATTTTAATTCTTGTAAATATGTAGTTCTTTTGTTATCAACAACTCAGCACAACAATCATTGATGAATTAATAATTACGAATCAGCGTATAATAATCGGGGTCTCTCTGTTGCGCACGATGCGATAATTTGCCAGTGTTTACAAATTATAAATTCTTTTTTGTGATTTTGATCATTTTTTGTTGTTGTTGTTTCGTCATTGTCATGCTTTTCAGCTGTGACGATATCAATATTCATTAATCCATTAACAAGTATCTACCATCTAACGGTTTGTTTAGCAACACTCAAGATTGAGATTTTTGATTTAGAAATTAATTTAACGATAGTGTGACGAATAAGATAACATAATGTGAACCATCATCTAAAGAGAAAAACAGTGTGCAAAACGCCATGTCAAAGATGACGTATCGTATCGCGATAGTAGTGGTGTGGTGTACGCTTAAATGGCCGTCGAAGAGAGTTCGCGACTTGCGTCTGCTGTGGTGATGGGAAGTGTGCTCCACATTTTGCTTTGATTTATGTATTTCATCATGATGACTCAGTATGAATATGCGAATTTTGTACTTTGTTTATTTTTACCACAGATAATATAGTTACATAGATATCGCACGCAGAGTAAAAAAAAATGACCACATTTTCAACGGCAAAAATTACTCGCAACCGAACGATTTGTTGCATTGATTCAATAAATTGGTTTCAAACCATTTTAAGTTACATGGTCGTGCGAGTCAACCATCCTTCAGTGTGTTGTGACTTCGGTATACACACATTTTTTTCGTATTTCATTTTGCTGCAACCCTTTATTTTGTCTTACTTATGTCAATCGATCTTGCGATCGAACATATACGAACGGCTGATCTGTTTCTGGATTTTAAAGTCTGGTGTGTTTGGGTGTATATGGTGGGGTGGTCATATTTTGATTTGTGGTTGTGTATATGTATATTCTCTGTCTATGTTGTTTTTGTTTGGTTTTATTTTCGCATTTCTGTGAAATTTGGATGTTCTTTAATTTATGGTTGAGTGAATTTTTTTTCGATTTGTAAGAAATCAATAAGAAAATTTTCCCGACTTGAACATTAGGCGTGTTTTTTTTTGTAACCTGTATAGGCTAAACATGTTTCAGCGGCATGTTTACCCATGTAAAATACAACAAAACCTTAGCCTGGATAATTATCGAGTCTAATTTTTACTCTGAAAGCCTTTTCGAAGTCTATATAGGTTACAAAAAACACGCCTATTTTTGAATGTCTTTCAAACGAAAAAAATTAGATTTTGAGTAATTTGTGGAAGCATATCTATACATAATCAGGCCTATCGTGAACAAAGTTTCCCGGGAAATATTTCCCATTCAGCAATTCGCGATAACCCTGAATGTGTAGGTACCTAGACATAAATAGTAGTAGTAAAAGCGAGGGCAAATATTCTGTTGGGTTCCTGTAAATGCTTACAAACTTGAAATCAAAACAATGCCTGCCCACCTACTGTTTTCTGAATTCTAAGTTTGTATCATTAAGCCAGTCTGTACGCTACGTGTATTGATTTTTGATGATATTAGAATTCGTCCAAATCTTAGGCTGAGTTCCAAAACTTCAAAAAAATGCGAATCAGGGAATGCACAACTGCCGTTGTTATGCGATGAAACGATGCTTTCATTTTGCGGAGCATCACGATGCTTTAAAAATTTAACTTTTTGGAACTGTTTGCTGTGAATCATTTCATTTTCAAATGTCTAAGATATTCAGTCCATTTTTTCAGAAAATGTTTGAATATGAAGAAAAATGGATTTAATGATCTGTATCAAATAATATGAAATGTATTATGTAGGAACCTATACAAAATAAATTGACAATCTGTCTTAGTCTTAGACTTCAACCAACTGAATTTGAAAAAAAAAAATAGTTTTCGTTTGGTAGCGACAACACCATGGGTGGGTAGTGCTTTTCAAGCGACAAAAATATATTAAAGCAGTTCAGGTCAAAAATCCTGCTTATAATGAGGTAAAACAATTTCTGTCTTACAAAAGCAATACATACCTAGCAGGATCTCTACCATATACTAATCCTCCAAGAAACTTTTGTTGAAGGAATAAACAGACAATATTAAGTACAAATACATATCGCACATACAATATGTACCGTTGTAACTCAAAGTATGACTTCTTTGTGAATCATCGAAATACTGATTACCTACATACATACATATGTTTACTTTCTGTTATAGATTATAAAAATATTAATATGTATTTTAGTAGAGTTATTAATAACTACATATATTTTGTTTCTTGCACTATTTTAACGTAAGTCTTATTGACGGGTAGAGAAGTGATTTTTACGTTTGAATATGATGATATCTCAAATTTTACAAATTGTGAGTTACCGACAACAGTATTGTATTATTAGTGCGGATGTACCTACATAAGTATGTAATGGTTTATTCAAGAAGGTTGACTATTTTATTTACTCTTGGGAAATTTATTTTCTCTTATTTTCAGTAAAGGCGTTAATGACCTTGGAATGTATGTATGTATAGGTATAAGACTAACAAACATCGAAAGCTCGAACTGGTTTAATAAGCTCTCTGTGTATCTCAAATAACTTTCTTACATACTTTGCACTTCTTGCTCTTTTGCGAAAACATTGTGCCTAGAAAATACAAAAAAGTACCTATTACATACCTACCAGTAAATATCAAAAACGAATCGAAAAACAAAAATGCAAAACAATTACTTAAAACCAACACCCCAAGAAATGACAACTTGCTTGCTATTAAATGTTTTTATCGCTAGATTTACTTTCCTGCGCTAATCCCTTCTCAGTTATCTTGAAAAAATTAAAATAACCTTGACCAAATAACTCCTTGCATTGAAAGGCAGGGCAGATGACGAAATCACAATCAAAAAAACAAAAACAAACGCACAACAAAATAAAACGAATGAAAGGAAAAGGAAAAATAAAAACATAAGAACAAAGCAAACACGCAAAGACCAAAAGCAACTTGTTGAACCAACAATATTTTGGAAGAACATCATGTCTTAGCTTAATTCGAACGAGTTCGATCAAACTGGGACGCAGGAGTAAGTACCAATCGACTGAAAAGTGGTCATTTTTTTTTACACTGCGTGCGATATCTATGTAACTATATTATCTGTGATTTTTACATTTAGGTACTCTTCGCAAGTACCTACATACTGGTGCTGGTAGGTTTTGCAGAAATTACGTATAGACATTTTTTCTGAAAGAGTTCATTACGCTTTTGTTTTGTCAGTCTTAAACTAGTTATAGTTAGCTCTAATTTGTCACAAAAATAGCTTCTGTTGTAGCATTTATCTTTTTTATTCCGATGGTGTTCTCAACTCATTACTTTGATACGAAAAAGAAAGAGTAAACGTTAGGCTTTCTTTGTTGTCATAGTCATTTACTTTGCAATCATTTGTAATCTTTAAAATGAACGGATGTCATGGACCGTTGACATTCTGCCGTAGTACGACCTATCTCCACCTATGGATCGTAAGTATGGTGGCCCTCATTAAATAAAGCTTGCAACATCATTAAACTCAGCAGAGTCCAAAGTACGGCTTGTATAGGTGCCAGCGGTACGATGAAGCCCGACCGAAGCACTGAAAGTATTCCTATACATACTGCCCATTAAAATTGCAGAGGGTACTTGGTACTTGAGTCATGTTCATGTATCACCTTATGGTGATAGTAAGGTTCTAGATGCTACTGAGAGACCTTGCCTTGAACACCACAGACTACAGCACACCTTAGCTTGATTTCAGCAATTCCACCCAATTAGTTTTCCCAGCCACATTGGATTGGAAAAACGACTCTATCATACGAAAGTACTAAATAGCAATCTTTACCGACGACTGGACTGCTGTGTCGGATCGGCTACCTTTATCTTCTCAGTCGAACTAAGAATCTTCAAATCCTTGCGCATTCCTGACTACTCCAGTGTCTTCCAGGCGAAAGTGCTTGCAATCAGAGAAGCATGTAAGGAGCTTAGTCTCAGCCCTACAACTATGAAGGAGGTAGCAACATTAGTAGACAGTCGGTCCGCTATTAAAGCTCTTCACTCAGCCACCTCATCATCTCAATTCGTGGGACAATGTAAGAAAGAACTGTCCCGGGCAAGCAGCCGGTTTGATATCACTCTTCTCTGGGTTTCTGGCCACAGCAGCATAGACGGGAATGAAAAAGCTGATATGCTAGCCAGCCGCGGTTCCGCCATTGACATCTCCTAGGTCTTGCGAAGGGTAAAATCCTTCAACACACTTTCTTCAAAGCCAATTCTAAATGGAAAACCGTCAAGAATTGTGTCATTTCAAGAAAGACTTGGCCCGTTAGACCTAATCAACAGATAAAGAGTCGAGACCGCCAGAATCGCAGCAATAAGAACGGGTCAATCGGGACTCAGGTAGGTTAGGTATCCCATTCAACTTCCACTGTCGCAGCGGCGAGATTGCGTCTGGGGAGGAAAGCCTTTTTTACTTTTTTTTGTGAATGTCCAGCACTAGCCGGAGCCAGAGAGCAATTGCACATACAGCAATCTATTTTGCAAATAAAAAGTCATAATTTCAAAAATTTAATTTAAGGATGTAGCAAGTTAATTGAATATGACTATTAAACTAATATTTATATAATAGATACCATTCATTTTTCTGTCAATATTTCATTTACGGGACAAAAAAAAAATCAAAAACCAAAATGAACCAATAAATTGCACATATGCACATACAGTACATAGAAACCTATTTTAAGGGTGTTAAATTGTTTTTAGTAACTTGTGTGGTATCCTTTAGATACCGATTTTTCATAGATGCCACAAACTTTTTAATTCCATCGCTGGATATTTTGCACCGCGTGATTGAGGAGTATGTGGAAGAGTTGATTTGCAGTTATACAGCAACCAAGATGGAACTGGGAGTTATGTTAAGGGTCCTGAACCAGCAGAAACCTATCCCCTATTCCCAATTTTTCGGCACTAGCTTGCAATGTATCTTTTGTAGAATCAACAAACGCCATATTTTCAACACCATTGACCTCCATTGCACCCCAAACCATGACATTTGCACCTCCATACGATTGAAGTTAAATTTTCTTTGTTCATGGATCTGTTGGGTTTTGGCCATGCGAAACGTTTACTGTCTAAACCAAATATGTTGTATTTACTTTCGTCGATAAAAAGTACGGGAGTCGGACAGAATTCCGAAAACAAAAATCCCGAAAGCCCAAAATCGCGAAAATCCGAAAATCCAAAATCACGAAAATCCAAAATCCCGAAAGACCAAAATCCAGAAAGTGAAAATAAATATATATGTTTGTAGGAAAAAATATTAGAAGACAACTTATTTAACATGTATTAAATAAAATAACAAACTTTAAATAAATAAAACATAACATCTTATTGACGAAAAACATTTAAGAAACGATCTATGACAAAGCAGTATCTAATACAAGTTCATATCGAACGCAATTCCAATTAAAAATTTATTTCAGAGCTCTCGTTACCTTCCGCGTAGATTTTTTAAATTTTGTTTTCCTTAATAACGGAACGTTTTCTTATTCTTTGGTTTTCACCGGAAATTATTTTCGATGTAAGTACATGTTTTCACACGGATTTGGTTTTCATCTAAAAGAGCGATCAGTATACGCTAATGTGTGAAACTAAAATTTAATCTATCAGCTATCACACTGATCGAGATCAACACAACTAAATGAATTTTACATTGCGAATTTTAAAATAGTACAACACTAATGCCAACGGGAATGGACAAACATTTATCTACTTTCCTTTAAAAAAAGTTTTTTTTTTGGGATTTTGGATTTTCGGGATTTTGGGTTTTCGGGATTCTGGTTTTCGGGATTGTGGCCCCAACCCGTGCAATTCATTCAGTCGAATCTTAGGGTGTACATTTATTTTTGAGTGTTTTTATGCAAGGAATGCATTTTAAGACTTTTTCTTCATCAATAAGAAAACGAAGAAATATTTGGTAGAGACTGTTTGTGTTTACTTTAAATTTTGGAAGATACTTATGACTGTTTCTTTTCAAAATGTTCTGGTGTATGTGCAATTTTTTTGATGCAGTGTAGTTCAAGTAAAACATTGCAAAAATAAATACGACTACAATTTCGCTGAAGAGTATCTTTAAACAAAGGTTCCGCATTCTTTCAAAGTTTTACTTAGAAAAGTAAAAAAAAAAAAACAAAGGAAAACAAAACACGAACAAAAAAAAAAAACTGCTTAAAAAGTTGTCAAACGTCTAGTTAGTTCCGCACAATCTTTACGAAGATTGAGGATTAAATAACGAAAATGTTTCCAAAGTATTCGCCATAGAAAAAGGAGAAAAAAACTCAAAAGAATTGAAAGAATAGCCATCAGCAGGACCATATCCATGGAGTTAAATGAATGTCGTCGCGTAAGAAAGATACTCATCCCGATTTCGATTCCGATCCCGATCCCAGGCGAGACTACTAGCAGAAGAGAGAGCAATGAATTATTGCAGTTTAATCAACTCAAATGGATGGGGATTAAAGTTTATCCTTAAACGTAATGAGCACATTAACTGTGAGTCCTTTTATCGTTTGCATTTCTATTCCTTTCATTCGGCAAAGCTTTTCGCGAACGAATTCGAATTGACTATAGTACGAATAATTGCTCGTCGCGGCAGATGTTTTCATAAATTTCACCGTACAACGTACAAGAGAGTCATCTGCATTTTAAAAGGACCAAGCTAATTATACCATCAAACCGGTTTACAAAAAAAAGGACGGTGGAAAGTTTAAAAGTCGTCCATGCAGATGGCATTTAGCGAATGTCCTGTCCATCCTAGGCAGAGAATCTCCACTACAAGGATATTCACGGAAATGACACGTATCCTGCGGACCCTTTTAGGTTTATTAAGGAAGCTGCAAGCGTACGCAATGTTGATGAATGGAAAGAGGCGAATAATTCGCAAATTTGCAACCCTCCATGCGATCTCTTGGTGTGTTGTGTTTGTGCATGAACCAACGTCATCATACATAGCCGGCAGGACAAATGCCCAAATGGAACATCTCCCCTTTGTGTGCGAAAGGTGAAAGGACATTGAACATGGATGTACAAATTTTTCCGTAAACAGTTCGAGGATACAGCAATGTATCTTCCTGCCAGGGGAAACATTGCAATTTTATCTCGGTTACGCATATAAATTTTCATTTCAACCAACAACAGTTGGAGGATAAGGACTATATAACAAAACAAGGACGAGAAAGAACACACCGCGGCAATGGACACGTTTCGTATGCAAATATCACAAATGACTTGTTTACTCCCGTGTGCGGATTTTTTTTTCTGTTTTCTAGACCTAAGGGCAGGGGCGTTTATCCCTGCTACGGGCGTGGCACTTTAAAACGTAACTCGGACTTTAAAGGCAAGTGAATTTTCAAAATGCATTAAAATAAAAATCATGTATTTTCAAATGCATCACTTGATGCTGTGATTGCGTAGCTAGCGGCACAACCTACCCACTGACCTTGAAAACAGGATTTGAAGTGAAATGAATTCTTGCATCGCAAAACATCGAAAGGGTGCGTTATGCTATTGTGCACAAATTACATCATCTCTCAGGATATATGCGAATCTACACGTGAACAATGGAGTTGGATTGAAAAAAGAAGGAAAATCTAAAATTGCGGGAAAAGGGATGTTTTGGATCGATTTGCTCGATGACGAAATTAATTTGATTTTTCTGCGCAGAAAGGACGAAAATTGTTTATTCGTTTGTTTCGAGTGGTTGCGGGGAGAGTTTTTTTTCGAGTGGTATATTAGGCTTATATGTTTTTTTGTGGGGTGAGAGATTTCGTTATCTCATAATCGTATCAAAATCGGATTGTAGACCTTATTTTTGGTTGGAAATATTGACAACTGTTCAATTCGAGAACGGATATTTAATTTCATTTAATTTGTAGTTTGGAACTGTTACAATTCGTTGATATTTTGGTGAAGTGATAGTAGAGGGAATGGTAGCCACCTTCAGAGAACGGAGTTCATAGATATCCACATGCTGTCTCTTCCCACTTAACCGAAACCATTTAGTCTTATTAAAACAAACTAGAAAAAAAAAATCATTTTGGACTCAGTAAACTAATAGTAGGGTAGATGCACTAGTATCCGGGCAGTGCTAGTGCCCGGACACTTAATCGTTTAATTTAAAGAAATAAGCAAAGTTCTCAGGAAAAGTAATGTTTCATAATGAGATTATGCTTAAAATAGAAAAAAAGGACCCAATCAAAAGAAACAAGGCCCCAAAAATAAATGAAAGAATTAAGATACATTCAAACTTCGATAGTTCGAACTTCTATAACTCGAAGACCTCTATAAGACGAAGCATTTTCTCTTCCATTAACCTTGAGAGCCCAAAAACTCTCTATTCGAATTATTTACATCCGATAACTCGAAGTGCTTTTTTGCTCTTCAGTCACATTATTTTCTTAATTTATGAGCAACGCACCCCATTCTGATCGCAATATTGCATCGATTAGTTCAATTTCAGACAACATCACCTCTGTAACTCGAAGCAATGAAAGGTTAGCCTCTGTAAGTCGATTTTTTTGTGTTTTGCTGTTCCGTTATTTTCACAAAAAACAAGCGCAGCGCGGCAGTCACAACTCTTCGGTCGGCTGTGTTTTTCTCAATTGGTTAATTATTCCCAAACATACGGCTAGTGTTTTTTTAAGTTTAATCGGGATTTTGTTTGTTTACGTTGTGATTTATGTTTTGTCATTATCAAAATGACGTCGAATCGAAAATGAAGAAGTCTGAGCTTATCGAATAAATTAAAAATAATTCAAGCAGTGGATTCCGGGCAAAAATTAAAAGAAGATATTGCTTCCGATTTGGGGGTTCCCGCCGGCACACTTTCGACCATCTTAAAAAACAAAAATCAAATCTTAAACAAGAGAGCATCGGGGAGTAACCTCGAAAGAAAGCGAACACGACCTTCGGAGTTTCCCCATGTAGAAGACAGTTTGGTTAAGTGGTTTAAACAGTGAAGAGACCAGCACGTGAGCATAGGAGGACCTACACTTAAGAAAAAAGCAGACCAGTTCGCCACGTCCCTTGGACATTTAAATTTCAAAGCCAGTAACTGATGGCTCGATAAATTTGAAGTAAGCCATAACATCTTCTTTAGAAGCGTGTGTGGCGAGAGTGCTGCTGTTGACGAAAGCGTTTGTAACGAATGGAAAAATGCTTTGCCAGATCTATTGAAGAACTATCGACCAGACGATGTTTTCAATTCTGAAGAGACAGCACTGCTTTTCAAATGCCAGACCGATAAAACGATGACTTTCAAAAATGAAAAGTGCCATGGGGGAAGACACAGCAAAGAGAGAGTCACAATTTTATTGGCATCAAATATGACAGGAACAGAAAAAATAAAACCTCTTTTGATTGGAAAATCAAAGAAGCCGCGTTGTTTTGCTGGATGCAATTCCCTTCCCTTAGATTACCATGCAAATAAGAAAGCATGAAGACAGTGAACTTTTTGCTGTTTTTGTCTCATTATGGCATGGAAGGCACAACCTTTGAAGACTTTGTGCAGCGTGACAACGACGTTGCTGTTTGGGTATCATTAAATGATTCCGAAATTATTGAATCCGTCTTGCCCAGCAAGCGAGATTATAGCCGAGGAAGACGAGGTTGATGAAGGCACCGGCGAGGATCTCTCCATTCTCTCAATTTAATTGAACATCAGGTAGATGTACAATGGCGATGACGACCAAAATTCCGCTGTCAGGCAGAATGAACCATTCAACTTAGATGATGATAGCCAAAACTCCCATCCACCTGATCAAAACGAAGTGCGGATAGCAATATCCAAGCTTAAGTCCAACAAGGCTGCTGGACCTGACGGTTTACCCGCAGAGCTATTTAAAGCAGCTGGAGATGACTTGGTAGTGAGCATACACCAACTCATCTCTAAGATTTGGTCAGATGAAAGTATGCCAGATGAATGGAATCTCAGCATCGTTTGCCCGGTTCATAAGAAAGGAGACCCTCTCAACTGCTCCAATTACAGAGGCATCAGTCTCCTGAACATCTCCTACAAGATCCTATCTGCCATATTGTGTGAACGCTTGAAGCCTTTCGTCAACAACCTGATTGGCCCCTATCAGTGCGGTTTCAGGCCAGGAAAGTCCACCATAGACCAAATTTTCACACTCAGGCAGATCCTGGAAAAAACCCAAGAAGTCCAAATCGATACCCACCACCTGTTCATCGATTTCATGGCCGCCTATGACAGCATCTGGAGGGATGAACTGTATAGAGCCATGTCTAGTTTTGACATCCCTGCCAAACTCATCCGTCTGTGCAGGATGACGATGGAGAAAGCTCGCTGCTCCATCAAGGTCGGTAATGACCTCACCGAGACCTTCGATGTCAAAAAAGGATTCAGACAAGGTGATGCGCTGTCATGCGACTTCTTCAACATCATACTTGAAAGAATTGTTCGAAACTCACAAGCCAACACACAAGGAACGATCTTTCAAAAGTCCGTTCAACTACTTGCATACGCCGACGATATTGACATCATTGGTAGAACACAGCGAGCTGTCACCGGCGCGTTCGCGAGTATAGAAATGGAAGCGGCCAAAATGGGTTTAGCGGTAAACGAGGGCAAAACTAAGTATATGCTGTCAACAAAAAGGGACAACCAACATCGACGAATTGGACAGAACGTCACAATAGACAGCTACAACTTTGAGGTAGTAAAGGACTTTGTCTACCTCGGCTCTGCCATAACATCAAAAAATGACATCTCGTCGGAAATCAAACGAAGGATTACTCTTGCCAACCGCTGTTTCTTTGGGCTAAGAAGGCAATTGAGCAGTAAAGTCCTTTCCCGATCGACTAAGGAGACTCTATATAAGACCCTTATCATCCCAGTCTTGCTATATGGAGCTGAAGCATGGACTTTATCGAAAGCGGATGAAGATCTCCTTGGTCGCTTTGAGAGAAAAACCCTTCGTAGGATATTCGGTCCCGTTTGCGTTGACGGGTTTTGGAGGAGAAGATTCAACGACGAGCTGTACAGCGACATCAAGCTGGTCAAAAAACTGCACATTGGGCGTTTAAGATGGCTAGGACATGTAGAGCGCATGGACATCAGCTCGGAGAATATTCAACTCTAACCCGGAGGGTCAGCGCAGCAGAGGACGACCTCGCCTAAGGTGGCGCGACCAAGTAAAACAAGACCTCAACCAACTTGGAGTGCGCAACTGGAAGCGGTTAGCTAAGGACCGGGCTAACTGGAAGAGATTGTTGGTTGAGGCCTTGGTCCACCCCGGACTGTAGCGCCACCCAAGTAAGTAAGTAAGTATCAGGTAGATATGATATGAATAAGAATAATGAAATAAAGTTGCAAATATATACTTCAAGGTAGTTTGTTTATTTTGAATAAAGGCAACAGAAACAATTGAAGTAAAAACAGTAAAAGTAAAAAAAAAAACATAACATAATTTACAAAAAAAAAAAAATGTAAATTCAGTCTTCTGTTGACAAGAAACATTAACAAAATAAAGGGCACACAAGTGCTAGACTTTATAATTAATAAAATTATTCTTATTTTAGAATTTTTAATACGAGCATTTTTACATGTTCAGGTGAAAGACTTGATCTTCTGTCTTTGCCCTGTCTTAGAAAACATTCGTTCGCTCGGTACGGAAGAAGCCACAACACAGAGATATTTTTTACTTAAAGTAAAAGAAGAAAGATCATATACAGGGAACGGAAGTTGTTGACTTTGCCTTTTTTTACCTTTTTTATTCATATTGCCTTTTCTTGCCTTTTTTACTCATATTGCATTTTGTGCCTTTTTGGTGCTATTTGTCAAATTAGGTGTGCAATTTCTTCTTAACTATACAATTTATCCTTGCTCACACGAAAGAAATATCAGTGTCCACACGTATGAGAGCATGTTTTTCTCTTGTATGAACATGCACATAACGCGTTGTTTACACTAGCGCGAGTTAAAGCTTTTCACTTTTAAACAAATTCCAAAAATAAAGAAAACGAAACCAATTTTAATCTTTTCACGAGTGGTTTAATCGACGTCTCAAAATAGAATGAATTACAAACTACTGACTTAACAAAGAAAAAATAACATAAGAATAAAAGAGATAAATTCATTATACAAAAAAGGATAGAATTAGTAACAACGAGTAGGTACAATATAATTAATGCAGCAACTTGATGATGATGATAAGGGCAGCATGATGTCAACCGCTTAGCAAGTGGAGTAGCGGACCTTTTTATTGTTCAGACGAAAAATACATATATTGGTATAGCTTCGCATTTATTGTGTTGCTATGCTAGGCTGTTCATCGAAAATCTGTTTGGTCGAGTTGTTGTTGACACAGGTTCGAACTAGCTTGTTGCAAGGCATGATGGCGAATGTATGAATCAATGCTAGTGTTGCGGCGATGTGTATGTGCATATTTAACTCTTCCCGACTTAGCATGAACTTCACGAACTGAAGAGTGAAGTGCATGTAGTATACTTGAACTTAGTTTAGCCGGGATCTGAGGCATACACTCATCAGTTGGATAGGAAAGGGATAGGATTACTATGGCGTTTTATATTTTGAAACTATTGTTGTATTTATTTTATTTTTCGGGTTATGCGAATCTTAAAAATTTATAAAAGTTCAATCAAAATCAAAATTCAAAATGAGACTATATTCTTCCTTTGCCAGTGTTTGAATGTAACTATTATAGGTATTTTGGTATTATATTATATTTATATTTATATTATATATTTGTCAGTAGAGGAATAATTGTATGTTTATTTAAATTGCCAATTATGTGTTCAATATATGCACGTATAAATATCTATGGACTATTACATAAGCCATTTTATATTTTAATTATCAATTCAGAAAAAAAGTTTTAAGCATTACCTAGTAAATTTGCGCCTCTTTTTTACCTTTTGTTTATGAACTTTTCTTTTATTTGTGTTTAGAGTTATAATATTGTTCCTTACTACTTTATGTTCGTTAAACTTAGGAGCTAGTTTGTTTCTCCTATCATCTAGCTCGAATATTTTTTCATTAACTGAAAAATCCGGTGGGTCCTTACGACTAAAATTAAGTTTATTTATTATGTGCTGTTTACTAGCTAGATTTCTTTCATAAATAAGTTTAGATAAATGTTCATATTCTTTAATGTGCTCTTTGAGATACTCCTGTTCTGTTTTAGCAGTTTTGGAAATAGAAAAAGGATTGTTTTTAGTTATATGGCCAGTTAGCAACTCAAAAGGTGACAGTTTAGTAGCAGAATGTATTGAATTGTTATAGGTCAGAATAGCTTCATCCATAATCTCTCCTATATGTTTATCTTTATTACAAGATTTAATGATTCTAATCAATTCCGTCAAAGTAGAATGCAGTCTTTCAACTGGTGAGTTTCCTGTAGAGCTTTTGGCACATATTGTATGCAGGGTTATGTTATAGGTTGCCAAGAAGTCTCGAAATAGGGTGGATAGGAATTCATTGCCATTATCGGTAATAATTTTCAATGGGATACCGTGGTGTGAGAAAAAATGTTTCAATGATTTAATTAAATTTATACTATTTCTGGCCGTTAACAAATATGCACTTGAAAATCTGCTGAATTTGTCAATAATTGTTAAAAAGTGTTCTTTGTTGACAGAATAAATATCCAAATGAAGAATTTCAAGAGGCTTAGAGGGTGTTTCTGTTATTTCGAATTTTAAATTTTCCCTTTTGCGATCATATTTGTATACCTGGCATATATTGCAGTTGTTAATTATACATGTAATTAGATGTTTCATGTTTGGAAAGTAAAATTTCCGTTTTATATGCTGCATACTCTCATTGATACCTCTATGATTAGACGTTGTATGGTATTCGCGAATTATTTTTTCCTGTTTGTCGGGGTCCGTTACATCTTCCAATAATGTAGTGCATCTAACAATTTTCAGGCGACTGTTGCTGAAATACTTTGAGAAAACTGATTGTACTACTTTAAATGTTAAATCGTCAGTTAGTATGGCAATGAGTTTTTTTGAAATCATGTAATTTTTAAATATGCTTATAATAACGTCTTCCTCACTAATTTGGCTACTTTCTATAGTATATCTCTTTTTCTTTTTAAATAAAATAAGAAATTGTGCGTTTAGTCTAGTCTTATTTTCATTTTTCTTAAGGATTAGTTGATAAGAAAACTCGTTTATTGGCCGTTCTGATATAGGAATACCATCGTCACAATTTTCTTCTGCGGAGTGAATCGTGGATAGAACTTCCTCCTCGTCTATATTATTTTGAATAGATAAGGAGTCAACATTTTCAGTTTCAACGGCAGATTCCTTAATTTCATTGGCATTTATTTCAATACGAGATAAAGCATCTGCGTTGGAGTTTTTCGTTCCTTTTTTGTAGGTAATATAATAATCGAATTCTTCCAGCTTGAGCCTCCAACGAACTAGCTTCGAATTTGGTTCTTTTAATGAAAAGAGCCATGTAAGGGGCTTGTGGTCGGTAACTATTTGGAACTTGCGTCCAAATAGATAGGGGCGGAAATATTTAGTAGCCCATACCACAGCTAAAAGCTCCTTCTCTATCGTACTGTAGTTTTGTTCGGATCTGGATAAGGTTCGACTTGCATAACAAACAGGCTTATCCGATCCGATAATCCCCTGGGACAGTACTGCACCTATAGCAACATTACTCGCGTCTGTAGTAAGGTTGAAAGGTTCAGTAAAGTCCGGATATTGCAAAATAGGGTCGTTGCATAGTAGCATTTTGCAAGTTTCAAAACATGTGATAAATTGAGAATCGAGCTTTATACTCTTCCCCTTTCGAAGGCACTCTGTCATGGGCTTGGTCAACCTAGCAAAGTCTCTAATAAACTTACGATAGTAACCAAGGAGCCCAAGAAAAGATTTTATTTGTTTTGTAGTTTTCGGTATAGGATATTGTTTTATGGCACTAATTTTATCTGGGTTAGGTTTCACACCATCCCTTGTAACCAGATGACCTAAAAACGATACCTCTTTCCTAAGAAATTCCGATTTTTCCAACTGAATTTTTAAATTTGCTTCCATTAATTTTTTGAAGACTGCATCCAAATTTTCAATATGCTCCTGGAGCGATGTTGAAAAGACAATTATATCATCCATGTACACTAAGCAAACTCTACCTTGAAGTTCTCGCAAGACGTTATCCATGACGCGTTGAAATGTCGATGGAGCGTTCTTAAGGCCGAAAGGCATTCTAACGAATTCATAATGTCCGTTATCCACCGAAAATGCTGTTTTGGGAGTGTCTGCAGTTTTAACTTCAATTTGGTGGAAACCGGACGCGAGATCTAGTGTGCTAAAGTACATGGATTTCCCCAATTTGTCTAAAATTTCCGTGATGTTAGGAATTGGGTATCTATCGTCTATGGTTTTTTCATTCAGTTTTCTGTAGTCTATGACTAACCGCCATTTTTCTTTTCCATTTGGAGCTTTCTTTTTTGGCACTAACCAAATTGGAGACGACCACGGTGAAAAGCTGGGACGAATAATACCCTGATGGAGCATGTCACTGATTTGTTTTTGAATTTCTTCTTTGTGTATATAAGGGTATCGATAGGACTTTGTATATATCGAATTATTATCTTTAGTTTTAATTTCGTGTTTGATATTATTCGAAAACGATAAATTTTGTCCTTCTTTAAAAAATATGTTTTCGTATCTCTGACATAAATTCTTAATTGCACATTCTTCTTCAGAATTTAAATGAGAAGTGCGAAGCAAATCGCATATGCCAGTGCCTAATGCTCCAGTGTTTTTTATTGAAAGATTATGGATCTCCGTATATTCCTTTCGACCAAGCGGTTGCACCTTTAGTGGCTGCTCGACTACGAAAGTTTGTGGTGAATCAGAAGTATTGATTACTTCCACATATGCATACCAATTATGGGCTTTGTAAATCCCTTCAGGTATTATTAAATTATCCTGAATAATTGTATATCAACTGGAAGATAACTAATTATCTTGCAAAGGCCTGGAACGGTGTATTTCTTAGACATAAAATTTGGTTTATACCTTAACGTTATTTTGGTTCCTTCTGCTTCTAGAACTGATTTTTTTAGATCTATTTTTATGCCGATATCTTTTATCATATCGGTACCTATCAGGCCATCAAAATAGTTATGAAATCTAAAAATTAAAAATGATAATCTCTTGTTAGTGTTTAATTCCTTTAAACCATTTATCTCTACTTTCTTATCTATATACTGCTTATTGAAAATTGTTTTGATTTCAACAGGCTTTATTGACTGTATTGCGGTAGTATTAAATACACCGGGATTAATAAAGGATTTGTTACTTCCCGTGTCTATGAGGAATTTCAACTCCTTCTTACTAAGGCTTCGGACAGTAATATATGGTAGCAGATACGAATTATAGTTATTTATATCTAAATAACCTATTGATGTCCCGAGGCTTGCATATAAAAATTTTCATCATCTATTTCAGGTTGAAAAATTTGGTTTGAAGGACCTGGCAGGTCGAGATTCTGTACATAATTTTGGGGTTCTTGGTATGTAATAGGATTGGGATCTTTCGACCTAACAGACTTAGTCGCCTTATTTTGTCTTAAATTATTGGAATGAGTACCCTCGATATTGTGCAATTGATTGCCCTTAAACTTTTGTGAATTATCAAAACTCCTGTTGGTATATGTTGTCGCAGTTTCCATTGGTTCTGGTGGAGGGCGTTTTTTAAACTCTGACCTTATATTATAGTTGTACTGAACTGGAAATTGTTGTGGACCAGGATTCTGCACTGGAAAGTGTTGCCAGTTATTGTGGGTTTGTCGAAATGATGTAGACTGTGCAGGATATTGGGTGTTAAAGTAAGGCTGTCTTTGAAATTGCTGAGGATTTCTAAAATTTGTTTGAGGATTGTTTAATCTATTTTGATTATTTCTATTGAAAGGGACATGTTGCAAGTGTTGAGGGTTCTGAAAATAATGACAATTCTGTTCTTGGAGGCAAAAATTTAATGCATCAGCTAATTTACTAGGTCTCATTGATCTAATCGTTGACCCTAATGGCTCCTTAAGGCCAGATAAAAACGTGTTTAAGCACATCTCCTGATAAAGGGATTGCTTTGCTTTGATAACGCTGTCATTGGTTTCATGTACTTTTACATGATTTGTCATCGCTGACAATATGTCTATTATTTTGGCATAGAACTCCTCAACAGTTGCTTGGTTTTGCCTAAGTTGGTGTAGGTCGCGAATAAGACTGGTCTCATTTCTTTTGTCCGAATAGTGAATAATTAAATTTCTTTTTATTTCAGACCAATCGATAGGCGTACCATACATATTTAGAACTTCGTTGGCAGTTCCTATCACTTTGTTTCTAATTGCTCTGATTATAATTTTTTCATATGGCGTATTTTTTATATGGGGCATTAAATTCAATATCTCCTCCACGTTAGAAATAAAATCATACAAAGACCGCGGATTACCATCAAAGCTTGGGAGGTCCTTAACTGCATCAGGTATTCTGAGAGAGTTAAATACATCCAAAGCAACCAATGAGTGATTAGAATTCATTTTTTGTCTGTTTCCGTTATTTGCAAACACTGGTTCAGAAGGACACACTCCAACTTCAAATGTTTTAATACCGTATTCTGCCGCAAACTCTGAGTTGAAAAACTGTAAACTATTTGATAAAAACACCCTTTTAGTTTCAAATTTATTTCTACGCCAACTTGTGTAATAAATATATGGACAAGCTCTAAATTTATGTTTTTTAAGGATTTTATTAACAGGAGGCATAGGGGACTACTGATGAGAATAAACCACAAAACCTGACTCACCCCGCCAAAACAATAGTTTCAGTATTTTATTCTTCTCGAGCTTTTTCCAAGATAGGCACCAGGAATCAGCTTCTCCACAAATTTGCACTTGCACTGTTCTCATGCACTCCAGGTAGAAGTGTTTTTTGTTTTGATTATATATATAATATATATATAATAAGTTAATAAGTTTTTTTTTTTTTTTTTTTTTTTTTTTTTTTGTTTTGATTATAACAACTGGATTTCGTTATAATAACTGGATATTGGTAATGAAGTCATTAGTTAACAGTTTTTTTTTTTTTTTTTTTGTCTTATCACTTTCTGCGAAGTTCTTTAACGCGAACTAAAGAATCAAAATTCACCATTTCGATAATCCTTCGAAAAGTGTTCAATATTCCGGATACCGACTGCGCCAGTTAAAGCTTTTCACTTTTAAACAAATTCCAAAAAGAAAGAAAACGAAACCAATTTTAATCTTTTCACGAGTGGTTTAATCGACGTCTCAAAATAGAATGAATTACAAACTACTGACTTAACAAAGAAAAAATAACATAAGAATAAAAGAGATAAATTCATTATACAAAAAAGGATAGAATTAGTAACAACGAGTAGGTACAATATAATTAATGCAGCAACTTGATGATGATGATAAGGGCAGCATGATGTCAACCGCTTAGCAAGTGGAGTAGCGGACCTTTTTATTGTTCAGACGAAAAATACATATATTGGTATAGCTTCGCATGTATTGTGTTGCTATGCTAGGCTGTTCATCGAAAATCTGTTTGGTCGAGTTGTTGTTGACACAGGTTCGAACTAGCTTGTTGCAAGGCATGATGGCGAATGTATGAATCAATGCTAGTGTTGCGGCGATGTGTATGTGCATATTTAACTCGCGCATAAAAAAAATCCCTACACACCAATACAACTCTAAATACATTTGTATCAACTCTTCTTGTGCCGTAAGTGCAATCTCAGGCATTCGCCGTAGTTTCATCTGACAAAACCGTAAGACATCTGGGATATTTCGTAACTGTGCGCCTTTTCATCTAGATTCTAAATACATATTCTGTGAGATTATACTGGTCATACTTAGTGCTGGTCTGTTGAAGATTACGTTTGCCTAGATGCGTGCTGCTCCAAAAATATTGTGTTGCTTGTCATTGAAAGTGAAAATGAAAGTTTGTGGTGAAATTGGAAATTATGATTTTTAGTCGACTTGTATGTATTTTAATTTGAGCACTTGATCTTAGTGCACTGCGTATTATTCGGAAAAAGAGGTGTTAAAGACTTTGAACGGACTCGAGGAGAAATTACAACAAGCTAAAGGGCCAGTAGCTGAAGATGGGATGAAAAAATTGTACGCGGTTTTTTCAGCAAATTAACGAAATGTCGCTGCAAGCTTTAAATTGTACTCAAATTTTAAAGTCAAGACGTGACATCTTTTATCTTGGCTCCACTAGGCTCTGCCATGTTGTAAGGTCCTTTATTTCATTCAAGGCTTTCTTGAGAGGTAATTGCAGGCGTTACATACCAGAGAACTTCAAAATGTTTTGGGTTACAATGTTAATAATAATGCATAAAAACCTTTATTATTAAATGCCTTTTTTGGCCTTTTTCTGTGGTATTATTTTGCCGTTTTTGGCTTTTTTTGGTCAACAAAATCCGAACCCTGATCATATACAATACATATGAGTATGTACTCGTACCGTACCGACTGAGTTAAAAATATAGAAGAGACCACAAGTATCAATGAGTACAAAGTATTCGTTACTTCTGAATGATTACTTGGGCAAGAGTAACGAGCGTGTATGAATACTCAGAAGTAACGACTTTTTACATCACTAACCAAAATTGATCAAAGTGTCCATAGCGTAGTGGTAGTTGTCGTCGCTTCTCAAGAAAAAAAAACAACTCGATCAATTTCGGAATATAATTTCAATTCCTACTGCGCCGGTGGCATAACACTGGCAGTAGGATGGCGCTATGGCTGAAAAAAATTATCGCACATTCGAGTAATAAGAAAAATCTGGAAAAAAAATACTGTGAATCATAAGCAACTTCCAAAAATAAACCAAATACATAACTCTCCAGTAATCCTGGACACCACGCTTATAGTTAGTTGAAATTGAAACTTACAACATCTGAGTTTCCTGTGACTACGGCGGTCGATGTGTCTGTCTCTATATCCTACCCTTAATGTGATCGCGCTGTGTGTAACATTATAAGGGTATTCATTATCCCTTTAGCGCGATTGAATTATATAAAAGAAGATACATTTAGTTTAGGTTGATTGAAAAAAACACCTTTAATGGGTAACACAGCAAGAAATCAAATAGCAACTTTTCAGTTTCTGCATTTCGTGTTTTAACGCATAAGAGTTGCTACTTCGAAGTTGTTGTTTTATTAGATAGTCATGCTATCATAGTACCTATATATTATTTGTGTGGTTTTTCAGCACACATTTGACAGCGGTGAGTGCTCATTTTCACGCGAGATCCAAAATTCGGAAACGATTTCTAGCTTTGCTAATTTTCCGTAAATGCTTTCAGAATTCGATTATCTTTGTTTGTTTTGTTGTGCACGAGCGTTACACCCGTCGCATTGAGCATTTGCCTCAGTTCCTTATTCGAAGTGTACAGTGCCTGCAGGAAAACATTATAATTGAACTCTCTCCTAACTGGTCACACTTCAAACATTTATTTAATTCACTAGCCATGTGATGTCGTTTTGAGGCACATCCTTTTTAGGACACACCACAACAAACATCCGAATTACCAATCGTCACACATCCTTCGACCCATCATTAGACTCACAGACCGACACACACGACTTGCGTTCATAATGAAACCGCTTTAACTGGAATTACAATAATTATCCTCCCAACAAGGATTCACCGTGCAACCAAATGGAACTTCATTCAACCGGCACCAGCAGTGGTAGTGCTTATAATTTCCTTCGCAGGACAATAGAACTTACATATAGCTTAGAGGTAATAGCTGTGGCCCCAATGCCAAGAACGGAATTTAATTCTCATCTAATAATTAGGCATGGTCATAACGCCTGAGCTTCCTCCTCAGTGGATGGCAAAAAATAAATAAATAACTGACCGTATGTGTGCGTAGGCAATTATTAGTTGATTGCCCGCCTGGGGGAGGGTTCACTCAAGGTTTTGGTTCGCATATCGCATGCAAAATGTCAGTCAGTTTTGTCCTTTTTCACAGTAATATCGTCATAATTGTATCGTGTCATTAGGCAATTACAGTTTTTATTTATTTCGCCCAAAACACCGAAGGAGCTCAGTCCGATGTCCTTTCTTTTTTTGAATGGAAGAAAGGATGTGACCTCCTCATAAAATTATAATCTTCGGTTATTAATTGCTGTGATTTTGGGAAAAACCAGAAGTCCCACTCTTTTTGAATGGCTAGGAGGTCATAAAAGTGGTCTTACATAAATATGTATATACTTAGGTACAATGGGATGAATGGTAGCTCCAAATTGGATTGGGAAAGTAATTCCTTAGGCAATTCAGGGTGCGCGTATCAATAAATTGAGTGGCAGTTCCTATATGTAGTTTGTGCCTGTCGAGGACATCATATGTGTATTCCGTTTTAGTCCTAGTTAGCAGTGGGTGAGGAATTATGGATGTACTTTGTGTGTGACTAGTGTGCATCATTAATTTTAATGGGAAATCGGTTTCATTGAAGATGATGAAGTGAATTACTGTTTTTTCTTCCGTAATGGATACACTAAAAGGACATAAAATTTAAACTAATGTGTTGAATTATTTGAAATGTCAAGCGGGAGCGGGCGAGTGGTGAATCCTTGGCGCCATGGCACTTGGTTAAGTAAAGCTGTGATAGAAAGTGCCCAATCTTTGTGAGCGTCTAGCCGAAGTTGTCGAATCAAGACCGCGACAATGCAGAGCTATGTCTTAGCAAAGGTTTCAAGCAAGGAAAGCGAAGACAAATAGCTATTAACTATATTCACTTGTATTAGTAAACGTTTGGATGGATACATCTTTGGGTCTTTTCATCTCAGCACTCAGGTTCGAAATGACAACCCAATTCTAATTTCCATTTTGAAGCACAACGTAATGTGGATGGCAGGAACATTTGTCGAGTCGAAATCAAACCAAACAGAAACACCAATTTTGGAAGGTTGTGGTATCGCAGTCCTATGTCCACAGTCTCTGGATTGGGCAAGAAATTGGAGGTTACTTCTATTCGTAGAAAAATAAAACATGCACACACAATTGGCTACGAGAAACAGGTCCTGGTTCACGCCGAACTGTAGCGCCACCTAAACAAATACTTACTTACTTACTTACTTAAGGTGGCGCTACAGTCCAGTATGGACCTGGGCCTTAACCATCTCCAACCAGCTAGCTGCTTCTATTTTCGCACGTTAAGTTGGTTGAGGCCTCTTCCACTTGAGCGCGGAACCTGAGTGTTCCTCTATTACGCCGTCCTTCGGTGATGGAATCAGTGGTAGATTGGATCTTCACTCTTCGCTAAAAAGCCCATGCAGTTCGTTGTATGACAGTGCATTGCTGAATCGTTTTTGGACACCAAAGGTTTCAATAAGGTCCTTGCCAACTTTGATGGAGCAGACATAGTTTGAATATCTATGTCTACGTGATATGTATAATCATTTTATTTCAATAATTATTGTCAGTTTTTCCATGTTTGTTCCAAGACGACTTTTGCACTTAAAAAACTTGAAAACCAAAGCATACAAACGATTCCAAAATTCGGGAAATAATGGTAATAAAGTAATATTTTGCAAATCGAGAAAAGATTTTGCAACAGTAAAGTAAATTGATCTATCTCTATACAATTATAATAAAACTGTAGATTAAAAACTGTTTGTTCGCGCATCACGCTAGAACTACTGGACGGATTTTTATGAAACATTGACATAGTGATTGCTTATATTCTTGGACCATATCATTTATACTTTTCATCCCGGAAAATGGCATGGTCTTAAGAAAATATTGAAAAAACTGCATATTTGAAAGGAAAATTATAATTATTCAGCCCTAACTCAATAATGGCTTATCGGATTGAAAAATAAAAAACAAATAAATTTAGTAAATTTTCCTCTGATTCATTTGAGGTATAAAACATCCTTCTGCGTCGCCCTAAAGCCGAGCAATGTTCAAAACAATTATTCAAAGCATCGCCCACAATTTTCTTTCAGCGGAGATCACTGCCAGCAGCCGTGCAGCAGTTGGTATCGTTGCAATAGTGTGTGTGAGTATATGTGCTCGCTCTGACGTGATCATTTGTTTTGCACTTCAATGTGCTACAATCATCATAAGCATTTGCGGCTCTCATACTCAACCTATTTTAACAAATGAGGTGTCAAAAGAAAGAGAATTTTCTAGAGCAGTGAACTGCATTTTCAGTTTTTAAATAATATAAACAAATTTAAAAAAAAAAATACGGAAAACTATTCAAAATTAACTCCTGTTGTTTTAAAAGTTAATTTTGGTTCATATATCGCACTAATAATGCAATACTGTCGGAACTGTGGGCACCGTAGCGCAAGTGGTTAGTGTGTCGGACTACTGAGCCAGCGGTCTTGGGTTCGAATCCCGCCGCAAACACCTAAAAGTTTTTCACAGTGCCCACCTCTTTCGAATGTCTGACAAGCATCAAAGAGTATCATTTGTCACGATTGAGCTTCTCAATTCGCCGTTCGGAGTCGGCAAAAAACTGTAGGTCCCTTCCATTCGTGCAAAAATATAACACGCACACACAAATGGTTGCGAGAAGCAGGCCCAGGTTCACCTCGAGCTGTAGCGCCAACTAAGTAAGTAAGTCGGAACTCAAAATATGACTTCTTTCTGAACCATTAAAAAAACTGAGTACCTATTTATTTCCTGTTACAGATAATAATACAAATTAATAGCTTATTAGGAGTGTTAATAAATAATTTGTTTCTTGCACTATTCTAACGACAGCTTATTGACGCGTAGGGACGTGAATTTTACGTTTCAATGTGGTGATACATATCTCAAATTTTACAAATGTTGAGTTACAACGGTATTGTATTATAAGTGCGATGTGTGTGAATTTATATGTATTTGCTATATGGAAATCATCTGGAAAACATTTGTTGTTCATTAGTACGAAGCCAAGGTAATATTGCCCTTGGCTGTGGTGTCGTCAGTAGTTACTAGAGTTGCGCAAAACAGTTCCAACGGCGGAACGAACCTGGATCGATTCTTTTTCTCATCGGAACTAGTTCCCGGAACTAATTCCTGGAACGATTAAGTTCCATAATTAAGTTCGGAACTATGGAAAGTTCTTGACCCAGAACCAGTAAGCAAAATTAAAAAACTTTAAGTATTATTTATTTGAAAAAATATCAGACAAATAATTATAAAAAAAGATAACAAAAAATACATTTCAATGTGGAGAAAAAGGCAGAAATAATTTTGTTTTGATCATGTAAAAACAAAACATGCAACTCAAAATCTATTTCAAATCAAAAAAACCAAACGCAAATGTAAAATTACCATTTAGGTATCAACAATCCAATTTTTACTTCCACTAGCCAACAGAAGAATACAAGACATTCAAATAAAAATACTCTTTCCTACGGAACTACAAAAAAAAAAAGAACTATGGAGTATGGAACTAAGTGAACTACGAATACGAACATAATACGCACGGAACTACGAAGAAAAGAACTGGAACTAACATGTCCATGGAACTATCAGCTCCAATCATGTCCTATGGAACTATCGTGTACATGGAGCTAAAGGAACTATTAAGAAAAGAGACCGATTTATGTATACGATAATCGTTCTTGTCTGTTCGTTCGTTCTTTCCTTCATGAGCTACCTATACTGTCTTACAAATATTTTCGGATATTATTCGTCACCCCTTTTACTACATATCAGTGTGCATAAACTGGTTCTTGTTTATTATCGTGCGAGCTTTGCTATTGCTTTGGTATGTATGTATGAGTTTGCTCACATATTTGATTTTTCTTTGAACACTGAGACATGTTCGCTTTCAGTGTTGTTATTGAAGTTAGACCTGGAACTATGGACATGTTTAAGTTCACTTTGTGGAACGAAAGGAACTAGTTCCGACAGAGGAACTAGTTCCTGGAACTATACATGTCCGGAACGACACAACTCTAGTAGTTACGATAGTTCTTACGTACTGGCACACCACCGGCTGCTCCTCACACGGTCAATTATTCGTGTCTCTTTCCTATGTCAGCGAAAGTAAAAACGCATTTGTTTCTGCACCAGGCAACGCAACCTCAAACTTTGTAAACAAAATATTTCCATAATAAAATATAATGTAGCAATTATCAATTATTTATAGTAGATGATGTTTTATAACATTTTAGAGCAAGTTGGTTTTTGAGAACTATGGAATCTGCACTTAGGGGCTGAAACACATTGAAACGACATTGATAAAATACAATTAATCCAAAAAATGTATTACAAAATTTTCTGCATTTCCAGCAATACTTGGATGTTTCTTCGCTCCCACTGAATGCGAAGTAAGGCCGGTACGGGTCAGGTAGTTCATTAATAAAATTGTGTGTTACTGTGGATACCTTAGCATAGGCCCGCAGAATAATTTTTAATCGTACCAGTCTATTAAAGCTTCCGATTTCCTGGTATATTAGAAGGTTAAAGAACATATTTTCTTAACACTTCAGCTTTGAAGAATCATTTAGAATATCTAAAAAAAATCATTTAAATCGCTCTTGAGGAAATAGGTCTTGCAAATTAGTAAAAAGTTGCAGGCGGGCCAAGCGAGGCGAGCACGGGTCAGCTAGTGCATAATATTTTCATAATTAATATTAAAAATAAAGTTAAATATAATTCACAATCATTTTGGTCTTTTATAAACTAAAAGAGGTGTCCGAATGGATTGCTTATAGATATGTTTTATAAAAATTTTGTATAGTCGTTCGGGGCAAGAGTGCGCATTTTGGACTTCGGGCTTAGATTCTGAAAAACTTATAACAGATAAAAAAATATTTTAGGAACAAAATTATACAAAAATATTTTATATTTTTTTTAATGTTTCATATGTTTTGATCACAAAACCAAAGTAAGTCAAGTTGCGCACTCTTGCCCCGAAGTCAGGGTAAGAGTGCGCAGAGGTATGGGTAAAAGTGCGCAACCATTTTAAGTCACAGTTTTCGTAGTTGAAATGGTTTGAAACTGCGCTTTCGGTCATACCAAACTCTTCGGCAGCGTTTCATGGGCTGCTTCCGTTTTAAATCAGCTCCCTAGCCTCGCAGATTTTCTTTTGGGTTATCAATTTCCTTACCGTTCGTGTTTAGTAGATACGAGGCATTTTTCTAGAAAAACAAAAACAGAAAAATAGTTCAGCTACGAGCTACCTCCTACCGCCTACGACTGTGATGTGCTCGTTGCATCTTTCGATAGAAGGTAATAGCCTAAAAATCGTTATTATTATAAAAAGTTAAATACTGGGTAAGAAAGCACTGCGCACTCTTACCCACAGAATGACTGCGCACTCTTTCCCTAGACGCTACTTTTCTTTTCATATACATTGTTTTTGCCTACATACTACTTATGGGGTATCGAGTTGCAACGCTTTCCTTTCCTTAACTTTTTTTTAACAAAATCCGGCTTTTTTTTCCTTGTTGATTTTCTTTACGCTGTCAATTGAAAAATTTTCGTAGAAGTTGTTCTTCAATGGCGGTTAGTGAAGCACACATTTTGTCATTTAGCGATTGCTGCTAATTCTTTCACAGATGGAGAAAATGGTACTGCGTACTCTTACCCGCTGCGCACTCTTACCCCAAATGACTCTATCGAATGATGTTAAAAACTCTGTTGAACTAATTGCTGAGTCCTTTGGATCTGTTTTCTCACCGTCATCAATACCAACTTTGCCCGAATCTTATTATATGCCTAAAATTGATTTCGGCCAGCTAGTTTTATCAATTCAGGATATTTAATCGACGATCAGTACCCTCAAACTGGATTTTTAACCTGGTGCTGATGGTATTCCTGCAATAGTCTTAAAAAACTGCTGTAGCTCTATCGGAAAACCTTTAGCTGTGATTTTCAATTTATCGGTATTTTCAGGGTTATTCCTCAATGATTGGAAAATCTCGTTTCTGGTACTTATCTTTAAATCTGGCTCTAAGAACGACATTGAAAACCGCTGTTACAAAGCTTTCTGAATGCATAGATAAAAATAAAATTAAACATTAAAGCTCATAATACATATGTATATCCGAGTTTCAACACGGTTTTGTGTCCGTTCGACGAAGACGACATTTAATCTGGTGCATTTGATATCTTATGTAATCAATGCTATTGAAACTGGATGTCAGGTTGATGCTGTCTATACTGACTTTGTCTTTGATTCTGTGAACCATCTGTTGCTAATCAAGAAGCTAGAAAAGTTTGGATTTCATTCAGTAATGTTAAAGTGGATTGAATCATTTTTAACTGGTAGGTTTCAAAAAGTTTGTCTTGATGATATATATTCTATATCTATCTCTTTCACACGATCTCAAATGCAACATCCGTTTGATTATTCTATTGAGCTCTTGCCCTTAACAAGATTTAATAAAATTAAAGAACTCGGTGTACTTATAGATTCAAAACTTACTTCCGTTCCTCATATCGATTTTATACATAGTTGCGAAAGCTTACTCTCTAGTCGGTTTTATTAAAAGAAACTCAAAAGATTTCTGAGATCCTTACACTCTGTTATCGCTCTTATTGCCTTAGTTATGTCAATGCTTGAATACGCCGATGTAGTGTGGATTCTAAACTATTTGATCCATTCGGATTTTATTGAAAAAGTACCTATTATAAAGAGACGGTTTACAAAATACATTTTTTTAAATGCGTTGGGATTTTGAGCACTCTTATAAACTAGGTATAGTGACAATTAGCGCTAGAAGGCATGCGCACGAAATCATGTTTGTTAGAGACGTCTTAAGGTGCGCGTCCACTTGAGAGCACTTTCGCTAGCAAACTCTCGAGAGTTACTTTCAAGTAGCTTTCCATTTGAGAGTGCAATTTTTGAGATTTACTATCGAAATTCGAGCGGTTGAGAGCAGTCATCATCTTCTATATCTATACATATAATAAAACTGTAGATTAAAATCTGGCTTGTGCGCGCATCACGCTGGAACTACTGGACGGATTTTGATGAAACATTGACATAGTGATTGCTTATGTTCTTGGTCAACATCATCTATACTTTTTATCCCGGAAAATGGCATGGTTTTTAGAAGATAGTGAAGAAACTGCATATTTGAAAGGAAAATTATAATTATTCAGCCCTTACTCAATAATGGCTTATCGGATTGAAAAACAAAAAAAAAAAGGTGAATTTAGTAAATATTCCCCTTATGCATTTGATATATAAAACATCGTTCTGCGTTGTCCTTAAGCTGAGCAATGTACAAAAGAATTATTGAAAGCATCGCCCACAATTTTCTTTCAGTGGAGACCACTGCCAGCGGCCGTGCAGCAGTGGGTATCGTTGCAATAGTGTGTTTCTGAATATATGTATGTGCGCGCTCTAACATGATCATAATATACTTTGTATTTCAATGTGCTACAATCATTATCACCATTTGCGGCTCTTACACTCAACCAATATTAACAAATGAGGTGTCAACAGAAAGAAGATTTTCTAGAGCAGTGAATTGCATTTTCAGTCTATAAATATTATTAACAAATTTAAAAAAAACGATCAAAAACAAAAATTCTACCCAAAATTAACTCCTGTTGTTTTAAGAGTTTATTTTGGTTCATATATGTATGTATGTTTGTATGTATGTAATATAAATATATTTGCTATATGGAAATCATCTGGGAAGCATTCGTTGTTCATTAGTACGAAGCCAAGGTAATACATATTGCCCTTGGCTATGGCACGTGTCGTTGGGATAGTAGGTATACTTACGTTACTGCCCGGTCGGTGGTAAGTAAAACTTCTGATGCAGTGTATAAAATACCCATACAATAGATATAAGACACCACTTAAAGTCTAGTTTGCAACATTCCCAGGAAGAGTGATAAAGCACAGATTTTCCGTGACTGTTGTGTAATTGTGCGGGACGAATGCACTATGGCACACCGTAATGCAGTGGAAATCGTTAACCTAACAGGATATACATTAGGCCAACGTTATCAGTAGTACCACGAGGCACAAGAGCTGACGAAGTAAACGCTTATCTAAAAAAGTCAAGTCTCTGGGGTCCACGTCCAGTGTTACTCAAAGGCACTTGACCGCCAATATGCGGGTACGAACAGGTGGCAACGGCAATCCAAACGTACAACATTTCTCTGATTTGTTATTTAAAATTGGTGGAGGAAAACTTCCGAAAGAAAATGAGAAAGTAAATTTATCATATAATTATCAATTAGTAGATGACGTTTAATAACATTTTAGAGCATGTTGGTTTTGCACTAAGGGGCTGAAAGTAACACATTGAAATGACATTGATAAAATGTAATAACAAAATTTATTACAAAATTGTATGGACTTACACAAATATGTACTTTGATGTTTCTTCGCTATCACTGATTTAACATATTTGAATGCATGAGAAAGGCTTTGGAGGACGAAGCATGGCGAGCACGGGTTCAGTTAGTTAATTAATAAAATTGTTTGTTATTGTGGATACTTTAGCATAGGCCCACAGAATAATTTGTGATCGTACCAGAGCTTCCGATTTGCTGCTATATTAGAAAAATAACGAATATATTTTCTTAACACTTCGGCTTTGAAGAATCATTAACCTAGAATTTCCAATAAATCATTTAAATACGTTCTTGAGGAAATAGGTCAAGTTTTGCAAATTAGTGAAAAGCTGCCGGCGGGCGAAGCGAGGCGAGCACGGGTCAGCTAGTAATGTCATATAAACAAAAAATTGAAGCAGCGGTTATTAAAGGGCGAAATAAGTGTAAAAAAAAAACAAAAACTTGCTGGGTTAAACCAAAACCAAGGGTGGATCGTCGAAATCGATTTAGTGCGGTATATGATCTCTCGGTTCTCCAGTAGTCAAGTGGAATAAATAGTACAATCTATTTCGGTACATGAAAATTCTTCTCTTATTTCCCTTATTCCCTTATTCCGAAACTGAGGAAGAAATGTATTTCAAAGAATTTCTACGGATTCATACATTTCTATTAATTTCTTTACATTTTCGACATTCCAAATTGATGCCATATTTTTGACAATTTATTTAAGCACAATTCATTTACTCACAGGTCACAGTTATGTAGCTCCTCTTAGACAGAATAAGGACTCTGTTTGAGTAGTGCGAGTTGATCTCCGAGAGTAGCACAAAGTGTGCTCACCTACAAACAACTCTCAAAAAGCCGAAAAGTTGAAATTAGCAAACCAACTCTCTGCGAGTTACTCTCGTGACCGTGTCCACTTACGAAACTGCTCTCGCCAGTGGCCTGAGAGCTACTCGCAGTAGTTTTACTCTCAAGTGGACACGCACCTTTATGTTCCCATGTTAATAATCCTAATTTTCTATCTATGTATGTATGTTACCAATTTATGCTCCATTGAGGGTTTTGAGGGATCGTCATATGTTTTATGAAACAGGGCAAAGAACAAACTATGGTCGAAATGAACCAATTTCTAGACCTCTGAAACCGTTTAATGAAATCAGTAGTCAAGTCATATAGATTTCCAAATCTCGAGAGAGCTGTTAGCTTAAGCTTGTTTATGAAATAAATCTTATTAATATATAAATCTCAGTGTGACGCTCTTACCTGTCCATCTTACGGTTAGATAAATACAAAAACGAATGCACACAATGAAGTAAAACTTCGTATTCCAGTTTATTAACATCCTGTGCCTATTATTGGCCGATTTTTAAGTTAATTTATTTGCAATATTATTAAAATTAATGTAAAAGTAAAAACACTCAAACAAATGTCACTTCCTAACTGCCAGCGAGAATTAATATTTCTTGCTTTCTGTATACTTTCTGTTGAGGGTTTACCTGTGACGCGACTGTCATACTAAAACTCGGATTGAATGACCTATTTGTGATATTTATGGACATAATCCGGCTGAAGAAAAACATGTGAACCTTATACCTATTGAGTCTCAAATACCGTTCAAACTTCTTGATGACGTGAGTTTAACCAACATACATATGTTCATAGATAGACGAATTAAATCGACTTGACTTTCACTGTTAAACAGCGAGTATTTTTAGAAACATTGTTTGTTATCTCGTTCGATAAGAATTACCATAATTATTATGGAATCAATATTGATAGACATGATTACAAATAAATGAAACACACACACAAACGACTGTTACCGAACAATCTGAATATTCCATCAGTTCGTTAGATAAAAGACAAAAATCGATTTGCAATGGTTTTATGGCCATGTGATTGAAAGCTCGATTGTAGCACAGATTATAGGTAACCAAGCGCTTTGCCTTATATAGCCATGCAGATGCAGATAAACGTTACTCAATGAAATGAGTGTTTTTCCCAAAAATATTAGTTTTTGTGATCATATTTAGATTTCGTTCCGAGGTATATGATGAACATTTATGGGTACCTCATTATTATTATCATTTTATGGCAAGTTTTATCTTATTGAGAACGATTACAAGTTGTACAATTTATAGGTGATAATTGTTTTGTAATAACAAGAGATGACTATTGATTAGCAATTTCACTGGTTGGTAACAACTTGGGTACATTCGTGCTTAACCATCAACTATCAAGAAATGCTTCTTTACCTTCTGGTGGGTGAAATATGATGTCGAAACCGATTATGGAAAAGTAAGGAAACGAGACCTATGATACTTCGTATAAACAACACAGGAAAAAACGTCAAAAGACATTTGATAGATAGGCTCTGCAATGAGCCGGTACTCGTAATCTATGATCCAAATAAAATTTACGAGGTCCACACTGATGCCAGTTCGAGCAGACTAGCAGGAATTATGTTTCAAGCGGGGAACGAATTTTCCGATCGCAAGCCAGTCTTTTATTAGAGCCGAACATGCACAGCTGTTGAATTTAAATACTCCAGCTATGAGCTCGAGGTACTTGCTATGGTGGAAAGTCTCGACCGTTTACGAATGAACTTGCTTGGACGAAGATTCTGCGACGTGACGGATTGCTCAGCAAGTAAGTGAATCGTCGCAACTAATACTAATACCTCGTATCTCAATGTGGTGGGTTCGTCTTCAGGATATATGTATATGTATATCGTGGGGCGAGTCATATGGCTCATGTGGATGCACTCACCCGTTCGCCTGTCGAGATCGGACGTGAGCCTAAAACCGTTGCTGCACGCATTTTGAAGGTGGCCATCGCTCAGAACGATTGGATTTCTAGTAAGCAAAGACAGGATCAGAGACTTGTTGCTACAGTACTTTACGCTACGGATATAAGAAACTTTAAAAATCCACGAAATTTATTTCATCAGTGTGTTTCTTATATGCGAACAACGGATATAAGAAAAAATATTTCTTAAAACCGAACAACGGATATTAGAAACAATGTTTCTTATAACCGAACTTTTTTTGTCATTTTTGGTAAAATTGTTTTATATAGAAAAAAATTTACTGCATAATTTAAGCTGAGAGACACTGTATATGAAAATTAAATAGAAAACACGGTGAATTGTGTGGCGTTTCCTAAAAGCGTTTTTTTTCGTATATAAGACTTTCTTATTTCCGTAAAGTACAGTATTATCGCTGATTCGCTGCACTGCAAGAACACGAGGATTTCAATGGAAGCAATCAATTGTTGTAGCAGTTCTGCACCAAGAATAGTTGACTCTACCGTAAGGACAATGAGGAGCCAGGGACGACTTTAAATCAGGAAGGGCCGAACTGTCAGCTGGTTGCTACGTACATTGCTGACGAGTGACGGTGGTTAGTGGTTGCGGCCTGTATGCGACCAACGACTTCCGGTTTGAAGATAGAGAGGAACGTTTTTGTATTTTTAAAAAGGATGATGAAACAAATGAAACGATTACTTTTGCTTTGAAAGTCGGACGTGTTTGATTTAAATTTTTTTTTTTTCACGCGTCACACTTTTTAAAGCCCAGAAGTTATTTTTTTTATAATAAACATAAATATTTTGGAGACTCTCTAATAACACATTTCAAGACAAAATTTACGCTATTTGATGTAAGCAAATACATAAGCCGGGAGACAGGCTATACAACGACCAAGATAAGCAAGATAAGATTTCTTTGGAATGAACTTTATGTACCTATGTACCTATTAACTTAAGTCAAGGTATCGGTCGGGGGTACTACAATAATCGCATTCAAACATATGGTACATAGCTTTCAAAATCTTCCTCAAATTGCTTTAGGAAATAAAAATAAAAAAGAAAACTGTCTCAAGAAATATGTACCCATAAACAAATGTGCACATGTACCTACATAGATACATACAAAATATGCAGATGTGTCACATACTTATGTACACACATTAGGTCTGTTCCCGTACCTGTCCAAAACAGCTGTTCCCGTACGAAGATTTTTCATATGTTTTGACAGAAGAGAGTGTAGTTTCGGCTGTTTTCGGCCGTTTTCAACAGTACGGGAACAGACCTATTATATGTATGCATGCACTATGTACATATGCATCTCGCTATCAACTGAAAGTGACACTTTGTGACCGTTCATCATCAGTCCACTTTCAAATAGAAAACAAAATACAATAAAAAAAAAATATATAAAATTTATTTCCATATGTATGTGTTAAATTCAAATCATAAATTAAACCAGATTTGCACAGCTGATTCAGCAATTTATATTTAATTGCATTTAAAGTCAAATGATAAGAAACCCATTCTTTCATGATTTTGCTCTTGTTTATAACTGCTATTAGACATATGTTTTGGGATATATGGTCTGTATGTATGTACATTAGGGTGTCCCACAACATAATTGAGATGGTTTTTTTTTTTATGCGAAATCAGGGACGCATACCCTCTATTTTTTTCCTTTTGGTCCTAAATACTTCATTATGAAATTTTATTGCCACAGGGCATAGGGTTACGATAACCCGTGCCGACTTGATGTCAAACTTAGACCTTGAGAATTTGTACTGAAGTACTGAGGAAAGACTTGATAATTTATGTATGTATGTAGGTAGCATGTTTTTGGAAATAAAACACAAATCGCTAGTGTGTTTATATTTTACATTTATGTATAAAAAAAAGTTATAGAGTAACTTCGGGCATTATGGCGCACCTTGTAAATACCACATTTCCGATTTTCTTATAGACAATACAACGATGAGAAAACTTGAGTCTTCCTTGATAGAGTGCCATGTCAATTTGTAAAGCTGTTGCGAATTGCGATTATTTTTACAAGTGAAAAAAATTATAAACAAAAAAATTCTTCACTTTTGGCATCTGCATATATTTTTGTCCCTTTTTCATTTTGCGTGTGGCTCCGTAAGTATAAAGCGCAAGTCGTTAGTGTACACAGTTAAGTGAAGTGAATCATATTGGTTTTCTTTTGGTGGCATTGATTAGTAACAGTAAAAGAAAATCTGGGGTTTTTTTAAAAGTCTTGTGCAAATGCTTTTTTTTGTAATATGGCGCACTTGCCGTAGCGGCATTATGGCGCACTCTCGCCCTTTTGCAGCTCGCATATAAAGCATGTAAAAAGAAATTATTCTAAGACTCTAGAATGATGACGACAGGAAGCATATTTTAGGTGCTCCCACATGCCTAGGAATAGAAAACGAGCAGAAAATTGTGGCTCATGTAAGGAAACCACACGCGTATGGATTCACTCCTAACAGAAAAAAACTGTTCCTTAAAGGCTTTCAACAGACAGACAAATACAGGCCAGGTCACAATTTTAATAAGTCGGTCCCACGACTCGTGTACTTCATTTAAAAACACTTTTGATAGTTGTGGCAAATCAAACCGCTAGTACAGCATCACGCCATATTGCCCAAGGGGCTGCACCACATTGCCCTATGCATAGGGCAATATGGTTTTTTGTAAATCATTTTTAACCTAACTTTTTCTTTGTTTAAATCATTGAATTATTATATTTGTTTAACTTATTTTTGTTCTGATTTTCTTATATTTTATAAGTGTTTTGGTTTTTTCATAAAAAAAGCTTTTCATGTTGAAGTTATTTCAGAAACAAAAAAAGTGCGCCATAATGCCCGACGTTACCCTAGATTACTTTCTTTAAAGTTTCTTTTTTAAAGTCCGTATATAATATCAGCAGTAATCATACCATGAAATTCTTGCATCGACTTTACAGTCCTTTCGGCTGCATCGTTTATTGCTCTCAAGGGTGATAGATACAGTACAGGCTTGTAGAAGCGAGGCATAAGTCTCACAGAAAGGCCTGTATTCGAAGCCGTAGTATCGCAACAGAGAATCTGCACTTTATCTTCCAGACTTCAATCTGTGACCGCATTCCAAATAGCCTGCGCCTGCTCTTTACCGTTAGAATTGTTCAATTTTGCCACCGCAATAATTTGTTTCTTACTTCCAAATGAAATGACTTTGGAAAGACGTTGTTTTTTGGATTTGCGGGTATCCAGTGCAGGCAACAGTTTCTCGTTCTAGTGAACAGTTTCTACGTCAGGTACCACATTTCTAAAAACCACTTTAATGACCACGGTGCGTTCCTTTAGTCTTTCGGTACGGATTCGCTGAAAAATGTTCCATATTAAGTCCAACTGGATCACCATCACCGGTTAGTTGGAAACTAGACACAAATATCACGGCTGGGCACACACTATGTGTATCCCAGTGCGTCCACGTGGACCTACAGTGTATCAATCCCATATTCGTACACCAGCTGTTAAGAATAACATTGAATTCCTGATCAAAAACGACTTGAGATATTAAGTTAAATATAGTATAGTATTTTTACTGGATATTGAACAATTGCATTCCATTTAGTTTTGACATTAGTTAACATTCGCTTTGGTTTTGAAATAGAAAAAAGTAAAAAAATAGACAGAAAGGAGCTCAATTTCGTATTCGTACACCGATCGATTATTCACAAAAAAATAAAAATTACTAATCTGTTGCTTGTCAAAGTTGGTTTTTGCATTGAATTATTATTTTTCAAAGTGAGTTAATGAAAAAAAAGTTACTTTCTAAGGTTATTCGAGATTTCTTGGAAAACTGGGTAGAACGTAAGGTGAGATATCAAATTAACTGCGGGAACAGATAATCAGATATATTGAGATATCGAAGCCAAATCTGGAGAAAGTGCTGTTCAAAAGGTGGTCTGGAACAATTTTACCCTTTACCAGGATAATGACCACAAACATAAAGCTTATGTATTTCGAATGTGGCTTCTTTATCACTTTCGAAAAGTATTGGAAACACCTCCACAGTCACCGGATATTAATTCCATAAAGAATTTGTGGGACGAGTTGGGCCGCAGAGTAAGAAAATTTGGTATAAGGATCAAAAATGATCTGAAGGAAAGGTTTATTGAAGAGTGAGTAAACACTACCCTTTATATTACAGAAAATCTTAAATAGGTCTTAGCTAACAAAGATTTTGATTCAAAGTATTAGTTTTTAGATAAAATATAAACAAATTGACTTAGTATCAAAGTGTACGGATACGAAATTTACCATATTGTTCTTAATTTTATGTTTTTTATGAAAAAATTTCAATACTTTATTTGAAATATTTGAATTAATTGAAGTTAATTTTTTCATTTGTCATGTATTCTTACTGAAATCAAAAAAAATTTGCAGTATCTGTTCAATTTGTTTGGATTTTTCCTTAAATAAATATTGCCACATCAGGTGTACGAATATGAGATTGACACACTGTATGTAGTGTGATGAGGATGTTAACATTCTTAGGCGCGCTGTTTTTCAAACTGTGAACTACTTGAAAAGATGCGCCACTAGGATGAGACCATTGGGAATATTTTGTTCCAGGAGTTCACATCAGCGATTTGTTTCTAAGTTTTGTTAAGAATATTTAAAAAAGCGTTGAAAAGAACTGTTTTTATTTAATTTAAAAAAAATGGATTCTGAAAAGACTTTGACAGCGACAGAAAGAGAAAAAATAGATGCTTTCAAGGACATATGTTTTTACATCTACCTACTTGTGTAACTTCTCCAATATTTTTTGAGGTCTCAAAAAATCTTCATAATCTAACGTGATTTTTCGAGACAAATTCACCGTTATTACAGTCGTAGAACAGAATCGAAATATAACATAGTAGACTGTGTGGAGGTGAAACCAATATCTGCATCTGCGTCTACGAATGATACCTATTCACTCGTAGAATAACAGTGTCGTATTGAGTGAGATTTTCTAGGAACATATTGCACCTAATACTACCCTATGGTATTTCCGTAGAATATTTCACTCTTTTCAAAGCGAGGATTGCGCCTTGTTTCTTTCTCGACGTCATCTTGTAGTTTTGACATAAATATGTCTCGTGGAGACGCGTTGTAAAGTAGTAGAAACCCTAATTTAATTCGTCCCTCGAGGTTCACGAATATATAAAATGAGGGATTCTAATGAATTTTACTTCTTTTCGACCTAGAATCTAGAATTCCTACTTCAGTATGTCACCCTCTTGACGTGTGGAAGGAGCATTTTTGTGTGTTTTCTGCCTGCGAATGCTAACAGAGTTCGTCATCGTCTGAGGTTGGGTTACCATACGTCAGGATTTGGCCTGACGCGTCAGGCTTTTAAGGTTTCTGTCAGGCTCAGGCCAGGCTTCATGCTTTGTCAGGCTTTTTAATTTTTTTGACTTATTTACTGCAATAAAATTTTAACGAATAACAAATATCATAGAAATCAAATTGTTGCTAAATGCATCCAAATATGAAACGAAATAACAACCAAATATCCCTCCATAATTGAAGAGAGAACCAATAGTGAAGTTTTATGTCGTTTTCGATTGGGCTTTTCAGATTTTGCTCTCAGATTTCAGGATTTTCGTGGTGAATGTATAACAAACGAGATTGATCTATTTTTCTGCAATTGTACTAGTGTGTCATTTGACATCTTGTTCGTAAAAGGAAATACATAAAAAACTTTTTAGTATGCCGCTAAATAATTTCTACTTCGCAACGTTCCTATGAGAAATTTCATTCGAACACACATAAAAGTGACAGTTTGAATAAAAAAAAATTATAAGTCTAATTCCATATTAAATATTTAATACGAAGTTCGGATAATTTTAAATTTAATACGAGGCGATACCGATAAAGTGGGCTTTATGACGACTATAAATATAAAAACGTTTAGTTCCGTGCTAAAATAATTTTGAAGTGTACTTTAAGTGACTATAATTTTGCGTCAATTTCTTTATATTTTTTTAATTTTTTACGGAGTTCTGATAATATTTTGGTTGATTGAAAATATATTTTGTTTTGGTTTCAGTGCAAGGAGGTGTAAATCTCGAGTTGAATCCGAGATTCACGAAAATGGATCTAGAGCAAAAAAAGTGCTTTTTTTGGTCGGTTAAAAATGAAAATTGTAATAGAGCGCAAAAATTGCTCGAGATAAAAAGTGTTTTTTTTTTGCCCAATCGATATCGTTATTAGATACCGTGCTGTTCAAACAATTTTGCTGAAACTATTTTTTTCAAAGTTTGGCGAATTGTTTGCAATAACTACATATTCTGTAATGAGGTTTTTTTTTCTTAGGCATTTTCAAACGTTTCATGACCCTTTTAAAGTGTTCGAAATTTTTACCTGTGGTCAGTGAAGCGAAATGCTTTTGGAACTGGTTTTCTTTGTGTACCTTGTTCAATTTTGATTAAAAATGCAAACTGCTTATTGCAGACTTTTTTTTTATTCCTTCATAGAAACATTGTCCATTAAATCAGTACTTTGTTGGACCTCCTCTTGCTTTTATAACTGCTGTACATCTGCGTTTCATTGACTCAGATAGGTTTTTCCATGTGGATACAGGTATGGTGTTCCAAAGACGGACTAGTATACATATGTTTAGGATTTTCATTTCACACTGGATGCACCTTTGCAATGTTAAGTTTCAAGATTGACCCGATATACTCAATTGGATTGAGGTCTGTGCTGTAGAGTAGGGAGGCCAGCTTAGCACATCAACATTAATTTCTTCGAAGTTTAAGAAATAAAAAAAATACAAATTTAGTTTTTAATCAAAAATGTTTGCTTATTTTAAAGACTAGTACGGTGCTCGCGATAAACTAAATTTCTGCCGGTCTCCAAAATTCACATAAACCGAAGATAATAACAGTCAGAAATACATCACTGTTATTATCCACTGAAATCTTGATTCGATTCCGACGGTTTTGGAGCACAAAAAAAATACCTTCCACTGGGGTCGTCACTTTTTCGGCCGCGTGGAGCCTTTGCTTCTGCTGGTAGTCCGGGTCTCACGATATTTTTTTCAAATTCCATACCACAGCTCGTTTGGCAACATTAAATCTTTCAGAAATTTGACGTGAAAGACACAAAATATTAGATTTCCACTCCAACCTGTTTTTCCCCTTTTTTTTTTTGTTTTTTTTAATTATTTTGGTTCATCTTGGACGGTTATCACGAGCTAAATGCACCTTTCATATTCAGAATTACATCGACATTTCTGTACTAATTGAACGACATTTTGCTACATAGTGCAGAAAATATCGTATCACATTGTCATACCTCAGCATCAACATCAATATATGGAAATTAAGTTTATGACTGTTAATTTGTTTTAAATAAAATGTTTTGTTAAAAGAATTTAATTTGTTTTTGTCAGGCTTTTTGCTCCAAAATCAGGCTTTTCTCTCTTAACTGTCCGGCTTTTCGAATTTTTTTGATGGTAACCCTAGTCTGAGGAGACTTATTGAAGTAGGATTCCAAATTCCAATATCGTCGGCTTAGTTAGAAAACTTCGTTACTCCAAAATTGAAAATTTTACAGGAGGAACGAAAGTTTCTCACTAAGACAAGCTTTTTAGTTAACGATGTTATTTTATATTCTAAATTAATAAAAAAATCGTAGCTTTTTCGAGAAATACTTTTTTTTTAATACAACTAGGTACTACTTTTTATTTTACTGGAGTTACGAGTTTTTTCCATTCCTACCATTGGAGTTATGAGGTTTGCGTTTGCTGCAAATCAATTGTCGGAGTTACGAGGTTTTTCAGGAACTTCGAATTCAACAGCATTGGAGTTACGAGATATAAAGATAAACAAAATGATTCTTATGACATTTAAATTTATTAAGGAGCTATGAGTATTTCCATAACAGTGCGCCTACCGAGATGGCATTAAAAAGTCATTTTCACTAAAAAGAGGAGTTACGAAGTTTTCTTACTAGGCCGACGATATAAGTAGGTATGTACCTACGTAGCCCAGAGTCATCTCCAATCTCTAATGTGCTTTATTTTATTACCACATGAACCAACAATTTTTTATTTTGTTTTTGAAATCTTGGCAACGTTGTTATTTTACAAGAAACCCACTTTTACAAGAAACTACTATCTATTTATAGATGCATACATGCATACATACATATATGTATATGCGTGTATGTAGGTAGGTTAAAAAGTATCAAGTATTCACATGACCTCAACTGTGATCTACAAAACAGACTAATGAACGAATAACGTAGCACATTTCAATTAAATTAAATTGCTTACATTTTATTACAGACACAATCGACAAAGGGATTTCCTTACTAATCTCACCAATGAACTTTTACATTAAGTCTGTATAGTACATGCATATGAACGTACAATATGATCATGGGCACTTAATCTTAGAAATATGTACAAGAAAAAACAATTTATTTGTATAAATTAGATAAAGGGCTTTGCTATCGTTCGCGCGTGAAACTTTTTGTATACGATTTCCATTTCATTGCGTGGCAATCGCTAGTTTGTATTATGATATAGCGAATTAAGTAAAGTCGACTAAAGTAAGTAGCAACTACCAAGCTTCAAGCAATTAATGCATATTGTTTTAAGTTTCTGCTTAAAATTATTTGTTCCTATCAGTCAATGATTATTGTCTTTAACGAATGAATGGCAATTAACTGCGATTTGAAGTTTGAATCGAACATAAAATTAGGGGCTCGCATTTATAAGTTGCATTTTCGAATAGAACCCCAGAAACGCAACTGAAAAAATATTTGCGATAGCCTTTTGTTCCTTTTTCGTATAGGAACTTCTTAGTGATAACATCCACAGCTAAGTGTGCTGGCGATAGGTCACACGGTTATATCTGCACACATCTGTACGTTCTTGGTTTATATGGAAATGGCTACTGTGATATACATTTATACGTATTAATTGCGCGACAGATTAGATTCATAGGTTCATATCATAGACCGAATTGAAATTTGAAACCACCGACCTTGTAAAAGAAAAAAATCGCCCCTTTTATCATCCCCTAGTCCGCAACCGGTCTCATGTTGACAATAACAACGTACATATGTATATTACATGCATATATATGTAGCCTTAGTTCCCTTGTTTTGTTTCTGCGAAATGAAAATGTCACAATTTTAAGAGAACTTACAAGAGAAATGAAGCCAAAGAGCGAAAAGATTTTTTTCTTTGTTCCCCACTGAAGGGATTTTTTTTTATTTGTTCACTTTCTATCACAAGGAAAACAAAAATTCAGAGCCAAAGAATAATTTACAAAACAAAATAATGAAAAACAAGATGGAAAGTTTAAATTATAGAGAATGCAATTTTTTTTTTTTATTACAGAATACTAATTAACAGCGTGATCAATACCCCCTCAGTATTGGATTCTCGATATTTCATAATCCTAGTTGATTTTAATTCAAAAGAAAACATTAAATTTAATTTGTTGTATTGTAACTGCAGTCGAAAGTTGATGTTTTTTTTCAGTTGTTGCTTGGTTGCTATCTAGCGTATCACCACTTTACTGCTTCTGCAAGTACTCATCGAACAAGTACACTCCCAAGGCGGTGTTGTTAGCGTTGGCATTCATGATCTTCCACAGATCGTTGGCGTAGCCAGATAATTTGCGGATAGTCTCGGCTTGTTGACCTAAGAACTCCTCCTCCAAGAATTGAGTGATCTCAGGATCGTATTGCTTGCCGTCGCTATGCTTGGAAGCGTGAACATGAGCTGCGATAGCACTCTTGGACAATTTCTTCTCGTAATCCAAAGCCTTTGCGATTGCGTGCAATTCATCAACTTCCAAAGTTTTCTGTGGTACATTGACGGATTTGGATGCCTCTTGATGGAACTTCAAGTCAGCAACACCACCTCGTTTGGTGATCTGTTTAATCAGACCGATCGTCTTGTCGAAGGCGCTATCAGACAGTGACTTGAAGAGTTTTACGAATCCAGGACGATCCTTCTGGTACGAGTTGAAGAATGTAGCCAAGAGCAGATAGTCATATGATGTTACAAGTTGTTCGTTAGCAAATGCCTGTAGACCAGCTTCGGATTTACCGATGCCTCCATATTGAGCATTACAGCTGGCCAAATCTATTCAAGGGAATAAGGATTAGGGGAGAGAACATTTAAAATGTGCTGCACTACCGCTTACCTGCTAATGGTTCGTTGGGGTTAGTGTTTGGGCTGCATGCGCTTTGTGCTGTTTTGTAGCAAACGTCATCCTGACCCGCAACAAGGCCGACCAATAGAACCGACACAACGGCGATAAACAGTTTCATTTTTAGGTTTTTTTTTGTATTTATTTCGTATCCTTCAAAAGAAAAAAGAACAAAACACACTTTATTACAAAGAAATCTTCACTAAATTACGTCGCAGCGCATACAAAAAAAACAGAGGAAAACTCTCTTTATTCTGGAACAAATAATTTTCTTTTGAATTTCACACACGTCTTTTCTCTTTGCAATTCGCAGTGGAATAATATTCAAATGATATTAAGTTTTTGATTTTATAATTGAAAATAAATTTGTCTTTTGATTGTCTCTACTTACTGACTGATAACAAATTGCAATTAGCACTGAAGAACGGAAATTTTTTATATATATGCTGAACGACACACGTAAACGGTTGAATGTTTCTCCCACCCGAACCGATTGAGTGAATCTGAATGTCGAGTTTGCCTTCGACGAACCAATTTATGTACAAAAAAATTATCGTGAAAGAGAGCGAGAAATCAATATGGTTGATGGCTGGGCTGCCATTTATCTGTGTGAGTTGTTGTTGTTCGGTGAGTTCTCACTAAAATGGAAAACAAGTATGGCGTAGTGGATAGGGTTGCCATGCATCTACATGCATTGGTTAATCATGAATTCTTTTTTGCACACCACATTACAAAATACGTACATTTGGTAGTGCACTTGCACATAGCGTGATTAAAGTATCTGACGTGTGTTTATTAAATGATTGAAGGATAAGTATTTATTGATTGGAAGGATGTAGAACGTTGTTCTATTTAAAACCGTTTAGTTCCAGTATCATGAGATTTCCTGATAAGTGTTTGCGTTGTTTCGATGTCTTATGGTGATAACGGGCTTAGTAACTATTGTACCGAAAATTAAACGATGAATTATTTTGATTATCACTAGAACTAGAAAGTTCCAGAAGCTGCGATTCTTTAAAAAGGATTATATCGGAAATCTCATGCCTATTACTATTGTATATAAAAGTTTCATATACAATGCTATGTACCTATTAGCTTAATACATGAGGTGATAGTTGTAATTCGATATTTGTCGAAAGAGTGGTGATGTAACGGGTATCCAGTTAGTATCCGTTATAGACGGCCGGTAGATGGCCCTTTTTTGATATCCGGTAAATGGCCGAATAGTCTTGGTATCCGGCTGCTTGCCGCAGGTACTGAAAGTTTACTAAGGGCAAATTATGGTCGATGAAAACAAGTTTCTCTGCATTGAAAGGTCTACATCTGAATCTACTGCACATCCAGCTAACGGGATGACCGAGTTATTTTTTCAAATTTATTTGGATTTTTTTTCGGAATAAAATGTTATGCGTCGCAGAAAGCATTTCGTTCGGCCAGATATCCGGCTTTCTTTTTCTTTAGTTAGCGCTACAGCTCGGGGTCAACCTGGGCCTGCTTCTCGCAACCATTTGTGTGTACGTGTTATATTTTTGCACGAATAGAAGGGACCTACAGTTTTTTGCCGACTCCGAACGGCGAGTTGAGAAGCTCATCGAGAAATGATACTATTTGATCACAGTACACATATATTTATAAGGTAGTATACTCAGAGTGTTAATTTTCGATCAAGTTCGCGCACCTGTCAAAAATTCAAAAAGATCGCCGCCATACGTGCCCTGCAAATATTTGTTTACATTCAAAAACAAAAACAAATGATTAAATTAAACGCCAAACTCACAAATGAATTTAACTTTTAAACGCAAAACTCAGTACAATTATAGAAAAGGCACGAATTGTGGCCATTTTCCCTGCGCAATATATTACCTGTATTACGTGTACTGTGCTATTTGATTGCTTGTCAGACATTTGAAAGAGGTAGCACCGTGAAAAAACTTTTAGGTGTTGGATGCGGACTGGGATTGAACCTGGGCACCATTGCGTAGTAGTCCAACGCATTTACGACTACACCACGGTGCTCACTATCTGGCTATCCGGCCTTATTACATCCGAATATTTCGGCTAAATCACTATCCTTTACATCCCTACTGAAGTGCATGCATTTTGATATTATTAAAGATTTTAAACACCTTTATGGTGTAAGGTGTATCGCCTAGCACTGCTTTTCTAAACACGGAATATAATAGGAGTGCTATATCCTGAACATGAAATAAAAATTTAATCATGGATTTGGTTGGTTATATGCGCAAGACCCACAAGAGGATAAACTTACTTCATGTAAGAATGGTCTATATGGCTATGTAAACATAAAACACTTGATGCCCTAGTAAGACCATCGCAATGCCTATTCACCGCTATCCCGAACTTCACCTATAGAGGTAGTTGAAACCTAATATTTGAGTTTCCTACCACTGGCATGGCTCCGATCATTCTGCCTTTTTGTGTTTCTTGTCCATAGTGTGCTTACGCTAAATGCAACATTGTAAGGCATTCATGGCATATATGGCCCTGCTTAGCCTAAAGATTTCATTGAATCTTTGCAACCTAGTACTTGAAGAGATTCAAAGCTTGCATCAGATTTGACAAAAACAAACTCCGCATCCTGACTGCGTTTCATTTCGGGGCATTGTAAACTCAAGGAACATTTCAGGAAGCTAGGTCTATCAGATCGAGAGTAATGCAGTGAAACTCCGGACATATACTGCGCATTTACCCAGAAATCAGTCAAGTGGTTGGGTAAATACCAAATTACAGCAGAGGATCTACCACCCATAGCAATCAATCTCTTACTGTAATTTCTTAAGGAAATTTGTCTGGAGGAGGTGCTATGACCTATGGAATTCTTACCCGGGCTAGGTGTTAGCCAAGCTCTCTCTATGTAAAGTACAATGGGCCTACAGGTCTACGTACTTGTTGCCTCTATGAGATAACCCCCTTCTAAATACAATACAAGCTCTCTCCAACCGATTCCAATAGAAATAATGACGAGACGCATGTTCCTTCATCTAGGACTTGTAGGGGGCACAATAGATCTCAAGGTCGCGGTGCATCTCACCCTTCAACAATAATGATAATAGATTATAATAGTATCTTTGATACGGATACCCTATGCTCAAATATTTCCTCACTTTTCTAAGGCTTTTTTGTGATTTTTTCCCAATTAACCATAACCTTAGTTGCAACTTTAAGCATATAATGATGAGACAAGTGGCTGTACATAAATGACGGGTTAATAAATGTCTTGTTATTAATGAATATATTGTTCCTATCCTAAGAGTGACATTTTTACAAATGGAAGCGCATTAACTAGGTAGCTGAGAAAGAACTCCTTCTGTACTTATGTACCTTTGTATATATTTGTATGCCAGTTTAGGAATTTACTTTCAAATTTTCGTTTTTCTAGTTCCTTCACTTGGAACGATGTAAATCGCAGTAAAATTGTACAAATAGAATAGTTATGCAATGCCACTATTACTATTGCGCTAAAAATTGACTACATTGTGAAATACCTAAATCTTTGACTACACGTCACCCGGCAACCCTTAATGACTGTTAATGGCCTTTGCACCATGTTTTCCACAACAGGAAAACAACATCAAAACAAAAACAACAAACAGCTGACTCATAATAATTCTCTTATATATGGCGGACTATCTCTACACTGGCCGCCATTGCCTCCATTGTTTTGTGGCCATGTTGGATTAGACTTTGTTATCTCGCTCTCAGTTCATGAAATTTACACAAGCAATCGACATCGCTCTCTTTGTTTTTCTTATCTTTGACAGTAAATTGTGTTAATTTGTGAACAAATTTTTATCGCACTTGAACAGTTTTTGTTTTTTTCTCGTTCGATAACGGGTTCCCCGATTCGAAAGAACCGTGTGTATTGGTGTGAGCGGATTTTTTTCCTTTTAAAAGTTACGACGATTTGCCTACATCCATCAGTTCTGAAATAGCAGCGTTTAGCAAACCAGCATACGTTCTCTTTCTATCGTCGCCATATTCTCAGGCCAACAGTCGACTTCTATACCAGTGCGTATAAAGATTCCGACTTCATTGAGAATCAGTAATTCATAATCAGCGCAAGCTAAAAATCCATCGTACCGTGTGTGCAAAGCAACAACAAAACCCGCGACTATATAAAACCGAATTGATAAATAATCGACATTCAGAGTTGTCAGTGAATTGATTGTAGGAGGATCTAAATAAAGTGAGAAAACAATAAAAAAAAATATTCCAAAGGATTCAAAATGAAATTCACCGTGGGATTAGCCGTTCTTGTCAGTGCCCTTGCACTTGTCTCAGCAAACCCGGAATGTAAGTGGAAATTAGCAGCAGGGGGGGTTATTTTCAAATTTGTTTATGTAATTTTTGTAGTGAAAGTAGTGTTTCTTCAAGATTTTTTATTGTGCATCTTCGAGGTAAAAAATATTAAAATTCCGTCGCATTTTTTTTTTACGATAGTCGTGCATTGAAAGAGAAAAGTGGTCTTCTCTTAAATTGTGACAACTCTCTTTTTTTATATCCATGTGAAGAGTGAAAATATTGAGTTTCTTTTTCCTTTGTAATGTTTTTCTTGTCGTTTCTTTGTTATTACGGAAGATAAACTAATTTGAACTGAATTTGTGAATAATTTATTGTTATAAAGAAATCTGTGACAAGTGACGGTGATACCCTTGTGTTGGGCAAAATCAGCATGAGAAACACGAGACATGAACATACGATTATTTTACAGTTTCAATGGGAGCAGCATTGATGTAGCACATTATAAATTGTGTTGGAAAATGTGCTCCATATGTATGGGGGTGGTCACCGACTACTATCGGTTTGAAATGTCTTGAGTGGCTGATGCAAGTGAAATTCGAATAACTGTAGCTTTGATAAGGCTTTTTCGGTAAAGTGTCCAGCAAAGTTTATGATGAAATATTTTTTTCCGTTAAATTATCATTGCCGGGCATTTGATGAGCAACCTTCGGGGAAACATAAACGTTGAGATATCAAGAGCATCCCTAAGTTAACACATTAAGGCGGGAGAACAATAAGATAAACACCACCTGTGCCACTACCAAGATGCCTCTAGTTTTTTCGAGGTTTGCGTGCTACCTCTTGCATATCAAGTGGATTATGGTTGTCTTCCACTGCTTGTGTGCGCTCTACATTTCCCAGCCATCTCAGTCGATGTCACTTTATACTAATAAACTATGGGTGACCATTTACAAAAAATACATACATGTAGGTAGTTGGAAGAAAATTTGGGGTTTTCTGATTTGATTTTTTAGCCCGGAACTTGAATACACATCAACAGTCCATTGAGAACAAAGCCTATCTTCTCGAAAACATTTGTGTGTACGTTTTATGTTAGAAAGGGACTTCAATTTTGTGTTTGCTTGCATTCGAACATGCGACAGCACGCTCAGTACTCCAACGCAATAATCACTAAGCCACGGCGCATACGGCATGATACCTTGTATTAAGCAATTTATGAAACCAACCCCAGAAGAAACAATGCTGGATAGTCCAAGAGCAGCATGTATTCATTAAACTTGTCGCAAAAATTTTTGTTTTCTAAAACCTTATAAAACCGATTTAAGAGATGCTTTTCGAAAACTACAATAGGACCTAGTCGGCATACCAATTTGGGTTTGTCCATTTAATGTACTGAATTGACTGGTAGCTACACCCCCCTATACGTTTTCGAATCAGTAGTTCTCTCTTATCTAGTGAAACCTCTAGTTTATAAAATATTTTACTTTGGCAACTAACAGGTCAGTAATATTGACATCTCATATCGGTTCTTTAATTGTTTGATTGTCTTCTTAAAATTATTTCCTATTTAAACGATATTTGTGCTTATTTTCCCTAAGTTTTGTTTTCATATTCAATTTTTCTGATTCCATTTAATAACTTGTGAAGCTATGATGTCAGATTTAATAGATCAATGTTGTTAAAAAGACTTCAGAGCACCGGGAGTCCGAGACTGAAGAGGGACGTGATCTAGTCTTTGTCGGAAACTTGATTTTCATAGCTTTTAAGCGAACGTTTTCGTATCCCAACGCCTGTTATTCTGGTGCATTTTTTTTTACACATACAGTCGACTCTCGATAAATAAAACTCTTGATAGCATGAATCTCTCGTTAAATTGAAGTTTTTCTTTGGTCCCTTGAAAATCTCTCGGTAAATTGAACAAATCCTATGTATTTATCTACACTCGTTAATTTGAAGCGATTGTGCTGGATGTTTCCCACACAACATGCTATAAATTGAAGTAGACAAGGCGACTTTTCGATAATTTGAACTAACTAATACACGTTAGCAAATAATCAGGAATAAGTTGCTTGTTCTAAACTGTATACTTTTTTTCTCTACGTAATTCAGTTTGCATTTGACCGTGATCTATGACGTATGTATGTAGCTTGACTCTACATTGCATTGGTTAAAAGTTGTGATTCAATTTATCGAGAGTCGGCTGTAGTATGTAATAACGTTTTCCTTTGAAGCTTAGTCATATTGCCGGCCTTAACTTAACTATTTACCTACATACATAAATATGTACGTCATTCAATCGAGATCAGCTTTAAGAAATCATATTTAAATTTAAAAACAACTGATTTATAATTGTATTTGCTATTAGTGACAATAAGTTGATAATTTTTTATTTATTTAAATGGCATTCTAACTGCGCACGGAGGTCAAAGATTATACTGGCCATAGCGTTGTTTCTTTTGTCGTCTTACGGCGCACGATCGGAACTTAAATCGATCTCTTTTTTCTTTTTTTAAATCTAAACATATGCATGCATATGTAATACAGCCATTCAAATAAAGTATAAACAATGCGATACATATATTATGTAGACATGTACATACATAGATACAGTACACAACGCAGTTGACAAGGGATCAATGCAAAACATTGCACACTGCCCCAACAAAACAATAGTCTCAAGAGAATAGATGGTAGTACTTCGTGCCGCTTGTCGTATTGACGTGAAGGGAGAAATAAACAAAGAGAGATAGGAAAGTAAGGAAAATAAATACAGAACGAACTAAATAACTTTATTTTTCTCAGTATCATTGCAATAAAGAGCGCAATTTATAGTAGAGAATTACAGTTTATGGGTCGCAAAAGACGATAAGGTTTTGGGATTTTTTTGCCGTTCCGCCTCTGAAACGTTCTTCCGTCCGATGGGATAAGGATTATCATTAGATAATTTAAGTTGCCATTAGGTCCGTAACTTAATCAAAAATTCTCTTATGAAAACTTTTCTGCGAAGACAGCAAAGTCTTAGCACTTTCGTAGTTAAAAATAACTTTTGAACGCTTGAAGCTAATCCCTGCTTAACTTCATTAAATTGCAGGTAGCATTCCTCTTGATGAAATTCCAACAAAATGGGTTAGCATGACAGGTGCGTGCACCGAGGCAATGCGATCTCAAATCCAGATGGAAATTGGAGCTTCCTATGATTACCTCGCAATGGGTGCGTATTTCTCCCGTGACACCGTTAATCGTCCAGGATTCGCTGAATTCTTCTTCAACTCCGCCAAGGAGGAACGTGAGCATGGAAGCAAATTGATTGAATACCTATCAATGCGTGGTGGACTCACCAGTGATGTCACAAATTTAATCACCGTTCCTGTAAGTTAGATGATTGCATGCGCCAGTGTTATATGATTATGATTTGTTTCTTTCTTTTTTTATCATTGTAGAGAGCATCACCGAGAAGTCCCGTAAGTTGAAAATTAAAAACTATACATTCAGCTTATAAAGAATTTTTGTTTTTGTTTTTATATAAATTTACAGACTAGTTGGACTGGTGTTACTGCTCTTACTGATGCCCTTAAACTGGAAACTAAGGTCACCGAGGCCATCCGCACACTTATTTCCGTATGCGAAGGAAGCAACTTTAACGATTACCATGTAAGTTTTTGAGACTAAATTTTAGTAGAAATCAAAGTTTGCAACTATCCTTTTTTGTCGCAGCTCGTTGATTACTTGACCGGTGTCTACCTAGAGGAGCAATACAAGGGACAACGTGAAATCGCCGGCAAATTGGCCACCCTCAAGAAGATGGAGAAAGCCCAAGGTGTCTTGGCTGAATTCTTGTTCGACAAGGAGTTGTAAAGAAAAGTCGAAACCGGGAATCATTCCCTATCACCACCCTACAATTACTCGTCGACGAAAAGACTCTATATTCCTGATTATCATTTTTTTTTATTATTTCGTTCCCCAAACTTTCGTTCATTTATAACTTAGAGAAAAAAAAAACTTGATTACGGTTCCAAAATGCTAATTAACGCAAAGTCAGCAGCGATCAACCCCCTCAAAAAGAAAACATTAAACAAAAATATTGTTAACTAAAAATTGAATAAAAAACATCTTTAAATTCACAAACTGTAGTCGAAAAGAACAGAAATTAAATCTTTTTTTTCCTCGTGTTGTCTCTCCATTTTCACCTTTTCGCCAGTGTACTTTTTTGTTCATCCCTCGTAACTCATTTCCAATGTTAGCAGAACAAAAAGACTTAAAAGAAATTACAAGCATCAATTAAACACAAAATTTAGAACCTGTTGCTCTATTTAATTTGTTGTTTTTTTTCAAAAATTTGTGTTAATGCTTTCTTTAATTTTTCTAGATGTAAGTTTGTTCTTTTACTTAAATGTAAAGATTCATGAAAGGAAAATAAATTAAGAATTTATTTACTAACGTATACATTTTGGTGGTTGTTTTTCATTCATTTTTATTTATGTTTGCTTTGTTACGTAGCCGGTTGACGTTATTTCATAAAAGTTGTTGACTTTGGATGGGGGATTTTGGCTGTCGCAATTTCGAAGTATTTAAGAACGTGACTGGCCAGGCTGAATCAAATGCGACATATACTTTGAATGATGTTAGTAAACTGATTGCAATACATCGGTATACGACCAATAAACCCATGGCTATGATCTATTATAAATGTGAAACAATGCAGCACATGAAATTTGCGTTGCATTCTTTCTCTGTGCACTTTTGTGAAAAAATCTATTGGTGATTATGTCACCGTACACTGTAGCTGTGGAAGCGTATCAGATATGTATAATGTTTAGTGATAAGTAAAAGGCCAGCAATCGCTGACAATGGTACAAGTGCATGAAGGCGCTTTCTTTTACGTAGCGAAACTGGGTGCTATTATTAATTCTTTTGATGGCTAGATATCATCAAGGTGCAATTGATAATAAACCAACAAACTCATCAAGCTAGTTAGATCGCCAGCTTAATCACCCCTGAGACAATTTCTGTCGGACTCTAATCCGCTCGGTTTTCAATGTTTCGGTGTTGTTGTTTTCTCATTTTTTCGAATTAATCCCTTGTAATTCCGTTCGTTTTCAATCCGGGCGGAATTGATCACAGGGGTGATTATCTCCAGTTTTGCGCACCACCTAAACCGACGTCATCACTTATAGTGTTTTTCATTAGGTTGAATTTGTTCTACAAGTTCGAGCAATGTTCCCCGTCACAGTAAAAAAAAAAATTCAAAAGTCAAATTGTGCACTTAATAACTGATCGCGAAGAAGAAAATCTTATAGTTTACACAGTAAGCTGGCATCTCAAAATGCTTGATGAAGTAAAATTGGAAATGGTGAGCTTCTTAACTCATGGGTCGGTCAGGACGATAAAGGTTTGTAAAAGCTGCTTTCTGTACCTCATGCCAATATGAAGATCGTATTGACAATAAATTGACAGTGCCCTTTAAAGAGAAGTGGTGATGATAGATAAGACTCCCACAAAGAACTCAATCTAGCGGTGTTTCTTTAAACACGAAGAAGCATTTACCGTAAGTGTTGATTCGATACTTAGACCCGTTTACACAGTGCGAGTTTAAGTGTCGATCCAGGGAAAAACTCAGGATCACCATCATTACAAATTGCGTGTTTACAATGCAGGGGGCCTATTCCTGTACACGAGTGAGAGTCAATTTCATGTGACAGTGATGAAATGGTATTCCTGAACACGAGTCACTCAATTTTGGTATTGCTGTACTCGAACTCAAACGTCAGATTTCACTCGAGTGAAAATGTAGGTATTCCTAGAGACGATAATGACTGTTTTCTTGTGACAAATTGCTCGTTTAAGAATAGTTGTCGAGTGTCGCTGTCGTGTGAAGTAGCAATGGATTCTGCAAAAATGTAAGTTAATTTTATAGCATTGTTGAACGATTTTGGTGTTTGGATTTGGTATTCATTTTAGGGTAAAAATAGAACGAAGTTTTGGTGGATTTTTTTTTAAAAACATTAAAAAAAAAATGCAACAGCCGCATTCAGTCTGCGGCAGCAAGTCAAAAATCGAATGAATTGTGGAAGGAATTAAAGGACCATCTGTAAGGACGTGACTGGGTGGAAGAAGTTAATTATATGATACGCTAAAATTATAAAAATTAAAACGTTATATTTTATATTATATTTGTGGATAATTTATTGTATTCTATTTATAGATCTGGTGCAATTACAAAAATATAAAACACACTATCCACTGAAGACGATCTGCTGCGGCTTTTAAAGCATGGTGTGATTGTTTCGAGCAAATAATGGAAAACATCTTTTTTCACTCTAAATAATTCCTGAAAACTGTAAAATATAAAATATAACATTAATAACATAACATATTTGTTTTTGGCGTAACACTTACGTGTTATTCGATGGTTCCAAACGATTTCACGCATCTCATCCTTTTTGAAGTGAATTTGCGGTCGTCCGAGCTTTATCACGATCATCAGTTAATTAATAATTATTTATAAAATAATATTATTATTAATAAAATTAATTAATAATTCACAAAAAAAAAACTAAACTTTAAAACAACCATTTCATTTTTTCAAATATAAATGCTGAAATGAAATGTCAAATCAGCATTAAGTGAAGTTGGGTGTGGTTTAAAATTGTGTTCTCGAGTGAGTCTCTCAGTCGATCGAGTCCAGGAATACCAAAATGTACTCGACTCGACTGTGGGCTCACTTTTGACGTCTCACTCGACTCGTGTACAGGAATAGGCCCCCAGGTTTAAAGATGAAATCCACTTTAAACCTGGCTTAAGTTAAGCCACCGATTTCTGGCGATGCGGCATTGCGATTCTCATTTTATGCAAGTAGAGGAGGGATGATTCTGCTGATATTCTGTGGAGACTTAAATTGTGTATCTGTTTGATCAGCATGCAGATCGAGGAAAGGAAGGGATGCACAATTTTTTTTTTTCATCAGCATACTTGCGCTTCGTCGGTTTTTTGAATTTGAAGTTTTATAAATTGAATTGTATTTTATTTCCAAAACATGCAGCGTCATAGTTTCAGGTTTTTTTTTTTTTTTTTTTTGAAAAAAGGACCACGGCACGGACATGAAAATCAAATTTCGTTTATTAAGTGACCCCTTGACTCGGAGTATATTAGGTACCTTAGTTATGTGTTTCAATGTTTCGGTGTTGTTGTTTTCTCATTTTTTCGAATTAATCCCTTGTAATTCCGTTCGTTGTCAATCCGATCGGAATTGATCACAGGGGTGAATATCTCCAGTTTTTCGCACCACCTAAACCGACGTCATCACTTATAGTGTTTTTCATTTGGTTGGATTCGTTCTACAAGTCCGAGCAATGTTCCCCGTCACAGTAAAAAAAAAAAATTCAAAAGTCTCAAAATGCTCGATTAAGTAAAATTTGACTCGGAGTATATTAGGTACCTTAGTTATGTGTACTGTGCATATACATATTTCCATAGACACTTCGCCAAAGCAAAATAAAACAAACGTACATGCCGGTCAAATCCTTGCGTACTTTTCATTATGTAAATATATTCACCCAATAAGTGATTGTGAAGACAAAAAAATAGCAAGGCAATAAAAATGAATGTATCACAGGGATATTCTTGAAAACGGAAAACAAATTTAAGCCGAAAAAAAACCTGCCTTACAATAAAAAAGATTCCACTTCCCTTGTTTCATTTGCTTCCCATCTTCATCAAATGCAATATATGCATGTTGCATATTCTGTACAACCTGAAAAACAAACTATCATCTGAATGCCGTATACAAAATACCGCCGTGCCGGTGTTAACGGGCAAGCCCATACTGCTACCGCGCTTCCAACGGGACTCGTTCCATTGCCGCGTATCGCTATGGTGGTGGAATTCGCGAAAATCTGACATTGTGCCACGGCAGGAACAAAAACTATTAGCTTATTCCGGTGGGTATACATATGTATGTACATATACTGCAACAATGGGGTGCAACAAACCACCACATTGGCTGTGTTAGCAATTTTTGCTGTACGGTACGTCGATCTAAATTTGCCGGTGGTTCTCCAAAAGCGTAGCAATATGGCAAAATTGAGCTGCTGTAGAACTTCATCCCATAGGGTGAATTGCATAGGGTGGCTTTTCTGATTCAAGCTAAGACCGGGGCTTCTGATGCCGAACTGCATTGACCGAATTTCGCTAGCATCTTCCAGGCGGAGCGACCAGCGATTCTCTAGGTTTGTCACAACTTAAAAAATTACCCAACACTCAAATCCAACATCGCTATTATTTCAGATAGCCACGCCGCAGTAAGCCCCTAAGACTAGTCGATCAATGCCAAGAAAAACTCAATCGCCTGTGCAATCAGGCTAGAGTAACTCTTCTCAGGGTTCCAGGACACACGAGTAGTGCCATTGAGAGAAACGAAACAGTCGATGAACTAGCCAGGCGATGGTCGGCCCTTAACAGCTCACTAGCGGAAAATGTTCATATTTATATACATACATAGGTGCTGTTAAGGGCAAAACTTCTTAGAACTAGCTGGTCTCAGGTGGACCAATCTGACTAACTGTGTCATATCCAGATAGATGTGATCAAATTACAATAGAATAGGTCAAAAACAAACAAGCCGCTACAAGCGAGTAGATGCAGTTATTACAGGGCACTGGCCAATAGAGGACCATGCAACTAAACAAGCAATCCCTCACAACAACCTTAGCTGAAGCTGCAATGATGAAATTGAAAAAAAGTCGCTTATTAATTTTCTGTGCAAATGTCCGGTTCTAGCGAGCACCAGGCGACGCATACTGCCAAAATTTTCTTCGACGACCAGAGATATCCGAGAAAAGGATTGGAGAACTGATTCTGTTCTTAAAATCCACTCTCCACATGGTGGATATTAATATCTCAAACTACATGCGAATAAACGGGTCACCTGAGGTTGTGGTATATTTAGGTTTTCTTGCACCGAAACCTAGCCTTGAGCGCGCCTACTAACATTTCGATCTAGCGGCATGAATTAAGCTCATGTCAGGATGCGTAGTGTTGCCATTCTATCAACGTGTATTTACTTTGGCTGAACTGCACCCAATTATCTACAAAGTAAGGACCAATGCAAAGAGTCGCTGATCCAGCTCTAGTCAGAGCATCAGTTAGTTCGTTAACTTGGATGCATATCACAGGACCCAAAGCTACATCGCTCAAGCTGGTACAATTGTTTGATAGCTTCTTTAACGATTTTCGAGCTGAACAACGCTGTTTTGACTCTGTCCACTGGATAGATTGTTTGACTCTGAATTCCACTAAGTCACAGCGCCTATATCTAACTAAACCTAAAGATGTCAAGAACCGGAGGAACTTAAGAACTCAAAGCCAAATCATAAATTGAAAGTTTTCTATCACAATCTTATTTATGTACATTTACGTCATATTATGTATATTGTACTAGATTGCATTAATTGACCAATACTATCCAAATTGCGGAGAATTTATTAACAAACACCGTTGTATCTATAAACGCATACTCAACATTAATGTAATTCGGTCATAAAAACACAGGTTTCCAAATACATAGGTACCTACAAGGAGAATGACTCGAACACCGTTGTACAAAATTAACAGCCAGCGTCACAATTAATCAGAATGACGTGACTATAGCCCTGATATTAATCCATCTTTATATCCTCAGCAATTCATTTTTATATCTGTTTACAAACATACATACATACATATACTTACGTACATGTAACTATACCTTGGGGTCAACCAAAATATAGTCGGTTATATTTTTTACGACATAACCATCAATTTGACATGCTCTACGATCTACGTCTACGTCTTAACGTTTTATCAACGGATGAGTACAATATTATGATTTCCATGTACATATCGTGACCGTGAGTCGTGACAGGACATAAGGAATAAACGTCATGTCAAACTTTTCATCGGAAATTATGGAACTGTGAAAATATTCACCATCCGACATGACAGCCATCAAAGCGACAACCAAGAAGGCGACCACAAGATGACAGATTGTCAACATGAAAACATTAACAGTAATTTCGGGTTGTTGCTGTCATCACCAAACTGCCGTTGCCAGAGCTCAGAGGACAATTTATTTCGCCCGCTATCCGTAAACATAAAGATAAACAAACACTGACTTCTTCCTTGCAACAACCCTCGCATATCGGAATGGGGGAACTTGTGTGGTGGGTTATTGACTTATGTACCTATTTCAATGGGTTTTCGAACAAAGCAATTCAAAAAACTTATTGAAATGCTCTACGCTTAAGGATCTGAGAGGGGGATGGACAAAAATTAGCCTCTTTTTGAGGCAATTTGCAAAAATTTTAAAATCCGCTTCGCATACGTGTTCGAGCATATGTGACAAAAATGCGTAAACAGTTGTTCGTCCGAATTCTGGATAGAAGATACAGGGCAACAAATGTGAACGTCCAATTGAGAGTCGCAGTAAATGGCTAAGCTATGGCAAGGGCCTGGTGCGGTTCGAAAGGGTTGGAGGAGCATTTTAAATCGACAGATTGACATTTGAACAATTTATCATGATTTGTTGTGGGCTGGGTTCGATTTTATTGTTAGCCAATTGTGTATGATGTACGAGTATCTGTATTCGGTGTTGGGAGGTGAAGATGTCAATAACGTACATTTGGACGATAACGATGATGATGGGGCTTTGTAGCTCGGGCCGTGTACACAATATCATGAGTGGCGAACGTGAATGCAATTCTAAATTTAGATTTTTAAAGTCACTTTGCCAAAATTATGATTATCGGATGTAGAGGCTTACAATTTTGTGATGATTGGAGCAGTAAAATTGTTGACCATTGCAATGACGGATTTGAATTTATTTTTTTTTTCAATTAAACAAGTTCTAGTTTAAAGTTTGTTACCAAAATTACTTTTCTTTCTTTAATAAGTCATTATTATTATTATTATTTTTATTATTATTGAAGAGTGACCTTAGGGTCTCGCTTCATTATTCCTATTGGAACCAGTTAGATGTTAGAGAGAGCTTCGCTCACACCTGACCCAGATGAGAATTCTATAGGTCATAGAACCTCATCTAGACCAATTTCCCTGAGAAATAGGAGATTAGGTGCTATGAGTGGTAGATTCTCTGTTGTAATTTGATCCCCCAAGCACTTCAACCTTTTCTGGTTTAATGCCCCACATTCCACCAGTATATATTCTGAAGATTCACTGGTCTCATTGCAAAATCTGCAAGAGTCTTCATTTGATAGACCTAGCTTCCTGAAATGTCTCTTGAGCTTATAATGTTCCGTAAGGAACTCAATCAGGATACGGAGTTTTTTTTCGGCAAGACTACATACATAGTTGGCTTTGAATCTCTTTAAGTTGTAATTACATGAAAGTTTATTCACCTGTCCTAGACTCTGAGTTTTTGTCCTGTTTGTCTTCTCCAGTAATCGAAGCTCCTCTTTTAAGGTGTGTTTCCCTATGCCGCAGAAGGGTTCAGGTGTATCAGCCCCTTTCCTGGCAAGTCTTTCCGCCTCTTTGTTACATTATATCCCCAGATATCCTGGTACCCAGTAGATTGTGACGTTGTGTTCTTCGTTGTTTTCTATTAAATTTATCTAGGCATTTCCAGACAATTCAAGATTGGGAACAGATTGGGTCCACAAGAAAGGAGACCTCCTTAACTGCTCCAACTATAGAGGCATCAGTCTCCTCAATATCGCCTACAAGATCTTATCTGCCATATTGTATGAACGATTAAAACCTTTCGTCAACATCCGGATTGGCCCCAATCAGTGCGGTTTTAGGCCACGAAAGTTTTCCTGTTTTCATGCATCCTGGAAAAACCCCCAGAAGTTCAAATCGATACCTACCTCCTATTCATCGATTTAAAGGCTGCCTATGACAACATCTATAAAGCCATGTGTAGTTTTGACATCCCTGCCAAACTCATCCGTCTGTGCAAGATGACGACGGAGAAAGCTCGCTGCTCCATCATGGTCGGTAATGACCTCACCGAGATCTTCAATGTCAAAAGAGGTTTCAGACAAGGTGACGCGCTGTTATGCGACTTCTTTAACACCATACTTGAAAGAATTGTTCGAAACGCACAAGCCAACACACAAGGAACGATCTTTCAAGAGTCCGTTCAACTACTTGCATACGCCGACGATATTGATATCATATGTAGAACACAGCGAGCTGTCACCGGTGCGTTCGCGACTATAGAAATGGATGCGGCTAACATGGGTTTAGCGGTAAAGGAGGGCAAAACAAAGTATATGCTGTCAACAAGAAGGGACACCCAACATCGACGAATTGGATAGAACGTCACAATAGACAGCTACAACTTTGAGGTAGTAAAGGACTTTGTCTACCTCGGCTCTGCCATAACTTCAAAAAATGACATCTCGTCGGAAATTAAGCGAAGGATTACTCTTGCCAACCGCTGTTTCTTTGGGCTAAGAATGGAATTGAGTAGTAAAGTCCTTTCTCGATCGACTAAGGAGACTCTATATAAGACCCTTATCATCCCGGTCTTGCTATATGGAGCTGAAGCATGGACTTTATCGAAAGCGGATGAAGATATCCTTGGTCGCTTCGAGAGAAAAATCCTTCGTAAGATACTCGGTCCCGTTTGCGTTGACGGGTTCTGGAGGAGAAGATTCAACCACGAACTGTACGAGCTGTACAGCGACATCAACCTGGTCAAAAAAATGCACATTGGGCCAGCATGATTTTAACGGCTAACATAATAAATGAGGCAATACGCGCGTGCCGGTATTTCTTTTCCTTATCCGTAAATTTGAAATGATCGTTCTCTGATTGGAAGACGCTACAATAGTCGGCTGGTTTATGCAAAGTCCTTCTGAAAAGACGCCTGCTCCGGTGCCTTCATCTGTTTTAGAGCCAACTGTACAGATTGACATTCCGATGATGATGGCATTGTCGGAGTTGTTCCAGATTTGTCTGCCTGGTATATGGAGACATTGAAGTATCTGCTGAAGTCAAACTGGGGCTTGTCGTAAACAGTGCAGGGCATGATTCATTTTTGATTGAAAGTGTCCAGTATGAGAGTGTGTCCAGAGAAACGGGGCTTCCAGTTGCCATTCTCTCTTTATCTGAGAACTCCTTTGGCTGCCGTATTTCTTATAGAGAGATCAATGGGTGGAAGGTGCGGAAGCGTTTCTAGGCCAAGTAGCGGAGTAGATAATTGGTTACACAATTTACTTCACTAGGAAAAATTAAAAGTAAAAGCGAATAACTATACCAAAATCCAGAGCACAGTATGTCCTGTAAAAAAAGGCTAAAACGTAGTACACGAAAGTTCATCGCCTTATTACAACACTAGTACAGTGAAATCTATCATTGGCGGATATCCTGTTTAGCGGGCAACATGCATTAACGGAAACCTTTTTGGGGAACCACTTTCTAATTTCTTCATTCTTATAAACGTACAACTCTCATAAGCTGACAAAAAACTCCAGTCCCGTGGCTGTCCACTTAAGAGAGATTTCACCGTACACAGTTTGGAACACTGCAACCTATACATACATATGTAGGTACATTTTTATATATTATGTACATCAGGCACCAGCAAAGGAACACTATCAAAAAGTATTTTCGATCCTAACAACCCGTGACTGTGGAACTTAGTCCACGAGCAAACTAAGACTTCGAACATGAGCGAAGCTCGCATTGTTGGTTAAAGGTGCTGATGACGCTATGATGCTTGATAAAACACAGTCAAATTATTCTTACTCAAGTATCCCCCGACGTTTAGATTATGTCACACTATTCTATCAGATCAAATCACTTGACCCGGCACTCAAGTTCACGGAAGCTGTTGATCTGAACTATTGCCGGATGTCGGTTAGCTTCACGCTTCGTGGCACGCTTAGGGAACACTTCCCCATGTGCCAGCATTTTACATTAATCCAACGCCTGTACCTTCTAATCAAAAGGGCAAATGAAATTTCAATCCAACGCAGCCCCCGTTTGAATTCAATGATTTAACGTGACCAGTGACTAGAACACGTTGTAAATCAATTACTACCTCAGCAATGAATCACGCTTTCTGAACGCTCTGCGTCGTCGTTGCCAACGCGAACAACGGATAATGGCAATTGGGTGCTCTTCGCCCAAAGTGCTTGCCTGCGAAACACGCGTGATGCCACTCCGAAATGATTTATGCTCGGACACGCTCCAGCATTGTCCTTTGTTTTAGTTATATTTTCTCAAGGGATAACCAGTACCGGTACCACTTACGTGTTACCCCTTTTGTCGAAGTCGACAACGTTGCACCCTAAAAAAAGAAAGAAGGGTTGCACATAAATCTTTGAAACCAACAATACTAGTCAAATATGATATTTCATATCCCCGGCTGGACACGGACGACACACACACACTTGCTGACCAAAGTTCATGTTAAGAAAATTCTACTGCGTCCTCACCCGACAAATAACTTAAAAAGGATAACCGATTGTGGTCCTTGTCAATTAAAGGGTTCAGAGTTGAATTATGACCAACTTATTGGAAGCTTATCTACGGGAGAAAGTCATCTCTAGGATTTGCATACTTTCAAAAGTCCGCACTCCATATAACAACGACAAAGGAGTACTAGCAAAAAGGAGTGATATCACCGTACACACAAAGGACACTATAAATCATCAAACAATTTAAGATATCGTCTCCCTGTAAGCAAGGGGGGTTCGATATTCTTTAAGTAAAACTTTTGCGTTAGTCGATTCTCACGCATGAGATATGCCGTGTAATTTGTTTGATTTATATGTCCGACCTTAATTTTTATGGGGTCGACCGGACCTGGCCATTTTGGTCATGGGTAAAGTTTTGCAATTACACTGGTCTTCATTTGGAGAATACGACTATCTGGAGGTTCATAGTTACATAGTTTTGATTTGTTTTGTTTCGATTTTTGGACATTTTCGAAATGCTTAGAGTAGGGGTGGCGGCAGTGTAATGAACGTGAATCCTTTGAACTTGGACTGGGTATGGGTTTGCAGATCTTCGAAGTAGGTCATCATAATTTATGAAGAATGGCTGAGGGAATCTTAAAGCCTGGGGGTGAAATTATTACGACATAAATTAGAATATGCTTTGGATTGGGAATGGGAAGAGTTTGAATGTTATTTTCGTAAGAAGTGGATAAGATTTATAAGAATTTAGCACAACATACGCAACAGCTGGGATGGACATTCTGTAGCCACTACAACGTTTGATCTTGAATTTTTGAGTTCTACTTGAACTCTTCTTTCAATTTTTTTTCCCTTCTTTTACCACCCCCATGCGTCATTCTTTACGATATTTATAAAAGCACCTATAATGCTTCACTGGCGGCCTTAAATTCCGGAATTGAAATCATCGGATAGATCAATTTAAATTTTTGTCATAACAGTTAGTCCAAGACCTTCAAGAACTAGTTAAAAATCATAACCGAATGCTTAAAAAGGTATGTATACACTTCCAGTGTCTCTTAACATATTATTAGGCCCTTTATATAACGCGATCAGGTAAGCAGCCAATGGTTACCCCAGAGACGCGATCATGTCATGTCATGTCATGTTTAGCTCAAGGAACTTTTTTGCCTCGCCACGAGCAGGGTGGATGCAGTGCTTCCTTTATCTTTCACCCCTTTGACCTATTAGCCGAAGACTTTCTTCATTTCCTAAAGAAATTACATATAAGCTAAGGCCGACACTGATATTTTATAAAGTTGTGCTCTCGAATCAGCTGGCAGACTTCCAGCAAAAAATACTCTAAATATAATCGGAATGACTCAATTAGTATACCATTGCAATCATATTTTGAAAAATAGTAAAAGATATTATAAAAAAATATTTCAGTGGCGAATTCTCTAATTGAGTGCCGTGAAGACATGTACGTACAGGCACCAGTGTTTGAAAAAAAGCTCCCCCATAAGGCCTGTACTCACAATTTTTGTGGAACAGAGTATAGAAAATGTTATGTCTTAAATTTTAGTTGAAACAATAATAAAAGCCTTCGCTGTTTTCGTCGTCATCATATTCCTGTTGTTTTTTCCAATAGAATAAGTGAGGTTCTGTACCAATAAAAAGGTTCCAGGACCTAGATTTGGCATAGAGGTCGGTCAGGCTTTTATCCAGTGAAAGAGGAACAAGTTTTGGTTGCGAGGTCCAAGAGAACCATGCAGGGTCAATATTTTATCAGAGTTTTTTTTTAACTGGTAGGTACTGTCATCTGATTACTCCATTTTGTCATCGGCCAGATGTGTATCACGTGCGGAATTATCAGATTTTTATCATTATTTTTAATTAATCATAATAATAATTAATTTTAATTATCAGAACCAGACATAAAGAGAACAAAAAAGCAGATATTATTTTATTATGCCACCGACAACGCTGAACCCTTGAAATGAATTTTTGGGGCATCACTGGATTGCCGTGAATGATTCTCTCAATAATTACATTTGCAACTCAACGGCTTAAAATTCACTGACTATTCCCTTTGGATAGTTGCTAAATATTTGAAAAGACCACAGCTGCAAGAGCACCCAATCAAATCCTCTGATGGGAAAAGGATTGTAGGCCCAAAAGGAAAGGTTAGACTCTTTGCAGAAAACATGATAAATGTTTTGTAACCTATTCAACCTATAATTGTGAAAGAAAAGCTGTATCTAATTGACAAATGAGACGAGGAAGTTATAACTTACATCCCGTTATGAGAGATCATTGCCGGCGAACACAAACTATCTAATGGGAAACCACCAGGCTATGATCTTATAACTGCCCTTAAAAGGTTAGACAAAATCATTTCGGGTTTAGAAACAAACACTCACAATAAAACAAGTCGTATAACTTACGTTATAGAAAAAAGGTGCAGGAAATTAACTTCACGGGCATTTACTCCACATGTATTTGAAAAGTGAGCACCGTGGAGTAGTGGCAAGTTCGTTCAACTACTACGCAATGCTGCACGGGTTCAATCCCAGCCCAGGTCCAACACCTAAAAGTTTTTTCACGGTTCCACCTCTTACGAATGGCCGACAAGCAATCAAAAAGTATCATTTGTCAATGAGCTTCTCAACTCGCCGTTCGGAGTAGTGCAAAAATATAACACGCACACAAAAACGGTTGCGAGAACCAGGCCCAGGTTCATAACGAGCTGTAGCGCCACCTAAATTACCTACTTTAGTAAAGTAAGTGTAGTTGGAAAAATCTCCACTTTTTTGATGTGGAGTTATTTTCCACTAGACGTGAGAACCATTACCACTTCTTTATGGGAAATTACTTCACTTCATTAACCCTAATCAGCCCAGTGGTTAATTATTTCCTTAATGCACCCAGGTGGTGTCTCAAAGTCACCATATCAAGAAATTAGTTTAAAACATTAAAATATAATTATTTAAACTGGTGTATTTATTTATACTAATAGAAGGATTACTTTTGTTGTGCATTTGTATTTTGATTGACCTGCATTTAATTTTAAAAGAAATATGCTTGTGTGCTACTGTTGGAATAAAACGCGTTCTTGTAGTCCACTTGGTCCTTTTTATACGTTTTACTTTATTAAATTATTGTGTAAATTAAATGTTACTTCAGTCTTGAAATTAATTAAAAAATAAAAGCCAAAGGCAAGAAAAAAGAAAAAAGAAGAACTCAAAAATTTGTCGCGTCTTCTTCAGTTAAAATTCTGATGCAATCTGTCAAATTCAAATCATCTCCTCTCCTTTTCGCATTCCAGTAGCTGTTTCGTTTAAGTCTTTTACTACTTTTTCACCACAGTTCCCCCTGGTACTACAAATCAGGGATTGGAATTTGTTGTACCCTCGTTCGGTTCTCGTACTTCTAGGAAATCTAGTTTGACTGCTGGTCGTTCAAAGAGCCCATCGATGGTCTGAACTGTTGCGCTTCGCACCTGGCCATCCAATGATGTTTTTACAGCAATTATTTTTCCCTTTGGGTAATTGTTTCTTGGCAGGTCTTTGTCGATAATCATCACGATGTCTCCAACTTTTAATGGTTGCACTGGATCATACCACTTTGAGCGCAGCGTCAGCTCCGGTGTGTATTCATTTATGAACCGCTCCCAGCATTTATTAGCAAATCTTTCCTTATACTGGTAAGTATATTTTAAAATTTTCCGGCCTTCATCCAGCTGCCCGATAGGATTGCCTCCTCCAGATGTCAATCTCAGGAAGTGGTTTGGAGTTAAAGCCTCTGCCAAGTTTTCTTCCAGTGGCACATACGTAAGTGGCCTTGAGTTTATGATATTCTCCGCAGCCACCAAGCAGCTTCTGAGTAATGGGTCGTTTGGTGTCCTTACAGGCAATGAGCTATATAGCGCTTTCTTGAAAGAGCGTACCAAGCGTTCCCAGGCTCCGCCCATATGAGGTGACGCCGGCGGGTTGAACATCCATTTTACCGAGGGACTCACAAAATGTTTCGCAATGTGAGCTGGATCCACTGCTTCTAACTCTTGACGTAACAGCCTCTCTGCTCCAATGAAGTTGGTTCCTCGATCACAGTATATTTCTTTAGGCTGCCCGCGTCTTTGAATGAAATCTTGGAAACATAGGATGAATGAGTCGGCGTCCATTTTGTGAGCTATTTCTACATGGACAGCCCTGATGGTTAAGCACGTAAATAGCACTCCCCATCTCTTCTCTTGTCGTCGCCCAACTGCCACTATCAACGGACCAAAATAGTCCACTCCTGTGAACGCGAACGGGTCACAATACGCTGACAATCTTGCACGTGGAAGGGGTGCCATCTCTGGATCTTTCGGTTTTGCGTTTTTAATTTTACACCATTGGCACTTTCGGCAGATCGACCTCACTACACATCTTAACTTTGGAATAAGGTAAGTTTGTCGTAGCTGATTTACTACACTTTCATGGTTGCTATGTAGAAAGTTTTCATGACATCTCTGAACTATAAGATGAGTTATTCCATGGTTTCTTGGAAGAATCACTGGACGTTTGGTGTCTACGTTAACGAATGTGGCTGCATCAATTCTTCCTCGTACTCGGAGAACTTGCTGCTCGTCTAAGTATGGTGAAAGGCGTCGGATAGAGCTTGTGTGATGAACTGTAGGTTGTAAACCATCTGCCTTACGTTCGTCTTGTTTTCTGAGATAATTGATTTCATCATAGTAGACATCCCTCTGAGCTATTCGAATTAACACAGTCTCCGCTAGCTTAAGCTCTTCACCATTTAAAATTCCGTGAGTAAGTAATTGAGGCTTCATTTTTACTTTGATATTAAGAAACCTGATAACATACGCCATAGTCCTTAACAGTTTGTTCCATTTCGAAAACTTAGTAATGTCGATGAGAGGTCGCACGCTTGCATGTACCCCCAATAATTCCTCCATTAATTCGGGATCTGATTTCTCTACTCGTGGTAGGACATCTAACCATTTTTTCCATGTATCAAATTGATCGTCTTTGATGGGATCATCCCATTCTATACGGCTTCGCCAAATGTCTTGCAGCAATATTTTCAGATATACCAGGAAATTGGAAATAAGTCCGAGAGGGTCGTATATTGACATTAAAACACACAGGACTTCTCTTTTGGTTGGACGGCATTCTCCTTTCAGTACTCGTTGACTGCCTTTGTTATAACGTAAAGAGAAAGTTAGTTCATCTGTCGTTAAACACCACCACAATCCTAATATTTTTTCAGTTGAAGACTCCGGATTTAAGCTTAAGTTCATGCTAACATCAGATGATCCCGGGTTTAATTCTCGCATAACACTACAAGAATTTGATTTCCAATTTCGGATTTCGAAGCCAGCCTTTGCGTGAATTATCGATACTTGCTTTGCCAACTGTACTGCCTCAGACACAACATCAACGCTGTCCAATAAATCGTCGACGTAATGATTTTTTATTATACTTTGCACTGCTCGTGGATACTGGTCGTTGAACTGCATTGCGTTGTGGTTCTTCACATACTGGGCACAACTGGGAGAGCAAGTGGCCCCAAATGTCATGACTTGCATCACATATGTTTCAGGTTTGACATCGTCATCATTTCGCCACAAAAACCTAAGCACATGCTGGTCCCTTTCCGGAATCTTTACCTGGTGATACATTTCTTTTATATCTGCGGAAATGCAGACTTTTCTTTCCCTGCTGCGTATGAGAACACCCAGTAGCGACGAGTTCCAGTCGATGCCTTTCATAAGTAACGTATTCAACGAAACACCATCCACCATAGCTGCAGCATCCCAGACGATTCGAATTTTATTTGGCTTATTTGGATTACGGACAGGAAATATCGGCAAATACCAAATCCGTTCATGTTGTACTTCCAACTCTTTACTGCTGAGCTTTCGAATATAACCCTTTTCTTCATATTCTTTTATTTGTCTGATTAAGTTATCCTTTAACTCTTTATCACATTTCAGACGCTTCTCCAAACACAACATCCTGCGAATCGCCGAGGGTCGACTGTCCGGTAATTTAAAATTGTCATATCTCCACAGAAGTCCAGATTCGTACCGATTTTTTTGATGAGTTGTTGTTTTGGTTAATAGAGATTTTGCTCGTTCTTCATCTTGGATCTGTTTAGAATCTTTCGGTCCAGCTATACCCAAACTATCCACGGAAAAGAATTCCTTTATCATCTGATGAGTTTTCGTATCTTTCGCTGACTGACACTCACACAGTTGAAGATGTTGATCAAACCTGTTATTAATATCTTCTACCGGTTCTATGGTAGAAAAGACAGTCCAGCCCAGGCGACATTTTGCTGCAATTGGTTCATCTTCAGAGGCTTCTTTGATTTTTAGAGGAATCGCCACATGCCAATTTCGAAGACCAATAAGAATACCTGGACTGGCATTACTATACGACGCCACTGGCAAATTGCGTAGATGCGGATATTTTTTAGCAACGTATCCATAATCGAGCGACTGAGTTGGCAAGTTTAAATTTTGTACAGTCCTGATATCTGCAATTCGGAAATTTGGTGCATTTAAATAAGTTCCAGCGATTGTTACATCAACTCTTCTTGACTGCTTCTCCTGCCTGGATATTGTTCCACTCCATTTCAGACATAATGGTTCATTTTTCCCTTCAAGGTGAAGTTGATTCGCTATGTCCACATTTAGCAAGGTACTAGATGACCCTTCATCCAAAAAGGCATAAGTTTGCACCTCTTTCCCGTTGCTGGACAGAAGCACTGGTAAAATTCTAAAGTGAACTGCCGTGGAGGACTGGTGACTCATGGTGACGTTTTCATCATTGTTGTTATTTGAGTTTGCCTGCTGAATGTTATGCAGCAGAGGATGATGTCTCCTGGTACAATTGTCCTCCGAGCATGGCACTGGTGTGGCACATTTAAATTGATGCCTTTTGAGACATTGTCGACAGAGGTTTGACTTTTTCACAAACTCCCATCGTTCTGACACGTTCCAATCCAAAAAACGCCTGCAAATGGAAACTGTTTTACAATTGCCTTGACATACCTGACATTTTTTCAAATAATTAATCGGCTTTGTAGGATTTGACTTTCTTTGCGCCTCTTCATGAATATTTAATATTTCTCTTTTAGCTGTTGATTTTGGTTGCACTTCTTTGGGTCGAAACCAGGAAGTTGATGGCATAGCACTGCATATGTCTGTAATGAGATCATTAAGCCAGTCTCCAAGCACGCAAATGTTGTCAACGTCTATTTCATTTCGCCTATGTGTTGCCCATTGCAGCTTAAGGACTGGTGGTAACTTGTCGACGAGCTCCTTCATCAACATTGGATTACACATATGGTTTCGCAGATCTGCTTGCTCCAAAGTCGCGCAAAGGTTTCTGACAGCAACAGCATATTCTATTACGGTATCCATTCGTTCCATTTTCGGCGATGTCATCTTTTGGATTTTCGAAATATAGTGCTCCATTATTATTTCAGGCCTGCCGAAGAACAATCTTAGTGTTTCAATAATTTGTGGTACACACGATGGTAATGCTAGTTGAGCTTCGACCACTTCCCTTGCCTTGCCTTTCAAACTTCGTTGTAAGCGTATAAGATTTTCGCTTTTTGAAAACCCACAAGTTGTTGTTGTCTGATGAAAGCTGCTAACAAATACGGGCCATTCCCCTGGATTGCCAGAAAATATTGGAAGGTCTCTAGCCACCACTTGTCTTGTGGCCAATTGATGCGTAGATAAATGATTGCAATCTACGATTGCTTGTGACTCATATGATGGAAATTTATTTTTCAAATCTTGGAACTCTTTTTTGTTTTGTGGCATTTCAGCCAAGTACTTTTTGACGATATCGTTCGGTTTATTTATTATTGACTTTCCACACGGTGCATCCACAGGGTCTTGTGCATTCACTTTGACCTTTTGATGGATCATATCCTGACGGGATCGTCCGACTTCCTTGTCTGTATGCAATGACTGGATCTCCAGCTCCTCATCCGACATATCATCTAAAAGTGCTTGACGTTGGGTTAGCAGCTGTTGCTGCTTCCGTAGTATTTCTTCTTCAGCTTCCAAGATTTTCATACGCTGACGGATTCTTTCAGATCTTCCTTTGGAACGGTTTGATAAAACTGACGCTGTATCTGATTTTGTTGGTGCTTCAATTGAGTTAATCATAGATTGTACTCGTGTTGCATTTGAAGCAATACAAATTTCACATTTCCAATCGGGATCTTCTGCGACTTCATCGCCAATTTTCGCACACTTGTAGTGAATCCACCTTTTGCATTGCGTACATTCCGCCATTTGCTTTTCTGTATAAATATTATTGCAAATTGGACATTTGCTTACCACTGTTATTCCTGAGATTGACATCATGTATTTAAATTTTGAGAATATAAATTTTTGAGAATATAAATTTTTGAGAATGTTGGAATAAAACGCGTTCTTGTAGTCCACTTGGTCCTTTTTATACGTTTTACTTTATTAAATTATTGTGTAAATTAAATGTTACTTCAGTCTTGAAATTAATTAAAAAATAAAAGCCAAAGGCAAGAAAAAAGAAAAAAGAAGAACTCAAAAATTTGTCGCGTCTTCTTCAGTTAAAATTCTGATGCAATCTGTCAAATTCAAATCATCTCCTCTCCTTTTCGCATTCCAGTAGCTGTTTCGTTTAAGTCTTTTACTACTTTTTCACCACAGCTACATTATTTTGATTTCTCGGAGTGCTATCGTAACGAACATTCTGCTCGTATTTGAAACTGTTTTTGTATACGTTTTCAACAAATCAAAATCGCGAAAAAAATATATAGGCACCATGAATAAGATATTCACAAATACTGCAAAGGTATACCAATATCACAACAAACCCAGAAAGATTTTAATGGCACTATTTCTTCCTGTTTCATGAAACTTATAGGTTTGGTGACTATGAGTCACCACTTGGGTGGATTAGGGAAATATTTTAAAATAGCAGTATATTTTTGATATGTCAATGCCTTGTAAAATATTTTTTCCATTTTTACATATAATTTCGTCACGGAACCAAAGTCAGGGAACCTGGGTTCAGTAACTTGTTAAACTTAAGTGAGGAGTTCTATTAAAACTGAAAGGGTGACTGAGAGTCACCGGGTGGGCAGATTAGGGTTAAGGTGGAGATATTTCTCACTTAGGGTGGGCAATAGTACCACTTCGTTGTGTGCCTACTATAATATGTATACCCATTTTGGGATTTTTTTAAATTTTGTAATTCATGCAAAGATAATGCGTATCACCCAAGACATAACAACAGAATCTGTCATCATGGCGCGCCGCGGCGGTGGCTTTAGTTTTAAGCAGCAAAATAATAGTTTACTAAAATTTTGGCAAGCTATGTAAGTCAATGACTTTCGTGATCAGTTCAACAGTCTCCTTTGCAAAAATGCGGTGTAAGCAATTCGGTTCCAAGAAAAGAAATGGAATGGAGGTTGGGCATGTGCAAACTTTCATTATATGCATGCATGCATATCTCGCATATACTCCCAATCTAACAAGAACAGATGTCACTGTTTGTGCACAAGGCTTTGCAACCGATGTAACCCAATGCTAACTAAACCAATCGACATTATTACTTCTTTCTTGGACCTTATTTTTCCCTTTCTTCCTATATTATTACGGAAATTGACGAGCATATTTCAAATCTAATGAGGGAAACATTAACTCCACCAAATTAAATTTATCACTTCTTATGGGAAATAAGTCCACTTTTTTAATGTACAGTAGTAATTCCCATAAGCGGACATTCATCTTCCCCTAATTTTTGTCCGGTTATGAGACCTGTCCGGTTAAGGAAAAAATTAAAAAGCCGTTTTTTATTTAATTTATATTAAATATTCATTATTGAAAATAACATCCTAAATCCTGCTTCTGTTGACATAACATAGTGAAATGTGTCTTGCGAAGGGTACCTGTGATGGTAACACCAGTTGTTCTCTGCACTGCCACCAGTCTTGCCATTGTCTTTTTCTTATCTGCCGCTTTCCACCAGAAAAGTGCCCCATACGTGAGTAGGGGACTGACTATCATGACGTACATATATAGCCAAGCTAGTGCATCATTGCTGGTAAAGCCGCATGTTTTACCCGCCGCTCTTTTGCAAATAAAGAGTGCTTTTAAAGGTTTCCTAATTCTTTCTTGTATGTTCAAGTTCCAGTTTAGTTTCCTATCTAGAACAATACCAAGATAGCTCAACCCCGTTGATTTTCGGGAGATTGAAAGCCCTATTTTGTGTTTTCTGGTGAAGAGAACCTGTTCCGTTTTTTTTTTGAGGATTGACCTTTAGTGTACACATGTTTGACCATTTACCAGTGGCGGGTAATGCCACCTCCATTAATTCGCTCAGTGTATTAAGGAATTTTCCTTTAACTATGATAACTACTTCATCTGCATAAGCAGTGACGTTAATACCTTTAGCGTAGCTCAGAGAGGATGTCATTTATGATCAGAACCCATAGTAGTGGGGAGATAGCACCTCCCTGCGGGGTTCCTCTGGCGACCGATTTCCTTTGCGAGCTATGGCCTAGGTTTGGGTTTATGTTTCTGGTGACTAGCATATTGCATATCCAATTGGATATTGCTAGTTCTACTTCCATCTTATCTAGAGCGCGGTTGATTGCACTGTCTGTGAGATTATTGAAGGCCCCTTCGACATCAAGAAATGCTGCTAAGGCATATTCCTTATGATGTTAACTCTCTTCTATCTGTCCCACTACTTCGTGTAGAGCGGTTTCTACAGACTTGCCCTTGAGATATGCGTGCTGAACAGTGCATAATTGATTATTGTCGCAATTGTTACGGATGTGTGGACATCTAGAAATCTCTCCAATGTTTTAAGAAGAAACGACGAGAGACTAATAGGTATGAAGTTCTTTGTCATAATATGACCTTGTTCACCGGCCTTTGGGATAAGGATAACTTTCGCCTCTCTCCATGCCAGTGCTATGTAGCCAGTTTTAAGACAATGCTTAAAGATTACCCTGAGTTGTTCTCTGACTGATTCTGGCGCTTTCTGAAGCATGATTGGTAAAATACCATCCGGGCCAGGTGATTTACAGCGGATCTTCTTTCCACTAATAAGGTTGTCTATACTATCATCGTCTAACGGTGGGGTACTACAACTATCTTGCCCTCTAAGATCTTTATTTACTGTCTGACAACCCGGAAAATGAGTTTCCACCAGTGTATCTAGTACTTCTTGGCTGCTCTCCGCCCAGTTGCCATCGCTCTTCTTTATGTAGCTAGGAGCATTCGCCTCTTTCGAGGGTAGTTTCCTTAGCCCAGAAGCTTCGCCGGTTTCTTCGATCGTCTCACAGAATAATTGTTTCCACGATCGTCTTTTTGACTGCCTGACTAGATATTTGAATTGCTTTTTGCCTCCCAAGTATTCGTTCCATGAGATATCGTTCTTTAAGAAATTGGCCCTATTAGTAAGTTTACGCCTATTTCCCTATTCAACTACTTGGGATGGATTTTGCTATGCGCGCTGATCGGGCATACCCTATCGAGTGCCAGGTTAAGGGTTTTGTTGAGATTGACAACCGCCTTATCAATTATCACAGGATCACTATAACTACTTAAGCTTAGTTCTCGAAGATTTTACCCTACAATATCTGAATACCTAGCTTTCTGTAAGGCTCCCGCTCCATTGCGTGGGAATCGCTTGACGTAAGCAGCTACTAGCAAGCTTCAAGAAATTAATGTAATTAATTGTTTTAAATATATCCTTAAAATTAATTGTTCCTATCATTCATCGATTTCTGATTTTGTCTTAAAAACCGAATGACAATCTATAATACCTATCCGATCTAGAACTGCGATTTTAAGTTTTAATCGAACATAAAATTAGGGCCCCCCAATTATAAGTTGCATTCTCGAATAGAACCCAAGAAAAGTAACAGAAAAAGTATTCGCGATAGCCTATTGTTCCTGTTTCGTGTAGGAACTTCTTAGTGATAACATCCATAGCTAAGTGTCGGTGATAGGTCACACGTTCATATCAACACACATATATGTATGTAATTGCTTGGTTTATATGGAAATGTGCACTGTGTTATATGTACAATTATACGTATTAATTGTGGAATAGATTAGATTCATTGGTGCATATCGTAAACCGCATTAATACCACCAACCTTGTAGAAGAAAAAAAAAATCCCTTTTTTATCATCCACAGCCTGTCTTATGGTGACAATAACGTAATGTTTATTTTTGTAATACGTTTTTTTTTGTTTGTCAACTAAATGTAAGAAAAGACTTGGGCTAACTGGACGCATTGCAAAATCTGCATGAGTCTTCATCTGGTAGACCTAGCATCCTGAGATGCCCCTTGAGTTTACAACGTCCCATGAGGAACGCAGCCAGGGTGCAGAGTTTGTTTTGATCCAGACTAATGCAATCTTTGAATCTCTTCAGGTTGAAGTTATCCAAAACTTTCTTCGCCTGTCCTAGACCCGGAGTTTTTGTCCAAGACATTGTTCTGATCCAAGCACAAACTTCAGCTAATCCTATTATAATACTTAGTATCGCATCAATACTTACGTATTTAAAGTCTAGTCTTATCAATCATCACCACTGTCACTGTCAATAGGTTCTTCATATTGGCATGTTTCTAGCTATAGTGTGCAGAGTATACAAATCTTATTGACCTGACCGACCCATGCCATGAGTTCAAGAAGTTCACAATTCCTAATTTTACTAACAGCCCTATTATGGTTAGCGAATCGAACGTTCGATATGAAGCGAACTCTTTTGCGAATCACCCGTATCGTGGTATTATGGTTAGCGAATGTTTTCATTCGCCTGTGAAACAACTGCTGCCACAACAAAAAAGCAAATTAAATGACAGTTGCGAACGTCAAAAGCAAGTTTGTTTTGGTTTGTCTTCTAGAGTATTTTCATTTAAAAGGATTTAATAGTGAATTTATTGAAAATATAGTGAAAATATGTGATAGGCTATTATAGGACAATCACAATGCGTAGACTACGAAGAACAATTTGGTATAATTCTAATCCATGGTTCGGTACGACTTGGCAAGTGTTTCACGATGATAAGAATTTTGTTGTTGCAGATCCTCTTCAATTTCTCATAAAGAAATGTCCACGCTTGCGCCAAAACAACTACCAGAAGTTTTAACTGCATTTTGAAGCTCATCCACAGCCCAGCTCCAAAGGCCACAAAGAAACCTGCATACACGGCCCACTCCGGTTGCTACTTCTGTGTTCTTTGAAAACTTTTAGGTTATTTTCAATTATGTGTTATGTTAATAATTATTGTGTATGTATTTACCTTTGCCGCTGACATATACTGCAGCTACACCAAGCTAAAATTACAAAAAAATAAACAAAAAGCAAAAATAAAAAACAATCATTTCATATCACCAAATATTTTCATTCGCTCGATTTGACATACGAAATGATAAGTTTAGCGAATATTCGCTAGCCATAATAAGGTGATATCTCAGTTCGCCAAATTTATGACGTTTGAAGCGAATATAATTTGATCGATTCGCTAACCATAATACCAAATTTTCACATTCGCCAACTTTTTCGTTCAATTCGCTAACCATAATAGGGTTATGTTTTTTTCCTCGCGACTATTCATCAATTTATTATTAAGTGCGCATAAGTCAAATTGGACATTTGATTTTTTTTTTTACCGTGACGAGAAACAAAACCCAATTATGAAAGTGTTATATGTGAGACGCATACGAGCAAATACATTACAAAATACGACTCTGCTCTTATGCGACTCACAAATACATACGACTTTCATAATTGAGGTGATTCCTTTGACCAAGCTATTAAAAAAAGTTATAATCTCCAATATTTTTAAAGAATTTTTTAGTTGAGGATATTTTAAGATGGAAAACTAATTTTTGAATTCTTCAATGACTCATAGGGACGAAATATGAAGGTCAGTCTCCAAAGAACCGTTAGGCTATAGCTAAAGTTATAAAAATAATTTTTTATTTAACAATGATATTTTTTGCTTTCGAATACATAAGCATTTAATAAAATTAAAGATAGAAACTGTGTACAAAAACAAATTTAGTTTGTTAGTACCGACATCAACTAAAATTACTTTCTTCAAAGTCTAATATGCTGTCAGAAAAACCGTTATATCTGTGGCTAAAATAAGGTAAGCATACATAAAAAAACAAATTTTATTGATGTTATATGACACTTAAAAGTCTTGTTTGGTCTTAGTGTCTAAATGGTACTTATAAGTACCGTCGGTCAACAAAGGGTTAACTTGTAAATCATATCCACTCTAATAAAAAACACTCAGCCTTTTTGTGAGATTCACCCGAAAAGCCATTTTGAGATTCGCTCGAATAAAATTTCCAACGAAAATGGCATAAAAAGTAATGCACAAAATAAAATAAATAAATGACAATTAGCTTGAAAATAACTCGTAGTGCGTGAGAATCTCGCGCGTTAGAAGTGAAACTTCTTAGGTTCTACACTCTGGTCCACAAAAATTTGTCAGTACAGCGAAGATAGGATATTTGCCTCTCAGTATTGTTACAATAGCTTGCATAAATCTGTCCCTCTTATAAACACTCACTGGATTACCGTAGTAGCGTGACAAATCGCCGCAAATCGGAGAGCAATCTCCGTGGGGTTACCATTTCCTGACTTGAGAACAACACAATTCGTTGAACGAAATAAAGATAATTATGTACAAAGTGGACACCACTTTTGGCATCGATGCATTAAGATACTCGAAAAAATACCCTCTACGTCTACATCATACACACATTTCATCAAAATCGAGGTGTACACAATTACCGAAATAGATTTTGTATTGCAATGTGCATTGCACAAAACAGAAGTAATATCTGCCACTAAAAAACTATCGAAATATTCAAAAGGGTATTGCAAGCTGAATTTTAAGGTTTGAATTAAAAACGACGTTATTTATTCTTCATAATATCTTTAGGAATAAAACCAAAGAATATACAAACCCAAAAGAAGTCACATCCCTTATCCCTAATAATATAAAACAAAGTGAAAATTCCTTTGCATGGACCTACATAGCAAACGGCTAAACGGATTTTAATAATATGTTTTGTGTTGATTAGGTTTTGATAATGAGCAGATTCGTGCATAAGAAAATATCTGTTTTTAAGTGCGAAAACCAAGAAATTCAATAATTAGACTTTGAACCTAAAAAAGGTAAACTTCTCCTTCGTCTATTTTATTTAAATTCAGATCAGCTTTAAGAGCTTTAAAATACGCGTCTTTAAGGTCCAAAATTATATTTCTACGTGCTCTACAAGCTGAGCAATATTAATAACAATTCAATTGATCACTGTTCTGAAACCAATCTCAGTGGTGTTTTCTTCTTTTGGTTTCCTTTCGATCTCTCTTCGTAATTTGTATTTCTCATTTTTCCTATAAAAACGCGTTAAATCTGAGTGGAATGGATTTGTGTATGTGTCTGCTCTGCTCAGCGTCAGCGCTCAAGCGCAAAGGTTTTGTTGGTGCGTATTTTTTTCTTTCTGTTTTGTTTACATTATGTTCATGTATGTGTGTATACACTACAAAAGTTAGTTGAGTAATGCAGCTGGTAAAGTTTTGTAGAGGGGTGTGTCGTATTCGTGTGATTGTATTTCGTGTGTTATACTTGAGTGCAATTTTAAGGTTATTGAGTTGGATTGGAATTGAGTTCTAATCTTTTTTTGCAGGGTTCTTCTTCTTTATCTGTTCTGTTTTATCTTTTATCATTTAGTTGGCATTGGCAATTATATTTCAAAGCGGAATATAGTCAATTTTTCAGCGAAAATTAGTTAGCGATCAAATCGGCCTGATATTGGGCGAATAAGTCGAAATGCAAAATTAAAATGAAATTACATCAAATCGATACACCAAGTGGCCAGCAAAATGGTCCACATGGGAATATTTCGCTACCATGGACCCGAAAGAAAAAATTCCGGATTTCAATATGAAATATGTATTGTTTTGCATAGTTTTTATCATTTTTATCTGACGAAAAATGGCTTTTACTACCACCTTTGTTTGCCGTACGTGAAAAAGTTGTTTAACATAATTTTTAGAGAATTCGCCAAAGATAAAAGTGAAGTAAGAAAAGAGCTTTTTATGGAGTAAACGTTTTGAGAAAAATGCATTTAAGGTAAGAAATTGGAACAACCATTTTTAAAAATTCTGAGTAACTTTTTTATGACTGCATAGATGTACACAAAGTCTTTAACATTTCGTATGCGCTTCTAATTGCCTCTCCGAAATTTAAGAAATTGTTTTTGTATCTGTAGTAGTTCAGAAGTAATATCATTTAAAGTGGTCCTACCACCGCATCGGAGGTCCCTTACTTCGACGGGCTGAAAATATACCCCACTGTCATACGATTGTTTGTTCGCTAATCTGCAGGAATTTACAGTTAACGGATTATATCTACCTCTAAACTGGGACACCATATATTCCTCTTCATGTTCGGATTTATCGGAGGAATCGTGATAAGAGTAACAGTGACTCTTTTGGTTACTATTACAACTGGAAATTACTGCGGGCTCTTGGTCTATTAAGACAGCAAAATAAATCAAAATTCCATCAACTACATCCCATAAATGTGGTAGGCAGGCGAAGCAAAGCGAGCACGGGCCAGCTAGTCTCATATAAAATTTTTGTATGAACACATTTTTACCCGCAGATGAAATTGCACTGTGGTAGTATTTTTTCGGAGCAAAATATTTTGAAAGTTGTGTAAGTATGCATAAGTTTTCTACATCATTTAACCGCTCAAACTCGTTAGAATATTTTCAGTAGTTTCTTACCGCAGACCTCAGTCCCTACGCGCCAACAAACCCGATTTTCCGGCGGCAAAAATCATCTCGGTGGCCCAATATTTGCATGGTGGGGTTGAAAATAAGAATTATATTTTCCTGGCTTGTTTTGTTGTTGTTTTCTTCGCTTGCTTGTACTTTTGATATTTTGTGGCTCGATATATGTGAATTTTTTTTTTGAATTTATTTTACTGCCTGTTGAAGTTGGAGAAGGGGAAGCGTTTCACTTTTTCGTCTGATTCAGGCAAATTTGCCCTACCGCGGCTAAAGAAGTTTCACTTCAAAAAATATAGAAAAAATATGTCAGATGATCGCAGATCGTTTGAAACGTTAAAAATAGATTCAGGACAAAATTTGTAGTAGTAGCACAAAAATCCAGGTTTCAAAACTTGGTCCCTGTACTAGGGTTAAAATAAATAAACAAATTACATTTTCCGCATTGTTGTTCTCATTTTCGCCTAGTACTATAAAATAAGTGAAAATTTTGCGCTGTAAACGGTATTTCATTTCGCCCGAATGAAGTTTCGGGCGAAACTACAATAATGCGGAATGCTGTTCGGGTGAACCTCACAATAAAGCTGACTATAAATGATGACCTCGATTCAGGTGGTGTGCAAACTAGAGATTGCAAGCTGAAAATCTAACTAGCTTGATAAGTTTCTTGGTTGATGATCAATTCCGCCGTTCTAAGCAACTTCTTCATCAACATCATCAAAACTTTTAATAGATTCGCTACGAAAAAATGCACGTGTTCCATTGTTGACGATTGCTGGTCTTGAACTTATCACTAAATCTTTTATCTGAAACGCTTGCATAGCTACAGGGTACGGAACCATAAATAAGATACCCAATTTAAGGGTATACGTATACAAAAACATTGCCAGCAATAGATTTGTCCACGAAATTGCACAGACTACATCGCAAATTTTATGTGCTGCAGTGTTTCACACTTATAATGAATCATAGTCATGGGTTTATTGAACGTATACTGAAGTTAGTAATTAAATTCCTAATTTATTTTTCTTGTGAAATCTCTCAAAGAAACTTTACATTTAAGTTAAAGAACAAACTTATGTATGTTACATCTAGAAAAATAAAAGGCAGCATTAACCCTTAAACCACTGAAATCTAAATACGAAGTATTTTGTTATGAGAATTTTGGTTCTAGTATGATTTTAGGCTGGAAAACACGAATGTTAAGTCCGTTTGTCAAAAAAAAAATAACCTGGAAGCACCTGGTGAAAAAGATGAAAGACCGTATGTAGACGGTGCCAGTGGGTTAGGTGAAAAAAAAAACATGTGTTGTAAAATTTAAGTACAAAAAAAATTATTTCTGTTTAAAGTAAATGCTCAATACATTGCCCTAAACAGGTAAATACTAATAGACGATGAATCATTTGCATACGTGATACTTTGTGGAACAGTTTTTGGCTTTGGAAAGACACAAATGTATGTTAAATTTGGTACAAAATATGTGTGTATCGGATTGTTTACACAAGTTACACGACTTTTTCGGTCCCCATTCAGGAAAATGATTTTCTTCGTCGAATCTCGAACTTGCCAGTTGATGAGCTGCCTTTTTACCAACACCATTGCTAGAGGTTGGCTCTGCGGTAGATGATCGGCGGTCAACGGATCGTTTTTCAACAGCAGCACAGAGTTCTTTCGCAATGCTCAGGCGAAATTCGTACATTGTAATTTCTTTTTCTTTTCATTATCAGCAGTTCGATTGGTTTTCAGCGTTGAGTCTCCGATACAAAACAAATGCATTTGTTGCAGCCATGTCGAGAAAATGGTAAAAAATCCTGGTTGCCATATCCAGTGTTTTGATTTGGACTCCATCGCGACCCATTAAGGAGTTCGTTAAATCGTCACCGCCCATGTGCGCGTTGTACTCAAAGATAATTTGTGGACAATCAATTTCATCGTACGAATATAACGAGCAATTTCCGATAATTGACTGACTGAATTGGTTCTCTGGAAAGGCTTAGTGCCAACATACTTTGGCACAGTGTGACATTCTTCGTGTCCTTCCACGAAACTGTGGTGACGTCGACACCGATTCTTTTGAGCCAATTTTTCACAACTCTCCACGCATATCGGCCGGAATGTGGCAATTTCGTGTTCGATATCGTTTCTGAGCTCCTCTAATGTTGTTGGCATAAGCCAACGACTTTACGTAACAACCCCATGAAAAGAAATCCAACGGCGTTAAATCGTATTAGCGAGCTGGCCATACGACCGGACCGTTTCTCGAGATTACACGATGACGGAACTTCGCCTTCAATAGATCAATTGTTTGACCAGCTTTGTGGCATGTGGCACCAACTTGTTGGAACCACATATTACTGATGCCAAGTCCATCCAATTGTGGCCAAAAATATTCTTCCAATATGGTACGATAACGAACTCCATTGAACGTAGCATGGCGATTATTTTCATCGACTAAAAAATACCTCCGCCTCCGGCATGAAATCCACACCACACGGTCACTTATTGTGGATGCAATGTAGTCTCTTGAAGCACATATGGGTGTATTGCTGTCCAATAACGCATATTTTGCTAATCGACAAAGATCATAGAAAAAGTTTAGGGGAACGTTTGTATTAAAACACAAAATTGTAATGCCCATATTGAGAAATTATTTAAATTATATATGTACTACCAAAAGCATAAACTCCCCTAACAACCACAATTTTCCTCTGATTTGGTTGAAATCTGTACCAGATCGTTTTCCAACTTTCAGATGTATTTCCAACTATCAGATGGCAGGTTTAATGTGATAAACCGTTTATTTTGAAGGTTATGATACATAATTTAAATCACTAAAGTTTTCTGAATATGATACCCCACAAGCCGTCCCGAAAAGGCTTAAGCCACTAAGACCGTCTACAGACTGGCAACAAATAATCAAAATACAACTTCAAACAACTTGGCAAAAAAATTCCCGAGTCGATTGAGCTGTTAGAAAGTTTTTTTTTTAATTAAAGTTTGCATCAAAATAACAAAAAATTTTTATGTCGTTTTTTACAAATATCATGGCAGAAACGGCTGTATCTGTCATACTATTCAACTATGTACGTTCTAACTGGCACCGTTCGATACGTTAATTCAACAGACGAAAAGCGGTTTTGGTGATTAGAGCGTAGAAAATGTTGAGTTGGAAGAGAATTTATTTACATAAGTGATGACCTTCTGTAGACGGTCTTAGTGATTAAAGGGTTAACACAAATTTTTGAAAAAAAAAAAAAAAAATTAAAATAGAACAACAGGTTGTAAATTTTATGTTTAATTGATGCTTGTGATTTATTTTTAGTATTTATTTTCGTTCTGCTAACATTGGAAATGAGTTACGGGGGAGGGGGATGAACAAAAAAGTACGCTGGCGAAAAGATGAAGATGAATGATTTAGTTTCTGAATTTAAAGATGTTTTTTATTCAATTTTTAGTTAACAATATTTTTTGTTTAATGTTTGCTTTCTGAGGGGGTTGATCGCTGCTGACTAAATTATAAATGAACGAAAGTTTGGGGAACGAAATATTAAAAAAATGATAATCAGGAAAATAGAGTTTTTCGTCAACGAGTTATTGTAGGGTGGTGATACGGAGAATTTCCCGGTTTAGACTTTTTCTTTACAACTCCTTGTCAAACAAGAATTCAGCCAAGGCACCTTGGGCCTTCTCCATCTGCTTGAGGGTGGCCAATTTGCCGGCGATTTCACGTTGTCGCTGGTATTGCTATTGAAAAGGATAGTTGCAAACTTTGATTCTCCTAAAAGTTGATTTCAAAACTTACATGGTAATCGTTAATGTCGCTTTCTTCGCATACGGAAAGAAGTCTGCGGATGGCTTCACTGACCCTGGTTTCCAGATTAAGGGCATCAGTAAGAGCAGTAACACCAGTCCAATTAGTCTGTAAATTAATATATATATAAAAAAAATATTTATAAGCTGAAGGTATAGTTTTTAATTTTCAACTTACGGGACTTCTCGGTGATGCTCTCTACAATGATAAAAAAAAGAAAGAAAAAAAACATAATCATATAACACTGGCGCATGCAATCATCTAACTTACAGGAACGGTGATTAAATTTGTGACATCACTGGTGAGTCCACCACGCATTGATAGGTATTCAATCAATTTGCTTCCATGCTCACGATCCTCCTTGGCGGAGTTGAAGAAGAATTCAGCGAATCCCGGACGGTTAACGGTGTCACGGGAGAAATACGCACCCATTTCGAGGTAAACATATGAAGCATTAATGTCCATTTGGATTTGAGCTCGCATTGCGTTGGTGCATTCATCTGTCATGCTAGCCCATTTTGTTGGAATTTCATTAAGAACAATGGAACCTGCAATATAATAAAGTTAAGCGGCGATTAGCTTTAAGCATTCAAGAGTTCTTCAACTACGAAATTGTTGTTGTCTTTTGCAAAACCAGTTCTCATAAGTTACTTTTTGATTAAGTTATGGACTTAATTGTAACTTAACCCTTAACGGCCCAATTTTTTATTTTCTAATGAAATAAATTACTTGAAGATAACATAGCATCTAAAGTGATTCTGCTTACTTAATAATGTACTTCCTTGCGTTGTTTACCTGTGGGGGGTATATATCAAATTCGATCAAACGGGCGCTAGTGCTACATTTTGAGCTTAAATACGAGACATTTTGAGTTTATTACGAAAGAAAAAATATTTGTGAAAATGAAAACATAGTATTTAGTATATTTTTGAAACCCGATTCATAAAATTTACTCAAATAACATTTTAAAGTAATTTCTGGTCTTTGTCGAATCTGCTTATATGACACGACCAACTTTCAAATTGTTGGCATTATTTGAATTTTAACATGAAATTGCATAGTCTTATATGGGATTCACACTAGCGTCGAAATGATATAATTTCGAGTTTAAAATAAAAAGTGTTCATACCTACGCTTGCTAATTTCGTGAATGGATGCATTCAGGGTTTTGCCACTCCGGGTATATCAACAATTGTCAGGCACTCGCGTGGATATCAAGTCGACTATAGGGCCAACTGTAGAAAAGTGCCCCAATGGGCGCGGAGCTCAAATAAATGGACAGATATTGTGTATGTACGAATCCTATGGCCGACGCTCTTTGGCTCCACATGCAGTTGATCAGAGTGCCTCTACGCGGCGTACAACTTCAATTTCTTTTTTCAGATAACATCCCATATTTATTAAACCATTCCATGAGATATTTGTGTTTTGTATGTTATTCCATTATATTTTTCGTTTATATTTATATCACTTTACTTGTGCTGAACGGGGCCAGTAGCTTTTACAATTGTTATCTCAACCACATAGTTTATTGACGGAAATAACTACTAAACACTAAATATCTCCTAAATTAGCGATATATTTTTTTTTAGTACTGAATAATTTTTATTTTGTGTTTAGATCACCGAGATCAATAAGAATCCGTTGTTTAATCTTTGCGCAACGGATATCGTTAATATTCCCTTATTAATTTGTCCTGTCATTGTCATTCAGAATCTTTCAACTGCATTCAAATTAAGTTTGTTCAATTTTATTTTCACATAATTTTGAACGAAATTCACAGAAATTAGGTTGAAATGAGATAATCTCGGTATGTCAATTCGTATGGGAAATTATCTCATTTCGAGCCTAATTTGGAGATTCGCAACGAAATTAGCAGTTTTGCCCTGGTGTGAATACCCTATTAGGCACATTTATATTGAAGAGGCTTGTATTAAATATGATACAATCCCCCCTGTTCTGCATTTAGAGTGAAAGTGGATTGAAACCGAAATTGAAATTCACTCGGAATGGAATTCAGTGTTCTGCATTCTGAGTGATTTCGAATTTTTGGAATCCACTTCGAATTCATTTTATTTGAAATGTCAAACACAGCTGTCAAATCATTTCAAAATCATTGGAGATTTTAAGTTCTTGGTTTTTGTTTTCTGCCAGTAATTTAAACATTTAAGAAAAAACATATTTTATTAAAAAAATGAAAAATGGAAAACAAAATATTTAAATGATTGGTGAAAACCGCGAAGAAAACCGAATGGAGAGAGTTCGCAGGAAGGTTTTGCGAGATAAATCTAACATTCTGGATCTTCCCGAAGCACATTGTAAGCAGAAGTTAAACAACTGAAGAAAAATAGTTTATTTAATGATTTTTGCATTTTTAAAAACAGTTTTAGGGTGAGTAAGAAAATATTTGTTGATATCCTGCGAGAAGTGGAGTCAGAGAAATCTTGATCTCGGAAAATCTTGATTTTCTTTCATGTGATTCAAGAGAATACTCTCTTGCCTCTAATTTTTGTGTTGTACTATATTAAACAAAGGAATTATTTTAATACACTAATGGAAAGTCTTATTATTCTACTCATATTTTTCAAAATGATTCTGATCAACAAATTAATTAATTATTTCACTTTACAACGGCATGTGAATTCAATTCACGTCAAGAATCTCAAGTGAATTCAATTCACTAAAATCACAGCATTTTCGGAATGCAGAACACGGATTTACAGCTGTCATCTTGAGTGGAATGCAGAACACCAAAATATTCACTTTCGAACATACAATCCACAATTCATAGTTTCATTCGGAATGCAAAACACCCAATTCCACTTTTGGTGGTTGAATTCACTAAAAGTGGAATGCAGAACAGCGGGGAATGGCCAATTATGATAAAATATGAAGTTTTTCGAATTTACAGCATTTTTACTAATATGAGTATCAAATTTGATACATTGGGCCGTTAAGGGTTAAGTTATCTAATGATAATCCTTATCCCATCGGACGAAAGAACGTTATCGTCTTTTGCGACCCACAAACTGTTATTCTCTCTACTGTCAATTTATAGTTGTTGTTAATAGTTGCGACTAAAAATAAGCGCGTTATAGCAAAATTTGTATCTGCCACTCTAGTGCGTTTGTTACAAAAAGACGGCAGCTCCGGAACTGCCCTTGAATTTTCTCAATGAATGATCTGCTTTGATAGTTCGAAATATACTTAATAAATAACTTTTATGTGTTTCATTATTTATAAGTCAAAATCAGGGAGCAAATTTATTACTTTTTGGTGCAAATGAGGGGCAGATCCAAACTTTAAAAATCGCAGTAATTACTAATATTGAGTTACGTCGGAGCCATCATTCCCCTTCCGTAACAATGGCCTCTCCCACCCCCTTTCCCCATAGTGTTATGCACCAAAATGAGAACGTTTAATAATCCAAAAATAGAAAAAACACACTTATCTCTGCAAAAGTCACTATCAGAATGAACTTATATTTTATTACCACAAAAAGTCTTAACGTCTATCGGTTGGGGTCACTGTCATGCATAGTGCCGCCCGGATATGCTGATGTGCAAATTCAGAGTTCGGTCGTCGCTCCGTAATTTGATCATTTTGTTTGCTTCCAGCACGCAACTATGTGAAATTGCAAGGCATGTAAAACGATCAAATGGATTGTTGCGAGTGTTGACCTTGCACCAGCACATCCGGCACATGCGTATGCATAACATCTCCCTCCCTTAAAACAAACAATATTCTCTTATTGACGATTATTGTTAAAAAAAAAAATTAAATCAAACGTTTATACATGCATTTTAAAATTTAATAATAACGTAAAGAACGTACTCAAACTTTACATTTTTAATTCAATCTTATTCTACTATAATTCTTTTTTTTTTGTATTTTATTTCTGTTCTTCTGGTTTTTCGAACTTCAAGACCCTTAACGTATTATGTTTCTTAACTATTTCTGGACTGTTATAATAATGGACAATCTTTTCTTTTTCAACAACGGGATTCCGGTTTCTTCTATTAAAACAGTTTTTAAAAAACGTTATTTTACTACCTCTTATAAGTTTCAAAGCATAGTACACAATCAGAACTGTTAAAAACATAGTTGATACGGTAAAAATTCCATTTTTGACTCTCTTTGGTATGGGTTTTAAAAAGTTGTTTACAAAGCTTTCTTCATTTTGTAATTCAATACTTAAGTCTTTTACATCTTTAAGGTTAGTTTTAAGTTTTGTTACTGACACATCTAATGGTTTTATAGAACTCAATTTAGTATTTAAACAATCGTCCAGTCCAAAATAATACTTATCACTATTTACATAACTATAGGTTACATTATCGGTATTTATTTTTGTTTCCAATGTTGTAAATTCACAATTTGAATCCAAATACAATATTCCTGTTCCTTGTATAATATCATCATTCTTAATATTTTCACAGTTACATTGATATTTTGTATCATCTCTTACTGCAAAAAGGTATTTATTTAAACCTAGAGAATGGAATATTTCTATATTATTTAATATTTGCTTAATATTACAGTATTCGATTGATCTACTCATAAATACATTTAAGATGCAATCATCGTGTTTTATTGTACTATGCATAATTATGTCTTTACAAATATGGTATCCTTTTACTTTCTTACATTTGCTAAGATCAAGATTATTATTATATTCCTCTTTGTTTTCTGTTACCACAAAATTTTCCAATACAATATCCAAAATGTAAATATTATTTCCTTTAATGATAGGTAAATTTATTGGTTCGAATAATTCAATATTTTCTTCTTTTAGTAAAGGTATTTCAACTATAATGTTTAGAGTTTTCTTTGCTACGTAGGATTTAATTGTTGATTCCTCAATTATATAGCTATAGTTTTCGATCGTTGGGTCAAAAATTAAGTCTTTCCTCTTTGAATTCCCTTATAGGATTTCTATCAACTTCGTAGGTCTCAAAATTATTGGATGAACTATATTTGTTTTCAATAGAAAGATTGCCTGTTCTATAATATCGGTTTCCAAATCTAAAGCTAATGTTTTATCTAAGATCTGCCTATGTACTTTTTCAAAATATTTATTTATCATTAATTCCTGGGTAAGGTTGTTTTCTGTTTGAACTAAATTGTTTATTTTATCAACTAAATCATTAATTTTGCTTTCATGTGCATAGTAACTGTTATGTAAAGCTTTATCCTATTCGTTTAAAGATTTCATTAAAACTATCTGAGTTTTCTGGCTACTTTGAATTTTTTCGTTATTACTCTGCAGTGTTCTAATAGAATTTTCGTAGTACTCACTGTCTTCATGATCCATAGTTCCAAATAATCCTTTTAATCCGGTCCCAATGAAATTGGCTAGTCCCCTTTTGTTTCTGCCTATCCTAATGCCTAAGAGAGCGTATATGTCTTTTACCCTTCTATCTATGCGAGATGTATGTCTTTGAACTTCCTCTTGAATTTCGTCACATTCCAGTTTGTGAGTACTGCATATTGCACCAAGACCTTGTGATTGTCTGATAATTTTGTCGACACTCAGTTCTATTTCTTCCATATCCAAAGAATTTATCACTGCTATGCATCCTTTTACTTCTTTTATAACTCCTTCTCGTTTAAAATATATTCCATTTGAACTTACTCTCTCTATTTTGTTTGCTAAAGTTGTGTGTAGCAATACACAGAATATTAACCTAGAAGTTGTTTAATCCAATATTAATATATTTTATTTTACTACATTATATTTTTTTTTCGTGAATAATAATTTTACTATCTCATTTAGGTTTAACCTGGTGCCCTAAAGGATTTTATTTTGCTTTTGTTATACTTCATTAGCTTATTATTTCTTCTCACTACAACATAATCCTTATGAGCCTGCACTATTTTATATGGACCTACATATTTCTCGCTACTTTTATCTCTTCTATCATTCTCTATCAAAATCTTATCATTTACGCTATAATCTTTAATTTTTGAACCTAATCTTTTATCGTATATTACTTTTGCTTTCTCTCTCATATTCTGCAAGTTTCGTTTAACTTCAGATTCTAGCCGGATAAGTTTTAGCTGAAGTTCTTGCACATAGTCTGTGGTAGTTTTTAATTTTAAGCATTTAGTTTCGTTAGGTGTATTGGCTTTCCTTCCAAACATCATTTCATGAGGGGTAAATCCTGTACTACAGTGTTTTGTGGTATTATGGCAAAAGGCTGCATATCGAAAAAGTTTTTCGTATTCAGGTTTAGTCTTATCTTTTATCATCAACCTTAGGTATTCACCTAATCTAGCATGCGATCTCTCCGTTGATCCATTAGACTGTGGATAAACATTACTTGTTCTTATATGCTTCATTTGAAATAATTTACATAATTCTGACATCAATTGATTTACAAATTCTCCTCCGTTGTCGGTGAGAATATATTTTGGGATTCCAAAATTTAAAATCCATTCTTCGGTAAATGCTCTGGCAACCGTTTCGCTTTTCTTGTCTCTTATTGGGATGTACTTTATATATTTGCTTAAATCATCTTGTACTGTGAGGCTGTATAATATATTATTATTACCTTCTTTGTACGGTCCAGTGAGGTCTAAAGATACCTTTTCTAAACTTTGGTTTGCGCTGGTTACTATTTTCATTGGATTTCTACTAGGGTGCCTATTAATTTTTTGCTTTTGGCATTGAGCACATTTACTTATATATTCTATCACATCACTATTAAGACCTTTCCAGTAAAATTTTTCTCTTATTCTCGAAATTGTGGCTTTTTGTCCACCATGTCCTCCTATTAGATTTTCATGATTTTCTTTTATAATATCTTTCTGCATTTTACTATCGTTTACGACTTCAACATCTAATTCAGATGTAGTGTCACTATCGCTCTCGCTAACTGCATCATTTTCATTCTGGATTACTTCCTTAGTACTAACATTTCCTTTATTTACGTTTTTGTTTACACTCGATGGGGTGATTTCCTCGGAATATGCCTATCTAAATTCGCTTTACCTGTACTTGAACTGGGAATGTTATCATTTATTTCTTTAAAAATCTTTCTAAGCGCTGTGTCGTCATCTTCTTCTATGAAATCTCTTCCAAAAATATCTACTATGTCTTTTAACGCCTCATCACTTACAACTTTTTCTGCTTCAACAGGATATGCACAATTTTCCTCTAACTTATTCACTGCGGCACTATTTGAAGTTAAGTTCCTACTTAATTGGTCGGCAACAACGTTGTCGACTCCCTTTTTATATTCAATAGAATAATCATACTCTTCTAATTTAAGTCGCCACCTTACTAACCTACTTCCCGGATCCTTAACTCTGAACAACCAAGTTAATGGCCTATGGTCGGTCTTGATTCTAAAATGTTTCCCGTAAACATAAGGTCGAAACTGGCCTATTGCCCATACAACGGCGAGACATTCTTTTTCTGTCGTACTGTAATTTGTTTCAGCTTTATTTAAGCTCCTACTGATGAAGTGAATTGGTAGATCCTTTCCATTGTATTCCTGTGACAGGACGGCTCCTATACCTTTACAACTCGCGTCTGTTGTGATTACAAACTCTTTGCTATAGTCGGGGTAACGCAATATTGTGAAGTCCTTGAGCTTTCGCTTGAGTTCTTCAAAACTAAGGCTTTGTTCCTTTCCCCATTTGAAGCTTACATTTTTTTTCAATAGTGCATGTAGTGGTGCTGCTATTGTGCTAAAGTTCGGTATAAATTTCCTATAGTAACCGATCATGCCCAGAAAGCTCTTAATACCCTTTTGACTAGTTGGTTCTTGTAATCTATCTATGGCCTCTACTTTCTTAAAATTAGGTGACAATCCCTCGCTAGTTATCAGATGTCCCAAGTACTCTACTTCCTTTTTAATAAATTCGGATTTATTTAGCTGAACTTTTAAGTTTGCATTCCTCAGACGTTGTAGTACTAGTCGTAATCTTAAATTGTGCTGCTCCAGGGATTCACCAAATATAACGATATCATCAAGGTAGACGAAGCAGTGTTTTCCTTGAAGCCCATCGAGAACCGTGTTCATCATGCGTTGAAAGCACGCTGGCGCATTTTTAAGACCGAATGGCATTCGAAGGAACTCGAAGTGACCGTAAGGTGTTGAAAATGCTGTTTTCTCTATGCTTTCCTCTGTAAGTGGAATTTGGTGGAACCCAGACGTTAAGTCAAGAGTCGTGAAGAATTTGGCACAACCAAGTCTATCAAGAATTTCTTGGATATTGGGGATTGGATAATTGTCGCTTATCGTGATTTCATTAAGCTTTCTGAAATCTATAACCATTCTCCATTTGGTTTTCCCACTTGCATTTAATTTCTTTGGCACCACCCAAAGAGGACTTGACCATGGTGATTTACTATGTCGAATGATATTTTCCTTTAAGAGTTTTTGAATTTGAAGGTTTACTTCCTCTTCATGTACTCTTGGGTATCTGTATGTCTTTGTATTGATTGGAGAATTATGAATAGTTCTTATATGATGCTTTGCTATGGAAGTTTCTGTAAGATTTTCATCATCCAGACTAAATGTGTCGCTAAATTCTTCAATTAATTCTTTCAGGGTAACTACCTCTTCTGATCTTAAGTGATCTATTCTTATATTTTCCAAGACTTTCAGGAATCGTTCATCCGTTTGCCCATTATCAAACTTGCCTTTGTCCTTAATGACTTGATTTTCCTGAATTTCAATCTTTTTTTCCTCAGTAGCTAGTGACGTTGTAAGCACATTCGACTGTGACTTATCGCAGTTTAGTCTTACTGTTTCAATACCGTTTTCAACTCTTAAAACATTGTTTTTGCAATCTATTAATACCTCGAAGTAGTTCAAAAAGTCGTTGCCTATAATACCACCATAATTACTTAATACATCCTCAGTTATTATAAAAAATCTAAATTTTTTCACGAAATTCGCACTTAATTCAATTTCCAGTTCAGCACTTCCTAGACAGATTCTATTTGTTCTGCCGATTGCTTTTAAAATAAGGGTGTCACTCCTATTCAAATCATTTTCAAAAATACATTTTTGTTTCAGTAAAGATACCTCTGAACCTGTATCTATCAACATTTTAAAACTCTTATTTTTTATAAGTCATACTAACGTGAGGACTTCCCGCTAAAATGGACGAAATAGTTGCCTCTCTAACTATTCGTCTTTGCGAAAAGGGTTATTCACTGATTGGTTTTTGTTATTATTTTCATATGTAGTCTTAGTTTTATCGAAATTACGAGAATTAAAATTATCTTTTTGTTTATTTAATGTATTTAAGTTAGCTCCTGATTGTCTATTTCCCTGGTTTCTAAAGCAGTTATTTGAAATGTGACCCGTTCGACCGCATGAGTAACATTTAATGTTTTTGATATGGTTAATTTTCACTAGATTTCTCGCAGTATATTCGCATGGAATAGCATTCTGATCTCTTCTTTTGAAATAACCTAAACGAATCTCCTCTTCCATTGCTAACTGACTTGCTTCTGCTAAAGTTTTAGGACGCTGTGTGTTCACAAAAGTTCCTATCGCATTCTGCAATCCCGAAATGAATGCGTTAAGCATGTCTTTTCCAATCGAAATTTTCTGACCGTAATATGTTAAGTCATCAGAATCATCTTCTATATAAAGAGACTGAATTCTTCTACGAGCGAGAGTTTCGCATCTTTGAGTAAACTGAACTACAGTTTCATTCTGGCCCTGTTTAATTCTGGTCATCTCCAAATGTAATTGTAAACTTGAATGTGTATCCCTAAATACTCTGTTTAATTCGTATTTTAGCTCTTGCCATGTCTCAATGTTTTTGTTCATTAAAATGATCTCTGCATTGCCTGAAATTCTACTTTTAATTAGCGTCAATAGAAATGATTTTTGTGATATAGAGGCCAACTTCATTGCGTTTTCGCAATTTTGTATAAAATTGTGTGCCTTTGAAGGGTCACTATTAAATTGGGGTATCAGCTTTATTAAGTCATTCAAATTTACTGATTCACTAAAGACATTACCTACACTTTGAATTTGTATTGGAAATGGATTTGATATATGACTTTCGTCAATGGATTTAAATTCAGGAATCATTTTGTTATTGTTTGAATTTGCATTAGTACTTGTACTTTGCATACACATTTCCTTTATTTTTTTTTTAGCATCTTTAACTAGTGGGGAATTTTCTACATTGACTTTATTTCTTTCTTCTATTGTTACCATGAATAGCTTTCTTGACCAAGTTGTGTCTTCATAAAATATTAGATAATCTTCCTCACCGTTATCTCCTATAATTATTTTTAAATTATTTACTATATCTGCTAAACTCATTTGGACTATGTTTCCGGTTTTACTGCCTATACATCTAAATTTTTCTACTAATTGTTCGTCCGTAAATTCGATTTTGTCTATGGAAGCCATTTTCCTTTATTTGTTATTAAATATTTTTGATAAATCTATAACACTAATAAATACTTAGATGATAATTAATATAGGCTTACAGGTTTGCTTTCATTTGTTGTTGTTACTTTCGATTCTGCTTGCTGATGCTCTTTCCCGCTGCGTTCGTTACCGCTTGCTGACGTTTCTTTCGGCTGCGTACTTCTGTTTTCTGATACTTTTACTTTGCTGCTTCTATGGTGTTTTGTGCGTTATTTTTGCGTAAAATCAACCGAATAACTATGAGTGTTTCAAATCAGAATAAACTCTCGGCTTTTCGTACGTATTTTATTATCGTCTCACTACCGAATAACTATGAGTTTTTCATATCAGAATAAACTCTCGGCTTTTGTGCTTTTTTTTTTTTTGTTTGTTAACTAACGTTCACTCGCTAAATACACCGAATAACTATGAGTATTTTAAATAAGGATTAACTCTCGGCTTTTTATGCGCGTTTCACTTTTTGTTAACTTGATTCGTTTTTTTTTTTCTTTCGTTACCCGAATTACTTGAATACGTTCAGAGAATTAAGAATGTATTCTCGGTTTTTCATAAAAGAATCCCACCGCTGCCACCAATTTTGTTATGCACCAAAATGAGAACGTTTAATAATCCAAAAATAGAAAAAACACACTTATCTCTGCAAAAGTCACTATCAGAATGAACTTATATTTTATTACCACAAAAAGTCTTAACGTCTATCGGTTGGGGTCACTGTCATGCATAGTGCCGCCCGGATATGCTGATGTGCAAATTCAGAGTTCGGTCGTCGCTCCGTAATTTGATCATTTTGTTTGCTTCCAGCACGCAACTATGTGAAATTGCAAGGCATGTAAAACGATCAAATGGATTGTTGCGAGTGTTGACCTTGCACCAGCACATCCGGCACATGCGTATGCATAACAATAGCACCATTTTGAATATGAAACCTAACGGTTCCCCCCACTTCCCCTACATAATATCCAATCATCCCATGCACAGCCTGCGTGATCCGTTACACGAGCTGTCCAATCCTGCACACGTTTGCATTTCCGCTACACGCGCAGTTACTCGACACTTTTGTTTTTCCCAAACGATAAAATGCAACGATAGCATTTAGAAATAATAAATTCAGGTAGAAAAGTCCAAGGTAGAAGAGTTGTAATTTAGATCTTGACTTAGAGAAGTGCAGCTTCGCTTTGGACAGCGGCTTCTCTTTGCTCAAATAATAATAAGTTAGAATTAATTATAATAAAATGAAAAAATAATAAATAATTTAATATCGTAACTCAACCAATGTGTTTTTTTTCAACAATTGGGAAAGTAAAAACGAAACTATTGCTTATTTAACTTAAAACTTGTTTAAAAAAATGTGAAAATATGCAAACTTTTTAATAGCATATAATTTTAAAACATTCGTGTGATAATTAATTTTTCAAAGAGTTTTTCTTTGATTTCCCACAAAAAGTTAAATTTGGACTTGCCCCCTTTTGATGCAAGGTCTTCAATTACAGATTGAAAGCTTCCTTTGGATAAAGATTTCAAAGAAGATAGAAGAGATTCAACTGAATATTCAGGTGACGCATATATGCCATTTAGGTAACGTTTTGTGAAGAAACAATAGAACTGTCAGATTATCATCAATATATTGTACGTATGTTGGTATTGAGCAATTTTCAGGAGTTGACAAATCCAAGTAAAGCATCGAGTTACGATCGAAAGAAAAATAAGTTGACTGCCCACAAATTATCCGTGATTATAATAGACTCAGTCTACCAATGGATGATCTCAGTGGTCGATATCATATTCGAGTCAAGACTAGAAATCCAATGATAAGGCTTTTTTTTGTCATTTCGTTGACATGGCTGCTACTTATTCATACATTTTGTATCGTCGCATCGAAGCTGTAAAATCTCGTGATGATTCAAATTATATAGAGGAAAGTTGCGAAAGCTGCCTGAATTTCGTGGAGATATATAGCAGCAGGTCTTGTGTGTTATAAGGAAATACGTTCAGTTGGCCAGCCTTCCGTGCAAGGATACCGTTATTTACATTGCCAAACAGGCTGCGCTTAAGGCACTAGAATGGTTAACCACCAAATTGGCACTAGGCAGGAGCTGCCGAATAATGCTAAGGGCATTTTGCAGAACCAGGTAAGACTATGTTGAGTGCCTGGTCAGTCTGTTATAGAAGATCATGAGTTTGCCTATAAGTTGGCCAGGAAAATAGGGGAACTGCCGACTATGGGAAATACTAACTGCAAAGTACAGCACAAGATGAAATGAAACGATGATATTGAGAGTATATCCCTGCTCTCAATTCAAAAAAAAAACCGATTATTTAAGTAGCGTAACGTATACAATTATTGACACAGCAAAATTTCGATACAATTATTGACACCCTCTTCAAACACAAGGTCTCACTGGTTTAAATGCGGAGCAATTCCAGTAACGGCCTTTTTAAATCGTGTATTCTTTTTCTCTCTACACTCGTGCGTCATTGCGCTGTGAGAGACTGTCGGTACAATGCAAAATTTCAGTGATTCAACATCAGTAGTTCGTGGCTCTTGAATCGTGCGCAGAAACAAGAACAATTCGTTAAAGAAGTGAGTGACTTTATATGATTTGTTTTATACAATCATGATCAAATTTTTCATTTCTTTCAAAAGATCATACCTTCACCTATGATCTTTTATTTTTAATTTTTTTTTCTACTAATATTTAATTAAATAAATGGGGTGTCAAGTATTGTATTAGTATTTGCTCAATTCCTTTTATTGATATCATGGTGTCAATAATTGCTTTCTATGGGAATGCAAAAGTTGACACCGTGTCTATAATTATGCTGTTGGAGGGTGTCAATTATAGTTGTTCTCCCTAAATAAATAGCTAGACTAAGCGAACATTTTTTGAAAACAAGACCAGGTCCTAGGACAGCTTTAACTGCAATCGAAGAAGAAGTCTTGGAAGAATGGATAACCACATCCCAGCGAAAAGATTTTCATTAAAAGAAAAGAGGATGTGCTCCATGCCGTTAAAGAGTTGCCCGACGGAGACAAACAGAACCATCCATTTGGGCCAGAAAACATGCCGGAATGGTTGGTTTAAGGCGTTTTAAAGTCGTCACCCCTACATTTCACTAAGAACACCAGACCCAGTTACATCGGGATCTCAGTGGGATCTTCGGATATAAGATCGTGGATTGCTAAGATTGAAGATTTCGTGAAGGAGAAGTATTGGCGGGACATTCTAAAAGACGGTAGCAGGATTTTTAACGGTTATGAAACCAACTTCTTACTGTGTCACAACGCGAATTTGCTATAACTTATGACTTATGAATTGCGGCATAAAGCGGTACTTCTACAACGCAGTTTCGCTATAACGCGATTCTCGGTCTTCTCTAACCCGAAAAATGTATGTTGCATTCCTGTATTTCAGGGAATTCCCTTTTAACATATTCACGTGCTCCGTAGGTTTTTCAGTATGATGACATATGAAAATGTATTTCAATATTGGCTGTCTGAAATACCCGTCTTTATTTATGCCGCTTCTAGCTCCATATTTTGAAGTACGAAAGGAGTTGCAGAGAAGTGCTCAGCAACCTAGTATAACGGATTTTTTTAAAAATAAAAAGCGTGCCCCATATGAATGAAACATGAATTTAAATTTTTAATAAAGATTACATTCTTCTTTTTTTAATTGTTAACGTAATGGTTTTTATCATTGGTGTAGCGTTTTCGTAAGCAATAGTTCAGTTAGTTTTCTAAAAACGGTGTAACAAATTTAGATGTTTTTTTTTTTTTGTGGAGAACGTAACCCCAGCTTCTGTATGTGGCCGAAGTATCGTATTACGCGATTTTGTAAAACGAGCTATTTTCCGGGAACCTAACTACCGCGTTATACGAGGGTTGACTGTAAACTAATTAATTTTTTTCTTTTTTTCTTGCCGTGTGAAACTTTTAAAGATATGTCAATAACTATGTCATTACATTGTGTCAATTGCTGTGTATAAATGTCAACTATTGTACTTTTACGTGATGTCAACAATTGTACATGGGTGTCAAGTAACATATAATTTTATAAGCCTTTTGAAATATTGTAAATAAACTTTATTTTGTCAATTTTTCTTAATTTATATAAAAACAAAATTAATTCTAATAATAAGACATATTTCGAAATCCCAAGAGTTTTCAAAGTACTCCCGTCAATAATTTTTTTACGGCGATTTAAAGAAAAAAAATTCTTTTGGGTGTCAATAGTTGTATCGGTTACGCTAAGTGTTTTTAAAAAATAGCTACAAAGACATAATAATGTTCCTTATCCTCCTTCCGTGCGGCTGGAGGTCTTCGTCTTTTTTTTTTTTACTTTGCCACTAAATTCGTGCTTCTTAAACCAATATCTCACCTAAACAAAAATTCTGGTTTACCTTCCGCCATTATTTTAACTTTGTCTGTTAGAGGGTTAAGAGAAGAACACTTTTCATTTTCAATACACGGTTATCGTTAAAAAAAAATGCCACTGAATTTTAATGTTTTTTTAACTCTAATATGCACAGTAGGGTGGAGCGAAATTTTTTTTTTAATATTTTTTTTTTCCTGTATTATAAATTGTTGACCCATGGTCTTAAATGTATAAATTCCAAATTTTAATCTTCTACGTCAACGTCTTCAGGTGGCGCAATAGACTTGAACTTTGAAGTATAAGCGAAAAAAAGGTATCTCAAAACGGTGGAAATAAAATGCATAAAAATATTTTTTTTTTTTTTGTTTTTATTAAATATATATTATATAAATAGATACAAGAACAGTAAATAGAATCTGAAATAAGTTCAATTGTTTCCATCAGAAGTTGTTGGTCCTTCGGTACTGTTGAAATATTGCGATTTTGTTTCAAAAAAAGGTAATTCTTGCCTGGATTTTATCTTTGATCTAATGTAGCCATCTCTTGCCTCTTGTCCACAAACAGATAACGAAGCCTCGGTAACAAGCTTAACGCATCGTTCTACTGCTTGAGTATGGCAAGGGAACTTCTGCAAAAACATTAAATTGTCCTTTGAAGAAATCATGTTCGATATTTCTGTATCGCTGTATTTCACTGTCATTGGTGGTTCGGTTACTTTTTCCTTCGACCAGTCTATTAAGTCGTAGTAATTAGATGCATCTATTTGTAGTTTAGGTAGTTGAAACTCACGAACTTGATTGTCTTTTTTCAGTTGTCTTGCCTTTAGTAATCTTCGGAGAGCTAGTTCTCTTATGTGTGATTGGTCATCTTGCAACATAGCTAGCAACAAATTTTCTGGGTGTACGAAGAATGAATTTCTTTGGATAGTTCTTATAACGATTTTCTTAAGGTCATCCCGCAAGTACAATGATCTTTTAAGCATGCTGAAAATGTGAATCGGACCATATTTACATGATGGCTTGGTTTTTATGTCAAACCAGGTTGGTGCGTAGACTTTCACAATGAATATGACAAGTTCTTTGAGGTTGTCCGAAGGATTTTCTGTGCCAACATATAACCGAAGAATCCTGTTTGCACATGTTAACCACCGTGAATGTGCCAGCTTTCCTAGATCCTTGTTAGCTAAAGCGGGTAAAATTGAACCTCTAGAAATAGCTGAGCATATTTGATGCAAATATTTTTGATCTGTGCTTAAAGAGTCAGCATCCACATCCGGAAGTTCTGCATACACTGCTTCAAAATTCACCACTTTGAAGTTTAGGCACTTTTCAAGCATTTTTCCAATGCTTCCGGAAAAACTATTGGGGCCGGTTGTGGTTCCATCGAGACTTGCAAACAGATGACGAAGTGGTAGCTTATTTGCATATAATAAGCACACAAACCATTGTAAAGGACGACCGAAATGTTTTTCTAACAATACAATGATGCCGTTCTTATGTCCTGTATTTACAGCAGTGCCATCACACCCAATTGCTACCAAAGACGTACGAAATTCAAAATTTGTTTCCAGAAAGTCAACTATACTTCTTTCGATAGTAACTGCTTTTCCCGAATCAATTGAAAGATGTCCGATGTACTCTGAATCTGGCTCCGATATAAGTGAGATATGTTCTTCAGTAACAGTCTTTCGATGTGATATGTTGTCAGTCTTAGCGATGAATAACGTTTTATCTTTACGGCCGTCAAAATAAAGTGAGGATATAGGTTTTCTAAGACCTGCAGCTTCACATTGTAAGCCTAGACGGACTTTTTGACGCTCTCGTCGTAATTTACTGCGATCTATTACTTTCGATGAATTTTCACTACTTATGACGTTTAAATCCAACATAGCAGCGTTTACTATGATAGCTGCCGATCTATCAGAAACCCCGGTTCTATCACAAGCTGTAGCCAAATTCTGTAGTTTGTTTCTCATTTGAAGCGTTTCTTTCTTTTTTTTACAGGGGTTTAAGGGGCAAAATTCATTGACTTCAGTATCAGTAGAAGCACTGTCAGACAAACATTCAACAGCTGCAGCAGCAGTAGAAGTACTTGGGGTATCAGCCGTAGTTTTCAAAAATTGTTGGTATTTTCGTTTCCTAAGGTCCTTACGATGCAAAGACTTGGTTGCCACCTGATCAACAGATCCAATATACATTTTACGAGAATTTCGTTGATCCTTTAAAAAGGGTTCTTTGCAATAGGTACTTTGGTCTCACATTTACACAATTCTCTTGAAATACATTTGCATGTTGCAATATCAAACAGCTTTTGCAGAGAATCTTGATAAAACTCCTGCTTTTTTGTTTCATTACGTAATTTCTTCGTACTCTTATATTTATTATAATATGAAATCAACCTTGCAACAACTTGTTGATGACTGATGGTAGGAAGTGAAGCTTTATTCCACACATTTTCGACGTCATTAGAAACTATTTCACTTACCTCCTTGATTGAGGGGTCTTTTCCATTATTCAATGCAATTAAATCGTTTCTTATCCACAAATAATGTTTGATTGTATCGAAATAAGTTGGCAACATATTATCAATCACTTTTTGTGGGTCACCAAAAACAGGGCAACGCGAATTTTTACGAGTTTTAGGCATTTTAATAAGTCAATAGCAAAGGAATTTATTACTGTAAGAATGGATGTCCAAGAAATGTTTATAAAAGTGGTGGAACGAGTAACTAAGTTAAGGGTATAAATATTAAAATAGTTTAATATGCACAATTGGACTTTATAGACAGCGATTCTGACACATTACTTAAAAAAAATATTAAAAATTACTCTAAATTAAATTGCAGGCCTTGAATTTCTTTTTAATTCAAGTAATTTGCGGCAACTGGAAGTAAAATCATAGGTTCCTGATTTAAAATAACTCTAATTTGAGGGAAGAATTTTTAAATATTAGGTATTATTTTTTTTTTAAATTCAAGTCGGCTGCGCCACCTGAAGATAAAATCATAGGTTCCTGATTTTTTGCATAAATGATGTCCTAATATAGGGTCACCAATTAATGACACAGGAACAAAAAAATTAAATTTTTTTTTTTTTTTTGCCATATTCACTCCAGCCTAATGCACAGTATAATATCTTGAAAAACACTTCTTTCACTATAAAAATTACATAAACAAATTTAAAAAAAAAAAACCAACCAGATTCCACTTACATTGCGGACTTGCGGAGACAAGTGCAAGGGCACTGACAAGAACGGCTAATCCCACGGTGAATTTCATTTTGAAATCCTTTGGAATATCTTTTTTATTGTTTTGTCACAGACACAACTTTATTTAGATCCTCCTTCAATCAATTCACTGTCAACTCTGAATGTCGATCATTTATCAGTTCGGTTTTATATAGTCGCGGGTTTTGTTGTTGCTTTGTTTGCACACACTAGTCGGAACTAGTTGCTTTCATTCTACAAAGTGAACTAAAACATGTCCATAGTTCCAGCTTCAACCACAACATTTAGAGCGAACATGTCTCAGTGTTCAAAGAAAAACCAAAAATGTGAGCAAACTCATGCATACATAGCCATAGCAAAGCTCGTGCGATAATGCACAAGAACCAGTTTATGCACACTGAAATGTAGTAAAAGGGATGACAAATAAATGTCCGAAAATATTTGTGAGACAGTATAAGTCGGTCTCGTCTCTTAATGACCATAGTTCCTTTCCCTTAGTACCATGGACATGATAGTTCCAAGATGGTGGATCACCGTTATCTTTACTACCTCCTTAATATGGGTATCAAATGGAAGGGTTTGACAATGACAAGTAGAATACGATACGTTAAGTGACATTTAAAATTCAATATGGCGGACTCACCAATATGGTGGATTAGCGTTACCTTTACGACCTCCTTAATATAGGTGTTAAATTAAAAGGTTTGACAAGTAGAACACGACATTGATAACCTACATGCACTCTATATATTTTCTGAAACAACAACAAATAAAAAGTTGTAAATAAGAAATTAAGTTTAGAAAACGAAAACCCGACTATACGGGAAAAACAAACTAAAAAGTACGGTATAGCTGTTGTCGCATGCCGCTTTGCCCTATGAATGTGTACTTATTTATATGTATAAAGTCGTTATTATCACGGCTACGGCATGCGGCTATACTCTTTTTTAAGTTTTTTTTTGAACCCAGTTGAAAATCTGTAAATCGAAGTTTTATAAACAATCACTTTAGATGGGATCATGACATTATCTAGATTCTAGAGTGACAAAATCTCGAAAGTACAAAATGTAGAAAAAAATAAAATCTAGAATGAAAAAATCTAGAAAGTGCAAAAATTTAGAATGTGCAAAAATCTAGAAAAAAAAAGATATAGAAAAATCTCGAAAAATGAAAAGTAAATTCTAGATTTTATTTTTCTTTTTTGAGAGTTTTTACAAGAATAAAACCCATAATATCGTCTGCTCATCATATAATTTATGTTTTTCGTCGTTCAAAACTGTAGTTACCCTACCACAACAATGATGTGATTTATTTAGCTCGCATAGCCAATAAAATTTGTTTTTTATACACTTGTTTTTATGATAAATAAATCCGTTTATTTCAATTTTCAAGCACCCTTTGTTTGTAACGATTTCGTTTACTCTCCGAAACTATACTAAACTAGCGGACCCGGCGAACTTCGTCTCGCCCCAATTTAAGGCCTTCAAATAAACTCCAGAGTGATAATAAAAAAAACAGATAGTTCAAATTTCAATGTGATTTATTTGAATGGAATCGAAATCAGTAGAGAGCGATATGATAAACAATGTTTTTCGATTTGTTTTCCGGCGCAAAAACAAACAACGAAGACGGTTTGCCAACACGCGAACAGGATACGTACAGCTGACCGTGCGAAAAACAGGGAAATTCGAGATTAGTCCCACAGACTTCCAACGATTGGCCTTGCGATTTATTGATTGTCATCGCAAAAGCCAATCGAACGGGGAACTGAATCCGCTTGAATGGGAATGGAAGATCAATTGGAATAATCGGAGTTCGTTGGATAAGGACATCCTCTCCTTTGAATTTGCCCTTGATGATCGTCGCTTGAATCACATTGTTCATCAGTTTCTTGACGGACAACCGCGTACCGTTGCACAATTTCGGATGATTCCGACATGATTATGATCAATCCCACCTTCAGCTGTAAATTATGTGGCGGAGATCCTGGCACATCAATCGAGTTCAAAAATTCCGTCGCATAGTTGGTCACTTCGTCCTCGTCGGTCACGCTGTCAACGGATTTGTACGAATGCAGTTCTCCAGCGATTTGACTTTGAATAATGAAATTCAAGCTATCGACGTCCTTATTCTTCGCTGCTAGTATTGCCCGTTCACTAATCCAATCGAGATTTTTATAATTTTCTGCAATGCCGGGGAACACTTTGGTGATGAGTTCCTCCTTCGACGATGTGAACTCGCAAAAATTTGCCGGGAACGATATCAACCCAGTCGAAACATCAACAGGAATTTGCCCATTGCTAAGCGCCAGCAGTTGTCTCGAGAATTCAGCAGCCGATGGGTCGTTCTGCAATGCGACTCTCATGTTCGTGGTCAATTTCAACTTCTTGACATGCCGCCACAAAGACGACGCGTTAAGTTCATCAGCAGCAGTAGATTTCGGGATAACGGGAGGCGTTTGACGATATACGACTATTCGAAATCAGTTTAATAATACGCAAAACTCGAATCAATTGCAGCAAGAAAAATAGCACATTTGCTCAACAGAAAATGACAATGCGAAAAGGATACCTGTTGAATTGCGCACAGCTGAAGTTAACGGATAACGCCATCTATCGAGTTTTGGCATTGATCGCAGCACAGCGCCATCTATTTATTATTTATCTCGTTAACTTCTCCACCCAAAATGCATGCAAAACGTCTTTTATCACAATGAATTTCACAATTATCCGAAATTTTCCAAGCTTCGCAACGGATTTTCCACCTTTACATCAAATCATGCGATAAAATGCAAAATTTCGTCGAAAAAAAAAATCAAATTTTTCGCGTTTTTCCGGAATTTTCCGAGTTTTCCACTAAGAATTTTATATTTTTCCATTCGAAAAGCCATTCCGGAAAAATTCCACACAAAATTCCATACTTTTCGATTTTTCCAATTTTCCGACTTTTCCGGAGGGTTTTCCCAACATTTTCTTTCGTAAAAACCTTCTCCTGGCAACTGAAAAAAAATGTCAGCCAAATCGGCCCAGCCGTTCTCAATTGATGAATTACTATACATTTTTTTACACCATTTTTATATATTACTAGCTGACCCGTGCTCGCCTTGCTTCGCTCGCAAATAAACATCTGGACCATTGCATGAACTTTAAATAAGTTTCTAAAAAATCAAAATTCGATATATGTATGTATGTACATATGTATTATACTATGCATGCTTACCTGATGTGCGTAGTACATCTTTTCGATCTCTCAATTTTGCATCATGTTGTAGTTTTTCGAGATTAGTAAGGCTCTGATGAGGACTACCCTTGGTTGACAGTTTTGGTTTTCGAAGAATGTGCTTACATTAAAGCTTCGGGATACACGACATTTAGAGTCTTCTTATTATCCGGTAGAAGTAGGTATTGATGAAATCTTGAGCCCACACGCGAAAGCGCCACGTATAGTTGCCCATGAGAAAAAACACTTTCCCGAAGGTCTACCCCAATAGCTTTAAACGATTGACCTTGAGATTTATTAATTGTCATGGCAAAGCACGGTTTAATCGGAAATTGCAGCCTTTTAAATTGAAAGGGTAAATCTGATGGTATCATCGGGATTCGTGGTATAAGGGCGTCTTCACCTGCTGCCGGTCCAGTCAGAATTCTTGCAGTAATGATATTATTACTTAGCTTTCTGACTCTCAGCCGTGTTCCATTGCAAAGTTTTGGAGGGTTCAAATTTCGAATCAAAATTATTGGCGTGCCGATTTTGATATCTAATTTATGTGGCGGAAGACCTGCTGGATTAAGTGAGTTTAGAAATTCTGGTGGGTAGTGAACACTTTCACCATCATCAAGAACATTGTCGATTGACTTACACTGCCTGGAGTCTTCTGTAATTGCACTTAGCACATGATGGTTAATTTCATCAACGGAGCTATTTTTTGGTGAGATTATTGCCCTTTCACAAAACCATGCGTCTGGCTGAGACTGTAAACTTTGTACATCACCATATATACATTGTATAAGCTCTTGTATACTATGGGTATGTTTACCAAACCCATCATCTAACTTAATAGTGTTGTCATTACTCGAATGCATATACTTCCCATTTCCAACTCTAAGCAGCAGTGATGCAAACTCAGCGTCATCAGGGTTTCCGGTTAATTGTACTCGCATGTTGGTACGTAGTGTTAACTTTTGTACATGTCGCCAAATAGGAGATGCCTTAAGGCACGCTTGGATGACATTGGCTCGAGTGCCCTTAGCAATAACAGGCATTGTTTGCCGAAAGTCGCCAGAGAACACGAAAGTCACCCCACCCATTAGCTTTGACGATGATCTCATATCTCTTAACATCCTGTCCACAGCTTCAATGTGAGCCCCATTACTCATTGTGCATTCATCCCATATTATGAATACAGCATCTTGAAATACTTTAGCAATAGAGCTATTTTTTCGAACAGAGCATGTAGCTTCTTGTTGACTTATAAGGCTTAAGGGTAATTTAAACATAGAATGAGCCGTTCTTCCTCCATTGAGTAACGTCGCTGCTATTCCCGAAGACGCAACAGCAAGCACGATTTTTTCTTCAGATCTTAACTTTGCGAGCAAAAGATTAATCAAAAAAGTTTTTCCCGTGCCTCCGGGCGCATCTATGAAGAAAATGTTTCCCCTGTTATTATAAACATTTTCTATAATTTTTTTAAATGCTGACCGCTGATCAGGTACTAATTTTGGTTCGTTTTCTTCTACAAATTGAAGCAGATCAGTTGTCTTATATGACTTCTCCCTTGTGTACTGGAGATCAATGTCAGCATGACTATCCCTTCGTGGTTCTGGCAATCCATAATCACGAATCCTCTTATCCGTCAAGTATAAGTCTTTGTCTTCGAGAAGTATCAATCCTTCGGTGCAGATTTCATCAGATAACATTACATCTTCTTTCCCTTGTTGACGATAACGGTGTAGAATGTCTTCACACATTCGTTCTTTAAACTCAGTCCAAAGACTTAACGGATCTGATGGCTGGCAGAATATTAGCAAGATTGCAAACAGCTCCCTCAGATGTGATGGTGACTGCGATACTATAGCGTCACTCAGAGTGTGCTTCCAGTGCTCATCATTTTCGAGAAGACCTAGTTCCTTACACGCTGCCTGATATGTTGGTTTGACTACACCACTGACTGTCTTTAGCATTTCAAATGAGGTTGGTCCGTAGACATGATGAAGAAGGATACGGAGGTAAAAGCACTCAGAGAAGTTCGGATGAATGGTATATACTCTACCAAGAGTATTGTCCTTTTTTAAGCCTGGATGTCCTGGCACTACTTGGCCATGTTTTCGACGGCTGAACTTGTGGTTGTTCCAGGTATAATAGGACGGAACTTGACAATATAGGAGAGTTTTTGCAAAATCGTCTTCTTGGCATAGTTGAAAAAAGCCAGTAAGCGTAGTGAGCGGAGGATTTTGTGCAATTTGCTGATAATTATTGTCGTTAAAATAAACCCTTTGACCATTCTCCAAGTGCACTGCCAGATGCATGACAGCAGGGTATCTTTCATGAATCGGAAATTCAAATATTCGCCAGACTCCTTCCGAAGTGCTTATATAACGGCCATTCAAATACTTTTCGACTTCGTTGTTTTCGTTCTGTTTATGTTTATGTTTATGTTTATGTTTATGTACTTAGTGATATATTTTATTGCCTTCACCGAGTGACAATATTCCACATTTATATGCGCTGAAAAGCACCTGCTTAGTATAGGGGAGTAAGGAACAACCCACCTATTGTCTACTTCAACGTTTTCACCTAAAATGGTTATATGACCACCTTGTTCAGGCGAACGCCGTCGATACAGTGGATATCCATCATTACCTGTCTGTGTATGGTGAATCAATGGACGCGGATATCGTTTAGTGCACTTTCCGTTTACCATACATGGCGATTGAGCATTATGTTCTCCACATGGTCCATGGATCATATGCTTGCAAACTATGTCATATAGCAATTGATTCTCATTTTTATTGGGTATCTCTGCACTGATGATTAAATCGATCTCATCAGGTTGAATTTTTATCGCAAGCCAAATAAGTATTTGCGCATGAGGCAGTCCTCTCTTTTGCCATTCTATTGTTAGCATGTGACACTTGCTGGCTATTTTATTTTTAATAATCAAATTCATCAGTTTTTTGTGTTTTAAGCGAAATACACGCGCTACAATATCATGCCTATCAAAAGGTTTCTGTCCCGGAAGTAATGCTGTTTTAATTTCCGGCCACTCTGGGTTGCATGTCATTGTAATAAAGAGATCCGGGCGACCATGAGTCCTTACATATGTCATCGCATCTTGAGTCTTTTCGTGGAGATATCTCGGTGATCCTGTAAACGTTGAAGGCAAAATTATATGTTGTCCTATATCTCTTGGATTGACATTGGCATCATTATTAACTGCGTCTCTCAGATGAATGTAGTTATCTGCTCTTAATGTCCGCTGATGGGTTCTTATATAGTTTAGCCTTTCCGTTATCATTTTAGCTGCCATGTCAACAACATACTGGCTCAGTAGCTATCGGAAGAGCAACATACAATTTGATTCGTCAGCCCTAATCATCAGCCTATAGGCATAAAATTCCATGCAAGAGATTGTTTTTCGGGGATTCGGTGCACCTGTTGTAGGTACAACTTGCGGAATTCCAATCCAATAACCATCTTCGCCAAAAATGAACATAAGGGGATATTGTAGTGGATCATATGATCGGTGCAATTCTGAAACACGCTGCAGGTGTCCATTTCGTCCACGTAATATAATATCTCGTGGCCCTCTGTCTTCATCTACCAGCAAGACTGCTACTTCATTAGCCGAAGGCGCATTAAAACGACCTCTATGCTCAGTTACAGGTACGCGGTCAGCCTTAATAAGTACTCTAAAATCAGACATACTCGGAGGTGCTTGTTCTAATGCGGTCTTAAAACTCGCTATATACCTATTATGAGTATTCAAAATGCCTTGAAGAGTTTCTATAACTTCTCGTTTTAAATTTGGAGCCATATTTTGACGCAAAGAGAGTTAATCTCCTTCTGAAATAAAGTAGATTTGCAAGAAAGTGGGATTGTTGATTTCGGGAAGCAAACTCCCGATGAGGTGATAAATCTGTCCCTGTACTTTAAACGTCGGCATGAATTTTCCTTCCCTAATTTCTTTTCCGCTAAAAGTTTTCATTTGAAAAAGCATATTATACTGTCTCAAATTATCCAGAAAGTTTTTAGAATGTGGGTGTTCACCCGTGAGCATACTTTTCAGCGGTTCGAGAGGCTCCCTCAACGGTGTAAGCTTAACTTTTCCGTTGGCACAGCACATGCTAGGAAACTCTTCTGCCCATTTTTTAGCCTGGCAGTATGAGCAAATCTTTTCCATTTTACCAATATCAATGCTTTTGTTATTTATGTAGTTGCTTGAGGGATCGTAATGAAATGCTGATCTATGGCCAAGAGACTGATTTGTATTCGCAGGAGATCTAATCTCAGGGAATTGTATAAGTGCTCTGTTTAGTGTCACTATAGAAGCATTATTTCTTAGAGAGCGACTCCGTTCTTGATTACTTCGTAATCTTGCTTCCCTCTGTACGACTGTTTCATTTTCTCGAAGGAAAGCCATTCTTTTAGATTTTTTAGAAATAAGGTTCAGCTGGGGTTTTCTTTAAGGCATTTTTTTTTTTCTTCATTAATAGGTAATTATTATAAAAAGAGTGGAAAAAAAGAAATAACAGATGATAAAGTACCCAGTATGAAAAAAGTAACGTTACTCTAATAATTATTGAAAACTATTCGCTTCTAATTTTTATAACAGAAATAAGAACGGACAGGCCAACAGACAAAATTTTGATGCTTGACACAATATAATGACTTACCCAATAAAATAACACGATTAGATACTGAGTTTTCTCACTTCACTTAATTCCTTGCCTTGCCTTGCAAGTATCAAATTCTTTATTATTTGGAAATCTAAATAAAACTATTAATATTTATGTAAAGTAATTAACTGTTACAAAAAATACACCACAATTTGTTTTCACACTATTACCTTATTTACAAAAATGATTGAAGACAACAATTCAACCTAATAGCAAACATTTGAATACCCACTAAAATATTGTGTGAAAAGGAAAACCGAGATCATTGTTAACTTGATGATTATAGCCTGTTTCAAATCATGGTGGACTTTTGTCCACATATTCTCTTTTTCTCGCGTATGTTTTTTTCTTTTCCATCAAACCTTTCTTGTGTACAGAAAAGAGAACACATGCGGGACAAAAGTCCAGCGTGATTTAGAACAAACTATATTTACATCAAAAAAAAAATATATAACCTATGGGAGAGAACGCTCATCGTCAGACCAACCGACCACATAAAAACAAAACACGATTCACTCAGCCAGTCTACTGCAAGAGCAAGAGCGAAGAGAAAAGCTTACATGCAGCTGGGGATCCTCTCCCAGCAGGTTGACGGACAATTTCAATGGTTTTCTGTGCTTTTTAATTAAAACCATTAAAAATCGCATTGTTTATGTCTATTACTCAGCTTCTAGGTAACGTAGGAAAATGATTTATACCTTAAAATCTTTGGTAGGAAATGCTGAAATCAACCAAATTAATTTCATTGAAATTGGTGCAGGCGTTATCACGTAAAGAGCATGGAAGTGCTTAAATTGTAAGCATACAAACAAAAAAATTAAATGTTGTGTACAATTAAAAGTATAAAGCACGATAATATATATGCAATCCATTACAGAGGAACTCAAAAAATATTTTAGCGAAGGTTTTATCAAAATCCGTTTAGTAGTTCCCGAGATTAGCCAACACCATAAATGATTGTAGACTTCTGCAATCAGATATTGATAGTTTCAGTACCTGGTGCTCTAAAAATGGTTTAGTCCTTAACCCACTCAAGTGTCAGTCCATGACTTTCTCTAGGAAACTGGTACCGACTATATTCAACTACTTGATATCGAATCACTCTCTCAGTCGGGTTTATAGTTTTAAGGACCTGGGTGTTTACTTTAGCCCTGAACTTGATTTTAAAGAGCATATAAACCACATTGTGAATAAATCAAATTCAATGTTAGGTTTCGTTAAAAGATGGTGTAAAGAATTTAAAAATCCTTATGTCACCCTCTCACTATTTAACAGTCTTGTCCGTCCTCACCTCGAATATGCTTCGCAAGTATGGACACCTTATCAGAAAAATCTCAATACTCGTATTGAAGCTGTCCAGCGACGCTTCATTCGATTCGCATTGAAGGGTCTTCCCTGGGACGATCCTTTTAACCTCCCCCCATATTTGCATCGGATAAAACTGTTGCAAATGCAGCCTTTGGCTCAAAGAAGGGTCAATAATGATATAATTTTTATGCATCAACTGATCTCAGGTCTGATTGATGCACCTGACTTATTATCCTGTTTGGGATTAAACTTTCGTGGGGGATCGCATCACCTGCGTAGTATAGAGTTACTGCATGTTCCTCATCACAGAACAAATTACGGGATGCATGAGCCTATTAGCCGCATGAGTAAAATCTATAACTTAAATGTAAACATTCTTGACTTTAATCTTAACAAAATTACACTTAAAAATGTCTTGCGTAATGTAGTTCCTCGAACATAAACTCTAATTATGTATATTTGTTCTTATATTTGTTTATTTATTGCTAGTGGTAGTGTTGAAATGTAGCGTAGCCTAACCACTAACACCAGCACTAAATGATGAGCCTGTTGTTGCATATTTTGCCCTGGCGAATTTCTGCTTATGGCTGTTGCTTGTATTAAGCACACCATGACACAGATCTGATAGTGTTAAAAAGAAAAAAAAAAAAACATACATAAAAGTAGTTACGTCTTTATAAATAGTATAGATAGATATAGAAGAAATAAAACCTGACTTGCCTTATCTGCTGACATCTAATGCACATGGATAGTTTTTTTTTACACTACTTGATTCTACTTTAGAGAAATTCTAAATCTTGAATTAATTCTAGATTTTGGTAATTCTAGATTTTTTTTTCTAGATTTTGTTCTTTCTAGATTTTACGTTCTAGATTTTTGTTTTCGATATTTTTTTAATTCTAGATTTTTTCTTTCTAGATTTTTTTTTCTAGATATCATGGTAAGCCCCTTTAGATAGAATATACCTATGTATGTTAGAACGTTTCAAATCTTAAATCAAATGATTGGCATTGGTAAACAAACAAACGCAATTTTAAATGCGATAAACAGCCGAAGGTCATTAACAACGCGGTGAGATCATTTTACAGAAAAGTATACTTGTCGAGTCCTTCCTTGCCGCATTACCGCGCATTTGTATGGTAATGCCCTGATCTTTTCTTAAGCATAGACCAATTTAGTCGTGCATTACTCTTCACTAGTTTGGTAGTTCTAGGTTCGATGAACAGTATTGCATTTTGAAAGGACTTGCTTTATAATTGAACCATTTCATTGCTCGCAATGCGGCCTAATTCTATGTTCAGTACTTCTAGAAGTTGTTCCAAAGATAAGGCCTTGCAAAACCGCGACTGGGCTGGTTCTTGTGTATTATCGCGCGAGCTTTGCTATGTCTATGTATGTATGTATGAGTTTGCTCACATTTTTGGTTTTTCGTTGAGCACTGAGACATGTTCGCTCTAAGTGCTGTTGTTGAAGCTGGAACTATGGACATGTTTTAGTTCACTTTGTGGAATGAAAGCAACTATAGTTCCGACAGAGGCACTAGTTCTTGGAACTATACAATACATGTCCGGAACGACACAACTCTACATATTTGTTATCAGTCAGTAAGTAGAGTTAAACGAAAGACAAAATTATTTTCAATTATAAAATCGAAATCTCAATTTCATTTGAATATAATTCCACTGCGAATTGCAAAGAGAAAAGACGTGTGTGAAATTCAAAAGAAAATTATTTGTTCCATAATAGAGTTTTCTTCTGTATGCGCTGCGACGTAATTTAGTGAAGTTTTCTTTGTAATAAAGTGTGTTTTGTTCTTTTTTCTTTTGAAGGATACGAAATAAATAAAGAAAAAAAACTCAAAATGAAACTGTTTATCGCCGTTGTGTCGGTTCTATTGGTCGGCCTTGTTGCGGGTCAGGATGACGTTTGCTACAAAACAGCACAAAGCGCATGCAGCCCAAACACTAACCCCAACGAACCATTAGCAGGTAAGCGGTAGTGCAGCACATTTTAAATGTTCTCTCCTCTAATCCTTATTCCCTTGAATAGATTTTGCCGGGTGTAACGCTCAATATGGAGGCATCGGTAAATTCGAAGCTGGTCTACAGGCATTTGCTAACGAACAACTTGTAACATCATATGACTATCTGCTCTTGGCTACATTCTTCAACTCGTACCAGAAGGATCGTCCTGGATTCGTAAAACTCTTCAAGTCACTGTCTGATAGGGCCTTCAACAAGACGATCGGTCTGATTAAACAGATCACCAAACGAGGTGGTGTTGCTTACTTGAAGCTCCATCAAGAGGCATCCAAATCCGTCAATGTACCACAGAAAATTTTGGAAGATGATGAATTGCAGGCAATCGCAAAGGCTTTGGACTACGAGAAGAAATTGTCCAAGAGTGCTACCGCAGCTCATGTTCACGCCTCCAAGCATCAGGACGGCAGGCAATACGATCCCGAGATCACTCAGTTCTTGGAGGAGGAGTTGTTAGGTCAACAAGCCGAGACTATCCGCAAGTTGTCTGGATACGCCAACGATCTGTGGAAGATCATGAATGACGCCGAGCCCGCCTTGGGAGTGTACTTGTTCGATCAGTACTTGCAAAAGCAGTAAAGTGGTGATACACCAAACAGCAACCAAGGAACAAATAATAAAAAATATCAACTTTCGACTGCAGTTACAATACAACAAATTAAATTTAATGTTTTCTTTTGAATTAAAATTAACTAGAATTATGAGATTTCGAGAATCAAATACTTTCTTCACCGTTTTATTGAGAAAATTAAAAACAGTCTGGATGGGGCTCTACTGAAGTGCGAAAGAAGTGGCCAAGTATGTTCTTCCTAATGTGTGGGTCTGGTCGCTACCATGCCTAGAAAAGGTAAACGGTATAGTACGCTACAGCATGGGTCAGGTACGAGTTAGACTCGAAACAGAAAGACAGGGCATCGAGGCAGGAGACCTCAAAGATGGAGGTGATGCAGATCAACCTGCATCCCAGTAGGACTGCGATGGCCTGGCTGCTAGAATACGTCATCAGGCAGGACGTAACAGCCGTACTGCTCCAGGAATCCTGGATCAACAACAGGAACGTGATTCAGGGTCTAAAGATTACACGTTGTTCTCTAACACATGTAAACGGTAAATCAGGACTTGTATTCTGATTAAGTCTAAAATAAATAGTTACAACTTTGACGATTTAACAGCGATTTCGTGCGACGAGCAGGGCAACTGATTTGGTATCAGCTTACCTACCATATAAAGCGGCGAGCATAATATCGGACAGACTAAGGGATCTGGTCTCGCATAAAAACCGGTCACTGGTGATGGGTTGCGATGCTAATGTGCACCACACTCAATGGGTATGTCCGATCAGCAGGGCGCAAACCGGCTATGTTGTGGTGGCACTTTTTTCTATCGGCCTGCTCGTGGGAATCTAGTTGAATTAAAATTAAAATTGGAAAAAACAGAAAACAAACAAGACGCACAATCAACACCAGATAATGTGCGGGTAACGGAGGAAGAAGAGAGAATCTTACTTCAGGAACCCATTGTTATAGCTTCTTCGGATGGAGAAAGCGGTGGAGCGATTGATATCGACATGGAGAAGCTTGTTCTCGATGATGATGACAATCGCTCGATCGCTAGCTCATCCAACCTCTCCATACTACCCACTGCATCAAACCGCCGTAGGATAGCTAATAGCAAGTTAACCATCAAAAGATAAGGGAGCAAACAATGGGAGGAGCCAACGGATAGGGATAGGAAGAGGCTCCACAATACCCGGGCCTTCTTGCAGGAGTTATCCTCGAGGGTCAGAGCCAGCAGAGGGTTTGGGTTTTCTGCGGCTGATGGGACCACCCAGGTCGGTGACTTGCCGTAGCCAGACGGGACAGTGGGTGATCCTATCAGCAAATGTGAAGGGCCTAGACCTAGACTGTACAGGGATGAGGTGGAGGACCTAACTGGGCAGTCCCCGGATCCACCGACTAGGACTAGCAGCAAGTCTCCTACTTGTACAATTCTGGCAAGTGGTGAGGAGACCTCGCAGTTGGTGGAGGTAGGGGTGGAGACAAGTCAACGCACATCGGACGGGGTATGTGGGAATTTATTTTCTTCTTCAAGGTTGGTGGTTTCAATGCGGTTTACGATATGCACCAATGAATCTAATCTATTGCACAATTATAACGTATAATTGTATAACACAGTGCACATTTCCATATTAACCAAGCAATTACATACATATTTACATGTGTTGATATGAACGTGTGACCCATCGCCGACATTTAGCTATGGATGTTATCATTTAGAAGTACCTACATGAAACAGGAACAATAGGCTATCGCGGATACTTTTTCTGTTGCGTTTCTTGGGATCTTTTCGAGAATGCAACTTATAATTGCGGGCCCCTATTTTTTTTTTGAATGCATTTTTTATTGGTAGATCCAAGTATTTCTTACAAGTTAGACAAAATGTGCTTAAAACTAGCTTAACTAACTTAACTAACTTACTGACCCCACACAGGCACTCTAAGCTAAACTTAATACTTATACTTTGACTTTCGACGTAACATAACTTATAATATTAAATTTTAAATAAATTTACAATTTTAAAGCTAAAGCTATGCTCAGACGATTGCCAGGTCTGCAAATATTGTCAAGTCTACAAATGCGCTGACAATTAGCTGCAAATGAGCTGACAATGTCATACTACCTTACTATGTTCAATTGCCAGTTCACACGGTTGCCAGGTTTTGTCCCAATTCCTGACAATTTATTGGCAGGCGCTTGGCCTGCAAATATTCTGACAATGTTTTCTCTGACAATATTGTCAGATAAAAAATTGTCAGTTCACACGGTTGGTAGATGACTGTTTACAAAAAAAAAACTACAAATTCATGGCCAGGCATTGTCAGTTTCATAGCATTGGATAGACATTTTTTTTTCGTTCTAAAATACCTTTATGCATGAAAAACTATATGCCCTAGGCTCTTACTTCTTTAGTAACCTGGAGGAGGTTGGCCGGATCAACCAAAGACTCGTTCTAAAATTTTGCAGGGTAATAAAATGCTTGAGGAAACTGTGGCGGTTTAGGTGCCATCCTCGGATGGATTCTTGGGGAACGCGATGGGCCCACTCTGGTGTATGGTATTTTAGGATGGATCGGCCTCTCAACCTAACCTAACCTAAGGTGTTTGGGCTGTAGGAGATATCCGTCGGTGGTTTAAATTACTTAAGATATCAAGTGCATACGTTAAACCTAGATCAGGGGATCTATATTGTCAGGACGGCCGAATTGTAACATAACAATGTTTATTTTTGTTGGTATTTTGTATTTTACTAATCACTGTATCTACTTGATTTAAGCTGACATTACTCTGTTTAATAAGTCAATAAAATATAATAATAATTAAATATTTATTGTGACTCTAAACATAAAATCCGAATGAAGTTAACCGTGAGACGAACAGGTTGTGCTCATAAAAATAATAAAATAAATACTTATTATATATACATATTGTACATACAAAAATAAACATTACGTTATTGTCACCATAAGACAGGCCGCGGACTAGGGGATGGTAAAAGAGGGAATTTTTTTTTCTTCTACAAGGTTGGTGGTTTCAATGCGGTCTACGATATGCAACCAATGAATCTACTCTATTGCACAATTAATACTTATAATTGTATAACACAGTACACATTTCCATATAATAAACCAAGGAATTACATACATATTATGTGTGGATGCTATCACTTATAGATCAGGACCCCGCTGCAATTTGCGATGAAGATGACGAAAGTATCAAACACTTCCTTTCCGATTGTCCTCCTTTATGCTCAATAAGGCATAAATAGCTGGGAAGACATATCCTACCGGCGCAGGGTCATAAGTCCACAGATCAAAAGTCCACAATGGACTTATGACCCACCTTAGTGGGTTATAGGTCATGGGTTATAAATTCACAATCAGTTTGTGAACTTATAACCCACCCAGGCGGTTCAAAGATCCATTGTGGACTTTTGAACTGTGGACTTATGACCCTGCGCCTATCCTACTTGGGCTGACATCGCTTAGATCTATCGATTTCTCGAAAACACTGGAGTTCACACGACATACAGAACGCTCTTTTTTTTTTAAGTCACATATTCCTTTTAACCTTTCCATTCTCCCCCAATCAAATAACCCTTCACTTCTACAATGGTAAAATAAAAACCTGGAACCTCTTGACAAATGAGTAATATGTACCTTACCTACATCGCGTTAAAAGATATCATTGCCTGCGAACACAAACTAACTACATAATTGAAAATCACCTGGCTATGATCTTATAACTGTCTTTAAAAGGTTAGACAGATAAATTCGGGTTTAGAAACAAACACTTGACGATAAACCAAGTAATATAGCTAATGTAATAGAAAAAGGGTTTAATGAAAATAACTCCATGGGAATTCACCCCACATGGGAATTTATTCTACAAATAGTGGGAAAAAAGTCCACTTTTTTAATGTGGAGTTATTTTCCACTAGAAGTGAAAATCATTACAACTTCTTTATGGGAAATTACTTAACTTCATAAATGTGGAGATATTTCTCACTTAAGATGGGCAATAGTACCACTTCATTGTTGGCCTTCTATAATTTCCCAACATTTTGGGACCCTTTTTCAATTTTCTAATTAATGCAAAGATGATGCATGTCACCCAAGACATGGCAACATAATCTGTTAGCACAGCGGTGGCTTTAGTTTTAAACAGCAAAACAATGGTTTAATATAATTTTGCCAAACTAAAGCCGGTACCTATCGACCGCTCATAAATTAAGAGCCTCATAAACCTATTCACAATTCACCAACCGCTTTAAGTGCGTATTTATGAGCGCTCATAAGACTTACGAGTGGTCCCAAGCCCAACCACTCTTAAGTTACGTGCAATAATATCAGAGACAATTATTATTGTCTCTGCTGATATCTTAGATAACTTCGAAATAATTGGAAATCAGCTGCCATTTCAAATTTAAATTATTTCTGTTTATTTTTAAAGTGGGTAGAAAAGAAAGAAATCGGAATTCATCCGACAATGAAAAGAAAATTATAATGAATTTAGTGAACATGTTCTTTATTTCAATATTTAATTCCTAATAAATTTGCAAAAAAAAAATGTACCCACCAACATCAATTTCAGCATCTACAGCTGGGTTGCATCCAGTGATGTCGTTTGTACTACAATAGTAGTTTTGTACTACCCATCAGTCGTCCGTACTACTGTAGTACCCTTGTCTTCATTTGTACTACCCAAACATGTAAAAAAAATTACCCAATGCAACCGTTTGCAATAATGCAACAAATAACAGAAGGGCACAGGTCCAAAAGGAATTACGAAGAGTCTGTTAGTTAAGTTTGTTAGTTAAAAAACATTGCGCGTAGAAGTAAAGCAGCAACCATAAAAACCAAACGTATTGTCTGAGTTGTATCCACAAGGGGAAAGAGAGATAGAGTTCTTAGTCGTCAAATCGAGTCGTCTAGAAAATTCCTGTCAATGCGAATGCAAATAAACAAACAAATGTTCATCAGCAGAAATGGATAAGTAGGTAACCAGACAGTTATTAGCAGAATCAATTTAATTTATTTATGGTGCAGGTTGGTTATAAGATCTCAGAAACTCCAAGCTCATCAAAAAATATTCAGGAAATTTAAAGAAAAATTGGTGGCAAGAATACCACATTCAAATTACTAAACTAGTCAAGGGCTATTACAATTTACGTATTTTCCTTAAATATAAATGCTAGTACAGTGAAACTTGTGTATAGTGGAATTAAAACATTTTTGGTTGCCAAATTTTCTCCATACAATTTGAATAATGAAACATTTTTCAATGAATTTTGTTTTTTCCCATGGCAATTCACTCTTCAATAAAAGTCATAACATTTTTTCGGCTTCGTTTCTTTTTTCGAGAATTTATACACTTAATTTTTTTCTTTTCGTGTGTGTCTCATCCTACATTCAACAAGTATACATTCTGAACTCTGATATCAAAACTGATCGAACAATAAATAAATGAAATAAGTTCGCCGATTGTGGAAAAAATTGCGAATAGTAGAAATGTTGCGAGTAATAGAGAAAAAAGTAGACCGAAGCATTCCACTACTCACAAGTTTTACTGTACTACCTTCATTCGTAAAGTACTACCATATAATCGAAAATTGAGCATCAAAAAAAAATAACGTAACCGCATCACTGGTTGCATCATCCCCATATTTACATTGCCATCCCATATGTCACTGACTTGTTCGAAAAAGAGCGCCATTGATTCCGAATGTTCGAAAAAGAGCGCATTCAGAAATCCGAAAATTGAGATCTCTCAAAGTCGAAGTAGCATAGACAGCACAGCAGGGTTGATTTTGTAGGTACATTTGTACCTTTTTCGGCCCTTTTTTAAATGAAAAGTACATTAAGTACAATCTGTTCAAATTAGGTAGAACTCAAAAAAAAAACCAACTTATATTTTATAACTTAAAATCTCACATTGCATTGAAAGCATTGAAAAAACTTTAAAATTGGCAATGCTACAGAATACGAAAAATTTGCCAGCATTTTTTATTGTGACATATAAGGTCTGTTCCTGTACTGTCCAAAACAGCCGAAAAAAAGCTCTCTTCTGTCAAAAACTACGAAAAATCTTCGTACGAAAACAGGATTTGACGGATTTCGGCTGTTTTCAACTGTTTTGGACAGTACGGGAACAGACCTATACATTACATACATTTGACATGTATGGGAATAGTGACAACTATTTGCAATTTAAGCGTGGAAAACGAAACACGGCAAGAACGCGATGGAGAGCTGATTTTTTTCGAGTAATGTCTAGTTAAAACTAATTTTTAATATGTGTTGCTTTAAGTTTAACACTACAAGTTTTCCAAGACGCTCATAACCAAATAATGAATTATCCGAAGATCAATTAATTGATTAACTTTAATACGAGTATTATACATATGTAATAGTTTTGCTATTTTTTTAACAACAACAAAAATATGAATTTATGTACCTGTTTTTTCTTTGGTACGAGTATTATATGTAGTTAACGTGCCGCACATCCATCACGAGGAAGCAGCGTGTCACCAGGTAAAGTGGCATTATGTTTAGTCAGCAGTTTCCCACAGTACCAGAGCCCACGAGTGTGCAGTGTCTGTACACGCGCATCCGTTACCTACTTGCTGAATCAGCGGCTCGTGCATTAGGCATGCACGGTATGGTGATATGGATATGCGACGCGTGAGGAAACCTTGCGGCGGATTAGGTTCGGTAGATTAAGTTAGATTTAATTTAGAACTCGACGAGTACGGTTGCATTCAATAAAGTTCTCTAACAATTTAATCAAAAGGTCTTTTCTTAATACGAACAAGTTGGGCCGGCTATGTAAGTCGGCGTTCGGTTTTTTTTGACAATACAGGATGTGAAATCCTTTACTGGCGCCCGAGCAGGGACCGGCCTAAAAAATTGGCCTGCTTTTTTCGTCGTTCGATAGCTACGGGTCCTTTAATACAGGACGAAAGAGTTGGTACGCTCTATCTTGAGTGAACGTTGCTGTTACCATGGGAACACAGTAACCACTCCAACTCCGATGTAGCAAATTCCGGCATATCCATGGGAACATGTCCGGAGATCGATCAGATAAGCAGGTCGATAGTGAAGCAATTCGTGCCACGAGTAGGTCGCCCACAATCTCAACGTGGGCTTCTAAAAGGGCATAACACGAACCTTCCCAGGCCGGTTCCTCAGGAAAATAAAACAAAAGAAAGAAATGGTTTAAATTCGGTTCGGCTAATTTTCATTTTCTTTTCTAGATATTTCCTGATAATAATTCTTGAAATGCAGATTAGTATTCTGTAAGTGCAAAAAAGAAAAAAACACAAACAAAAAGAAAATAACAAAAAGAATCGAAACAGAAAAATAAAGCAAAAGGAAACAAATTAATCCTTATATTCTGAGGAATCTTGCTAAGTTTGATTTGTGCTAAATAAAAATTTTGTGAAATTAAAAGTTCCATATGCCAAAGAATTTTGCCATAAGTGCTAATATATATTGTGCTAACTAAATCCCTTGTAAAATTAATTTTCATGTGCCAAGGGTCCGATTGAATAGTGTGCCAAGCAAATTTATTGTGCTAAGCAAATTTAAAGAGAAAAGAGAATATAATTTCTCGTGTATCATTGTGCTAAATATAAATTGTGAGCCAAGGTAAGCGTCTTCCTTTTTCTTTTTTATAAAAATGGATCAAATAACTAAGTCGGTGACTGAACTGACTGGTGCCGTGAACACCATTCTGGTTCAGCTCAGGGAATTGGATACCCGACTTAAATCCCTCGAGAATAGGCCGGAACATCCACTGGCAGGGTCAGCTGAACTAAGCGGGGCTAACCCTATTATTGAACTCTGTCCTCCTCGGAACGAGGCTGATTTGAAGGACATCAGCCGCCTGCCGGACTGTGTGAAGGAGCTCCAGGTTTTCGACGGAAACCCTACCCAGTATGTCTCCTGGATACATGCTGTGGAGGGCATCCTGAGAGATTTTGAGATAGTCAAGGGAAAACCAATCTATCGAGCTATCCTTCAGCACGTACGCGGCAAGGTCCGGGGGCCAGCGGATGCTGCCCTCGTCTCCTATAATATTTTTGACAGCGACTGGCTGGAACTCAAACAATGTCTTTCTCTGCACTACGCAGACAAGAGGGACATGCGAACGCTGGAACACCAGCTCAGCCAGTTAAGGCAGGGAGGCGGCAAGCTGGACGAATTCTATGCAGCCGTTAACCATCAACTGTCCTTGATGGTTAACAAACTGAAAACGGAATCGTTTGGTGAAGAGACGGTTAGAGCATTAGTAGAAACCTACCGCAACAGGGCCTTGGATGTATTCGTGCGCGGCCTTAACGGCGACATATCGAGAACACTCGTCATCAAGGGACCAAGGACCCTTCCGGAAGCATACTCTACATGCTTAGAGATCCAAAATTTGAATTTCCAGAGCAATACCATTCACTCCTATACAGTGCCAAATTTGATAACGGCCCCTGTTAACCAAATGTTTAGTAGCCCGGCTGCTAGTCCGTCCTTGCCGCCGAAAAAGCACTCTTCAAATTACTCGGGAAGACCCAGAGCCCCGTGGAACTCACCCCCTCGAAATGATGGTCCAGCTCCAAGACCTGGACCGAAACCATCCGACAAAATGGACGTTGACCGGAGTGTTCAAACTCGTCAGGTCAATTATATGAACCGTCCAAAGTCTTCAAACCCGTTCAAACGAAGGGCAAGGTCAGAAAATTTCCAACACAAACAACAGAGGTTGTATCACATAGAAACCGAACAGGATGGTGAGGAACAGGAGGACAGTTACTTGGACGCCGCGGAAGAGGCGGTCAGCGACGAAGTAAATTTTATGACAAGCGGCCATCCAGCGTACCATATATAGAGTATGTTACGAAGGATGGCACCGTGTTGAAATTTCTTGTGGATACGGGGGCCAACAAGAATTTCATAAGTCAATGTATAGACCAACCGACCCTCTCGTTAAGTAAACCCTTCTTTGTTCACTCTGCCGCAGGGAAGATTAGAATTAGTAATTATGTCACAGGGAAGTTTTTCTCCGAAGTCGGCAATGACACTATTTTGAAGTTTTATGTTCTGCCAGGGCTTAAGTCCTTCGATGGTATCATTGGCGACGATACCTTGAAGGAACTTGAGGCTGTTATCAACAGGAAAAATAACGTCCTTACTGTGAAGCCAGGAATCAGTCTACCACTCAAAGAAAAAGAGTCTCATCAGGTCAATTTAGTCTTGAGTGAGAAACTGTCCCACGAAGTTAGGTCAAGGTTGCAAGAGTTGATTAAAAAATATAACTCCTTGTTTGGGCCGATTGATGTCAATGAAGTAATTGATACCTCTATTCAAGCCGAAATCAGAACTACTACGGATGAGCCCATTTACACCAAAAGCTATCCGTATCCATCTTGCCTTAGGGAAGAGGAGGAAAAAGAAATAGTCAAGCTTCTGGAGGCAGGTATTATTAGACCCTCCAAAAGCCCTTACAACTCACCTATTTGGGTTGTACCGAAAAAACCCAAGCCTGACGGTGAGAAGCAGTATAGAATGGTCATTGACTATAAACGGCTAAACAGCGTTACAGTGGCGGACGCATACCCGATACCGGATATCAACTCCACTCTCGCCAGCCTTGGCAAGGCTCGATACTTCACAACCTTGGACCTGACTTCCGGGTTTCATCAAATACCGATGAAACCCTCCGACATACCCAAAACTGCATTTTCAACGATGAACGGCAAATATGAGTTCACCAGATTACCGTTCGGGTTGAAAAATGCACCAGCGAATTTCCAACGTTCAATAGATGACGTGTTAAAACCCTATATCGGGAAAAGTTGTTACGTCTATATTGACGATATAATCGTTTTCGGGAAGGACAAGGTAACTCACCTTGAAAATCTCGACGCAATATTACAAAGATTATACGAGGCTAAGTTAAAAGTTTAAAAAAAAAAAAAAAAAGGAAAAAAAAAAAAAAAAAGGGGGATGGCACTAAGGCACTATGCAAACGATTTTTTACTATGGCACGAACACAGAATTTGCACAAAAATCTAAGTACTATGTTATTACATATTAAACTGGCACTAGAATAAGATTTAAGTAAAGCACCTTAATTTCATTGGCACAGAATATCATATCAACTAATATAGCACAAACACGAATACTCCTGTTAATTATCTCTAAACTAAGATATGCACATGTCAACCTTCTTATATCTAATTAGGCTAATGTACAGTTACAAAACAGCATTCCCGAACCAATGAAGAGAAATGTTCCTTTAAGTTCGTTTAATAAAATGTGCTAATAAATTTGAGATAGATAACCATTAAAAATGTTAACACAATCTTAGTTTAATAAGTTCAAATGATGTATTAATAATAATTTTAATTATATTAACCGTACTGCGTGTATTTTTGAAATAAGTATTTCTTTTTTTTTTTATTTTTTATTTCTTAATGTATAAGTCGTATTCCATTTTAATTTTACTTCAAATGTACTAGGCTTAATTGTAACCTAAATAGCATACTTACATATTCTAGCATATTCTATCCTATTGAGGAAAATAAAACCATTTACGTATATTCTGCAGGCTATTATTTGTAGCCGTACAAGGTTTCCATATCTACGACTATCAATCACCAATTGTCTCCATCAAGGATGGGAAAGGATGGATCATAGACGGACACTTCAATCTCGTTCACGTCATCAACTTGAGTCAGTTCGAAAGCCTGAAAAAATGGTGGTTGCAGTTGAAGCCAACATCAAGGAGCACGAAAGGAAGATCGTCGCTGAGCACCATCTGTGTCAAATTAAGGAGCGCATTACGGCGCTCAAAGGCAGAGCACCAAGGGGAAGGAGGTCAATCAACTGGATAGGCTCCGCATGGAAATGGATAGCGGGGAATCCTGATGCGACCGATTGGGATAAACTTCTTCGAGCCGGACAAGACATTGTCGACAATAATAACCACCAGTATAAAATCAATGACAGAATCCTCAGCGTAACTCAGGACATCACACAGAAGATCAACTGGGTAATCGAAAGATCGAACAATGAAGTAAGGTCCGCAAATTTGACGAAATTGGAGCAAGACATCCTAAATCAGATTTCAATTATCAAAGAGGAGATCAATGAGATTGTTTATGCATGTCAAATGGCAAAGAACGGTTTAATTAATACAAACCTCTTGGACCGTGAGGAAATCAATAGGATTATCAATGAACTTGAGACGCTGCCATACACAAATGAAGTCGAGGCGTTGCAGTACGGGACACCATCAGTTTATACAAATAACTCCGTATTGATATACGTCCTTTCAATGCCAAAGGTGACGAAAACTGATTACAACTTACTATGGACAAGGTCATCGATTGTAAAGGGACGACAAATTGATTTGCCATTTCAACAAATGCTCGTGAATCATGAAGAAACCTATGGTATAACACATGCGTGTCTTTTAATCAGTAACTCAACTGTGTGTAAACAAAGGGACCTGGAAAAACTATCAGAGGGAAGTTGTATTGCAAGGTTGTTAAAGGGCGGACATGCGCCTTGCACCTTTCGAACGAATTCCGAGGAGGTCATCGAGTTAATTAAGGAGGACACCATCTTTTTGACCAATTTCAAAGGCAAGCTGGTAACCAAAAATGTTACGAAATCATTACAAGGGACTTACGTGATCCAGATCAACAACGAGACCATCCAACTGGGAAATACAACCTTTTCAAGTAAAGTCAGTACGTCCCTACAGGTCTTACCTCCGGTCCTCACGAATATTACCTCAGTAGGACACAAGGTTGACATTGGATACGTACACAGCATCAGTTTGGATAACATACATCATCTGGCCAGCTTAACCTATAGAAGTCGATTCTCAGTGGTTGTAGATGCTTCATTGCTCCTATTGGTACTAACAGCTATATTCACCGTTTGGCGCAAGATTAATAAGAAGATCATTATACCACCTATACAAGCTGTGGATAAAGCAGTGGACCCACCCAATATCCGGCCCTTGTAGCCAGACATCGCTAAGATCTACGGGACGTAGATTTTCGAAGGGGGAGGAGTTAACGTGCCGCACATCCATCACGAGGAAGCAGCGTGTCACCAGGTAAAGTGGCATTATGTTTAGTCAGCAGTTTCCCACAGTACCAGAGCCCACGAGTGTGCAGTGTCTGTACACGCGCATCCGTTACCTACTTGCTGAATCAGCGGCTCGTGCATTAGGCATGCACGGTATGGTGATATGGATATGCGACGCGTGAGGAAACCTTGCGGCGGATTAGGTTCGGTAGATTAAGTTAGATTTAATTTAGAACTCGACGAGTACGGTTGCATTCAATAAAGTTCTCTAACAATTTAATCAAAAGGTCTTTTCTTAATACGAACAAGTTGGGCCGGCTATGTAAGTCGGCGTTCGGTTTTTTTTGACAATACAGGATGTGAAATCCTTTACTTATGTATTTGTATTGCTTTTTTAGCTACTCTTAACCCTTTGTTGACCGACGGTACTTATAAGTACCAGCATGTTTAACTTCAAATGAAATTCCTATAGGAACATATTTAGACACTAAGACCAAACAAGACTTTTAAGTATCATATAACCTCAATGAAATTTGTTTTTTTATGTATGTTTACCTTATTTTAGCACAGATATAACGGTTTTTCCGACAGCATATTAGACTTTGAAGAAAGTAATTTTAGTTGATTTTGGGTACTTACAAACTAAATTGGTATTTTTACACAGTTTTGATCTTTAATTTTATTAAATGCCTATGTATTCAAAAGCAAAAATCATAGTTAAATAAAAAAAATTGTCTTTTTATATAACTTTAGTTATAGCTTAACGGTACTTTGGAGACTGACTTTCATATTTCGTGCCCATGAGTCATTGAAAAATTCAAAAATTAGTTTTCCATCTTAAAACATCCTCAACTAAAAAATTCTTCAAAAAAATGGAGATTATAATAGCTTGGTCAACAAAGGGTTAAACAAACAAAACAATGAATCTAAGTACCTGTTTCGTTTCTTAAATAAATAAACTTTAAAACACAATATTAGAGATTTCGATTTTAAATAAAAGGTACGATTTTATAATTTTAGGTACGATTTTTTTTATCGAATTAGGTACTAACAAAATTTTTAATATATCAACCCTGCAGCACAGACAGAAACCTATTTTTGGTCGATGAATACAAATAAAACATTTAAATTTAAGAGCCTCTTAACTTTAAAAGCGATTTATGAGCGGTCGATAGCTACCCCTCTGAGTCTATCACTTTCTTTATCAGTTTAACAGACTGCAGTCGAGTCTTCTTTGCGAAAATGCAGTGAACAATTTAGTTCCAAGAAAAGAAATGGAATGGAGGTTGTATGCCAGCATTGAAGTAAAGTAGGGGGATTGCAGAGCTCACGATGCCCCCATACAGATTTCATTGTTTGTGCACAAGGCTTTGCAACCAATGTTACCCGATGGTAACTAAACCAATCGATATTGTTACTTCTTTATTGTTCCTTATTTCCCTTTTTTCCTATATTAGGTGGGTTTTTTTTTTTTCAAATCTATATAGACTTCGAAAAAGCTCTCCATACAAAAATAAGACTGGCTAAGGTTTTGTTGTATTTTACATTGAAAACATGTTGCGGAAACATGTTTAGCCTATATAGATTTGAAAAAAAAAAGCCTATTACATATTACGGAAATTGACGAGCATTTTGCATATCTAATGCGGGAAAAACAACAACTCCACCAAATTAAGTTTCTCACTTCTAGTGGGATATAAGTCCACTTTTTTAATGTGCAGTAAAGATCCCATAAACGGACACTCATGGTCCACTAATTTTTGTGCGGTTATAAGATCTGTCTGGTTACGAGAAAAAATGAAGAAAGCGTATTCTAATTAATTCAAAATAACATCCTGCAGCCTGCTTCTGTTGAGATAACACAACTTCGAGAAAACAATCAGATAGGACAAAAAAGTTCAAACAAAATTGTCACAAAGGTTATCAGTCACGGACCTCTTTCGGAGGTTTACCCAACTTGAATATGCACCGAAAAAATTGCACCACCAACTTTCGGTCCATAAAACCGTCTAAATCCTTGGAACTTTGTGCAAACGCAAACATGTCGAAGGAGACTTCTCAAGAAAACATGAAATGGCATGGCAGACTGAATTTTTCAGAGGGAATTAAAAATTGATAAGGACCCATCAGGTTGACATTGAAATTTTCATCACGTCGCATGTATTATTGGAACGTAGATTGGATATTGGCCAGCAATGCAACAAACTCAAATGCTCCGTAGACATGTAAGGAGTATTCATCCTGACTCTACCTCAGCAGCTCCCCACTAGTCAACCCTTATCAAGACGTCCCTACTGAAAATCAACATTATTCCAAAACAAAAACACCAACTAAACAACGAGCAAAGAAACCCAACGAATCCTTCTGCACGATGGAAAAGAAACCAAAAAAAGGATTGAATCAGCAAATTGCTGTGAAGCACGAAACTTCATGGTAGCGTACTTTTAAATCCTTTAAAATTGAAACAAACAAAATCCTTTATATCCACAGATGAAGTGAAGAAGGAACTATGCTCTTGTCATCTTTTCGTTTTCCACCCACGTGCTCGTTTGCGATGCAACCCTTCCGCACTCAAACGCAGAATCTTTTTGGGGTTAGCTTTGGTCAAAGTGCCTTAGTTTGATTCGCTGGAAATTCTTCCACGGCAACAATTTAGAGTGCTTCAGCGATTTTTTGGTTTTAGAATGCCACCGAGATGCGACGCACATAAACGGATTGTGTTCAATGGTTGTAGTCAAGGACGCACTAACAAGGAACCTGCAAGGATTTTCCATTTCCCCACTTAACTCATTTACTCTTTTTTGTTTGCTGTGTTGCTGCCGGAATGCAAGGTGAGTTGGAATCCCAATTTGGCCAACGGGTTCACATTTGGACGTGGTTGGATTTTTTTTTTCGTTTCGTAAAGTGGTTAAGGATCGGGAAAATTTAAAAAAAAAATTTATATTCGGACCACGAAGCGAGGTAACGCAAAAAACCCGAGTGATGGTTTGTGAGTGTGCATTTCGCACTTTAGTCTTCATATTGCCGCAGGGAATACGTTCGCTTTGAGGACTTGGCTGGCATTTTTGCTGACGTTGATGCTTTTCAACTAAGTGGGTGGATGCTAGATGTTTTTGGTACTCGGAGTTTCGTGTTTGTTCATTTTGTTTAAGAGTATGTGAGGTTATGAGCTTGAAACTGATTTAAGCTTTTCACATTACACAATGAAAGGTTTCGTAATGTAATGAGAATAATGGGCATTTTATATATAATTTAGTGACAAGGAATATCCGAAAAATCAAGTTTAAAATCGTCTGAATGGGTGGAACTGTTTTGGGACGTTATAGATAAGCCATTCCATGAGCTTTCGGTGTGTTTGAGATCATTATCAATATCATGTTGGAAAATAAATGCCGCCGTTAGTTCCAGTTTTCGTGCATGCCTTATTAAATTGTTTTTTTTTAGATATTCAGGTACATACATTTATGTTAAGCTATTTCCATCGATAAAAATGTAATTTACAACGCGCCGGGAACACGCATATGTACTGTACATCCGAAAAGCCAATGAATAGCAACTGCCCTATTTCGCAGTTGTTATAATTTTTTTTTTATTTCGCTTAAACGCACATCCTTTTATCCAAAGGAAAAACATTAAATTTAGGCTCAACACTAAACTCATTACACTCTGAGATCTTCCTTTGAATTTGGGTGCACTGATCAGTGATTTGTCTCTAACTTATTGCAAAATTGTTTTATGATGATGTTTCTCTTATTTTATTGGGCGTCCCGAACTAGTTCTATTATCTATTATATACATAAATGTAAATCATCTTCAAGTTTGAAAGCGTGTATGGAGACTTTTTTGATTCAGTGTACTCGTAGGGTGGTGGCATGTAAGGTGAGCAACTGTCAGCACATACTGTGGCGTAATACATAGTGTATTTCTTACTAATCGCTTCAAAAAAAGTATCTCGTTCTCAAGACTAACTGTTCTGTTACTTGTATACGAAAATTCACGAAAACCTGACCGATGCCTCTCAAGTTAAAAAATGTTATTATGTCAGTGGTTTTTATTAGTGCAGGATATGAACATTTTTTTTAATAAAAAAAGGATTGCACTTGTCTTTGAAAAATTACATTAGTTATTAATATATTGAATGTAGTTCCTTGTTGTCATTGTTTTTATGTAAAGAATAGTGTAAACAGATATGTAGCTTAAAGAGAGTGGGGAAATCCCTATGCCCTCAGGATAATAGATAGAGATACATATGTAGGTTGTAGAGATAGGTAGCATGCAACTGCAGCTCGGTGGATAAGTTGGGCGCATTGAGTTAAGGTCGCTTTGCGCATCAAAGCTGGAAAAAGTTTTTTTTTAATTCAATTTACTTTAGTTAATTTAATTTAATTTGCAATAAATCTCAAATACAGTTCAATAATAAAAAAAATCATGTTTCTTATACATATGGGATCTTTAAAATAGTAGATTTTGTTCGATTCTTATATCCAAATATTTCTTGTAAGCGAGTTTTTTATATCAACTATTTTTTACATGTCCATATGTATGTATATACCTAACGAGAAAAGACACGATGTCTTCACATGCATTTCTTATATCCGATTTGATCTTATATGAGTGGACTGTATTATTTTATCTCCACATTTGCGAACAAAAAAAAAGTTATAAAGTACCTAAAATACCTTCAACAGTACAATGAAAAGGGTTTTCCAGCTGCTTAAACAGTTCCAAGTAATATGTAATATATTTAAATATGTGTTGGTTTGGTTCTGAAACTCGAATATTAATTTACCAAGAACAATCAACAATCCCAATATATTTTGCGGACTGTTATTTAAATTTTCATTTTTGTTTTGTGAAAATAACGAAACGGAACAAAACAGTAATATCGTTACGCAGGTAAGCAATTCTCTTCTCTTCGAAACACCCGTGCGAAAATATAATCCTTTAATAACAATTGGTTGAAAAAGCTTTTGAATACATATGTAAATACATACATACATACTTCCTATTCCTTGTTCGGAGTTTGAAATTTAAGAGAGAAATCGAGGCTGCGACAGACCCTTATTTTAAACTTCAAAAGCTACATTATGTACATACATATTTACATATGTATGTGCATATGCAGTAAAAATTAATTTTAATGAAATTAAATTATACCTATTTACATTTATGTATGTAAATTAAAATATAATTTTAAAGGCATACATTGTATGTATGTACATACAAATGATATCCTAAAGAGTATAGTAAGTCAGGTAAGTAAATCAGACCTTATTTCAATTGATGCATAAAAATGATGTCGTTACCTGTCTGATAAGAATTGTAAGACTGTTATTCAAAGTAAATATGGTGGCGGGTTAAAAGGAAAACGATCGTCCCAGGGAAGCCCTTTTGGTGCAAAATGAATGAAACTTTGCTGGACAACTTCAATACGAGTCACCCCAATTCCCAATGTCGTACTTCGACCCGTATTCATAGTCGTATTGAGAGTCGAATCGCATTCAAATAGGTATACCTGAAGTCGAATGCGATGTACACGACAACCCATAGCATGGAATGCATTCCAACGCACATTTGAAATGTCAAATACCAAGTGTCAAGTATGAAATTTCAATAAAGAAATATTCGTGAAGTGTTTGGTTTGTTTTTAAACGATAATTTTGTATTCAAATAAATTATAACGTATGAATTCAGTGGATTTAATTTTAGACAGTGAAAAAGCGGACATCGCGGATAATTTGACAAATTGTCATCGGCTCGCAGAATGATTCTTGATAGTTTCAATTCATTAGAGCTACTGAATTCCTTATATGTTTTGAAAATTAAATAACTAAAGTGCAAGTGTTGTGAAATGATTTTTTAATACTTAAACTTTAAAAAAACATTTGAGCTTTCTAAAGAAGCATTCAAATTAGTTTTGGATTAAATTAGTTCAAGTGCGGAGACGTATTGCAAGACGTCCTGGATCGTTCATATGGGCGAATTGGACACAAAACGCCGTTCCTTGAACAACGATCTAGGGAAGGAGAAACAAATACTTGTATACTAGAAATTCATGTACATAAAGGCAATAAAATAAATTAATCAGTCAATGCGTACATTTCAGGCGATTCAGGATACTCCATTTGGCCACGATTCTTCACTTTCTGGAAAATATATGTAGACATAAAATAGTTCATAAAAATCTTTAATAAATATTTATTAGTTCGGAATAAATGCAAAAAAAACTTTTCAAATGTAAAATTATCCATTTGTCTACTTACATTGGTTTTTTCCCATTTTTTTTAAATAAAAATAGCAACCACCCGTAGTCAAATGAGCTCTCGACTATAATACGCCATAAATACGAGCAAAATACGAGATTGGGAATACCAAAAATTTCGTGAGTCGAATGCGATGCTTTGCTTTTGACAGAAGGCAATTAGACATGCGAGTATGTTCGCAGAATACGACTTTGGGAATAAGAATGTTCGACTGAAGTCGAATTCGAGTAGGAAATACGACATTGGGAATTGGGGTGAGTATTGCGATTCTTATAGTAGTAAGGTTTGGATCTACAATACAAGAACATTTAAACTCTACCTACACCATCTTTTAACAAAACTTTACATTGAGTGCATATGAATTCTGTGTGAATAGCATGGTATAGCGTATAGCACGCAGTCGCAGGAACATTTTAGGCTCCAACTTCTTTAGTAAAATTGAGTTTGATTTTTTCACAATGTTATTCATATGCTCTTTAGAAGCAAGTTAACGGCTAAAATAAACACCGAGGTCCTTAAAACTATTAACACGACAGAAAAATTGATTCAATATCAAATAACTGAACTAAGTCGGTACCCTTTTTCTGGAGAATGTCATGAACTAACACTTCAGTAGGTATGTTAAGGACTTGCACCATGTAGTTATCTGTTATCTGTCATTTTTATAGTTGTAATGGTTTTAACGATCTTCATATCTTCAGCAAATATAAGGCTTTTGGATGGAGCATCATTAAGACCAAGAATCTTTTGCCAGATACCTCGAAAAAGTAGTCTGAAAGAACAATTTTTTATTTAACTTGATATCACCTCTGGTTGAGGTAAGAGCTAACCCATGAACTAATTGGGGTAAAACCTAACGCCTTAAGTTTGTAGATAATTACATAATGAGAAAGCTGATCGAAAACTTTAGAGAAATCTGTGTAGACACAGTCCACCTAATAGCACGGCATTGAAACAGTTATGAGAGAATGTTAACAGGTTCGTGACAGTTGATCTGTTTCTGACGAATCCATTTTCTTCTTTGCAAATAATATTCCGACAAAGAAAGATCAGACTATCACCCACTACTTAGGTTAGGTTCTGTCCATTGTGAATCCCTCCATATACAGAGTTTTTCAACATTGACGCAACAAAAGTAGAGCGACAGAGACAGCAAACGACGCCATATTTCTTGCCGCTCTTTTGACATTTCTCTTAAGTAAGGTTTGCTATTTCATGATGGAAAGATATACGAGCCAACGAGTCGAAATTTTATAAAATTGACTACCGAAATTCGGAGTCAGTGGCCTCAACGTTAAGAGCGCTACGTCCAATTCATGGTCGTCATAATCGTCCTAGCAGATCAACAATTGAGCGTCTAGTGGAAAAATTTGAATCCACAGGCACAGTACAAAATGTTCCCGTGCCAGTAAGACAAAGAAGTGCCCGTAGTGTCGAAAATATTGCTGGCGCAGAGGCTTCAGTTGAAGAAAACCCAAATGTGTCTCTCACACGTCGTTCTCAAGCGTTTGGCATCTCTGTGATATCGTTGTGGCGAATTTTGCGAAAAGATCTTGGCCTACATCCTTACAAGATTAAATTGACGCAAGAACTGAAGCCACTTGACCACCAGAAGCGTCGTATGTTCGTGAATTGGGCTGAGCAACAACTTGAAAATGATTCGGATTTTCATCGAAAAATCATCTTCAGCGATGAGGCTCATTTCTGGATGAATGGCTTCGTCAATAAACAAAATATGCGGTATTGGTCATTGAAAAACCCTTTAGTTTGGGAGTTAGTCCTCTTTTTACCACCTTGTTAACCAGTTTATGTTCTTGGTGAATCTTCGAAGATCCGATATCTTTGAATTTTCCAGCTCTGCAACGTCTGCAAAGAATCTATGGCTTAAGGTACCGAGGCATCGTTCGTGGAGGACGTGGGAGTAGCTGTTGGATCGATTTACTTTCTTACTCCTTCCAGAACTCCCACAGATATCGTTGAACTCAGGTAGTAATAATTTCTGTGATTAAGCGTTGTTTCTTTGCTCTGAGAAGGCAATTGAGTAGTAAAGCTCTTTCTCGGTCATCTAAGAAGACTCTATATATGTCAGACCCTTATCATCCCAGACTTGCTACATGGAGCTGAAGCATGGACTTTGTCGAAAGCGGATGAAGATATCGTTGGTCGCTTCGAGTGATAAATCCTTCGTAAGATATTCGGTTCCTTTTGCGTTGACGGGTTTTGGATGATAATGAGAAGATCAACCACAAACAGTACAGCGACATTAACCTGATCAAAAAAGTGTGCATTGGGCGTTTAAGATCGCTAGGGCATGAAGAGCGAATGGACATCAACGCTTCGGCCCGTAGAGTATTCAATTCCAACCTGGCTGGTCAGTGCAGCAGAGGACGACATCGCCTAATGTGGCGCGTAGAAGGGGAAAAGAACTTCAACCAACTCGGAGTGCGCAACTGAAGGCAGCAAGCTAAGGACCGGGCCAACTGGAAGGGGTTGTTGGTTGAGGCCCAGATCGTAGCGCTATATAAGTAAATAAGTACGTGGGCGGTCCGATAAGTACTTACTACTTAGCCTACAAAATAAAAACAAACATTTTGGAAAAGTGGCAATTTATTTCTCAACATAGTCTCCTTTTAGCTCGATACACTTGATCCAGCTTCTTTAACCCATCCAAAAAAAAAGGTTTTCTCGAGGTCTGCAAAGTAGGCCTCCGTGGCGGCGATGACCTTCTCATTCGAAAATTTGCGGACGAACTGGCTTCCACACGCGGTCAAAACAAAACTACGTGTCCGAATTTTGACAGTAGCCGGCTAAGAGAATGTACTAGCTAGACGATAGTAAATCTCTCTTGCAATACTGGCACCATCGGGCGGTGAGGCTAAGTTCTTATCGGACCGCCCTCGTACGTCATTGAAAGATTACCGAAAATGATTCCCGAAGGAGTTGCGAGTAGCAACCGCAGTTATCGTGAGAAATCTCAGCTGGATACCAGTTGCGTCTCTTTTAATATGTGAAGTCTCTGAATATTTTTTCGAAGACCATTCAACTTTCTTGAGTTGAGAGAACTTAATCTAATCTATCAGTCCAATCTACATATACCACCGCAAAGGACTATATTTTTGTAACAAAAACAAAATACCAAGACCACTTTCCTTTGCAGTGCCCAATGCCATCTCAATTTCTATTATGAGATCATCTCGCCATTATTGAAAACATTTTCATTTCGATTTACAGACAAACTACAAAATACATAAACAGTACATTTAAATAAAGCGCAAAGAAACGGTCGGGGACGCTTTTTCTTCAAATAGAATAAACATCCAAACCGACTGACCGACCACCCACAAAGACGCCTCTCAAACTTTTGCAACGTAATTTCCTCTTCTTACAGTCCACTCACGTCCTGCGGCGCGCTTTTCAATTTTTAATAAAATTGTCCGAAACCCTTTCTTCTTCGGATGCTGTGCGTCACCGAATATCTCCAGCTTTACCGCCAATGGCATGATGCACACAATAAATAAAATAAATATCGAATATTTAGAGTTACGAAAGCGGGCGACATGAAACCGATAACAGAGCAGACTACTTGCAGGATGCTATTCGTATATATTCCTTGTCCTGTCTCCTTGCATTATTTTCACATCATTTCGATTCGAGAGTCCTTTTGATGTTGCTTTTGGCTATGATGATGTCGTTTTGTGACTTTCCTTCCTCTCCTTGTACAATAGTTTGGCCAGGAACTTAAGTGAAAGGGGTGCGCGTCGATTTACGACGATTGAACAAAAGGGTTTATGTATGTTGTAGTTGGGAGGACGTGAGAGAGGGAGGATGGAAAAATAAAATGGCAAATCAGGAAATGCCTGTCGATTGGAAAAAGTCATAAATAAATAAACATCATGCGGCGATTCACTATAATTTGGGACAAAATCGAAAATGAAAGAAGAAATAGAATAAGCAGATGACAAGTTTTATTCCATTAAAATTATTGGCCGGATGTGCCGGTGGGAGTGGGCGCTGTGTTGCATTGCAGATAGAAAATTCATCAAATCCTGAGTGGTAGATACTGGTGCCGAAGTTGAAGCAAGTGAAAGGGTTGAAGAGCAAACGCAATGACAGTCCTTTATCCCGTTTGTATTTATTTACTTTCGGTCGGTTTCTTTGTTGCGTCGCAAAAAAAAAGGATTATCGAAAGAATTGAATGTCAAAGGCTAATGTGTGTACGATGCGTATCGCGAGGATGTGCGATCTGTCATTCGGTTGATTTGTTCATAGTCCTCGATGGAATACGCATTAGGGAATTGGAATTATTTCATACGAATGGACAAACAAACCACAGATACACACTCGAAGCAAAGTGCTCCGATGTCCATTTTGAGGGAATTGTTTGGGCAATAAGCGATTGTTATCGGATTGGTGTTGTTCACTTCTTGGGAGGATTAACGTATATGAGTATAAGTATTATTACAACTTCAGGATATTGTGCATTTTCAGTTGAATCGTTACTTGAGTGTTTAGAGGGATTAGTTAATTTTTGGATTAGCTGGGGGCCATTATTAAAAAAATACAATATACCGGCAGTCATGTTTTGAGTACTGGAGTACATAGAGTACTGCTACTGGAAAGATTTAAGGCTCCACTATAATATTCGAAAGCAATCGGAAATTACTGTCGAAATTCTACGTTAAGTTTCCTTCAGTACTGCCAATTGCTCAAGTTGCCCATAATAGTTCCGTTCTCGTCCCTGTCCAAAACTGCCAAAATGTACGAAAATCTACCGAAATCAGTCAAATTCTGTTCCCGTATGAAGTTTTTTCGTAGAAGAGAGAACTAACAAGTGAGTAAGAAATTTTCCATGCTGCGAGTTTTAGCCCAAGCTTTGGGTAGCAATATAAAAACTGTCAAATCTGTCAAATCTGTCAAATATCATACATTTTCAGTTATTTGTCGCTCAATGCGTTTCTGTACTTTTGCACACTTTTTTTTAACCTCTCTTTGAGAGATTTTTACCCCCACTGCCTGAAATTTGAGAATCTTAGAATTTTGGTGCAGAAAGAAACAGATCTAATTGACAACTGGAGGCAAAACCCTAGCGGAGAAATTTAGAAGTGGCAGATATATACAGAATTTGACAGCACGTTAACAATGGTATGGAAAATAGCAAGATCGATTTTTAAATTAAATAATAAAAATATTTGTGTGCGTTTTTATTTATAAACTTAAATATTTATCAATTGCAGGGACGATAATCTTGTGGTTGAAGCGATTTGCGTCTGGAAAACTATCTTTTTATACCTTTAATGTGAGTGAAAAAATAATTGTGGTTTAGTTACTTACTGAGTATTGTTTTAATTTGTAGATAATGGAAAATAAACCTACAATAATAGGTAAACCTGGAATGTCATTATTTCCGAACCGATGGGATATATGCTTTTCAACGAGCGTATGCTCGAGACTTATTTGCATGCGCGTAATTGGCTTAAACCAAATGGAAAAATGTTCCCTACACACGGTGACCTGCATATACCACGAATTTAGCGATGAATCTTTGTACTCGGAGCAATATAATCACCCCTATCATTAAATCCGACGGATCTGAGATTCCCTTCACTCATTCGGATCACATTCACCTATCGTCGTGATCATTAAATCCGCCGGATACGCTACTTTATCTACATCCCTTCTTATGTTTTCGAAATCAGCTGTTTCCTGATTTGACACTTGAAGAGGCGATTGTGGTGTGAAAACAAAAATCTAAGGAATAAAAAAGTATAAATAAATACTTTTTTGGGTTTTCTTTAAGCTTTTGTTTTGCAATATTCTGCATTCCAATGTCGTGTTTCATTTATTTTATTTATAAAGTTTAACGTTTTTAGTATTTAAATTTATTTCCATTAAAATTTCCTTGTTTTGGTCGCATGTTTTGTCTAATGATCTGTGTATTCTACGTATGCCTGAAGTTAGTTCATAATTTGTTTGATTCTGCACTTTCAACATTCATTTTTTGACAGTGACCAGGTCAACTCTGTGCCAATACCATTCTTTTGAACTTCTGTCGTCTGTTCTAGATCCTCCATCTTCAAACTACTCTTGGGGCTGATCTCGAAAAGCGGAGTTATGCGACAACTTGATTCCCTTTACATAACTTTGGAGACTTTTGACGATACGCGTCGAGTCCAGACTTGAACATTTATACACACTTATCCTTCCCGATTTGTGACAACACCAGAGAAGATTGGAATTCTGTCCATTTGCATTGCATTCTGTCTTAGTTTTGGCCGAAAATAAGATCGATCTAATGGTGGATGTTATGCCGCACTGTTTCTGATTCCATTTGTTTGTTTCTGCACTTTCAACGATCAAAGTTCTTGGCAGTAAAAAAAAAATGTTAGCCAACCCCACAGCAAAAGCACCAGATCCGCAACGATTTTCTCGCGGATCTGAAACGTCAAACTTTGTATGGAGAGATTCGATCCGTTCGTTTTCAATGATCAAGTGAAAAGTTGTTCACATTACCGACAAGTGGACCATTCCCTTCGAACGGATTCAATGATACCGATTTTCGAATTTTCGTGAATCATTCCCCCCGGCCGGCGGATTTAATGATAGGGGTGAATAAGGCGAACTTCTGGTATCAATCAGCATTCCATGGCTTCGATTTGACTACACTCCATAAAGAGGGCATGAAGGAGTACTTAAGGGAACCCATTGTCGATACATTTGATATAAGAATTTGTATGGCGAAGTCGGTGCGGCATGTATATTTGGGAGACAATGAAAAGGATTTACATAATATTGGTAAGGGGATTGGATATATATTTTTTAAATGCTTATGAAATATCAGTCTGGGGAATCTACTGTAACAAGATTAAATGTAGCATTACGCATTACTCTAAGTCGCGTAAGCTACCTCTACTCTTCTTTAAGAATTGGATTCCATAAGCAAAAATTTGAGCAAGCGTCTCATAAACAAATGAATGATTTTTTAGATTATTTGTGACCACTTCTCATAATAATTAAAACCTTTGTAGTTGTTTCAAACCTACTCACTGATGAGTTTGTAACAACTTCATAACACATGCACGATCTCTTTGCCAAAACAACAATAATCCAGCGAAAAAACATTTTTTTTATTTAATTTTCAACTTTTTTCACATGTGTGTATTATAAAACGTTTAGTTCTTTAAAATAAAAACAACAAATTAGACAAAATAAAATGGTTTGCTTTTTATTACAATATTTTTATTTACATTGAAAAGTTTGTTTACACAATTTTTCAGAATGTAGTTTGTATGCTCTATGTAATTGCATAAATACCACTAAACTAGATACACATTTAAGTAACAACATTTAAACTGGTTCACAAACTATATTATAATACAAAGTATATCTAGTTTATGTTTATTTATAAAGTTTATTACTCTGCCTCTATGAAATGTCACCTATTTACTGGCTGATGACAGATTCTCGTCTTCTTTTTAATTCCTGTAGAGGGCGTTAGTCCACTTTTCCATTCGTCAATAGGAGTATGTAAACGGAAGCGATTTACACAGCTTTTGAAGTCAAATTTCAAATTTTCATACGGAAGAGCGAAAGTGATCGAAAACTTAACGATACAAGTTCCTTGTGTTCGCACAGTTAGGTACTTTGACTTACGCACACATTCTACTATTATGATTACGGGATGCATGAGCCTATTAGCCGCATGAGTAAAATCTATAACTTAAATGTAAACATTCTTGACTTTAATCTTAACAAAATTACACTTAAAAATGTCTTGCGTAATGTAGTTCCTCGAACATAAACTCTAATTATGTATATTTGTTCTTATATTTGTTTATTTATTGCTAGTGGTAGTGTTGAAATGTAGCGTAGCCTAACCACTAACACCAGCACTAAATGATGAGCCTGTTGATGCATATTTTGCCCTGGCAAATTTCTGCTTATGGCTGTTGCTTGTATTAAGCACACCATGACACAGATCTGATAGTGTTTAAAAAAAAAAAAAAAGGCCCGCACAACATGTAAAAATTATTCACCTGAGGCCCAATTCCGCAAGCGTGAGTTTTGCTGTGTAAACGAAAAAATGTGTACACTGCTTTGTTCCGATGCCGCAAACGTGGGAGTGGGAGTGAGTTTTTTGACAAGTTTCGTGTACACAGGTGAAAGTAATTGAAAATTAAAAAAACAAATTTCACCTCACTCTCTCAAGGCAAAATTATTCACTCATCTCACTCAAACTCACATCGTGTTGCAGAATCACGTGAGTTAGAATTGGTGTACACAGGCCGTGAATGTGAGTTTTGAAAATGTACACACTCTAGCGGAATTGGGCCCCTGTACAGGGCCACCCTATCCTCAGGGCTAAATGGGCTAGAGCCCCAGGGCGCAAGCCTTTTGGGGCGGCATTTTTTATTGATGTTATATTTTTTTGTTATTATCTATTAGTAATTTAGTTACTTTTAAGCAATTTTTATTCAAAATCTTTTCATAGCAAAAATAACTAAATAACCTATTTTGAATGAAATGTAAATGTTATATCATTTATATCTTTGTTTTTGAGTTTGGTAATAAATATTCATGGGTTTCTTATAATTTTCCAGTCACTTATCCTCGTATAGTATATCATTCAATTCAATTCAATTCAATTCAGATATTTATTTAACGTATACGTATCATTGAAATACGTTCGGTTTTGATTCGGTTCGCACCAGTTTTCGTTCAGGTGCCAGACGTACTCAAGCTCAGCAGCGCCGTCTTCGTGAAATGGCTGGCTTCGTGAAACGTCGTTGTCTTTAAAAAGACCTCTCTACTGACATCAGTGATATCACTGTTGCAAAAGACATCACAGCCTTACCATCCTTGTGTCTTATTTCAATACATGCTTCAATTTCGGTGAAAGGTCTCAAGAAACCGGTTGTTTGTGATTTGACTTATTAGGTCCGGTCGCATGCGCTCACAAAACTACGAATATCTACGAAAAGGTACGAAACCCCATTCGCGTACGAAAAAATGTCTTAGTTTTTTTTGTAAAAGAGAGTGCTCACGATCACGAGAGAGCACAAAATTTGCACATTTAATCACCAGTAATTTCTTTGGGCAGATTTATGAAAACTGTCAAATCACATACATTTTTCATTTTTCGTTGTTCAACGCGTTCGTTTACTATTTCGGAATTTTCTTTGAGAATTCCACCCCTACACTTCGAAAATTGACAGAAAACGAATATTTGGTGCAAAAGGTACGCGAACGGACCCATTCTTCTAGTCTGCTTATTTCAGCATCGACGTAGTGTTTTAAGGATTCATTTTATTTCTAAATTAGCTGATCCGCTTGCACACAAACAGTCGCATCACTCACATTTTCAACTATTTGAACCATGATATTACGATCAAAATGAAAAAAAAATTCCCATATAAAATGCATAGAAAATCGATTTTCCTGAATTTTCCAAGTTTTTTGGAAACTGTCCGGTAGCCATCAAGCCAAGAATCGTGAAAATCTAACGATCCGTTCTCGAGTTATGCGTGCACACACGGACCTCAGTCTATTTTATATAGATTCTACAGAAATCTTTACTTCGTAGCGTTAATTTTAAAAATAATATTTTATTGTATCGTGTAGCAGGGCTAACCATGGAATACAAACGTTAAAGTTATCTGGCAGGGCTAACCATGGAATACAAACGTTAAAGTTATCTGGCTTCGCCAATCGTAAATTAGAGCAAGAGAGAGAATGGAAAAGGCGTTTCTTTTTGTTTGCTTACTATACATTTTGTTGTTGTTCATATATCTACTTTTTTTAAATTTTGTATGAATTTAATATTTTTGTTTAGTGTAATGGTAATACATTGACTATTTCTTGTTCTTACACTTTTGTATAAATTTACCGGTAATCCCGCTCCTGCCAGCCTTCCCGGGTATTTCCTTACGGAGAGGGGCGCATTATTTTTAGTAGCCCACGGGCGCCGAATATCTTAGGACGGCTCTGCCCCTGTATAGAGAAAAAGCGTTCTACGAGGAATGTGATTCGTGCGCTTAGAACAACTCATGGTCCAAATAATCGACTACTGAACGCCCAATTCGCTATACTATCGAACAATTTGAAACGCAATTTTTATTAATACGAATAATACGACCAAATAGAGCACATCCAGCACGTACTGAAGAAAATATAGGGCGGTAGCTGAGAGTGTACGCGATGACCTTCTTGATCGGCAATCGATTTGGTTCCGTTTTCAACATATAACATATATGCAACAATTTGGCGTATATTACGTAATGATTGAAGGCGGCCGCCGACCATGCAACGTCAGCGTTTCAGTGGGCTCTTTAAAATCTTGAAGAAGACCCATTGTTTTGTACCTTTTCTTGCTAGTTTCTCTGCTTCACAGTTACCTGTCACTATGACCAGGAACCCAGCAGAGCGTGAGCATGCATCTGTTCGATATCTCGTTTAAAGATGCGCGGTAGGGCCTAACCAATTTTGATCTCATAATTGGTGATTCGAGTGCTTTTATAGCTGCTTGGCTTTCAGTGTAAATGAAAATGTCACGATTGTACATTGATTTCATCGTCAGCAATTCAGCGGGTTCACGAATAGCCATCAGCCCCGCTTGGAAGACACTCCAGTGATCTGGAAGCCTTAAGGACAAGTTCAGGCTGAGCTGGACAGAAAGGATACCCGCTCCTATACCATCACCTGTCTTGGAACTCCAATGCGGATTTGTCATTAAGACAGACATTTCCTACCTATTCCTTTCGGTTGAGAATATTAGAACTATGTATGTAAGTAAAGGGTGATTTTTTAGCTGGTTTGGTTTTGGCAACACTGGTTTTGACAGCTGACGTGTGTTTAGTACCTTGTGTCACTGTCAAACAGCTTTAGTTTGGTTTGCAATTTAACCATGGATCGTCTTACAAATGAACAACGCTTGCAAATTATTGAATTTTACTATCAAAATTCGTGCTCGGTTCGAAATGTTCATCGCGCGCTGCTTCCATTTTATGATCGGCATTCTCGACCTTCTGAGCAGTCTATTCGGAAGATTGTGACCAAATTTCGCACCAAATTTACTTTGTTGGACGTTAAACCACCAACACGTTTACGTACTGTGCGTAGTGAAGAAAATATTGCGGCCGTATCAGCTAGTGTGACAGAAGACCGCGAAATGTCGATTCGGCGCCGTTCCCAGCAGTTAGGCCTTTGTTACAGCACTACGTGGAAAATTTTGCGGAAGGATTTGGGCGTAAATCCTTTTAAGATACAGCTGGTGCAAGAACTAAAGCCAGCCGACCTACCACAACGCCGAATTTTTGGTGAATGGGCTCTTGGAAAGCTGGCCGAGGATCCGCTTTTTTATCGAAAAATTGTGTTCAGCGATGAGGCTCATTTTTGGTTGAATGGGTACGTAAATAAGCAAAATTGCCGCATTTGGAGTGAAGATCAGCCAGAAGCATTGCAACAGCTACCAATGCATCCCGAAAAAGCCACTGTTTGGTGCGGTTTATTGGCCGGTGGCATTATTGGGCCATATTTCTTCAAAGATGATGCGAATCGCAGCGTTACTGTCAATGGTGAACGCTACCGAGCGATGATAACAAACTTTTTTTTGCCCGAAATGGAAGTTCTTGTCTTGCATGATATGTGGTTTCAACAAGACGGTGCCACATGCCACACAGCACGCGAAACAATGGCGCAATTGCGAGGCGAGTTTGGTGAACAGTTAATTTCACGTTTCGGGCCGGTCAATTGGCCGCCTAGATCGTGCGATTTGACACCATTAGATTATTTTTTGTGGGGGTATGTCAAGGCTAATGTCTATAGGGACAAGCCCGCTTCGATTGACGCACTGGAAGCCAACATCCATGCATTCATTCGTGAGATACCGGCCGATATGTGTGAAAGAGTATGCCAAAATTGGACTCAGCGGATGGGCTACCTGAGACGCAGCCGCGGTCAACATTTGCATGAAATTATCTTTAAACATTAAATTGCAAGGTTCAAACTATCGATTCAAATAAATATTTCATTCATTTTTTCGAATTTTTTGTGTTTTTTTTTTTAAAAAAAGTTCTCAACCTCTTAAAAAATCACCCTTTATTAGTTATTGAAATCTAGGAGCGGTCATACAGTCCGTAATTGTTATTGAAAGTATTCTGATGTGCCCTAAGTTAGAAGGTTCCCACTGTGAGGTTTCTATAAGTCGCAACGCGTGCCGTGCCGTTTTTGCTCCTGTGTCCCTACCGAAAATGTCCAACGGAAGCGAGCTCAACATTTTTTCAAGAGCAGCGGCGAGGGTGGTTCGCATCTGAGGACGGATTCCCGACTTGGGGGATGTTGTGCTTTTTAGTGAATAGCACAAGCTCCGTTTTTCCATGGTTAATTTCCAAGGCTGCTTTGTTTGGCCCACGCTAGTTTTTAACTATCAATCTATCATACATAAAAACTGCCTGAAAGTATCGCCAAAAGATAGTAAACGAGGCTTTTGAAATTAACGATTATAATTGAATGCTAGGTAGATTATGCTAAAAAATGTTAATTGATTGTTACGTATGATTTTGAAACCCCCCTGCCTGAAGGTATATAACCAATGCTTTATTATTACTAACTACTATTTGATGAGTCTTCCATAACATTCCATAGCAGTCCATTGCCAACAATGATTTCACATCCCAACTTGATATGAACAAGCCAGACTTAGTGAAAGACAAGCTTACCTCTGAAGATCTAAAAAGCACTTCCAATTCTCAAAAATCTGTGTAGTTGCCAAAGACTCGTTCATCAGGAATATGAAAGTCTTAAGCCACTAAACCCTTAAAGTTTAAAAATAAAAACATCGATTTATTAAATTTTCAAACGGTTTTTTCGGCCGCGCTTTATTAAATAATTTTGTATTCTTTTTCATTTGTAATATTTTTGTGTTTTTTTTTTTGAAAAGTCTGCGATTTTTGTTTACATATAAATAATTATAATATTTTGTATATATTATAAGGTAGGTATAATAATAGGTAATAATTAATTTTTGTTTTTATAATGAATAAAGTACATAATCCTTTGTTTTTTTTTTTATTTTGTCCAATCCAATTAAATTTTTTTATTTCACTTTCAAAGTATTTTTTTTTTGGTTTTTATATCTTTCCGTTAACATTAGTTTGTATAAAAGTAGAAAAAGCCCTAAATTCTGTTATATATATATTTATATAATTTATATTTTGTTTGTAAACGTTTAAATTTTTGTTTGAATCTGTAACTGTTTAATTTTGTTTTTTGGTTTTAAGCAATTTAGATTGTAATATTCCTTTTTAATTTTTTGTATGTGATGTTGATAGATTTATTGTAAATTTTTTATTTGCTTTGTGTTTTTTTTTTAATATTCTTAATATGCTTCTTGTTTTTGTATTGAATATTTATTTTTGTTAAAAATTTGTATTTTGACCTTTTTTGGTTTGTTAATTTTCTATATATAGTAATAATATATTTTTTCTATTTTGCCTTTCATCTGAAGTTCTGCTATTTTGTTTATTCTTTGTATATTTAACCATTTCTTAATATATTTTTAAATATATGTATATTTTTAACTTGTATTTTTATTTGTGTTTGTTTCTGTAGGTAGAAATGTTCTGAAATTGTACAAAAGTTTTGTTTTTTTTACAAATTTTTTTTTTCTTCTAAATCGTGCAAATAATACAAACGACAAATTAATATCTCCTACTCTCTAAAAAATGTACCCAAGTAAATAAAACCGAGCAAAAGATAAAAATAACTTCGTCACGCCTTTACTTTTACATTTTCACTTCTACTTCTAATTTGTATGGTACTCTCAATCAATCAATATAATTTCTTCTTCGCATTAATAATTTCGTTTCTTTTTTTGGTTTATTTAAATTTTGTTTGTTTTTTTAAATATAATTACATTTATTAAAAATTCTTTATAAAAAAACAATTTGTACTTTCGAAAAGGGGGGAGGAGGTGTTTGGTTTTATTTTCAACTTTTTTTTTCTCTATTTTTTTTTGTATATTCTTTTAATAATAAATATTTTTTTTATTTTCATTTATATTTATTTAGGAAAAGGGATTTTGTTTGCTTTTTGTTTCATTTTGTGCATATTTTCCGGATTGTTTATATTTATTTTTATCTTTCAACAAATTAAATAAATAAAATTAGGACTATTAAGCATTAAGGTCAAAACAAAGAAAGTTGTTTGTATGTTTGTTTGTCTCTTTTTACATGGTTAAATTTTCTAATAATCATTAAAATGTTTGTATTTAAATTTCTATTGTTGAGAAACAATTAAATATATGTATATATTTTATATATTATAGTTGCGATTGTTTAAGTTTATATATGTGTTATAGTATAATATATACTTGTTAATCAAGTAATTAAAAAAAATCTTTCTTTAGTTAATCTTAACAAAATAAAATAAACAGAAAAAAACTCGATTAGCTAAAGTGTTTTTGTAACATAACATAGATATATAGGAAAGATTACAATATAATTTTGTAGTAATCAAAAAAACCACTAAATAACACCAAAAAAAATTGTTAATATTCCTATGATAATAATAAATTAGTAATTTAATTTACGTTATTTTAGTTATAGAATTCTATGTGGTTAATAATTGTTTTTTTATTTTTTTTTTGAGAGATGTGTGAATAAAGGTAGTTAAAAAATGTCTATAATCCACAATCTCTTTAGAAGAAATTATTTTTAATTTAACAAACAATTCGGATTCGGCTTTATAAAATAATACAAATTTTCACTTCTTTTCTGATATTTTTGTCATTGCATATAAATGTATGTATATATTTTTTTAAATATATTATAGTTTACAAAATGTTGTATTTATCTCAATTTACTATTAGAATTTGTTTTTATATTTTTGTTTTGCACGTAGCTTGTTTATTTTTGGTATGAAAATTTATCTAAAATTTCTATTTGAGGTATATTTTCTTTTTGTTTGGTTTTACTTTTGTTTAAAAGTTTTATTTTGTTCGAAAGAAATATATATATAGTTAAATATGTATTTAATGCATGTAATAAATATTTGCGATTATTATTTATTATTTAATTGTTGTGTTGTGTTTTCTGTTGTTGAAGTTGAAATAAAAAAAAAAAAACCAAATCAAGGAGAATATAAAGTCAAGCAATCGCACGGTTTTTGCTCTGATTGGAAAGGGGATTAAATATTATATACCTTAATGCTATAGGGAGAAGAGTATTTTTATATGTTGTTCTTATGACACAAAAAACAACCCAGCCACAATGAAATTATTATCCATTAACATTTAATCAATTAGAAGAACTTCTTTTTTTCTTGTGCGTTTTTTGAGCGCAACTCTTACACAATATTCTTACAAGTTACATTTTGCCGACTTTACGAAGTCATATTTTATTACAAAATAATTTAATTTTGCTGTTCAAATCTCACAGATACGAGTTTAATTTTATAGCCAATTGTTTTTGTTTTTAAGTATACAAAATAAGTCTTTGAACTAAGGAAACAAAGTTTCGCAGACATTTTCAATTGAAGTTAAAATTAAGTTTACGTTAATATATACATATATTATTTTTTTTAAATAGCCAATCATTATTATGTAAAAGTACAAATATTGTTTTTTTTTTTAATACATACATAATACATATGAATAAAATTTTACCATCCTATCGCTAACGCACAAAATGCCTTATTTATACAAAACTTCACAGTTGCGAGTCTTTATTATTAAAGCGCAAATAGAAAATAAAATAAAATCGTTTTTAAATTTATTCTTTCAATTAAAAAACAAAATAAGTTTAAAAAAAATTGTTGGACCGGATGGACATTTCAGTCATTAAATATGACTTGGAAATTTGTAAATTCAAGACGCTTGCTTGCACATTGGATTTTCGGTGAAGAATGTTATGAAATAGAAAATTAAGCCAGTTTAGTTTTGGTGAGTTTTTTAGGTGCACCATATACTCGTACAACAATGAATTTCTTCAAAACAATGACAGGGCATTTTATGAGGCGTGTCAAGGAATTTACTTTCCAAGTACCACGCCATGAGTTTTAATTTCTTTAAAACTGCCCTACTTTTCCTCCTAATACAGTCAAACCCGCTTAAATGAAATGAGAACAAAATCTTGGTTTTTATTTCAATTAGCCGGGTTTTTTTCATTTAAGCGGACTTCGGATAACTTAAAAAAATTAACAGAAAAATGTTTCATAAACAAAAGTAGAATATTTTGTCAATAAAAATGAACAAGTAAAATTAGTTAACGAAACGAAATTAATCCACTTAATCTAATGACCTTTGTCAGCTGTTAGTACTGATATCTGTCACTATGAGAGGTGAACTTAGGTGACGAAGGTACACATAAAAATTGACAAAATAAATGGATGCATTCCCAGCCAGCCTCTCTGTGATACATTTTCAATTTTTCGAAGCTATTACGGTTAGCGAATCGAACGTTCGACTCGAGTCGAACTCCCAGGCGAATTACTGCTGTCGAGCTATTAGGGTTGGCGAACGTTTTCATTCAAGTAAAAAGCCACAATTCGCATTAGCTTTGACGTTTGGGCCGAATGAAATCTCAGCGAATCGCTAACCGTAATACGAAATAGTCACATTCGCACACTCTTTCGTGCGACTCGCTTACCGTAATAGGGGTGATAATTGTTTAAGGATTTCAGTTACCCCAGTTTTCACTTAAGCGGGTTGTCATAAAGCGGATAAGAAATTTGTGAAAAAGTACACAGGTACACAATGAGTTTTTCATACAAGCAGCTTTTTCAATTAACCGAATTTCAAATAAGCGGGTTCGACTGTAGTTAATTATTTCAGTTTTGGGCAAAAAAAATCGTTGTTTTTTGTTTTTTTTTGATTTGTTCAGTTTCAAAAAATAAAAAAAAAACTTTTTGGTAGAAATTTAATGTAATTAAATGTGATTTCAAATTCCAATAAAGGAAAAGCCGATGTTATCGAATTTCGGCCGAAAAGATACGACATTCCAAAATTAGTTTTCGGTTGCAGTGGAAAAAAAATACTTTCGGTTGGGTCGTACACTAAAGTGAATAAGTTGCGAGTAATTAACTACATAAATACAGTGTGATACCGATTAACCGGGGTCCAATTAACCGGTAAGCCCAATCAACCGGGAAGCTTTAAAAACTTTGCATTCTTATTAAAATTCGATTAACCGGGAAAGACTCTATTATCCGTGTTGCAAGCAAAAATTCAGTTAAGAAGAAAAACGAAACACTCGTGTTATAAATACATGTCTAATCGTGAGGATTTTTCGCACATTATTGATGTAAATGATTTGTTTAGCATGGTAAATCTTGTTTGCGGTCGTACATGTACTTGTACATTTTTTGAATTGTTATTTATTTTTAGTTGTTCCTAACGAAGTCTACCTATTTTCTTCAGTTCTTGTTTAATAATAAATTATTTTTTGTTAAGTTTTGGTTATTTTTGCTTGATAGGAAAAACATTCGTTCATCCGGGATTTTCGATTTTCCGTGATGAGCTCGGTCCCGACCATCCCGGTATCACACTGTAGGGCTACAGCAGCAATATTCTCAGTTGTTCTTGAGCGACGTGCACGGGTTTTATTCTTCACATCATTAACTTGTCCCAACAGCTCGAATTTTTCCACCAATTTCTGTATTGCGGTCCGACAAGGTGCTTCACGAGTCACGACGACCAAAAAATGCTTTAGTTTTGCGAACTTTGACTGCAAGATTTTCACCATTTTTGTAGTGAATTTTAATAATTTCAATGCGTTGTTGAAGCGTGTGCCGCCGTTCCATTTTCAGTAATGGCGTAGTTTCTATTTGTCAAATGTCAAAGAATAAAAGCTTCAAAGGTGACAGCTACCGAAATAGCGGGCCATTCACAATAACACCTCTCATTGGAAAACCCTATACAAAGCAAAAACTTTGAACTGTAATCTGTTGTAGATATACCCTCTATAAGTATGAACACTTTCTAATTTGTTAGATCATAGAGTTCGAAGAGGGACCTGCTCATGCGATTTAGAATTTAATGTGGTTTTCGATAGGGCAAAAAAAAAAAAAACACACCTACATATGTTCCAACTTGCACTTCCGCCAAAACATTTAATACGAAATTGAAACGCAGCACATCAAAATGCTATCAATAAACACAAATATTATCAGAAACTCCCTACAAAATTTAGAAAATATAAAGAAAGTGCATTTAAAATTGTATTTATTATTTCCAGGAACAGGATGTCAAATGACGCACTAAAAGAATTGCTCAAAAACAGATCATTATCGTTTGTTATCCATCCAGCACGAAAAATCTGAAATCTGAGAGCAAAATCTGAAGAGCCCAACCTTCAAGCCAATGACACACGAGCTTTAAAATGGTTGCGCGCCCAATTGCTCTACAGTTTGCGCGTTGTACAGGGAAGTCGTTGGGTTAAATTGTTCGCGTGACCACACCGACGCCTTTTTGATCGGGGGGCGCTCGTGTGTACAGTTCTATTGGTTTTCTATATACTAATGGCGGAAAAGGAGCCTGTGTGACATTGGCCTTGGTCAATTAAAAGCTAATTTTATAATTGTTCCATTCGTCGGAAGACAAGGAAAAATAATAAGAAGGGCTTTTTTTATATAGGGAACCCTAAAAGACAATTGTTTCTGATAACGTGCAGGTTATATCAAGATATTTCTAAACTGAAGAATATGGATAATTTCCCATGAAATTCTTTACAATGAAGTTTCTACGAGGAACCATAATTATGTAACTTCTTTGGGGAATAAATTATTAATTAAATTCCCCTAAAGAAAAGATTAAAACCCTTTTACTACGTTTTTATTAGGTCGTTTTCTTGTCTGTACAAATTTTGCAATTGACTTTACACTAACTTCCCGATGAGCTAGAGACTTGAAACTAAACTTAGCTCAGAACTGGATGACAATGCAATATTAACTCGCTTTCTTGTCTGTATGTTCGTAAGGGTTCCGCACAGAGGTGAAGCATCAAACGCATATAAAACATTTAGATATGCAACGTTTTTATGGTGTTTTTATTTCTGTGATTATGTATACTTAAAATTTTGCATTGCATACTCTTAAGCTATAATCATAGTAGTTACCGTAACTTATGGTAATTTTTTGGATTTTGTATTTTAATTTGTGAGTTTTAACGAAACAGGAGTGAGACACAAACTAAAGCTTACATCAGTCCTTTCTGGCTGAACGACTGGAACACTAATCAAAAAAATATGTTTCTAAAATTATAAGTTTACCGAAGCTTAAGTGGGTTATGGGCATGCCAGTAAGACGGCATCTCAACAAGATTCTTCGTAGCCATTCGTCCTTCGTTCACTAGTGGTTCATTTAAAGTCCAACAATCAAAATAACGAAACAATTTTTTTTAAACCATTTAAAGACGCTTTTCAAATTAGATTCTACATCGTCTTTTACTTAAACTTTTAAAATTTTAAAATATGAGATTTCTTTTCTTTTTTTTCAAGTAAAAAAAAGTATTTTTTTATATCTCGTCAATTTTGTTATCACATATCTGGAGCTCTTCTGTTGTATTCAAATTTTGTATAAAAAAATAGTTAAATTTAATTTAATTTTTATGTTAATTTTTAAAAATATTACAGTTGTTTGCCAATGTTTTTGTTTTTTTGTTTCTTTTTATTTCATAAGTTTCCATTTATTCAATTATTCGTATGTATTAGATATTAATTTTGAAAAATAAAAACAAAAATTGAAAATGATTGCTTTTAGTTTAGGCAACAATTTAGAAACAGACAGGATGAAAGGAAGAGTTACAGAAAAATTATGATTCCTCCTCTGTTTCAAAACGCACGACGTATACAATTCGAAGGAAAAAAGTTGTTAACTTTAAATTTAATAATAATTATCAAGTTTTGTGGCTGTTTTTTGTTATACCTAATTTATCAAATCTAATTCTTATTCTAAGGGGCATACATTTACGAAACACCCTTATTATATATATATAAAAAAAAAAATTGTATGGGAAAAAATCTTACTACAACATTTACACAACACAAAGAAATTAACCGATGATTTAACAATAAATATTTATTATTTAAATACTTACTTTATTTATTTATTTTTTTTATTATTAAATAGGACTTTAATAGTAGGGTCACCTAATTTTTTTAACCTAAAGAAGAGAGGAATTTATTTTTTTTTTCGTTTTCGTTAGGAATATAAATCGTGCTTCAATCGATCAAAATGTTTCGTTTTACTTTTTTTTTAAAATTTTGAATAATTTCCTTCTTTTTATCGCGTTTAATTAGCAAAGAATTAGGATACTGTTGATGAAATTAATGAGGGGGGCGGGGGATGTCAATGTTAGGAAAGAGGTTTTTATAGATGATAATGATTTGCAGTTGGATACTATATACACTTTAAATATTTTATTTTTCACATTTAAACATAATATATTTAAATAACGTACGAATACGAGTATAAATATATAGTTTTGGTGTTTTCTTCTTACAATAATTCTGATTGTAATGTACAAGTTGAATAATTTAACCAACAAAAAAAAAACTATTATTTTTAACTGATTTATGATCAAACGATAAACAGCTTTTTTGTTTATTGTAATTTTTTTTAATTTGTTGAAATTTTAAAATAATAGGCAAGAAGAATATATTTTGCTGATGGAATGATGATGATTTTGTGGGAAGATGATTCGATTTATGATGGAAAACTCAATTGGATAGTTGATGAGTAAATGTGAATAGAAAAAAGTGGCGGTTAAAAAAAGGCGTGAGTACCAGGTACTCGTAAAATATGATGTGTAAACATATACAGAGAACGTTGACGTTGCTATGCTATTGTCATTACTTTGGGTGAAGGAGAAATGTAAAAAGAGAATCATATACAGAGAACGCACTCATACTAGGTTTGGTTACGCGTGACGGCGAGAAACTCGCGAGGCCCATACCGAGAGCTAAGATGATAACACATCAAAAAGCGATTGCCGTAATTATATAATAGGTTTGTTACAAGAAGAACTCTAGTAGAGAACAATTATTATTGATTGTAAAAGATTTGTGGCTTCAAGATAAGAGTATAATATGGTCGATTCAGTTTTTCATGAAATGATACAAAAATGAAATGAATATAAAAGACAAACAAGATGACAATCATATTTTCACTTTCAAATTCTGATGAAAATATAAAAGTGTTCCTCTTATGTAGGTCCTTATGCAGTCTCTACACTCTATTGATTGGTACTTCTTTAATGTGAATACATGGTAGCTTACTGATCAAACGCTTATAAAGATTGATTGATAGTTGAATAAAATTTAAAGGCATTCATGTGGGAAATCTTTGCCTGCAAAAAGCAAATTTATATCTTACTGGACCTTGAACAAATGTTGTACCACCTCTTTTCATCCATTTTAAAATATAAAAACCCGTTTAGTAGGGATTGTGTTGTGAAATGAGATGTACTTCCTAGCTTTCCTATTTTTGTTTGGTATCAGTTAGGACATTAATGCCCGGTTTCACCAACCACTTTTAAATATTTAACAGGCTGTTTAATTTTAAAATGCCGTTTTTCCGTTTCTCCAACCACTTTTAATTTTAAAATCGCTTTAACCCTTATGTGTGTGAAGAAAAAAACACCTTAATCCGTGTGACAAGGTACCCGGGTACCTTCATATGAATTCAGTTCAATATTAACGATTTGTTTTATGTTTTGATGGCAATTAGATCAAAAATCATTCACATATGTACCCAGGTACCTTGTCACACGGTTTAAGGTGTTTGATTATTTTTGGTTCACAGTGATCTTCCCATTCGGCTTACTAACTTCCAATTAACTAAAATATGTTCCAAACATAAAGTTAGGAGCTCTCATAAACTCACGTGCGTATAGCTAACCATTAAAGAAATGTAATTGGTATTTGAAAATTGAAAAGGTACTCGGGTACCTCGTCACACATATAAGGGTTAAACAGCCCCTTAAACTAACAGGCCGTTTTCGTCCATTTACAATTTAAAAGCGTGATTTCAACCTAAAAAAATAAATTCTTTCACATCTGTGACATTTTCTTCATTAAGAAAGTGAATTTGCTATCAATGAAATGTCACCCTCTTTTCGTTTTAGCATTTCATCATCTTTATTAGCCATTTTTAAGCATTTCATATTCTTTATTATTATGTAATTTATTTTCATTATTTTTTCTTTAGCACAAGACACAACCCTTAGCCCATGACACAAACCTTAGCATTTTCAAAACGTTCTTCGTTAATTTGCAGACTTTTTCTATTTCATAAGTTGATATTATTTCTATTTCACTCTTTCCCCATGAGGAATTGAAGTACACTAGAAACATTTTTGTTTCCAAATACACTAACAGCCTGTTAGTTAAAAATTCAATATATGGGGTTGGTGAAACAGAATTTAATTTAATGGGTAGATATATTTTAACGGCCTGTTAGCTAAAACCACTTTTTGTAAATGTTGGTGAAACCGGGCATAAATGTCAAATTTTGTTTTGATATATGAAGGTCAAGCAATTTTATATGGTATTCTTCTCGTAGTTCTGTTTGGTAACTTTTTTTTAAGCAATGTGGGTAAAACCTGTCAATAATAAACAGTTTTCAATAAGGAAGAATATTCTCTCAGAGAGTGGAAAATTCCAAGGAAAGAAAACAAACGCGTTGAACAACATTTTTAACACTTTGTGGGTATAAAGAAATAATGAATTATGACAACTAATTTCACTGACAGAAACTTACAAATGGTTGGTTTGGCAGGTTTTACCCACCTCACCCCTAGAAATAGTTGGTGTAAAAATTCGTAAGTCTCTCAGTTTAAGAAAAAAAAATTTGAAACTCTCATTTGGTTCTCTTTTTTCGAATTTTTGGGTTAACAAACAGGAATTTCTGAGAATTCGCATGCAAGTTACCAAACACTCTTTCTAACTCTACAGCCACTGGCACTGTGTAGGTTAAGTTTTAAGCCAGGTATACCGATGATTAATATAATATGAATTTATAGACATATTTATGTTTATGCTCGAGCACGAACAAAATCGGTTGGTTTATCACAAAAAGTTACAAGAAATTGATGAATCTGCTAGATCCTTCAGTAACTTAAAAATTTAGTTCTTGCTACACACTTTCTAAGCAAACAAATAGTTTAGATTTAAAATTAACGAAAATGGTTGGACTAAACTTTAACGATAGTTGCCTTACATGATATCGAAGGCCTAACAAGGAAGACTTTAATTTAGGTGCAGTTTGGGTGAACCAGGGCCTACTTCTCCCAACCATTTGTGTGTGTATGCTGTATTTTTGTGCGAATGGAAGGGACCTACAGTTTTTTGTTGACTCCGAACAGCGAGTTGAGAAGCCCATCTTGCCAAACGAAACTCTTTGAATGCTTATCAGACATTCGAAAGAGGTGGCACCGTGAAAAAAAACTTTGAGGTGTTTGCTGGGATTGAACCGGGCAGCACTGCGTAGTAGTCCAATGCACTTACCACTACACCACGGTGCTCAAAAGGAAGACACTGCATACCATTTGTCGCTTGTAACTGAGGGCGTTCAGTATTTTAGTTGACAGTTAGTCGACCGCCACTCAAATTGACTAAACATGTAGTCAACTTTTTTGAGGTCGTGGTCTGGATTTTTTGTCAATGAAATATTGAATAAATGTCGAATACAGCTGACTTATTACTAGTTACAAAAATTGAAATCCAAGTAAATTATGACGGGGTATTTTTATTATTTTTTTATTTTTCATGGTCGATGAACAATCTTTGAACTCAGCAAATCGTTCACAGCAAATAGCGCAACTTAACCTCTGAAAAAATATTCCAAACACATGCGTAACTAATGTTACAGAAATCATCCTCCAAGTCTTCCATTAATAAGCTTGTTTCAGCTTTTCTTTTCTTTAAAATAGGCTTTGTTGTCTAGATACATACATATCTTGCGATCACAATTCTCAAAGTGAAAATAGAGAGCACAATCACGTTTGTGACATGTGAACTTTCAACTAAATGGTTAGTCAGTTTACCGTTTAGTATTTTAGAATTGACTAAATGTTTAGTCACTAAAATACTGTGAAGAACTTGTATGTATTATCAAAAAAGAAAACCGACCCGTTTTCCTAGTCACAATTTACTAATTTAACCATCCTCAATTGGATATGATATCAATGATGTTGTGATGAATATGTGATGATAGTGAGAAGTTATGCGATCCCAATACTTGATTTTCGAATTTTTAAATTATTTTTTTAGTTAACATTTAAAACTATTTCGAATGTGATTATTTACAAGAATTACCACGATATCACTGCCTCTTACATATATATCAGTAGTTATTCTATTTGATTATAAGAATTTTGTTATCCTAAAGCAAAAACACTCACACTACACATGGAATTTTCTTTAATTTTTTTTTAGTAGTTCCTGTTTTCTTTTTGTAGAAATTTGCATCTAAAAATTTAATTAAAAAATTTCTAATAACAAGCATTTCAATATTTCTACTTACGAGTATTTTCAATATTTTATTTTTTTTACTTAATTATGTCAAAAAATGCAATTTTGTCTTATTTTTGTATTTGTGTGTAGTGGCAGCTATTTTTAGTTTTGTTCAGTGTGAGGTATTTAATTTGTTTCATTTGAGGTAGGACAATTTTGTGTTGTTTGATACTCTGCATAATTGCTCGAATTTGCGCATTTTTCATTTGGCAGTGTTTTGAGCACGTGTGAGTCTCACTATTGCTTGTTTGTTTCATATTAAGCCCAAAATAATTGTAAAAAACTTAAAAAATCATCACATTTTACTATAGTTTATATTTACGTTATATATTTTATTTAAAAACTTATTCTGTTTTTTATGTAAGAATTATTTACGTTTTTCTTTTTTTTTTCATATCCAGTCTTTAATTAACTTTTGAGTCGAATATCCCCACAAAACACCCTCTTTCCATTTTGTATTTATTTTTATTTTTTCAATAACGATTACGTGTATATTTTAAAAAGTCTATCACTAATGGAAAAAATGTTAAGTATACATTTAAATATTATTTAAGTTTTTTTTTTATTTTTTTGTTCGATTGTTCAACAATTCCAATTTCTGTTTTTTTTTTTTTTCTTTTGAATTTTAAAATAAAAGAAGAAATCAACGCAAAAAGATCAATTAAAATTAAAGTCTACATATGTATACGTATATAAGTGTTAAAAATATAATAATATTTATTTAGTTATCCATATATACTTACTTATTGTACTTAAATTTCAATTCTGAATGATGAAATGAAATGACAAAATCAATATACAATTGAAATATTGCTTAATTAACACTGAAATTTCGTAGCAGTTGTGATTTGTTTTGTATGCAAATACAATGTTTGTACAAACTTATAATTAAATGTGTGATAAATTATTTCCAATGAAATATTTTAATTTTTTTGTTTATTTTGTCACCGATTTGGTCCACATCACCAGCCTTGCGTTATGCCATCCCATTGAGGTATTTTTTTGAGGAATTTTTCTGTGTGTTTGTATTTTAATATTTGTTTATTTTTGTGTTTCTTATTTAATTTTTACTTATAATGACATTTGTCCACGCATCCTTTTAGTTTTTTGTTTGTTTTGTGACCATATCGGTTTTAGAGATTTTTTTTCGTAATCGATTTCAAAAATGTTTGCATCATTTTTCCTTAAATTTAGATAATAATGTAAAAAATATTTTTTTCGTTTGTTGTTAAATTCGTTTCTTAAAACCTGGAGACCAATGCGTTAAAATTTTGAAAACAAAATAAATATAACCACAAATGAAAATTTAATATTTTCTTATACAAAACATAAAGGATGTTGGTTTAATGTTTATATACTTATAACTATGTCTATATTTATATTAAGTATACCTATACGTTATTTTTTTAATTTTTAAATCTGTGAAAAGTACTTAAAACTACTTAGCAAAATCTAACTGCAGCCCAATTATTATTTGTTTATATATTCTTATAGATGTATTTTATCTAAATAATAACTCACTCAATTAAATATTTACTTGCTAACTTTAATTGTGTATACCTATAGATACTCGCATATAAAATAATATTTAAAAAAAACACAGTGACAACATTTAATCTAATGCAGGTAATAATAGTAATAATTGTTAATGAGTAATACACATAAAACGAAAAAAGAATTTTAATTATTTAAAAACATACTGAGTGTATAGTTATCAAATAATTAAATTGAGTTTTATTTATAGGGGTATTTAAAATGTAATTAAGCTTAAGTAACATTTTTTTTTTTTTTTTAGGGTCCTTTTAACCAACTAATTGTTTTCTTTTCTCTTTCATCTGTATTACTTACTTTTGTTTATTAACACTTTCATATACTATTAAAAAATCTTACAAAGCTAACTATTTATATACCATCAATAATAATCTTTATTATTTATTTATTTTCGAAAAACGAATAAAGGAAAAATCTCATTTGCGAAAGAATTAGATTGATCAACAGAATTTTTTTTAAAACTATTTATATTTTAGTTTAACACTTTGTAGAGGTTTTTTTTTTCTTTTTTTTTTGTATAAATTTTTTCTCACGATTTATTCTTCTAAGGTATTTAACTAAAAAATTAACTAAAATAAAAAAAAAGTGTTGAGAAAAACTTATAGGAATACAAAATGAAGAAATTAGTATTATAGAAAATGGGAAAATTGTTTTACATTTGTACTTTTAATTGTATTTTTTTTTTAAGTAATATGTTAATAAGATTATGTAAACTACTTTTTAATTAAATTAAAAAATAAGTTCTAATATACTTTTAAGAAAAGCAACACATAAATAAATGTTTTTTTTTTTTAATAATAATAATTATTATTTAAAGGAAACTTTTAAAGAGAATAATGATATAAAAAATTAATTTAAATATATTTTGCTTAAGGACAGGTAACGCTGTAAGAGAAAAGAACTAAAGGAAGTATTTTTTTTATCATTATTAATTTTTTAAATATTAAACTTATAGTTCAATTTATTATGTTAATATTTCAGGTTTATTAGTTTATATTTTATTGGGTGTGATGTATTTTGAGTAAGCAGACAAAAAAAAAAAATTGGTTATGGAGGGATTCTCGGAGACGAAATTCTATGTAATTTTAATTGCTGCAGATAAAGTATTATTTAAAGAGATTAAGCTAATAAAAAGGAAATGTAATTTACATAAATAAACAAATTAAAATTACTTTATGTGAATTACTATCTGTTGTAATGTATTCTGCCCTGATTGAAAGTACTCGCATGGTATACACATATTGTTAGAAGTGATTATGATTATTATGAATCTGGGGTACGGTAGAGATGTCCGCTAGCACTGCGACCAAAGTTAGTCTATTGTGCCTCCTTTTTTTGTATAGGAAAGGAATCATACAAAATCCTTAGAACTGTGAGGTGTGCGACTAAAGGAACTTTCCTTCCTATGAGAGGTTTGATTTTGTATTTAAACAACAATTGAAAAGCTTTGTATTAAAATTGTTCAGGAAAATGGTTTCTACAAAATATATTCTGAAGATAAACAAAAGACTTGAAAGGAAGAAAAGGCCAGTTAGGAACTATCAGTTATAATGTAATACATTACGAAGTTTTGTTGCATCAAATGTTAAAGTAGACGGCGGAGTTCCTCAAAGTTGTATATTTTCATCTATACTTTTATTGAAGGTACGTACTCGTATATGCGGAAATACTCGTGTTCGCAAATTTTACAATTGAATGGCATCTAACCCAGGCTAAGTATTTGCAAACAGAATCCTCCAAACATTACTAATATTTATTTAGGTGAGATCACTCTGAACTAGGGAAGAGCGCAGTTAAGATTGATAGTTGGACTTAGTCCAGCAAACATCAATCGAAACGAAAGTGCACTGAAAACCGGTGCAAAAAAGATGTCGACGACAAGAGGACCAACGCAAAATTTCTACTACCAGATACCGGTCTGTATTTTGGAGGCCACATTTAAAATAGGAAAACAAAAACAACGAGAAAAATATTGATGACAATGTACTATCAAATAGCATATGCGGATGAGTGAAACAAATTGGGGTTACACCAATGCACCAGTCGTGCTCAGTTATCAATAAGTTGCAAAATATTTAAACTGGCAAAAATAGTAACGATTCATAAAGTTATGCGGAAGAAAACCATAAAGTAGAAGTAATCAACATTCGTATGACCTTTTGAACCAAAATCGTTGAAATCGTTGAATTGGTCTAACATTGTAGGATCAGAATGAATAATTTATTCATCTATACCCTTTTTTACACCGACTCTACAACAGCTCGACGTAAGTAAAGCGAAATGTGTCTTATTCTATAGAAATTCTTTAAAACTCTTTCCGTAATCCATTTTGAAATGTTGGCATGACAATAACCTTGTATTGGTATTTTTATCTTTATCAAGGGACCAGAAACTAACCCGCTCACCTATGTAGAGCTAGAACAAGAGTTTGGTTGCTAATACTAGATTAGACACACACTAGTCTTACAGGAGGTGATATTCTGTAAAGCCTATGAATGAAATACTTTACCAATGACTGAATACAAGATAGTTTTCTTTCCCTAAAGTCCAGCAAATCTATCGACATAATCGTTCCCTTTCTGACGAAAAGTCGTAAGTCTTAAGTAAAACTTTTTTTAAGCAGGCCACAAACTTCAGGGTTTTTGCTAAGATATTTCTTATTTCATTTGAATTATGAATTGGGAGAAGAGATGTAACGTTAAAACAAATTATGATCTAAGAAAGGAACAGCTGCTTAAATGAGAATTAAGTCATCGTTAACATCCTTTGGATAGTTCATTGATGTAGGTGATTTCGGAAACGCATCACTGCATAGTTGATGCTCAATCAGCACTGTCAAACGTTCATTAAAGCAATTTTTGAAAAGTTGGGTAATGAAACGGAAAAGCAAATGAATAACATTTTTAATTAATAAAATAACTTTAGCAGCGGACCGGTACAAAGATAAAGAACAATTATTATCGATTAAATCTTTTATTAGTAAATGGCCATGATGCGTAAGATACATTTAACAGTCATGTCATAGGTGGTAACATATCGCTAACCTATCTGCATTACATGTAATCAGATTTGGAACTATTTCTAAAGACAAAGTTGACCATTGTTGTCTTAATGCAAGACGAATTAAATAGGTAATCAAATCATAATCAATGTCAAAGGTAAAGATAATAAATGCTTTTTCTACTGCCGGGCTATTTTACAGACCTATTACGGTTAGCGAGTCCAACGAAAAAGATGGCGAATGTGACTATTTCGTATTACGGTTAAGCGACTCGCCGAAACTGCATTTCCGTCTAACGTCAGAGTTTAGCGAAATTGTGAGTGTGACTTTGCTCTATTACGGTTAGCGAACATTCGACCAGAAATCAATTTTTTCTGTCAAAATCACTGGAATGAAATTTTCTGGTGAGCACGTAACGCAAAAGTGCAATGAGTGCAAGGAAAATGTAAAATTAATAAAAATAATATCATTTAATATACAACTAACAGTAAAATAATGTGTTTAAATATGCCAAGCTTTAATGAAACCAACCTCCGCAAATTTGAAAAACTGGTGGAGCTGATGCAGATATGTCACAATAACCAGAAGACGATAACCTGGGCAAAAATTATTTTTTTCTTTTAAGATTCCTTCAAAAATCATTGAGTACAAATAGACATTATGTATTTACCAAACCCATTCTATAAATGTATCTACTTCTTTTAAATTTAACACTATTCTAACATTTAGTTTTTGTGATGGTCTAACTGGTTTCTCTGGATTGAGTATTTTAGGATCTTTTAGGAAATCCAATTGCTTCTGATAATAAGGCATCATTGCACAATTTTGAGGGTTTCGTTTGTTCTAAATACTAGCTCTTGCTTTCCTTACACAATCCGGTGATGCGTCGACCACAGACGCGGCCAGTGTATGAACTCTGAAACTGCGAAAGTAACTTAACGTTTTTATAAGAAGTGAAATGTTAAGGTAACTTATCATTTTATTTCTCTTCTTTAACCACCGAAATCAATTTAAACGTTTAACTCAAATTAAATTTCAGTTTATTTCAGAAATTATCAAAACAATTCCGCTTTTTGACACTACACAGCTGATATTTTAGATTTTTTGCCTCCGACAGCCCTGATTCTTTACTAGAATCAAAACGTTCATTAATCGTAATACTACGACAGCAGTAATTCGCCTGGAAGTTCGACTGAAGTCAAACGTTCGATTCGCTAACCGTAAGAGCCCCCGCACACTACAGACTTTCTTTTTGCCGATAGTTTGGTCAGTATGAAAATGTATGAAAGTGCTTCAAATTAAAGTATCCACAAACTATTGGCCGACTACTCAATCAGTATGACGCTTTTCCACGGACGGACACTAGCAATTATAAAGCCGGTCGATTTTGTCGATAGCTCTAAGTTTTAGGTATTTCTACGTTTTTAACTATGGCACGGCGCAGTTCTCCACCGCTTCTTTTCGAAACGTCCACTGTAAATTTGATAGAGGAAGTGGAACTGTTGTCTAGTGTGCGCACTCACTACCAACCCGACTACTTAATCGGCCCAGTGTGTGCACTAACCAGCCCAGCCCGACCAAACTATCGGCCGATAGAAAGTCTGTAGTGTGGGGGTGCTCTAAAAGGGGTATTAAAGTCATCTTCTAACTAAAATTCAATATTTTATTTTAACCAGAAAAATTCAAAATCGCAGAAGAAACTTTTAAACAGGGAACATTTAATATTCTGTATTTTCTTTTAACTAATGTATGGTATATTAAGAATAAAGTGACAAGGAACGTAAAAGTACATAAGTGTAACTAAAATCTGAACAACTATTATGTACACTTAAAGTTTGCAATTAACATATAAACTATAACTACATACAACATCTACTCGTACCTATTTTACTGGTTTTATTTGTTATTCATACAAGCTTATATGAAACAAAAACTATGTACTATAGTAAAAAAAAAAGAAACATCTATTTCATATTATATTGTAGGTTAAAAAAAATCTGCAGTATATGTATCTGTATTTAAAATTAATAATAGAAGAGAAAAAATAAACAACTTGAATTCTACTCAATGCGATTGATTGTTCCTACGATGAATGATGGTTCAATGGTATTTCCTACAGTGAGTAGGTTTTTGTTTATTTGTTTTGGTTGTAATAAAAGTTGAAATTGAAAGTGGTATTGCATTATTAAAATGCGGTGCAAAGTTTGCTATTTCTTTTGTGAAATTTATCTAAAGTGCAGTGATGTTATATTATTTTATTTGTTTAAATTTATTTATTATTTAATTTTGCTTTTTTCTTTAAACTATTAATTTGAGGTATTACGCGGCGTTAGAAAGAAAAATATATAATAATTTTAATTTCAAATATGTATAACAGAAATGAAAATCATTAAAGAAAAAAAATATAAACAATATAATTAGGATAAAAGAAACCAAATATTTTCTGTTTGAATTATGCATACACTATGTACATGTGTTTAGTAATATATATGTTTATCCTCTTATATTCTTTTTTTTATTAATTGCACAAGTTTTTATTATTATTATTTTGTTTTGTCTGCATCGCATCCTGATATGATTTTTATTATTTTATTAACAAAATAATATTTGCTCTTCATTTTTTATTTTTATCATTGAGGTAATATATTCATGTTTTGTTTTTGGCAAATGTTCTGTTATTTTTTTATTTATGTAGTTGGAAACATACGTTTCTATTTTGTAATCCTTTGGCAGCAATTTTAACCGTTTTTGTTTTTATTTCACGTTGACACGAAAAAAGTAAATATTTTTCCATTCACGAACGATTGTTATGTACAGATTATATTTCTATTTATTTACTTCGTTTTTTGTATAAAGATACATCACCTGAGAAAGGCAATAATTATTGCTCGCACTTACATACATTTTATATTAAGCGTTTAATAAATGTAGTATGTATAGCTATAAACAAGGGGGTGGTGGTTTTAACGTCGCTCAATGGTGGTAGTTTTTATTTATGAAAGTAAAACCCGTTTCACGCTACCCTTTTCATGTTTTGATATCCTTTTCTGTTTTGTTTCTTTGGTGTTGATTGGGGAGAGTTGGTTTAATATTATACAACAACCCCTCGAAATTAAACAAAAAACAACTCGACAAAAAATTCGATGGGCGTTTACCGTGTCTCTCCTCTCTGTATTCATACTCGACTCGTATATACATATGTAAGCCTACTCCTTCTATACTCAACCCTTAATATTGTATATCAAGCAGATTGAAGGTTTTTGTTTTGTACATACGCATTTATAAAAGTTTTTAAATATTATAAATATTGCATTAATTTTTGTAACTATTTATAAAAATGTATTATTCTTAAACGACTTGTGGATATGAGAATTATAAATAAAAACAAAACGAACTAAGGGTGGAAAAAAATAAAAAAAAAAAAAACAACAGAAAAGAAGAACCCAAACACAACAACCTACTGCAGTGTCACACAAAAAAGGAGAAGGTAAAAAAGAAAATAAAAGATTTAAATTATAATATAAAGTATATGTATTTATTATATATATTTGAATAATCAACAAAATTAATTAATATTATTTTGAATGTTTTCTTTTTTTTTCATTCACATTTGATAATATATTTTCATATATTTATTACAATAATCAACTAAAATATTTATCTAAATTACATTTAATTAATTAACAAAAAAATTTTTTGTTTATATGTTCAGTAATGATTTTTGTTTTTCATTTAAAGCAACTAAAGGTGCAGGGTATTTAAAGAAATACAATATAATAATTTAAAAAAAAATAAACTAAATTCAAAATTACAGTACAATGTAGAAAAAAAAAAGAAACTAAGCAACAAAACAAAAAGAAAGTAGATGAAAGAAAAACATTAGATATTACATAATAAAGATTAAAATATAAAAAAAAATTAAACTAATATTTCTTTTCTTGGTTTTATAATATTTTCTATTAAAATTGTATTTTTTTTCGTAATTCTCTTCTGGTTAAAAATATGTGTTTTGTTTTTATATGTATGTATATAATATAGTGATTTATATATTTATGTTTTCTATTTTCTATTAAAATTTTATTTTATTGTGGATTGCAACAACATTATGGTTATATTTTAGTTTTGTGTGAAAAAGAATATTTTATTTTTTTGTTAGCTGAAGAAAAATTGTTTTATTTTTTTAATTTATTGTTAAACTCTGTAAATTGGCACATATATTCAAATATTGTAATGGTGGTTATTGCGTTCACTGTTTAGAATATTGACATGTCCATTCCAAAATACGTTTATTTTATGCTAATTTATTTAAAGTAAAGAAATCACAAAATTCGTGTAAAATTTGGATATTTGATATTTGCTTATATTTAACGGTTAAACTTAGTGTGTTCAAGACATTGTTGAAGGGGAATTGTATGCAACAAGATTATGTATAGCCACAAACAGGCCAAGGTGACCACAAAGCAGTACATATAAATGTTTTTTCCTTCGAAATTAGTAGGTGGGTTCTTTCCTTGGGTTCGGAGTGAACCAGGGCCTACTTCTAGTTTCCTCTATTACGAAAACAAAATGGAGAAAAGTTGAAGGGATTTGTTAATCGAAATTGTCATTTAAACAAAACTAAGTGAGAACGATGCATTTAACGTTTAAGGAGCTGTAATATGAATGGACTTCAATTTAAATATCAGCCGTTCTATTCAAAATAACACCTTCTACGAATAGAACCGGATTTGATTGGAATATGGGTGCTGGGTGGTTTAACTTAGGCGATACTATTGATTCGTGCATTAAAATGAAAGCGATGGCAAAAACTATTTAAACCTTGTTGAAGAAAAGGCGGGAAGAACTTACCGCATTTTTATATTTTATAAATGGAAATGGAACAATGCCTTCATTTTTTAAAAAACAAAATATTAAAATAAAAAAAAAACATGTGCTGAATGAAATAAAAATCATGCCACATGTGTTGTAAAATTGCGTCTACCGATAGAGGGTGGTATGAATAAAAATTTGAACTAATAAATCACTACACCAACTTTTCGCACAAAATTTTATAGTGAACTTGATGTTATTTAGTATGTCTAAAGGGTTCTGCAACACTGTTCTAAGCTTTCAGTGTCGGTCGCGGTGGTGTTTGTAGTTTCAGAAAATAAAATGGTGCTTCACAATAACTGAATCGCGTTTGTTCTTTATTTGCACATACAGTAAAAATTCCTCATTGGGACACTCCAGTGGATCGAGAAAATGCGAACCAATTTGGAGGTGCCCCAATTTGTGAGGACCTCCATATTGGGCCAGATATCAATTTGTCCCAATTATACTGCTGCCTGTATTCGAAACACTACACTACGAAACACTACGAAAATGAAAAAAACGGTATAAGAGCAAGGAATTGTTCTTACGAGCGCAGTTCCGATATTCCGGGGATTCCCCTATTTTTATGCATCATAGCATGAACGTATTGTTCGTACATACATGTTACGCATACATACACATAATCAGCTCTGATATTTGTAATTTATCCCTCTCTTTCGTTTTTGTCCCAATTTGGAGGTTTTTTTTTCAAGCAATTCCAACGAAATTTGCAAGCAATTCGTTGCCCCAGATCCAATTCAGAGGTGCCCCATTTTGAGAGGTTCGAGTGTATGCATGAAGTGCGGTTCATTTCGGAGGTGCCCCAATTACAGAGAGTCCCAATTAGGAGGTTTTACTGTACATATGTATACCAATTTACAGTTGTTAGCCATCATTCGAATTGGGGGTATGATTTGTATAAATCATTGAAAAAGAAAAATGTTTTCGTTCTTTTCTTTGTTTCCAGTGTGATTTCACTCACACACACACAAATACACAGAAATTGCTTAATTCCTATTTGTACATTTTTTCATCAGATGATCTGAGAGAGTCCGTTCCAAGAGTTTTTCTTTAACTTTTTTTTTTTGTTATAAGTTTTGAATTAACATTTATTTAATTTTGATTTTTTATTAATTTTTATTTTATGTCATTATTATTTTGTCTACGCAAATTTAATTATATATATACTTTTTTTAAATATTGGAACCGGCGACTTTCAAAAGAAAAATTTATTTAATTTTTAGGAATAAGCAATTTGTGGTGTATTTGTTAAAGTATAGTAGTTTGGTTATTATTAAATTTATATATCTTTTTCTCACAAATGCAACGCGTTGATGTTGGGTGTTTATTATTTTTTTTCATTTAAATTGATCTTGTCTAGGGGATAATTATATTAAAGTAAATAATAAAGTAACTAGTATATATACCTACATGTATTCATACATATGAATATGAATTTTCCATTTTAATATACTCGTAAATTGTATCTTTAATATAATATATTTATGTGTTAATGTTATATATGTATGTATATCTTTTATATTTACTGTTCTTTCGCTAAAGAGGTATTAGTTAAGTTTTTAAATTACAAAAAAAACTATAAAAAAAAACTAAACATTTACATATAAACGATGTAAAAAGTTTTATTTCTATTCTGCCGCCAAGGGGATGTAGTGTTCTTCGCTATTAGTGGTACTTTCCTCTTCTATACTATTACTTTCGTTTTTTTTTTAAATAAACCAAAATGTACCTATACAATTGAGTGTAACTAAAAATTGTATATAAAATAAGACAAATAAAATCCTAAAACAATATGGGCTGCTGATCTAATTACGAAAGCGCATCTTAATTCCTACAAGTTCCGTAAAGTGCTTTCTTTTAATTTACTTACGATAAATATTCATTATATTATTTCTTTTTTATATGTGTAAAATTTAAGAATTCTTACGCCAATGTACAGTAAATAATTTTGTTTTTCTTTTTTTTTTCTTATTTAATTTTAAAAAGTAACCAAAATCGAATGTCATGTAGGAATAAACACAGTTTATTTGTTTTTTTTTCATTAAAAAAAATGTTGTCGAATTATTTTTGTTCCTTCTTTGTTTTTTACATCTTAAATTATAATTTTTTATCACTTCATGTTCTTTTTTTTTTCATTTATTTGGTATTTATAAAAAAAATTAAAAAAAAAAAATGTTAAAACATTTAGGGACTCATGTTGTAGAATATAGTTTGCCACTTATTCGCAGAACAACTGTTGCAGATTAAGATATTTTATTGTTCTCATAGAACGTTAAAATCGAAAAAACACAAACAAAAGCAATACCTTCTCGACAAGTAAACTTGCCGAAAAAAAAACTAATCTTACATCTAATTAGCTTAAAAATTTAGAGATCACATATGATGTTCTTCCTATAACTACATTGGTTTTTGTTTTTATTTAAATTTAGTTGGTTTTCAAAAATACGTTTGTTTTTGTTTATATTTACATCGGAAGTTGTTTTCCTTGTTTTCAACAGTTGTTCGAATTTTTATTGAAGAGGATGGAGGAGTCAGCGATGTCCAAAAAAAAGTGGTTTTGGGTGAAGTATTTAAAGTGCTTACGGATATTTGTATTCATCTTAACCCTGAGAACTGGCAATGTCATCAAATAAGACAAATAAGCTATTTTAGTTTAGGCGACAGTCTATGAAACTCTGTTTAAAGGAGAAAGAGATGTGGAGAAAAACTGTTAGAGGTGTAAGGAGGTTATGGAAACTCGAATTTGCTTCGATTTCTTATTATTCTATGATCCTTGGAACAGTCACAGTATTCTGTTTGAAGATACATTTTTTTGTAATGTCATTACCGGCTGCTTTTTATTTTAACCAACACCGTTCGAATCGAGAATGCAATATGCAATACACACTTCATCACATTTTTTAAGAGAACAATGTTCCAGCAGAACGATTTATCAACAATTGTAAAAAGGACGCTGACAAAAGTTTTCTAAAGAAAATGTCCACAAAAGAAGAGTGAAAGATATGTGATCAATTCCGACCGGATTGAAAACGCACGGAATTACAAGCGATGAATTCGAAAATAACAATACCGAGCGGATTGGAATTCGACCGAAATTGATCCACCTGTTACAGAAGAAGGATTAGAAGTGGAATTTGGTGAGATATTTTAGTAGTATAACTGAATGCTATGAAATTGAAGTGGACGGTGATGTTGAGTTGAAGCACATACAGAGAATAATTATAATGAAAACGTTGGAATGATGATGAAAGAACAAGATTAAACGGAACAAGCAAATACACATGTCCACTGCAGTTATATTTGTATGATGTCAAGTCTAAACATTTTCGGAGACCAAATGACTTAGGAAGCTACAGTTGTATAGTTTGACAAGCAACATCTTGCTATTACCCTGACACGAGTACCAAAGGGGATGGGGCTTGCATATTGTCACAAAACATGTTATTGCGGCAGTAGACGGGATTGAAACAAAGTAGGATAGTTAAGACACTTACGAAAAATTGTACCGCAGACACTTACATAGTTCAGCTTATTTCCGGCGGGCAAATTGTCTATAGAATAGATAATTCGTATAGTTTACGAAAGGTGAATAAATCAAAATTGTATTTCGTACGCGTTAAGAGACAACAAACACTAAGACACTATTGGTCCATTGTACTTTAACCCTTTCAGGGGAGCTTATTCAGAAAAGTTCAGTGATTTACATATAATCCTTCTAAGCCTTCAAAATAAACGGTTTAGCACAATAAACCTGACATCTAAAAACTGAAAATACGTTAAGGTAGATACCATTACTTAAATGTTGGAAGATGATCTGGTACAGATTTCAACCAAATCGGAGAAAAATTGTGGTTGTTAGGGATGTTTATACCAGCCGTACCGAAAGGGTCCAAAATTAAAGATACAATGTAGTGCCAATTTTATACCATCTTGATTTGAGTTTACACTGGCACTTGACTATGTATTTCTCGACACACGATATTTCAAAAATACCCATTGAATGTTTGGAAACATTTTTCAAGTTCTAGAAAATCTCCTTTTTCTCCTAATCCTACACAGCTTCATAGCGCTTTTATATTTTGCCAAAAATTGAATACAAATAACCAGACACTTCGAGGACATACTTTAAACAATTAACTGCTGAGCTGACACCCATCCTTTGCATAGCACGCTTACATATATTCTACAACATTTCCACGTTCTGCCCTAAGAATAAATATTCCAATTTTTTTGAAACTAGATTTAACAAAAAAAAAAAAAAATAATAATAATCCGCAACAAACTACACTATAATTTTAATTTTATGATATCAAATATATGTATAGGTAGGGATACATTTTCGATATTAATTTATTTAAATTTAAAATGCTTTCGTGTTCTTAAATTAAAAAATTTAAAATTTTTTGTTGTTTAACAAAACCACAAAAAAAGGAGACTACTGACTGTTTTGTTTATTCATTTCTTTTGATAGTTATTGAAAAACACAGCATTTATTTACTTAATTGTTTTTTTTTTTTTTGTTCTTTTAATTGTGATGTTTTTAACGTTTTAGTTTCATTTTTAAATATAAACAAACAAATTCGTTTTAGGAAATCCAAAATAAATAAATATTATTATAAGTAATAAAAAAAAAATAATAAGAAACAGTCATAGAGAGAAGGAAGAAAAAAATGAGCTAAAAATAAAAAGAAAATTTAAAATAAAAATACAAAAAAAAAAAAAAAATGAACATTTAAATTAGAGGGGAAAATATATTTTTTTTAAATGTGTATTATTGTAAAACTAATTAACAAAAAAAAAAGATAACTTTATTTCTATTTGTTTTCTTCTTTAAAATGCTCTTTTTGTTTTTATTAATTATTCAAGAAAGCAACATAAAAAAAATTAAATAAATCCCAGAAAAGAAAAACAACTCAACTCATAATTAAAATTAATTTATAAATTTTTGTAGTTTCATATAAAAAAAAAAAATACATACTATGTACGTAAGTATAAACGGAAACAAAATAAAAATTAGCTAATCCTTTTGTTTAATTAATCATATTAAGATAGTTAAGGAACTCCTCAGAGAAAAGTTGCATACATGAGGAGCTTCCCGATGACGCTGCAGTTGCTGCTGCTACTGGCGGTGCTGCTACCGAAGAAGAGAGGGAGGAGGCTATTGTTTCATCGGTGGCGTTGGTAAAGAAACTGGCATTCGCACCAATGCCCGGGCGCTGTTGTTGGTTCATTGCGGGACAAGTTGACTTGTTGCGCGAATGTTGCTGAGCAGCGCTAATCGATGGAGTTGGGGTTGTGCGCCAAATTGAACCTATATCACTTTGAAGTTTACTATCACTGCCAACACCAACAGCAAATGGATGTAATTGATTATGCTGTTGCTGTTGGTGATGATCGGAGGAATTCAGTGTTGTAGTAGAGCAACTATCTGTGTTGCTCCAGAGATCATTGAAAAGAAGATCGTGTGATTGACCCAAAAATGGCGTATTCGTGTTACCACCATTGCGCTGCTGCTGCTGCTGTGGCTGGGGATTGGAAATATTAGTAACATTTGCTGTCGGATTTGGTATTTCCCAAATGTTGCTGAACTTATTCAGTTGACTTGCGTATGATGATGATGCATCCATTGAGAGTGTTGAGGCTCCCACCAAAGGACTCTCCCATAAACTTGTACTTTGTGACAATAAAGAGCCACCACCACCGCCATTGCCTCCTCCACCCCCATTGGAAGAACATGTCGATCCAGCCGATGATGTTGTAGATGATGTTGGCGATGCGTTACTCTTAATCGAATAAAAACTATCCCTGAGATTGCTATTTGGCGAGGACTGACTTGAGGTCCAGAGGGATTCCTTGCTATTGCTGCGATGGCTGCCGGCGCTGTGATATTGCGACGAGCGCACCGACGACGAGGAACTGGGACTCAAGGAGGGATGGGAACTGGCGGAATTATTATTATTATTTTGGTTGTTATTATTATTATTAGATATGACCGATGACGATGAGGATGCCGAAGAACATCCCCACAGATTGGAAATGTTTGTGGCTGCTTGATTGTACAATAATGTATTGGTATTGGTTGTGTTAGTGTTATTATTGGCAGATGACAATTGGCCCCATAAATTTGTGTGTGGTTTATTGCAAGAGTTGTTACTTAAAATGCTAATACTGTTGTTGGAATCTCCTACTTCTACCCCACCAGTGGTCAGTCCGAACAGCAAGCTGTTGTCTGCATTTGTCGAACGACAGTTGATGTTCAGAGTGGTATTGGTGGGGTGGCCCTGACCTACTACACCTGTGACACCTGATGCACTACTATTGCTAATTAACTTAATTGCATTTAATTCATGTACTATAGAGTTCACAAAACTATTACTACATTCGTTGAGAGTTGTAGATGTGGTGCTATTGTTAATATTGTTGTTGTTCGGCTTCTGATTGTGATGGTGACCAGCCAGGCGATTGTTGGTAGTAGATAGAGCTGATGATGACGTTTGCGGCTGTGTTGTTGGTTGCGACAGATTAACACCCGCTGATCGATGATGTCTTACCTGGGTCAACAGCTGCTGCTGTTGCTGTAATGTAAGCTGAATGGTTGAACTGCTGCTTGCGTCTGAGGTTTGTTGCAACAATGGTGCCGAATAATCGATCAGTGGTGAGTAAAGGGATATAGCTTTTTTCAAGGAAGCCCCGCCGGTAGTCGCTGATACCATTGATGTTGATATAGTATTGGTAGTTGGTAGGAACGCCGCGCCATTAAGAGACTCCAACGGGGCCTCATGTTATGCGAGGTTCAATGGCATCGTGCTGACATTTTTGGAGTAGCAATAGCCGAGTGGCTTAACGAAGTGTGTATCCTGTGTGGTACAGTATGGACATGTAACACAGTGAGAGTAGTCGCTAAAGAAGTTCAATCTTTGTTGAGGATGAAGAAGCAGCTTCAAACAGGTATTGCACTGTAAGTAAAAGAAAAAGCAATTTGTTAATTTTAGGGAAACGATAGGTTTAATATATTTTTAAAGGACTAACAAGAGGAGAGCATATATTACCTTTAAACGTTCGGCGCAACACGGCATTGCAGCAAAGATATCGTATGCGTACATAGTGCCGAGGACGAGGCTTGAGCCGTCCCAAACGTCGCCGCAGAATCTATAAGAAATTAAGATAAAAGAAACAATTAGAAAAGTGAGCAAATTTTCAATCTGCAATTTTATGCTAACCTGCAACTGATAACGCGTCCTGATGAAGTGCCATCCAGACAACTCATGCAAACACATGTTAGATAAAGGGAGCGTCCTTCATATTTAACCTGAAATGAGAAAAAACAAAATGTTGCTATATTAGTCTTATACCATGGATTAGAGAAGTACAGAATTAATTCAAATAAAAAGAACTTCATTCGCCATTGGTGAATATAAATATAGAAACAAACACATTTCAGTTGTACGCTAAGAAATGTAAGTCCAATTTTCTGAAAAATTTAGTACCGAATGCATAGATGGAACTAGTCATAATATGTAAATTGCTCCTTCCATGTTAAAGTGGACAGGTGAATTTAAACGTGGTCGCACGTCCCTCGAAGATGGCCCACGTGAAGGACAGCCAAGAACCGCGCAACCACATCCAAAACCATTGAAAAAGTACATGACATCGTATTGGACGATAGGCTAGTGAAGGTGAGCGAGATAGCTGAGGCTGTGGGAATATCGGAGAAAGGGTGCGAAACATCTTGCACAAAACATTAGGGATGCGAAAGTTCTGCGCAAGATGGGTGCCGCATTTGCTGAATGCCGATCAAAGCAAATGCAGAAACGCAATCTTTGGACCGATGGAATAGGGATTCAACCGACTTTGTGCAGCGAATTGTCACCATGAATGAGACATGGGTCCACCACTATACGGCAGAAACAAAACAGCAGTCGAAGCAGTGGGTGGAAGCCGGCGGTTCAGCGCCAAAGAGTGCGAAGTCCATCGCATCTGCCGGAAAGGTCATGGCCAGCGTGTTTTGGGATGTGAAAGAGATCCTATTAATTGATAACTTTGAAAAATGTAGAACAGGCCTTTTTGACCAGCTGGGTGCCAAAATACGCGAGCAGAGGCCTGGCTTGAAGAAGAAAAAAATCATCTTTCACCAGGATAATGCACCTGGTACACAAGGTTGCATTGGCGATGGGAAAAGTGCGGGATTTGGGGTACGATTTGCTCGGCCATCCTCCCTATTATCCTGATGTTATCCATCTGTTACCAAACTTGAAGAAATTTGTTTCTGGGAAGCGCTTCGCATTCAATGAAGAAGCTGAGAGGCCCGTAGATGAATATTTTCACAGCCTTCCAGACTCTCACTGCCGGGAAGGAGTACTGATGTTGGAGAAACGCTGGACCAAGTGTGTTGAAGTCAATGGAGATTATGTAGAAAAATAAAATCATTTTTTAACTGAAAATCGCAGTCTTTCATTATCAGGCGAGCACTTTTCACCTTACCCATGTATGTATGCAGCGCTTTACTTTCGATTTTTGTACTCACAAAAAAATGTGCTAACAGGATTTATGTATGTCATTCTAATTTTGCATCATGAGGTAGGTTGCCAATTCATTAACTATAGTGGTTAAGTATGAATCTATTTGAACGCAGACAAGAGAAGCAGGTTTTCATTGGTTTTGGGTGTAATTTTGAATCTAAATAGAAGCAGCACTTTATCCTGGTTTCAGAAAATCAATCTCTAATAGCGATTAATACCTGTGTGTACATGTACCTACATACTTATATGTTTACTTGATGTTCTTTGTCCCTGTTGTTTAAGTTTAATGTGCCGTAGTACCGTTCATAAGGTGGAAGGAAATACTACTAAAACAAAAACAAACAAAAATTGTTGCCACAACTTACCGTGTACAATGGTAATTTACGAGTCTATAAATAATTCGAAATAATAAATTGGAAGAAACCTAATCAAACCGCACAATTTTCCAACCACAAATCCACCATACCATCGCACAAGCCGAACAAACAAATCTATATTTCTTTTGAAATGAGTAAACAACTTTCCAATGTCATGGATCATTAGAAATTTGCACACTCACAATGTGTCTCACCGTATAATTTGTTACCTGATTAGGCTGACTTTCCGGACGCCATGTGGGTTAATAGAGACGCCTATACAACTACATAGGCGCTAACAAATTATTCACCAAACAGATACTCATTCAATTGCATCACTACATACATATCCATGCAGAGAAGTGATTAATTGAAGAATTATTGTTCGTTGCTACAGACAGGGAAGGCAGCAGTGTAGCAAACCGCCTGAAAGCTATATAATGGTGCATGTCAACCCTGGCAATACGAGCTTGAAAGCAATTTAATGTTATATGCCAACAGTAATACGACAAAAGGAAGCCGGTATTAAGGTTGTTTTTTATGCGGGACGTCAAATTGTCAAATATCACTATTTGCGAGTAGCAAATTGAAAAGGAAAATTAGTGAAATTAGTGACTGAATTTCATTAAATAAAGCATTTCCAACTAACTAATTCACGATTACCCTGTGCTTATAAGAAGGGGCATTATCCAAAAAGGATTAGTTGCCTATCCAGGTGGGAGGGTAATTAAAAGCCATTATTTATGGCCAAGTCAATCTTTTGATGTTATCTTCTAGAATCTAGATCTACCTTGCAAATGCCCAATATTTAGAGGGTGAATCCAATTATGAGTCTGTCTTGTGATGGATTTCAGATCACTTCATTTATAGGGCAGCAGAAACTTCATTCTGTTTAGCTTAAGTGAGTCTACTTAAATTTTGTCTGTCGTTATTGTTGTAATGTTGTAGTCGCAGTAATTGATTGTTGACCGATTTAGGTTTTCACGACAATTCACGAATTTAAATGTAAAATTCCGGTTAAAAGAGATTCGACTGTACATACTTAATATGTACTTTAAACTATAGATTGCTTATCTCGGCATATTCAAAGCGGAATCAAACTGTCTCAAAAGTTTACTTGTAAAATTTAGATAAAAAGGTGAGATGTTACAGGAATCTAGAAAGCAGCATTAATAACAGTATGTGAATTTGTCAATCTAGCGCAATTTCCAATCCTAAAATTGACTTGCACAAAAATATGAAAAAAATGTTTTTTCTTGCAGCTTTCACCTTCCATATGACGTTTAGTGGGAGACATGAAAAACAGTCTTTTCAAATAAATACATATATGTAATGGTTAATTTTTTCTGACAAAGTTTTGTTTTCTGAATGTTTGAGATTAAGTGAAATGTGGACAAAAATTGGTCGGCAACGTGATCGACGACAAAAGGTCCTTGTTCATCTAATGTTTAGAAAGTAGGGAGGCCAAACAAACTCTTAAATGAATTCTGCGAAAAAAAATAAAAATTAAAAAAGTGCAGATTCATTCAGCGCTGAAGAAACAGATGCTGCTGCTGTGGTGAAAAAAAAAAGCCTGTCCACAAGTTCCAAAAAAAAGAGGTTTGTTTTCGATATCATTTTATTTTGAATTTTTAGTTATTTTTATTTAACTTTAATTAGGTACGCTTGTAAAGAAAACTCTCGAAACAGTTTATTCTGATCCACTGTCCATCTGTGCTGATGCAGTGTAAGCTACGATTATAGATTCACAGTTAACCACTCATCAGTATAGTCTACACACGTTAAAGGGGATATGAATACTCTTATAATGTTTACACACAGCGCGAGCACAAAAGTTTAATTCCGCTAGATGATTGAATTCTCACACTGTGCGCTGGCAGTAGGTTTCGACGACGGCCCAGTCGACCAGCAAAAACTCGTAGCACACACAGTACATGTACGAGTATTTATGTACAATGTTGTCAGGCTAAGGCAGATGCTAGGTCCTATACCAGGTGAATGAAATGATTATAACAAACCACGAATATCTTTGGTTTCGAGCGACATTTCATTTAATTCTTTTAATATAAATTTGTACTCAATTTTACATAATTAAAATGTAATTTAGTTCAATAACTCACCTCAATGCATCCAGGTGAATGTTGTTTTGGGCTCAAGAAGAACGACCCATCAACCAATGGATAACGATCGAATACCAGCATTGGTTCCTCACAAAGGATGCATGCCACACGACTCATCTGACTCTGTGCCAATGATGATAGAATGAATAAACGTGTTTCATCGTTGCCATGATTTCCTTCATCCTCGATCTGTAATGATAAAAAAGAAACACGATTAAATTATTTGCAAAATACATGCATCACTTAACAGAAAATGACATTAAATTGATTGCGTCTAGGGAACAGGTTGCAAACGTTGCAATATTCAAGTCAATAATAAAACTTAACTGAAAAAAAAAAAAAAAAAAAAAAAAAAACAGGTGAACTTTTGTCCAGTGCACATTTTCTCTCTCCACTTTGTCTGTTATTCATTTGGTCAATTTTTCCAAATGCCAATCGTCCTGTGCTATACCACTGGTGCTCCATTACTTTTTCCGAATAATTCAAAATGGATAAATGTCCTGTTCTGTTCGTTCGTGTGCACAAAAGTCACAATACGGTTAAGTGTTAGGAATTCGTTCTATGTACTCCTCGTATACATATGAACGAGTCGTTCTATCACATTACAGGTGAATGCATAGACACCACGCTGCATGTGACTAAGAGCACGTATGCAACAAAGTACCAAATTAAGCTGAAATTGGCAAAGAAAGGATAGTGGAGAGCTATAGAAAGGACATGGTCCTTTCGGATTATTGAAAAAGTAAACGACAACTAGTGTATGGGGGGAAAATAAACTAGTACAGTGGAAGAAGCCTTTCGGATAAAGAAATATCTGTTGTTGGCCAAAAAAAAAAAGAAGCAAAACAAAAATAAGTAATTTCGATCTCATGTCCTATGTCGCTATGTGTACGAGTATGTATTGTTGCAGGAAAAAAAAAGGATTTCACTTAGAGAACAAGTCCCGGTCATGTTTCACTTTATTGATTATCGATTTGGGAATTCCAAATTCAACTTTGTTATCTCGCGCGACATGGTGCAGAAGCACAATGAATACGCTAGTGATCCAGTATTTTCCGGTGAAATACCATGTGCGGAGAGGGCGTAGGGGCAGTCAGTTTATGCTTCGTTTGGTATTCTGAAATTGGAAGGCATTCCCGAAAGGTAGAGACACGATGTGGTGTTTATTGGTCCCAGTTACCTTGACTAAGTTATGAAGCGCGTTCATTTGTGTGTGAGAATCGAATGAAAGGGTTCATCGGTACGGTATCAAATCGAAGTGGTCTCTGATGACGAGGACAAGAGTACCACTGTATCATTTAAAAGGTCATAGCCCAATTTCCATAGACAAAGACTGTCACCCGATCGCATTACCCCAGGATAAAGATTTAAGCTTAAATTCGACTGTTCCACAAGCACATAACCAATTAATTTGGAAACAACCAATTAACTACAAGTACATACTCGTATGTATGCCAGCCAGCATCCTTTTTAGGGACGAGATCGCATTGCAAGCACATTCATCCTTTCGATTTACCCGCCAGCAGTAATTTTGTGCACGCATTTCTGCTTTACCGTGGATTTTCGTAATCGCAATATGGCTTTCTTTTGACATTCCAATATCCAAGGAGTTGGTATGTCTCTCCAGCGGTTGTGGCAAAGAGACAACAGAACTCAAGGGATTAGGTGGTTTGCATCGTCTGGCAGAATGCCTTGTTTTCCCTTTTCTTTTATACCGCAGTTTGGTGTCGTGCGGATAGGGGATTTTCTTTAAGTAGCTTCACTTAATTTAAGGAAACGGGTATATATTTTGATTCACACATGGTGTACCTATTTACAACACCAAAACGAAGTCCTGCTCTATAACTTCAACATACCCAGACTAGCGGAAAATATTTCATAAAATGTGCACATGAGGAATAACTCGAAATGTGAAATTAAAAAGAAATTCCTTTCAACTGCAGAAAGAAAAATATGGGAAACATCCTTGTTCTGAATGCCACACGTACAATTCATATTCAGGCAGCCACAGATATCATAAATAAGTTTTATAGTTGCCATTGCCATGCTATGGATGTGAATGTGATCTTTTGCCATTTGGGTTGGGTCGGTCTGTAACAATACACAAGCTTCATATACATAAGTGCGGCTATTCATATACATAAGTACGCGTATCTTTGAAATTTTATTCTTGAAGAGTTTATTTAGACACATTTAAAAATGTATTCCCAACTTCTCAACATAAGAAGAAACCATTCTTCAAGTCTAGACTCAATGATATTGGTCAGCAATCATCAACTCACAGAAAGGACGGTTTTTTTTCGCATATGTCAGCAGGAATCCCCAAATTCATATAAGTTATCGAGAGTTTACCTTTTTTTGGTATATCATAAAAGTTTCTAAGAAATTTACGTATCATTAAATCGGCACGTAGTTGAGTTTAATGAAATGGTCTTTGTATCTACAGTTATATAAACGCCGAGTCCTTAGTGGTGAAGGATTTGAAAAAAAAAAAAAATATTCACAATGAGAACAATTTACTTGCAACTTGCAGTCGCTAAAATACGAGTACGAGTAAGTAACGGATGTGAGATGAGTTTAAACGTTTTTAACACTCCGAAGATTTTTGTTAGGCAGTACGTAAGGATCAAACAAATATGATGCTATCAAACAACGAAGCACAACGCCCAGACTAAGCCCAAACAGACCAATGCATCGTCCATCGCGATGGAAACTTACTTAAACCTTGAGGAATTACAAAATTTCACCTTCTAACTAGGATGCTATCAGAAGATTACCCACAAATGGTTGTTACAGTGAAACCCGGTTAAGAACCACCCTCTTAATTGCAAAACCCGCATAGCATCCTCTATTTTTAGAAACCCTAATGGCCGTTTTCACAGTGCGAGATTAAGTGTCAGATTATTAAAGTGTAAGATTGAACATAGACTTCACTTAACAAGTTTTCGTTTTCACAGTCAATAGCTTAGGTTAGTCATGGATTCAGTGTCATTGTGAGCCATTTATGGAAAAAAGCAATTCTGAATGAACACAAAATGACAAACGAAATTTGATTTGTCAAGTGCTTTTTAGAGAAAAAAAACAATGAAAATCAAGAGAATAGAAGACAAAGAAGCCGCTGCATGTGTGGAAATACAAAAACAATTCAATCAATTCATTTTTAATTCAAAAAACGACGAAACAACTGACGAAAACAAAAAAAAAATGCGTACCCCTTCCTTTCTTCTATGTGCATCCTGATGAAACAGATACACAACTCAAGTCTCGAGCGAATATCAGCAGAATCACCCCCCTCTGCCTTTGCTTGCATAAAATGAGAGTCACAATGCCAGCCGCATTGCCAGACAAAATATTTTGTTGTTTAGGTAGGTTTTGTGTAATGTATTTTGAGGTTAATATTATTTCGGTACACTTACGGCAACAATTTACTCTCTGGATTAATACTTAAAGCCGCGGGACTCGGTGGCTTAAGTTAAAGGACTATTTAAGTGGATTTTATCGTTAAGCCTGCACTGTGAAAACGTAATTCGTTTTGATCCTGAGATTTTCGCTGGATCGACACTTAAACCCGCACTGTGAAAACGGGCATAAGTTTGCAAAATAATATTCTTGTTAAAATCCCCTCTTAGTCTTAAATATGTACTTATCGCTTAACTGCATTCCCTGTTTAAGTACTCATTGTTTCTCTTTCTTTCGTTCCTTTTAAATACCCTTTTTAATAAAGCACTCAAATCGAAACAAAACAAAAGGTAATCAACTTAATCTAGTCCATAATGGGGTAACTTTTAGTACTCTAGTAAGACTTTGACGTTTTCTCTTAGCTGTCATTTTTCGCAGACTTCTCTTTTTCGAGGATACGAACCTCTGAGCAGCTAAGCGGGTTTTCGTAACTACATATCCCGGGTAAGTACCTCACGACATTGGACAATTCTGCTAATGCACTTATCCAGGTTTTGCTGTAGTTTGATCTTAGAAGATAATTCCAGATTGAGGCCCTGAACGAAGAATCTGTACAAGACTTATGTTCCCAGGTCTGCTCTATAGTAGGTTAGGTCATGTAGAGCAAATGAACACCAATGTTTCAACCTAAAGTCTTCGAATCAATCTCGTAAGAACAACACGAGATGGCGTGCAAAAATATAAACGCCTAACTATGGAGGCTTTTTGGTTAAGGGGCCTAGGATCACCCGGAACTTTTATTAATAAATAAAACATCGACATAAGCAGAAGAGTTCCAAGATACTCTTATTATAAAGAAAGGACAGATACACGGGGTCGTATCGGTTTTCTACAATTTTACATCTGTAAAAGTACATTCTGGATTGGCACTTCACAGAAATCATTTGCGGTCTTCCAAAGTGGAGTCATAAGTGATTCAACTGACAATATTGATGTATGTATAGGGTTTTTCAATACCTGTGTCCGAACTCTGACAGCTTACTGCTCTGACGATTCCAGTGGCAACACTGTCATTCTTTTAATTCCGCGTCCTGTCATAGCCATCATTTGCGCTACACATTTCAAGAAAGCGTCGATATTGTTAAAATTTATTATAAGAATTTGTTTCTGTTCCCCAAACTTTTCGCAAGCTGCGAAATATTACGTCCAAAATGATTTTTAGTTGAATGACATCGCGAACAAGCAGAATTGCCGCATATGGGGAGAGAATAATCCACAGCAGTATCAAGTCTCCATTGCACCTGGAGAATCTTAATAGTGTTTGGTTGGATTTTGGTCATGCGGCGTCATTGGGCCATACATCTTCCCAGACAGTGACTGTCAATGGCGAACAGTGTCGGGCCACGATAACTGACTTTTTGTGGCCTCAATTGGATGACATGGACCTGGACGATATGTGGTGCCAACAAGACGGCGCTACGTGCCATGCCATCGGGAAAAGTTCCCAGAACGCGGTATTTCCAGAAAGGCGATGTGGAATGTCCGCCAAGATCTTGCGATCTAACGTTCTCAGACATTTTTCTTTGGGGCTACGTTAAGCCGCTGGTTTATGTCAAAAAAAAAATAAGAACAATTGATCAACTGGAGAACAACATCATTCAAACCATGCATTGGTGAGATCCAGTCCGACTTATCCAACAGAGTCATACAAAATTGGACCACTCTAATCGAGTCCTATAAACAAAGCTGCGGAGGCAATTTGAATGATATCCAGGCAGTCCGCATATGTCAAATGTGCACTAATGGAGAACATTCTGGACCTAGAAGAATAAGCGAGAATCAGATCAATAAAGAACGGGCATTTTTGAAAGTGAAAGTGCCCGAGTTTTGGTACACTTCTAGCCCAAAAAAATAATTGTTCAGGAACTTTTAAGCTGGTATATCACAATGTACGAGAATCACTAACACAGAAGTTCCAAACTCAAACACAAATTTTCAAATACGATATTTCATATCATTTCTGTGTTCCTCGCCGTAAAACAATTTCGCGTCTCTCGACAACTTTCTTCAACAATAACTTCGGGTCATCATAAATTCCATCATCTTCCTTCGAAGGAAAACTTCTAATCAAATCAAAAGCCAGACAAATACACCATTCACCCGAACACCAATGCGGCAAGTCGCGGCGTCCAAAAGTTGATTACCAATGCGAAACGTCTATTTAATCAGCAATTCAATTTGTAGAACTTTATCTGTCTTATCTCCTGGTGTGTATCATCCTATCAGATATACCTAGAACATAATGAGTACCTATACCTTTACCATCCTCAAACGTTGTCAGCAGCAGAAGAACAAGCTGGATTGTCCCATTCCATTGGAAAGCGCTAAGACAAATTCCTGAAATGAAATATCATCGCATTCTGGACGCAAAGTAAACTTTTACTTTTCGCAATTAGAGCGAAACAATAGCGTAGCACCTTGTGCCTTGGGCATCATAGACAGTGAGAGCTAGCCTCCGTCCACCACCACACACCCCTCTTAATTCTTCGCTGAAACAAAGCAATCAAGAGGTAGGGATGCGGCTCAGGATAAGACCAGATTTGTTGTATTTATCTCACTTGGGATATTTGCACTTTTGTGTTTTGTGTACCGTTTGTCTTTTCCATCGTAGACTCATTCTACCTAAGGATTATCATTATCACAAGAGTCCATACCCCGTGCGTCGCACAGTGATGATTGTTGACATAATCCTTACTAGTGTATGGGAGATGCTTTTCGATTAATAATTGTTTACACACTTTACTAATTTCATTTATATTTATATGCATTAAACTTTGAGACTATGGCGGGGTCCTTTCTACTCTCCGGCGTGGTCCGACCACCACCACCACCCCCATTCAGAATCTAGAATCCACACACAATAAGCGGATAAAGCAACTGAATTCATTATACTTGAGTGGATTTTGATATCGAATAGATACGGAATAATACAACAGATACTTTTTGATTTGTTTTCTTCTCGTTTCGTTGTCGTCCTCGTCCTTGTCGTGTTGTCGCGGGAGTTGGGGCTTCACATTTTTATTTTTATTTTTGGTAATGCATCTTAATGCTTTCTGGTTAAAGAAATCCCCAAATGGCTTGTGTCCTGTTGGAGGAGTAAAGTTTATTGCTTTTTAATATAAGAACGAGAACGTTACAGCAGTGTTGTTTGGTAGTGGATTATTGTTTTCCATTCACAGTGGATGATACATTAAAGCGAAGCAATAAATATCCTTTTTGTACAAAAAAAAAAAAAAAAAAAAACTTGTAACAAAGACAAAAACATCCTTTATACTCGCGTGTAACTGCTCTTCTTTTATTCTGTGATCGGGGGTTTTCAGAAATGAATAGCTGTCGGATGCATTGAGTGAGATTTCTATTGGTGCTTTTAAGAGGAGATTAACGATGCTTGGAGATACCGAGTACTTGAAGTGGGATGAGAGCTATTATACAGAAAAGTGGAAGGTTATGTGGTTAAGAAGAGTCTTATACATTCGAGAAACACTTGTCAACAGACGTTACTGGGCATTCCACGAAGAGCTCAAATGGATCCAGAAACTTCACAAAGAACGTTTTCGAAAGTATCATTCGAAGACTATTGGAGAACAAAAATATTGTTTTAAATAATATCTTCGCATCATTTGGAAAGAGATTCACTTTTGGTTGGAAATTAAACCAGAGTATCAAATCTTGAAGTCTTTTTGTTATTTGTGAAGGATTCATAATCTGGGAAGGAGGCAGTTCTGTTCCAAGCATCTACGAATCTTTAGGTTCGCCACTGCAGACAAATTACCGCGAAGAATAGAACAAAATAGTTAAATGAACAGTACAAGTTCTAGTATGGAACCTTAAAGTACCACATCATAATTGAATTGTATCTGACTTTTCTGCATCGGTGAAATACTTTTCGAAAAAGATGAAAATAATATGAAATATTCAACGCATTGTTGAACGCAAGGTTAGGTTAGAAGAAGAAGAAGGACAAGAGGATTTAATTTATTTATTTATTTATTTATTTTGCCAAAAAGACAACATTTCTAACAATATTTATAATAAAAGATTGAATAAAATTAATTTACGATTACAATAATGTAATAAGAATTGTTTGAGGCGCTCAGCGCCAGAACGGCCTAACCCACATTTTGAAAAAAATTTAACGAAGTACACAGATCGAACCAAAATTTTAAGTTTTTTTATTATATATCAAAAAATCTAAACTGTATATGGAACTGCTTTGTAATTATTAGAAAAAACTTTTATGGCTCTAAGCGAATTTAAAAAAATCTTAGAAGCCAAAATGGCCTAAGCAGCTTAGGCCAAATAAAATTTCAGAAATAAAAAAAATTTGTGTGGGTTAGGCCAAAAGTGCATCTGAACCTTCAAGCAGAAGAGTTTATTTTAGAAAATTAAAAAATACATATCAAGTTTGCCAGAATATATTCAAATTCTTGTAATAAACAAAACATCCCTGAATAATATAAAATTCCGCTAAAAATATTATTATCGACACATGCGACACGCGAACAACAGAAATTGCTTTTGGACAGATTCAATATTCTTAATATCAACATCATAAAACAGAGACTAAATGACACTACAATATTCCAACAAAGGACGCACCAGAGAGCAATAGATCGACTTTGTGATATAAGGATCGTTAAATTCTTTTGATCTTCGCTTAACGAAACCTAGCATACACATACTTTTAGAGTGTACTTTGTCGATATGGTGTTTAAAAGTTAGTTTCTTGTCAAGTATAATTCCTAAGTCTTTAATTACATCTTTTCGAACTAACTTTTGTCCGTCAATGAAATAGTCAAAATTAATTGCACTTTTTTTCCATTTAGCTTCATTCCGTTCATTTTACACCAGCTTATAAGGGTATGCAAGCTCTGCTGCATTAAGAGACCGTCAAGTGTATTGTTTACATTACAAAACAGTTTAAAATCGTCGGCATAAAGAAGATATCTGCACCCGCTGAACAATAAGGGCAAGTCATTAATGAAAAGCAAAAATAAGAGCGGCCCAAGGTGACTACCTTGAGGCACTCCAGAGGAGACACGAATATTACGCGAAATAACATCAGAAAAACTGGCAACTTGTGTTCTATTCGACAAATACGACTTGATCCAATTTAGCAAACTGCCATGTACGCCATACTTTTTTAATTTAAATATAAGCAGGTCATAGTCAACTTTCTCGAAGGCTTTACTGAAGTCAGTATAGAAAGCATCAATCTGGTTACCCTTTTCCATCTCCAAAAGAATATTTATGAAGTATAATCTGCAAGATTAGTAGTTGTAGTTGAATGAAAGGCAGAAAGTACTGCAGACGGCTGTACTGATATGTAACGAATTTAACAAATTATTATGGTTGTCTCGTTGGGCCACATGCTAAAATGGCATAGGTTAGGTTAAGTTAGAAAGGGGTTACGGAGCTGAGCCATCACAAAACACTAAGCACCATAGAGTGCCCATCGCGATCCACTGGAACCATCTATTGATGGTACCCTAACCGAAACTTTACCGTCTAAGCCTTTGATTTCCCTGCAAAATTTTGATATTTCATTGTGGCTAGTTTGGTCAGTCCAGGATGCCCCATTCCTTTGGCATGCTTTCTCAGGAGAAAGTGTCCGGAATAATTCCTATTAGAGTTATTAACTTTGCGCTATCTAAGGATTATTTGGATCCTATTGTGGTCAAAGGCCGGCCAAAAAGACTTGGGCACCCTATGTCCCTCTATTCTCGATCATTTATGGCCCGCAATACTTATACATAAATGTCATAAGTCTGAAAGAAGCAGCGAGCTACTTAAGCTTCCTGTACAGTTCAGAAATGTTCTTTGTTGCATCCAACATGTGTAGGTGGTTGCAAGTTAGGCATGTTAGCCCTCCTTTCGGTGTCCTTCCCTCGTCACTCTTTGAACTAAAATTTATGTTTCCATTACCACTTAACAAGTCTAGAGCAGACAAAAATTGCGTTTTGCATTTACATTTCCTCTTAATGACCCCAGCGCTGCACTGTACAATACAACATAACAACAACACAATCGAAATAAATTATCCTTGTACACATTCGACGATAAAGTAATTACACAAAATATGCAAATGCCATTCCGTCGTTGCAGATCCTTGACACAAACATCAAAAGCATCGTTAAACGGGGCATTCCCGTTGTGTTTTCCCTCCTGTAATCTCTACGCTCAGTCACATGATCTACAACAAGTCCCAGACACAATGGCTGTTGGTCTTGTACTTAATACCCAGTCGTCCTTTGGCAGGAGGAGCAGCAGTGATAGTGAGTGGTGACAACAAATCCCCATCTGGCAATGGCAATGAACAATAATGAAATGAAATCGCGAATATTCTCAGACGACTAGTACCCAACATCCTGTTCTTATATCTTTGGGTGGATTTTCAAAAACTGGAAAGGGGAGCTAGGGGCTACTGAAATGCTGCAGCTAGTTGGCTACGAGAAGATGAAATAAAATATAAAAACCATGGTAACGTGTCACACGAACGTACCGAACATTTATATCTTCCATAAGGACTCTTTTCTCGTGTGCCTTGGGGAGTTGTTCCTGCATCTGCTGGATAATATCATAATGTATGTTTATTCCAATTTCTTGTTGTTTTACTTTCATTGCAAAAGGACAAATCTCATATAATTTGCACTCAATTTAAATTCGAGACACAATCGCAGCGACTGCAAAACAAGCATTTAAAGGACGAGCATTTGACTTGCTTGAGTATTGAGTCCCACACAAAGAGCACAGATTTACTATTCAACGTGATATTAGATCATGAAAGCATTTAAAAGAGCAAGTTATAGATAAATAAAAAAAAAGCACAACAAGGACACGATGTTTTATCTCTAAATTAAAAAAAAAAAACGAATGTCGTTTTATTAACGTATTTTCTTTCAATTCAACGCTTTTGTTTGATATTGCGAAAAATTTCGATAACAAGAAGTGTGTTTGCTGAATGTAAGGACAACCAAGGGAAAGCAAACAAGCAAAAAGGACCAACACAAATCCCCACTACATGGAAAGAGCTAATAAAAATGCTCCTTTGCAATTATTCTTTGAGAGTTCAGTGAACTAGTTTTGTCTATATACACACTTTTGGCGGTTCAAAGGAACAGTGGAATGTCTGAGTGGGAAATTCTTTATTTTTCCTGTGTTATCCTGCAGTAAAACAATAATTAAATGGAATACGCGAGTAGTTGAAGAACGGCAATCACTTAGATGACTCAAAAACCTGCAACTGTAGAATTTGAAAAGTATAATTCTATAGCTTCGCTGTGGATCACGGTTTTGGTGCATAACAGCACAGAAGAAATCAACAAAATAGGATGACCGGAACCTACTAGATTCTAGAAGGAGAAATATGACTTTATTCGGTAAATCAGTTAGAGAGAGAGAGATGGTCAATTGTGAATATCGTTTTAGCCGGCATGATTTGGCAGTATGGGGGGCGCAAACTCATAACGATTTAAGTCCATTAGCATTGAAATTTGAATGCTTATACACAAAACCGTTCTGTAAGTATTTCAAATTGAAATGCAAAATTCTAAAGACTTTCGGTTTTCCACTGCGACTTATTAGATTTCCTTTACGCAAACAAATGAGAACTCACTTTATTTTTAAGTTTTTTTCCGAGCACGAGACAAAAACTCTATACACCAATTTCAGAATGCAACACAATTGACACATCAACGATTACTGGGTGCAAATAACCACCTCAATTTAATCAAGCGTAATCTGTACTGACATGTTAGATCATAAAACCGTTTCTAGAGAATTTAAAGAAAAAAATTCGGAAATACGTGGCTAGCGTAGCTAACCACTGACCCTGAAAGAGTTAAAGCCACCTCTAGAGATCCCCAATGTAGTCACCTCGGACCGTTGATCTTCTTTTTGACAATCAACGATGTCGATTGTATCATACAAGACTCCTCTTGATATCAGTCTATGCAGACGACATGCAAATCTACTGACATACAGCGTTGTCATAAGTGCAGATTTGTTTGCATTTTGCAGATTTTCAACCCAGCTGCAGGCTCTTAAAATCTTAAAATCTGGGTGGCAGCTTTTGTCTGCATACGCACTAATATATTTTGTTCATTTTAAAAAATAATTTCAACTATTCTTTTTTCTTCACTTCTCTTCGCTCTCTGCTGTCATTTTCATATTCAGCCCTTCTTTTATCTTGCAATGTTCAAAGAGACTGAACGCAGTAGCCTGTCAAAATAACAGTTTTTGATGTCGAATTCTAAAACTCCAACAAAAATTATGTAACATAATGTATATATTTTCTTTATTTGTTTTATGATTGTTATATAAATAAAAAATATTTATGAAGTCAAATTATTTCCATACAAATCTGCGTTGCAGATTTTTTTTCATGCTTACAGATTTGTTGAAATATTTTCATGGCAACACTGCTGAGGGATTCTCGCCCTTTTCAACAAGATGACTTAAATAGATTTTCTATCTGGTGGCAAAAAAAAATGTTCTCGTACTCAATGCAAACGAATGCCAAGCTATCACCTACTCTCGTAAACGTCTCCCACCACATTCCATATCTTACTTGATCTACAAGTTGCAAGGAACCTGTTCTCTTAGTAACCTCATAACGTGATTTATGATATCACCTGCGAAAGTGTACTCAAATCCATAGTATAACTATCGATAGTTAGATTAGCAGTGCCAGTTCTGCGCTCAGTTTTGTGAAGCGTTGATCTAAGGAGTTCCCGAACCCATATGTCACGAAATTTCTATACCTACACCTTCGTAAGGCCCTTGCTTGAATTCGCTAGCCAAGTATGGTCTCCTTACTAAGCAATCGACACTAAGCGAATCGAAGCTGTCCATCCAGCGTGGCTAAATATCTCATCGGGCTCGATGACTCTTTTTATTTTATTGCCAGAAGGCCGAGTAAGGTCAATCCTTCCTGAGTTATGAAGTAGGCTCTGCGACATTCCCTCCTGTGGCACATTGTATTGAGTTTACTTCTCAATTTTTTTTTAAGGTAAAGTAGTATTATAATAATTCGAGCCTACTTAGGGCAAAGTAGGGATCTTTTCTGAAAAGCATCGTAATATGTCTGATTATAGAATGTTATTCCCAAATCTTGGCTCCTACCAAAAGTAACGGGTACCAGCACAATTACATAGGCCTATAGAGGCCGAGGCGTGGGCACCGTAGCGCAAGTGGTTAGTGCGTCGGACTACTGAGCCAGCGGTCTTGGGTTCGAATCCCGCCGCAAACACCTAAAAAGTTTTTCACAGTGCCCACCTCTTTCGAATGTCTGACAAGCATCAAAGAGTATCATTTGTCACGATTGAGCTTCTCAACTCGCCGTTCGGAGTCGGCAAAAAACTGTAGGTCCCTTCCATTCGTGCAAAAATATAGCACGCACACACAAATGGTTGCGAGAAGCAGGCCCAGGTTCACCTCGAGCTGTAGCGCCAACTAAGTAAGTAATAGAGGCCGATTATGATCCAAGTATCTTGGGGATATTTAACCAAGGTACTCATGAGAACCATTTGGAGCTTTGTATAAAGCGAAAAAGGCTTCTAACGTCATTTTGTGCTAATTCACTAAGATCGTCGGAGAAGTATTTTCTACTACGAGAAAGAGCTGGGAATGAACGGAGGAGATGTGTTGGGTTCTCATCATTTTCTTTGTCTCTGGAACTCATATAGAATTCCTAGTTGCAGGGTTGCCTATAAGGCACTGTTCTGTTATGACACAGATAGAAGGTAGATAGAGCGGTTTAGATCTAGTCTAGATCAGATTTGTCTGGTGGCAAGGCATCTAACATTGGTTTCATTGAATGTGTCAAGTTTGAGTGTTAACTTGTAAGTAGCGAAGGGCATACGTATATTCTTCTTATCGGATTGTTCCTAGTTTAGGGAGCTCGTCTCTGTTCCCCGGCATACAGTAAATGTGAACATTGAATTGAATATTGAGATGGCTAATCTCTATGAGAGATGAACGGCATTTGGAGGTGATCTTAGAAGTGGATGACACTGATGGCAGAGATTTCAAGGTGCTTCTGAAAACGCCATAATCTCCGCTTGAAACACACTATAGTGATAAGGGAGGCGGAAGGAGAGATTGAGTTTTAATCTGTCTGAGAAAACATCTCCTCCTATAGTCCTATACCATAATTGGTTTTAGAGTCATTAGTGTAGAAGCGTATCGACTTGTATGTTATAGCTCCTAAGTCATCCCAGGAGGTCCTATCGGGAATAATGACCTTAAAGTTTTTATCAAAATGTTTGTGTTCTTAGTTCTGCACGGTTAAATCGCGCATGCTAGTGAAAAGCCTAAAAAAGTAGTGGCCACTCGTTTACTACCACTGTCCGTCCCGTCATCATATGTATAGTAATCTTGTGCTTCTTGCATAGAACCGTTAGATCCTTCAGGTATTCCCTAAAACTGTTTTGAGTTGATTCTCTGGCATAACAATACCTTACTTGCTATATTTTCTGTCAAGGTTTACCGGTACGCATCTTCCCATTAAGTACCATTTTAACGTACACAAAGTATTTTCACCGACTAGCCCCCTATGGATAATTTCAATCTAAAGCCCTTATCTTAACCTCACAATTAGCAGGGGAATCTCTGCGAATTCACACACACTTACTCGTTATAACGAAATTTCTCTCACTTCAAAACTTTGTGTATGTGTGTGTGTGCTCACTCGAACGAAAAGCACAAACACCAATTACAAAGATACTTCATTAAACCATCTAATCGCAGCCCAAGTATCTACTGCTGTAAGATATACATCGCGTACCGGCAAGCCCATAGCCCAACCGATTGCTAATTACAATACCAATTTTCGGAATTAGCCAGGTAACACTTTCTCATTTGGGATTTACCATTCTCTCTGCAATTCGCTACTGCACAACCAGATTCAGGACAGCAGCAAACAACGAGTATGTGGCTATCGTCCCATTTGCACTCACCGATTATACTCGTATCTGTTCACAATAAATTATTCCCAATTAATGTGAGTTTCAGTGCTGATTAGCATTTCATTTGTTACCATGGACTGGAAGAGAAGGTACGTATGGTCTAAAACCAGGACAACAGATCGATATAAATGCAGAGTGCAAACAATTGACCAAATATACGAATACGACGAGTATGCATGTTGTCATAGATAAAGTTTACTCGTATCTCCATCTATTGGATACTCTTGTCGATTCTTTTGTGAACATTGCCAATTTCATCCGTTTATGGACAAACATTGAATTTTATTGTGCACCATACTCGGCTCGTCGCGTCGTCGTTGTCATCCCAGATACACGAGAGATACAACAAACTGGTAGAAGTATCTTGTATGCAAGGGACAAGACGAATGACGATGCTCGTTTAGCGCTGGTGAATTTATTTCGATGGAGGTGTGTCCTAACATTTTAGTAAGGAAAAGTCTTAATTAAATGCTCTTGCCATTCCCGGAATAACCCTGAAAAGAGCTAAGTAATTGCCTGGATCACCTATTTGCTTATTCGGCGATTAAATTGTTTTCTCCGAGGCAATAATGTTCCGCTGTAGCTACTGCTGCTTCTCTACGGATTGTATCTTCCTTTGTGTGCATTTTCACTCCTAATCGTCAGACTTGTAATGAGATACATGGCTCTGGGATGGCGGCGTCTGGGATGGTTTATTCCTCTGCAACATCAGATAGGTTCGCCGTTTCGCTTAACAAAAACTTTCGGTAGATAGTTGGCCATGGAATTAAAAAACAAAACAAAATTTAAATGTTTATGAGGAGATGTGTGCGCTTTTCTTTTTTCACAAACCTCTATCTACCCGAGTTGGCTGTTGTACTGTTTACATGGAAAGATGAAGACAGATGGTTAGTTTTAAACAGAAGGTGATTTGCCTGAAGCCGAGACAAGACTTGTGCGCTTTGGCTTCGGTTGAGGCCATCTCGTCATTTGATAAATGCCATAAATTGTGTGATTGGCTTCGATGGGACGGATGCGATTGTTCCATCTATCATCTGTCATTTGAAATGGAAATTGACCATTTGAACTTTTATAGGTCGATAGGGTAATTGGCATGGTTACATGTAATGAGTGGAGGTAGTTTTCTTTGGCCTTCTTTCTGTGGCGATGTTTAATGGGGGAATGGTAAATGAGAAACTACGGAAGAGGAGGTACTAGAGTATGGCTTCAATTGCTTTATCGAACAATGTAAATGTCACTTGAACTACATTTATTATGTCAGTGAGAAAGTGGATTTTGAATGATATATCGACTGTGAGGTTCTTAATAATAAATTTGTCTCCACGCCAACGTTAGCTAGTGGCATGCCTTACAGTTCTTTTCCCACTCAAATGGAACCCACAAACAGCACTTTCAACTTCAGTAGACTGCAGCAAGAAGCTATTGTTAAGGCATTAATGCCGATCAAGTCCAATGCTACCGGGCTTGATCTAATACATCCTAAATTTGTGTGACTGCTGCTTCCTCACATCTTTCCTTTCCTTACCCATACCCATATTGACCACAATTGAGATTCCAACTGAATGTAAAGGGGCCAAATCAATCCTATCCCTAAAAAGCGAACGGCTTACTCAATAGAATATAGGTCAATTGCTATCCTTCTGTTCCATTCGAAGATATTAAAAAATACTTGACTATCAATAAGCTGTTGAATAGTAATTGTTAGTCTGGGTTTCGTCCACAGCGGAGCTGTAAACAAGCCTTACTTTTTGTCAGAGTTCTCTGAGTTTGTGTTAGAGTTCTCTAAAGCATCTGACACTATCAACCACTCAATTCTTTGTTTCAAACTAGAAAATAATTTCGGCTTCTCCTTAGAGTCTTGCTAATTAATACAATCCTATCTTAGTGGAAGGCAATAGTGTGTAGTGGCTTATCGATTCTCCTCAAATTTGCTTAATGTTCCAGCTGGCGTACCCCAGGGTTCAATCCTCGGACCAATTGATGATGTGCAACTTCTAACAAGCCGCCCATATTCTGAGAAAAACGAAGCCGAATACCGACTTGTCTTCCATTCTTCATTGGTCTAGATTCTAGAAATAACCATCATTATATTATTTCTGTAGTATAGGTACCATTTGCGGCTTTCACACTTAACCAATCTTAACACATGATGTGTCAAAAGAAAGAGATTTTCCTGGAGCACTGACGAATCGCAGTTTCACTTTATAAATTTTAAAAATTAAAAAAGAAGGAAGTTTGGTTTTTGGGGGTTGGATTTTCTCTTGCGAGAGTTCTCGCAGACTAGTCTTCTTTTAAATTCACAAAAATCGAAAACCCTTCCCATACACAGGCAACCCTTTGATATGTCAATCTTATCCGCAAATACTCTTGGAAACAACTTGACCTGGAACGATCATTTAAAGTGCTATTGGGAAGGTCTATGGTAGTATTCGCGTCCTTCATGTGCCCCAAGGGTTCATTCCCATAACAACTTAACTATAAGGTCATTAGTCGTTACATATGAAATTGTCGATCTACCGATCATTCCTAAAGTGATCGTTGTGGCGTAAAGTTGTGCAGAGAAATTGCAAAAAAAGTTTTTTTTTAAGAAAAGAGTGCAGCCTAATCTTTCTAACGGTAAAAAACATAGAAAATGCTTTCACCAACAAATATAAGGGCAATTTTCGTTTTTCAGTTTAAAACAAAACATGAACGCAGCGACTAAAGAAATTAACGGTGCTTTTGGTTTGGGTACGTGTAGTGAGAGAATTGTTCGAAACTGGTTTACCAAGTTCAGCGAGGGAGATTTTTCGCTTGAAAATTTGCCAAGGGGTAGACCAGGGAATGTCATTAATCCTTCCTCAAACGCGGAGAAACAAACACGGCCCAGTCGTACTGTAGAGAAACCGACATAATGGACAACAAATTGCTCCAAAAACCACCGTCACTGGTAAACAGGCATGGTCCCATACTGCTGCATTCAAGACAACATACCGCACAGTCGACGTTGCTGAAGCTGGCGGAGTTGGATTATGAAGTTTTGCCTCATCCGCCTATCTTACCGGACTTACCCCCGACCGATTACCACCTTTTCCGAAGTTTGGGAAATCACCTCCAAAAGAAACAGTTCATAAGCCCAGATGCCATAAAACAGGACTTTAAGGACTTCCTAGCCCGGAAAGATAAGGACTTTTTCAAAAGAGGCATTTTTGCTTTGGTGGAATGTTGGAAAAATGTCACAGATATAAATGGAGATTATTTTTTGGAATAAACTATTTTAATTTTTGAAAATATGTTCGCTCCATTTTTATTTATCTGTTATTTTGATTCTGAGCGGTTGAAAAATAGCAAATTCTTGTGGACAGTTCCTGTTTCAAAAAAGCGTAGCAAAATTGCGGTATTTAGGGAGAGTGCGTAGCAGCGTAGCAAATTTGACTTTTTTGAAAATCGCTTAGCAGTTTTGCTACGATCGTAGCGAAGTGGCAGCGCTGGTAACGACCTGATATATACTATTAGCTAAGACGCTTTTACTATCTGTTTTGTTGTATGGATGTGAAATTGTTTGAAACGTGGACTTTATAACTAACTCGAACCCTTAATGTTCTATAGTCAAAAACACTGTTCTATACAACAACATTGCTCGCTATGTTTTTAGTATAGGAAGAAATTTATAGAGCTGATAGAATAGATCGTATTGGTGGTGGTGTTGCTGTTTATGTTAGAAATGGTATTTTTCGAAATGTTAAAATTAAGGCTGTATCCCAATGCAATAGTGAGATAGATTTCTTGTTTCTCGATCTAACAGCTATTAACGATACAATTCTTCTCGGAGTGGCTTATAGACCTAACAAGACGATTAGCCTATGTCATCTTACTTCCTTGCTAGAAGATTTGTCTATCACTTCACCCAACGTAATCCTGTGTGGAGACATAAACAGTGATCTCTTATCTGATCGCAAGCTTACCGAGACTATGTGTTCACTAAATCTTTTTCCAGTCAACTCTACTACTCCAACTCATTTCAGTGATACCTCGAGCACGCTACTTGATGTATTTTTCGTTAGCGAAACCAGGAAGGCACTCTTCTATGATCAATTATCTGCTCCCGGGTTTTCAAAACACGATCTAATCTACTTAACTTTTGATTTTCATTATCAGGATGAAACTAAATCATTTGAATTTAGAGATTTTAGACATATCGACTACTTAGTACTGGAAAATAATGTGCGTAGTATAAACTGGGAACAAATATACTTCATGTCATCACCCGAACTAAAAGTAGGATTCATCCAAAACAATGTGAATCATTTATTCAATATTCACGTCCCTATTACGACTAAATTTATTAGACATAGAGTAAACTCATGGTTCACTAGTGACATCCGCGAACTTATGAAAAAACGCGACGATGCGTATGAGCGATGGAAGCGTTTTAGAATAGGAGATTACCATAAGGCTTTTCGAACTCTTCGTAATAACGTAGTCTACAAAATACGCGCTGCCAAAACACGTTTTTGCTCTGAACGCTTAAATACATCATTGACTGGTAAACAGTTCTGGTCCAATTTAAGGGAAATTGGTCTGGGTAAACAAAAGAGTCGCCTCGCCGGTGATGTAGATTGCAACGAACTAAATCGGAATTTCGTGTCTCATACTTCTCCGTCCGTTCCATTACCCTCGCGTGCTTCCAACTCCAACGTTAACACCTTCCCATCTCATAATGTTGAGTTTCAATTCTCTCTAATAGATCAGGCGGACGTTGTCGAGAGCTTACTTTCAATCAAATCCAACTCAGTCGGTGCCGACGATATGCTTCCTAAGTTTCTCAAAATTATTCTACCCATCATTTTACCGTTTGTCACCCATATTTTTAATCAAATCCTTATAACAGGCGTATTTCCTTCGGCCTGGAAGAAATCTAAAATCTTGCCTATACCAAAGAGTGCTAAATGTAAAGATTTTCGTCCAATTGCTTTACTTTCTTTTCTCTCTAAAGTTTTCGAAAGAATTATGCAAAAACAAATAAATAGGTATCTTACAACGAATAATATACTGACTCCCCACCAATCTGGGTTCCGTGCTAAGCATAGCTGTACCACTGCGCTTTTAACGGTAGTAGACGACTTAAGACAAAACCTAGACAAAAATCAGGTATCGTTTTTAGTGCTCCTGGATTTATCCAAGGCCTTTGATACCATCAATCACGAAATACTGTGCAATAAACTTAATTATAAATTCCACTTTTCTAGTTCCGCTGTACGTCTGGTGTCCTCGTATCTAGCTGGTCGTCAGCAGGCAGTATTTGTGAATAATAAAATGTCAGAATTTCTTCCTAATATATGTGGTGTTCCACAGGGATCTATTCTAGGACCCTTACTGTTCTCTCTATATGTTAACGAGTTGCCCTCAATCGTCATTAGTTCTTCTGTTGAAATGTATGCCGACGACACCCAATTACACAAGAGTTGCTCACCTGATTCAATTGATCATTGTGTTAGTTGCATAAACTCTGACTTGAATAAAATCTTTAATTGGTACCAACAGAATCTGCTACTGATCAACCCAAAAAAGTCCAAATGTATTGTCATTTCAAAAAAAGCTATATGTACGTCAAATTTTCCACCTATCTGCATTAATGACGGTCCCATTAATTATGTAACCACTGCTAAAAAACTGGGTATGATATTCAACAAAACGTTAACTTGGAGCGATCACATTAACACAACAGTGGGCAAAGTTTATGGCGTCCTTCGCTCGCTATGGGCGACCCGATACTTCACTCCCATAAAAACGAGAGTCCTAATAACTAAAACCCTTATTACACCAATACTCACTTATGGTTGTGAAGTCTTTGGTAAATGCGATTCTGCTAGCAATCGGAAACTTAACGTTGCCTACAATAATGCTGCTCGATATATATTTGGCCTGCGAAGATACGATCGCATCTCTCACTTTTCTCACCTTATCTGTAACCTCTCGTTTGATAGCCTTTTAAAGTACCGTACAATTTCAATGTTGCACAATATATTAAATACACATCAACCCTGCAGTCTTTTTAACAGACTTACTTTTTGCACATCTGCCCGGACTAAACTAGTTTTACCCCCGCGATTCTCTTGCCTGACTTCCGAGCGCCAATTTTTTGTCAACGCCACTCGGCTCTGGAACTCCCTCCCTCTCCATATTCGAGAAATTAGAGTGAAAAAAAGATTTCTTAAAGAATTAAAATCTTTTTTGTCCACTCCCTAATCTATATTATTTGCTTTCCTTTGCTTTGTTATTTATTATTGCTGTTTAATGGTAGCTTTCTTAATTTTCTAATTTCTTTTTATAAGCTTATCACTACTTGAAAAGATAATGTATCTTACTGTGTAAGCACTCAAGATTAATCAAAATAAATAAATAAAAAAATAAAAGATACGACCAAGTGTCGGCCTTCTCGAAAAGAATCTGTGGCTGCAGTCTCAATAACCTCTTAATATTTCGCTCGCTGTCCTACCTGCATCAAATCATGCAAACTCCACAGCCTGATTACCTGTACAACAAGCTGAATTTCCCTCGATCAAAAAGGGCATTCACGCTTATTTTTTCCCGATCCTACTATCTAACTACTGAACCAGTTTTATATTCATGTTGTTCGCCTTTGGAACTCCCTGATTGATGGTTGAATACATAAAGTCACTGAAATATGTCATATAACACTAATAGAAGGTTGCAATATCCATAATTGTGACAAAGGTCTACGCATGGAAAGTAATTTCTTATAGCTATATCACTGCGACGTAGCTAAACACAGTTCTTGGCACTTTTCCCAAGGTAAAGTCTTGACTTCATGTCACACCTGAATTATCTTACCTGTACATAAGCTACTCGTACATTTTCCTTTACCATCTGCCGAATTATCTCAATGAATAGCCATATCTAACAGAATACTATAAAAACTAACTGCTTTATAAACTTTCATCATCTTTAACCATATGGAAGTGCTAAATGGTCCTTAAATTAATCCCAAGTACTACGCAAACACACACACAAGCAGACACCTTCCACTCTCAATGACAGTAAGTACTCATAAGGAAAAATTTAACGACATTTCATGACACATCATCATAATCCTGTAAAAGTCACATCATTCGAATTTAACCAACCGCAACGTTTCTTCACACATATCCTTGCTGCTTTCCATTCCCTTTGGCCCTCAATCTCTCTCCCTCACACGCACACACGCTCGCTCACTTTGCGTCAACACGAACGAATTCTTCGAAAGAAAATCTGTTAAAGCTGATACGAATGACTTAAGATTGTCACTGTCACTGTTGACTGCGTCCAATTTACACCTAACAAATTGAAAGTCCCTTTTATGAGTACAGCAGCATCATCATCAATGGAAGTGGGAGGAAGTGTTAAGATTATTTTGTGTTCAAAAGGATATTACAATTTTTGTAGAAGGATCACACCACACACCCATTTCGTGGAAACTATGTACTTGTAGTTAGAAGAAAAAGGGAAAACAAAATTATCTTATGAAATCAATTTCATATTTGAATTGAAAGGAGAACGATTCACAGAGATCCTTCCGAGCGATTACCTTAAGTATGCCATCTAAATGCAGTCGAACGGAAATGGAATTATCATAGAAAAACATTGAACAGTTTATAAAAGTCAAATGTATTTGGAGATTTTATTTTTTTATATTTGGTCCACCCACACAAACACTTACAGCCCAGCCTACACATGGTAGATGAGACGACTGACTTTGTCGGTTTTTCGCACAAGGATCAGCATTTAGATTGAGAAAACGTTTTATTTTAACGAAATCATGACGACATTCAACGATTTAGAAAGTACAAGTACTATACATATTTTTATTTACAAAAAAATAATAAAAAGTTGCGGCAACAATGTTGCACAGCACAGAATAAACAGTGTACCTACTCGTATCTATAGAAATTTATCAGTAGTTCATAGCTGCAATTGTAAGCTAGCTGCACAGCCGGAATAGAGTAGGCTGGTTTTTCTGTAATCTTTATGCACCAATGACCATGTGTTCAATTAGAATTCACTTCGCAACTGATACGGATAACAAGCGCCCGGTTCATTGGACTGGGCCCGCAAAAGTTGTTAATGTAAAAGAGTGCAGCAATTTTGAATAAAAAAATAAAAATAAAAAAAAATAAAAAGATACAAATTACAGTTTCAGCAATATAGTGGCCAGTCATGCACTGAGAGAGGGGCGCTTATCAATGATATGCAAAGGTACTATGGAAACTCGTTCCTTTTCTGCTGTAAGAACCTGCTGATTGTTTAAAATTGTTGCACGCAAATGGTGTGCTTTAAAAAAAAGAAACGAGAAGTCCTTATCTTAAGACGAAAAGACTGGGAGATAGAGAGGAAAAGAGTAGCTAGTGGTTTGCAACTTAGTAGTGTACGCAGTTGGGAAGGTTCGTTGCGATATTTTTTAACGATCGATTATGATTTGCAGGGAACCCACTCCAACAGATTGCATTTTATGTACTCCTTTTAAAGAGAAGAAGTAATATTAGATTAGAAAGGAATTCTAGCTTGTCGAACTGTCTACATAGAACATGTGCTACAGCACAAAATCACTATATGTATTTTACTCATTTTCTAAAGAAGATGAATGATACAAAAATATCGAATAAAATAGCAAAGTATCGCATATACGTTGCACTTTTAAAAAGTTGCAGTTATAGAGGTACAATTTATTTAGTGCGATTATAACGAAATTGCTCTTATCAAAGGTCGCATTAAACATGGTTTTATTGTATACAAAAGTTAGAAAGAATTATAATATTGCCTATTTCAAATGTCGTTGTCTAAATAAATAAAATTTTTTGAATTCTTAAAGGTTTTCGATAAAAAATCAAAGACGGGTAAAAACATACAATCTGAGCAAACTGATTAGCTATCAGTTTTATTTAACATCCTTCACTCACGCTTAAGGGGCTATGAATACCCTTATAATGTTACACAGAGCGCGAGCATATTAAGGACAGGACAGAGAGACAGACACATCGGCGTAGTCACAGGAAACTCAGATGTTAAGATTCAACGAACTCTATGGGTGGTGTCCAGCAAGCAGAGTAATTTCTTCAGCCAAACCATCAATTTCAACTAGCTATGGGTGGTGTCCAGAGAGAGATGGTATGGAAATTAGGGTTTTGACGGGTATTCTAATAAATGAGTATACTTTAAAACCTTCGTAAAGTCATACTTTATTTAAAAAACAAATTTTAAAATTATGATTTAGTTAGAAAATCGCACTAATTGCCAACTGTGGTTAAAAAAAATAGGTAAAAAATCATTTTTTCGCTTTTTACCTGCCGCGGTTTTTTCCAAGTATCATGAAATCTGTGAGTTTTTCAGAATACTTACTAAACATTTCTTTATTTACAATTGTTACGGTCATAAGAAAAAATAATAAAACGGTATGTTTAATACGCATTTTTTGTAGAAAATCGATCTGAAAGTCAAACAAATGTATGGGCAAGATTTAGGATATTGATTTAAAAATAAAATATCTGGAGAGCAAAAAAAGGTATCCCATTTATTTAAACGCAGTTAAAAAGGGTGTTATTTCTAAAATTAAAACCCTAAAAGAAGTTTCTGTAGTAAGTATTAGCGGAGATATTTGAGTTAGTATGGGTCAAGGTACATCAAAATAGGTGTTTTCTTAAATTCTCGATAAATGATGTCCAAATTGGAGATAGACCCTTGCTGTTGAACGATTTTTTTCTTAGAATAAACCCAAGAATCATTTACCAAAGTCTTGACATTTAACTTGGAAACACCCTGTATATATTATATTATATATTTTTATCGTTGCTTATGATTCACAGTATTTTTCAGCGTGACAAGCGATGGCGACTACCACCACGGCACAGCCACCCACTAATGGTGTAAAGGAGTAACAAAGAGCTAAGAACTTGCCTTTAACATTAACGGTTTTAAAATTTGAGATCAGCTGTGCTCTATTGCGATACACTTCAGGGCAAGCGATAATTTAGATCTCATGGCTGGAGAACCAAAATAAAATTGAATTGAAAGGCCTCCGAAATAAATAGCAGGTTTCCCAAGTTAACGAAAAATAGTCGCGATGGACCCATTTCTTGGTTTAAGTGAGTATGTCATAAGTTATCTAACCTAGCCTTATTCATCAGTATTTCTAGACTGAAAGCTCCTTCAAAACCGACGAGGTCAGAATAATAATTAGAATTTGAACACAACTCCCCGTTCTTACCTCAACTCCTGCCATTCTATGCGACAGCGATAGAACAATGCTACTCTGGACACAAAAGAAATAAGCTTGATTCAACCCCAAGGAAATATTTCGGAATGCCTCTCAACAGCCACTCTTCCTTGGACACTGAAGTACATGTACATGGAATTTTTAGATACTTCTGCCGTGTCTGTTATAACAAGTTACTCAGCGTCGCATAATCATTGATGTAGCCACAACCTCATTGCTTCTTAAGGCTGCCTTGCAGTGAAGAGGAATCGTGGCAACTGATTAAGAGTATCTTGGTATATTTGGCTGCAAACCCTGCTCGGTAGTGCGTAAGCGCTATATACGTAGATATTTGTTTCCAATAGGAATTAGCAAAAGCAATTAAATAAAAAATTCCCAAATGCGAAAGGATCAAAATGTACCTAGCCATATGCTCCTACTCTCAGATTAGATTCCTTCTAAGTCCTGCGATAATGAATGAGAGATGCCACTCAGTGGATACACCATGTTTCCAAGTAGTATATAAACTAAATCCTTCAGTAATGAATGAAAGTTGCTACTTAATGTGACCACGAACGCATATCCTACACTAAACGTAGGACTCACATTCTCAGTTGCACCCTCTTATAAGCGAATTTAAGATCTTATTGCAGTACTTCAAAACAAATCCCTTGCATCCTTTATAGTCGTAACCCGAAACAGTGCATTTCCTTCCACCACAAACGACGACAAAAAAGAACGACTCCACCACAACTGTTTCCACCGCCAGTAATCACATGTCTGGTCTAAGCTCCAAGGATTTACGTAAGTGGAAGAAATTACTCCCCCGCACCGAGAAAGGATATACAATTACTTTTGTTTTTCTGCTGGATTAAGTTCAAATCAAAAGAATGACTTTCTTTCGCTCCCACCATCCCCGTGTACACAGACCACAGTCTCCTCCCATTCAATTGGACTGAAAATAGATTGGGGACTACCGTATATTGGCTTAGAGACTTTCGTCTATGGAGTTCAAATGTGTGTCTCACTTTGTTAGTGCTGTTCAAAGCTACGACTACACATTTGCATGCATTTGCTGCTGCTAGTAGCAACTGTCAACCCGCATTCCTAGAAGGACTCAAATGCCTTTTAGTGTAATTGAGGGATTGAAGAACAATATCCTGAGAGCACAGAAAAAAAGGAGGAGGCGATCCTAATTAAAAGAAAAATAACAACTTAAATGCAGACTTTGGTTCTGTTGCAGAAAAAAAAGCCACAACCCTTTCACTCTCCACAGGAAAAGGATCTAAAGAAAGTATGAAGGTATCCTGAATAATAAAAAAATGTATTCTCAACTGCTGATTGAATTGCGAGTCGCTGGTGTCGTAATCGACGTCAGGTTTAAAAACCAGACCCGTACGAGTTTCTTAAAAAAAAAACAAAAAAATTAAACTTACTTAACCGAATTAATTGGCTTTTCTTGGGGCAAATTAAGATTCCTTTTTTTATCAGCTTTCTTTCTGCTTTTCCATATGTCGGCGGTTAGAGAAGGTAGGACGACTGCGTCCTTTTCGCAGAAAGTTCCTCCTTTTTTGTATGCAAAATATCTTTATAATTGAGAAACGTCTGAATTTTAATTAGAGAAAAATTCTAGCAGGAACAAAAACGGGACAAAGGAAACAGGGAAAACTCTAGAGCAACTTCAGCATTTTTTTTTGTCTCCTTTATTTCTGTTTAGTTCGTTCCTTTTTTTTTTGTCAATTCATTTGATCCTGATTTTTATTCCCATCTAATGTCCCATTGGAAGAAATGTTAATAGCCACTCCACAAATGACTATTTGCTGATGAATAGAATGAGCAATTTAAATGCAGACAATGCTTGGGATTGGTGGTTAATGTAAATTCGAGGAAGATTACTATCAGCAAGAAAAAGGCAACTTGCAGATGACTTTTGGAACATAGAAAAGGGTAATGGAGTGCCAAAAACAATGTCTTTGAAAGGAAAATCGTTTAAACTCAAAAAGGATCTTGGCATGGTTTGTTCATCTCAATTCCTTTTTTCCCACAAATTTCAAAACGACACTAGCTTCAAAAGCTCTTGGCTAAGCTTTAAAAATAAAATACACTCATAAAAGTTGTCACGATTTTCGCAAGAGATGGCTCTGTCAGTACATATGTATTTAAGAAATAAAACTCTTTGTTGGCATAAGGAATAAGTTAAGGAGGAAACCATAAAAAATTATAAAAACAAGTAAAACTAAGCTATGTATTATGAAAAAAAAAAGACAAATGGTCTATTGTTATTACTTTTTGTCCTTTTGTGCGTTATAGTACGTTTACACCGAGCTGAAATCTCGAGATTTCGATGAACATTCACCGAAACATCGAGTTGAAGAGGTTCCAGCTGTCAATTTTGAAGTGGCTGGCAAAACTAGGGATGGGCGATTGAGAATTAGTTTCATAATCGAATAAAAAGACAATTCGGTGTTAGCCGAAAACAATCGAATAACTATCAAATTGTATTTCAGAAAATTTATTTTACTAGGCGAGTATACTAATTGGTCGATTGTAGAAATGCATGTCTCAATTTATTCATCTTGGTACCAGTGTGACTTTTGAATTTGGATCTGAAATCTGAACGCATGCAATTTGATATTTAAAATAAAAAGATTTTCTTCAATTTCAATTTAAGTTTATTAACCTCATTTACAATCGAACTATCGCCCAAAACAATCGACTCCTGTCAACTAAAGGAGCTCACACATCGGAGCGTTACGCGGTAGCGGTATAATGGTATGAAATCCTATTGCCGTAAATATAGGTGCACACACTGAGGTGGTTTACAATTTTGTACCGCAGCAAGCTACGTTGACCGCGTACCGCCTGTCAAAATTTTATTGAAATTGAAAATAAAATATGAAAAATATAACAGAGACAGAGAGCGGAGAACAATCGAATTATTCGATTGTTTTTATTCGCAATTGCCCATCTCTAGGCAAACAATTGTTTGTTGACATTCCTCAGTTGGTGATCAAAATGTTTTTTTTTTGGTACTTTTTCGTTGCCCATTGTCTGAAAAGATTAACAAATTATATAAAATAAATATTCTCTTGCAAACTTACCTGTGTCCTGTCAATTGGCCACAATCATTTTGGCATTTAATATTTTGACATCTATAAATGAACACCAAAATAAACCGAAGTTCACGCTGTAGACTTGTTCGCTTTGACAACCTCTCACGGACGGATGAACTCAAAAAGATTTCAAGACGATTTCGCCGAAATCTCGAGATTTCGAAAGCTCGAAAATGTATGGCGAAACCTCGGAGATTTGGATGAATTTGCCGAAATCTCGGGGTTTCGTTTGGTGTAAACGTAGTATTAGATACAATATCCTGAATGCTAAACTTCTAGTCCTAATTGACTGTCACACTATTAATTGACGAGATATTCATCATCCATAATCTACACACATCGATGCTACAGTGCTGCGCCCCGTTTAATTTTGAGAGCTTTGCCAAGCTCGTGAATCTGTCCAGGATAACGATGCTTGGTAATGTGTAAACATCTTAGCTCTCGGTATGGGCAAAATGTTCGCCGTTATCCGTCACGCGCAACCAAACTTGGTATTAGTGCGTTGTCTGTATATGATTCTCCTAGTACTGTAGATTAAAAACTGTTTGAACGCGCATCAGTGAGACCCACTGCACGGATTTTGATGAAGCGTTGACATAGTGATTGCTTAAGTTCCTCCTCAACAACGTTTATAACTTTTATCCCGAAAAATGGCATGGTTTTTAGAAAATAGTGAACAAATTGCATATTTGAAAGGCAAATTATAATCATTCAGCTCTAACTCAATAATGGCTTATCGGATGGAAAAATAAAAAAAAAGGTGAAATTAGTAGATTTGTCACTGATTAATTTGAGATATAAAACATCCTCCTGCGTTGTCCTGAAGTTGAGCAATGTTCAAAACAATTATTCCAAGCATCGCCCACAATTTTCTTTCAGTGGAGATCACTTCCAACAGTCGAGCAGCAGTGGGTATCGTTGCAATAGTGTGTGTCTGAGTATATGTGCGCGCTCTAACATGTTCATAATACTTTGCATTTCAATGTTCTGAAATCATTATCATAATTTGCGGCCCTCCGACTTAACCAATCTTAACGAATGAGGTGTCAAAAGAAAGACAATTTTCTAGAGCAGTGAATTGCATTTTAAGTTTATAAATATGTATTATTATTAAAAAATTAAAAAAAAAAAACGATCAAAACGAATGTTCTACCCAAAATGAACTCCTGTTGTTTTAAGAGCTTGTTCATATATGTATTTATTTATGTATGCATATGTGTTTGCTAAATGAAAGTCATCTGGGATAAGAATTTGTTGTTCATTAGTACGAAGCCAATGTAATATTGCCCTTGGCTGTGGCGTCGTCAGGGATAGTAGCTTCGTTTCTGCCCAGTGGTAAAACTTCTAATGCAATGTTTAAAAGGCCCATACAATTAGACCACTGAAAGTCTAGCTTATAACATTCCCTGAAATAGTGATGAAACTTGGGTTTTACGTGACTGTGTCGGACGAATGCACGATGGCATACCGTAAGGCAGTGGAAGCCGTTAACAGAATCTTACAGGATATATGACAAAATGATAGGCATTACAATACTATTTTGCGGAGAATTATGGCAAACGTTATCAGTAGTGGCACGAAGTACAAGAGCTGACGAAGTAAACGCCTGTCTGAAAAACGCAACGCTCTAAAACTCAATGGACATTGGTCTAAGTGAGCAGTGGCTGATTGGTTACATCCATCTACCAAAAGTAAGCTTTAAAACTATTAACAGGAATTCAACCCAAAAAGACTCTAACGTTTCGATGTAAATATTATTGGATTAACGACCTCTACTAGCTCACGATAAACCAATAACATAACTTTTTCACTGATTTCAGGGTAACCACATCATAAGTATCCATCAACTCTTTAGTGCAAAGTTCAGTCACATATGTACACTCCTTTGACAAGGCACAAAGGATTCCCCCCTCCCAAACTTTCGTTTCTCTGAACATTCTTATTAGCACCTTTAATTACCTTTCAAGAAGTCAATTCCACATGTCATTACCTTGCCAATAGGTACGTACGAGAAAGGAACGACTCCTTTTCTTTTATGGTTCGTCCCTAAAAGTATGTGTGGCATTGAAATAAGCGTCTGTGGTAGGGGTTGTCTTTATAACCGCAAGGGATAATATTTGGTTATACTTTCGTGGTTCTGTTTACCGTCTTTATTAGGTGTACTCTCGCGTAATGAGCACTTCTCTTACAGCGAGCGAACGCAGACAAAATTGAAAATTTTCATTCCAAGTATCAAAAAACTCCTGCACACCTTTTTCTTGTGTTTTGTTTTAATGATTCTTCACATTATCATCACTGTTACAACATTAGAGGTGGTAATGTCTCAACCTCAACCTCATAATGAGACCGGGAGGGAGGAAAGTATCTGTGGGAAATCGACTTTTCCTTTCTTTTGAAAATATTTCATCGCGTGATATAAGCTAACTTCGCGTGTACCATTTAATTAAAACACTAAATACCATGTTAGTTGAATACACATACGAGCAACGTACAAAGAAAAATGAAGGATAATTTAAGTCGCGAAATTAATTACAATAATGTTTGCATACCTCTCCAGGAGAAAGGAGTAACAGGAGACAGGATAGTAGTGCGCACCTAACAACATGCGATTAATGTAAGCACTTAATTCGACAGGATTTACGGGTAGAAGGAGGCAGTCGCACAACCTACTCAAGTGGATACAATTTTCCTTTGAAGGAGACCGTTAATCACCACCTCAACAACGACAAGGACGACTCCTACGAACATTGAACCGAACAAGGTGATGAGTGACCACGACCCCTACATCTGCCACCCGAACGAAAGTGAACGTGAAACGTCCTCCTCGTGTCAAAAAGGATGTAGAGGGTGGTAGGTAACAGTAAAATCTACGATATATCGAAATTAAAAGGGATTCCCTAATGGATTTAAAGAGAACATTCTAATGGCAGTAAGCATGTGTGAAAGGACATATTCTTGTTAATGGTTATTGTGTTGCTGTGCTGTTGCTGTTTTGCTGGTTCTCATGAATTAAACATTCGCATACCCTTCTCCATATAGTAGCTGGGGGAATGTCTTTCAAGGAGTTTAGGGATTAAATCACTGTTTTCATGTCCCTTTTTCTGGCGAGCACACACAGGACTTGGGATAGATTTCATTTAAGATTCTATCGCAACTATCATGTTCACACACCATCATCACGGATATACAACAAGCTAGGAGGATGGCATGGAGATCATCTAAGATCTTCGCACTCTCTCTCTGTTTATCTGTATAATTGTTATTTGTATTTGTATTCACATTGTCAACTGAATATCTTTGGACATTTACAAAAAGTTTATTCAGAAAAAAAAAAAGAAGAACAGCTACGGGCGAAAAGTTTTGCCAAAAGATACTTTCATATTTTACCCAAGGGTGTGATTTGAATTTTTTGTCTCCCTCTATCTTTAACTTGGTTTTGGTTTCATGTTATCTATAGAATTTCAAGTGGAATAAAAAGTTTTAATCAAATTCCATTCATTGTATGTGGGTGGGTGGGTGTGTGGGCGGGTATACAATTTAAGACTTTCTTAAATTTTAATTAGAATTCTGTTTAGTTGTTGTGTCAATGAGCTCGAGATTTCTATTGGAATGTCTTTGTTTATGTATGCAACTTGTTAAAAAAGTTTACCAGTTCTTAAGGATTATATGATGCCATGTTTTATGCTCCAGGATAAACTGGTAAAACTGAGAAGCAACTAAATTGTCTGTCCAGATAGCCGTTGGTAGTGCTTTTTCAGTGTAGACAGGCTCCTATTTTCCATTGGCCCAGGGCCTCGCGCTTAACAATGCCCCTTATAGTTATTGCCAGATAATAATATTTGGCTTCAGCAGTCCTAGGTAGAACCAAGCCTAGCTTCCCGCAACCATTTGTGTATGCGCGATATATTTTTGCACAAATAGAAGGGACCTACAGTTTTCTGCCGTCTCCGAACGGCGAGTTGGGAAGCTTTACATGATAAATGATACTCTTGAATGCTTGTCTGACATTCGGAAGATGTGGCACAATGAAAACACTTTTGGATGTTTGCTGGGGTTAAGCCCGGGCAGCATACTGCATACATAGCATATACCACTACCCCACGGTAACACGGGATGTGAGCATTTCTGGATAATCTTCCGATTTGAGCTCTTCTGAGTGGGCACACACCATCGAAAAAGAGTGTCACCGACAACTGATATCATTTTTGCGCTATGAAGCGAGCGTACACACTATAGGTTTTTTATGACACTCAAATCATCGTTGTTTTTCGGCCCCCTCTACCTGTGTTTGCTTTTTGGATGACGAAATTTGTATACACACAATCGAACAAAAACAAAGATGACCGCTGAGTGTAGCAAGCATTTTTGTGAGCATCATTTTTGGGTGTCACCCCAAATTTCGAGCGTGCACATTATCAGTTTTGCGTGTTATCCTTCAAAACTGCATTAAATTGGTCGTCGTGTGATCCTAGGAAAAATTAGCAAACTTTGAAATCGGAAAGTTCAGCATCCCTGTGGGTTTTCCAACACGAAGTATCTCTTTGCGCTTTAAATAAAAATATTCACATCTCCAGATTTCCAATTGATCTATACAAAAGCTTTGAATTAATTTTCTTAATAAATTCAGTAGTTCAATCGTCGACCCTGACACTGGCACAAAATGCAAGCAAATAAATAAAAAAAAAAAAACCTCAGTTACTTCAACATCAACCACAGTCAGGATATTGAACTGTGTGTTGTGTAACCCATCATCAGACAACGTCGACGGCAACTTCAACTAGCAAAACTATTTCCAATCAGACAACGACAACATTCATTCAATTTCAATTGAATTTTAAATTAAGTGAAATTTGCTTACTTTGACGAGGTACGAGTATATACTATGTACACACCACCTCCCACACTCAGACTCCTTATCGAGTGACAGTGGTAGGAGTGGTATTGGTAGTATCCTTGTTTACTGTCGTATACCTTTCTACATTTTAATGTCATGCTCTACGCAGCATATAGCAATTTCTTCCTTCAATGGATGTGTGTACCTTTTTTTTTACTTTGAGTTTTAATGACGATGACAAGTCGTTCAATGAACTCACTTTCCCTCTCTAGCTGCTACGAGTATCTTGTACTTTATTGAATTCGTCCTTTTACTTTTTTTTTTATCCGATCTGCAGCTTACAATTTCTTTCGCAAAAAAAAATTCTCTTCTTTTATTTATTATTTTAGCTTTTCTCTTCTTTCAAAGTTTGATGAGATTTATTCGAGCAGATATTGAGATATTTTTTTTGTTCATCTTTCCTTTTTCTGTCTCTGTATACCTATCCGAGGAATAATCGATTAGTTTAGGTCGATGATCGAGGTTTTTTCCCTTCTTTATCCTCTTATCATCACCGTAACTGTGTAGGTTATTGAGTTTTGTATCTCAATGCTGTTACTTTGTGGGTGAAAATTTATTCACTCATTCTTCCTGGCCGGTACGAGTATATTCATGTGTACTTAAGTCCTTAAGCCCATATTCAATGTAAAATTACACAAAGGAAAACTTTTATCTTGTAAGTGACAAGTGCGTGCGTGAGAGAGAATGTATTTAAACGGTATTTCATTTCATTTCATTTTCGAGTTAAATCTTGATTTGAGTGAATTTAACAATGACTATGAGTGAATTTGCATTATTTTAGGTCTTAAATTATAATATTTCATATTAAATTGAGCTGGCGGAATGTCACAGTCTATGTTTGTTTGCTTGCAAATATTTAACTTCAACAACCTCACGCAGTTAGGGTGTGCGGTTAGCCTTCGTTGTAGGTACAAGTACACACGTTTAGGGGCAAACGCAACATTTCGAGGGGCTTTCCGTGCTCGGTTCATATGTCTCCTTAATTATTAAAGTGATTTTTATGTGTTTGCTCCGAACTAGGAGTATCACCTATGTATGGGTGGTGGGTGGAATATGCCATGAGTTATTTGAACAGAACATTGTCGTTATCGTTGCTGTAGTCGGCGACATACACACAGCTACCCGTAGAATGGAATCCCTGAAGGGCCATTCCGAACATAGGAATTTAATTAGATTGAATTTTATCGTCAACGTGCACTGTTTGCCTCTATGATTAATAGATGAACTGAGAGGATTAAATGGAATTGTGTGATTTCAAGTGAATGAGGTATTACACTCAGTCTTCTGTCAAAATCTGGGGCGGGGGTTTTTCATAAATGTTAGTACTTGTTTTGCAGGTAGGAAAACCAATAAAACGTTTAAAGGTGTATTTAAGCTATGGAGCGTCCCGTTCTCGAAAGCTAATTGATGAAGTCCTATAATAAATAAAGTTTGTTAGTCATAGTACGAGCGAGATCTAAAAGTGTAGTGAGGGAATTTTCTGAATGCAATGGTTTGAAACTTGGATGGTGTTTGAACATGCTAACCCCCTGGATATAGTCAGAAAATGAACGGACCTACATAATTGTTTTTCCTTGAATGGTTTTAAATGGCATTTTTAAAGGGGTTTTAAACCAACAACCTTCAGCCTTAGAGTGACGTATGCAAATATAGACTAGTCTTTTAATCGCTTCCGCTTCTAAGTGGTCTTTGGATAAAATAATTCGTAGAGGATCAAGAATTAGGTAGAATATCTGACTTAAGTAATAGTCAGACTCTGGCAAGGTTCACTCAAAGTCATTGTTTAAGGCTTTATGCATCAAGGCGTGTAAAAGAAAATGTCCAGCAAATATATTCATATTCAAATTCAAACTGACGTTGGGCTGACTTAGGTTAGGTAGCAGTGGGCTTCCAGTAACGAGTATCAGCAGACTTAGACCTATAGAGGCCCATTGTGATACCAACTATTTATCAGGCCACTCATGAGAACCATTTTGGAGCTTCGTATAAAGCGAAAAAGGCTTCGCAGGTCTCTTTGTGCTTGATCATTAAGATCGTCAAAGAAGAATTCTCTTAGGTGTAGTTTTCTACTACGAGAAAGAGCTGGGCATGAACAGAATGTGTTGGGCTCTCCTCCTCTTCTTCGTCTAGCTCACACTGAGTTTTCAGTGACGACTGACATATGAAGTCAGGGCATCTCCCAACAATGTTAATAGACCAAACGCGTGTCCAGGGACGCCATTTAGTTAGAGTGTTGATATGGAGTGATTCTTACCCCTTTGCCTTGATTTTTTGGACGTAGAAAAGCAATAGGCAGCATTGTCCCACGTAGACCAGGTGAAGTCCCCGTTTTGAGAAATTAACTAAGTGTTCCAAGTGTTTGTTCGAAGATTATGTTTTCAAGGTTCATTGTACAGAAGTTAACTGGAACCGGAGATAGCTTTCTCCACAGATTTTTAGCACATTGTCTTATTAGTCATTGAAGAAAAGAAGGATAGTAAATGGACGTCCGCTGATTGGTTTCACTGGAAATATGGCAGATTTGGTTGCTGAAATATGAAGTTATAAGAGGCTAAATTGCAATTAGCATTTAATTAGCAAAGCGTTGATGCTACTACCTGGGCGAATGCCCGCAAGTTAAGGTCTGCTAAAACCCCACTTTTTGCACACCACAAGGAGTTTTATATGCCGCGGCCGCAGTATTTTTGTTAGATCGAGCATCACGGGTACTCCACAGGTTGATCCACAACAGAACCGGTTCTTCAAAATGGATCTTCTATTTCACGCAATTCGTGGAACGTTTGATCATCCGAGGGCGAATTTCGCTGATTGTTAGAGGTATAAATCTGTCAAAAGATGTCGGCACAATCTTTTCAGAATAGCTGCAATTTCTATTAAAACTGCTATTGTATGATGTATGAGCCATTACATTTTCTCAAAAATCACAAGTGAAACAAAAAGTTCCCACAATTAACATTTCCGATGACGTATCCATGTGAAAACCATTGAGTCATCCCCACCCACTCGCTCGCCATGTAAGGTTCATAATACCCGGAAAATTAACTGCACCATTATCGGTACAAGTATCTATGTATCTACTGGTAGAAGATGGGCACAATATTCACACGTAAAATACTTCCTCTTTAATATTATCGATTCGTTTCCTCCATCAACATCATCATGTTCGTCGTCGTCATCATCATTACCTACTATTGTCGGCGGCATTTTCCAGCCAACAGGCAGACGCATGGGAAAATCCACTCATACCAGCCAATTTAAATGTCTACCTATGTACGTACATACATACTCGTAGATACACAGCATAACAGGGAGATTTTATGTTTCAACTCAAACACTAAAGGGAAAAACCCTCAACCCATGGGTCGGCATTGAAAATGTTCCAAGGGTAAGGTTCCTCCTTTTAGTGACGTTGATTGAGTATTTTAATTCTATAGCTGTGTTTCTGTGTGTTTGCAAAAAAGAAAAAAAGAAAAAAAAGAAACAGATACATACAACCCAGAGGATCCAACGATGATAACAATGTCCCACACCTCCACCAAGCCTATGTCAAGAGGGTATTTATTAATACCTACTCGTACCAGACGTGTTGGCATAGGATGTGGTTTAAAGAGGACACGATGTTTAAAATAATTATTCATTTGCGTAGATGTATGTGTAGTTGTGTAGGTATACGTGATTTAGCAATTTTAAAGCACAGCTTTGTACGCCTCCCCATCCTTGTTGCTGTTGCTTTGTCGTTCGCTTATTAAAAGACGTGACTGCGCTTGTTTTTTTTTTCTTTTTTCTGTTCCCTTATTTTTACTTGTATGCTGCTAATTTGATTGAAAAATTACTGTCAAAGGATGCTGTTTACCAGGAGAGATGCTTTTGGCTTACACGTTGTGTTGGCTGCCGCTGGATGCCGCGCTGGAAGACAATGAACGTTTTATGGGCGACCAGACCAGGTGGGTGCACACGATGGGATTTTTTTCTATTTTGACTGACGTGCCATTTTAATAATTTTTATCAGGGAACTTTTTTTTAACAAAATAGGATCCAAAAGATTTATAAGGTAAAAAAAAGGACCTGAAAGTATGAATGATGTATGGACCGTCGGCCACTTGGCAGCAGCAGCAGCAGCAAGTGTCGTACAATAAATCATAACACCGTTGAGGGGTGTGGATACGAATCTGAAAAAATTTCGTCTCCGTCGAGCATTAGATTGAATTTTCCAACGTGGCTAATAGGAAAAAGATAAAATTTCCCCAACGAGAGATTTACTACAATTTAGAAGATTCTGAACAATTGAATCTCGAAGTACCGCAAGAATCGATACTTGGGCCAACTACTACTTGCCTTTGAATTTCAAGATACTAGTTGACGCAATTTCTTCTTACTTTCCAAAACTTTGAGCCCGCTTCAAATTTAGCGTCTTCAAAAGATGTTACGGACAAAATGTATGATAATCTCTGCAAACAGCCCGGAACTTTTACAGTTGCAACTTCTTCAATCGTTTTAAGATACTTTTGCATAGAAAATTAAAATGACATTAGGCCATTTTGAATTCTTAAAAATGGTCCTTCGAGCCGGATGTGTCTGAGTTAAACCGCTTTCTAAAGCCCATAAGAAGTCGCAATCTTAGTACATATATCCAACAGACGTGTACTGTACAAACACCTTTAAATCCTTGAAATCATACCTTAAGATTGGGAATGTATCTAAGCCATTCACCGTTGAGCACCTTCAGTTCAAAACCATCCCAAGGCATTTCAAAATACGAGTACTTATACATACGTTTACTCATCTCCATGTTGTCTTGGAATCCATTAGGTAGGTACATATAGTACACAATAATGTATTTCCCACCTTTTTTTTGCATGCTCTTATATACGGCCGAACCCGCCCAAGCCCATTACTGGGATTCATTCCTTCGTTAACAGATTGAACACAATTTCCCTTCTTAAATCCAGTTGCAATTTCGATAAACATGTTTTTACATGTGAACTGTATGAATATCTCCTTCGAGAGACAATATTTTCTGTGTAGATAAGGATAACGAAAGTACCACAACAAAAGAAAGGATTTAAGGTGGTGGTGATGTTTTTGGCTCACTCCGAATTTTCCCTTTATGAAATTTTAATGGGATTTCTTAGAGAATGAACTGTAAGACACTCGTCCTTCAACCTCTTCCTCCTCGCCCTAGCTGCTTAGCATGAGAATATTTTCTTCAAATAACTGTACAGTAACTTAACCGACGTGGTGTATCTTTCTGTATTGAAGGCATTACACTGGCACTTCCACTTTAGAAGTGGTTACAGTGGGCGGAATGGCACACCGAATTTCCCTTAAAGTTCCAAAAAAGGACGTAACTATTTCAAATATTTATAAAGGAGAAGTTTCCTCCAAGAGGTTGAAAGTTATTTAAAAAAAAAGAAAATACCGTCGTGCGTCACTCACGATAAAGAGAAAACACTCAAGCGATGATGAGAATAAAAATTACCATAAAAAAAAGGAAAGCAAGGCCGTGGACAGGTTAACTGACGTTGCTAGCGCTTATGGTTGTGGCAGGTTAGAAAAGTTTACCATGGTCATTGTCCTTAGGATAAATATTTCGCCAGTGGTATTCTATTAAATCTCTTTGTTTGAGTTTGTTTGGGTCACAGGAGGGGGAGGAGGAGGCAGGACGATAACAGAAAAGCTGCGATGACTTAAACTGTGGCGACCGACCAGGTGTTTGGCCGGATTTATTCGCATGGTTAACAATTACATACTTTGACCACACACATGTCCTGATGTCCTCCCTCGTTGACGGTAAAAGTTTTGGTATAGCCGCAGAATACTTCTAGCTGCCGTGGGGTTGTTATTTGTTTTTTGTTCTACGAGGAATGACACTTTTTGTGTTCTAATATAGCTTAACGAGGTGCTTCAGGTTCAATGAATTAGCTTGCAGACAGCACGTGGTTGGCATACGAGAAGGACATGTGAAACTTAGTACTTTTATTTTATTTTTTATTCCAAACAATGTTGACGTGCAATATTCATCAGCCGTGAGTGATGATGAGTAATCAATTGAATTGAGATATGTAAAATTCCACATCAGGGCTCAGTTGATGCGAAAAGACTCGAAGTGACCTTATGACCCACCGAGTCGAGTGAATGACACAATTTAGTTGAAGACAATTTAGACGTATAAGACCAACGGCTGCCTCCGTGTTGAACTACAGGTATGACTAGCAAATGACAAATCGGATTGGGACCTGCTGCAACATCGCACTTGGCTTTCCTTTACCGCAGAAAAGCGATTACCCGACAGTGAAACTACCAGCGGAACCGGAGCGTGTCCGGAAATGGTGGGCGAACATTTAAGCAAGTTAATTTATGAAATTTTAAGCACTAACCTATTTTGGGAACTCGTAACGTTAAAAAGTACTAGTCAAAGAAGAGTCACGGTCGGTACGCTGGAGAAAATGGAGCTATCTCTCCAGAAACCGAAGATTATGTCGTGTAGTTAATGGATGATAGAAAGAATCGGTTATAAGAACTAGATAGCTCAGTAGGAGCGCTAGGACTCTGGCCATAATATTTTAAAAAAAAAGTAAAACAACTAGCATTTACAACTGATTTATGGGCAGTCAAAAAGTCTTTATCCTACGAAACGGCTGATATGTAATTCAAACAAGGTACACAGTTCATTGAAAGTTCCGCTAAACAGATTATAAAAGTATTCGAAACACAAAATTAAATAATATTTGGGAAGATGTGTGAATAGGTGAAGATGCTTTGGGACAAATGATGTTTTACCCTCTTAGAATGTCAAAAAGCGACTAGGATCTGTCTGTTTCTCGTTCTTATTCTTCATAGCTGTTGCCTGCCCGGCGTTGCCCGTGCTTTAAATCAGTCGCGTAAAAAATTTATGGAAATGTAATATACCTGTCTACAAACACGTCTACACACATATGTACATAATATGTATTTTATGAGCATCAAATAATGGTACTTTCTGGTTTCTTGTCTGTAATAGTTGTACTTAATGTTCATATTTAAAGTACAATAGCATTATGTAAACGCCAAAGATATTAGGCTTTGTTGTAAGCATTGATCGTGGAGTAACTGGTGAGGTTTGTCTGAAATCACCAACTATTTACTAATTTTAAGACTCAACATCGCCTGCCTACCCCTACTACAATATATGTATTTGTGAATTGAATTAAGGTAACCAAATACCGCTGTAAAGTGACAAAAAAAGAAAGTAAAAAAAATCGTGCATTTCCCCCTTTCTGTAGATCTAGATCCCACGCTGATGAAGCAGAAACACAACTAACTAAAGTCGGTAGCAAATATCAGCAAAATCATCCCTCCTCTACTTTCAGTCACAATCCCAAAAAGGAGCATTAATTATTAACACGAACAACCCTCTCTCAACAAAATGACGATCAATGGCAATGGTTTACCCCTCATTCAATGCGCGTATGGGTAGAAAGAAAATTAAAGAATACGCGATAGCGATGGATTTGTGGCGAAGAGAAGAGCATAACATCTACAGAAACAACCCTCTCCCAACAGAATGACGATCAATGGCAATGGTTTAACCCATCATTCAATGCGCGTATGGGTAGAAAGAAAATAAAAAATAAGCGATAGCGATGGATTTGTGGCGAAGAGAAGAGCATAACATCTACGAAAACAACCCTCTCCCAACAGAGTGACGATCAATGGCAATGGTTTACCCATCATTCAATGCGCGTATGGGTAGAAAGAAAATAAAGAATAAGCGATAGCGATGGATTTGTGGCGAAGAGAAGAGCATAACATCTACATAAACAACCCTCTCCCAACAGAGTGACGATCAATGACAATGGTGTACCCAAAAATAATGACCAAATAATAAAAGCGGAAATTGAAATAACTCGAATTATGGAATCAAGGAATTGTATGTTTTGTTTAAAAAGTAGCCTAATCTCTAATCCAGGAATTAGACTATCTATTCACGAAAGTTTCATTGAAGTCTGTTAAACCGTTAAAGTGTTATAGAGCAACAAACATCCAAACATCCAAACATCCAAACATCCAAACTTTCACATTTATATATTAGTAGGAGTAGGATAGGATAGGATAGGATAGGATGTGCTCGCGCAAGGGTATTCATATCCCCTTTAGCGTATGTAGGTTATCAAAAAAAAAAAAAAGGGATCCTACTCTTCGAAGATGGTATGGATTATAGCTTTTACAAGCCGTTTCTAAGTAACTGTGATGTGTATTCTAATGGCCTGAGATTTTTTTTTTTAAGTAATGATCCTGCCCCAAGGCTGATACTGCGACCTAAACGATCTATTGTATCATAGGATTCTATTAGTCCAAAAGGAAAACCAATCTTTCTAATAAATGCTGGTATGTCCTTGCTTGATGCATTTCCTAAATCATAAGGTCTGAAGAATTCCTTATGTAGGCTAAGCCGTTTGACCCTAAAAAGTGCCGGGCATTCACAAAGGTGGATGTGGTCGGCTTTCTCGACCTCCTCTAAAAAGAGTCGACAATTGGTCTCGCTAGACAGGCCTAGCATGTTTAGGTGGTATCGTAACTGACAATAACCGGAGAAGAAGTTTATTATATACCTAATATCCTTAATTAACAGTTTGGATTCTCTGATCCCTGGGACTATTTCTCCAATGAGAAAGTCGGAGATTATGTTTCCATTTGTTAATAAAGGCTGGAGATTGCTGCCCAGTTAATGCCACAAAAGGAGCCTGAACGAGCCAGTTTATCCGTAATCTCATTTCCTTCAATGCCTCTGTGACCAGACACTCACAAGAGTTTGACTTTATTGTAAGTGGCTAGAGTTTGGCCCTGAGATTAGAATCAAATACCCTTCTAAGATTGAAACTAAAAGAAATGCAATTACTTAATTTAGGTGGCTCTACAACTCGGGGTGAATCTGGGCCTGCTTCTTGCAACCATTTGTGCGTGCGTGTTATATTTTTGCACGAATGGGAGGGTTTTTTGCCGACTCCGAACGGCGAGTTGAGAAGCTCATTGACAACTGATACTCTTCAATTGCTTGTCAGACATTCAAAAGAGGTGGCACCGTGAAAAAAAAATTGTAGGTGTTGGACTCGGGCTGGGATTGAACCCGGGCAGCATTGTGTAGTAGTACAACGTACTTACTACTCCATCACGGTGCTCACCGTGCCAAGAAATGCACTACGTTCTCACTTAAATTCAAATGTAATAGCATGTTACGTAACACTATATTAATTCATATGTTACGGCCACGTTACGAACAAACGCATGGATAAGTCTTGCGAATTAGTGTGAAGTATTTGTCGGTTATAACTTTGTTAGAAAGTGAAGAAGTGCAATACGATCGTTGGCCTTGTCCGCAGTCCTTTTTAAGGTCCTATACTGGTATCAACAACAATAAACATAATAAACGACAAAAATGCTATTTTATTTATCATATGTGTACATATGTATGTATGCATATTATTTCTTTAGTATAGGTACCATTTGCGGCTCTCACACTTAACCAATCGTAACAAATGAGATGTCAAAAGAAAGAGCATTTTCTGGAAAATTGCACTTTCACATTACAACTTTTAAGAAATTAAAAAAAAAACCGATCAAAACAAATATTCTACCCAAAATGAACTCCCAATAGGGTAAACAGTTCCCGTTTAATTTCCATTGGATTTCCATCAGTTGATAGATGGAAATCATGTGGGAAGTTTGGATTTTGAGGGTTGGATCTTCCCTTTCGAGAGTTCTCGCATGGGCACACTAATATTTAAAATATAATAAAACTGTAGAGGTTTTTTTGTTGGTTACCTAATAGCGTGAAAATCGCTGGACAGATTTCGATGACACTTTTTTTTTAAATGCTTCTTAAGTACCCGGGATGATCACAAGCTACGTAATTTTTTGCTCAGTCTACTGGGTCTTACATTGTAGTCAAAATAACTGTATATCGGAGAGGAATATTATCATTATACAGCCCTAACTCAATAATGGCTTATCAGATTGAAAATCAAAAAAATAGGTGAAATTAATAAATCTGTCGCTGATTCATTTGAGATATAAAACATCCTCCTGCCTTATCCTGAAGCTGAGCAATGTTCAAAACAGTTATTCAAAACATCGCCCACAATTTTCCTTCAGGGGAGACCACCGCCAGCAGTCGTGCGCAGCAGTGGGTATCGTTGCAATAGTGTGTGTGTGAGTATATGTGCGCGCTCTAACATGATCACATGCTTTGTACTTCAATGTACTACAATCATTATCACCATTTGCGGCTCTCACACACTTAACCAATCTTAACAAATGAGGTGTCTGAAGAAAGAGAATTTTCTAGAGCAGTGAATTGCATTTTCAGTTTATAAATATTAATAATAAATTACAAAAAGAAACGATCAAAACAAATATTCTACTCAAAGTGAACTTCTGTTGTGGTTTAATGTCCAACAAAGTAAATTTGGTGCGAAATTTGGTCACAATCTTCCGAATAGACTGCTCAGAAGGTCGAGAATGCCGATCATAAAATGGAAGCAGCGCGCGATGAACATTTCGAACCGAGCACGAATTTTGATAGTAAAATTCAATAATTTGCAAGCGTTGTTCATTTGTAAGACGATCCATGGTTAAATTGCAAACCAAACTGAAGCTGTTTGACAGTGACACAAGGTACTAAACACACGTCAGCTGTCAAAACCAGTGTTGCCAAAACCAAACCAGCTAAAAAATCACCCTTTACAATCATTATCACCATTTGCGGTTCTCACACACTTAACCAATCTTAACAAATGAGGTGTCTAAAGAAAGAGAATTTTCTAGAGCAGTGAATTGCATTTTCAGTTTATAAATATTAATAATAAATTAAAAAAAGAAACGATCAAAACAAATATTCTACTCTAAGTGAACTTCTGTTGTTTTAAGAGTTAGTTTTGGTTCATATATGTATGCACATATGTATTTGCTATGTGGAAGTCATCTGGGATGTTTGGTTTACAGTGCTATTTTGCCGAGACTTTAGGCAAACGTTATCAGTAGTGCCACGAGGTACATCCGAACGCACAACATTTCTCTGATTTGTTATTTAAAATTGGTGGAGGAACGCTTCCGGAAGAAAATGGAAATGGAAATGATATATCACAACTAAAAAACCGTAAGAATTCTTAGCTTTGTGAGCGAGTTATGTTGTTGCCTCGGAATGATTAAGCTACAGCAATTAGCAGCGAGATATTTTCACGTGCTGATGATCAAAGTACAGAATGTATTTCAATCACCCGGGTTGTGGACCAAGAAGTAACAACCAGATGTCTGGTCGAATTTTTAAACTCTCGCTTTCGCTGCCATCACATAAATTAAAATTAAAAGTGGATGTACCTACTATTCTTCTAAGAAACTTGAGCCCGCCTAAATAATGTAATGGCACCCGACCTAGAGTTACAATTTTGCAATGACATCTGGTAGAGGCGGAAGTGTTGACGGGCTACGGTGCGGTGCGGTTTTTGAGAACTATGAAATCTGCAGTTAGGGGCTGAAAGTTACACATTGAAACGTTTTTGATAAAACGCAGTTAATCAACAAAATTTACTAAACACTTTTGTGGACTTACACAAATACTTTGATGTTTCTACGCTCCCACTGAAATTGCATATTTGTATGCATAAGAAAGCCCTTAGAATGCGAAGCAAGGCGAGCATGGGTTCAACTAGTTTAAAATAAGCGTACCCATAATCATCTGATACAATGTTTTGAGTACTCCACGCCACCTCCGCGTTGTATCGGTATCAAAAACGGCTGCTAAATCATTACTAAGCTGGTGAAATCTAGTGTCAAATGTTCACAACATCTGGTGTCAGAATTGCATTACTTCTCCTGTCAGAAGGCCAGAACAGTTAGCCTTAGAATCCAAAGAATCTAGTATCAGAAGAGTAAAACCTTAGAACATCCATTGGCAGAACTTAATACTCTCATGTGGTTAAGATTAACAAAATCAGTGGATGAATATCATAGTTTCTACTCAATGTGAATGTAGGACGTTAATCTCTCCACCCACTTGCGCCTTCTCCATTGAACAACACATTTTTTCAAACGCACACATGCGAGTATCTGTCAATCTATCACCAGTTGCAAATAAAGCAAATTTAGTAAGTGCTCTTGGGAAGCTTAGAGTAGCGCACTACTTTGAGCATTGAGGGGAATTTCACCCCATTGGTTTTTTGTCTCAAACGCTTAATCACTTCGATTTCAACCAACTCGACCAAGTTAAGTCATATTCAATTAGCATGTGAATAGCAATTTAATTAAATTGGATAGAGAGAAAAAAGAATGGACTCTCAAAATGGGTACAACGTAGATACTACGTGCGCTTGCACACCTTTGCCGTAAATTCACTAAACAATTTCGATAGATAAAATCCACACGCTTGTCTGTCACCAACCGTCACATGTGAACGAAACACTCAAAATGTTTTTCTCTCTCTAGTGGATTGCATGCGACCGATAGTTGAATGAACTCACCGTGTGTGCTATTATGTCACACAGATACTAACACACACCGCAAGTGGCTAGGCTATAGTTTTTTTTTTGCAATATTCTCATTGAAAAATGGAATATAATTGCTTATCTCACAACGAGCAAAAAGTGTTACATCCACGCACTCATAAGAGTGGAGAGATACATAGAGTATCTATGTATCTAATTGATATCCGAAAATGTATTGTTTGCTTGCAAGAAAGCGAGAAGAGTGATGTTGCAATATTTGAAGCAAAAAAAAAACTTAAAAATATCCCTGTTGAGTCATATGCTCACAGCTGAGTGCAATCGAATGAGGTGGGAGGAGGTGATAAAGCACTCGTAGTCGTACTCGTATCTGAAGGCGATTTTCTGCATTAAACGATATTGAATTTAGTAGCGGTGTGCACAGCTAGCTAATGTGTATTGGTGCGGTTTCAATGAACCGCATGACGGAGGCCTTTTTATGAGCTAAAGATCTATGCCAAAAGTCAATGAACGAACGACTGAGCGTTTGAAAAAAAATTGCATGCCGATGTAGCTAGGCAGTGCGCGGCGGGTATACTCGTAGTGAGAGCAATATTCTATTCAATTTATTTTTTTCTAATTAATTTCCATCAGTGAGGTGGATATTTGTGACCTTATCATTTCGTGGTCTGGGACATATTTGAAGTTTACATTTTTTTTAAATTCAATTTGAAGCAAGTATTACAGCCGTGTGTTTTTTATTTTGTGTGACATGCGTGAGATACGTTTCTGCGGTATACTGTACATATGAGCCAATCAATAGGTCGAGCACGTTCTCAACATTGTTATGTGAATCTTTTTTGATTGGATGTTATCTTTGTACGTGATATTCTCATATGATATTCTGTTATTCTAGGCTTCACACACTCGATAAGTGAAGATTATCAGGAAGGTTCAAGATATTCGAGCGTTAAAAAGTGCCCACATAACTCTGTGGAGGACAGGTCTGTATTGGGTGAATCAAATCTGCCAAAATCGCCAGATTTCAACTTAACCATTAAAAAAAAATTGCACGAGTAAGAACGTACCGATCTGGTGTTGTTAGGGCAGAATAATATTTTAAGTTTTTGTTTAAAGTTAAGTCTCGGATTGTTACTGCACATGCACAGGTTGAGCCCCAACAAATTAAACAAACCTCGGAGAACATAATTTAGCATGTGTGTCAGTTTCACTTACTTATTCGTTGGTAGGGCCCCCTGAAATTACGCCAAAAGAAACTACGCCAAAAAAAAGAAAATGGAAAAAAACCGAAAATCTCCATACAAAGTTGTGGCGTTTTTCCTAGGAGAGAGAATTTGTTGAGAATTTTGGAATTTTTTCCATAAACTTTCTATAGAAATTTTTTCCATTTATGAAATATGAAATATGAAAACAGGCAAAAAAAAAATTGTTTGGAAAAAACGCCAGAACATTTTTTGGCCTTTTTTCCAAATTGAAAAGAGAAAAAGGCGTGATACGTTGCGTTCTGAATGGTGCATCTGTTTTTAATGTCGTTTTTTCGTTGCGCAATTTTGAGTTCACACCGCGAGCTAAGAAGTTTTACTTTCACTTCAAAAATAAAAATTCAGTGAACTTCACACAAAGTGTTTGTCAGAGTTTTTAGAGATAAAATGATTTGTAAGTCGATTTTGATAGAAAGAGAAACCTTATATGACATGTGATTTTCTGCAGGGTCACCATATAGGATATACACTTGACTTTTTGATCATTGATATCCGAAAAAAAGGAATACCTATGTTATTAGAAAGTGTGTGCCTTTATTTAAGTCTCTTAACCTCTACTAAAGATGACTATTCGAATGAATTTGTGGGTTTCATATGCTCGTGGCTCCTTATAGGAGATCACATAGAATTTTATAGGCAAAACCTTTAGCCAAATACATACAATTTAAATGTGACCGGGAAATAGTACAAACTTATAAAAATTGGTAGATGTGGATTTTCGAGTTGATTTTGAAATATTTTGTTGTTAAAAAAAAACACAGGAGATGTTACCCGAATTTGGTTGCGATTTGATCTGGTTTCTTGTAGAGTGCCATTAAAGATCGATATACAGTGAAATCTCTCATTAGCGGACACCCTGTTAAGCGGACAACTCGCATTAACGGACACCTTTTTGGGGAACTAATTTCTAATTTCCCGTACAAAATGCGTTCTTATAAACGGACAGCTCATAGCCGGACTAAAAACTACCCGCTTAAGAGAAATTTGACTGTACGAATAATGCTGATAATCCAGAAACGACTTAGGCACTTAAGCACACTATTGATCGAGCTATATTCCCAAACTATCGAATATATTCTGCAAAATTTAAAGGTAGACAAGAAGGGTTATTGCCAAGACAGACACGGCGGCCATTTAAAAAAAAACGTCTGTACTCACCTCCGGCTGCTTTAAATATCTCGCCTGGTAAGCCTTCTGGTGCAGAAAACAATCGTGTGATAAACTGGTGTATAATTCGCATTTTTTTGTTTTTAAAAATTTCCTGTCCCTTGAGGGATTCGTATAAAACTCGTCAACGCCTAGCTTTATAATTCAACATCACTCTATAACTAGGTGAGTGGCATGTACTAACGTGTATGTCATTTTTACAATGGAATAACAATGTGCAATACTGTACTCCTAGAAATGCGCTATAAAGCCCACTCAAAAATAGCAATAATTTTCATTGTAAAATTCCAATGGGGGGCTATACAGACAATGGCGAAAACTACCGCATGTGCCACACAAATTCATCATCCATGAAGTGTGTTGTGGCTGTGCGTTCTATAGAATAATTATGCCTAATTTTCCCGCCAATAATTTCCATTTGAATGATACTCCATCCGCCTATGCAAATTAAATTTAGACAGACTAAACTCAACTCATTGCAACTCATCTAAAAAAAGTTTTCCTCGCGTACAAACGCATATAGAAATAAAATGAATTTGTATTCATCGGATGCATAGGTTAGCGGACTGCAAAACTATCTGACATTAGATTGCTTTGCTGCTGCCTGTGGAGTTTGTGTTGCATCGTCATAGTTGCGCGCTAGACACGAATAGAAAATCAAGGAGAAAGAAAAAAAACTTTTTCCCCACAAAACGAGCTTATGACACATAGTGTCAAATAATGCGACAGCAACAACAGTAGTGGTGGCGGGCAGCTACGATGACGACGTCTAACTAAGTGCCACTAAAAGTCAGCCCGAAATTTGAGAGGCTGGCCTGTCCATAGACTCGAACTCGAAATCGAAATCAGCGCTCGAAGCAGCGGTGTTTTTTTTTTCGTATACGAATTTATTAGATAGTTGGTTTGAGGTGAATGCCGCCACCGCACCGCTGCAAAGTTGTTGAGGCAGTTATATTATTTTTAGTTGCACCATGCCAATACTGCGCGATCGCTATCGGCAGGCGAAATTATATATTTTCTCCACTTTGCGTTGGCGTGGATATATTTCCTATGATTTGCAGATAAGATTTTGAAATTTAGTTATAAAGAAAAAAAATTAAAAATAAAAAAACTTATGTAACTTGGCGATTGTAGCAGATTTATCGGATTGGTATCTTATACCAATAAAGCGATTATCGGTTGGTTTTAGGGCAATGTTTTGTCATGTGGAAAAAATCTACGATCATAAATATGCCTGGAACTGGTATTTTAAAAAAAGAGATATACGATGGGCGCATTACAGTTCCGACCCTATGAATGTCGAATACGTAAATGCTATCCGTATTCGGTTAGAAGGTGGATTCTAGATACATTTAAATTGAATCTGGACACTGAACCAATTTATTTATTCCCTATCTTGTCGTTTTAGAATGTCAACGAAGCAACGCCCGCACCCACTCTTCGAACAAGTTTCTCATATTTAACCATAAAACAATTTGCTTGTAATACTTGCTGAATTTGATCGGTTAATGGAAATTGTAACTATAATTTACAAGAACTTTGACATTGACTTCAAAGTGAATGCGTTCATTTTTGTTGTCAGTTCTTTCGGCTCAATTCGAATCTTCAAAGAAATGTCACAAAAATATTCTGTTTGAGTTGCTTCACTTGTTAGCTTTTAGCTGTTAATTTTTAGCATTTTGATTGCTCCATTGTATCTGCCAACTCCGTGACATGTCTATGAATTAACTGCCTATGACAGAATCGATCCAACGCGCGCCAGTGCAAAAATCAACTGTGAATGAAATATTGCTGACAGATTTGGATACTTGCTCAATCGGATATCGGGTGGAGGCACTGAATAAGGTTTATAAATTATAAGCAGCCAAATAGAGAATTCTTGGACCTTAAGTGTAGCAAGGGATACCACTTCAAATATTGCAATTTCGAGATGAAAAGGAAGAACAAACACTAGCACCTGAGAAAGTTTGGGTTGGCAAACTTGGAAAATCCCGGGATCCGATAATATGAACAGATGCTCTTTCTCGGATTAGAGGCTGTCTACGCATGAAGCTTACGTTGCGTACAGCATTGGCCAAAAGTGTGAGGCACCCTCTTATTTAGTTGATATTTCCCATCCTATGCATTATAAATACCCTTTAGAATCTAAGGGATAGTCTGGCGACATCTTAGGTAGAAGATAACGCAATAGATATGTGTACCTGGAAGACCGTGTTTCCGTTGCCTATATAAAATCGGGATGTTTTCGAAAAACGTAATAATCAAAGTTTTTACAGCGTAGTGTAAAGTTTTAATTTTGTTTTATTTTTATTTCCTAATGAGAAAAGATGAAACATTTTAAAATGCCGAAAACCAGTGTGTGGAAATTCAAGTACTTCACGAGCAAACCGAAATCACGTTGGGCGGTTCAATCCTATTTTAAACGATTTGCAAGCACGAGCTAACATGAGGATAGGCCAAGAAGTGACAGATAAAAAGTTACACGCCAACGTGAGGATCGATAATAATTGATTCTCGACTTTTTGCGGAACCGCGAGAAAAACCTCTTTGAAGCTTGCTGCTACCGTCAAAAACGAAGGCTATACGAAGCTGGTTTAAAATAGTGCAAGGCAAGGAAACCGCCATGGCTTTCAAGATGCCAGCGTTGCCAAATTGTGGGATTTGTCCCCATTTCCGGGGTTTCTCCAAAACGATTTCAAAACGAGGTAAATGAGTTGCATTAAAAAATCTTTCCAATCGTTTCAATAAATAAAAACTAGCCAAAACAATAGATTGAAAATATCACAGGAATATTAGTGCTTCAATGCCAACTATTTTAGGCTCACAATCTCACATTTTGCATTTGGCCAAAGATTGCCCACAGGCCACAGCGCATGTGGCACTAAACTCAATCCATTTCCGAGTATTATCGTTGACAAATGAGAGGCTTTGAGTGAAATATTGTGGATGTTTGTTTTGGAAACGAATTCGAAACTCTATCAGTTTAAGTCCGGGTTATGTGAAGCCAATGAAAAATGTGAACAGATATGTGAACAGATAGTCTAGAAATCTGCGTCTTGAATAGCAATAATATGGAAAAAGCTATTCTGAGGTTTAAAATCAAATTTCTGTTCTCTCATCCCTCAAACTCCAAAACTAAACTTAAATCTCATCCGATGAAGACTTGACCTAAATTTTTGCTGAGAAATTATTAATCTTAAAACAATCAATAAAATCTATTCAGTAGTTCTTGAGATTACCGATAACAAATATATAAAACTTTTATAGATACAGTGAAATCTCTTACTAGCGGACACCTTTTTGGGGAACCAGTTTCTATTTTCCCACACAAAATGCGTTCTTATAAACGGACAGCTATTATTAGCGAACAGAAAGCCCCGGTCCAATAGCTTTCCACTAAAGAGAGATTTCACTGTACTATGTATGGATATAGATTTAGAAAACGCAACTACAGTCTCAGGTAGACCTTTTCCTAACCTAACCAACAAGTGCCCATTCTGTAATGTTTGTCATTATCCTTGTTCCTACCGCCCGCCGCGGAAAAAGCAGATAGAATGAGGTTTGGATAAAGACAACTAAAAGCGTACATATATAGGGTTTTCCAATGAGAGGTGTTATTGTGAATGGCCCGCTATTTCGGTAGCTGTCACTTTTGAAGCGTTTATTCTTTGACATTTGAAATTATTAAAATTCACTACAAAAATTGTGAAAATCTTGCAGTCACAGTTCGAAAACTAAAGCATTTTTTGGTCGTCGTGAAACACCTTGTCGGACCGCAATACAGAAATTGGTGGAAAAATTCGAGCTGTTGGGACAAGTTAGTGATGTGAAGAATAAAACCCGTGCACGTCGCTCAAGAACAACTGAGAATATTGCTGCTGTAGCCCAAAGTGTTGAAGAAAACCCAGGTTTGTCCATTCCTCGTCGTTCTTTGGTATTGGGCATTCCACAAACGTCATTACACCGTATTTTGCATAAAGACTTGGGTCTTAAGGCTTATAAAGTTCAGTTAACACAAGAACTCAAGCCGGCCGATCATCAACAACGTCGTGTCTTTGCTGATTGGGTCCTTGAAATGCATGAAAATGATCCGGAATTCCATCGAATCATCTTGACTGATGAGGCCCATTTCCACCTCGGTGGCTACGTCAACAAGCAAAATTGTCGCATCTGGGACTCGGAAAACCCAAGAGTTATTGTTGAGAAGCCTCTCCATCCTCAACGTGTGACTGTTTGGTGCGGTTTATGGTCCGGCGGGGTCATTGGACCTTACTTTTTCGAAAATGAGGTTGGATCAACAGTTACGCTGAATGGATTGCGCTATCGAGAGATGATTAATGATTTTTTATGGTCGGAGTTGGATGGTATTGATCTGGACAACGTTTACTTACCATTGATCTTTTACGGGAAAAGTTTCCGGACCGTGTTATCTCTCGAAGAGGTGATCACAATTGGCCACCGAGATCTCGTGATTTAACACCTTGCGACTTCTTCCTTTGGGTCCACGTGAAAGATAAGGTCTACGCCAACAGCCCAGCGTCGATTCAAGACCTCAAAGATAAAATTCGTGAGGCTATCGAGGACATAGGGCAGCCACTTTCCGATTTGGTTATGGAAAATTTCATGAAAAGGATATGGTCCTGTATGCGTGCTCGTGGTGGCCATTTGGCTGATGTTGTTTTTCATTATTAACGGCATACCTTCCTCTTTATTATGAAATAAACATCCGATCATTTATCTCAAAAAATTTTGAATACCAAAATAACACCTCTTATTGGAAAACCCTTTACCTATGTATTTAGTAAAGTAGCAAAATCTCATCCCTTATCTCCCTGATTACCTTACTGCCAACTATCCCTTATGACTCTTCAATGCCTTATTCCACTGTTTTACATACACAGTGACTTAGTACTTATAAAATTTCACTTTGCTATGAATCACAGTCTCAATAAACCAACCATATTCTGTCATTAAAAAGAATATAATTGAATGTCTCAATAAAAAACCAATACTTACACCTTCCCGACACAATTAAAGTCAATTACATCAAACCACATACCTGCAAAGGAAAAGAAACAAAATTAATAAAATTAGTCTAAGATGGCTATAGATAGATACAAGTTGTTAAACTAAGACTCGTAACAACTTCATTAGAGAAATAAATTATAAATGATCTTAACAAGTACTACAACATCAACGTCTATAGTCGCAAAAAGTAATTTATATGAACATAAGAGCACATGAGTGTGTATACCTAGGTACATAACGTACATGTGAACTCGAAAACAATGGTCATGAACTCGAGTGGTTTTCGTTGTCGTACGTCGTGTTTGCCATAAATCACACAAAACAAACGAAAGAAAATGAAAAAAAATATATTTATACAAGCATATCCCTCCATCAATCAATAAGTGCGAGTATCTACAAATAAATACTCGCATTTAAAAAATAATTCTTTTTTGGTTAAATTATACATGGCATTCGCATGGAAAAATAAGTGGGTGAGCAATAGAGACCTAAAACTATACCCCTGCGGTATGTCACCTACAAACGCAGAACTAGATCACAGACAAGTCGGGATGATTTTTTTGATGTCATGTCGATACACATATTTTTACATTTCATAATAAATTCAAAGCTTTTGCATGCCAGGCCAATACAATATGTCAAAAGAAAAATCGACCAAGCAAAACAGAAACTATGTCTGTATGTCTCTAAAAAAAATAAAGAGTACCTTTTTCTATTTTTCTAGCACAGCAGTTGTGGGGGTGCTGAATAAATCTCTATCTATATTCATATTCATTTTTTATCTTAAACGTTATGTCTGACCTTAACAAGATTATTCAACTGCTTGGAAGAGAGGAAAAAAAATGGATATGCCTGCCTCTATGTATCTCATATGACAAGTCAAGAGCTCAAGCAACACATTTGTGTATCAAGTGTGGAAAGAAAAAAAACTAAATAAATCCCAGAAAGGAAAATCAACCCAACAGATATTTACATGGTATATGTGTATCTATAGATACATTTATTATTACTATTCTTTTTAAATCAACAGCAATAGTGGTGGTGGTCTGGTAGTGATGATGGGCGCTTTTCAGAGTGAACGAGAAAAAAAGCAACGGGGAGAAAAGTGTTAACGCTTTATTAACAGATATTCTGGGTCAATGCCGCCCTCTTGTGGTGCTGTGCAACAGGCCACACATATACATACATAGATACCAGAGCTCATTCCCTCTTTTCCACCGACGCGACGAGCGGCGCGGCGCTTTAGTTAGCTGAGTGCAGTTTTCTGCGCTGATTAATGTAAACAATGCGTTGATGTGATATTATTCATTGAGATACATTTTTCTTTTTTTTATTTTTGTTTTATTGTGTTCTAAGGCAAATTAAACAAAAAGGGGAATCATTTAACTTTTTATTTTATTTTTAAGTTTGACAGATTGACAATTTAATTGGAGCCATGCGTGAGTCAATAAAATGTGCTGTCATACGCTTCAAACGATTTATTAGCATTCGGGGCGACTTGTAGTTACGTCATTTTTTGTAAAAAAAAATAAATAAATTGTTCGCGTTACTGGAGTTTATCTGGTTTACTTGAGGTTTTTATTTTAAGACAACAGTTGTGACATAACTGATGTGACATAACTTGTTTTCTGTTAACGAGTTGTCAGTCAAACTCAAATGCTCTCTTCTTCGAGTCAAACAGCGATCAGACTGGTGACACATTTGTTTAAAGTTCATCAATAGGTAAATACCAGCTATCAGCTCGTCTAGTTGAGGTAGCATAAATGACACATTTATAACGATTATATTTGAGCTCCTCGGAACATCTTTTGCAGAGATGAGGTTAACCCTTGTGTCTAAACCAGTACACCCGGGTGTGCTTGCTGTGTAAGAGTGTGTCATAACCTGTACTTCTTCATATTTCTGCCCGCTGCTGAAGGGTACAGTAATTCTCGGCTAGTATATTTGGAAAATATTGCGCATGTATACCTACGTTTAGCCGGGTGTGCCGGGTGTAGACAAGACGCACTTTTATTAGGTGTAGACACAAGTGTTAAGATACATAGTAGACCAGGCTGCATCTGCTGCACATTCTATCTACAGTGACCATATTCAATTTTTGAGACTAGGTTGGGTTAGGTCTTTGTCTACTTCAGCTCTGCCATAACATAAAAAAATTACATCTCGTCGGAAATCAAACAAAGGATTACTCTTGCCAACCGCTGTTTCTTTGGGCTAAGAAAGCAATTGAGTAGTAAAGTATTCTCCCGATCGACTAAGGAGACTCTACATAAGACCCTTATCATCACAGTCTTGTTATATGGAGCTGAAGCATGGACTTTATCGAAAGCGAATGAAGATATCCTTGGTCGCTTCGAGAGAAAAATCCTTCGTAAGATATTTGGTCCCGTTTGCGTTAACGGGTGTTGGAGGAGAAGATACACAGCGACATCGACCTGGTCAAAAAACTGCACATTGGACATTTAAGATGGCTAGGATATGCGTATGGACATCAACGCTCCGGATCGGAGAATATTCGACTCTTACCCGGAGGGTCAGCGCAACAAAGTACGACCTCGCCTAAGGTGGCGCGACCTCAACCAACTTGAAGTGCGCAACTGGAGGCGTTTAGCTAAGGACCGGGCTAACTGGAAGAGGTTCTTGGTTGAGGCCTTGGTCCACCCCGGACTGTGGCGCCACCTAAGTAAGTAAGGTTAGGTTAGGTTAGCGGGCCGGGCTACGAAAATGATAACATCCTCATCACCAGTGATCGGATTTTGTTTTGTTTTTTTCACCAAAAAACAAAAAAAAAAAAAGGCACGAAAAGGCATTTAGGTTCTTATGCATTATAATTGACATTGACATTTGCTAAAAGAACAGCGAACAATTTTTTTTATCACATCTTCAGCTTTAGCTTGTTGTTATTTCTCCTCGATCCCGTTCAAAGTCTTTAACATCTCTTTAAAAAGCCTTTCTTAATATTACGCATTGCACCAAGATCAAATTTTCAAATTAAAATACCCCCACTAGGACTCACCTGTAATTTATAAACTCTTAAATATCTGCTCTTTCGGGTCGACCAAAAATCTTTTTCCAAATACAGCACAAAATTTTGCAATTGGCATCTTTGGGTATTTTCACTTTCAATGACAAATATTTTCGGAATAACACGCATTTTAGCAAACGCAATATTCAAATGAGCACCGCGGCGGGCATAGTGGTTAGTGGTTTGGACTACTACGCATGCTGCTCCGGGTTCAATCCCAGCCAACACCCAAACGTTTAAGCTTTTCAATTCGCCGGAAGAGTTGGAATCGGCAAAAAACTATAGGTCCCTTCCATTCGTGCAAATATATAACACGCACACACACATGGTTGCGAGAAGCTAATCAGCGGATTTCTTTTCAGGAATGCCGGCTTGGTAACTACTCCGATCATCTATGGAAGTATGGAGGTGGTCAATGTGTTAACTAAAAGCTAATATTAACCCTTGTAATCAATTTCGGTCGAGTTCCAATCCGAACCGTTTTCAATATTTGTTGTTGTTGATTTTCGCATATTTTCGATTTCATTCCTTGTAATTCCGTTCGTTTTCAATCCGGTCGTTTTGTTTGATGTGATGTGTAAGTTGTTGGTATATACTGGGCCAATCTGGTAATCAGCTAGTACCGACTTATTTTTACACAAAAACGTGTCTACAACTCGACTAAAACAAAACACCTCTGATAAGCATTAAACGTCACTAATTTCCGGGGAAAAAAATGAATAAGAATTCGTCGTTAAGTTAATTAATTACTCCATTCGTGGATTCTAAAAAAAAAAAACAATGGCTAACACCTCTCATGCAAATCATGGCATGAGCCAATGTAATAACCATGAAATCCAACACCTGGCATTAGGCCAATAAACTCCACTTTGTCATTGCTTTTTAGCTTATTTTTCTATGCATGCATGCAACCAACTTGCGATAAAACGGTACTCATTAGCATACTTTGGACTCGCTGTGGTGGCAGAAGGAAAAAGAAAATAGCAGCAAGGCCAAGTGTTACTAGTGGGCACTTAGTAATTTTTAATTCCGTCATTAATCGTTTGCCAGTGAAAGAAAGAAATATTCACGTCGTACCTCTTACCACCCATCATGACGGCACAGGCCAGCCCTCTTTTCTGCTGCTCCACACGTAAAAGTATCAACGAGTATCTGCCATATGCAAATAAATGTTTTGCACTCTGAAATTACATCTATGCATTTGCAGTTTGTTTTATTTTTATTTTTAGCCAACCAAACGTATCTATCGAAGAAATTATGCGTTTTAGATACTTTTGCAATCATTTCTCTGCTGCTTCTCATTTTCTCTTCACTCCACAGTACAACCTCACTACTACTAGTGTTATCACGTGTAAAATTAGTTACATAAAAAAAAAAAAATAAAAATAGAAAAACGTTTGAAATGTTAGCGAACTCTCATTGCCTTGTAGGCGGTCATTACTCTCACGAGACCCACAGCTAGCCAGGCAGCAGCCAGTCAGTCAAGCCTGCAGCAAACCTCACATCGGTGTTTACGTTAGTGGTGGCGACAAATTCTATTGACCGTCATCATTGCTGTTGCTGCGAGTGTTGCCAGTCTGCCTTGGCTCGCCATATCGCGAACCAAACACACATCCATTGCAACGTCGTCGTATCTATTGCAATTGCAACTGCAAGCAAACATTTAAGTTTACTGTGCGACAGAGCGAATGTGTGCGAACGCAATTAATTGTGTTGGAGAATACCTACTTATGGACTTTATTGCACCTCAATTTACATGCAAAAATTGTTGAAAACTAAGTACATATTGGTAATAAATAAATATAGATACAGTATCTATTGATGCGTCATCTTTCGAATGGAGGCACATATGTACACACAGATGTTTTTTTTTTTTTTTGCATCAGACACTATCTCTATTCCTACTGTATCGCGTGTAACAACTTAATAAATTGCCAGATTAGATACTTGAGATACGCGATACGATATTTTTCCCGCTGCTCTTCTTGTTCCTCCTCGTCTTCCACCGCCCACATCAAGTGGTGTGCATGTTTGCTGATCTCGAAAATGACTTCAAGCACAGCCGCTTAAGGAGTAGTAGTAGGTACTTCGAAATGCGCTTTGTACTTAAATATTAGCTCAATTGACGGGTAGACAGTAGATTAAGTGTTTTAGATACACACCATATGTATCTGCAACTGCACAGTGCAATGGTCGATCTCGCATGATACAGTTAAATTCAGATCAATGATCTCTTAAAGTGATCGTTCGTTTCAGTTGCTATTATCTAAACGATATTTATTGGTCTAAGAAGTATAATTTTACATGATCACATTAATCATGCGACTGCGAGCGGATTGCATGTGCCTTTGGATACCGAATTATATGTATGGATTGGAGTTATTAAATTTAGACAAGACATATCTACACAAGTTATGGGGAAATTTATTTTGGGTCCCTCGAGCCGGATTATCTAGCGGGCACCTATCACGAGTACAGTCTTACTTACTTAGTTGGCGCTACAGCTCGAGGTGAATCGGGGCCTGCTTCTCGCAACCATTTGTGTGTGCGTGTTATATTTTTGCACGAATAGAAGGGACCTACAGTTTTTTGCTGACTCCGAGCGGCGAATTGAGAAGCTCAATCGTGACAATTGATACTCTTTGATGCTTGTCAGACATTCGAAAGAGGTGGCACCGTGAAAAAACTCTTTTAGGTGTTAGACCCGGCCAGGAGTTGAACCCGGGCAGCATTGCATGGTAGTCCAACGCACTAATCACCACGGCCACAGCGACCACGAGCACAGTCAGCTACGAGTATAATCAACTCAAATTTCGTAAGCTCCCAATCCTTTTTATTTAGTAGATTTAACAAGGCACTACAAGACTATGATCTTATATAAAGAACCTAAAATAAAATAACAAGTTAGTTAATAATTTGGTAAAGTAAATACAAGTGTTGAAACACTGCGATTTCTTGGGATGTTGTAAATAAAGCGGATGCAGTCATGAATGCTACATTTAGTCTACGTTTGGATTATAGCTGAGAAGATGATCTCAAGCAACTTAGATCGCTATTGATGAAAAAGCCTAAATATTTTACTTTACGAACATAAGGAATAATAGCATCACCAAGATACAATGGTGGATCAAATTATGCTCATCGACATTAGTGGATTCAATTTCATTCTGTTGGAGGTGGATCATGTTCGAATGTTGGATAGATCTTCATTAATTCTAAAAATTCAATATTCCATTAATCCAATTCGACGATCTAAGTAAATTAAGACATCGTCTGCATACATATGTATTTGACAGCTGGCAAGTACATCAGTCGATGAATAACGAAAACAAAAGTGGACATAAAACAGATCCCTGCGGTACGCCAAAATTCACAATAAGCGCAGACTGAAGGAGCCTGTATCTGTTTCAATGATTTGACGTCGATCACGTAAGTAATCAATTAGCAGCTTCAGTGAATAATTAGAAAAACTGAAATTACGTTTCACTTTATGTAGGGGAATTGCGTGATCGACGCTTTTGAGAAATCTACCAGAACCATAACACAAACCTGATTAATGTCTAAAGAAGCCCTTAGATCTGTGGTAACTTTCAATACAGCAGACTCACAACTATGCTTATTACGAAAGCCGGACTGCCATTTTGAGAGCATACTATTTAATGAAAGATAGCTTTGTATTTGGTCAAATATAATTTTTTCGAAGACAAAAGGGTATTAAACTAATAGGTCTGAAATCTAAAGGCCTTGTAGGATTAGCTTTCTTAGGGATGGGCTTTAGTGGAATTTCAGCAAATTTCCACTGCATTGGAAACTGACTACTAAGTAACCTAAGCAGTAAGTATGGTTGTCCATACAGCAATTAAACTCACCGCAGATGGTCGAACCGCCAACCAAATCGAGTATGAGTGGTGCTTATGATGCAAGGCACGCGAACACTAAAGTCGTGGGATACTTTGACTTTTAAAATTTTCTCACTAGCAGCCCGATACGAAGATCAACAGCCCAACGCTTAGAAAAGACTACAGCGATTGTCTAAACTGAAGTAAAGAACTCTTAACTAAGCTACCCCTAGCTACAAGAGCCGTAACATAAGTGTGTATGTCAATATACACAATGGATCCAAACAGAGCACCAATCTGCCTAACCTATTATAATTTTTGCTATACAATTGAATAAAAGCAGCAATTATTTTCGTATTTGAACACACTTACGTACGTCCATAGAATTTTTCTCACGAACATGGATGTAACCTGAACCTTCGTCTAATTAACCTCCATAATAGTTCATAACCTGTGCGCTACGTCCGAGTAAAGCAAATATTTTTAATCGCCTGAATGTCTCCAATGAATCCAAACACCGGACCCTCCTTGTGTTGACGTTATCGTCGTTCTTTCGTTTTCTATAAATTATCCTAGAACTACATTCACTTTCCACTTATCATCATCGTTCGTTTCATGTTATTTTCTTTTCTCGCCCAGATTAACGTACACGAGGATTTAACAAATTTATATGGAAGCACTAAAGAGAGACTGAAAGTATTCGTCCTTTTTAGTTTTTTTTTCCCCCGTAAATTATTCGCACTGTGCATTTATCATTTTTTATCGCCGTTTAATGTCCTTTTTATTTTGTTCACAAAGTGATTTATAAATGTACACAAACGAGTATGCTTCATATGGTCGTCCCATCCATACATACGAGTAGATACATCTATAGCTTGAAGCTGATTTTAATCGTTTTAATGTTATCCAGTTTCGTTTACTGAAGGAGGGGGGTGGGGTGCAAAATTTCTAATGATCCTTGTGATAAGCGACAAGAAGACGACGACGACGATGAATGAGATTGAGAAGAGTTAATGACTTTAGTGTAATTATTACAATCATCTATCTGTCGATGTCGCAGAACATGAGCATTATAATAATGACAGTGATAATATGTCTATTTGTTATCTAACCAGCCATCAGTCTGTTTCAGTTAATTTGTCGATTGGATAAAAGTTAATTCATGGCAACGATAAATTAATTGCTGAATAGCTTAAAGATGGACACAAGCTCATACTTAATCCCTTCAAGTAGTAATGTTGCCAGTCGCTCAATATTCGTGCAATAATCTTATCATTATAAAATTGTATTTAAACAGATTAATTAATTAAATAATAAATAGGGTGAGAGTATTTGTATTTCAACAAAGTTCGTTGAATCAATTCAATGTTGGTCTTGGTCTGTAAATAAATTCTGACGCACGCAATCATTTATAACGAGTTCTCAACAAATTGCAATTTATCTCAACACATATCGTGTATTTAAGTTATGAAAAATTATTATTAATTTTTTTCTTTTCACTTATTATTAAAGCACCTCACATGATTATGCATTGAGGTAGGTGTAGATACATCAATAGGATATACATACATTTAAATGTAGATATGTATTAAGTAAACAACGCGGCGCGGCGGCCTGGGTGTGGAGTGTGTAGCTATCTTAGTTGCTTTTTGTTTTCTTCTCTCCCTCTGTGCACACGCTGGGTAAAATCGTTTTGTAAGCTCAATTAAATGGTGTTTACTTGGCTTTTAGCACGTACATAGATATATAAACAAAACAAAAAGACTGCGAGAATAACTCCCAGGAAGTACCACAAGCAATAGTTATAATTTCACATGCAACAATGTTGCTGGCGATAATGTTGTAGATCAAAATAGGGTATACACAAATTGTAATTGATTTTTCGGCAAAACTGAAGAATAATAGTTGGAACCTTTTTTTAGAGTGATTAAATGTTTTGACACATCCGATCAATCTATCCAACAGAAAGTGATCCTAAGCCGCCCATATTGCCAGACAGTAATAATGTATAATTAATTGTACAACGACCCTGGTAGGAGACGACGCGACAGCGGGCGAGATCCACTTCAATGGAATGCCATAAAAAAAAAAATATTAAATTTAATGGAGTACCACAAGGTTCTATTGTGAGTCACATACTTTTAAATGAATAATTTAAGTGCTCTGTGTTTTTGTTTATTTGTGATGCTTTACTACATATACGCACTAAGCACGCATATTAAAAAAAATAAGCTATTGGAAATATAAACGCAATTTTATGTGTCTTAACAGAACAGTGCAAACATTGTTTGCTTTTATAGTGTTGTGGTCGCATAAAGATGAATACACGAATTGAGAAAATTGGACGATGTTAGTACCACGTTTAAGCTCAGCTTTCCATCGTTTCACTGCTGCTTCGAAGGTGTCTGGCCAAAAGAAACAAAATCCAGTTTGGAATTGATTTGTTCATATGATTTGCATCTCAAATAGAAGAACTTAAGGGGGAAATAGGTGAAGGAAGGTGTATTTTGGGTAATTTTCATGCATTTTTTTAACATATAAGGAATATATATATTTTATATATTTTATTGTGATCTTGGGGTAATTTTACACATATATTTAACAATATTTCTTGAAATTTTCGAACGTTTTCCTTGTAAAATCACGGAGAAATAAGCTGCCGCGCATTAAAAGTCGCCACCCAGCTGGGCAATTTGCGTACTTTCTGGAGGTCACAATTTTTATCTGAAATCAATTTTTCCAAAAAATTAACTTTTTTTTTAAGTGTCTCTTCTATTTGAACTTCAATCTTTACAAAAAAAAAAAATAGGAAATACGGTTTTGACGGGAAGTCTTATAAATGAGTGGCTTTTAAACCTTCGTAAAGCCATGCACTATTAAAAAAAAATAGTGCTACTAATTGTCAAATGTCAACTGCGGTTAAAAAAGTAGGTAAAAAATTATATTTTCCCTTTTAACCTGCTGCGGTTTTTTCCAAATATATATCATAAAATCTGTTGGTTTTTCAGCATTCTTATCATTGATTTTTTTTACAATTTTTACGTTCATAAGAGAAAAATAATAAAACGGTATGTTTTGTAAAAAAAAAAACGACTAGAAAATCAAAAATTTGCATAAGCAAGACAAATGAAACTAATTTAAAAATACAATATGAGAGAAGCCAAAAAGAGGATTACAGTGAACTCTCTCGTAACCGGACACTGACGGTACCGAAAAATTTGTCCGGTTATGAGAGGTATCCGGTTATGGGAGAAAAAAATAAATTGACGTTCTTTAAAAAAGAAACACAATAGACATGTGGTAGGTATTCATTTTATTTTATAAAGGAATTCATTTTTATGTCATAAACACATATTACCAAAAAAATACTAATTTTTGTCTATGACAATCAACCGTAAAATGACACATACATATGTACATACGAGTAAATACACTTAACATACAAACCTTTTTAAAAATAAAATGAGATTTATAAATGCACATAGTTGTTGGATAACATGTTCGCGGACAAGACACCATATGCCGTCAATGGTTGAGGAAATAAGCGGATCATGACAATTTTAGATATGTTAGGTCAAGACCCTGGCGAGAAATTCTTCTTCTTCCATATTCCGGCATTATTTGTTCTACCAGAGACAATTTTTCACTTCACTGTAACCAGCGGAATCATTTTTATCTTTATACAAAATTCGCACAAAATAATATAAAATATATCTCAAAATGCCGGAGATATGCGTGTGTCATTCTAGCGTTCCCCACCGAAAATCATGTGTCCGCGAACGTGATAATGACGCAAAGGCACACTGCACAGTTTACATTTTGGTTTCGTTTCTGTGCAAAGTGTGAAGACGAGGAGAACAAAACAAATACAAAATAAAGTATGTAAAAAGTTTGCCATACGTAGATGTGTTTTGTCCGTTTAAGAGAGAGCGACATTCTATTGCGGTTACGAAAATTGGTGTCCGTATCCGGTTATGACAGAGTCCGGTGATGGGAGAGCTTTTTATATGAAAAATCGTGTATTTATTTCGGTTCTTTGAAATCTGTCCGGTTATAAGAGGTGTCCGGTTATAAGAGGTGTCCGGTTATGAGAGGTGTCCGTAAGGAGAGAGTACACTGTATTTATTCTAAAGTTTAAGCTCTAAATAATGTTTCTGTAATAATTATGAGCAGAGGTATTTGTATTAGCAAATTCTTGATAAATGATGTCCACATTAGAGATAGAAGAATCAGTTCCCAAAGTATTGACATTTAACTGCATAACACCTGTATAAGTGTAGACCTCTACTCCGTTCATGTTTCATTCTATCGAAGGTATGACGGAAGGAGTTGCATTTTCGCGTTTCATTTTACTGTTACATAAAATGAAATGCAATGCAATTTTGATTCTTAATGCAGTATTGCTGAAGAGTTGCAACGTCGAGCGATCCGTAGCGCAACATTTAAAATCACAGTGTAAACGCATGTTCTACGCACTTATTGCAGCACAAACAGATCTTATACAAATTACAAATGTATTGCAGTCAATAGGCGATGTTGCAATGCATGAAAAACGTCATTTACCTACGATAAGCATTTTTTCTTCTAAATTGATTTTTTTTGGCGTTCAGTGTTTCCCAGAACTAATTCATTTGACATTGTTCAGGAATCGTTGAAATTTAAAAACAAACAAAGCTATAATGAAGTAGACAGTTTAAGTGCGTTACTTGTTATCGCTTAGCATGCAAGTCGTGCATAAATGTTATGAATTTCTATTTTTATTTGAAACGACTTAGCTGAGTAATAAAATGTCAAAAGTTGTTTACACTAGACTGGCGAGACACATTTTATGCTTCTTAACCACAAATTGCGTGCTACTCGTATGTAGCTATGCACTTGTTATGAGCATTTTAAATTGCACATATACATAATTAAAATTCATAGTTTTATTACTGCGTTCCAATCTTAATTAGTTTATTCTACGAGTGTTTCGTTATGAGTTTTTAACATATTTTTATGTTCAAAAATGTAGTTGCTGTTGATTTCGGAGACGATTTGTTGTGATAGGTCTGTCCTTCAAGGAAAGGTGTTGACCTGCTTAGTACATTTTTATACGTTTAACCGAGATGGTAGTTTTGAAAAAGACCACAACCTCCCTTAGTCAGACAGTGACGAAGACAACATTTATGTCCGCCTAAGGGAGTTGTCCGTTCAAGGGATAAACATATTTTTTTTTGAAAAAATTATCTTTCTTTAGAAAAACGTAAAGACAAACACTGCAACTTTACTTGAAATGATTAACTAAGTACATGGATGGGGAGTTAGAAGAATCCCGCTGCCCGGCACTCTCCTCCTAAAGAAAATAATTCTGGGAGAATATTTCTCAATAGACCTTCAATATATTTCATCAACGAATATCAATAAAATATGGAAATTTATCCAAATGGTTCCAGGCACACGTGGCAACACAATGGACCGATCAAGGGGACGTAAAATGTATCCAATCTGAAACTTCAAAGGTTGGTTAGGAATATTTGTCCGACTAAAGGATCGGTCCGTCCGGGAGCTTTCAGTAATGGGAAATTTCACTGTACTTAGAAAATCATTACCTGTCCCGTGTGGTATGTGTTTTTCAAAGTATGTACACAACCCCATCCTCCTTTTTAAGGTTCATTTATTCTAATCATGACATTGCATGCAGCAATATCGTGCACAATAAACTCGAGATAAAGTGAAATTAATGTCGACGATGTTGTTCTATTAAAAATGAAGCAGATACAAGAATAAAAGTACAAAAAAACAAGAAAAACTTTATTCTGTTTTGTAATTTTTCATCATTCGCTTTTTTCCTCTTCGTCGTCTTCTCTCATCACAGTTGCATTTTAGCCAACAGCAAACTCCAGCCAGACAAGCTGACAATGATTAAGGACTGCTGATGGTCGTTCTTTTTTTTTTTCGTATCCTCGACAAAGAGATACGATTTCTAAATAAAATATGAATAAAATCATCAAGTAGATTGCTTCACGTCAGCTATGCAATTTCTCACTGCTACAGATAGGGATATACCGCGTGCCTTGCAAAACGAATGGCACCAGGAGATTTGCAAATTTGTACACGATAGAGTATCGTATAGAACCATTGAAATGGCTAGTTTGGTGTTGAATCGTTTGCATAGATTTAAAGAATGATTGCCATGAATCCTCATTTCCATCTGAATTTAAAAATTATGCCATTTCTCTCTTTCGAAGAAGGAGAAAAAAGATTGCATGTCCAGCAGATGATAATAACCAAACGGATACCAATCCTCCATGCGAGTAGTATTTAGTGACAAATTGAATTAATAATAATTTTCATAAAATGCAAAAGAGAATTCAGTTAGCGCCACAGCCTGCGTGTGCGAAAAATGGCAGATGCTTCCAGCTTTTCGGAATACATATGTAGTAAAATACTCTGGCCTCTTTTGTGCTCTGGTTAGCGTTACGCATTTCCGGTGGAAAGGCGGAGTTTTACCTTGAAAATGAGGAAATAATTGTACCAACCCTTTTCTTTCTATTAAACAAAAAAGTGCGTGTTATCGTCGTAGTCCAACCGAACCCTCTTTTGAAATTATGTCCTGCTGTCGTGCTGTTAGGCTTCTTGCATCAACCCTTACCTATCATTATAATATTTTTTTAAGCCTAGCAACGCAGTAAATACTCGTATGTAGGTACTTGATTTTCTCTGTATACACAAGTATGTACATATGTTGGAGAATGCCACCATTTTTTTTTTAAACTTGCTATGAGCGTCGATATTCAACTACATGTGTGAGGATGACAACAAAGGATTTTAAAATGCATTGTAAATAGTCGCTGTATACATTTTTATAGCGCGTTTCTAAATTAGCAGTTTGGTCAAAATAAGTAGGACGATAGCAAATGGAAATAACACTGCCTGTTAAGTTTGAAATCAAATCTTGGGGACTTTACACCTTTAACCGCTGTGAAATTCACAGTTTGTTGTATCGTCTTACGAATACATTTCCTAACACTTTAGTTGAGAGCCTAGAAAGCATCACTCAATGTCAAAAACGTTGCTTAGAGAAGGACAAGAACTGAGCTAGTAGCCAAATGTCTGCGTCAGTTGGATGGATCAAGGATCTGTTTGAATAACATATCTACATACCACCATATCAGACAAAGCACGTTTTACCGAATGCGAAACATCTTCCAATTCAAGACTCCAGATGATATATAAATACATACAGTCGAATTTTCACGGAAGATCAAAATTATTTCGAGTTAGAGGAATTTTTAGAAAAATCGATTTAGAGAGATAATTTTTGTGGACGGATTTATTAACAGAAAAGTTAACCAGAAAAAAAAAGTTAAATAAATTGGATAGATTAACAAGAATCATAACTAAATAAAATTATTTGCACATAATTGCTTAAAAAAATTTGTAAATGATCCGATTTTGTATAGGCAATGGTGAACCTCATCCGATACATTATCGGTCATTTCAGCTGCTGACTGTAGTACACCAATTGCGTTTTCAATATCATTAATGCCCGGCATTTGAATAAATATGCATTAGCATCCTCAGCTCCGTTCTAATCATCTTGAGCATCAGCGGCACGAGCTATTGTTTCATATCATTCTCGCCATCATTTTGCATTCCAAACTACACAATACACTGTCATTTTAATATCATTCCAGCACTACTATTTCGAGGAATGTTCGACTTAGAGGATGCCCTTCTATGAATATACGAAGCGAATGCTAAAATAGGGTTAAGGAATTCGAGGAGGTTCGACTGTACATACATAAATACATACATATGTACATACATATATCTAATCTATGACTTACTAATTTGGTTGAAACTAAAAATATATTCAACTCTCGATAGATGGCCATAGGTGGCAGGCTGAAGGTTCACGGTTCAAATCCAGATGTCGCCGAAACATTTATTTCTCACGAAATAAAAATAAGTTGATCAGTTTCAGAAGCTATATCAAAACCTTCTGCGAAGGCATAACACTGGCAGTAGGATGGTGGTATGGCTGAAGAAATTGATCGCACAAACTAATAATAGGAAACATCTGGAAAAAACTTCTGTGAATCATAAGCAATGGCATAACTTTCAATAATACACAGCTCTTCACTTATCCTGGACACCACCCATAGAGTTAGTTGAAACCTAACATCTGAGTTTCCTATCACTACGTCGATCTTGTCTATCTCTCGTTCTTGTCCTTCATGTGCTCGCGCTGTGTGTAAACATTAAAAGGGTATTCATATCCTTTTCATGCATAGCTTTTTAGTAAATATTTAGACAGTGTTAGTCCAATGCTAAAACACTCTCGGTAAGCTGACAACGATCTCCAATCCCAAATCTTTATGAAAATTTTATTGAAAAAAACAAACTTTTATAAAAGTGAGGTTGATTAATGGTTCGCCTGAGATGAATTCTGAATGGCAATACAAACTAAAGGAGTCTTCAAAACGTTTATTGAGAATGACATTTTTTGGCCAGCAACCAAACCAAACATTAGGTAAACCCCTCAGGATTTTTGGTATTACAATGAACCTCTCCTCGGTTTAGGTATTCTGGCCCAGTACGGCAATCGCTCGTCCTTTACTTCAACAAACAGTCGCACTCACGACTTCGTAAAATTCCATCTTAACCTTAAAAGCGGTCTGGTCTGCCTTACTTTCTAGAAGCTTAATGCGAATTCGTTTGCAATCACTTTCGTTAAAGATTAAGAAATTATGATTCAGAAGCCAATGGTTCAAGGCATGTCCTGAAGGTACTACAATGTCATTTTTATGAGCTTGAGAAGAACTTGGGGAGCGAGGTCCGCGAAATTTCAGAGTTGGGTTTTCTCTACAATTTTATTTTACAACGAACTTCTCAAAGGTCCATAGAATTATGAGAAACTGAATCCATACCAATTAAACAGGCCCAGATGATGCCAGTATGGTAAGTACTTTCTACAGATAATCTTCGTCTCTGTTTCACATTGACAGTGATATACTGGCACTATGTAGATCCAAAATGTTGTTCCTAAACTGTTGAAGGCTGAGGAGTGGTTTGGTGTCAACAATTTAGAGACTTGATCACGCTTAGCCTAACACCAATGCAACACAGCCGTACAGAATAGTTCGCATATTTTTACTTCTCTAACAAACTATGAAGTAGTTCAAAGTCTATCTCTCAAGAGGATAAAAAATTGCAGCAAATAAATTAAAGTCCACACACTACGAGTACGAGTAGAGAAAGATGATAAAATGTTTCGTGAAACTCCAGGAGGCAGGAGTACCTTTCCTATGGCGCTTATGAGATTTCTCATTTTTAACCATATAATGCGACAGAAATGTCCCGTTCCGTCGCGTCGCTGGAATCTCTCGCATTTAATATTCAATTCAACAGCCAAGTCATGACCTGAGCTGTGAATTTTTTAAGAAAATTTAAATGTTCTTCTATCTTCCATTCCAGCATAGAAAAGTTATGCATAATGAGTGAAACTCTAAGGATAACACCGAGGATATACTCTCTCCTTTGTGGACAAAGTTTTTGTCATTGAAGCAACATATGTGTGCATATCCTTAAGAGTATTCTATTCTTGTGGTTATCACTATCACCACAGGTGAAATTTTAACTTAATTGTTGCTGTACACATATGTAAGTGTTATGGTGTCCTTAATGATCACAACGAGATGATATCTTTAAGTGGTTGTGTTGTTTGTTTCTTTGTCCAGGATCTCAGCATATTGTTTTCTCATCCCTTGAGACACATGTAATGTATTCAATTAATTTTGGCAAAGTTTCTGCTTGGTGTTGAGTTGAGCATCACAAACAAACAAAAAATATATTTTCTTGGCAAATTGCCAGAAAAAGAAAACCGACCACAAAAACATGTCTGCATGTCATTTGTTAGGCTTGAACTTTCCTATTACTTATACGTACGTACGAGTATGTTTGTTTGACTCAAGTTTATCTTCAGCTTTATGTGCAAATTTATTACTCATAATTACATCGTTTAGTTGGCTTCGGAGTTTAGATCTGGACACTCTCACCCATATTATAATTAAAAACGCATTTTACCGTCGCGTCGGCCAAGTGTTTATGTATTTGTGTGCGCGTTTTACATCAAAATAATAATCCTTTAAAGTGGAGCTTAGCGTATATCGTTTCTCAACCCTTTTCCGAATGAAGAGGAAAATAATTATAAAGAGCCAGCATTGGAATTATCCTCTGGAGTTGCCCATTAGAATGTCAGTTTAATGGTTTGAGTTTACTCCACCCACAGTTTTTAATCCGCGTTCAAGTACGCAATTTTCAATTCGGTTCTAGCCTTATTTGTATCCTTGGAGATATTATTATTTTTTTTTTAATTTCATTCGAAATGCTTTTAAGTGGAATTAGAAATAACAGTGCAAGAATATTTATATTTTTCCGTTCTATATTGGCGAAAGAGAGTAGAGGGACGCACAAGGACATAAAAAGGGTTACAATTGGATTAATTTTAATTTCAACTTTTTTTTTATGGAAATTTCCCTAAATCTCTTCAAGTCGTTGTGCAGTGGAGTTCAGTGTCCATTGAAGGATAATATTAATAAAGAGATTTATATGAAAAGACAAGAGACCGTAAAAAAGGGATTTTTGTTTGAAAGCAATGTGGTTGCAATTTTAGGTCTAAGTACTTTTGATTTGTTTACGGAGTTTTATGGGGATAAAGAATTATTATACAACTAAACACTTTATATTAGATGGAAAAATATCTTTAGGATCTTTAGAACATCTCAAGCGATGGTCTATTGTACTTGAACTCTTGAGGGTGTCCTGTATCCTTGTGCTTTCAAAGTAACTTAGTTCTGTCTGAAATTATTCAGTTGTGTGGTCAAATTGCTATTTTGGCGGAATTATTGAGTTCACATTTACCCACAGTTGTTGTGTTGTGGATCACTTCGCCATTGTGATTTTTAGTATTCCTCTAGCCTAAGGCAGCATATTGCTTATGGTTCCAGAATATTGCTCTAAACAGTTAGCACCCCACGGAATGGCTGCAAAACTGTTTGATCAATATCTCGTAGGTATTCATTATTTAAAAAAAAATCCAGATAATTGCTTTTTTAATTGCTATGTTCGAACTTTGACAGCTTATTGCTCTGACGTTTCAAGTGGCAATATTTACGACCGAAACGATCGTCCAACCGAGCGAGCATTTCAACGAATTATCGCGAAATTCGGGGAAAGCGGTTCGGTTCCTGATCGAGCAGTCCCTGTACGACACCGAAATGCGCGGTCAAGCGAGAATATTGCTCTTGTTGCCGGAAGTGTGGCAGAAGAGGCATCAAGGAGTTGACCTTTCTGTGATCACAACTTACCGAATTTTGCGATAAGACGTAGGCATGCATCCATATAAGATCCAATTGACACAAGAACTGAAGCCCCAATATCACCAATTTCGTCGTACGTTCGCTGATTGGTCTCTGGAGCAGGTGGACGCGGATCCAAATTTTGGCGTGAAAAAATCATCTTCAGTGGTGAAGCACATTTTTGATTGAACGGCTTCGTAAGCAACGACAATTGCCGTATTTCGGGAGAGAATAATCCATAGCAGTGTCAAGAGTCTCCATTGCATCCGGAGAAACGTACAGTTTGGTTTGGATTTTGGACAGTCAGCGTCATTGATCCATAAGGAATTAAAAGATGCTATTGAGCAGATGGATTGCGAAAAAATAATTAACGAATTTGTGGGCGTATTTAAAATGGAGCTTCATACTACCAGCATCACCACATATTCCTTCTGTGAAGCAAATTTTAACGGGCATGCATCTTTCTCGAAATCCTTCGGACGAAATTCTTTTGAGTATGATGGCTGAAGTCGGGAAAACTATCAATTCAAAGCCATTAATACATATTCCTTAAGACTGCGACAGCGATGAAGCTTTAACATCGAATCATTTTATATTGGGATCATCAAATGGTAAAAATCAGTTCAGGGAATTTAACGACGGTGGAATCGTTCTCAGGAAAGGTTGGATGACCTGTGAATTCTCCAACTCATTCTGGAAACGTTGGGTGCAAGACCGACGCGACGTTGACTAGACGAACCAAATGGTACAACCCAACAAGACCTATCAGTACCGGCGATGTTTTCTTTTTTATCATAGTTGATCCACAGCTACCGAGAAATCAGTGGTCCGAATGAATCGTTGCTGAAGTTTTCTAGGAAAGACAGTCAAGTGCATAGTGCTTCAGTACATACATCATCAGGATGATACACCAGCCCAGCCACGAAACTAGCATTTTTACATAGATGTCATTAGACCAGGATTGCTTCAAGATGGTAACTAGAAACAGGGTTAAAGCTTACCACGGGGGAACGTTGACAAACCTGGCAGGCTATCACTTTTAAAACACAGAAGGCGCAGAACTGGAATTACTATGGGCAGCAATTAAAACAAAACGTTTGTGAAAATTAGAAGAAAAATTTCCACGTGAATTCAATATTTCAATATTTAATCACCTCAACCTAAGTAAACGAAAATTTTAGTTTTCTTATTTAAAACTTAATATGTACACGCTTAATGAAAACCCCTCTAGTTATGTCTCAGACTCCCAGCAATGTGTCAGCGAACAGGGAGGATGAAAGATGCTTTGTTTCAGGCAGAAATCCGTTGGAGCTGACATTCCTTTCGGTAACCTCAAAGGTTGAGAAAGAAGGCAGACCAATAAAATTTCATAAACATTTCGAAACCAGGGAATTTAAAAGATGACATGCTCAGATCTCCCGCTCAAACCAAAAAGGTTGAAACTATTTTCAACAACTTTCCAACTTTCGATTCCAGGAATCATCCGAATCCCAAGTGCAGCCCTACTTTTGGTATATATTTCAACATCAAATAGGTGATATTTTCCTCTACAAAACAATGTCAAACTTTTAATCACAAGCAACCATCATGCCTCTTAAAAACTACTAGCTCAAGTAGATGTAATAAATTGTCTTCCTCCAAAAAAAAAAGGTTATGAATAAAAAAGAAATTTATTTGGGACCAATTCAAGAATAAGATAAAACGAATGCCACCCTGTTTTCGTACACAAATGACATATGAGTGTACGTAACCCAGATTGGTGTGTCACACGTGCTCTGGGTAGAAATTCGGTCAATGGTCGGTCACTTTGTCAAACCGAGTATACACTCTTTTAAGCGAAGTAACAGAGGAAAATAAACACAAAAACCGGGACTGATATTATTTATTTCAAAATTAATTATGCCATTATGTAATTTGATAAGATACATATCTACATGGAGATACACACTTTTTTCCAACAGAGGAAACGCACGGATTTCGTGTTCTTTCGATGGATCACGATTTTGGGTTTTTTTTTTTTTCGATGGTTACCTCGTTTTGTCTTGCTACCGCTACCTGTCCATTTTGGAGTTTTGTTCCATTTTTTTTTTTGGTTTCTGCATGTCGGGTTTCTGATTTCATTCGCGTACGAGTACGTGTCGATTTTTCGTTTTCCTTGTAATTAAATATACAAAACAGGTAATCCCTACATCATATCAGCGATGGCATTTAAACGCAACACCGTCGAAAACAATAAACTGGTGTGTACCTTGAATTAAAAAAATTTAAACCTTAACAAGAAACCCTTTTTTTTCTTATGCGGCGCAGTTGAGACTACATTCTTTGTTTATATTTATAGTCCCATTGTGTGCTATGCTATGCCTACTGCAGACACCAGTAAGTAGTAGCATCATCATATGGGGCAATCCCCATAAATCCCATCTTCAACAAGCCCCCTCCGCAGCAACAGCTTTTATTCTCAATCAGTAGGGCAGTAAATTTCCATCCTGTCAACAGGATAAAGTTCACTCGATAAAAAAATATAAAAAAAAGTGGAGCAATAGGACTTAAACTCCACGGGGATCCTCTTCTCTTCGGTCACCGGGACCGGTTAAGTTCACGCTAAGTATGTTAATATTCGTCGTGCTTATTATGCAATCGCTCGCCATCGTTGTAGTTAAAATGAGGCAATCTTAGATGGTACATCGCGATGTCTGGTGGTCCTGTGAGTACAATCCATAAATCACTTATTAACCGGGCGAGTTCTATAGTCATGTAATAATTTTACTTATCGGGCAGCGTCCGTCGCCCTAAGGCACAGACACACAAGAGCAGCCGACAGAGAGAAACTTTTTCTTTCGTTTTTTTTTTAAGGAGCAGAAAAAAATGCACAAAGCGACAGCATCGGGGACAAGCCTGGCGAATCGATTTATGTGCCGCAGAGCAAAATGAAGATACGCGCGGCACGCAATTATTGCCGGCGTCTAAATGGAGGGGCACAATGGGGACCATGTCTTAAAAGGGACGAAAATTCTGATTTCGTTTGGTTATCCATGACGAATTTGAAGAAGATATCGACGGTTTGAGGGTAATTTTCATTGCAAAAAATATAGAGCATGAACAAATTAACGGTAATTTATTGGAAAAATCTGATGATGCAGGTGTTGAAAATAAGAAATTTCAAATTGACATGACCGCTTTGAAGTTTCCAACAATTTTGAATATTCACATGTAGTTCAGAAACGTCATACTTGACAGCTGCCATTTAGACATGTGGCGAATATCTATTTGCAAAGTACATATGTACATAGTATGATGGTTGGATGTTGTAGCAATCGAGGGTAGGCACTGACTGGCTTTAACTTGGCAAAGCCCTGTGTTGTAACTGTAACTACACATCAATTGTGCTTATTTTACCTCCAAGTGGTAGCCATCGGATACTGGTCGCTGCCCATCTGGGCTCGACTTGCTAAACTTATAAGCGCGAGTGCTGACTAAGAGAAAATAGCAACACTATAAACACGTCAGCGGTCGAATTCCGGAACGGAAACAAAATCTTATCTGAGCTACTTCGACATATTCGGAGCTCAGGTCGATAAAGATTTTCATGTACTAGTCAGGGTCTTGAAAAGGAGTTCCCCCCGCATTGTCATAAAAGATGGAATTTCTAATGCAGTTTTCAGATGAATAAATAAATAGATATTTTAAAGCCCGCTCCGGCATTTGCCCTAGTGGAGCATTCATTTATTCGTTTTAAGAACGGCACCTAGAAGTTATGATACATTTTTTTTTTTTTTTTTTTTATAATCTACACACGCTAAAGGGGATATGAATACCCTTTTAATGTTTACACACAGCGCGAGCACATGAAGGACGAGAACGAGAGACAGACAGATCGACGTAGTGGTAGGAAACTCAGATGATAGGTTTCAATTTCAACTAACTCTATGGGTGGTGTCCAGGATAACTGGAGAGTTGTGTATTATTTTTGTACTTGCTTATGATTCACAGGAGTTTTTTCCAGATGTTTCTTATTATTATAGTTTGTGCGATCAATTTCTTCAGCCATATTCAACACCCTACTGCCAGTGTTATGCCTTCGCAGTAGGTTTCAATATTAACTTTTGAAACTGATCAACTTATTTTTATTTCGTGAGCAATAAATGCTTCGAAGCCATCTGGATTCGAACCGTGAACCTTTCGCATGACAAGCGACGACGACTACCACTACGCCACGGCCACCCACACATGACACCGTGCCATGTACAGAATTATAGAAATGATTTCTATGCAACAATTCTTATTGTCATATGTAGCTCGTGTTTATACGCTAAGCGTTTGCAAACTTTTTTAATGTCCAGAACTTTGAGCTTTAAAATGTAAGCTAAGCTACAAACAAAAATCGGTAATCTTCAGTCTTTATGAAAATACAAAAGCGGTTTGAAAGTACAATCCGCAATTATTGTATTGTATGCAAAATAATTTGAAAATTACAATACATGTTTAATCGAAAATCCAAAATTTTAGAAGGCTTAAGACCTAACATTGTGAGGTTTGATTTCATTTGATGTACACACATATTTAGTGTTATCTTGAAAGTTTACGTTAAATGACCTGATATCTACAGAACTAAATTTCTGTTTTTGGTGAAGGGTGGCGACCGACTCTCAGCCCATATTTTCGAAAGACAGCCTATCAATATTGAAATAACAAGGATTCAAACGCTAAACCTCCTTTGACAAAAGTTGTCTAGAAATTGTCTAGCTATTCGACAAAATTGCTTTTCTAGCTCTACTTCTAGCCACAGGTAGTCGCGTAGATGATGAGAGGCTGTGCACAGCAGAAAACATGATGCATGGACGCATGGTCATCAAAACTCAGTGCGAGTTGTGTTTTAAGAAGCAATGCTTTTGCAATACGACGCACGCACGGCAAGAAATTATAAACACTGCCATGATTTAAAAATATGATACAAAATAATGAATTACCACCAGTACGTACGAGTACTTAATACGGGTTTTTTTAGACTTATTCTCAAAGCCAACAAGTCAACCCCAACAGATTACACCTTTCTGCAGGATGGCGGCCCTTGCCACACTTAAAAAAACCTTTCAATATAATAAATTCAAGAAATGTTAACATTCTTCCTTCGCCCGGCAATTTTTCAGACTTAAACCCTATCGAAAATTGTTGGGCTTACTTAAAATCAAAAGTTTATTCTCGAAGGAATTCATCAACACCAATGCCGGAAGACAATATTGGGGATTTGTGGAAGAATCACAGTGACATCAAAGATGTGATACATGCATGAATTGCGAGTAGGCCTAACAGAGTTTACAGTGTCTTAAAAACAAAGGAAATTTGGCAAATTATTAAGCTCACGTATATTTACTAATAAGAAAACAAAATAAAAAGCTGCATCAAAAATGTAAAAGAAACGTACATATTAACATTAAAATTGTAAAATTTCAACCGTGTTCATAATTTTCTGGCGGGGTACTGTACAGCAGTGTTCGATTAAATAGCAGTGCGTTGTTAAATTCTCTGAATTCTATCTTTTAAGGTGCGCCTACTTTGGTTTTAGAAATCCTTATTTCACAAAATGGTTTACTTTGACCAAAGCAACAAATCAGGGAAAATATTATACAATTTCGTATCACTATTCCAATGTAAATAAATTATTGAACTTTTAACCGTCTAAATCAGCTGTTCTTTAAAATAGCAGTGCAGTAAGTTTTTGTAAGAATTCAAATGTTAAATTAAAATTTTCTAAAACTTTATTAAGTAAATTTAGGTTATTCGTTACGATTTTTTTAAATAATAAGAAAAAAAATAGATTGTTTTAGTCGTAAAAATGGGTCGAAAACATACGGCTCGAAAGAAAAGCGAAATTTGATTAAAAAACTTAAAAATGAGAAGGAAAATCCTATAAAAATATATTCATGCGAAAAAACAAGAAAACAGATGAAAACAGCGAAAACGGGAAGATGTCCAAATCATAAGAACAGCTAAGCGTGGTCCTTTTATCTCATCAACGAAGATTCAAATTTCGAGATAAGTGTTGCACCGGTAAGTAAGAGACTTCTAGAGGCCAGATTAAAAGCAAATTTTCCGAGAAAAGTTGCCCCTCTGATAGAAAACATAGGGTCTAACGCAAACAATGTATCCGAAAACAGTCGATGGCGTAAGCAACAAAGAATTGATTTGAGGAGAATAAAGTCGATGTAATGTTAAAGCCACCTAAGTCTTCGGATTTAAATCCATTTGAAAATCTTTGGACTGACATTAAAAAAAAGTCGTGAAGACAGCTAGACCTAGAAATATGAAGACATTGTGAGTAATGAGTCAAAAGTCGTGGGAGGCTATTCTACTGAAAAGACACCAGCATTTGCCACACCAATGCGGGGTTGTTTTAAAATATAAGAGATAAACAACAAAATATTGAAGTAAGTCACATTCCAAGCTGAAAACAATTGAAAGAATTAACTATTTCATATTTCTGTTCCAGCACTGCTATTTCATTGAACACCAAAAAAGTGGCAATTTCTATTTTTTATTTTAATCCTCTTTTTCTAAATAAATTATAATGTAATATAATATTTTTTATAAATCTTAGGTTAGTTACCAAACTAAAAAAAAAATTAATATTTGGTAAATTAATGAAGTATATTTTTTTAAAATGACTGTCAAAGTGCATTGGTAGATGCACTGCTATTTTATTGAACACAGCAGTATGTGTTAGTTCTAATATCTACATATTTCACCCTTCAAATCCAATTTCAAATTAATTCAGACCTAAACTAAAACAACTCAGCTGTTAACAACTAAAATTAAATCATGTATGAATATTAAAATCGTCTTTCCAATGCAAACAACAAAACCAAAAACTTTTATGAACTTTAAAATCTTGTTTCAGAAAAAAAAAAAAAAACTACATTCACCGCCATACGATTTGTTTATGCTTGAATAGCATTTTCATTACGTGTTTATATTTTTTATTGATTCCAAAAAACCATTAACAGCTTAAAATTAGACAAAAAGCGATCGAAAAAAAAAAAAATTAAAATCATCTGCCTGATCATATCTTTTCGAATATAATCCCTGGGTTTTGGCTTTGCTCTGAAAAACGAAAGTCATTCATCTACGAGTGTAACACTTTTCCATAACCACTTTGGGCTTTGGACAAATTTTTTAATCTGAAATTTGTGTTTTTTGTTTTCGAAGAATTTAATTCTCTTCCAATTGAATGAGTTCACATACGTTTCGTTTTAAGAGGATTTGCTTTCTGTTTCTTTTATTTTTTATTTAGTCACCCATTGTATGTGTGTTTCTACTTTCATGGAGATAATAAAATTTCCATAATTTTCACAGATGGCTGCAGAACACACACCTAATCCGAGTTTTTTTTTGCGAATCACATATGCAAATTTATAGTGCAAATATAGCGGCGTATGTACTCGTCTGTTCTGTCAATTATGACATTTCGCACATACTTTTGGAGTGGAGTTGCTGCTTTTTTATTTTCTTTGGCTATAACTTTTGAGAAAGCTTTACACACACGTTTACAAGGGATAATAAAGTGCAGGATGATCTTCGCGTTGACACATGTCCACCAACCAATATTCGCACAGCTCTACCGTAGAAGAGTTTTATGTCCTTCAGTTTTGTTAGCTAATAAAATGTCACTAAAAAAAAGTGCGAGCTACCTGTCTGCGAATGAAAGACGTACGCGAAATTTTCTAATTTTCTTTAGTTTCCAACTCGAGACTCGAGCGTCGGGAAATGGTCAATCACATTTCGTTTGACGTCGTCGGTTGTTTCTATTTGGTTTTTATGCATCATCATGCGAGTTGAAATTTGTATCTTTTTGTTTGGCTGTTTTTGTTTATGATCCTCAGTGAATTTACGTTTTTATTAGACACGTCCTCCCTCAACAAATCCACCGCCACTGCCTGCGTTGCTAGTCATTTTATTATAGTTCATGTTGAAAGGTAACAAACGGTTTTCTAAATAAAATGTCAAAGTTTTTTTTTTTTAGGTTTATCGCTTTCGTTTGTTTGCAGTTTTAGTGTGCAATGCCAGACGAACGGATGGACGGACCTGAACTGTTTGGTTGCAAAAATAAAGTTTTTAGCAACGCGAAAGTATCGCTTTAAATTTAAGATCATAAAATGTTCATTTTGTTTGTTTGTTCTTGGCATATAATCACTATAAATCTGTCAAATTAAAAACGGTGGCTGGGGGGATGTCGTCCTGTGGTGATAAACATACATATAAAATGTTTGACGATTTATTTACGCAAATTGAGCGGGTGACCCGTATCCCATAAATAAAACGCACGTTTTGGGAATTCAAGTTATCAATGTGTGTAATTTCAAGAAATTAGCATGCAATACGAGAGTGTAGCAAAAGATGCAAGGGTAATGATCACTTTTAGTGGACAGTGGAGCGGTACCTACGATTTGATGGGTCTGTATCAACCGTTTAAAAGACAACTGACAATTGGTCCGTAAAAAGTTGCAACACAAAGAAAAAGGAATACACTTTATTTTATTGGAATACATCGTACTATACAGTTGTGAGTCCTAAATAGCAAAGTATACAAAGTCTTTAGGTTCTGGGTTTGTTATTCGATGCTGTTTAACCTAAGCACACACAAAAGCATTTCTAGCCATTCTAAGATTGTAACGATCTAGATTTGGCAAATCCAAATGGATAATCCAATAACAACGGATGATACCCTCTTCACACTCTGTACCCTGTGCGTGAAGAGTGGACAAACAACACAGTAACGCGGCACATGAACACTGCACGGGATCTGGTATCTACTGTATGGAAACAGATCTAAAAGTGTCCTTAAGACTCCCGATACCTGCAGTATCCGGGCACTGCCTTTTGGGCAATCACCACAAGAGGCTCGGACTTAAAGACAGGGATATTTGCAGATACTGCAATGATATATGTAATGTAGGTGTATCAGAGGATATCGCATATATTCTGAGTGAATGTCAGGGTATAGCACGCAGTCGCAGGAACATTTTAGGCTCCTACATCATTAGTTACCTGGAGGAGGTAGGCAGAATCAAGCATAGGCTCGTTCTAAAATTGTGCATGGTACTAAAATGCTTTGAGGAAACTGTGGCGGTTTAGGTGCCATCCTTCGATGGATTCTTGGGGATCGCGATGAGCCCACTCTGGTGCCTGGTATTTTGGGATGGCTCATCGTCTCAACCCCTCTCAACCTAATCTAGGTTTGGCACTTAGTCTAAATCTGCGACGATCTCTTCCATCAAAAGTAATTCAAGAATTTAAAAGTTGTCTGACTGGCAGCTTGAGTTTTTCTGTAGCTAAGTCTTTTATATTTTCCAAAACTCTGCAGCAGTTCCTTTCAGGCGTATCTGTGCAACTATTTACACCCACAAGTTGCAAAGCAATGGAGAATAGTGAAAAAACGAAAATTCTTGACAAAATGGTTTGAAACTTTGCTTGACGTTGTCCAAGCTAAATCGAAGAGAATTCGCGCGGTAACGTTTTGAAGATAAAAACGTTTGCTAAAAATTTAGGGATGGATATAAAAGCTAAGTAAAGGAGTAGGAGGAGCGAATTCTCGACAAGAGTAGGCAGCATATTCTTCCGCTATTGTCTAAGTGTCTATGCAAAAGACAGATTTTGCGATTAATATGTAAAACTGACAGCGTCCTAGGCAGGTATGGCAACGTACAACGTATTTAAAAGTACCTACGTTGAATAACTCCTAGTGGCGTCTATAAATGTGTTTATTTTTATTAATAACTAATAAAAGGGAGCTCCAAGTTAACTGTTGTAAAAATCACAACTGAATTTCCTGCATATACCCATAAAACTAATAAATTGTAACTTACTTTTGATCATAAAAATTCGTGTGCAAACTTTGTACATACCTGAAAATAGAAAGAAGAAAAAAATCGTTAAAATAACCAAACCAAGTTATAACAAGAAGAAAATATAAAAAAAAAATACAGCAACAAAATAAATCGTATTCCAGGTAAGAGAACAAAAAATAAAAACTCCATAAATTGTCCAAGCCAGACGCACAAATTATGATGTCCACCCCCATCCGCCCGACATCGTGTCTAACAATAAAATGAAGTGAATGAATGGGTGAGGCAAAACAATCCGGAAAATAAAACTAAAACTACACCTAGGACGTACATAGGACCAGATGTAGCAGAATACCGTAAAAAAAACAAGAAACAGGAAACTCTGCACACAAAAAACCCAGAACTGCAAGTTAACATTTGAAGTTGAAATGTTTGTAGATCTAGCAGGTAAAGATGGTGGAATGTACGAAGTAAGTAGAAAACCGTTTGAACTTTTCTCATTTCCTTTTTATGAGGTGCAAATAAAAATACTTGCCATAATAGACTAATGCAACTACAGCCACCAATAAAAGGAAGAAAGGATGACTAAAATACTCGTAACTAAAAAAGGAAACATCCAGGATCCAAACGATACAGCAAATTGTGAATAGAAGTAAAGACCACCGATAATTTTCTTGTGAGTCTGTGTCTCAAGTATGTCTACAGAATCTGAAGACATAAATAATAGAAGCACAAACAAAAATTGCTTTCCCAGCACAAACAGGACCAACGAAAATGAAGAAAATAATAACCTAACCAATGCAAAACTAAAAGAGGACTTACTCTGGGTTTTCTTAGAAAAAGTTTCTCTTCTTCACAAAAACTCACATGAGATCCTTGTCCTCAACAAATGGCAAAAGTTGAAGTTCATGGTTAAAGGATAAAATAAACTCGTACCCGTACACACCTACCTTCTTCCCTATTCCCACATGTGGTGGGTTTGTTTTCGCACAAAAAACTTCTCCGTAATGCAGGCATTTCAAGGTTTTAATGGGCTTCACGCAGTTTATTTGGAATGACATGGGGAAAACAACAAAGAATAGTTTAATCTTTCCGCCAGTGGTTTTGGCATTAAGAGGGAATGTACTCAGGATTACGGTCATATGGATGGGATACAATGGGATCTGTCATTCAAAGGTAGTGTCTAGGAAGACGATAACGTCTTTTCACTCATCCCGCCGACCGACGACGGGATGTTATTCTACGAAATAATATTTAAGAACAAAAGCTCTTAAATAAATCAAAAATACACAGAAAAAGGGAGAGAAAAGGAATTCCAAAATAAAGAAAAGCATGTGTGATATATCATCCAAAACAAGAGAGGATAAAACTTCCCTTTACATTCAATAGATTGATATCACTTTGAGGATATAAATTGAAAATGGAATCATATGTCATAGGTTAAGGACTGGAGGTTGGTTGAAGAACAAAGGAGTTTTCGACATAAGTAAGAAAATGAAATGTAATGTGAGGTTGGTTGGTGATAGACTTACAATGGAATAAAGTATTTCTTGCAATTCCAACTTTAAATGATTCATTGTGGCGCAGCCTTAAAGAAGGATTTTTAAAAGAGTTTATTAGACGACATGATATATGTACATATATTTATGTATAATATTGAAAAACATTTTAAAAGGATCACAATAAACTCTCGGGGTAATCAGCTAGAAAAAGTAATTAATTACTAAACAATTGAATTGTAAATCATTACTTAACGATTACCTACAATGTAATTGGAAGTATTCGTCATGTTATTTTGATTGCAAAGTAAGATATAATGCAACTTCAAAGTCTCGATTTGCCCATCGCGGGCCTTACAGGATAACTCAGTCCATTGAAACTGTAAATGTAATCATTGTAATCGTTTTTGGAATAAGTAAGGTAATAATTTCTGACAAGTTTTAATTTTTCATGCTTGTTTCAGTTAAAACTTATAATACTTTAAAGCAAAAAGGTGGGAAATGATAAAATAATTCGTAATTTACGTGTAAAAAATAAAATATTTCGGTAATCGATTACCATTTAGAACACTAAGCTGTGTGACGATAATTGAAAATTAAAACAAGCGCAAAAAGTAATGATAAAACTACAAAAGTCTATTAGTTTTAGAAACAGGAAACAATATGGAAATAACACATGGGAATTAACTTCAATCGAGTGGGAAATAAATGCACTTTTATGATGTGAAGTTAATTCTCACTGAAAGTGGCAAATAATTTCACTTTTTTGGGAAATTAGTTTCACTTTTAATATGTAGTAGATAGGTAATAATCTCACTTTATTGGAGAATTCGCGAGTATTCTCTTGTGCGGATTCACTCTTGCCGGATGTATAACTGTGAAAAAATCCGTTATTTATGAAGATGTTGACGATTTTCTTTTGCAAGTTGACTATTTGTTCGTGTAATGAACTCAGTCTCAGACCGGTTCTTGACACAGAAGTAAGTGATAAAGTAAAGGCAATTAAATGGAAGTGAATCGCGAGTTTTTCACTTTTACTTTATCTAATGCTAAGAAACTGAAATTTTTATGTTGAGTCTGATTGCGCCTCGTGTACGTTGGCGACAATATTTATTTTGTTTTAATCAAAAAGAAAGAAAACAACATGGCTTTCGCTAATACAAATTCAATTTCACGTGTGAGCCTATGCGAATTAGACTTCCGTGGTTATTTCCACGCACCAAATAAAACTCGTTTCATAACCAAACACTACAAAGAGTGACAATCTTTGACATATTACCACCCATCAATTTAGTTTCAAGAACGATCTCAGTAAGCTTGTCTGGTACTTGTTGATTCTGTAAACAAATAAAACAAAAATACCAACTGGAGTTCCACAGGACTGTATTCTTTTGCCAATATTGTTTTGTTAGTCGCTGATTTGAAGGGAACCAAAGTGCATTTATAATATTTGTCTAGACAAAACTGGATATAATATTGCCAAGCAATATTATATTGAAGGTAAATCCTTACACTAAATCGACCCCAGACTACTGTGGCATCCTTGCTATTGTATGAAACAAGCTCTTGGCAAGTAACCAGTGGAAAAGTTCAATTCTTTTCAAATATGCCCTCAATGGCGAATAACAAAATACGCCAACTGGCTAAATAGATCATAACCAAATAAAAACTCCAATTATTCTGAAGTTTCCAAAAGTCAGCAAATCAAATGTTCATTGCCACGTTAATAAAAGAACCGTCTATGACTACACCGAAACCAGACCTTGGAAATAGCAGTCGAAACTACCAACAGCGCCATCGTCATTGATCGTAATCCCATAAGTAAACGAAACTAATTACATTTCCAACACACAATTCGACTTCAGCAACATTATTGACTTTAATAATTAAACATGTTTCGCTGTTAATTATTTTAACTATTTCTTGTCTTTTTTTATTTGCTATCTTTGGCGTTCTTTTCATCAGTTATTTCTGCTGCTAACCCTGGAAGGGAGTGCTGTTCTGGGTATTTTCCAAGAGAGAACAAAAAATCTCAAAAAGTTTCGGACACTTTTTCTATTCGATTTCGATTAAAAAAAAAAGTTTTATATAACTTTTTCTACTACGTACCCGACGCGATGATGATTGCGTATCCTTTTCTCCTTTTTTAAGTGAAAAATTCTCACGTGGGACAGGAACAGCCATTGTTGTTCTTTTGCTAGAAGTTGGATTTGAAACTTTCGCGTGGTTCAACTAGAATGAGAACTTTTTTTGAACACGACAGATCTTTGCAAGTGACAGTTAGAAATAAATGCTTGTGAGAACAATGTCTTTGCACTTTCAATGGTTTGAAGAAGAAGTCTTTAACTTCCGCCAGCAGATGATGACATTTCACAGAAAATCTTAAATCAACATACAACTTTTGCCACCACGGAGTGGTGTTCCAACACTCTAAGCTACGATTTTTCTCAGAAAATGGTGTATAGAAATGTCTTAAAAGCGTTGGAATTCAATATAATCAGAAGAAGGGTTGTTGACGTTTCTAGGTACCAACATTGAATCGAATCCAACGATATAGCCGTTTAAGAGCAACATTGTGAGGAAGTTCAACGTATATTTGGTGTAATCACAGGTCGGTAATGTCAAAGCATTTTGTGGATGGGTTTTCCCTGGAGTCTTTTAAAAGGCAAGGCACTCAGCAAACACCCTGCTGTGACAAGGGAACAGGAAATCGAATGAAGTATGGAACATGCAACCCACAAAGGTTCTGGTTAAAGACGAGCTTAAGCACATCACTGGGTTTTAACGCTTTCAGAACCGAAAGCAAAAATTGTTTGGATTGATATAATTTTAAATATTAGTCATTTAGAGTATATTATTGAAAAATACCAGTTTTTGAAATGAGACTCATGGTATTCCCAAAAAGGACCTACACATGCTAAACGTGCTAATCTTTGAAATGTAGTTCTGCATTTATTTCATATTGTTTAATATAATATTTTATTTTAAAAAATAAAAATAAGGAACATTTAGGCATTTTTAAAAACATAATAAGAACTCTTAGCATTTTATTTGATTGTGTGAAAAAGGATAATCATATTTTGATGCATAAAATGACACCCATGTGTAAAATTTACTCACAGGGTTGTGAATATTTCAAAATTTATGAGACTTAACCCAATGACACGTGAGTTTTCTGCTAGCTCTGGATACTGGCTGGGAAGTCACGAGCGCCCACGCCCACGCTCACGCCCTTGCCCATCCCGTGATTCATAATAAGTAGAAAAAGAGCGGCATATTTCGCTCGCGCATGTGTTTTTGGGACGCAGATTAAAGCAAATTTTTCTCTGGGCGAGATATAAATAAATATAAATAATAATAAATATAAATTGTCGACAACTTAAGGATTCACTTTTTGGTTTTGATCCAAGTTCGGTAGCATTCCATTAGCTGGTCACATACGTCCACCACTCGCAGATGGCTGTTGTACTCTTTCACAATAAAAGGGCATACGTAGATTGATCCGATCTCTGTCTTCATTGCTCCACTTTTAGACGGATTCCATGGAGTCTTCTCCACAAGTTGTAGATGACATTGTGAAACGTTTGTTATCCTTTCATTTAACGAACACAACTCTTCCATAATCACTTCTTCCAAATCATGATCGTTTACGAAATGGAAAACTTTTCCTCTGAGACAGCAAAACATGCATAGACATGTTTGCACAAAAATGACCAAGACATTGACACATGAAGTGTCAAAATTCAAGTTTTGACAAAATTAAATGTTTCATGTGAGAAAAAGGTTGGTTCCACTCCTCCTTTAGTCAAGAAGTGTTTTTCAATGTTGTTATTTCTGGGCTGTTTTCGTGACATGGACGTCTTTGGAGACAAAGGTAAGGTTGCAGTCGAAATTCACCTCGAGGCAATTGTATGTAAATTGCAGTAAAAGGTGACAAAACCAACACTTGGAAATGCAAATATGGCATTATCTGAAAATCTGTTAACCAATTTTTGAAACCTACCGAATGCGGTGGATTGCCACCTAACCTAACCTAATTGAACAGATGTTCCAGGCTTAACGTGACCTTCTACCTGAAATCTTGGTTTTTGATGCATATGCTTAAGGTGTTAACATTAAATCCAAAGACTGTGTAAATAATGACTTTTTTCAAAGTCTGGCAAGATACCCTGGCAGAGTATTTAGTTACGATAGAAACGATAATGAAGCTTCCATATAAATAGACTTCAAGTCACAGCCAGTTCCGATCGTTTGGAAATGTTGTAGATTGGGTTGTATTTTTGTTTTCGGAGCTTTGTTATATTTTAGTTCAACAAAAATATTCTGCTTATGCACTGTCACTATGTCAGTTAACGATTTAATCTTATCCTGCGATTGCACCAATCAGTTGGTAGAAAAATAAGTTAAATGCATTTTTTCTTACGTCTTCCTCCTCATTATTTGAAGGTGATTCGAACCTCATAAAAAAATAAGTAGCAGCTTAGTTAGTAGTAGCAGAACGGAGAAGACATTAAGTAAGCTTAAGGCCTTTGCCACACGAGCGTCTTTTTCCGCGCTCTCATTTGGTCGCGCGCCATGAGTATATAAAAAACCAATAGAGCTGTACACACGAGCGCTCGCGACCAAAAAGGCGTGTGTGTACATTTTGCTTTACACTCAGGTCGCGCGACCAAATGGGAGCGCGGAAAAAGACGTTCGTGTGGCATTGGCCTAAGGGTTGCGTACGCTAACCCACTACCGGAACTCTATTTTAAGGACCAAAGCTATCGCAGATGCCGTAGAACTTGGTCTGTGTTGGACACATTGTACCCATTATGAAGGAAGCCCGTTTAATAAGTACGATTATGCTGTTAAAAGTAAGCCTCTGTCGAATGTGCACGAGCGCCAGCTTTAAAGACAAATGTATCACCATCCTTAAAGCAGCTTCATACAACCTTTTTGGCACTCATTTCCATTTAAACTACAAATTCACCATCAATGCTCCTGAACAAAGTATTATTAGCTCTTGAATTGATGTTTCATTATATCAAATCTACTTCATCGCCGCCATCGCCATTACCATCATCATCCAAGTGTCGACATCATCGACTGTTTACCATATGTTCCTAATCCTAGCTCAATGTGTGTCTTCATCATCATCATCATCGTCATACGTCTGACTGACAAAAGATCTCACAAATATGATAACGAAGTAGAGAACCCCACAAACAAAAAAAAAAATAAAAAAAAAAAACAAAAAACACAAACTGTGTTCGTATACCATTCAAGTGCAAAATGATGATAGACATAAAATAAATTGTTATGATGGCCCTTAACAAGTTCATTTGATAGTACGTGTGAAAGCGGTTTGACATCGTTACCCCAGCCACCCATATTTTAGTGGATATACAAATGTAGTAGCTTCTAGGAGAAGTGTGACCATTTCTCTAACCAAGATAAAAGTTTGTGAACATTTCCAAAATGTCTGGTCACCTGAGAACTCCGGATGTCAAAGTTCAACGATAGTGGTTTGCCATTAAAGTCCGACAAAAGGTGTTTTTTTTTTAAACATAGTCGATCCCCTTAAGGGTATATGAAGATACCCATAGAGAGATATGGTATTTTCACTATTCATAAATTCACCAGTCCTTATGTACAACGAATCGATAGATACCGAGTACGAGGACCTACCTATAACCGACACCAGAGTCTATGTCTATGGTATATGGTATTGTTGAACTGAAGGCCACGTCAGATAAGGACTTTAGAAGCAAGCAAGCGCTGCGTGATGTGTCGGTTCGTTTGTTCATTCCAGATGGTTGACTCTCAAGCTAACAATCAGAAAGAGAAAGAAAAAGGCGACAAAGCATAGGAAGAAAAAAAGGTCTAACTAACTGGCTAAAGCAAGTTACAATAGTCTGTGTGTATAGCCGGCCGCCGGCCGCCGGCCGATGGTGTGGCACTGATAAGTTTACCAATCGGCACAATGGATGGTGTTGGTGGCGGTCGTTGGACGTCCTAAACAGGGTCTTTATTTTCAAGGTGCATGACCTTGTCCGGAAAACACTTGAGTCCAGAGGCATTTATTTGTTTTGATAAGGATATCCCATAGCAATAGCTCACCACACATCCTTACACCAAAGGACATCAACAACATCATAACAATCACCATCACATCACCACCACAACGCTGTCATCATCTTCAGAGCCATCTACTTGCAAATTGTTATTCAAAAGTGTAAGTATCGCATAGTTTTCGCTCCATCGCCTGTCCTCGAGGAGTTGATGGAATCATGATGGAATTATATGAAGCTCTTCCCTTTATTTTTCTTTTCTTTTTTTTAGCAGATTTCTTTATTTTTTGACGAAGGATAACGAGTAAGAAAAAATGGGTTTCCTAACATCTTACTCGGTATTCATTTCGCTCGAATGGAAAATAAAGATACTCGTGCAATAACTGATGCAACATGATGTTTAATGCAACACTGAGCACAGGATGGGTACAATGAAAGTATAATACAAATGGAAGGAAATGGGGAGAAATGGGATACAACGTCTGGGTGGCAACAACATATTTATGTTTAAGTTAATCCGTCTTGAGTATTTTTTCCATGAAATTTTATAGCTTCCCGATTGGATATTGAGAACATTTTTCCAACAACGGAAGTCTATGTTTCTTGAAAATACTCCGGTAGGGGTTGTAAAACAGCGAAGGATTCTCTCTCTGTAAGCTGTTTAATTTGGATAGAGCTAACATACACTGCTGGCTTCAATATCAGTCGATTTTACAACACGTTAATCTGACCGGTTATATGACAAAACACGTACTTGCTTCTAAAATCTATCAGCTGCTTAAAAAAGTGCTGGGGCCCAACTATGTAACTCGATTGTACAATAAAAATGTTCGAATTCGCAAAATGCGTACTCTATAATTCTATAGCAAGCCCTAGTCTTGAAAGTTGGACATTATTTTTATTAAACTAAAATGAAATCATTTGATCATTTGATTACAATTGTTTTGATTATTAAATGTATATATTCTAAACAAAAACTTTTTCACTCAGCTCCATTCATTATAATGGATTTATCCCGAATTTGTCTTTGCTCAATTTGACTACAGCGATCCTGGTTTTCTTCGTTTAAAAACCAAAATGCGACACGCACCATGTTAATATATGTAGTACTTGTTATTATTTCCTTGTTTCACAAATCACAATAAATAATAAATTACTTTAGTTTTCGTTTATTTGTCAAACACAAGGCGAGACTCGTTCGAAATTCGGAAATTTTATGGGAAAAAGTTGGCATTACTAACGTTCGATTCTAATATCATACGTAGTTCGGTTTGAAAGTAGAATCGAAAGTAGAATCGAGTTACATAGTTGGGCCCCTGGCGTCTTATTGGGTGATTAACAAAATGCGGTCCTTAAATTCTAATACTTGTAATCGACGGTGACATAGCCCATGTTACTGCTGATTAGAGTTGGTTATGCGGTGCATTGTCTAAAGCATCCGTCAGACTAAGATCGCTAGAGTGCAACTATCGTGCATTCACAACTAACAGATGTCAAATGTATCTGCGACAATCTACTAGCGATTCTACTGCTAGTGCAACCAGAATATTTTCGTTATTTTGCACAAAATCGGCTATCGGATGAGTTAATTAAAAACCGGTACACATACATATGTAAATAGATAAACAAACTTATTTTTCGGAATTAGAATTAAATCCAGTTCCGCCGTAGGTCAGATGAAGCTAACACATCATTATTGAATTTTAAAAAATGATTCTATTTTTTTTTAAATTTTTTATTTAAAATATTCTTTTTAACCAGATACATTCTTTAACGTCTGAATATTTAAATGTAAGTGTGGGGTAATTTGACTACACTTTTTGTCCTCGTCGCGACTAACACATGGTACTTTAGTTGTTGTTGTTGCATCTTCAGCACTGGTTACACTTGGCGGAAGTTCTACTGGAGGCGCAACTTTTGGAGCTACTTCTTCTGGTACGGATGGAGATGATGTTTCACCAACAGGATAACAATTAATTATAACAGTTAATGTCAAAACCATAAACGCAAACAAAAATAGATTTTTTAGAAACATTTTTTGTGTACAAAAGTATTTTTCAACCTTTTTCAAGCAAAGAAGATTTTCTACTGAATAGATTTGATCGTTGAGTTGAAGTCTTTATATGACAGAATAAGGGAACAGGTTTTTTTTTTTTAGATTTCTAAACATTAATAGTAATATATACGAGTATATAACAAAAAAAAAAGTGCGAATAATAAAAAGAATAAAACTAAAAATGAATTTATGTACATACAGTGTTGTGCAAAAAATACCGGATTTTTTTTTTAAAAATTTTCTGTGATATACATTTAGGTCTGCGGGCAAGAAATGCGATCAGGCCAAGATATCCTGTAACAATGCAAAATTGCATTCAATTCTTGTTAGCGAGAGAACGATCGTTTACTTTGTTTTGCAAATATTGGATTGAACCCAGAATATTTTCGTTATTTCGCACGAAGTCGTCTGCATCGTTGTTTAGCATACATTTCTGACTCTGCCGGATGAGTCAATGTATCACGTATCAAAAACCGGTACCAAACAGATAAACAAACTTATTTTTCCGAATTAAAATTAAATCCAGTTTCGCCGCAGGTCAGATGAATATAAACTAACACATCACAGACTGGATAATTATCCAGGCTAAGGTTTTGTTGCATTGAAAACATGTTGCGGGAAAAAAAACGCCTATCATTAAATTTTAGAAGATTCATTTTTATTTAATTAAAGAAAACATTTCAAATATTAGTTTTAACCAGTTATAGCTTTTAACGTTACAATGTTTAATTGTGGAACAATTTTAATGCACTCATTGTCCTTATCGCCAACACATGGTACTTCAGTTGTTGTTGATGTTGCATCTGCAGCACTGGTTACACTTGGTGGAAGTTTTACTGGAGGCGCAACTTTAGCAGCTACTTTTTCTGCTACGGATGAAGTTGATATTTCACCAACAGGATAACAGTTAATTATTACAGTTAATGCCAAAATTATCCAGGCAAACAAAAATAGATTTTTTAAAAACATTTTCTTTGTGTACAAAGATTTTTCAACTTTAGGCAAGCAAAGAAGATTTTCTACTGAATAGATTTAATCGTTGAGCTGAAGTTTTTATGTGATGGACTAACGGAACAGGTTTTTTAATTTGTAAAAATTATTGAAGATCATCATCAATGCTAATTATAATTATAGCACAATTAATGTTTTGTGTTGAATAGTAATAAAAATAAATAGAAAAAAAATGTAATAAAAATTGCACTTCCATAGACGATCGCTTAGATCTTAGAAGGTTGAGTATTTTGTAATACGAATTAATTATTATTAAACTTATTACTTATTAATTTACTTTTAAATGGTGAATAAAACACTTTCGAACCTTAATTTGTTTATTTCTTTTTTGTATAATATATATTATATAGGGTCATGTAACAAAAGGTGTCCTTTTAAATATCGCAGCCGTAGCTGAGTGTGACTGCATTCGCATCGACTTCGCACCGCATTTTGCATAAAGACCTTGAGCCTACATAATTAAGGTCCATAACGCCGTATTTTTTTATTGATTTAAAATGGCGCCTCTTGTTGGGATATTAATGACAATAACAGCGCAATTGCTATTCCAGGGTTGGGGTCACAATCCCGAAAACCAAAATCCCGAAAATCTACAATCCCGAAAATCCAAAATCCCGAAAATCCAAAATCCCGAAAAGCCAAAATCCCGAAAACGGAATCCCGAAAAATACTATAAAATGAAAAATTTACGCATATTTTTGGATTCCGTTTTCGGGACTTTTTTTTAAAAAGAAAGTAGACAAATGTTTGTCTATTTCCGTTGGCGTTAGAGTTGTTAAAAAGAGGTTGAACTGTTTTGCCTTCGCCTATTTATATAATGATGATAAGGATAACAAACTTCAAATAAATAAAACATAGCAACACAGCTCAAGTCTTATAGACAAAGCAATATCTGATACAAGTCCATTAAAAACATATTTTAAATCGCTCTTTTTCTTATTCTTTGGTTTTCTTTTTTCATCTAAAAGAGCGATCAGTATACGCCAATGTGTGAAACTAAAATCTAGTCTATCAGCTATCAAACTGAATGAGATCAACACAACTGAATTCACATTGGGAATTGTAAAATATTACATTACACATTGGGAAATAAAATATTACAACATCATTACATTCCGTTTTCGGGATTTTGGACTTTCGGGATTTTGGTTTTCGGGATTTTGGTTTTCGGGATTCTGTCCGACTCCCGCTATTCCATTCAGATGTCGTTACAATCAATGGAAGTCCATATTGGTCATATCATGTCTATTGTCTTTTGACATTTGTCTCCAGAATTGGATTCTGCATTTCGCTGAGTGTCTGAGGAAATGAGAATCCTAGTCTGCAAAATTGGTTTTTCAGCTTTGTCAACTATAAGCCCGAGGCTAGTCACTGGGCTGTAGCCATCATTCATTCGCCTTAAGACCACAGCAAGCTAGATTAAGTAGTGTACCGTCTCAGATTCTTTAAAGTGGACCAGGTGCAGGTATGTTTTCCATGGGAAGAGGTGATTGTTACGTCTTTTTATGACTAGTTTGTTTTCAAGATTTTGTTTGAAAACAAAGCCAGAGGCTGGCGACCAAGTGTGGTGATCTCATTGATCTAGAATCAATTAAAATCAATTAAGATTCGAACAAACGACCAGAACGCTAAAACAAAGAAAACTGAACCACGCAGATTGAGAAAAAAACTCATTCTACAGTTCGGTGTAAAAAAATAAGACCAATTGGATAATTCTTTAAAAATTTACTTCCAACTTTAACATATATTTTTAATTGTTTCTCAAATTTAAACAAAAAAGTAATTAGATTGTCGACTGCATCAATTTGAAGACTGTTTTCAACTTAAGTACAGAATCATCGTTCAAAAAAATAAGAATAAACGTGAACAGTTATCTTACTGGTCTTAATTGTTTATACAGGACTGTATATAATTAAAAAACAAAAAAGGGTTGCTAATTTTTTTTTATTTAGTTAAATAATATCTCATTCCATATTTGTGTTTTTAATTTTAATCACTTATGTATTTTAATTGATTCACTGACTCATTTGCATTAATGATCACATAATTTGTATACTTGAGTTGTAACAATCTCAGCAGTTGGGGTATCTAGATTGGCATCATCAATCTCAGATAAATATGGTGACACTAGGTCTTCATCACTCTTAGTAGAACAATGAACGGTAACTTCTAATGTAAAAGTGAAAACCAGCAACCAAAATAATATTCGTTTGAAAAACATTGCTTCGAGAGAGAAAAAACAAATACAGGGACTTTCCTCAAATGTTGAATAGATACTGCCGCTGCAGAGGTTTTGTTATTCTTCAAATTTGTACACGTACCTATACCGGTTTTTGACTTAAAATAAAATAAGTAATAAATTTGCTTATATTAGTCATGAGATGCAACGGGTTTAAGTTAATATCGCTGCGATGCAAATTAACTCCACTTAGCACTTTCAACTTAGACCTGGCATCACTTAATTTAAAAAAATCAAAATTAAATTAAAGAAAATTAAATTTGATTCAAAATATTTTTATTTGATAAATTCGCTTTTATTATCCAAGAAATCTTTTCAATTTATCTTCGATTGGAATTTTTTTAGTTGTTGGTTCTTCGGTTGTTGCTTCGACAATTGGTTTCACCTCATCTGCTGGTTGAACACTTGAACTATTCGGATTCAACAAAATCACTGCTTCGCCGCCAGTAGTTGGAAAAGAATTAATTGTAACAGCAAATGTCAAAATCATTGCCAGTAATAGAAATTTATTTTTTAGAAACATTTTTTTTTTCTTTTTGTATCAATCACGCAATAAAATATGTAGAGATGCTTTTGTCAAGCGATGAGCAGATACTGAAGTGATTGGTACGTTGAAGCAAGGTTTTGAGCGAAGGAAATTGTGTGAAACTGGTTGGATTGATTAAGATGATTAAGATAGACAGTATACTCGCGATAGTGTGGACATCGGCTAACGTGAACACCCGATTACATGAATGGCCACATTTTATTCAACATGGACTACATTTAAATGTGAACAAAAATTATGAATGCTTTAAAATGTGAATAATTTCTTTTTTGCCTCAAAAAAAAGGTAAAGTAACGAGTTTGAGGCAACACGAGCTGCATTTTAACTTAAGAGGGTATTCTAGCCTAGCGGTACGAATTTTTGGTGTTTTCATATTTATTAACATTTTAACAATAAACAAAAAAAATTGTAAATTTAAAAAAATACAGGCTGGTAAAGTGGGGCGGTGTAAAATAAGGGTGCGTCCTTCTTGACATGATTCCAAACCTTCTGGTGATCAGAAAAAAAGAAAGAAAAAAGGTTCTAAATCAGTAAGAATGTCGCTATCGTCTGAACCACTGAAATAAAAAACAAAATTTTTTTCACAAAATTGCGGCTGTTTGAAAAAAGTGATTCTTTGCCCTTTTTGTCAATGTTTTGAATTTTTTAAAAATAGTAAAAAAAACTATTTTTTTATATAATTATAGTTCCATTGATAGAGGGATATATAAAGAAGTTCCACGCCGAATTTCAAGATAATCGGTTCATTAGAACTTGAGAAATCACGTCAGACGTGTTGGAAAAAGTAGTTTCGAGAAAAACGCCTTTAAAGATGTACGATACAACGACCTTCACATAGAGACTTTTTGAGAATTCATGATGTATAAGAGACTTTCTGTAGGATAATTCAGGAAACGTTTGGAGGATATATATTTGAAGGTCTAATCTTTAAAAATATGAAAAAAAGAAACGATTTTTTTCAAAATTCTTGACTAGAATACCCCCTTAAGATTTATTCATATGTGCACATCTTTATCCAGCATATTATTTGTGCATGGATGATACTCAATTCTGAAGCGGGGAACTTCAGCATCTTCATACCATTTAACCGGAGGTTTTGCTTAAATTCCTTGGAAGGAATAAAAGAAATTAGTAACAGATTTCTTTTAACAAGGTTACCTTAAAATTTAAAACATATTATGTACGTATTATGTTGAGCTGGAAATACAAACAACGATAGTATCGCGTGTTAGCAAGCTTACGACGGTTGTACCGATATCGAACGATCGTACGCTGTATGGAAATCGCACGCAGATTGTTAGTGTATGTGCTACTTACAACGGTTGTACCGATATCGGTGCAACTCACGGGTGTACAATGATTGTATCGTGTATTTGCAGCTTTACACATAACCACCTTGGTTTTTAATTGTTCACGTTTTCGCGAGTGTACTGTACATATAAGAAAACAAATTGAATTACATATATTGATTTATTTATTTATTTAGTTTTTGTGAATTCCATTATTTATCGTATCAATTTGAATGTCGCACCTTTAATTTGTGTCAAATGTTCTGTTCTCAAATGAATAACAAAACAAAAATAAAAAAAATGTAAAACTGTAGCTATTCAGCAAATAAATATTAACAGGTTTTACGCATGAAAAGGACGAAAGAATCCATAGGCTGAACAAATGGTTCTGAAATAAGGCAAGAACATATACGGAAAGACACCACTTAATGTAGGGTTTTGCTCGTCGAACGCCATTTTCAGATGCAACTTACAGTACAGTACCTTGCCATATTATTAGACCCAAGCTAAAAAAAGAGTTAAAGTGGTTTTTCTGTTTAAATTTGTAATAAATGTGGCATTATTTTTGCACTTGTTTATTATTTTTTTTTTAAATAATCCATATACAGTCAAACTTCTTTATTACGAAATTCCTTATAACGAAATTCTCTATATTGCGAAATTTGTTGCAAGACCTTGGCCTGGATAATTATCGAGGCTAAGGTTTTGTTGTATTATGTATTGAAATTTTTATTTTTATTCTATATAAGCTAAAAAAAAAAACACGCCTACTATAACCCTAAATTTATGCATTTTAAACATCTTATTAAATTCTTTGATTTTTGTTTTTCTTGATTTGGGTCTAATAATATGGCAGGGTACTGTAAGTACAGCCAATAGTGCTTAAAGTTCAGTAACCTAGCCCTAATTGAATTCAGACTGATGATGATGCGTCATGATAGTCATCATTTAATGGAAGCACACCCAATTTAATTGGAATCCAAACACATGCAAGACCACTGCCTAAATGAAGATTCCATTATAATACATTTGGCTTAGGAATAAACTAGAAAGTCGGTCGCCATTGTAGGGAGAGTTAAAAGACAGTCTTATAAAAACTATCGAATTTGTCTCCGACTGTACCGTCGATTAATTGAAATAATTGATTAAAGGGGTTCTAGTTTAGACTTTTGCTAGTGAAGTGGTCAGTGATCTTTTCTACATTGATTTCGGTCGTTGTAGCCTTCGCTCTTAGCCTGCAAATGATGAATTGAATTTTGTTTTCTATTCTTGTAGGCACCGTAGCGCAAGTGGTTAGTGCGTCGGACTATTGAGCCAGCGGTCTTGTGTTCGAATCCCGCCGCAAACGCCTAAAAAGTTTTTCACAGTGCCCACCTCTTCCGAATGCCTGACAAGCATTGAAGAGTATCATTTGTCATGTAAAGCCTCCCAACTCGCCGAACGGACGGCAGAAAACTGTAGGTCCCTTCCATTCGTGCAGAAATATAACACGCACACACAGATGGTTGCGGGAAGCTAGGCTTGGTTCTACCTAGGACTGCTGAAGCCAAATATTATATATTATTATTCTTTTACACAATTTTTCTTAGGTAAATTTTCCAACTAGGCCTACATACTCAGCTAGGTTCGAGTCTCGGATTTTAAGGGAAAATGGGGTTTTGACAGGTAGTCTAATATATGAATATGCCTTAACACCTTTGTAAGGCCATACACTTTAAAAATAAATATTGCAAAATTATGAATTACAGTTGGAAAGTCGCACTTATTGTCAGCTGTGGTTAGAAAAGTAGGTAAAAAAAAATCATGTTTTCCCTTTTTAAAGGGTGATTTTTTAAGAGGTTGAGAACTTTTTTTAAAAAAAAAAAACACAAAAAATTCGAAAAAATGAATGAAATATTTATTTGAATCGATAGTTTGAACCTTGCAATTTAATGTTTAAAGATAATTTCATGCAAATGTTGACCGCGGCTGCGTCTCAGGTAGCCCATCCGCTGAGTCCAATTTTATCATACTCTTTCACACATATCGGCCGGTATCTCACGAATGAATGCATGGATGTTGGCTTCCAGTGCGTCAATCGAAGCGGGCTTGTCCCTATAGACATTAGCCTTGACATACCCCCACAAAAAATAATCTAATGGTGTCAAATCGCACGATCTAGGCGGCCAATTGACCGGCCCGAAACGTGAAATTAACTGTTCACCAAACTCGCCTCGCAATTGCGCCATTGTTTCGCGTGCTGTGTGGCATGTGGCACCGTCTTGTTGAAACCACATATCATGCAAGTCAAGAACTTCCATTTCGGGCAAAAAAAAGTTTGTTATCATCGCTCGGTAGCGTTCACCATTGACAGTAACGCTGCGATTCGCATCATCTTTGAAGAAATATGGCCCAATAATGCCGCCGGCCCATAAACCGCACCAAACAGTGGCTTTTTCGGGATGCATTGGTAGCTGTTGCAATGCTTCTGGCTGATCTTCACTCCAAATGCGGCAATTTTGCTTATTTACGTACCCATTCAACCAAAAATGAGCCTCATCGCTGAACACAATTTTTCGATAAATCGATAAAAAAAACATTTCGAACCGAGCACGAATTTTGATAGTAAAATTCAATAATTTGCAAGCGTTGTTAATTTGTAAGACGATCGATCCATGGTTAAATTGCAAACCAAACTGAAGCTGTTTGACAGTGACACAAGGTACTAAACACACGTCAGCTGTCAAAACCAGTGTTGCCAAAACCAAACCAGCTAAAAAATCACCCTTTACCTGCTGCTTTTTTTTCCGAGTATGTTTTATAAAATCTGTGGATTTTTAAGCGAACTTATCACTAATTTTTTTGTTTACAATTGTCTCGTTCATAAGAAGAAAAAAAATAATAAAACGATGTTTATCCCCCCTGTTCTGCATTCCACTTTCCAAAAGTGGAATTGGGTGTTCTGCATTCCGAACGAAACTATGAATTGTGGATTGTATGTTCGAAAGTGAATATTTTGGTGTTCTGCATTCCACTCAAGATGACAGCTGTAAATTCGTGTTCTGCATTCCGAAAATCCTGTGATTTTAGTGAATTGAATTCACTTGAGATTCTTGACGTGAATTGAATTCACATGCCGTTGTAAAGTGAATTAATTAATTAATTTGTTGATCAGAATCATTTTGAAAAATATGAGTAGAATAATAAGACTTTCCATTAGTGTATTAAAATAATTCCTTTGTTTAATATAGTACAACACAAAAATTAGAGGCAAGAGAGTATTCTCTTGAATTACATAAGAGAAAATCAAGATTTTTCAAGATCAAGATTTCTCTGACTCCACTTCTCGCAGGATATCAACAAATATTTTCTTACTCACCCTAAAACTGTTTTTAAAAATGCAAAAATTATTAAATTATTTATTTTTCTTCAGATGTCTAACTTCTGCTTACAATGCTTCGGGAAGATCCAGAATGTTAGATTTATCTCGGAAAATCTTCCCGCGAACTCTCTCCATTCGGTTTTCTTCGCGGCTTTCACGAATCATTTAAAAATTTTGTTTTCCATTTTTTTCATAAAATATATTTTTTCTTAAATGTTTAACTTGCACAAAACAAAAACCAAGAACTGAAAATCCCCAATTATTTTGAAATGATTTGACAGCTGTGTTTGACATTTCAAACAAATGAATTCGAAGTGGATTCCAAAAATTCGAAATCACTCGGAGTGCAGAACACTGAATTCCATTCCGAGTGAATTTGAATTTCGGTTTCAATCCACTTTCACTCGAAATGCAGAAATGCAGGGGGTATTACGCATTTTTTGTAGAAAAGCGACTTGAAAGTCAAAAAAATTTATGCGCAGAATAAATGATATTGACTTAAAAATAAAATATCTGGAAAGCCAAAAAAGGTATCAATTTTATTATTTTTTTTAAACGAAGTTTAAAGGAGTATTATTGAAGCCCTAAATGAAGTTTCTGTAGTAAGTATATATTAGGTACACCAAAGTTGGCATTTTCTTAAATTCTCGATAAATGATGTCCACATTGGAGACAGGCCCTTGTTGTAGAACGATTTTTTTCTAAGATTATACCCCAGAATCAGTTCCCAAAGTATTAACGTTTAACGTATATTTGAAGTTTTCCGCGGTCTAATATCTTTCGCTTACTCTAAAATGGCGCAAATCATGTTTAAGCATTGCATTGGTTCTAAATGCAGAGCACAGGATCTCAACAATCAGAAGATTGTGTCAGCTCAGATATACAGAGCCATAATTTTATTTGAACACTATGGGGCAAGACATAAAAGATATGTATTACATGCCTTATGAAATTATTAACAGAATTACCATCGATTGGAAAAATATAAGGCTAACTTGCACTAGCATTGGGCAATATCAATTAAAATTAATAAAAACTATGTACTGTAAACCCGTCTAGTTGGCCACCTTTGTAAGTTGGCCAATATTTTACTGCACCAAGAAAATTCCACACAAATATTCCTCAAAATACCTTTATACATATGTTGTCCACCTACCTATGTTGGAACTTGGCCACAAATGTTCATCATTTTTCTCATATCTCATATTAAATAACCTGCGAAAGTTGTCAATGGTAGTATGTATGTGATGGATTTTGTTCTATATTTTCGGTTAACGACTAAACAAAACATCTAGACATAGCGGTAAAATAACGAAATATTTGTTCATGTGCAAAAAATGTCGATGATCTTTTATTTTTATCACAAAAAAAAAATTCACACACCCTTATAAGTTGGCAAAAAATTCTTGCACCGCAGGTGGCCGCCAACTTACCAAAGTTTCACTGTATTTGTTTTTACTACTGATCCTATCGGAAACATTAAATGTTTCAATGCAAATGTCAAAAAAATCAAGGATTTCCTACTGAGTTCATTTCAGTCACAATTATTCATTCCAAAGCTTCAGTTTTTAATACAAAGCCCTTCGAATGCACTGACATGTAATGCAACATATAAATATTCTCTCTGTATATATGAGTCTCAACATTTTCAAAATGTTGCCATTGTGTTTCGCTAAGTTCTAGAGGCTAAAGGCGGTTGAACTTCCCCTTTCCCACATCTCGGCGCGAAAAGAAGAAAAAGTTCTCGTCCTCTTAAATACCATTTTTGTGCGGCTATAATAATCACCCACTTTTTGCAGCGTAATGAAGTAATAAGCACTGCAATTACTCAACTTGTTCCCTCGATGTCTATTTATTGCATGACTTTTTCTTCTTCTTCGTACATATCTGTTCTTGGCCCTTGCTTTATTTCTTTATCGTGTACTTAGTTCTCACTCTCGTTATTTTTGCTTTACACGCTATAATCATCGGTCAAACTCAGCCATCCTCCTGCGCTGTTGGACTCCCCCCACCGAACCAGTTTGCGCGTTTTTCTTTCTTTCATTTTTGGCAAATTAAAATTGTGTGTTTTCATTAAGGAACATAATACTCGAACACATGCAGACATACGCGCATTCATACTTTCTGAAACAGACGAAGATGTAATGTACTGCAGGAAATGCGGTGTGCTGCATGTTGGAAAATACAACATGTGCAGCATCCGCATCTGTAGCATGGTTGTCGGATGAATGAATGGCGAGGATTGCTGCACCACAGTTGAAAGTAAAAGTTTTTGTTCGTGTTTTTCAATGGTCTGGCAAGAGCTAGGGATTTGTTTTAGAAAAAAAATCGATGACGAGACAGAATTATATATCCATGGTCCTTCGTCGTTCAGAAATAAAAAGAAAGAAAACAAAAATCAGTAAGTGCACAAAATTTCAATAAAAATTCCAATCGTTTTTATTTTTTTCATCCATCATCCTTAACTCCCCCGCACCGGGTTGGCTTTCGGTTTAATTCTTCGCCGATTCTCGAAATCGAAGAGAAATTGCTTTGAATGGCACAATCGTGTGGCTATTAATTATGTTTTTGCTCGTTTTGCCCCTTTTTATGTTCCTTTTTGGCCATATTTTTCCCATTGACAATTTCAATGTTGGATTTCAAGGATTTTTGTAATTTTGGTCGCCATTATTTCGGCTTGCGTTTTACTCTTTCTACGATTTTTCTTATTCTTCGATGATGCTCCTGCTGCTTGTTTGTTCTTTCGGTTTTTTTTAAAGATATTACTTTTGTCTTTTGTTCATGTCAAGGATACAGCACATGCGAATCCTTAGCTGCTACAGCAGTGGAAGCAGCAAACACATAATAAAGTACGTCTGGAGCAATTCGATTGCCCTTTTTGTGTTAAGCGTACGACGAAGAGGTGGAGAGTAATAAATTTTAATCCTTTTTTTCTTGGTACCTATGCTTTTTTTAAAGCTCTTATTCTCTGACATAAGCAAGGATCATACAGCATATAGAAATGATTTTATGGTTGAAATTAATTTGACTAGAGAATGGGGTGTTGGTTGGTTGGAATGGAATAAGTAATTTTATGCGCATTTATCCTTGGAAAAAAAGTCCGAATTGACAGTGTGGGGAGGGAATTGTAAACAACATTATGAAAATATGACAAAACCGATGAATTTTGATATTACAAGTTAAATCATTGGGCAAAGTTTATGGGTGGCTTTGGCGTAATGGAAGTAGCCGTCGCTTGTCGCACTGAAGGTTTACGGTGCAAACCCCATTTATACCTCACGAAATAAAAATAAGTTGATCAATTTCAGAAGTTAATGTCAAAAACCTACTGCGAAGGCATAACACTGGCAGTATGATGGCGGTATGGCCGAAGAAATTTATTACACAAACAATGAATGATGAGAAACATCTGGAAAGAACTTCTGTGAAGCATAAGCAACGGCAAAAGCTTTTAATAATAAAGAACTCTTCAGTTATCATGGACACCCACCCATATATTTCGTTGAAACCTAGTATCTGAGTCTCCTATCTCTACGCCGATCTGAATGTTTCTCGTTCTTGTTCTTTATGAGCTCGCGCAGTGTGTAAACATTGCAAGGGTATTCTTAACCCCTTTAGCGTGTGTGAATAAAAAAAAAAAGTTGGCTCGGCACAAATTGAGAACTCTGCTGCTGACAAACGACCAAGAGTGTACGAACTCAAGAATTTTAACGTTTTTAATTTGACTAACGTTAAATTCACGAAAATATATTTCAAACACTTTGAAGTTTACCTTCTTTTGTTCAAATTTAATTTTTTCAGTTTGCTATGGTACATATTTGTATGTATGTATGTATACAGTGAAACCCCTCATTAGCAGACACCCTGTTTAGCGGACAATTCGCATTAACGGACACCTTTTTGGGGAACCAATTTCTAATTTTCCATACAAAATGCGTTTTTATAAACGGGCAGGTCTCTTAACCGGACGGAAAACTTCGATCCCGTGGTTGTCCGCTTAAGGGAGAATTCACTGTACATAGACCGTCAATATCAAACTTTTTGTAGCAGCTATTTTTTTACAGCACTCTTTTTTTATATTAAGATTGGTGGTGGATATTCCAGTAGTGTATTTAGTAAAAAAAAAAAAAAAAAAAAATTAAATAAAATAAAACTTAAATAAAATAAAACTTAAATAAAATAAAACTTAAATAAAATAAAACTTAAATAAAATAAAACTTAAATAAAATAGAAATACAGTGGACTCTCCCTAAGTCGAGCTCTCTCTAAGTCGAATTTCTCTCTAACTCGACGTTTCTCGCCATATTTTATCATTCCCTTCAATTTTCGATACAAAAACCATTCCTTAAGTCGAACTCCCTCTAAGTCGTCACTCTCTCTAACTCGAACACATTCTCTCGATTATTGGCATCTTTTTTCACCCCTTCAGTCGAATTTTGTTAAGCACAAAACAAAATAAAAATACTTTACCCCTTCATCATCGTCAGCCCGTCGTGTATCTTCCTGTTCATATTCTTGGTACCTCCATACAAAGACACAGTTTTTTAAAAAGTTGCACCGTAAAAACAAAAAAAAAAACAATCCTTGTCTCTCTCTTTCTCTTCAAAACAGGGTTTTCAATGGATATATCTGCGTATGTATATAAAAATAACTTGTTTTAGTAAGGTTCCAGGTTCCAGCTGGAATTGCAAAATCAGTTGATTCTAGGCAGTTCAACGGAGCAGATGCAGTTTGTAGCTAGATCAACTAAAAAAAAGTAAGTTACATGAATTATTGCGAAGTAAACTGTGTGGTCAAAAGTTTTGTTTATTGTTTGTTAGTACATTAACCTTTTTTCATTAAACAAACGTCTTAAAACAGCAATAAATGTTTCTCTCTATTACTCGAATTTTTCCAAAACTCTCTCTAACTCGAACAAATCTTGGTATCCCGTGAAAATTTGACTAAGGGAGAATCGACTGTATTTGTATTTTTTCATTCTTTAAGCTAAGGCAGTTCGCAATAAGTGAACATCTGCTGTCACACTTTTCTCTATTTTATTCAGTGGTAGTACGAAATCTTTTACAGGGTAATTCTGTCAATGTGATTTTATCCCAAGACTTCTGTCATCTTGTGATATACATATGTATTAAAAAAATTTAAGGAAGAAAAGTGATAAATTGTCTTCGGACTTTTTATGAAACCACGAACACAAAAAAAAAATTATTAATGAATTCTGAATTCCAAATGAATTCTAAACATGAATGAAGAAAAGTAATTAAAATTAAAAATATCATTATTTATGCAAAAGACAATATTTTTAATCATTATTATCTAAAAATCTTCCCACTCTTAATACTAACAAAATTATGTCGTATAAAACAAAATTAAAAAAAAAATTCAAATGGACCAGAGAGAAGTCATTAATCATTTTTTTTTTTAATAAAATGATTTCCTTCGGGAGTATGATATCTATCTGGTCATTGTGGTATTCCACTAAATGACTTTTCAAATCAAGGAATGTTACGAGAATAACTTGCTTTTGTTATCAGGAAAACAGTTTTATCTTAATTTTTCAGGATACCATTTGATTAACTAGGACATTTAAATAAAATTAAAACAAATATAAAAATAACTAACACATCTTCAATTGAGCTTCAGTTATGACTAGATCCATTAAATGTCTAAAATTTTTATAATCCCATGGTAATAAAATGTAATATGTTAATCCCACATGGTATTATATTTTTTAACGACCTTGTTTATGGTTGCTTAACTATTAAATTTTAAATGTATTATTAAAAAAATTAAAATTTACTATTAATTATCTATGTATTATCAAAAGTTAAAAATGTGTATTCAAATTTATTAGATATTTTCGTGGCATAAATAAGCGCATTAAATTGAGATATGAACATTCATAAATATGTACGTACATAATACGTATGATTCTACGAGCAAAAAAAAAACAAATGATGCATAATTTGAAAATACATAATTTAAAAAATTTGACATACTCGAATATTTATTAAAATTGTCAGAAACGAAAGATCAGCATAGTGACGTCTGTGTGTTGAATATGTTCAACTGGTTTATTTACATTTAAAGAAAAAGAACTCGATAACAACTATTGATTTTGGGATAGTGAAGAAGTCAATTACGCATAACTAGTTGGTTAGTTAAAGCGCTGATGGTCCAAAACAACTTTTTTAATGAAAGGTAATATGCACCGCGACCTTAAGATCTATTGTGGCCTTAAAAGTCCTAGACGAAGGAGTATCCATCCCATCATTATTCCTGTTAGAGACAGCTTAGCTTACACCTAGCCCAGGTGAAAATTGCATAGGTCACAACCCGTCATACTCATTCTCACTTCGCCTGAGACACCCAGTTTCCTGAGAGGTCTGTTGAGTTTACAATGCCCTGTAAGAAATGCAGTCAGGATGCGGAGTTTATTTTTGCCAATGCTAATGGTAGCTTTGAATCCCTTCACGTTATAGTTACCAAAAAGCTACTTCTGGGTCTCCCTGCTTTAGGCCTTTTGTGTTTTTGTCTAGGACTTAGTCCTGTTAGTCGTCTCCAGTACTACCCCTATTCGCCAGAAAGGCTTGGGGCCTATAATTGGTGTGGCGACCACTTTCCTGACAAGTTTGTCCGCCTCTTCTTAACCTACCTTCAATCCCCAGGCATCCTGGTACCCAGTAAATGGTGACGTTGTTTCCCTCGCCAAATAGAACAAACTGGTTTTATTTATCTAATTCACTACAAACTTTAAAAAAAAAAAAACTTTTCGGAAAATCCGCTAAATTCAACTGCGTCCTATTTCTAAGATACGAAATCTCAACACGTCTTCGTAGCTGGGGTCCATCTTAAAACATTTAAATTGTGACAGTGGGGTATTTTTGAAGGTCCAGACTTACTCGTAAGTCACTCACTGGGTCTTCTATTTAAGTTCCCGAAGCCTTTTTCATTAACATTATCTAAGCCCCTCAGAATACCGTCTCATTTGAATATTTTTCCCACCATTTAATTTACAATATTGTTCCAACACCCTAATTACCTGTTTACTCTTCTAAACTTAAGTACACCTCTGCTGGGTTGTAACTTATCACTTCAATTAAATACCCAAACACCTTTGGCTTAACTTTTCCCCTCCGTCCCCGTCACATCTAACTCGAATGAGCTCTTTTTTTGTTTGTTTCTCTATAACAAAATATATTCACGGTAATAACTTCTCCCCAGTCGGCAATTTAGAACGAAATGAGAATGAAAATTTTTGCAGACCTTTAAATTGTATCCGTTCAAGCACACAACTTTCGAACAACATTATTGGGATCATTTGTAAAATTTTGCTCTCCCACAAGGACACACTCTCCCATTGAACCATAAAAATAAAGTTGCAATTTAAATTGCACAAAAAACAAATAAGAAATACGAACCGTGACCCAGTCAAGTGCAATGACCCATTTCAAAAGGAACCCCTTAATTTCGATCAAATCCCTCCCCCACCCAGCGTCGTGGTAAATACATTTCACCTTTCAGGGAATAGGTCCTTTCCTTTGGAAGAAATACTCAAAACCAAATGACACCTTTCAAATAAAAAAAGCCAGCAACATAAAAAAGAAGACTTACTGTCAACAGAACAATACAAAAACAAAACACACGTCTTAGCAATAAAGTAACAAATTTCTCACCACCACCATCAACAAAAAAGGAGTCAACCGCAGCAGTAACAAAAAATAAATTGTCTTAGAAAAACGATTTAACAACTCGTTCAAGAGCGATATTAAAATCACCTAATGCTACACTGTCATGTACAGGCAATTCAACGTCTTTGTCTGCGCGCGCGTGTGTGTGTGTGTGTAGTGTTTCCCAAGGAGTAATTTATAAACACCACCCATTCAGAGAAAAACAAAATACACAAAACCACGAGGACGACGATAAGAGGAGCTCGCAATATAAATACTTATACACTTTTCTTCAAAGATCCTTCTCCGTGCCTACCCCTCCACTACCCCAGGCTGGGTACAATGTGCCATATGCCGGGTTCAAAAACCTTATTAGAATGTCTATCGAGCATATAAAAACAAAATAGGGGAACCATTCCAAAAATGTTGTGATGGGCTCTCGCAGATCTGGCAATGAAAATGAAAATCTTGTTAAAAAGAAGTAAAAAGGATATACGCTCTCCTCTTACAGAAATAAATTACCATTTACAAACAACCACCCAGACACGACCTTCTTTCGGAGGGAATATTATGACACACAAGGGCAAGGTCATGAGGCATATTTTCTTCTCTCATTTTTGTTTGCTTTTTTGCTCAACTCAATGACGCAGGCAATTTATCCTGCGACCCTTCTTGGTCTGGGCCCAGGGCATTAACAATGGTAAAAGTGTCTGGGCTTTGTATGTGCGCTTCTCAGAGGCGAATAAGTTCATTGAAGACTTTTTTTTCGTATGCCTATGGAGAGGCCTACCTAACAAAGCTTTTGAGAAAGGACATTTAGGCGCATGGGCTTCCTCCACGATGACGTCCTTCGCGTAGGAGACAGACGGAGCTTTTACTTGTATTGCCGGCTGAATAACAATAATCGTTTGAGAGAAGTTCGCCGCTTGTTTATTATTATTTTATTGAGGGAGGTTCTTCCATTTCATATCCTTTGCGTTGCCTCTATAGAAGAACGTTTGAAGGATGTTATCGAATTTATCATTCCGACAGTGGGTGCTACGCGCATTCATTACCCAAGAAGTTGTGAGGAAAAAAGTTTTAACGAATATAAAGATGGGGGGGAATAAGGTTGAGTGATTCCGATGGGAAAAGGATACGCATTCGTGCTGGTATAATTTTTGAAGGTTAAAATATGTTGGATTGGAATTTAAAGGTGGATGAGTTCTCATTTTTAGACTTTAAGACATTTTTTTAAATCAAAAAGGCTGAAAATTATTAAAATGTATAATTAGTGAAAACGAAAAGAAAAAGATGAGGTTCAAGTTCAGAACCGTGCGGTACTCTGTAAGTGGCAGTTAGTTAACGGTTCGTATGCTAATTGCTTTCGCTCAGACTCAAGTCCCACTTTTTATAGCTTTAGCTCGGGTTCGCTCTTGCTCAATCGGTGAGACAGTTTTCATGTTTTGATTTCTCGTGTCCAAAAAAACATAGCAATGTCTGAGGTTGAGCTCAGAAGTCAAGACTAAATTGGTTGTCTCATTAGGTCAAATGGCTGCGTATTTAAATGTTCTCGGTGTCACTGCATAAAATCGGGACTTCAAAGATCTTTATCGATTTAATTCGGTTCAAGTTGATTGGATACCTGATCACTTTCTTCAAAACAATGAAGATTTTCGCGGAGGAAAAAAATTACAATTTAAACAGGATGATGGTTCTAGTTCGATTCGCTGGAGATCCTCGATTTTAAATTGATATAGCAGAAGATTTTGGAATAAGCCAATCCAGCGCTTCCAGAATAGTGAGTAAAGTTGCGGGCGATATAGTTGAATAATGCGAGTTTTGGATCAACCGTCCTAAGAGTGCGGAGAAAAATGACTCTGAAAAGAACGTTTGGTAGCTTAAAATCTAATTTTCGTCATACTCAAAAAACGTTGAGCCCAACTTTGTATAGTTTCTGCGATTTCGATGGCAAATTCGGATCGCATATTGTTAATTTATTCAGCAAAGATAGGCTGCAAAGAAGAGGAATGTTTAACCAGTTAACTCTTTGATACTAATCATTCCTTTATCGTTGCCGTACGTAGATGGTGAGGAAGAGCCAGTATGAGAATAGAGAGCATCTTTGTGTATTTTGTTGCGCGTTAAAATGTTTGATGTAGATGACGGCGCGAGAAACTTTTTAGGGCAATGGAAAACACAATCACAAAATTCAATAGCAAATAGATGGTTTTTGGTTTGGTCTTTCCGAAAAAGGAATATTTTACACAACATAATCAACCCGATTACCGATGTCGTCTCGTTTTTTCGACGACACTCGTTTTCTCTGTCGTGTCGTTTTTCAAATGGCATTCCATATCTTCTACGACGCGACGAATCTGTAGCAGGTTTTTAAACGATGAAAAAGTAATAGATATCTGTCAAAATCAAATGAAATTGAAATAAACTCTAAAATAAAAAGTCATTGCTCAACGCTCAGAAAAAAATAAGTAATTTAGCAAGCAATTAATATGATAAATGTTTTATGACACAAGTAGTAATAGTGACGAGGACAAGAAGGAGGAATCCGAAATTTGAGACTGAGCATTTAATTATAAAAAGTAAGCAGATAAGACAACTCAAATCCATTTGATTTACCTGATTCTAAGTGAGTTCATATATTTAATTTAATTGTAGCTATTAATAGTTGAAACTTTCGTGCACTTTAGCAGATTCAAACAGTACTTAAAATCATCAAAGGTAGCATTTAAGTATGTGTTGTATGCAATAACTGACAAAATAACGATTCAGCAACGTTCGTCATCGATTCCAATAGTGTTGAGGCTTGAAGTCACCCTTAGAATTCTACAACGATTGGGATTAGCTCAACCAACAGTCAGCAAATTTCGTCAACCATCTCCATCTCTTACTGGAGGACTCTTGCTGTTCAATTGCTCAGCTACCAAATTCCATTCCTTTTTTACATCCATTTTGTTAATCCCCTTCGAAAAACCACTAGCCAACTGCTCGTTCCCCTCCATCAGCTCTAAATTGGAATTGGTTTTGGTTTGTTATTTTCAATTGAAAGTGTAAACAAATATTAATAGCAAATAACACAACAATAAATTCTATAAAATACATTTTTTAAAATAGATACTTACTGTTTTGCGGCCTTCTGTTTTTCTGTCGTGAACGAGTTTTTAAACGAGAGATACCGTAGTTTTTTTTTTATTCGTCGTTTCCTTTCGTCTTACAGAATGCAGAAGAAAAACGTTTAACAACGTTTGACGTTTACACAGGACAACAAAACGAGTGACTAAAATTGAAAACGACAAATGGAATGCAGATTGAGTCGCGTCGTAAATATTGCTGTCGTTTACGACCTCGGTAATAGGGGTGAATTATTTGCTGTTTTCGTTGACCTTAGCTGGACCGATCAAGAAACCACGTCTATTCATTATAACGATACATGGTTCTGAGTTTCGTGGGGATAATCACGAAGAAGAACTAATAACACCAAGTGAAGACACCTCTTCCAACGCGACGCATCTAGAACCCCTGCCAGCTGAACGGAACAAGGAAACAATTAATTTACTTAATACATATTTAAGTATACATTTTAAAACCGCAACTTAAAACAAAAATTCAATTTGCAATTTCAATCAATAGAATAAATGAGACTGAGACAACGACACAAAGGTTTTTCATATCAATTTGAGATTTCGCTCATTCCGAACGCTTAGTCTCGGTACCTTTTGCTCCGTCTCAAATCTCCGTCTACCGAGACTGAGCGGAATTAGTTTTGCATACGACCCATTCTTTTGATATTTCCCTGAATATTCTGACCAATTTATAGTCAAATACGGGGTTAATGTATGTATGTAGGTTCAAAAGCTTCTCCTTTTTCTTTAGGTGGCGCACAGTTCGGAGCGAACCAGGGCCCGCTTCTGGCAACCACTTGTGTGTGCGTTTTTTTTTTTTTGCTCGAATGGAAGGGACCTACAGATTTTTGCCGACTCCGAACGGCGTGTTGAGAAGCTCCTTGACAAATGATACTTTTTAATTGCTGGTCAGACATTCGAAAGAGGAAGCACCGTGCACAAAACGTTTAGGTGTTGACCGGGATTGAACCCGGCCGTCATGCGTAGTAGTCCAAAGCACTAACCGCTACGCCACGGTGCTCACAGGTTCAAACTCTTACCGTATGTTAAGATGTATGCCCTAATGACCAACATCAATGTAGAAATGAAATTTGTGATTTTTGCATTCGATTTGAAATAAAATCCAGGAACGTGTACCCATTAATGACAACCTAAAACTATCAATCGCAAGCATCAATTTCCCAACCTCATTGGAAGGCAACACAAGTGTAATCCCTTCACAATCCCGTAAATCATTTAAGGATTTTCTGTCTGTTACCGCTATACTCGTAGGTGCATACATTCAATTCACAATAAAAATTAGGAAATTGAAAAACATACTTTACTACTTTCAATCGAATGCTCCATCCCCTGGCAAACTCGTGTCGCCAAACAACGATTGAAATAGATACATAAACCCCTGAAAGTATCTGGCGGAACATTCAATATTGGTGGTAATAAAAAATAAGCTCACAGTATTACACATCGAATGCAGTGCAGTAACATTACCGCACATACACACACCAACGACATGACACTTTTCTTTCCTTTCTCTCGTCCTGCGGAGAGACGAAAAGGAAAAAAAGTTTCTTTCAACATAAAATGGGATTTCCCTAACCATCTCCGCTAGACAATGTGATGTAAGCCACTACGCGAACACACCCCCAAGAAGGATCCTTAAATTGAAGAAAAAACTTTTAAACGACCATATTTACGTTTTATCGATATTAAGTGGCAAATAAATTGTCTATAAAGTTAGCTGGTGTAGGTCTTATTACCAAAAATAACATAAGGATCAAGAGGAGCTGCTATTTTCAGTTATGTACGAGTATACATTGGTGGAGGTTAGTTTTGACGAGCATATTCTATTTTTTTTTGCTGATAGCTTAAAGGACAAACTTTCGTATCTTTAAGGACCTACACCGCTTGCCCCGCATTATTTTAATGATAATGTGAAATGGGCAAAAGCAATCGATATATTGACAGCAATTTGTATGATAAAAGCCAAAATAAATTGAACTTTTGACCAATTTCACTAAGCAGACTGAAGAGCGAGCACTCAAGAGAAGGACCACCTCTTTTGAGTGGATGTTATTTTTGTTCGTACGATTGTGTGCAGACGCGTTCAAGTGGATCGGCCATTAACCAGGCATGAAGACAAAAAAAAAAAAAGGATTCAACTTTTATCAGTAAGGATGGCGAGGATATAACTTGTGGGCTCCGTATTTTTTTTTATTTTTTTTTAAGGCAAATTGAGAAGAGATTGATATTTGCTTGTCATTATTTTTCGATTAACTTGGGCAAAGGCAAAATGTGATAGCACATTGGATTTAATGGAGACTTTAAAAAATGGCTTAAAATTGACCCTGCGGGCGGTACACTGTCAGAGGAAATCCTTTATGTGTTTTAGGACTAAGAAAATGACGGTAGTTTGCATGTTCTACGTCGATAAGGGTCTATTAAAGATTTTAATGATTCTCATGGAGACCTGACTTACATTCTATTATCAGGCAATCTGAGGGTGGGTCCACAGCATTTGTACCTTCTTTCTCCAAAGTCATGGTGTGAAATAAAATGTTGTCAATGGCGCCCAAGAACCTCACGTCTTTTTCGGCAAATTGAATGTTCAACTTTAGTCCGGAAAACTCAAAAGATAGTTTAAAATCCAAAGTTCGAAACATTCCAATGTCAATGCAACAAATTACTCTTACCCAAATCAATTGTAGCTGTTCTCTGTTGTAAATATTTGCATTTGAAGTTGACCAGAAAAACAACCCTCTTAAGTTCCACAACGTCAGCACACTTAGCGTCAGCTGCGACACAATTTCGTTTAAAAATCTGTTGTTTGAAATTTTGAACCCTCATTCAGTCCGATAATCAACTCCTTGGACATTGCTTTTTGCAATCAAATAATTAGCCCTGTGATGACCATCGGTCAAATCAAAGTGTTAAGAGCCTTAAACTACTTAAACTTCTAAATAGTCTCACGTAATTACAATTTTGGAGACTAAACAAATTATGCTGAAGGAATAGGACTTGTCAAACGCTGTAACATAGAATTTCTTTCGATTAAGGTGTCACATCATTTCCTACCTAGCTATTTAGCTTCCCAGGAAGCCCTATTGGCACTGTTATGAGGCAGGATTAGACCACAGGGAGGCACACTTGGTCATACACAAAAATCTCGTGCCAATAAAAAAAAAATTAAAAAAGAGAGAGAGAGAGAGAGAATACTACTTTACCTGACTTCGGACGGACCTTAAAAGATGGGAAAGAAGGAGAAGAAAGAAAGGAAGAAAATAAATGTCCAAGAATGTCTTATAAATAAACCCAATTCTAAACCTTAACTAACTTTATTCTAGATTCGACTAACACTAGATCGAGATTCTACCTTCCCTCTGTCTCTCCAGGGTAGAGGTTCGTCAAGAACCCGACACGTACCTGATGTTGTTGGCAAAGGTCTGGCGAACCCACCCGCATTGACAAAAGTTATCCCCTTGATACTGCTATCCACGATTCGGAGAACTACAAACATGTCTTTAAAGGTTTTAGCCTTTCCTCAAAAATTACACTTACCGAATCAAAAAAAAAAAAAAAAAAAAAAAAACTGTTTTACTAAATTTGAAAATGGGGTGCCACAGGCTTATAATAAGACATCTCCTTTTTTTTATTTTATTCTCTTCAGAGTTATTATTTAATTTTTTTTGTAAAATATAATCTGTCTTCCAGACTGAAGTGTAGTTCACTTATTGGTAGAGACGGTGGTTCTCGAAACAACGTGTCCTTCAATGATTAAGGGGTTAGTCGTCCTTACTAAGGTGTATAGACACGAGTACATCTACTATTTATTCAATTTTAATAATTTGTGAATAATCTTTTAAGAAAACACAACGTCTACATCAAAAAGGAACTAATGCACCAAAGGAACTCCAACGATACTTTCACCTTGTGTGCTGTACCCAAGAACAGCATCATCCTTCTCTTCATCTTTTCATCGACCAAAAATATATTCGCAATTACGGTAGAACGTGACAATATTTTATTATTTTCAATCTATTTCCAAGTTCCATGCCGGAGTCCTCGTATGCTCGATTACTCCGTCTCAGGAGCACATGCACTTCTGGTCTTAATAGTGCTTTTCAGTTCGGACGCATAACTTAGCAGCTCTGAATAAAGGGTGTTTTTGGTTGGTTCCTAACCAGAGTCTTCTGATGCCACCATCCGTATATGAAATATTGAAACCGAAAATGGTGAAACGTGTGTGTGCTGCTTATGGTCGGTCTACAACTCACTATGTCATTTTTTGGGTTTTCTATTCCCTTTTTTTGTGTTATTCGAGGAATATAATTCCCGTAGAAAGGAAAGTCATTTATTAAATTTTCCCTCAGCAGAGGGAATAGAGTCCAAGCACCCCGACTCGAAGAAGAAATATTAAGTGGTTTAAAGAGTGACACAAAAAAAAAAAAAAGGGATTCGAGTCCATATCTAAAAGCCAAACTTTTCACCAAAAGTCTCGCGTGTTTTTTTTTTAATTTCTTTCCTCTCTTTGTTATTGCAGACACTTTAATTACCCGCAATCATTTATCACATTCTCCGCGTTGTCATAATCTCTCTCCCGGGGCGGTATTGCATTGGACAGAGGAGGAGCAACAGCACCACAGAAAATAGGATGTTCGGCAACAAAGTAGCAAGGATGAATGCGACGACGACGACGATGATGATGATAATGATGATGCACGTCGAACAGGCCAACAAAAAAAAAAAATAATAATGGAAAATAAATTTCAGCAGATATCAAAAGAATACGATTTTAAAAATGTAATCGCAGAGAATTAACTTTTTTTACTGTTATCAAAATTAATGAGAGGAAAATCGCACAAAAATAAGAGACGAACGAGAAGGTCGACAAGACATCAAGACACAAGAGAGGCATCCTTTTTTTTAAGTGATTAATTTAGTTTCTACATAAGTCGCAAAGGCGAATCCATCAAATGATGGATTATTAATCATTTTTTGGCCGTTATTTTTTTTTTAGCGGTGACAAAGGAATTGCGTGAGATTTGAATGTCAAACACTGGTTAGAAGAAGAGAGTGGGGGGAACAGGAGATCATTTCTTAAGGGCTGGAGTAGCGAGGAGGAGTAGGATATTTTTTTGTCAAAAGCCTGTAAGGATATTTCCAGATTGCTTACACTCTTACAGTCTAACAAGACCGATCTGTTTAAATATTTTACAGACTCCATCGATTAGGGGTTAGGTAGATGGATACCCTGTGACAAGAGTCGCTGTCTGACAGTTGAGTTCGATGGGCTTGCTTATTTTTGTATTACGCTGAGAACCCGCTTATTAGAAAAAATCATATGAATCTCAAAAAGACGCTTGGTAAGTAATTGCCAAGAGTCCCCATTCTTTTGTCGACTAGGCAAGAACAGTCACATAGCAGGCGATGGAGTGATTAAATAATAAATATACACCCCGTCTCTCTTGGACTACGAAATAAACTATCAGATAAAAGTATTAAAGAGTTGTATGTGGACTTCGTCTATCACAAAAAAGGATCGCAACTTTTATAAAACAAAGACCAGCTAGACTAAATTTAGACTACGCCTATTGGCAATGAAGCAGGTTTACCTTCAGAGGTATATTCAAGAAGTCTTTGGAGGTTTTCCTTTGCATAATTAGGCACAACACTATAGGTAGTGTTCTCTTTCGATAGCTCTTATACCTTATATGGGTATATGGATATGTAAGGTTTTTAGACAAGGAGATAAAATACTCGTATGTTCTGGGTAAATCGTTGACCAAAATGACTCATAGTCACTACTTATATTGTTTTAGTGCCTAAAGAGAAAACTACAAAAGCTGGACACGATAGGTGGCGCAGGAGTCGAGTTATTAATAAATTCTATATTTAGGGAAACAAAAAACAAACAAAAAAAAAAACAAGATTTAACGGACATGTTTCTTTCATGCTGAATGGTCGGTCAGGAGTTTTACAAAATTCCCAACTGCAAGACGGAGAAGGTAGGCCATAATTAAATAACTTCTGCACTTGATTATAATAGTAGAAACATTTGATTTGACGGTTCTTATTTCTACCCAGAACCATATTTCTAGAGCAGCGTTTTGCCTAATAAATAAATTGACTGTTTTCGTACACGGGCGAAGCTAGATAGCTAGTAATTATATACATATGTATGTAAGTATCCATGCTATGGATAAAGGCCCTTTCGACCATTTTTTAAGTCCGAAACTTAGAATTTTTGATCAGTTGCTATTCCTGTGATGGTTTCAGTCGCTCAGTTTGATTGCTGATCTGATCGATTTTGGTCAAATGTCTTTAGAATCGGGCAAAGCCCAGTATTTGAAATAAGACCACGGGATTTTAATGCGTACATTACTTTTGTTAGACAATAGCAGAGGATGTACCGAGCGATGGAAGGAAATTTTCCTAGTCCTGTTTGCTTGGTGTGAACTTTAAAAAATATATTCTTCCAATAAGCGTACGAAGATGTCTTAAGACTGCTTTCTTTCTGGATATTTTGTCCACTTTTATCACGAGATGTTCAAAGTAACATGAATCGTTTGATGGGTAAAATAGAGATTATGTATCCTCCTGAGACCCCCGGTACCATATATGATACCTTGGTTAATTCAATTGTTTTCGGTGTCCAATCGAATATTATGAAAGAAGCCCAAGGTAACATTTATACAGAGATACATATGTCCTGATTAGTAGGAATTTTTTATTTTTTTTTTTAACGTTGTCGTTTTGGTATTGCGAAGAAGAGGTAACTACATATATTTATAAATTAGTTTAACATTGTTTTTCTTACTTTCTTTCTTTCTTTTGTTTACACAACTTAATATACAATTGTTTTTTCTTCAAAATAAATAAAAAAATGAATTAGTTTGTTAATTATAGACCCAATGTATAATATATTATACCCCCCTTTTCTCCGAAACCTCCCACCCTACTTTTTTTTAAAGGTCGAAATTTACTCTCAGATAAGCCCTATGAGTGACCATAAGTAACATCAAACACATGGTCATTCTGGTTTTAGCTTGGGTCTCAGGAGGGTATATAAAAATGTCATCGGAAATGGGAAATCTTGCAACCAATAATAATTCAATGGCCCAGCAATAAATGCTGTTCACCTTCACTCTTTTTTTCAACGATTTCATAGATTCTAAAATCCACAAAACGTACTGACCTGCAGCAACACTCCCTTGTCTTAAAATAGATTTCTCGAAAAATGCACAATTTAACTGCTTACGCTAAGGCAGGTTCCACTTACGTATTATGTAAAACGTACTGCATTCCTCACAGCGCGTACCCACTACCCACCTCTAAAAATAACCACTTTTATGACTCATTGTAATTTTAAATAAATTAACAAAAACTAGGTTAAAACAGTAATGTTTGTATAAATAAATTTTACGATTCACGTTAACTACCTCACACCTCTAATCAGTATGTAAGAATACAAACATAACTCATTAGTTGCGTGTTAATAAAAATAAAATATTAAAAAAAATAAAATTTAATTATCCGAAACAAATTACAAAAAAATAAACATCGAACGTTGCAAGGGCAGTAACCCAGAACTTCAGCGTGACATTTATTTTTGTATTTATTTTTATGAAAAATATTTAAAAATGTTTATTTTCGAGAAAAGACTTTCTAAAGAATTTGAGAGTTTATAGAATACGGTTGAGAGAGCTATTTCGTGCTAGATGGCGCTTTAAGAGCAGTTTTCTTTATGCTTGCTTATGAAAATCGTCGCAGGTCGCTTTTCCAAAACCAAACAATTGCGATAAATCGATTTCTATTTTATCATTCACGAAAACGACTTTCGATCGAAACATTTTGCTCCGTTTTGCATAAAATCTTTCAAAGGAAGGCACAACTCGACGAAAGCTAAAAAATAAAAATCAAAGAAATTCGTTCCAAAGCATTGTTTGAAACGGTTGCCTAATTTGTTTTTTGGACATGAGGGTCATGTTTCCACAATCGAATTGTACTTGTATTGTATGTACTTATTTAGTTATAGGTCGTCATAACAGTTCGTGTTTGGAACCAAAATAAAACGACGCAAAATACTTAAAATGTCGAGCTAGAAAACAATACCTGCGGTTCGAAAACATGAGCACCGTGCAATTATAAAATAGACATGAATTCTAATACGATGACGTCACCGAAACGTTTCCGCAGTGGTAGGGCGTCTAGCTGATGAATGCTCGTATGATATTTTTCTTTCAGCTTTGGCTAATTTTACAGCAGTTAGTGTGCTGCAATTTGTTCCTTTGGCTAATCCTATGGTGACTTGATCGTTGAATGCAATGACTGCACCTATGTATCTGTCAGCTGTATGTTTAACCATGTCGTAGGTAGTCTACTATCTCAATTTCCAATTTCACAACATAGGGAACAGGCATTCAGCAGAGGTGTGTTTACTGCACTTGGTGTACTCACTTCAATTTGATTAAGAACAAAATGCACAGATTTACATTTCATTTTCATTTTACATTTTCTTCGTCATTCGCAAAATGTTCGCAGCTTAAACAAAAAAGATGAGAAGCTGTCATCAAATACTCATATACTTATTGTTTTGTATCTATCTATTATGGTAGATACGAGTATCTCTCCTTGTTATCTAGTTGATTGAACTTTTCATTGTTTTTACGAAATAGCTTATAAAATTGCCGGCGCCGTCATTCTTCCTCATCTTCTCCGGTTGCCTATGGTCGTGTCGACAAATTGGATTTTCCCATACATAAAAACGTGATTTATTCTCCAAAATAAAAAGATACATACTCATATGTCTCACTCTGTTTAGAAATTGTGCAATAGACAGACACACTACAAAAGTTTTTCAATTTTCTTGTGACTTTGTCGATGAAGGAGCTCTTTGTATACATTGAAACAAAACACTCAAGTTGCGATTAATGTGTTCTCATTGCTAAGACAATTATTTCAATATTAATCAGATTTATTGAAGCTCATAAGTCGTAAACGAGTCGAGGGCAACAAGAAACACACAAGAAGTCATCAGCCGAATGAAATGTATTATAACAATTATTTCGATGGCGGTATTCAGTGATGTTTTGATGTCCGGATATGATGATGATTAAGTCAGTCAGTTAAATATACACACATAGACAGAGAAAGAAAGAGAAATAAATAAATAGGTACGCGTATAATAACGTCGATTGATATGGAAGACTTTGAGGACTCAGCGGTATTTCTTTTCGATGCCAGAAGGATTTTTTTTAAATGTATGTAATTAAATTAAATTTAATAAAGTCATGGTAATCAGGTGCAACCAACCTTGTAGTGGTTAGAGCTCTAGGTGGTAGATTAGCCAGCATTTTTAAAGACCGTAATGTGATGTCTACTTTTCTGCAGAAGCAATAGCTAATCGTCTAACTATGTGTGCATTCATAATGGCCTTAAGCTCATCTTCTTTAGAGGGTCATAAAGGACCGACAACCATTTTCAACTTCTTGTTTGTATTGTCTTGTATCTTGAAAATGCAGTTTCTAGGAACCCATTGAAGGGGGACTCTTAGGTCATGGATACATTTCGATTTATGCAAAATATGCATATTATACAGTTAAGTTGAACCGTTCCTGACCACTTGAAAGCAGTCATTTTCATGGCTAAGCCAGGACAGGATCACCGACCATTTTTATTGGTCCTTAGCCTTATGATTAAGTCTAAGATCCATAAATTCGATTCGCAAGAAAGGAAGAAACTAAGATCCGAGATGATAGCAATTTGTATCTGCTCTGGCTAAGAAAACGTTGGCCCACTGCTGAAATAATTGCGCTCGAAACCACTCGTTACAAAGAGTTGAGCTGTGTTTTGAGCTTCATTTGTAAGATTTTAGTCATTTGAAAACGTTGAAATGATTTGGTAGTTTTGAAAAGGTTTGCGTTGTTTGGTTGGTTTGAGAGAGGGTGAGGAGAGATATCTCCTCTTCGCGTAGGCCGCGAGTCGGACCTGTTGAGTTCTCCTCAGGAATTGTGCTGAGAAAGAAGGGGTTGGGGTTTGTGTCAGTAAGGGTTTGTGGATAGGAGAAATCAAAAGGTTAAAAAGGAATACGTGGATTGTAGAAAAACGCTCTGTATGTCGTGTGAACTCCAGTGTTTTCAAGAAGTCGATGGATCTTAGCGATGTCAGTCCAGGTAGGATATGTCTTCTCAGGTATTTTTGCCTGATTGAGCATAAAGCAGGACAATCGCAAAGGAAGCGCTTGATACTATCGTCATCTTCTTCGCAACCCGGGCAAATGATATTCAAGTTGATGTGTCCCGTATATAGGACAATCATCAGTTTTATTTGAGCTCTACCCGTTGAGGGTTCGGATTTTCTACCATGAAAGAGACGCGAATGGCGTTTTGCAAACGACAAGCTGTAAGCGGTTTTCACTGCTTGTATCGCCGTGCCTATCGTGGTAACCGTGAAGCTTTCCACGTCTTCTGCCCCTGCTCTTGCCAGTTCCTCTGCTCTCGCATTCCACGGTATGTATTTGTGGCCAGGTACCCAGAGAAGGTTCACCATGCAGGATCTCGCAAGGGCATTGAGTTTCCTTTACATTCCTTCACTAGCTTAGAGTTAGTTTTGGGGTTTACAAGTGCTTTAAGCGTTTCTTGACTATCCGAGCAGCTATGTACGCAAGTGTGTTGGCGTTTACGAGTTCGTCAACGTCCCTGAGTATTGCAAACACTTCCGCTTGAAAGACAGTCACTGAGGTTTCAAGGTGAATGGATAGATTTATCGGAGGATCTAGACAGTGTACACCGGCTCCGTATTCTCCGCTAATATGTGATCCGTCTGTGCCCCCTACTTCGGCAATCGCTCTGCATTGTTGCCAGTTCATACGGCTGGGGAATCTGACTATATAGTCGGTCCTGAATTAGTATTCTTTCTCTATTAGATCGCTTGGGTTGCTGACAAGCCCAAGTGAAGCTTCTCATCTGAAACATCTCTCCAAATGGTTCTGTGTCCCGTGAGCAGTTCGTCTTTCAAGTGACTCAGGGCCCGCAGTCTAATTGCAGAAAGGCACACTGTCTAGAAAGAATATTAAGAATAGTTTCCATGGCTGCCATGGGTTTGCTGGATTCTGGCCCAGTTATCCCTAGACTGGCCATACGTTGGGGTTTTCTTTAGTAATGCTCTATCGTAGCTATTGGTCACAACTGGCCACCATACTAACTCCGTAGAGTAGGATGGGTTTGTTAATTCTGTTTTCTAGATTCTGTCTCCAAAGCAGCTTTTTGTCAAGTATAAGTCTTTTAGAGAACAGTACCATATTAGCCTTTTCTGGGTTTACTCCTAGTCCACTGATGTCGGCCCAAGTTTTGGAAGTTTTGCGTTAGTTGGGTGTTAACATAAAATAATGTTTCGCCGATATCGATTCGGGCGGAGTACAGCAGGGCACTCTGCTAGAATGGGCACCGAGGGCTCATGGTCTTCCAGACCTACAGGTAGCGTCAGACTTACATACATATACATTTTATGGAGATGTTTCCTGAAGATGTAGAGTCCACTTATGACGGTGGTAATTCGTAAAGTTTTTCTGATCAGAAACCAAGTGAAGGCTAGTTTGGTATACTCGTATTTCAATTCAACCAGGTATGCACTAGCAGTGACATGTCCCTTGACTTTTGATAAACGCTTCTACTGACTTAAAGGCAAGTCTCTGGATAGAACATATCGACAAGTGGCAAACGCAATATCTCTCTTCGGCGACAAGGGATTGAGCAGGCTGAGGTGATCTACGTAGTTAATGGTAGAAGAGTCTTTTAGGGGTTAGAATTGCCTTCATTTATAAATGTATTGGAATCGAGGTCCCAAAATTAAGTTTAACGTGGCAACAGTAGTAGGAGGGGCAATGCATTCCAACTTACTACTGCCTGCTTCTCGTATGACTTCATTACTGTTTGTTCACCACCACGGAATGTAGTGTCGCCTACAAATGAAAATGCCAAAACAATGCGAAGTAGAATCTAAATTCAGGAGAGGGTCCGAAATTGTACTCATTCTCAGCCAGTTCGAGCAAATGAGGTAAAGATGGGGACATTTTCATAATGTAACTCCATTCGCACTAAAAGCGTCAGACACTTGTTTTGTAGACTCGATATGGTAAAAGGTAATATCGGGACCGTATCTGGACTAAGTCTGCATGTAAAACGTTTTCGATGCGTATTTCCAAAGAGCAGAGTGGACTGTGCAGCGTTATCTCAGCCAATATACATACGTATGCTCCAAATAGAC